>CM056999.1:42600417-43852917 GCA_029891345.1 Dryococelus australis
TAACATCGCTTAGATACTGAGATAATATTTTCCTTGTGCCAAATGTCTGTGCGGTTTTGTAATAAAATGAAAATTCTAACGTTTTAGGTGAAAAAATGTTTAACATGTACTTTTAAAGGTTGGCTAGTGAACAGTAAAACATTTTTTGGTTGACTTGGATTGTTTGTTGTTGAATTGGCACCGTTATCTTTTTTTTTTGCGGTGAAGCGGTGGAGGGAAATGCCCCTTGTACCACTCATTTAACCCATTCGGTCCAAAATTAATTTACAAGCTCAAGTGATGCGAAAGTTACATATTTTGGTGTGCGCTGTACTCGTTTCGAGTGTGCTTATCACACTCAGCGAACAAGGTGCGTCGAGCTCGGCGTTATCACCACCAACCATTCATAAATGAGAAGGTTTAGAAACTTTGGCAAATCAGACAATTCGTAATAAAGAAGCCCAAAAACAAGCAAGCATTGATTCCTCGAACAGTGCAGATAATAGGTATCTGTCATTCGCGACTTAGCCAGGATCAGAGAACGAATCTATACGGGAATGTCAGGGAATTCCCCTTCTTTCCCTACCAGAGGAAATTTATTCTCTCTCTGAAGAGCAGCACTGCATAACTACTTTTTAGGCTAATCGTTCCCACCTAAAAATTACAACAATGAAGCTTGATGTCTGCTTAAGATGGAGAGAATTCAGGTTTACGGCGTATAGCAAACGTTTCTCGCGCCTTTGGCGTACTAGGCACATATTGGAGACATGAAACACTCCAGTTTGCTTATAACCTATAAGCTATTACATACTTCTGCCACTTTGCTGGAAAATGCGAATCTCCAAAGTTTTCGAGATAACTGAAAAAGAACCCCCCCCCCCCCCTCAACCCTCCAGGGAAAATTGAACTCGCATCGCGGAGTTGCCTTCGTCTTAATTTCTGGTTCAGAGTCACGCAGGGCGTATCAAATAAGACGTGAGATAATTTACACAAATAACATAACTGTTTGAAATCTAGCTTGTCCGTGGAATGGATTCGCTAAATTTGCATATCTCTAGCTACAGTTTCCACCAAAAGTTTAAGACCGCCAGCCATTTTTCAGACAATTTGTCATTAGTCTTAAACGTTTGTTTGAACTATTTTTATTGCATTTGGAAAATAAAAAGTTTTAGTAAAAATTATGTTAAAATATTTCCGTTCTTTATTCACATATCAATTTTTTTTTTCAAATAAGTAATTATGAAATATCATGTTCCTCTGTAAATAACTATACAAAAAGGACTACTTAATATGCATGCTTATGTCCGTTCTGCAATGTACGGATACGTAAGAAAACGGACACGAAAAACGTATACAGAACGATTGGAAAAATTGAGATTCATATCACCAATTGTAGAATACACAGAAACATAACGATGTAAATCCGCAAGTAAGTCCGCAAGATGAAACGCGTGTCTTAAAGGTGCACGAGGGGTCATCGATTACTAACAACATTTATAGAACACCTGCTAGAAACAGTTAAATAGTGTATTGAGTAGTATGTATGTTTCTGACTGGGTGGTCCTACACTTTTGGCAGAAGCTTTATAGGCCAAATGCGTTCTGAAACCACCTCTCTCAGGAGGACGCACTCGACTTTGACGTGGCGGACGTTGCCAGGAATAGGAAGGTCTCGAGAGGTTTCCTCCCGCGCGCTTCTCTCCCGGCCTTCTCACGATTTATTGCAACGTTTTCCTCCAGCTTCCCCACCCCCCCCTCCCCAACGCACGACGAGGCCGCGGGCCAACTGTTACTCACGTTAACTTCGCACAGCCGACCGCGTCTTGGCATGGCATGAACGGATACACTGAAATGGATCGGGCGCCAGGCGGGGAGAGCAGATATGTCACTCAATGATATACGGACAAATTATTTACACGCTGTCGGCGGATAATGCGTTTTACGGCACTCATTTTCGTTTCTTTTCTTCCTCGGCTAAGTACCCAACAACCAGCATCGTGTTAGCGGCTGGGTCCCGTATGCGTTTGTGTGAGCGCTCCATTCAGAAGATGAAGCCTAATATGTTATAGTTCGTTGAAATCTAATTGGAAACTTCTGAAAGACAGATATAGTCTGCACCTTCTTCCATAGAATATCATACTAACGTTGCCATTGATGAAGTGACTATTAGTCCATTCAAGCATCGATCAAGTGACAGTGACAATTTAAAGGAATCAGATTAACTACGTATCTAATTTTCTTTGTCTCTCTCTCTCTTTCTCTCTCTGGTATATGATACAAAAGAATATGTTTTGTATTTGACACTAACAAAAACAGCGCACTTTTGTAAGACATTAAGGGATATTTCGATTAACCTTGCAGGCACAGATTTCAAATGGGTAGAGACAGGAAAAAATCGCGAGTTCAACGACCTGTAGGCTAGACTGCACAGTCTTGTGGAGATAAAAACACATATTGGTTGCTTGCTTTTACAGCGGAAGGCAATGGTTGTGCCTACATTTTGTTGCGTGTTTCTTATTGGTTCGCAGATTTCAGGAGGTGTTAAATAACACGTGAACCAATCGCAACAGTGACGTGAAAAAAACAGTTTTTCGATTCTAGCTTGACCCAAAATAAATCCGTGAATTTTTCAGGTCTTTATAAATGGGGAATCAATATTTTATAAATTCCGTCTCATTAAATAAGTTTTAAATATACATGTACAAACAAAAAATATCGAATGCAACTTTCTCGCGGAGATTACTCCCAGGTTAAGAAATTTTCAAAAAATAAAAAAATTGTTCGTATATCATTAATTTTTGTAAAATGTAAATATTTATTTTAAAATATACGTAAATATTTATTTCTTGTCATGTCAATATTCCTTAAGAAATTTCACGTAGAATGATTTTTGTTTGAAACGGTTATATTTAAAACTGATAAATTGAGGAGTTTCTTTAACATTGATTCTCCATTTCAACTCGGTGGCACCTGTCAGACTGCTTACTCGTCATTGGTTTTTATGGCATCATTAAAATCCGCTGACTGTTGGCAAGGCAGTTCTCATGTTTGTGGAGTTATTGTTTATAAGCGTGTCTTATTTCAGTTAAAAATTGCGAAATCATGCGCTGCGTACGGCTGCAACGAGAGAATTAAAAAAGGAAGTAATACTTAATTTCACATGTAAGTACAGACATAAATTACATTCATAAGGTGAACTCTATTGAACAGATCAATATATCAGAGTTTGGTAAGTTTCTTCTGTTGCTTGATGCAGCCACAGTAAAATTAATCTGAAATAAATGGAAACGAGTAATTACTATTATTATCCTGAATAATTTTTATTCCATTGATTTTCTTCTAGTTAATTAATACTTGCTTACAGTTTATACACCATACTAGATGTAAAACATGTTTGGGTTTATCATTTTGTAGGTTAAGTAAGACTCAAAGTAATTTTTAATATAGTACAATTAAAGTTTTTAACAAATTGCCTTTGAATGAGAGAGAATTGCCAATTGTAAAATTCGATATAAAAATTACGAAAGGGCTTTATGCACATCCGTAAGTGCAACAAGTTAAGTTAAAAAAAAGGTAAAATATCGTCTCCAACGGTAGCCTACTTTTAGTGTATGTGTGTGTCTACAAAATACGTGTGTGTTGGTGTAGTTTGCTACGTGGTTATCAACAAAGTCCACAAAGTGAGGTTATGGTGCGCCACGTGCTATGCAGTTTCCATCTTGACTTCCAACCAACGTGGCGAAACAACCCCACGGTGGTTCTGTTGTGCAATCAAGCGTGTATTTAGTAACGGGAAGACATTGCACAAATTTTCTATCAAATACGTTTGTGCAGGTAACTCAACACAACTTTATTCTGGGATTGCGTTTCACGTAACACGTTACGAGTAGGTAATACGGTCACGTAAGCCGGCTACCCCTGTATTAATGCGTTTCAAGGAGACCTATCACGTTAATTTCGTGTCACGTTCACGTAGATCATCTCACGTAACGTTCACGTGATTGAAAAGCTTGTCAATGTCTAACTTTGACGTGATACGTGTTAAGTGACTCTGCACCACGTTCTCTCGCTGACCAATGACAGTAGGGTTGATGCATTATCTTTGGTTTACATGGGTTTGTTTTTATTTTCGAGATGTCGTCTGCTTACGTTTTAAATTATTGTACCGCATAGATAATTTTCTCCCGTAAATGAGGGTGTAAGTACAATAGAAGTTCGGCGAGTATTAATTCAGTTTTTTTAAATTCGTAAATATAAAGGAAGCTTTATATTATCACACTTTATTAATTATGTTCCTCAGGGGTGTAAAACGGTCGCATGGAATGCAGGATGGTATACCATTACGGTTGCAATTTTTAGTGGGGCCACTTTATGAGATGCAATTTAATTTTCTCAGGGGATCAAAGTTAATTACAAACGATTTAGTCCCATGTACACGGAAAACATGTGTACATCTCCCAGAGAAATTTCGCGATCCCCTTATGATTTTCAAAGTTTATGTAAATTACGAACGCCATAATTTCCCAAATTGTTCAGGACACAAATTCGCCTGCATAACTTGGATTTGGACAGCTTTCAACCCGTAAAGCATAAATACTTATCACCGAATTTTTCACTCAGTACACAAAGGTTACATGCTTACTTGAAGCATCTTAATATACCGCCTAAGAAGGCCACGTTATACGTAACAATGAAAGCGAAGTGCAATGCGTGTTACGTGTAACGAGAAGCCATTGTAATCGTGGCCGTAAATGAGTGATGGCTAGTGTTAAGTAACTTTGCTCGCCACACGATGGCGCCACGGCCACGCCTACAGAGCTATCTCGTGTCTGGCTAGGAAACGAGCTGGAAGGAAACACGGCGAAATTCTCTTATTGCGTGGTTTCTTCTGTTGGTATTCCCTACACTTGATGCTATATTGTTAGACCTCTGATCTATTTAGCTTTTCTGCACATAATCTTGTGATAAGTATAGAAAGCCACAAAAGAATTTTAAATTACTTAACGAAACATGTGGGCAAAAGAAAATATCAAGTTGTAGATAAATGTGCCATTTGCATAATATTCTAGTAAATTAATTTTAATGTGTTTAAAGATATATTATATAAACTTCAAATTCGTAATTCCTCAATCAAAAAAAAAAACATTGTCTGCTAATATTGAAGATTTTATTACTGTGGAATATCTTCTGTAGGACTATTTCTTCCAAAATTTGTATGAACAGGTTATATTATTCTGTATATTTGCTCAGTAACCGATAGAAGAAACAAGTAAGAAATGCAATGATTCTATTATGAATTTGCCGAACTGCAAGCTTTACTTGAATTCTACTATAGATTCTTTACAAATAAAAAACACATTAAAGTAATATGCCACTTTCCAATCATTTTTAATTACATTTTCGCATAAGTATTATTTGCAAGCCTTAGCATCGCAAACGCATAAAAATTAGCAAAATGTTTATACAAATTAAGGGACATGCATAATAAATCCGACCAGACTATCCCGAAATAGCTGGCGAAAAATTTTTATTGAGTTATGAATTTATGTTTTCCCAAAAGCACTAGAACATACAATTGGTTTTTTAGCGGTCTTAATGCTTCAGAGACATGGCACATCAACGTAAAATATTTAAATGGCTACGATGAGAATACGTGTCTCATTTATTCAAGTGTTCATAATAATACGTGCCGTAAAAATTTTAGTATTCCGATATTATTTATAGTTATTAAAAGAAAGTTGAGTTTGGTGCAATTCGAAGAACATTTTCAAAGTGGTTACGAACGTTTGCAATTACCTACCTACAGACAGGTAGAACGAAACTGAATATGCACAGAAAACGGCACGAGTTACCTAATACTGATTGTGTATAAATTCGACAGCCCATTAGTACATTGCTGCGGCGTCAGCTGGGCGAGAATTTACGAAACTCTAGCCAGATGATTAGTGCATTAACGTCGAAACTATGTTGCACAAGCCAGGCGCAGTTCTATTAACAACGCAATTAAAGGGCGGGAACTCGATTCCAAACGTTCAATACAGCGGCGAAGTCAAAACAACGACGCCATTGAACCGCAGCAAATTCTAACGCGGCGTAGCGCTCCGAATAGCAAGCAAGCGGTGTTAATACAACTGCAAGCGTCGCAGCACACGGTAACTTATTTTCAGTGGAAGGTGAGGCGCTGTTAACTGAACGCCAACTCCCTCGGCCCGGCTGCTTGTCTGGAATAGTACTCCCTTTCACGACTTGCTAATTACAAGCCTTGTGTATTCGCGACTCGCGTGGCTGTGAGTCGAGCGCCCTATTCACGTGTTACCTCTCGCCGTCGTGGCCCGCAATCCGTTATAGACTGTCCACAGTCAACTAAACTTTTTTTTTTAAACAAATCTTTGAGAAAAAGTATCACCGCCCCTACCTGAATGTATTTTAATGAGCACACTTGTTGCCATGCGCCTAGTATAGTTCTTAACGACGGAAGGTAAGTATAGGCTGTTCACGGTAAAGTGAGCACTTTTTAAGGTCCTTCTAAATGTTTCCTTTCACCCAATTTCTATCTTCCTGCTGCTTTTTAATATAAAACATGTAATGTGACCAATAAACACTGTGTTTACATTTCACTACTCTCAGAATTTAATACCTAAGGCTGTAATACGATATATTTATTAATGGTTAATGCCTGTTGCGAGGGCCTTAAAAATTGCTCACGTTACCGTGAATAGCCTATAGGTACATGTATCAACGTTGAATATAAATTGTTGGATAAACATTTGTGTAGGTATACTGAAATTATTTCATTTCCTTCACGTTTTATTTAATGCATTTAATTTTAACTCTTTCATTCGCACATTAATCCTTTCAGGCCCGCTTTAATGTGCAGTTTCAGGTGTCGCAAACAAAAAAAAAATTATGACGCGCGCTGTACTTAAGTCGACACGATACTTGTTTCGTTGGCACAGGCAATGAGCTGTAGCCTAAAGGTTCGACTACAGTATAATGAACCAATTATGACCTAGACCAGAATGACGGTCTGCGAATCATTTACCCACATGTAAGATCATTAGTCATAGAGCTTCGTGGTGTAAAATAGAGACCGAAAATTACCTTTCACGTTCGTAATGTACACAATTGTGTACACTGGGACTGAATGGGTTAATTTATAGTTTCCGATGTTGCAAATTAGAAATTTGTTGACGCGTGCTGTACTTAATCTGGAGAAGTACTTGTTTCGTTACTACAGCCAACAGTCTGGAGGTTCCGTGTTCGGTGATCAGTGACATGAACCAGTCGTAGCATACAGCGGTAGCAGGTTTTACCAGTCAGTTACCTCCACCGACGATCACTAGGCACTGGACTTCTCAGTGTACAGCACTGGTCAAATATAACCTTCCTTTGCAACATGTAGACAGTTGTTTAGTGGGGCCATGAGATTTGCAAAAATATTTACTTGTCTAATAATTTCACAGTTTTGTTAAACCAACGGATGAATAAGGTGACCAGGCTCTTGGCAATGTTAATTTTACGTTCCGGTGGAAGGATACACAATGTTAACTCAACTAGATCTCAAGCGCGGCTTCCAGACGTGGTTAGTTTACCGTGAACAGCCCATAGGCGCGTGCGTGCGCTAGGGAGGGAGGCTGGTTCATTTGTGCGCCGCGTGTAGTGATTACGTGATAACGCCCTCGCCATGATGAACGTCAGTGGCGGCGCTAAAGGGTGCATTAAGCCGCCGCCATACCGCAGCCAGCACCACCGACGAGGGTCCTCCACATCGCCCCTGTGAGTTATACGTCCTGGTCGGCACAAAGCCCCTCTTCTCGTGCAGGCCTGGATTGATTGGCGCTCTAAAACTACAATGGCCGCCACCGTCGTATGACCCACACAGACGCAGAGCACGTATAGGCTGTTCACGGTAAAGTAAACACATTTGATACCAACCTTCAAAAAGTTGGGAGTAAATTAATAAAATACATATCTAATACTTAACCGTTGTATGCATTATGAGTGCAATGTTTAAATTTACGGTAATCTGGAGCTAATGTTTCTGGATTTACACACATTAGAATACGTGTATGCTTATTCCTATGGCTTATTTATGGTTACTTCCAACTTTTCTGAAAACTTTCTTAAGTTCTGCTAAAGACTGTTCACGATAAAGTGAGCATTTTTGTAATCAACCTTGGAAAAAAATCACTGCTCCGGCCTACATATATTTTAACGTGCGCACTGTTTGCCATGCGCCCAGTGAAGTTGGTAACGATGGATGGAAAATTGTTCCATTTCTTAAAGTCGTGTAAGAACTGTTAGGAAACCATTATTAAGAACTTAAATTATTTCTTCCGGTTTCTTTTTTATTTTTATATATCGAAGTAAAAAAAACGAGAGCATATTTGTTAAATATTTATTTATTTAATAATTTAACAGTTTCACTTGACCGACGCATGAATAAAGCGACGAGGCCCACAACAATGTAATTTTACATAAGGCGGAAGAATACACAACGAGCATATAATATATTTAAACCGGGCTTTCAGAAGTGCTCATTTTACCGTGAATAGCCTATATCAGACTGTTCCTTCGTCTCATGGAAAAAAAGCGTAACCAAGTATATGCAATTACGCCAATGGGCCAACGTATCACATTCGTGCTCACTCACTTCAGTAATATTTTGCGCAAGAACTATTTCTCACTAGGTTTTACCAACACATATATTCACTCTGTATCTATTAGTATTGTTTATAAATTAAATATTAAATTTTAAGTATACTGTAAATTAGGAGTAAAAGTTCAGTGTCACCAAAAATAAGGGCGAGTGAGAGAAGAGATTTGGACGGCTCTTAACATCGAGGTCTTGAGAGCCGATGAGGGTGATCGAGGGGAGTATGGAGCAGCGCCGGAATTGAAGGGCAGGGGAAACAGGAGATTCCCCTAGAAAACCAGCCGACCAACGGCATCGTTCGGCACGATTCCCACATGCGAAAATCCGGAGTGACCCAGCCGGGGATTGGACCCGGATCGCCTTGGTGGGAGGCGAGCAGGCTAGTTAAAAATAAGACATATTTATGTTAACGGAGATATAAAACGTTTGTGATACATGACATACTTATAAAAAAAAAACAACGGAACACCTCATGCATGGGGTGATTTTTTTAGACTTTATTCAAGCGTATAGATGATTAAACATTTACATACCTAACATTTCCACGTTTTCAATTAGACGGCGAATTGAATGAAGTGATTAGGTCAATAACAAAGATCATTTTATATGTGGCGGATGGATACAAACTTGCCATAAAACTAGATCCTAAGCAGGGCTTTCAAAATAGGCCGTGAACAGCCTATTAGAAAATCAGCTGCAAACGTGTCCGGATTTTGGTCGCAACCAAATAACTTGGAAGTTGTTATACCGGACCTATGATCCAACAAAAGCGATTGTCAACTTTCGCAGTTACAAAAGAGTGTACATTTTCGGTCGTTGCAGCGAACTAAAATCTGTTTGGAACAGAACTTGTATGAATAGCGCACTAAATTACGTATCAGCGCCCATTAACAATGTGTTTTCAGCGGGTGATATAATGCGAGTAGCTCTTTATGAATCTACAGCATAGTCTCAATACGATTAGCAACTTCGACGTCTGAAGCCTGTATACCGCAATAGAAAATTCCTTGGACGATTCCTTTAAAGCCTGCATGGTCGGTCGCATAGATGGTTCTATGGAAGATTTTGCCTTCTCCTGGCCGTTTTGCTGGAAGTTTTCGTTATTGGTCGTATGCAATGGTCGGTTGCATAGATGGTTCTATGGAAGATTTTGCCTTCTCCTGGCCGTTTTACTGGAAGTTTTCGTTATTGGTCGTACGCAATGTTTGATGGAAGGTTTCCTGCAGGGTTGAAATTTTAACCAGTCAGAGAGAGGGTCGTAGAGCGACTTTTTTTTTATTTTGTTCGGGAAAGAGCGTAAGACTATTAAACCCGAATAAATAGAAAAAAAAATCTATATTTACTGATTCTAAAATAGCATTGTGTGAAAATTACGGTAAACATTCGTGTTTATTTAACTCAAAAGTTCCAGTTATAAAAATTATTAGCTATGTGCATAAAACGCATAATGCTAAAGTCATGAGTGAAGATTATTCCTGAATCGCAATTTGTTGAAGTAAAAATAATTACATTTCACTCGTCTGTACTTGTGTGGCAACAAGTTTAGGCTATTCACGGCAAAATGAGCACTTTTTGAAGCCATTTCATCTGGAATAATAGTCAATAAATATATATTACTGTAGCCTTAGACATTAAATTTAGAGCTCGGTTAAATATATAATCTTCGTTTATTGCTTAGAGTGTAATATCTATTTTAAACTGTGGCGGAAGGATAAGAAATAGCTGATATGAAAAAAGTCACTAGGGCCTCAAAAGTGCTCACTTTACCGTGAACAGCTTATGTCGTTTGATGGGTTATTCCGAAGAAGCCCTACATAAATGCTTGCATGCAGGCTGGTGTGCTAGGCCTCGAGAAAGCTCCCACCCGAGCTGGTAAGGAATATTTTATCGTGGTATACAAACTTAACCGACTTCATTTGTAGACGCTGTGTTCCTTCCGTGTGCTTCCTGTGCAACATCCAGTGTATTGGACGCTGTGAACAAAATAGTTATGACGGATAGGTCGAGCGAAATACTGCTATGTCCACCCTGGTATTGCATTGCGTGATGCGGAATAAAATGTATTTTCCCAATGACGATTTTATTTTTCAATCACGCTGAATTTGACAGACGGTCATCCTTTGTTTCTGTAAACGAAACATGTTTCAGTAAATTCGTAGATAAAGTTCAAAAATAAGAAATTTGAGCGTCTCACCGGAAGTATCAACAGAACAAACGCACGTAGATTGAGAAATATATTTCGGGTGGAAGTAAGAAGGATGTGTTAATGTAGGCAAGGTTAGTTCTATTTAGGTTAGGAACAAAATGAGTTTTCTTATGGGAGAGTTTAACGTAGGAAAAATTTCAGCTGCTAGGTGTTCAGTGTTAAAAAAAAAAAGGTCACCTGAACTTAAAAACATTAAACTACGTGAAAAATAAAAAAGACAGATTTTACTTCGTTACGAATTAATTTTATATTTGAATTATGGTTATTGCAATTATTTTTTTGAACATAGATAACTGAAAAGAAATCCGGTACACATGCGACACTAGCGCTTACTTAGAGAAGAAATATTTAAGCTGCCAAACTAAAAGCATTAGGCTTCCCAACATGAGTAGAATAAACTTTAATGTAGGTTACACGAAATGCGAGTCGCATCTGAACACTTTCAGGCACGGACGATAAACCACGTACGGCGAGGATGAGGACAATGATGTTCATAAGATAATATTCCAAAGTTTACAAACATCTCAAAAACCTGATAAATGTCTCAGATAATTTTGTTAATCAGATGTGAAAATAATTGTTCCTAATAACGGATTTTGCGGTAATGGGGCGAACCGGAGAAGATGCAATTTTTAAGTAGTAACGTACAGGGTACGGCCACCGAATCGAAAGCATAAACTAAAAATATCCACTATTAGAAGTAACACTACGATTTAAGGACGGTAATATTCACCTTCACTGAAACCCATGGTTTAAGTGGCATAAAAACCTTTGCCGCAAAAAAAAAAAAACTGCAAAATACTGCATCACGCATAAATCATTCTGTGTACTCTGAATTATGCCAAAGAATTGGTACATATTTCGAGTAGCAGATCGTGATTATTGCCGCTTCGCTGCAAGATGTGCACGATATTATGAAGGCGGTCTGTATTACGCTGTGTTCCCAAGTACCGACCGAAATTAGCATAGCTAACTTTCATATGCAAGAGTAAACTGGAGATTTCCACTTGCGTGGGAGTTAACTGAACCGCGGAAAGGCGACCTCAAAACACATGATCGATTCCCTGGCACACTGTGAGAGTTTCGAGTAGAAGCATCATAATGTTTGGCTTCCGACGAGAGTTTGATACCAAACAGTGTGAATGCATAGTTACACTCCCAGTTAACAACTAACCACACATTGTTCACAACACAGCGGCGTACATTCTATCAACAGCTAGCATTAACAAGCTTTTAACTAGGAAAACATGCGTAGTAGGAAATTTGTTTATGTACACGTCTTGTTTTGTTTGTAAATGTACGAACTACACATCTGGTACTTTCCACGTAAAGGGAAACATTCGGAATGCTTCTGATTAAATAAAACTGTAGGTCACACATTACAGAATTTTATATATATATATATATATATATATATATATATATATATATATATATATATATATATATATATATATATATATATATATATATATAAACGCGCGTTTTTTAATGCTACAGTATTAAGACCTATATCGACAATAAATTAATTTAGAAAGGACAAATTATTTGAATGGTTACTATTTCGAAACTTGAAAAGGAAATGGCTTGTTAATTAACGTTCTAGAGATATTCCGTAAGAGAGTTATATTTTAATAGCTAGGAAACACTCGGAATGTATTCTGAGAAGAAACTGTTTGAAGTTCATGCATGCTTTGAATCTCAATACGAGCTGTGCATTCGCTTCTTGCCTGACATTTTCCAACGTGTTCATGAGTTAGTGAAAGTATTTACTGTTTGGAGAAAGTATGTGACATTGACGTCAGGAGTAACAAAATTCGAAATGAAATTTAAAAAAAAACTAAATGCATCAGAAGAAAATGGTTGAGGTGTAGCTGAATACTGAACATATGAATGTACAGACACACACGCATATGTATACACACAGCAATTTACCGAGAAATTTTTTAGCAAGATACCAAAACAGGGACAGGAAAGCTGTAAAAGACAGCTGAGATTTTAGTCTCTTCCGGACTGAATTTTGTAACAAAAGATTTTCTATATCAAATTATTGTTACTACATCAAATTGTTTCGAAACAAATTGTATAACAAAAAACTGCTCCTATTTGACAAACCTTGCTTCAAGCATTTTTAAAGGTTTTAACCGGAAAAAATTTTACCCTCATATATCAAGTACGATATTTAAAAAATGCAAACACTAAAATGACTTACTTCCAAATTTATTTTCAAATAATAAATGCTATGAAACAAAACATACAATCCAGAATATTTTATAGGAGGTGTCACATCACGTTAAAGATTTCACGTAAGACGCCAAGGTTATTTTCAAAACTATGTTTTAAAGTTTTATTTATCGAAGTACAAAAAAGTGTACTTCTAAAAGTTATTTTAACGTTAACTCTATCACCACGTTTCCTATGTTATGTTCAATGCCAAAAACCACTTTATCGTCCCTTCACACTGACTGACGGTGTATTGCAAACAAAGTTAATGCGAAGCTTTGTATGTATAAATGTACGTAATGATCATTTTTGGTTTTTATGTGGTGCTTCAAGAGATTTCCAAAATTTAGTAAAAAATACTTGACATCTCAGGTATCTTCGTTAGCAAAAAGAAAAAAAAAACGTGAAACGGCTTGAACGATGCAATTAAATTTGTAAAAGTTATTCCTCATATATTAATTACTATATACGTTATTTGCACTCATTATTTCATTGCAGTGTTGTAAAAATAGAGAAATAAATTTCACTTTTATGTTACTCATATCAAGTAAAAAATAACTCTGTGACCGCAGTACATGTGCGCACAGATACCGAAAAATTTTAATAACCACTTTGAATTCAGTTGGTGTTCACCAATAATCCTCTTATCCTTCGCAAATAATTGCCATTTTACGGTTTTGAACTTGAAGAAATACGCGGAATGTTCTGCGAATTGTAGTGAAGGTTGTTCAAGGTTATAAGAGCAATTTTGAAAACCCTGCTCATGACATACTTTTTTTTCCCCCAATTTCGTACCTTTACTACAAATGTAAAATTTATATTGCTAATAAAGCCCCTTGGTCTCCAAGGGCTTTATTCGGGCGCTAGTCAAGTGAAAGCGTCAGAATGTTAGGAAACTTTATTTGTTACTGATATTTGTAAGAAAATAAGTGCCATAAAATGAAACATGGCACTCGCAGTAGAAAATTAAGACTTAGGTCGTTTTTAATTAACTGCTTTGTTGTCAACACGACTGTCGTAAACGACGACCCAGACATGATTTGAGGTTAGAACACTGCCTACACAGGCGATGAAGGCGCTGCTATGTCACATGAAGAAGTACAATGACTCGAAGCGAGGCAGATGTGTGCTACTAACGACGCAATCGTCACGTACTAACGCGTTCGGCAAACATCGTAATAATATGTTTCAACGCGTAAGAAAACGGACGTGTATTCGTTGAAAAGTGACTGCCTCTCAACGCATTGCTGACATAACACCATCTGTTCACCGCCTACTGTACTGACGGCAACGAATCAGCGCGCGCGTGGTGTTCTGCTACGATTATGTCTCGTTAGATGGATCGTTTTTTGTGTGCGGGTTGCATAGATATGGAAAAATAGGCACGGGTGACTCACTCGATATAAACAAGTGCTTTGAAAGATGTTTGTGTACTTCCTCTAACCAATTCTCTATGCAATTGGATAAGTCACATTGAAAAAAAAAAGCATTTTATTCATATTATAAACGTGCTAGTCTTTTAAAAGTTAAGATTTAACGAACCCCCGCCAGTGGAACTTCACTGTGGTGGCGAGTGCGAGAATCAACGATGGCCACAAGCACACACTCTAGCGGTCGATGTGGGAATCAAAGATGGACAGCAAATAAAATGGCTGCCTCCAGCAGAAGATGACGCCAGCAGACGACAAACGAGATGGAGGGAATATTAGAAAACACCTCCAAGAATGAGAGAGAGAACGAAGGAAGAGAGTTGACACTGTGAGTTTGAGAGTTGTGTGGGTGTAAAGAAGTCGGGTACATGCGCAGAAGACGAATAATCGGCCTATCTCGTCTTTAGTTTATGGTTCGCGATGCCGTTTTGCAGGAAAACAAGTGACTCGCACTACATTGCTCCGTCTGTTTCTAAGAGTCAAACATAAATGCGCCTTTGGAGACAAGCGTCTGTGGAAAGACTCAGGATGCTACTACTGTGCATAGTTAAAAGTGAATCTCCTATATTCTCGACTGCACAACCACCAACTCGGCCGGTCTCTGTATTGCATTTGCAACCCACCTGTTGATTCACACAACACCGGCCACGCTTACTATACTACGCAATGATCATCACTGGCCAACTCTCTGTCAATACAATGCCGAGTTGAAAATGCCCCAATCATATTGTTACGGTCGCGGCTCGAGCAGCTAAGGAGAGCCGATCGACATGGCTGGCGGTAGATGGGGAGCAGGGTGGGGCCAGACTATATAAGCGCTGAGACAGCAAGGCCAGGGGTCGCCATTGCTGTCCATCACCTGCGTGCACTGGCTGCGGAGATGTCGCCGTCAAGGAGGGATGACTGACGCCGACAGCCATTGGCCTTCCCAGCGACTCGAGATATAACTGACTAGACAGTGGTGAGTTAAACGTTTAGCACTGGATGATTATATAAGTTGAGGTATAAAGTTGTCGACGCTTTGTAGCTTTTTGTACGCCGTCCATCAGACGAGTGTCACCTAATTATTGCAATCCATTGTTTAGGCTACAATAAACCTATTTGATTACTAAATGTATTGTTTGTATTAGCAGAAATAACAATCCATAACATGTTCTATCCCACGTAGAATATAATACAATACATGTGAGTAATTTGCACTTTGTTCGTTGCTCACACAATATCACGTTGCAGACAACCTTGCGGAAAACTTGTGGCGAAGTAATATTTCTCCGCTCAAGTCTTCAAACAATGCGGATGTCGTAATTTTACGACAAACTCCACACAACTCAGTTAAATGCAGACGACGTTATATTACGTCGGCTGCACTCAAAGTGCTTGGTTAATTTAAGCTGCTCAAACACTCATTAGACTAGCACGATATGGATTAGATTAGATTACTTTAATTTATCCCCGTCAAAACACGCATTCGCCCACTGTCTTAGGCTAGTTTAGGGAGTTCTCTTGGTTTTAGGCAATATTGTAACATGCTTGCTGTTCTTCATAGCTTCTCTCGCCCCGCCTTGCACGCGAGAGCCAAGGCATGTTTGAAGGTCAGAGGAGCAGGCGGCGAGTCGAGTCACAAAGGCAAGCTTTCGCGTGCCGCCACGATAAGCCAATCGCGACTCGCGCGCTCATCACAGTCAGCGGATTGTAATTTCTGTATTTATCTGTGGAAGAATGATCTGGTTCATCGCCCTTGCCACTCTCAGCGAGACTCGGGGCGTGGGGAACCTTCCAGATCATGCCGGCGAGACTACTTAAGGGCAATGGTGCACGAAAATCGTATATTTATATAACTTTCATCATAATTGGTTTTACAGGGAATTTTTCGCAATTTTTTGTTCGACAAGACTTAATAGAAATTTTGAACATCTTATTACATGGTTAAAAATTCCCTGCGTTTTTTATTTCTCGGAGCTTTGATTGAAGATAATAAAAAATAATTACTTTAATTTCTCCCATCAGTGCTACGAGAATAATGAAGGCAGTGAAAATCTTACGATGTTGAAGGGTGTTGAAAATTATTATTTACGTCTTGTCAAGTTGAAGATTTCAATAAACTCTTTGGAAAACGACTTATATCGAAAATCGGTTGAATATACTGCTGTCATGCACCATTCCCCTTGAGCTGCGATAGGCCTCCGAGCCGGTAGCTTTGAATATCCAGAGTTTGGGAGATCGCGCGAGCTCAAGCGGCAGTTGATGGAAACGACGAGTGAAGTGTGAGACTGGCGGGTGGAACTACTGAACTGGGTGGGTGGGTGTGTGTAAGACATTTGGAATGATGGAAACAAAAATATCGAAGATGTGTCAATAATGAGCGTAAATCAGGTAGTTGTAATAAATATAGAAATATTGATAAGGATAATATTTACAATTGAGATAACATTCAATATTGCGCTAACTGAGAACAACAAGTGTAATAGTGAAGGTAGATAGTTAAAAGGCTGTTCACGATAAAGTGAGCACTTTTGAAATAAACAGTAGAAATATGTCAATGCTCCTAACTGCGTATATTTTAATGATTGCCCTGAGTGGCATGTGCCCAGTAGAGTTGGTAACGATGAATGGAAAGTAATTCCATATCTTTACATCGAATAAAAAGTGCCAGGTAACCATTTGTTATAACTTAGACTATTTATTTCACTTTCTGTTTTTTTAATGCATCGAAGTGTAAAAATGGGCAGATTTGCTGAATATTTTCTTTTGAAAAATATCACAGTTGCATTTGACTGACGCAAGAATAAAGTGATGAGGCCCACGACCATGTTAACATTGCATAAGGCGGAAGAACACACAACGTGCATACAAGTAGAACTTAAGCAGGGCTTTCAAAAGTGCTCATTTTACCGCGAACAGTCTATAATGCTGCGAATAACAGCTGCGTGAACACATTAAACATCAAATTTAGTTATTTTATATTTATAAAGAACTCCATAACGCATGAACTTGGATAAGCCACTCTGACGCCGTGTGACCACATGCTTAAAATATGATTGATGAAAACGCGTATGTACAGCAATGATGGCAGCTTACAGGCGCATGCGCAGTACAAACCGAGTCCTCGACGGCCCACTGACTCTGCCTTCGGATCCTGCCAGAGAAAACACGGGAGTGTCCGACACTTTTAATCCCCCGTCGCACTATCGAATTTTCTCCTTCAAATATATTCGACGTTGTAATTTCAAGACGAAATACAGCGGCAATATTTTTTTTATCAAAGAAATTTGGTAAAATATTCTTGAACGTGCTTGAAAATGTTACAGTGTCGAGGATTTTTAGTTCACAAAACTAGACTGGTTTTTACTTAAACATTATTATAAACTCTGGATAAAACTACTATGCTACCGTGCAACCAATTACAGGACGGATTATTATGAACTTTGTGGTTAACTTTCGCTTTTGAAGATATTTTTACACTTATTTTTAATTTATGTTTGCAACGCGATGAAATCATTTGATGTAGAATTTTTTTTTTTACTATTTTATTGCAGTGTTCTCTTCCGACAGCATTCATACTGTGATAGAGATTATACGAATTAATTATCTCAATAAATTATTTCGTTCGTAGTCACCACTTAAAACTTAAATGGTTACGGAAATAGTGGCATTTTTACTGCACGATTCTAACTGGCTGAACACGTCAAAAATCCAAGTAATTCTCGAACACTTACTATAGAAGCCATCCAACTTTTTTTTTTTAGACAAATATGGTGGTGTTTGTGACATTTCGTTGAAGTCATAACGAGATCCTTTCAGAGGTCGATAGAGGCCTAGGCCATTTTTTTTTTTTTTTTTAATTTCCCTCTCACACAAGAAATTAAGTCCCCTCTGACACAAGAAAAAACAAATACTAAACTAAAAGTTTACAGGTCACGTATATTTTGAAAACACGTTCTTAACAGAATAGAACCATTTTTCATGAGAACATTAAATTGTTTATTTAACTAATGCTTTTCTAGCCTTATTCTGTGCAATGTCCCAGTATATATCAATCATAGCAAGGCCATTTAACATATGGTGTTTGTTTTAAAATGCAAAGTCCGTATCCTAAATTTGAGGCGGCCCTCTATAAACGAAACATATTGACTGCAGTTTGACAGGAAAATTTTTCAGGGCAACAGGTACTTTAAAAAGAGGAGTGATACCTCGCGATAGTTGCTCGTCTGTCCACGAGACGGCGCCGCCAGAGTTCTAGCTTAAAAGTCACGGGGAATTACTGTTCTCGTCAAGTATAGAGCTATCATTTATTTTCAATTCATTCGCCGAATGCCGGTGGGATCAAACGTGGCTTCGGAATAGGAAACGCGCACTGTGACTGACGGGATATTTTTGGCCAGTCGGCATCAAAGATTCGTGATCGACGCAGCTGACATTTCGTGCCCCCATTCGCCTGCCTGTCAATCAAGCTGGCCAGAAAAAAAAAAAGTCGATTTGAAATATTACAATCTCTCTCACGTTTGTAACGATTTTGGATATTAAAATTAGAATTACATCACTCTTTTGGATTTGCATGTACGTAACTTTCAGAAGCTGTTTACTTCTACGTTTTCGTAATTTGCTTGCGTTGAAAAAAAAAAAATGCTTTCACTTTACCATATTGCCAACCTAACATAGGAAAACGTAGCTATGTTTTGCGGTGTTTGAGCCCTGTCTTCTGCGCTGCCAGATAGTGCGCCGAGTTTAAAAAAAATAACTTCAATATATATATATATATATATATATATATATATATATATATATATATATATATATATATAACGATTATCATTAAATAAATGTTACATATATGTAATTGCCACAGTACCTACAGTTTTTTAAAATGTCTCTTATCGAGAGAGAAAATATTTAAAATGGGTGTTTTCATGATCGTACTCAGGCACGGAACACGCTCAACATAATTATTTTGGTATATATAGCTACGTTATTAAACTTGTAAAAGGGCGCCACGACTACGATGATGGCATCAATAACTGCCTGTTTAGTTTGACAAACATAATCCGTCCAGTTTACATAGGGCCTTCTGCAACAGTCACGCACGAATTAAGCTAAGGGTGCTGCCACAACTGATTAAAAAAATATCTCTTGTTGCCCAAGTTGTCTCGATCAATAGCAAGAGCACGATTCACGGGACGCAGTACATAAAACTTCAATAATACGAAGTAACAAGCTTTTACGGCGATTCGGCATTTCTTTATTTTGAAGAGCTTCGGGTATTTTGTCGTACATCTTACTGCAACATTGCTGCCAACATAAACAAGTTTTCTTGTTTCTGCATGCAAACTCGCATGCAAGTGGTGATCGGTGTATCGTTGCCCCCAGTTTTTCGAAAGAATTACATCGTAATTGAAGTGCATAATGGTGTACGGACCAAAGTAGCGAATATTGGATAAAGGTGTTCCGTGCCTTACGTATCTCACTTGTGGTACAGTCTCTTCCACTCGTACGAGAACGAGAACGCATAGTTTTAGTAAAATCTCCTTTAATTTAATTCGAAATCTGACACATATCTTGAATAGTGTTTACCTGGCATAATCTTGGAGAGAGAAATGGCTGAAAAGAGATGTTTTTCACAGTATAGTTTTCTGGAGAAATAGTTGTGGTGCAGAATCTTCAGAGTAGAAGGAACGAACTTCTCACACTCGTATTCGCTACTAGCTGCCCGTGCGACTTACATTCGTTCGCATGATATTATTGTAAAGTTATTGAAATTAAGCCCACAATTGAATAATAAATTTTTTATGTTTAAAAAACTAATATTTCTTCTTTCGTGTTTATTGGAGTTATTAAATTACGCCCTGCCATAGCTTCACACACATGTTTTATTTTAGCATGATATTTAGCCACTTTTTTTGCGTTCTCTAGCCACTAAGCTACTGCGGCCCCCTTTTTAGGTGCTCTAGCCCCTAACCAGCTGCGGCCCCACTATTGGGTTCTATAGCCACCGTGCTTCTGCGGGGCATCCTTATTGTGTTCTCTAGCCACTGAGCTTCTGCGGCCCCCTTATTAAGTGTTCCAGCCACTAAGATACTGCGGTCCCACTTTAAATAACTCTAGTCACTGGGACATTACGGCTTTCCGGAAGGAAAGGAGGACAGCCCATGGACAAAAAAGAAAGGAGAAATGCCGGAAATTTTTTTAACAATTTTTTTTATGCAGTAATCCTAATAAAAGATTAATCCAGTGCCTATTTATATCCATGATCATCATTTTTTCCGGAACCATTTGAGTTATATCGATGAAACAATGACTAAGTTAACCCTGGGGTTATTATCTATGTACTGTGCAAATTTGATGCCAATACGTTAAGTGGTTTTTGAGTTAGATTCGCTCGGACAGACAGACACGAAAATAAAATTATCATTAGATATCGTTTAGTTATCAATTGTACTATATGAAAAAATAATTAAAAGTGAGAAATTCGAAAATTACAGACAGACACATCTGTTTTATATAATAGAGTAGATTACACCTTTAATTCAGTTGGGGAGAATACCCCGTGCAAGGTTAAAGCCACGTAAGTGTCATAACCGCTGACATCACGCCAGTTAGTCCAGGTGCCTGCTGGTACTTCGGATACTATCAACTGCCTGTCCAGTTAGCAGTTTAGAACTCATTTCGTTGTGATTCTATGCTGTGTGAATAGTTAAAAAAAAAATAGTCTTGGCATCTAAACATTACGTCCCCTTTTATCGGTTCGTAATTACATGAGTATGTATAAACGTTACGTAAAATGAGTGAAATTTAGTAAGTACTCAAACGACCCAACTAAAGATTTATGATAAATATTAACCGTTGCAAAAGCAGTAGGTTGTGTTTGGTTGTCAGTAATAAAATTACTGTTGGCAATATATTTATGTTGAGTTTTTCATTCGAATTTGTAAGACGCGATGTAGACTTAAGGGGATCAGACACCGCCATATTAAATTTATAGAATTTTCGCCACAATCTTTGCCAGAGATTTTATTTTAGCGATCGACGAAGCATGGGCACTGCTCTGCATATTTTATCAAATCGGAATTTCTAGACTACTGTTGCTAGTGTATTTACTGTAATCACCTGTAAGAGAAATTAATTATTTCTTGCCGGCAGTCACAAGTCAGAAACTAATGGCATTGAAGCTATCAGAATTCGATGTCGTGCGAAAAATTTCGTTAAACATTTTTAAAATAGAAATAATGTCAAAAATAGATCAATCCAAGATTGCGAAGACTCATCCTCATTATGATTGTAAATAACCAATAAACATTTTACACCAGATTTTTGCATACATTCCGATATCGACATTCGACATTCGCTTACAAACAGGAACGGTTGCAATTGATTTCGAAATTATGCCACAAAGAAAATTTTTAAACGTTAAATAAGAGCCGATGTAATAAACAATGCCAAACAATAGACTTATATTATAGGCAGTTCGCGGTAAAGTGAGCACTTTTTTAAGCTGTTTCATCACACATAACAATTAATAAACACATTTCATTGTGGCCTCAGACTTTTGGTTTTGGGTATGGTAGATGTATACACTGTGTTTATTACTCACATGGCAGGTTTTACATTTACAAGTGGTGGAAGGATATAAATTGGTCGAAAGAAAAAAGTAACTAGGGCTTCAAAAGTGCTCACTTTACCGTGAACGGCCTATACAATTGAGATGTGCAGATACATTTCAAGTCAAGCGCTTTGAGGAAAGCGAAGCTTCCCCGTAACCGGGTTGGCGTCCTATTTATAGTGATGTCACGCGGCTGTGAGAATGATTACATTCCAGGGCGTGTTAAACAAGTACGCTTTGAATACGAAAGTGCTGCAGCCCAGTTCAGATTCTTGCTCGTAGAGGCGACGAGAATATCTCACGCTCATGCCTGTGTCAGCGTCGAGCCCCTCGTCCACGCAACACTGCTTAGAAGCGACGAAAAAAAAATTTGCTACGGCCAGGCACCTTTCTCGAGAGAGCAGGCCGTGGTTTACGTCCTTCCCAACAAGTCGTTGAATGGTTTGGTTTTACGACAGAAATCAGTAACCCTCTTCCTCCAAGCTCGTCGTGTGGCACAGCACCCTACCGAGAGAGTTCGGCGGCCGCGGGAGGAATAGCCGTGCACGATGGCGTACCTTGAAACCCGACGTTGTCACGCGTAGTTTGGAACAATCTCGCGACAGCAGGCGAACTTTGCCGCTACACAACAAGCACGCGGGTCCAGTTTAGCAGGCAAACTTGGCAGGCTACGCGGCGGCTGACACGTGTTCAAGACAGAGCGGACTTTACTACACGACATCACGAGCCAAGCAGTTAACAACGACTTAATGAAGATGCACTTAACCATTTCACCAATGGCAAAAACAGAAGTTTAGGGTGTACGTTTCGCAGCAGGCAGCGGGTGTGGTGTGGTTTGTCACACCTCTCGGCTTCCACCAATACGGACCGGGTTCGAATCCCAGCGAGGTCGCGCGGATATCAGCGTGTGGGGAAACGTGGCGGACGATGACTTTGGCCCCTACGCGCTTTCTCGGCGTACACTTGTCTCCCTCCGCCCTGGAATTCCGCCGCTGCCCCATCCTCACGTCATTTTCCTTCTTTGGCCCTCTATAATTTGCAGGTATAGTCTATTCGCGGTATCTTTACACGTGTTGAATAATCATCGAATATGTGGCATGTTATTATATGTCGCGATTCACACGCGTTTTATACGATGTGTTATCATACAAGTAAATTATTTTTATTTAAATTAAAATTTACTTATATTTTGGCTATAAGTTATGTTAATTTTATTTGTACTAATTAAAAAAGATGAAAATATGTGTATTGGGAATGATAAGTAAGAAATAGTTCTTATGCAAATATTATAACACCGAGTGCGCGCGAATGATATGCGTCGTACCTTTGTTGCAATTTTCTAGAGTCGATTAAAGGTTCGCATGAGGCGGAGGAATTGCCTGGAAGTAGAACTTTGGCAGGGCTTCAGGAAAAGTTGGAGGTAGTTTGAGTGGACTATCTCCAACCAACAATCTCTCAACTGTGTACTTTTGCAAAGGCAGCAGATGTATGCCTAGGGCACGAAGTCACTTCCAAATAGCGTCTCTCGTGTGGACAGCGCGGTTTGCTGATTGTGAAAGTCGCCCCACGCCCAAGCTTTGAAAGGCTGTTCACGATAAAGTGAACACTTTTGAAATCAACCTTAGAGAAAAGTCAACGCCCTTACGTGCATATGTTTAACGGGTGCCCTGAGTGGCATGCGCCCAGTAAAGTTGGTAACGATGAATGGGAAGTAGTTCCGTATCTTAAAGTCGAATAAAACGTGTTATGTAACCATTTCTGATCAATTAAATTATTTCTTTCGCTTTCTGTTTTTTTTAATGCATCGAAGTGTAAAAACGGGCAGATTAGTAAAATATTTACTTTTCTAATAATTTCACATTTTCACTTGACCGCCGCATAAATAAAGTGATGAGGCACATGTCGATGTTAAAGTTACATAAGGCGGACGAATACACAACATGCATACACGTAGATCTTAAGCAGGGCTTTCAAAAGTGCTAATTTTACCGTGAATAGCTTATAGCACTGAGTAGCGACTGTACGTATGCGAACACAATACCAACTACTACGCGTTCTGTGGACTCCAGGCAAATGAACTAGCAAAACAGCGGAATGTTGCCTAGTCGAATACTGGTGACGAATTTGACAGTCCGTCAGGCACACACTTTCGAATTTATAATCTCACTCTAAAAACAAGTAACGGCGCCCACTGGCAATAAAAAGAACCGACATAAAGTTTCGATTCTATTTATTTGTCAAATATACGCTGCTATAATCCATTCACTGTTACTTCGCACTTTTATGAAGCCCTGCTAAAGTTTCACTTCGAGGATATTTCTCCGCCACGAGCAGACTAAGCTGAACTAAGCCTAGAAAATTACACCAAAGGACAACACACCGAATTCGTACGCACTGACTTGTAATTATATTTTGTATGGGGCCTTCGATCTTAATGAACCTTCCATAGGAACTGGCGCTACGGGATCGATGCAAACATATATCTATTATGTGTGTTAGCATGTTGTCTACTTGCAAGATGTTATAAAATCAAAGGCCGATGTTTATGTTATAACACTGAGCACTGGACATATTTACTGGCAACCAAAACAAGTTGGAATTAAGTCACCTATGTTCGCCACTGCAGGAACGCTAGTATCTGTATTCTAACTCAGCTGTGTCGTAT
This sequence comes from Dryococelus australis, assembly GCA_029891345.1. Taxonomy (NCBI): domain Eukaryota; kingdom Metazoa; phylum Arthropoda; class Insecta; order Phasmatodea; family Phasmatidae; genus Dryococelus; species Dryococelus australis. The sequence goes on from CM056999.1 coordinate 42,625,170, forward strand.
TGACACGTATGACACCGGACACGCTTGCTGTGCTCCACATCGTTCATTATTCGCTGGTAGTCTTTAGAATGTAACTTTGCTAATCTTGGATATCCTGGGATATCCTCAATGTCAGAGAGTGACATCCGTCAGATATTCTTTGGATGTATGTTTGCTATATGCGACGTTAGCGTAGTGCTCAAAGGTTTAAAAAATTAGGTGAATTTCTTCGTCGATTTTGACATTCTGCCAAATAGATGGTCAATAATCACTGATGCACCAGTATCACAAATTTCGATGCAAGATAATAGAAGAGAACTTAATATTTTTTATAAAACTATTCGGAAACTCTGATAGGGTTTTGCAGTGTTTGAATATCTTTGTTCACCGGCAATGAGTGTTTCATCGTAAATAATTGCTACAACTTTTGCATCAAATTAGTGTTTAGACCTAAACTCTATGACACATAGTTTCAATAGGAATCACTGTTGATCACAAGATGTTAAGGTATTTATTCAAAAATGTAATTTAATGTGTGGGGGAAAATTGGGATATCTGACAGGTTTATAGACCTGTAGGCTAGATTCCACAATCATCTATATACTAGAGCGTAATATATTTGTTCATTTGCAGAAGTACTCAGTTCTACCCCATACAAGGTAGCACATAATATTCAGTCGTTGAGTTCATTTCAATGTTAGTAACCAGCTCACAGTCATTAACATTATCGAACTGTCAAACTAACGCAATTGTTCACACTTTTGAGCTCTAGCTAGCAGTCAAACGAATATGCGAAATTTTCCTATTGTTAACGTGGATCATTTCGAGGTCTGATTTTAGGTTATGCCTACCTCTCGCTTCATGATCGCCAGGTTTTAGCGTACACTGTCGTACAGGACGCTTCTATAATTAAGGATTGAACTATACTGCAGAGTGCTCGAAATCCTGGTTTCTTGACGGAATTATTAAACGAGCCCCCAATAGGTTTACCTGCGAAAATACATCATACCCCAGATGAGGACGGAATGGTACTTTACGACGCATGATGAAAATATTATTTTGCAATCCTTCGATTTAGTTGAAAACATATTTGTCAGACTGCCGTGTCTTAAAACATGCCAACCGGAAACTAGCCACTTTACGATAGGCTCCTGGATTGAACTATTCTAAAGATTTTTCATGGATAAAATGATAGGGTCGCCACTGTTAGTCCCATGGTTTCGCGCAGCACTATGAGTTCATACACTGCACGCAAGTTCAGGGCCTTGCACGTAGAGGCGATGGCGCTCCTGTAGAGCGTGTCAGTGTAACCCACATAGCTCCCGCGCTTCTGGGCCGAAAAAATGAGAATGACTATGTACGCAGGCAGGGCCCTTAAGACACCTGACCGAAGTAATAGATGACATTTGCATTCATGTCGGTCACTTAAACACTTGTTCCTGACGTCGTACGTCATCAGAATTCAAAATGTTTTATTGGAACTTTCGGTAATACGCATAACCTACGCTTTTTTTTTTTTAATACTGTGGCGAATTAACATCATGTCGCAATAACTTTTATGGAATTCACTGCACAGTAATATTCCATTCGCGGCAGTCAAATGAAATGAGATATATCATCTTTATTATTATGGTATGTAGGATACTATATCTGATTGGGACAACACTTTCAACTCGGCATTACCGTGGCTGAGAGTCCGTCAGTAATGAACGTAGTACAGAAGTATCCTCGGTGTGTTGTGAACAAATAGGACCGTGGTATGTGGGAGTATCCAGACCAGCAAAACTGGTGTTGAAATGAGGTAGATAAGGGTGACACACTTCTACTTTGTTTTGAGCGTCTTTAGGGCCATATATCACGATGATTATTTTATTTCATTATATGAAAGTGATGTAAATAATGACCACATAAATTTATTAATTTTTAGTCAAATGGTTATAGTTTTTAAAATATAGCATCGAAATTCAAAAATTTTGGAATAGGTAATCCGAAGACTCTATGCTCCTTATTAACTTTTTCAACTAAATAACGCCATGTGATCTATGTGTCATAAACACAAAAATATTAATTCAGTATCAAGAATATTTAACGATATTTACTCGGGTATTGGCATCCTGAATCTATTTATATTAGGTATTGATGTTTTTACCAACACAATCCATTCGTCCTAGAGAAAATAATATTAATATTTATTAGTTTCTTTTGAACAAATTCAAATGTGCTGGCAAAAATATGAATACGTATTTTAAAAGAGATTAAGAAAGCCAGTACCCGAGTACCCGTTGTTAAATGTCCTTGATACTTAAAAAAATGTGTTATGTATGTGATATAAATCACAAGGTATATGATTTATTTGGCAAAGTTAATTAGACGCATAGAAACTTGGCATCCATAATCAGTAATATTGGAATTTTCAGTGCTATATTAAAAAAACGATTCTCATTTGACTACGTATATTTACATTTATGAGGCCATTATATAAATCTCTTTCTGATAATCAAAAAATAATTCTCGTGAAATATGGCCAATGTCTGCGCAGAGCTTCGAGTTGGCGGCAAGGTTCGCCTTAGTTCAAGTGCACTGAACAAATCATAGAAGTTACAAGACAAAAGTTACGTAATCGGGTTTCAGGCGAGCAGTAAGCAATCTTCTGTGCTGTCATCAAAATATTATGTCGGCTTATTGCAGTATCTTGGTTTCTCGGGAACAATACGTATATTTTTGAAGTTCTTTTATTGAAGGAACTATATATATATATACTAGAGGCTCAGCCGTGACATTTTTTTAGTATTGTAATGTGCCTAGAACACTTACGATGTTACACATTTTTTTTATCATACAAAGACTGAAAAAAATAATGTGGAATTAAATCAAAATTGGATATAGTTCTATCCACTAAGCCACTGTGGCCCCACTTGGAAACGCTCTATCCACTGGGTCACTACGGCCCCACTTAGAATCGCTCTATCCACTGAAACACTGCTGCTCCACTTGGAATCTCTCTATCCACTGAGCCACTATGGCTCAACTTGGAAAGTAACTCAACATTGAAGCGAGACATTTAAAGAGAACAAAAATTATATTCCATTGCCTTCGTATCTCTATGCAATAATCTCTATGCATTAATACAAAACTCTCATATAGGGGAGAAATTATTAAAGAAAAATATTTTTAGCGTAATCCGATCTTGCTGAAATTCGAACTTGATCTGTATTTGACCCTGAGAATCCGCTCTGCAAAATTTGAAGAACTTCTATATACAGCGTACTCTATTACTGGAATAGTTTTAACTGAAAACCAGCTGTCATCTGTTAAACGAGTTTTCAAAATCCGCGTCGATAATTTTGTTTCAGCGCTATTTTAGACTATTTATGCCTTTACCCATGCTGCAGTTATCAAGTTGTTACGAATCAATCATATTACATTGTACAAAAAGCACTTTTAAAAATGTTAAATTTCACGTGTTGAGTTAAAATTATGCAATCTGGATGTACGTCTATGTAGAGGAATCTATAAAGGTGTAGCATAGGTGTAGTCTTGTAACATTGCAGATTTTCGGGGTTACCTTGTCAGGGTTTAATAGAGAGCATGTAACTATGCTTATTTTCACGTATGCTAATCAGCTACTTATATGATTCGGGACACTAACATATGTTCATTTTGTAAATATTTTTGATAAATACTAATTTTGCAACCCCTCATATGTTTATTGGCTTTACGGCAGAATCACGTAATATGAATAGTGTGACACGCATCCATTTGTATTTTATTTGTTCTATTGTGTTTTTCAGCAGTATTCTGAGATATTTTAAAGTCATAACCTAAATATTTAAATTCTGAAATTATATATTAATTTTGGTTTTCAGTATTAATTTTTCAATAAAATATGATCAGGCATGATATTACCATGTAGCACTGAATAGAAAATACGTGACAAAGTGTCGAATAACGGTAGTGTACTATTGAGCTGTTTGCATAACCATACTCTCTCATACGCTTATAAAACAGTGTGAAATAAAATCATGTGTTAGTGTCGTGTTTTAGGTTGAGTATATATTGTTGGAAAAATTCATTAAAACTGAGAAGTGTGATAGTAAAATATTCTTCCCCTGAGGAAAACGTCTGCCTGCCCCTTGCAGGCCCGACAACTAGACGTGCGATGCAAAGAACACTCGCCTTAGTAAACCACACTCGGTTGAGACCAGTGACCATTTGTCACACTTCGAAAATTTCGAAGCTTATTTGGGCGGCTCTTAACAGCGAGGTACTGAGAGCCGATGAGGGCGATTGAAGTGAATATGGAGCGGTGCCGGAATTAAAGGGCGGCGGAAACGGGAGGTCCCCGAGAAAACCCGCCGAACAGCGGCATCGTCCGGCACGATTCCCACTTGCGAAAATTCGGTGACCCTGCCGGGTATTGAACCCGGTTCGCCTTGGTTCCAGCCAAATACTTTTATTTCAAATTCAGTGTCATTCATTTAATTTATATGCATTCTGACTGTAAATTAAGCTGATAAAAAAAAACCGTGAATGGCAATAGTAAAAGGTTTATGAATAAAATTCAAACTAGCATTGCCGATAGGAAGTGGTCATACATAACGGTCGTTAATAATACCCTTATTCAAAAACATAAACTAGCCTGACGTGTCAATTTTTCACATAAAAAATCACTGAATAAAAACGTCTGCAATTATTTCTTGAAAAATTCATCGTGGCTCAACTTAGTGGTAGAACAATAACGACTTTGTCTCTCAGGTTAAATTATGGTTAAATTATGCTGGTTCTTAGCTGTTAAAAACGCCGTGCCAACACGGCGTTGTGTAGAATGTTCTATTACAAAAGACCGCGTCTCTTAGGCCTATTCGACGTGTAGACTAAACTCGTAGAAAAATCAGTAGCGTAGAAAAACAGTTTATTTGTAGGATGACACCATTTGTGGTAGAAAGCAGGACGGGATCTCAGGAGAATGTAGCGTAGTATTCAAACTTCGTAAGATTAAGGTGTTTCTTCGCGCGGCTTACAGCTCACGGAACGTCGCGGCGTTTAACTAACTAACCTAAGCTCGTAAACAGCTGCTTACTATACGGAGCGGCTTACAGCACACTTCTCTAAGTAGAAGCCAAATAATATTAGCCTAGCAAGCTGTGAAAACTAACAACACCCTAACCTACCACTCAAAATACCTGCGCTACGTCCAACTTCTGAACTTGCTTCCTGGCTTAGGTCTTAAACCCGTTGAAAGATGGAAGCAGAGAGAGCGATCTCCTAAGTGAAATTACACGCCTAGCGCTATGCTATCACGCTAACCAATTGGGGGGCGGGGGGGGGGGGCAGAATTTTAACCTGCCAGCCAGTCGGAAGTATTCCTACTCGAACAGCTAATCTGACACACTTCTAACGGCCTAATTCCCTATGTCGAAGAGTTACGGGCCTCGTAGAAGGTAATAGAAATAACGCAGTAAATTCCCTGAAACAATCACAATGGTGTGAGACCAAGAAAATAATTGAAAATTTTGAATCGTTTATTAAAATACTAATAAAAATCAAATATAGTTATCTAAAAAATTTTAACATAAATTATTGCCATTCTATCATATAATTATTCAAAATCCTAAACTTACGAAAATTAATCAAAATAAGTAAAAATCAAACATATGTGATAAATGTAGGCAAGTTGCAGTGGTTGACATAGACAGTGTTGAATGTGTAAAAATATACATGCATTATAATAATGAATGCAGAAATGTTAAAAGTTTATGTTTCATTCTAGACGATATTCGCTATTAATATTTTGTTTCTTTATAATTTATTCTCTAGGTGGTAGCCAGCATTAAATGTTTATTAAACAAAAGTACTAAATCAATTATCCTGATTGTCTCTCATCTCGTCATTGCTGATTGGCGGAAACATGTGCCATGGTCAGATGACAATCGGAGGACAGCAGACAACATACGTGAGGTAGAAGTAAAATGGAATATAATTTTTTTCTTAAATGTAATTCTCACTACCTCCAGAGACGGGCGTATGTCTTGTAGTTGAAATGTAATGATATAATGATTGTGAATATTTTGATATAAATATGTTGTTGCAAGATGATTGAAGGGAAATGTGTATTAACTGAAGATAAGGGATATTGAATTTCATTGTATTTGAGAAGATTGATGAATAATTGGTTGAATGTGCTGAAGAGGAAGATTTTAAAATAAAAAAATATATTGAAGCGGAAAATATGATCCAACTAAAAGGTAGCAAAATGCACCCAAAGTAATAATTGTCCATGCGTGAATTGTCTGAAATGTAACAACTGGCTACCCAGCGTGCGGCTGAAGAAGAACTTCTTCACTATCTAGAACTTCTAAAACTGAGGACGAACTTCTAGAACGCCAGAATCCACGAACTTTGGCGAAGGGAAGAACCAAGCCCGTGCAAGAATATTTCGCTGCAAGTCAAGACGTCGGGAGGGAAGATATGCGGTTCTCGAGGTATGCTGAGAGTATCTAAAGTACGTAAACAAATGCAGTGCGCGAATTTCCACACCGAGGGACATCGTGGGAGCATTTTTTTTTTTCGGGTGACACAAGTGCAGAAGAGAGAAAAGATTTTTTTTTTTTTTTTTTGTTTTGCATGTTAGAAGTGCAAAGTTTGTAAGTACCTTTGACAAAGAATTTTGTTTAAGTTATAGTCAAACGCCACGGAGAACATTTTAGAGTAAATATTTGATAAACTTGAAGCCATTCAGAAGGGTAATGAAACCACGCAAAAAGAAATAGCAAAAATTGAGGCAATACATAAAGGTTATGAGGTTATTTACAAAGAACTACAAACAGTTGAAGTAGATAGTGAGGTTATTAAAAATGAAATGCAAACAACCAGTGGGGTTATACAAAAAGAAATAGCAAAAATTGAGGCAATACATGAAGGTTATGAGGTTATTTACAAAGAACTACAAACAGTTGAAGTAGATAGTGAGGTTATTAAAAATGAAATTCAAACAACCAGTGGAGTTATACAGAAAGAAATGTAAACAGGTTTGAACGGTTTAGACATTTTTTTTTTTTGGAAATTAGTGAACAAAATCATAGCGAACGGAAAGAAAATCTAAACGATACAGAAATTGAACAGAATGAGGTTAAAATAAATGAACGAAATAGGGAAGGGAAACGTAAATGTGATGAAATCTATCAAACTGTTCGTGTACCATTAGACGTGGTAACGTGCAAACAAAGTTGTGTTACATGAAAGGATCAGGTGATTTTCAATACAAATGAGAAAATATTATTTTTGAAAGCGTGCTGGGAAATTTTTTTGTAAACGATATTGGTATACCATACAAGACATGAACGAGGGAAACGTAATGTTGAACTTATTGGTGAGGTGGGCGGTTAAAAGAACAAATCAACTAACTAGCAAGGGTGAAGTAAAGTTGAAATCATTGTGGATATCAGATAAAACACAGAGACATTTTATGCAAAATTATAGCGAGATTGAAAAACCTGAGATGGGCAAAATTTGGCGAGGAACACAAAAATAGGAAAAGATTGAGTGAAAGAAAATGTAAAAAGAGTATTAAAGTTGAGTCAGAAAAGAAATGCTATGTGAGAAAGATACTAAGGAAAAATAATAAAGAGAAAAGAGGGGAAAAATCAGAAGGGTTGGTAGTAAATGAAAAAGAATGAATGTTAATTGGTAAAAACATACCAGACAAATAATGATACGAAAATAATTTTATATAATTTCGGTTTGTAAGAAAAATGATGTTATTTGTTCAGAAAATTTTGTAAAATCAAAAATATTGTTGAAGCTGAATATATTATTTAACTAAAAGGTAACAAAACTCGCCAACGTGATAATTCTCCGTTTGTGAATTTTCTGAAATGTAACAGCCTGTTCGTGGTTTCTCCAACCTTATTGAATCAAACATCTGGAAAAACACACCATGTATGACGTGTTTGTTTGTTTCCTAAATATGTCATGTATTACAAACGTGTCATACTGGTATAAACATGAACGTACATTACTTGCAATTCAAGCGCACGTTTTCTTATATAATATCTATAAATTATAATATTTTGTTTATAATTAATAATAAGAATAAAAACAGTGAGCAAATAGGTGTGTTGGTAATTCCTAGTAAAGAAAAGTTCTTATGCAAAATATTATCATACTGTGGGCACGAATAAGGTTCGTTTTCTTTTCGGTATAATTATCTGGACATGTTTAAAGTTTGTTTGCATTAGGCGAGGAATATCCTGGAAGTGAGCTTTAGAATGGTTTTCAGAAATGTTGGAAGTAACGGTGAACGAACTACATAAATATGCATCCTTTACTCCGCCGACGGGAGTTTACTCGGGAGAGAGTGGTGGACGACGTTGTCTGACGAGCACGATCCTTCGTTGTGATTTGATGAGCTACGGCAGTTATCGGCAGCGACGTACGGGCCCGAAGTTACTGCGGTAAGTGATCAGGGCGCTGTTGCAGTCTCTAGTGAACACTTTTTAAGGCCCTGCTGAATTTTTCTTTACATCAGATTTGTTTATTCCTGTCACTTTCTGATATAAATATTGCCACGTGACTAATAAACATAATGCATACATTTCACCACTTCCAAAATTTAACGTCTAGGGCTGCAATAAAATATATTTATTAGTGGTTAATGCGTGTTGAAAGGGCCTTGAAAAGTGCTCACTTTACCTCGAACAGACTGTACATAGGTGACATAACCGAGGTAGCAGGAGTTCATGAGAGTCTGATACATTTGGTGCACACTGGTTGATGTAGAGTAGCAGACTGCATCATTTTAATATAGCCTATTTAGGTATTTAATAGACTGATATAATATGATATAGTGTAGTTCTAATGTATTATTGCAGTGGTAAGTCATTAACTTAGCACTAAGGACTATAATGCTGTAAGTAACGAGAAATGAACTGTGGCAAAGGTAGTTTTGTGTTATTGTAAACCATTAAGAAATTTTGTTTGCTTTTATGTTTCATTAAGACACATGTCTCTTCAAGAACCTGGCTACGGCCAATAATTTTATCAAATATGAGATCTTTTTGATATTTTGAAAAGTAGCCTAATATAAATGCAAAAACTGTATTTCAGTATAAATAAATAAAAAAAAACACATCTATTTATAAAAAATTATGTAGTTCATACAATTTTGGTACAGCTCAAAAGAGCATTTTATATTATCAAAGTTGCATTAAATACTTCCCTGGAATCTAGTGTGTAGTTCGCCTACACTTTCAAGGAGTCAAAATTGAAAGAAAATGCTTTATATCATACCATTTCACTTAAATAAATAGTTGAACTGAAAACGAACATCAGACTAAATAACGTTATGCAATTTTTTGAAACAGTATATTTAAATTTTGATATCCGTACAACAACGCTACACAAGTGTTCCGTCCACTCAGGCGTTTTTTTTTTTTTTTGTCAAACTGATGATGTCACAATGTCACAAAGACCTGAAAGTATCAATTCATTGGAGGAAAATTGTTGACATTTGAGTAATTTCAAGAGAAGAACATTTAAATGCCAATTCTTGCTTATATATACTTGTTCATCGATACACACACACACACACACACACACAACACTAATCTATATCGGGAGCTTTCTGAACTAAAATATGGGATATTTCACTGAAAATAAATTGCACCGTGAATGGGAAAAAAAACACTTCGAAAACAATCCCCATTGCAGCTGGCTCTAATCTAACTCACGTACTTACACAATTCCTTGACAAAAAAAAGTCCGGAAATAATTTCAACCTTATTAGCTTTAGAAACTAGATAAATAAAACCAATTGAGCCCATTTCTACTCTCCCTTTTCTGGAGCGAGAGACAGATTACAAACGTACCAGGGGAAGTCGTATATTTTAACAGGTTTTTTTTTTTTCAATCTGCAAGTTACCTACTTGGTAGATTTATTTTTGACTTAAAGCATGCTAAGTAATACAGCTAGCTTCCTTTCCTCTCTTAGCCAACACGATATACTATTTAATTAAACTCTGTGTGTTTATTTCTTTTTTTAACATTTATCAGACTGGTATTTGTCGTCGTGGATTTCTGTGTTATTAATTTCCAAATTCTGCTTTGTTTCTGTTAAACTTTTGCGTGCATTAGGGGTCGTGAGAATTCATTAACGTCGACAAAGGATCTCCGCCTTCGAGGCTCATAAATCTACGGCCTACGCCATACATTGGCATTTTTTATTGGGTATACTTTCTATCTCGAGATCACAACACTGAGAGATAAGATGCTTGAGGCTCCGTCGCATCTCTGAAACTCACTTAGACTAAATATTCAAGTTATTTTTAATTTTCTACATTGCACCTGCTCTCTGTTGACCAGGAAAAGGATCAAAATAACAAAGAACTTAAATCTCATTTAAACATATTTGACATGTGCAGCAAATGTCCTAACTAACATGTTATTAGGACATTGCATACAGATTAATAAATGCGCAGAAGACATACAAGCCGTATACCTCATCTTTAGTCTATGGACGGGAAGGATGATGTGACGTTTGCAGGGTGATCTCTAAATTTTTGTGTGCAAATAACACGTTCAAATTAAACGTTGTGGTCTACGTTCGATCGGGTAAAGGCTGTTCACGATAAAGTGAGCACTTTCGAAATCAACCTTAGAAAAAAGGCACTACCTCTGCCTGCATATATTTCAAGGATGCACTGAGCGGCATGCGCCCAGTAAAGTTGGTAACGATGGACGGAAACTAGTTCCATACCATAACGTCGAATATACAAAGTTAGCTAATTATTTATAATAACTTGAATTATTAATATCGCTTTCTTTTTTTATATACACTGAAGTGTAAACGTCGACCAGATTTGTAACATATTTACTTTACTAATAATTCCACAGTTTCACCTGACCGAAGCACTAATAAAGTGATGAGGCCCATTGCAATGTTAGTAAGAGTGCACAAAGTGCATACAAATAGATCTTAAGCAGGGCGTTGAAAAGTGTTCATTTTATCGTGAACAGCCTATACACTACTACGGTGCGAGAACTACCTAGAGTTAGTGCGACGCATGCGCGCGGAACGAGTGGTGGCGCCTGGCAACTTGCGGCCATTTTTAATGAAAAAAAAAAACAGGGAGGGGGGAATGGAGATTTTTGAGTTGCTCTTAAGAGCCCATGTAACCCGACATATATATTTTTATTTATTTCTTCCTGATTATAATTTAGGAATATTTATTGAAAAATGCAGCAATGGAAGCTCAGCTAGTTACTTTACCCATCATTACAGATATAATATATGAATTACTAACGCATATATATGCAATAATTAATTTAATTAATACAAAATATTAAATATTAATTCGTTCTCTCCTTTTAATGGCATCGGGTACAGAAATTTACACAGAATCATGAAATGCAATGCTTCCATAGTGAAACACTTTCAGTAATGACCATGGCACTTCTGTCATGACACTAAAACTAATAATTTCTGTATAAATGTTTGTACAGCTTCCTAACAGCGAAGTCTTGAGAACCAATGAGGATGACGTTAGGAGCAGCGCCGGAATGCAAGTACGAGGGGGGGAGGGTGCGGAAGATCCCTGGAAAACCCGCCGACCAGAGCATCATCGTCCGCCACGATTCCCGCATGAAAAGATACGGTAGCGACGCCACCGGGTATCTAACCCTGTTCGCTTGGGGGGGGGAGGCGAGTGGGCTGACCGCTACACCACAGTGGCTCCAAAGCAATTTTGGACCGGGGGGGGGGGGGCGAAAATGTTTGGGCAATTTACCTCCTGGTGTGCTAACGTGATGAATTGGGCGCCAAACGAAATATATTGTCTATATCTATCGATTTATGCCATAATGCCAGGTATCCATTCTGTTACTACTTTTGTTTTATTTTCACATAATAAGAAAAAAAAATGATTACCCGCTAGTGCAGATATGTTCATGTTACTCCCACGGTGGTATTCCCGAAACAAACACACCCCTAATTCTTCTGCGCGACCTAGTGAGTGCGATGCTTGTGTGGGCAAGACGCCCATTGTACCAGGCGAGCATAACGCAAGTTCTTGCGCGATTCCGCCCCTTCCCCCCCCCCCCTGAGGAAATGGAAGCAGACGATGAAGACGGGGTGGTTATCCCCCGAGGCAAAGGGTGAACTCGGGGCGTCTGAGGAAATAACCAGCTTCCCCTTTCACTACCTCCAGCAGAGCGGGAAGAGCGAATCGGATAAGGGAAGTTGTTCTCGCACACTTTTTAATGTCGTCGTTACTGGATCGAAACCTTTTTAACAAGCTGCCGCTTACGCAGCCCTGTCTCGTCGTCGTTTCTCCGAACCTGTCTCGCTCCGTACACAAACTTGGCTCGATGACAATGTCGTATGTACAATAGCCGTGTTTCCTTTCGTCAGAATATCACCGGCTGCCTCCGAATAGCTATGTGTAAGTTATACCGGAAAAATTAACGCTATCTATGTACTTGCTCCCCATCCCCTACCGCTTCAGCAAGTTAGACTTCGCGCATGAAACGTAAAGTGTTAATGGCACCACTTACGATGCATATGTTAAATCCAAACGTACCTCTTAACAGATCCAACACACTAATCTTTACTCGTATGCATTTCACAAAACAATACATCTCAGTATGAAAAGTACGCTTAAAAAGGTGACACACACTGCAGTCGGAATCAATGTCACTTAATATTATTGCTCCTGGAAAATTGGGGACTTCTGACAAAATTGCCACTAATTAGACACGATGGCGGAGTCAGCAGATTTAAAACCAGTTGGAACATACTCCCTGTGCGAAGGTTGCATGCCACGAAGAAGAGATCAGCAGTGCACTGCGTCTAGTGTGCTGTAAAACCGCCAATTTGCCTACAAAATTCTTATTCGATTCAATAATTTTGAAGTATAGTTTTATTTCCCTCGATAAGAAAAATAATGTTTCACTCGTCAAAATTACTTATCTCACGCTTATGAATTACCTGGGAATCGTGTACGAAACCTTCCTAAAACTGACCAATCTAAAAAACTCATGCGCTCACAAATTTACAAATGCATCAAAACCAACAGCAGTAAAGTAATAAGAAACTTCTGCAGTGACATGAAACATTCAAATGTCATACCACGCACCCTGCACATGTTTGAAATCTGGATAAAATAAAATATTTTCCATGAAAATAGGCAATATTAACACAAATTAAATTAATAAATTTAATTTTAAGTTGTGGCGTAAGATATTTTACAATAATATAATATAAGTCGCTGCGCTAAACTTTCCAAACATTTCTTTTGTGCGACTCTTGCATCATGCATTCGAATGCATCGCTGTGTTTTGTTCCGTATAGGTATCTTCTCTGACGCTACATTTTACGAAACATGGTGTTAGATACTTAGATCACCTTTTTTTTTTTTTGTGTACGTAAATAGGAGCTTACTGCCTCAGTACATTACAAAGGAGCGTGGTATTACTTCACTTCAGTGTTGAGGCAACACAGGTACTTGCCCCATTCGATTTGTCACCATTCCTCGACATGTAATCCTACTTCTTGATCGCACACGCGTCGCTACAAGTGCTGCCAGTGCGACAAGTCACAATCTTGACACTGAATAGTTATTGCGTTACGTGAAACATTAAATAACTTCCTCGTGTTGGTCGTCCGAGGTCGATGCCTGCTGATTACGACCGGTGCCTGCGAGCTCAGAGTCGCTGTATACAAAATACAACGTGGTACGACTGTGGAATGTCTTCCCAGAGGAAGACTGGAGGACCTTTCCTACCCAGACTGTAATGAAATACGTTGAAGCCGACGAGTTACACTACGGGAGATGCCCTCGACGAGCACTAGCTCTCGCAGTCGGGCGCTGTGGCGCCAGGCGCAGATTAGTGGCGAAGAACGGATGTGCTACAACGGGAACAATGTCCAGCGACGACAGATTCGGGTGGATCATCTGCGAGATGAGATGCTCTTGTCAAAGCAGCGCGCCTTAGGCGCGGTGAGCATTCTCCAGTAACATAACAACCTCCGCCACACATACTCGCTTGCTTCGCCCGGCAAGACGTATATAATTCATTCACAGTTACTTCACACTATTTCTGCAGCACTGATAAAGTTCTACTTCCAGGATATTCCTCCGCCTCGTGCAAGCTTTAGCTTGACTAAGTCTAGAAGCTGACACCAAAGGGCAATGCACCGAATTCGTCCGTACTCAATTGTATAGGCTGTTCACGGTAAAGTGAGCACTTTTTAAGGCTCTCCGAACAGGCATTAACCACTAATAAATATATCTTATTGTAGCCTCAGACATTAAATTTCGAGGATGGTGAAATATATTCGCTGTGTTTATTTGTCATATTGTAATGTTTATATTGAAAAAACAGCAAGGAGATGGAAATTTGATGAAAGGAAAAATTTAGAAAGGCCTTAAAAACTTCTTACTTTACCGTAAACAGCCTATAATAATATTTTGCGTAAGAACTATTTCTTACTAGGCGCTACCAACACACGTGTTTTTTCACTGTTTTTTTCTCATATTTACTATAAATGCAATATTAATTATAAAGAAAATATATTTAAACAACAATTTTAACGAAAAATAATATAGTGTTATGTTAACAGATATGTAAAAATGTTGTGATAAATGACACGTTTACCAAATAACTAAACACGTCAGATATGGGGTGATTTTTCAAATGTTTGATCCAAAAAAGTTTGAAGTAACTTTGAGTGGATTATATGCAAACAATGTTACGTGTTAGCGACATAGTTAGAATCAACTGCCGCTTACCTTGTAGGCTTACGTGGATAGGCTTAACGTCTCTTTGACAGCGTGGTCTTCAGAGAAGGAGCACGTTGCTGAGAGAAGCATGAACAAGGAAGGAATCGGCTATGGCCTTGAAGTAAGCTTAGAGTGATATCGCAAAACCACGAAGAAACTGAAATCAGGGGACCTAATCTCGAGATCGTTTCGAGTGCAGTCAGTATACGAGACGTCTCGCGCAGTCCGCAACGTATACGAGACAATTGTAAGCTCCAACCCCTGGAACTCGCATACGTATTCAGTGTGCGAGGGAAGTGCCATGCAAGCGTATGCGAGTGACATTTGGTCATGTTGGTGAACCTGCGGCGAGAGGGGGACAAATATTAGCGGAACTCAGCTAATCAGAAGCGTCACTTGTATCGCGTGCATTTGTTTATTTACATTGTACGCAGTTGAATAAGCAAATGGCTAAAATTACCAAAATAGGCAACGAGCAGAAGTTTATTCTTCTCGAATTCGTAGAAGGTTACGTAATTGAATGTATGGTGTTGTGCCGTTCATCTATGATGTTTACAGAGAATTAATCCTGAAAATAAAATCTCGTCTTGTCCTTACTTAACTTCTACGTACGTTGGAAATACCAACGAAATTAAGTTGTTGTCTTTGTTAGTGGCATGACTTGATGCAATATTTATATGCCTTACAGCTAATAATATGGATATTAAATGTTACACGGAACAGCAGATTTTTTTTTTTTTTTTTTTTTCCCCCAAATAGTTTACATGGCAGGGATTGGTCAGTAAAATTCTTCCCTGTGGAAATTACATACAATTTAATTACGAGAACCCAGTTGCGTATCATACATTGCCATAATGTTTACATAGCATTATAAATAATGAAATGTGAATGTATATGTTAAGTTGCCCATCGTTTGGAGGGTATTAGCAGCTACATGACACATTGCTAGACGTCGTGTTTGAGTAAGAGCAACTGTGAAGTCCATAGATACTTTTAGTGTAATAATACTGCAGACGTAGATTAAAGGTATCAGTTATTTTGGGTAGTGAGCTGTAGTTTTTGGCTAGTAGTCTGAAGTGCTATTGAATTTAATTAATTTACACTGTTAAAGAAAATTGTAGGAAACTAGAAACTTGCCCAAGGCAAACTGATAGCTGACTGGACAGCCAAGAATGCCAGCCGGTTGTGGGAAGAAGTTTCTGTGAAATTGAAATTTGTGCAATAATAATAACATATGATATTTACAGAGTTTCATACGCAAGATTGACAAAATAATAACTTATTACGTCTAACCAACCAACTAAGAGTCACTGAACAGTAATGAACGTCAGTAGTAGGCCTATATAATTTACACTTTTACTCATAACCTCATTTGCACTCTCAGCACACATTTTAATCCTTGTCGATTCAACAAGTTCTTAATTTGCATACGATTATACATTCGGCACAGCATAAATGATGTGTAAATTGAATCCACACAGCGTCAACAGTCATATTATGTCTACTATCTTGTTTCTTTTGATGCGCTACTCGTCTACGACTCCACATCTCGCACGGCGATGATGGAGAAAGTGGCCACTCGCACGGTCGAGACGTATACGACGGCTCTCGTATGGTTCGATCTTACCGTTCTCTAAAACCGTGCGAGTTGCGGCCGCAATTCGAGTATTTCGTATACGAGTGTAGTTCGAGCTTAGGTCCCCAGGATAGGCGAACTGGTGTACGAGCACAGGCCCCTCTGCACGCGAGCTTGAATGTTTACCACTGCGGCGCCTCTCTCGGCAGGGATGTACGGCCCAGGGGCACCTCGAATGTACCCTGGCATAAAGGCACCGTGTCCCCTTCAATGACGATTGTATGAGACGTGTAACACCCGATAGTCGCTGGAGTAAAAAGTGAACAGAGCAAGTAGCCCCTGTCTTGACGGGTAAACCTCGCAACGGTTCCAATAGGGGAAGTAGATCTCTCATGTTTTGTGCTAGTATAATGTAATAAAGTCGGACGCCAAGCATCGACGACCACTGCAATGTAAAGGTTAGCCAGGACATAGACGCAGTCCTCTTGGACTACTTATATGTTCCGTATCCTTCCCCCTCCTCGCACCAATTGGTCGGTGGGCACACCAAGGATACGAAAGACGGCGTGTACAGCAGTCACACTATATAGACTTTAGTGGGATTAAATTTACACTTTTGAATGTTGTGTGATAGCAAAAGGTGATTAAAAATGAAGTTCAACATACACATCTAACGCATTTAATTTCCCATCCCTCCTGTATTGAATGTGGCGCTTAAAAGATAACATTTACAGTATATCCTCATTTTGTTTTAAAAGGCTGTGGGTACGGTGGCATCTTGCAAACTTATGATACCATGCACTCGGCGAGAAATTGTCTTGTGATTTTTAACTCATGACTGGCCATAGTACGGGGTTTTACAATTTATCCATAAGCGTTGCTGGTGAGGACACCAAGTTGTTTATTGAAAATTCGTGGAAGAACGTAGAAACGTGAGTGATGGCACTGAGAAGCAAAATAGAAAAGAAAAATCGTACACTGAATACGATTATACAATAATCTCACAAGTTGTTAAAATATGTTAAAAAATAGCAGTAGAATATGAAAGAGTAAATGCTTTTCACGGTAAAATGATCGCTTTTGAAAGCCCTGCATTATATCTACTTGTTTGCACATAGTGTATTCTTACACCTTATGCAAAATCAGCATTGCCATGGACTTCATTACTTTATTCAGGCGTTGGTCAAGCGAAATTGCTAGAAAAGTAAATATTTTACTAACCTGCTCATTTTTACACTTCAATGCATTAAATAAAAACAGAAAGCCTAATTAATAATTTATGGTATCACTAATGGTTACCTAACAATTTTTATTCGACCGTTAGATTATAGAACTACTTTCCTGTGTCGTTACCAACTTTACTGGGGGCATGTCACTCAGTGCGTTCGTTAAAATATATGCAGGTAGGAGCCGTGACTTTTTCCAAAGGTTGAGTTCAAAAGTGCTTACTTTATCGTGAACAGCCTTTAGTCTGCAGCAAAGGGCTAGGGATCAGGCGCCGGCGCCAACCGGCCGCCATGTTGTAACGTTAATCAACCGCCATATTGTATTTGGATGACCTGGCCTTGAACCACGGCCTTGACCTTGACGCTATGAGTGAAAATATAAGACGAAAACAAAAAATTCAATTTTCAAGAAGTTATAAAAATCGTTTAGAAAACTAAAAACATTTTTTAAATATTTAAAAAATCCTTTAAAAATGTACATGCATGACGTCCAGGGTTTTATGACAGTGGATGGACACAGCCCCCGACACGACCTGCCCTCACCAGGTCGGCCAGTGTCCATCTCGTCAGCTACGTTAGATGTGTATTAACTTGAATTTGACACGTGACCTTTAATAACCTTGAAGTAAAAACAAAACAAAAAATCCCAAACAATTTTAAAAATTTGAAATTGATAAATGATTCAAAAAATTATAATAAACTATGTTATAAATATATGTAAACGTAATAATAATAAAAAAAACATTTTTTAATAACTTGCAATTTCTGGAAGATCCCACAGCATCACGTTCAGTAGACGACTGGTTCTCCTCCAATCCATCATATTGTCTTAACATTCCCTCTCATACCAATGTTTCTCATTGCTTAATTAGTCGGCAGGCCTCCACCCCCCTCACCAATACTCATTCCGTCGTATGCAGACGTCTTGTTTTTTTTTTCTTGTCATTTGCTTTCATTTTCAATGCCTAGGTGGCGCTACTGTATTAATAATCGATTTCGCCACTAGGCGAGCTGGTGGCGGCCAAATTTGTTTATGATTTTAAAGTATAGGCGGAGCTGTCAGCACCCTCGATATTGGATTATATTTTCAACACATAGGGGGCGTTAATTTTACGATTTCGCCGATAGGCGAGCTGTCAGTACCCACGCCTTCTGTCAATTCAGCCTGCAGGTGAACTGCCGACACTGTAATTTTTATAGGTATTAGAAAATATGCAATTTTCGTCCTATTTTAAAAATTATTTTCCAGTTATCAGTATGTCTACATGACTACCTAACAAATTTATTAAATCTAATTTGTTTTATTAAACATTTAAAATTGTTCAATTTAAAGTTTTCCAATTCCAAAAATGAATGTTTTCATTAAATTTTGTAGTTATACATGCAGCACGATAATACTGTGAACAAAATTTTTTATATAAGTTTATTTTATTTCTGTGCCTATACAATTATTATTTAATTCTGGCTAGTACGTTCACATAAAATCAAACACAATTTAATTCACAGGCATTTTTTATTCAATTAATTTTATACAGTCGCTCATGTCCTCGAAAATATTCCAATATTCTTCAATATATATGAATTTCAATATATGCATCATGGTTGTAGGTTACAGTCTTTTAAGCATCTCGCTATTCTAACACGTGTTGTCATTGTGCGAAAATTATCGTGTCGTTTAATACACCGACACAATGTGCAGGGCGGGTAATGTAGGTAACTAAACTTTGAGGACATACAGCGAAGTCACAAGAGACACCTGCTTGCAGTAAACCTGGAATTAAGGTACTGATGAGAAATGCACTTCACCTTCACAGGTCTTTGCATGTCTAAGTAAATGGTCGCTACGGCTAAACTGCTTACCGCGCCTGTCGCAATCAAAATATGAAATACGACAGGGATTCTTGGCGCGATGAAAGTTTAATGGCGCCGTACACCGTAGCCGAAAGCAAATGTCTTGACACAGTGGTCCAGGCAAAGACTCGGATGGACCTGTTGG
Organism: Dryococelus australis; assembly: GCA_029891345.1. NCBI lineage: Eukaryota > Metazoa > Arthropoda > Insecta > Phasmatodea > Phasmatidae > Dryococelus > Dryococelus australis. The sequence goes on from CM056999.1 coordinate 42,644,724, forward strand.
AGATGTAAGTGCTGGAGCTAAAGAAGGAGGTAACGCTGATAATGGTGTTCTCGATACCGCAGCCGGAAAGTTCGGGGGCTCCATCGAAGGTTTCGTAGGCGTCACAGCCAAAGAAGTCTACGGTACTGTACCATCTGTGGATGATCGTGCTGCACTGGCTGGTGGCAGTAGATGCTGGCAGTGATGTAGGTATCACAGCTGAAGAAGTCGATGGCACCATACCAATCTATAGCCACGGTACTGTACTGGCGTATGATGCTGAAGAAGTCGGTGGGTCTAGTAAAAAAAAAAGGAGACATCTCACTCGAAGAAGAAATCGATGTAGAGAAACCATTGGCGGGCAATATCCATTGCTTCTAATATACACGTATGCAACCCCTATGGCGTCATATTGACATTGAATCAATAATATTACACCATTAAGTCATTGTTCGGACATAGGCCAGCCAATCACCAAGTTTCCACGTGATTGTCGCTGGCCAATCGCATGCAGACATTGAGATATCACATGCGGATAGGTAGGTGAGCTTTAGGGGCTTAATATTATCTATATATACGAACCACAGCAACATACCAGTCCGTAATACCCTGTAGAAACTGCCACAGTCGAACTCGTTTACTCACAGGCACGACCCGGTGACGAGGAAGCTAATCCGGAACACAAGTGCGCGATGTGTATAGACATCGATGAAGTTTCTGTTGAATTCGTCAAAAAAAAAAAAAAAAAAAAAAAACAATATTATTCTTTAGGCTGTTCACGGTAAGTGAGGACTGTTTAAGGTCCCGCTAAATTTTCCCATTCAGTTAATTTCTACATATCCGCCACTTTTTAAATTAAACATTGCAATATGACTAATAAACACAGCGTATATATGTCATCACTCTCAAAAGTTAACGTCTGACACTGCAATAAAAAATATATATTTATTAAGGGTTAGCGCTTTTTGCGAGGGCCTTAAAAAGTGCTCTCTTTACCGTGAACGGTCTGTAGTTCAAGTGAATTTTATTTTTTATAACTGAACTCGAATGATATGTATTCAGGTATTTAGTTTACAAAACGAGTTCACATTAAAAATGATCTAACTCTCGCACAGCGACGTCGAGAAAACCAAAGTTTTCACTCTCTTGCCTCCAAGTTGTAATTTTTTTTTTGAGGTCATAAGCGACTGTACAAACTTAATTGAATAAAAAGTGCCTGTAAATAAAATTATGTTTTTTTTTTTCATGTTTACCTAATTATCCAGAATAAAATTCAAATTAGAATGGCATAGAAATAAAATTATTTGAATTAAACAGCTCATCAACATATTACTCCCGCTACGAAAGAGGCAAGCGGTTATCTTGTTTAAACGTATACACAACCGACACACGCGAACACACATACAGTGGAACACGCTTTGCAAACGTACACCCAAGAAAGAAAATATAGCGTTGTTCACACTTTCGCAAAAAATATAGCTTATGCTACACTCACGTTTATCTAAACCGTTTTTCTCCATCCAAGAGGCTATACACTCTCAACGACATAGCGAATAGCTGCGCATTAATAAGTCTACTCGATGCATGCTTTAGAGATTTTAAAAAGAACTCAAAAACACTCCATCCTGTACATATCTTCTCTGATATTTGAATAAAAATATTTTCTCCCGTAAAAAAGCACTTTACGAACCTGGTGGCGTCTGTGTATCTTTATCTGTGCAAGAGCGCGCGAGTGCGTACACATACAAACATAGGATCATACGATTTTTTTTCCTCTTTAAAAACCTTTGAATGTGTACGTCAATTCGAACCAATACAGACGTAGCCAGATATAGACGGATTCCTGTTTTTATTGCCACTTTATTTGCTCTTATATAATATATAAAGTACGACAGATTGAAAACTGAAAGTCAAAGTTCTTCAGTAATGCCGTCTCACCAAACCCGATATCAAAATTAACTGAATATAACTTAATTATTTTCACCACCTCTACATTTTCAAATTCTGTAAAAAAATAAAATAATAATAATTGTGGTACCTATATATATACATGAAACAAAAACCAGTAGTGAGAGAGTCCGGCAGAGATTGTGCTTGTATCCATCGCAGAACGTTGAAGCAATTTTTTTTGTTTTATGTAATTTATTTAAAGACATTCAACAATACCAGAATAAATATATTTATGTCCATGTAGGTGATGTTCGTTAATGTGATTTTACTTACTGTATCTTACGTAAACGTATTCCGGTTCTGCGACTTCATTGTTTTGGTCAGTTTATTTCACAGAGTATCGAGAGAAAAATTAATATGCAAGTAAAAATAGACCTGATATGCATACATAATAAAATAAATCTAAATTTTTTTATTTTTATGCTCACAGACTTACAGTAATTATGATCTGATGACTGGGGAATCTGAGAAAATACACATTTCTATACATTTTTTATCGGAATGTAGGTATCCAACACCGAAAATGAACCGAAGGAAAAAAAAAAAACGAAATCAAAACTAATCACTGGATACGAACTGCAAGAAAATAGGAAGCAAAGAAAATCCATGCTATCAATACAGTTTGGCCCTACCATTTTATGTAGTTCACTCCTCATATTTGTTTTCTTTTTTGTTTGTTTGTTCGTCGGCTTATTTCCCACAGTGGATACATCCCAATTAAATAAGTCTTATACACCATTGTAATTATAAACTTTAAAGATAAAGTAAACATTAACTACCTGCAGAAGTATTATTTTCTGGAATTGTTATGGAATACAAATTCTAGTATACCTGACCGCGATCGAATACATTACATGCCGAATATGAGTCGGAAACTACCGAACTCGCTCGTGACTTAAATTTTGAAGAATAAGTTTAGATTCCACGCTAAAGAAAAGACACTGGCGTTAAATTCAGGCAGTAACGTTTACATTAATGTGTAAACATTACACATGATTCGTGTTTATGGCAGCAATTTTGAGATTTAAAAAAATGCATTCGAAGTCCGTAACTGAACTAACTATAGCGGCAACACGGCTAGAAATGCTCGTGTTAAAGTTGACAGCGATGTAGAGAAAATACTTTCAGGTTTTTATGAGATCTTAAAATAGAGAAATTTTAAATATGTAGATTATGAATTATTTAATTTAGCGCGTGTTCGTTTTATGTGCATTAATGGTAAGTACCTTTTTAGTTACATACTAAGGTAGATAAAAAATGTACATTTACACTAATAAAGATATAAAGATATAGACGCATGAATAAAATTAATGGGCCTAACTTAGGCAACGTTAGTTTTACATATGGTGGAAGATTACAAATTGTACAAGAGAGTAGTTCTTAAACAAGACCTTTAAAAGTGCTCAATGACGTTGAACCGAGTATAGGCACATTTTAAAACTAAGGCCTATTTAACGGACAAAAATTTATATCAGTAATATCTGTGACGCTGTCATGGAGCAGTCAGATACGCAGATGGAAAACTGCAGCCTGTGTCACAATAGTCTATTCGCAGTTTCTTCACACATTTTGAATCTAACCTCTGCAAATTCTGCCCATGTATAACGTGTTTGGTTATTTCCTTAATACGCCTTGCATTACAAGCGTTTTATACATCTGTTAACGTCAAGGTCCCTAATTTTTTGTTTAATTAAACATTATATTTTATCTATAAATCTTATTATTTAATGTATAATTAAACGCGAACACAACAGTGAGATAACAGGCGTGTTAGTAAAGCTTAGTAAGAAATAGTTATTATGCAAAATATGATTACACTGATTGCGCAGGAATGTGGTGCGTTGTCCCTTTGGTGTATTTTTTTTAATATTCGGTTAAGCTTTGTTTGCATGAGGCGGAGGAATATCCTGTAAGAAGAACTTTGGCAAGACTTAAAAAAAAAAATGGAAATAACCGTGACTACGGACTGTACGCAAATCGCCATCTGACGATCAGCTACCCAGAGAACATTTCATCGGCTAAACCAGCATGCAACCTCGCATCGAAGGACGTGGAGCTGCGATAGCTGAGCGGTTAGACTGCTCGCCTCCCACCGTGGCGAAACGGGTTCAATTCCCGGCCGGGCCACTCGCGGATTTTCGCAAGTGTGAATCGTGCCAGACGATGGCGCTAGTCGGCGGGTTTCCTCGGGGATCTCCCGTTTCCACAGCCCGTTCGTTCTGGCGCTGCTCCATTCTCACCTCATTTCACCATTATCGGCTCTCAAGACCTCGTTGTTAATAGCCACCAGAATCTCTCCACTCCACTCGAAAGACGTGGCCAATCAGACGTACGAGGACCGCACCGCTGTCGGCAAAAAGCAGCCAATCAGCATATGGGTACGTCTACATCAAAGGGACCGCTTTTTTACCAACCTTCTATTATCACCATCGTCACCATCATCGCCTGCTACTTATAGCCTACAGCTGGATAACGAAATAAAGTTGCAACATACTTTATACTCTCTCTCTCTCCTCCACTCGTTATTCTTCAGTGAGCTGTGTTATTTTCCTCTCTCGCTTGCAATTATTTTTCTTTTCACTTTTTCCTTGCTCTTCCTTTGAAAATAGTTTCAACCTAGTTTTGACATATTTTTCTTGGAAAGCCCCTCCCTTCTCGTTTTCTTGATTTAAATATGCCTACTTCTTATATCATTGCTTTCTTAATCATCTCATTTAATTATTATAAGCCTGTCACTACTTATATGGCTTCCTTTCCGATCTGTCTAACTTCTTAGCTACTAAAATAAACCCTAAAAACATCCCTGTATTTGTTACACTCCCAGCATCTAGCTTGTCTGTTGTCCAAGCCTCTGTTACATATGTGGCTTTGGGGACATAGCACGAGTACATTTCTCTTTACATCTTTCTTTAACGTTAAGTAAAATGGGGATATTTCCAATCATACTTCAGTAACCAATTTCTTAAGTACTATTGATTTTTGTCATCATATAACGCATAGCTTTACCTAAATTTTCAGGTAGATCACTAGGAACTAAGCTTAAGTTTTTCCCTTTGGAAGTTCAGCAGTGTATTTCATTGCTGACGAAACGTTATTGAGATATTTTTTAGCAGATCATTATACAGCAAACGCAGAAACGTAAGTTTAGTTCGAAATGTTCCTGTAGTCAGCAGGTGTCGTAACTCACTGGAAGTACTATACAAACACTCTACTGGCGTGCAATTATCTAGTGAATAACAGCTTCCCAGCACCAGTGGCCTTGCCACATCTCACAGGCCCCGCCACATCTCTTTTTATATGCGTTCAGACGGGGCGCTACAAATTACGAAGACAGCGTATTTTCGTGGTCGTTTCTTTCACGAGCCATTTTAAAAATAGCGTCCTCCTCGCCTCCCCTCCACGCCACTAAGTGCTTAGCGGAAGTTTTACCAACGCCATGGGGAGGGTGGATATGGCGAAAGCAAATATTCTCAGACTGCTCGTTCGCCATCAGTTCCCTCTTTTCCACGGCAGTTTCACAGGTTAAGTTCAACCAGCCAATAAAGGCGCAGCTGCACTTTTTGCCGCTTCCTGCCTTCTACGAGGTCGTAAAACGAACGCACCAACCCCTTTGTTGCGCTACAGGAATTTTGATACAGAAATATTCTCGTCACTTCTCGCCGGATAAAACGTTTTTTTTTTTTTTAATTTACGCCGTAAAGGAAGATTTTGCCTGGATCTCAAACTTTCGTGCTTTACTTTCAATTTCCAGAGTTAATGTTTTTTTTTTTTGCAATATTACGTGTGCAGCTTTATATTCCAAGGGTCATCTGAACTAATTGAAATTACCGAGTCCGTATAGACATCTATTTGAGGCCACAATCTCCCATTTTGTTCCCAAACGGAAGCCGATATTGTAAAATCCTTTTACAATTTTGTTACAAATTGTTTTTATTATGTGTTGTAATTTTTACAACACATAGAACGGTATACTTTTATCTAATTAATTAAATGACGAACATTTCGTTTATTAGTCTGCAAAGCACACTGCAACTTAAAGACTTTATTTCGCATAACGACTTGGATACATGAATCCGTGACTTACCTCGTTTATGACAATACAGTAACTAGGATTTTTTTCCCCCGATATTTAAGCTAATGCTATTTTGAAAAAGAACAAGAATTCTACAGAGTATGCTATTTTGAAAAAAGAACAAGAATCCTGCAGAGTACAACTTCGACTAAGTCATTAATGTAACAGATACTTTAGACCTGCCATTTTACCCACGTTTGTAAAAAATTGAATATTTTCAGAATAGCTGTAGGATCCCTAAGAAAATACGCCTATATAACATTTCAAATTTTGCCAGAAAGAAACACAGATTCCATAGGAAAACCAGTTAACAGCTGCTCTTCCTATGGGCTGTTCTTACATTTTTTTTTTTTTTTTCCAACAACGAGTTCCACCGAGGCTTTAACGCTTTCAATTCCTCTATTCCCGATCGTAGACACGCAGCTAAGGACAAGATTTATAACCAGAACATTACACGAGAATCATGACAACCTAATACAATCAGTCCTCAATCTTTATCTGACTTGTACGGGCCGTTGCACGTCTGAATTGTTGATTCACGTGACAATGCACGCCAATTACGCAAGTAAACGGCTGCGAGAAGTGAGTAAACCAGTGACAAAGTACAAAAAAAAAAAATCCTCGCTAAAATATGACGTATTTTCAATACCCACAGTCGCAAAACAATTGCGGACTGATTTATTTCAATTTCAATCTGCAAGGCCAGGTATTTCTACCCAACTAACTTCCGATAAACACAAACTTGATCGCCAATCTGAAACTTAATCTTCTTGCGAGAATACAGAACAGGAGTAGAGTACACACTTAAGTTATTACAGCAGTCGAATTCACAACATTTTCGTGTACAGAACAGTCTTCCGACAAATAATATCACGAGAATCAATATCTCCCAATTCCTGAGCTTTAGGATCCTTTGCATTAAATGGCTTTCTGAAGAAACAAAATTCCTAAAGTCCACTACCAATATTAGCCGTTATACCTTGTAAACCAAATCGGAATAAAAATGACAATAATATAGCTATAACTTTCTTCGCAATTCATTACTCTAAAAGCCATGCCTTATCTTCTTTATCAACATAATTAGAATTGGGTAAAATATTAGGATATACATTCCTAGGATAATACCTTGAAACACGGCTAGCCCTTTGAAGCATTATGTGATGTGTCTTCTCTAATGACACAGAGCAAATTGAGAGAAAAACTAACTCGCAACGTAATTATATACAAAAAACAATCCGCAGACAACATGAACATAGAGAGAAGACACAAATATTACAAGTCCGCGACCTTGAAATCCTAACATCTGCTCGCGAGCCGAACCCGCTTAAACATGGAGTAGGATCGCTTACACATGGGACTGGCTATCCCGCTAGGCGAAAGTATTAATAACTATTGAACCGACAGACCAAGTTTCAAGATTAAAAGTCAGTTTTCTTCGGAGTAGAGACGCAGAATATGTAAGAAGACAGAGGTGAAACAAACAGCCGCTTATTCTGCGAACTCCAGCCGCACACGCCAACAAAATGGTGACACTGGTCAGCAACATGTCGTAATGCTGTCCGCCAATCAGCGCCTGGTAACCTACTTGCTGGTCGGCGGTCCAGCTAATAGGGAACATTTCGCAGCACGCATTAGCCAATCAGACACAAGGTCCGGTCCCAATGCCTAGCGCGACCAATCAGCCAATGTGGTCCTCCACATCAAACGAACCGGCGCGCGATCTGTTGTTGGTGGGGGGTAGGCGAAAATTATCCATTCGGAATGGCCACCATTCTGGAAATTTTGCATCCATACTTGCGCAGGAAAATCCGGAATGGTAACCATTCACATTTTATTAGCAAAGCAATGCGTTACTGAATCCTGAAAAGTATCCATTGCAGGAATGGTTACCATTCCGGATTTTTGTACCGACATTCACACCCCAAATATCCTGAAAAGTGCCCACAGTCTGAATGTTTACAATTCCGGTATGTGTGTCTTTTTAGTTGCCATCCACAAAAGCCTGAAAACTGTCCACTGCTTGAATGGTAGCCAATCTGTCTTTTTCGCGTCAGCGAAGCTTGGAGTTTCCGCACAAACGATTTTCAAGCGTAGCCCCCTCGCACTTAAATATACTCTACAAGCGTATCCAAACATTATGCACCGAGCCATAGTCCCAGCACCAGCAGGGAAGTAAATCCCCAAATCAGTGATTCAAGGCGCGCCGGCAATTTTTTTTTAGGTGGTGACGCGAAGGGTCACGCATCAGCGAAGCCGAATTGTCGTGTATAGCCTATTTGCATTGAGAAATAATGTGTGTGTATTTTACAATTTAAAATATTTTTGTACCATTTGTAATATTACTGTAATATTGTCAACATTTTTTCACACTTGAGTCCTGAATGATTACTATTCAGGCAGTGGACAGTTTTCAGGCTTTTGTGGATGACAACTAAAAAAACACACATGCCGGAATTATAAACATTCCGACTGTGGGCACTTTTCAGGATATTTGGGATGTGAATGTCAGTACAAAAATCCTGAATGGTAACCATTCCTGCAATGGATACTTTTCAGGATTCAGTAACGAAGTGCTTTGCTAATAAAATGTGAATGGTTACCATTCCGGATTTTCCTGCGCAAGTATGGATGCAAAATTTCCAGAATGGTAACCATTCCGAATGGATTCTTTTCAGCCCCCCCTCCCCCCTTTTTAGCATAACACTGAACATCTATGACGATAATTATGGGAACAATATATTATTCTCTGATGCATGTTAGAGAAAATAATTTACAGAACAAGAATCATTCAATGACATAGGAGATGCACTGGCACATATGGCCGTGGAACCGCAACAACTTGCACTATCGCATACGCACTGCACTGAGAGAAAATCGAACAAATTATTTGTACGTGCCAAATATTTATTTAGCAGCCTTAACAAAATATATTGTTGAGCAAACAAAATTTGAAAAGCAACAAAATTACTTTTGTTCGTCTAACAAAATATGTGTTTGAATAAACAAAATCTCTGTGTTGGGCCAAAAAATTACACTGTCAACTAAATATTGTATTGAATCGACTGTATATATTTGTTTGGCCACTCATTTGATTGCCTTCGTTCGAAAATAGAGCTCGAGAGTTTGTTGGTATTTGTGTGACAGTTAGGATATTAACCGTGTTTGTTTGCGCATCTATTAATGCTTAAAAATCGTGTAATAAACACACTAATAAAACAAAGCAACAAGAAACTGACTAGAAAAGTTGTAGAAATTGAAATATTTGTCTGCACACGTCGCCTAATATTTGATGTAACCAACTTAAAATCTTTCCAAAATCAACGGTTGTCACATCAGCTGAGATTACTAAGGCATAGCGCTCAGAAGCAGATGTTCCAGGATCGAAACTCGGTTGAACTTGTAAAATGTTTTTATATAGGCCCAAACTGTTTAATGTACGTGTACTTAAACAAATATTTAGTTGAACCAACCAAATGTTATAGTCTGGGGCAACTAAATGAGAACAACAAAATAATTTTGTTTCAGCAACAAAATATTTATTGCCCCTATAGAAACAAATAACTTGGTTGCAACAAATAAATCTTGTTTAATTCAATAAAACCTTTTTCTCAGTGCTCGCGGTTCACAGGAATGAACGTCCAAAAGAAATTACCAACAGCAGTGCTTTCAAGAAATGATATTTTCGAAGACTTACACTTGAACAAATTTTACTCTCTCCTGGGCAAAAGCAGGAAAGCGATTGATGTATGGTCTCGCGCTTCCTCACTTTAAGGAAACATTGTTGTGGTAAGTGTGCAAACAGTCTCTTAGGGCGTGTCTCGGGAATTACGAGCAATATTATTACATAGTCACCTCACCAGTAACGATTATTTGTATCGGTAGTAGTTATGTTAGCCTACTTTCCGAAGTAAAGATTGTATTATGTGTTCACCTGAAAGTCCGCCCGGAATCATGTCCTACCCTGATAACCTTTTAACTCGACGATAGTAATCCACCAAACTAGGTTCACATATAGTATTTAGTAACATTGGTCCTTTGTAGCTTTCGATCGCGCCGGATACATGTTTTCAAAATAGCGGCAATTAAAAAAGTAGGGCACTCTGTTATATCTAGGGAACCATTTAAAAGATTAAAAACTAATTGGGTACGTTGACAGTGCATGATGTAAGCAATGAATTTAGAAAGTGAAAATGTCATGTATCCGCCATTTTGGAAGCTAGTGTAACATGAGAATTGAAGCTACCTCGATATATCTCGGTAGCTCCAAAATCTATTCCTGTACAATTTAGCTTATACGTAATGCTAGTGTAGGCCGTGTTCATATATGTCGTTTAAAATTATAATGCACATATTTTCAAAATGGCGGCAATATAAATATGTTAGGTTAATTTGTAATATCTACCGTACCGTCTGACAAATTTCGACGAAATTTCTTCTGAAACTTCCGTTTGCAGGCATCAAATGCGTCCACTTAAGGACACTTTTGTCTACAATTTGTAAGATAGTGCCACACAAATATATCTAGTTTTATCATATCTTGGGAAACGATCTAAACGATTCCTTCCAAATTTGTCAAACAAGTAGAACTACAGTAGGCTGACACGTTTCAAGTAAGCCAGATGGTTATTTTCAAAATGGCGGCAATATAAATATTTTAGGTTAATTTGTATATTTATGAAAACAAGTAACTTGTCTCATCATCATTTTGTATTAAAGCAGTATAATTTACAAGAATCAAAATGTTTCAACTGTGGGCCTTTTTAGTCCGCCGTTTCGTAAGATAAATGAAGTTATGTTATTTCTCGGGAAGCAATCAGCCGATTCCAACCTGAACTAACAAATATGTAGAACTGTGGTATGACATATAAGTTGATAGGTTATGTTTTTTTAAGAGGGTCAGGCACTTGTTTGCAAAAGAGCAGCCATATAAACATGTTGCCGTAGTATGCTATACCACGAAACAACGTAACCAATTTAAAATTGTATATAATCGTTTTGCTCTCCAGTAATGACGATAGCACCACATGAGATAATGGTCCTAGCGTCATACGTCCGGCATCAATAATACGATTTTCACCGAACTTTGTACACAAGCAGCACTACAGCAGGCCGTATGAGCTTTATTTACTGTTTGGATGTCATATAAATAATTGAGATAAGTTCGTTATTTATATTAAACAATTTCACCAGTCTGAATTCAACTTTTTGTCCTGAGAGTATCCAATATAAGCATCAAATATGCTAATATAAATCATATTTTGCCACCTTTTTGTAAGATAGTGCCAAGTGATAAAACGAAACATGTTATGCCATATACCAGGAACCATTCATCTAATGCCCGCCAGCTTTTCTACGCGAGAAGCGCTACAGTAGGCCGTGTAAACTTACATAATTTATGGGGTTAGGTTTTTTTTTCTTCGAAATGGAGCAGTATATATTGATTATATAAGTTTAGCGCGTGTCTTAAATAATTTCACCTATTTCTACCAAACTTTTTATGTCAACATTATCTATTAAGAGCATTATATATGCCTATACGGAGCATGTTTTTAACCTCTTTGTAAGATAGTACCAAATGAGACACTAAATCTGTTTTGCTATATCTCGGGAACCAGTGAAGCAATTTCCACCAAATTATCCACACAACTAGTACTAAAGTAGGCCATGAAAACTTACATGATTTAAATGACTCACGCATTTGTTTTAAAAATTATGTCACTTTAAATATCTTAAGTTGGTGAACCTAGTCTAACCAAAACATTAGGCTGATTGCTACCGATAAGGTGATGCTTCGAACACTACATCCAAAATATATATGGTTGTACACCATATTACGGTATGGTACGTGTGAATATGTAATTATCTTTCTAGTAATGTATTTGTTTCGTGTTGCATCTATAATTATATTGCTATCAACGAGACGCCAAGACCCACATACAATCTAACCTTCCAATAACTTCATCAGAATTATTTGCATCCATGTAGAGGAAAGTAGGCTCTTTAGTTACATTAATTTATTCCTGTTATAGGTGTGTTATTATTTATAAACTTATAATAGTGTTACACGTGCGAATGCCTGAGAGGCGTATTTGAGTTTGCGAGGGATAGAGGTCTTAAAAAAAATTAAATTAAATAACCTAAATTTTATTTCTAATTTATTCACTCTGCTGTTATTTACAGCATTAATTAACTGCCTCCACTTTTACTGTTTTTATTTAACAGCGTGCACAATATTTTATGTCTATTTCCAATATAATTCACGTACTTCTTAATTGTCTCTTTTGGTTACAGTCGATTAACACATGCTCCTTATCAACACGTGTTCATTATATATGTCGACATTATTTATAATGTATTTCACTCTCACATTTAATCCAATAGTTCAACCTGCTAGCCACACACGCTACCGCGTGATAACAGTAGTCACAGACGTCACTTTCATTGGTCCACTGGTTCTCCAGCTGCTCGTCTTCTATCGCTCAGAGCTCAGCTACTCATTCATTCATCAATTCCAACGCAACAACTCTCGGCCGGAGGCCTGCCGAAAATTTATAGGGCTTCCGTGACCAACTCGAAAGTTCAACACACCCCGAGTTACGCTCAGAGAGCGAGGTCAGTAATACAGAGCATCCTTCAGATATCGGCCGAACGCAATACGATCAGAGTCAACATAATGCGCCACTGCAGAGATTATCTTGTCTGGCCGCTCTTTGTGTACCTGATACGTGGCCGCCGCCCGCCTGCCGCTATCACATTACTTCCGTCCTCTTCACGGCGCCGAACCAGCAACATGCATCAATAAGTACGGGTGCGAAAAATGTAAAAAAGATGCGCTAAGCATTAAAATTAATATTGAAAGAACCATGGCCAGAGCTAAGCTCTAGCAAACGTCTCGGAGAGTGAGAGATATGAACGGCGCGTGACAGCTGAGGCCTTCAGCGTCGATGTGTACTGAGTGGGGTGGCGATGGGATAGCCATGGAAATAAATGGAGGCGAGGGGAGTACTCCGAGAAAACCCACAGACCAACGGCAACGTCCGCCACGTTTCACCTCATGCAACATTTAAACGTAGCGAAGTGGTCTGGAAAACTACACCACCGCGGGCTCCTCATCGTGTTAAAGTGGCCATCTTAGTTCGTTGAGACGAACCTGCTTTCAAAAGCCCGATCGTGAGAACTGCAGAGCAACGCGACGCACGGTCGGCTCCTATAGTCTGTTTGCGGTTAATTGTACTTATCTTAAGCCCCGATAGAGTTCAACTATCAGTCTGTTCCTCGGCCTCGTGCCATCAAAGATTTATTAAGAGCCTGTATTACGACCTCTAGTTACACATCAGGTTAAAAGTTAACTGCGAGCTGGTGCGAAATATTGTATCATGACCTCTAGTTATTGATAATTATAACTGTTATCAAAGGGTTAAACTATCTATCACCTCAAGTGGTAGACAAGCATTTACACATTTAGATAAGCTTCAAAGTGGTGTTATTTTGCTTATATGCATGTTGGTTCTGAAGGTTCTATAAAAATATGAATTGAGGTCTTTTGCTAGTTTGAGTGTTATGTATAATATTTCTGCAAAATGCAAGTTTACCCGGCGAATGTCGATAACGATACAGAAGATTAGTTTCGAAAATTGTATTATTTTTAATTTTGGATATTATATTTTTTAGATAAAAAAATATTGGAAGAAATATTAGCGCTAGGCTTAATGTCATTTTGAGGAATCGGATGCCTTGAAATTCGTGAAATAAAATATTTTCCCCTTCCATTATCGAAATATTAAAAAATATTATTAAGAAACACAGGCACTAACCTCAGTACTGAATGGTAAAAAACCGAGTCTCATATATTTTTTACAAATTGTATGTAGATCAAGCAAGCTGTGCGAACGTTGATATCACCAGTGACAGTAATAATTATGAACAAACATATTGTTTACCTGGGCTTATAAAGCTCAGTGTTTCATAGTTGGAAATTTGATTCGTAGTTTTTATTTAATTCACTTTTGCTAAAGACTCATTAACATATATATTATTCAAAACACATCTCGCACTTATTACTGACAACTTAACGTAAGCCATAATACCAAAAATATAGTGATTGTTATTGCCAACATACACAGTAACCAACCAAAACCTTGGAATATTTATCTAAAGGATAACTTAACTAATGGAATGGTCATAACACAGGTAACCATCAAATAGCTTATCTATCGAATAGCTGTTCCACGCATTTATCTATAGGTCGTAATACAGGCCCTAAGTGTAGAAAATTATACCAAAGAGAAAAAGGTACCGCATTTGAGCGCACTCAGTGTAATAATATTATCCATAAGAACATTCTTACTTGGCATTACCAACACACCTATCTCCTCCCTGCCTTTATTCCTATAAATTATAACTTAAATATTTTATAGATAAAATATAAATACATTCAATCTAACCAAAAATAAGGTACTTTTATAACAGAAGTATAGAAACATTATATTTTCACAGTAAGAAATTATTCGGAAATTTATTTTACCAGTGCATACGTTTAGTGAGAAAGCGGGAATGGTATTCCCCCCCCCCCCCCCCAATACATTCATTGTAGCGTTCCTACGTTTGCTCAAGAGAGAGTCAATTGCGTAGGGAAGTTCCCAACTTAGTATAGTAGTGACGCTTAACATTCCTATATCTGCTGATTGTTGTGTGGTATTAATTCCATACAGTCTATACGTTAAAACCTTCCATTACAGTTTAGCAAGTTTACCAGAAAAATGTGTACAGTGTAGGAAACAACGAAACACGTCATACATTGTGAGATTTTTCAAAATTTTAATTCAAAAAGAGTTACGATACCACAAATAGGCTATACACGCAAAAAAAAAAAAACACTATCGCGTCCCTCCTGCCCTTTCTCCCTTTCCGTCACGATTCCCTACAGACCCATGAAGTGGATTGGTGGGCAAGCCATCTCTCTTTAGCAGCCAAATGCACACAGCATACTTAAGTAGTTCTTGAACCTCTCAGGAATTAAACGAATGTGATCTCAAAGTATGCATGTAGCTCTTATTTCACTGTAACAAAAATGTTCTTTTAATAGAAGATTTACTTTAAAATACTATCAAGAAATCGTTGTAAAATAAAGGGCACTATAATTTTACAGGCACGAAATTTCGAATTTCAGGTAACTTTCTGTGAATTTATAAGACCATTCAAAAATGTATTATTTCTATTTCCATATTAAATTTAGATTACTGCATTGTATATGGAAACTTTTTTTGTCATGTGGATATTGCAATTTGTCTAAAAATATCAATAGCCTCTCCCTGGTACATAGGGATAAAATAAATTTAAAATATAATAAATCCAGAATATTTTTTTTCGCTACGCCAGTGAACCTACGTATTGTCTGTATCCTAGGCCGTAATGAAGAGGGAAAATTTCCTTTAGAAAATACACGCAGAACTGGCATTAATAATTTAGGTATGTGAGATAAAATATGAAGGCAAATTATTTAGATTCTATTTCCTAACTTTTATAATTTTTTAGCACACCAAGATCAATTAAATATTCATGTAGTTATCATCGCGCAGAACACAGAAGACTACACAAAGCTCTTACATAAGAGACTTTTCCTTGGTTCTAAATTATGCCAAGTTGGACAGCTGATACCTTACCCAACACTAGAGTTCCATTTCGTTTCAACCACTTTAGGTAACGCGCAAAAGAGCTCCAATGAAACAGAAGTGAAAGTTGCAGAGTCTCGCGAGTTGCAGTGTGCAGCTTAAAGCCAATTTTTACCTTTACCTGAATTCCTACTTCAAGTTTCGTTCAAGATTCCCGACACATTCTGGCAGCAATTCCTGAACACCGTTTATTAAACTCCTGTATGACGTCAACGTCTGATGTTGGCCACGCAATCCTTTATGTCAATGAATATGCAATGTTTGATTAAACATGTACTGAATTTAAAGTTAATTACATTATCAAGTCTCTCGTAACTAGTATTAAAATAGTCAAGGACGGCTGTAGTTGGCGTATATAGTTTAAGAGAAATCGTATGTTCAGTTTCCTCGCAAATAACTGACTTTAAGACGGTTCTCAGAGAAACAACTCACTAGCATTGGTATACACTGTTCACGGTAATATGAGCACTTTAGAAGCCCTGCCTAGGATCTACTTGTATGCACGTTATGTATTCTTCCGTCTTATGTAAAATTGACATTGCCATGGGCCTCAGCACTTTATTCATGCGTCAGTCTAGTGAAACTGTGAAATTATTAGAGAAGTAAATATTGTACAAATCAGCTAGTTTTTTTCACTTCGATGCATTGAAAAAAAAAAGAAAGCGAGAGAAATAATTTAAAGTATCATAATTGGTTTCTAGCACTATTTATTCCACTTAAATGCATGGAACTATTCACCACTCCATCGTTACCAACTTTACCGGAAACATGCCACTCAGTGCGCACGTTAAAATATTTGCTTACAGGGACAGTGACTTTTTCCTAAGGTTGATTTCAAAAGTGCTCACTTTATCGTGAGCAGCCTTTTATCGAAAAGTTACGACCTGCAGGCGTGTTTAGACGCACGGCATCCGTAAGAAAAGCGCGGAGTGCACGAGGGACTACAGTCTGTACAGAGGTTCACACAGTAAATTTAAGTGTGATTATTTTTGGCGTTCATTGACTCGAACGCTTCGACGCACCGACCGACTTCCTGTTGCCGGACCTGGCGCTGAGTCAAGCCGTGGCGTGCGATTGGACGCTTGCCAAACCTTCCCTCGAAAATAATATCGGAACCAAATGCTGGCTCCACGTTCGTGACGACATGCGCCGGGCGAACCACGTGGTTATAATGAGTATTCTGCAGCCGCTGTTTGTCAGCCCCCCCCGTCAAAGTGAAGGCTGAGGGGGAAAAAAAAAAAAAAAAAAGTAAAGACTCATCTTTAAGGTCCTGGTTATTTGTCCTCATTTATTTATTTGGTTTTCGTTACGGCCCTGCCAAAGGCTTACGGACGACTGCCCAGAAAACACCAAAGGCAGTGAAACGCAGACATTAATTTCCGCTTGCTGTAAAATATCGTCCGCGATTTACCAAACAGATGTACGAGAACGCGCGCGTCTTTGCCAGTTAAAGGAACCTGTTCTGAAATACGACGCGGGAATGATAATATTTCAGAGTTGGTTAAAGTAGTGAAGTGAAACGGAAGGTCTTAACACGGTTCTCACTGAAGAGCGCCGGGTAAAACACTCAAGGAATTAAAATGGGTTATTAAAAATCTAACGGAATCTGGTCGTACAGAAGTTCCCACATTTTTTTTTTTTTTTTTTTTTTAGTAATTGGAATATTTTGCATTATAATATTTGTTACGTAGCAAATTCCACAGATTTGAACTCTGTCGTGGAAAGATGACTTTCATGTTGGGTTTTAAAGTCATGGCAATACATTACAAAACCACCATTCAAATGTGAATATAGTGGAGAAAATAAACTCTTGAATAATGTGAATTTATAAATAAAAAAAAAAACAAGAACTATAATTTACACCATACCGTTCATGATATAGATTCGGATGAAGCTGAATACCTAGATAAAGTAATCTCAGAAAACTCAATAGGCGACAGAACTGGTAAGTCCCTACTTCGAGACACCATAAAAACCTTTTCCTTCCATGAGTGCATAAAAAAATTTGGTGAAACGGAGTTTAAAAATGGAAGAAATATTATCTGTACCAGTTTATAAATAATTTCTTAAATTAGTTTATATTAAGTTAACTCAATTAAAATTAATTAAAATCCATGCACGTATATATAGAAGAATTCATCGAAAGTAAAGACGAACAGGGGAAAGTGAATCATACGAGCTTCTCAGCTTTCCGCAGAGAAGAGCGGTCGGCAGTAGCCACGAGTTGCCTGGTAAACATTTACTGCTGGTGAATTGCACTCTCTACATACACACGTTACTGATTCGCTATCTGTTTGGCATAAATAATGTTTCCAGTATGGAAAATTTAATGCGCGGCAAACGCTCGGTACTTAGCTCACGTCATAGTGATGCGAGAAGAGTATGAGACAGTCTCGGCATGACACACACATAAAGCGACATGTAAGTTGACTTGGCAACCACCAGCAACGGCAAACTCCCCCCCCCCCTTTTTTTCCCATCACTCGCTCTCTCTCTCTCTCTCTCTCTCTCTCTCTCTCTCTCTCTCTCTCTCTCTCATACTCTCTCTGTATCGCACTCTGTCCGGGCTTTTTCACGCCCGCATCGAATCCACACTGCTGAGACGGGATTGGCTGAGGGAGCGATAAGCCAGCACTGTGGGATTGCTGTCACACAACCATTCAGGTATTTCTAAACGTTTGAACTGAAGTGCAAGAATGCATTAAGAGTGTTATCATAAACTCAGTAAACATAACACTATTTATTACACTTTCGTTATAGTTCGGTTATGTGATGGTACGGCTTACTTTAAACCCAACACAGTATAACACCTATATCCCTTAAATATTAGGCATTACCCCTTGCTTCACGCTGCTATTGAGAACTGTTATTTGGTTTCTTCCTCCAGTGAAACAGACTAGCGACGCTCTAGTGATATAGCACACACGCCAATTAAAAGATAATTTTCTTCTATTGTAAGCGTATCATAGAAATGAATGCTGACAAGCCATCGCGAGAAAATGTTAACTGACGGAGAAATTCTTTGCTACCCTCATAAATTGAACCCACAACTACACTTAATTGGACATCAGTGAGTACTTTGATGAAGACACTAACAGCCAACGGACCACATGGCGAAATCCAACCTTTCCCCCCCCCCCCCTTTTTTTATCACGGAAATTTTGTACACATGGAAACATTCCAGGCACGCGTCGATAAAATTCCCTCCCACGTACCATATTCTTGTTAGCCGGCGCCTCCAGGGTTTGAACCATATTACGGTCTTTTTCGCGGTTTCTTCACAAAAAAAAAACCTTTAAAAAATCATCCCATGTATCACATGTCTGGTTTTTCCCTAAATATGTCACTTTTTACAAGCGTTTTATATACGGGTTAACATAAAAGTACCTTATTTCCAGTTAAATTAAACATTTACTTGTATTCTATCTACAAATAATATTATTTTACTTATAATTTATGTAATTAAAAACGGGGAGAATATAAGTGTGTCGGTAACGCTTAGTAAGAAATAGTTCTGACGCAAAATAATTTTACATTGAGTGCGCACGAATCCAGTGCATTGTCACATTAGTGTAATTTTCTACATTTTGTTTATGTAGGCTGTGGAATATCCTGAGGGTTGATACTTCGCAGGACTTCGCAAAAGTTGGAAGTAATCGTGAACCGCCTATACCAAAGACCAGGATTCAAGTCAGAAGTTTCGGCATACACAGTTGGGCTGAAAGTGTCGGATGACCCAGATCTAGTATACAGCGACACTAATAGATGACTTATTGCTCGAAGATCGCCAAGCCAACCACGATACTAATCTCTACTGTAGTCTATTAGCGTTTTCTTCGCACTTTTTAAACCAAAGCTTTGAAAATTCACCACATGGATGACGTATTTAATTATTTCCCAAATACGCCATGTATCCAGCACATTCATTCTTGTGCTTACTTTTCGGTAATTCGTCAATCACATTAACACTTCTGAAATGATTAAGTATCACAACCGTTTTATACCTCTGTTAAAATAAAAGTATCTTATGTTTCGTTAAAATGAGTTTCACCTATATTTTTTTATATAAATTATAATATATAATTTATAATAAATATGGATTAAAACAGAGAGAAAAATATGTGTTGGTAGCGCCTAGTAGGAAGTAGTTCTCATGCAAAATATAATTACAACTGAGTGCATATGAATGCGGTTCGTCGTCCTTTGGTGTAATTTTCTAGATTTAGTTCAGCTTAGTTTGCACGAGGCGGAGGAATATTCTGGAAGTAGAACTTTATCAAGTTTTCAGATAAGTGTAAATTGACCGTGACGGGATTACGTTAAGTTAGCAAGCATTACTCAGGCAATTTATCTGCGACCTTGCAGTTTGGGCAAAACGTGGAAAGTGGATGAAGTGGGAAGGGCAGGTGATTTTTCAGTCTACGTCAACATCACTTGAAGGGCGTTTCTTTAATACATTTTAGTCCATAAAATTTTAATTTTTTACATTGCTTAGGTTAGTTTGCACATTGAGTTCAGGGCTTGTTCCTGGTTCTGATAAATTTCGTCTTCGAAATGTAGTTCTCATTATCACAAGCACATTCTTCCAATTTATGTTCTGATGAAGGAAGAAGCAGCTATGCTTAATATGTGTAGATTTGTTAAATATCTATAGTTGAAGAGGTCTGTATCCAATCTGTGCAGAGCAAAAACTGGGCCCTTGAACTTTGTAGCGGGGCCAAAGAATTGGATGAAACTTTCATGACTTTGTGAGTAGAAATTCTGAGAACAAAACTGTATTTTAATTTGGATTATTTGTGCTGTTTACTTGGTGCATTTTTAGGAGACCAAAAAAAAAAAAAAAGTTTTATAGGGATCCAAAAACTTTGGGGAGTTTTCTTAGTTTTGTTATTTTGAAAAAATTTTATCAACTTTCAAAAAATAACTCTCGCACTAATTTTACCATCGAAATCTTATCCTGGCGATATACTATCTGATATAATAGCCTCTTCACTCGTAATAACAAATATTTGCAGTCGTAGACATGCAATTCATTTTAGCATTCATGGTAATGACTGACCCATTTTATCATACCAGTTGTTCAAAATTAGCACAAAGCATTTTTTTCCGGAAAATGAAAAAGTACAACAGGCAAAGCAATTTTTAACTCTGTGACGCAAGAGTAGAATAATGGAAGTTTATTTACATAACCAGCATATCAATATCACTATTTTCATTTACCCACTATAATAAAACAAAGTTATACTTCTCAGTTTTGTTCAACTTCCCCTGCTTCCAAAAGAAGCCACTATTTTATTCTGACTAAACGACGACGAGACCTCTCCCCCTATGCCCCTCGAACTTCGTTTCCTCAAGATGCAACCGATTTTCCCGACGCAATAAATGCCGTGTCTATAGCGGAAAACGGACATCCGTGATCGCACAGAACGCTTTTACCTCATCAGCCACTAAAGTGAGATGTTTCAATTCACTGTAATGGCAGTGCGGGACACCAACTACCCGAGAGCAGACACGCTGCTTAATTATCACGCCAAATCCTAAAAACTATCATTCATTGGCACTGCCGTCCATTAGTTCAATGATAACATGACCACATTATAATACATTTTCCTGTGGCACACTTCTGTACATTTCTCGGTGGTAGGGTATAACTCAATTTTAAGTTAATGTAGTTTGGAAAACTTAAATCTGATGTACAGTTTTTCTGTGCTATTAGTGATTAACGGTAAATTACTTGCTTGTCATTTATTCGTTGTTTTGCAGTTTTAATGAAGTGATCAGGCCTTATCTGAATGGCCTGCCTGATCACACTTTCAAACATTGAACCAGTGCACGAGCATGATTGCAATAACACCTTGCGAAATAAAGTTACAGAAACCCCCTCCACCGGCCAGTAAATGGGGCCGAAAATATTAAACAACGCACCCGATATAGGCCAACGTAACATTGCGAGAGGCGTCTTTGGCCATCGGGGCAGCGGACCAAGAAAAGATGGAGATGGGTATGTCCGGCCGTCTTTAACCGCATCCTAGAATGATGAACAAGGTGGGGACTTTCTAATTAGATTTTAATAGAAGTGGCGTGCGGTAATACAACTTATCACAACTAATTAGCGTCTAGTTATTCTATTTAAACTTCCCCGGTCAGTAGTCACGTAAATAGATATCGCATATTCCTTATGTTCAATAAACATAATCTCATACTGTTGTGCTCTACCTAATCGTGACTCGTTGTTTAGCTACGCCCGTGGCCCCTTCCAGGTATGAGTTGACTTAAAAGCTATCTCGTAATACAGCGTATGAAAACGTTCACTACGAGAAGTACTTCAAAACAGTTCCGCCGGGTTGGCATACAAAGGTGGTTGCCAGTACACGGCTGGTGTTACGTGGTGCCGTTTAATGGTTATACGTAATACTACTTGAAAGGATTTCGCTGGTTAATGCAGCGCTCTCAGGTCGGAACAGTGCGATGCATGCCGCTCGTAGCCACGAGCTCGGGTGCTTCCAGGGCCTTACACGGCACTTGGCGAGCAGCCCCAGTCATTATAGCAGTTCATATATGTGATAAGAGCGGTGTGAACAAGGAGACGAAGGTCTCAAGATCACAAACATGTCAAATTCACTGCGGATCGGCTGCTCAGATATGTCTCTGGTAAATGCGCTGTTTCCCGCCGGCTATACTCTCTCTATGAAAAAAAATAACATTTTTCCAACTCAAAAAGAAGGGGTTAAGAGATGACTTATACATGTTTTATATAATAATCAGTTAAAAATTCCACCACATGTTCCACCACATGTTATGATAAGTCAGTTAGTGGTTAGTTTCTATACGCACAACGCCCATACGAAAATGTAGTTACCGGTGTAATAATTATCCTTCTTTCCTATGCATACGATATGCGAATGCTTTTGATAAGGTGCTCAAAAATTTAGGTAGTAATAGATTATGTGAGTTAAAAAATTGTCTTAAAAGGTAGACATTTTCTGCAAAGTTGATAGCAATCGGTCGATTAGGTCCTAAGGCTTGATGGAAGTTTTAATGATACTTTTATTTAGTACAGTGACATACAGAGCAGGGGAATGTTGAAAATATTTCTTCAGTGAATTGCATTTCACTGACCAATATTGCATATTATAGCTTAGAGTGCATTTAAAAAACTTATTTTAGGAGGTCCAATCAAATAGTAATATAATTTGAACGTAAACAAAGCGAGGGCTTTTGGTCGTACTCCTTGAAAAGTGAACTAATTTTCATGGTTCTAGTCAACTTTAGCAGTACAAGATATTCCGTAACACAGCTGTTGTAAATATTTTTTTTATTAGAATTTAACTTAAAACTACGCAAAATTGCTCAAATAATTAAAGTTACATTACAGATTGTTATCCGCTTAATGAAAAACATGAACTGCCTCAGATTACCGCTAGTGGTACCTATGCGAAATATATAAAACCATAATAAAGGCATGAAATTTGCATCTGTTGAATTCAAAACTATTTCAATAATTTAAACGAGAAGATAAATATATATGACATTTTTTTGGTGCCTAGTAGCGAATAAATGTTAAGAGTAAAATAATTTTTTTACAGCTGAAATGGCGTTCGCGGATCGTTTGTATTCGGTAAAATCAGCTTATGATGTCAAAATTGAGTTAATTTGAAAAACTGAGAGTAGTCAAATATCTCATGTTTTTGAATCATTATAAATAAATTTATAATAATATTTGCGTGTTACCTAGTAGCGGAATATATAATTCTTTTTGATAAATATGCGTGTTCTTTTATAATACGTATAAACCAAAATTTGAGTATATTGCTTCTGTAGTTTTACTAAAAAATTTCGAAAGCTTCATTACTTTTACAAAATGCTTATTTTAATAATGTTTGGAACGAGTTCTTTTATACAACATACCAACTTACAAATAACAGAATCAGAATACAATTTTTTTGTACGGATACACAATTACGCTACTGCCGAAGTCAAAATAAGGCGTGATATTGATGAAATTTATTTTAAGCCTAATTATCGTATCCTATGTTCTTTTTCATTTGAATAATTAGAATCCGGGAAATTCGTTCGGCAAGACACAAAAAAAAAATTGTTCAAAACGGTGAACATTTACATGCGTCGGTGAACGGGCTGGCAAGGCATTTACTGTCTGTGTATTGATAATCCCTGTTTTCATACGAAAATTAAATTGTCGTTATTAATCTGGAAGTTCAAAGTTTTACAGCCACAGGGCAAGTGGGTTACATGATAAATAATTATCACGTCAATCAGTAAACTGATCCGTCCTGGACATATTTGGAAATCCACATTTAAGTGGGCAATCGATCACACGTCGTTTTAAAGCGCATGGCTTAGTCGTGATTGAAACTGGAGAATATCACTGCCTAACGAAAAAAAAAAGTCTGTATCGTGTTGGCATGGGAAAGAAACTTTCACATTCTGTTACAAAGATTTGCGAGATGTAGCTAAGCTATGGGAGCCCGCCCAGTCTGATAATAACTTCTTATTCCACGCAGGTCTTCTACTTTGCGTATGCTGCAAGCTACGAAAATTCGCGCCATGTTCCCTTCGTAAGAGATTCTTTTTTTCCATTGGAATGAATGGTCTGAGTCTAAAATAAGCAAAGAAATGGACGCAAGAGTTAGGCAGCGACCAAAGGAAGCAGGGGTGTAAGCGACGTATTACAAGGAATACAGGCCGTTGGCGAAGAATTCTTCCTCTTTTCAGCAAACGACGCGTCCCACACCAACAACCTGTGAACACTTATAATTAGCGTGTTTGTCTGATAAACCAACGTTTCATTAACATGATTTTTTTAAATTCTCTCTAACAACACGGCTTTCGCTCAACTTGTTAAAAATTACTGTCTAACATTAATGTCGAACATTTCGAAGACAAAATACAAAGTTGGCGCAAATTGCTTGACAATAACTGGCGGTTTTATGTAGGTATAAAAAATGCTTACCACAACGAAGAACTGTTGAATCAAAGCAATTTTTTCTTTTTTGTACATGAAAGATAAGCTTAAATATTTAATACTGATTTCAACAATATCTATTGATTATAATAATTTTTTTCGCTATATTCACTTAAATACGATGCAAGTAATTTGGATTTTTATAACAAATTGTCAACAAATGCTAACACTTTATTAAAAACTAACATTTAGTCCAAAATAATCGGCAGAAAATGTGAGTTGAGGTAGCGATTGTGTTATGGCATGCTAGAAATTCATTAGTGTCCTAAGTGCCATTTAATAACCTGTAAAAGGGTGTCGGAGAGTAGCACACTAATTGCCGGCACACTTTAACTCCGCCCCTTCTCAGGTGTTCTGTGATTGGCCGTTGCTTGGGGTGGTGTCCTTTCGGATGACAAAGCGCCCAAGCGACATTTGCAGGACTTTGAAATTTCTTCCTTGATTCGAGACCTGTAGAGGGTAATTATATGTAATTGCATGATGAGTAATTGCATATTAAACAATTACGACAAACAAGAGTAAGTACAAGTACCGAGAGTACATACCAATACTGAGACTAATAACATGTACTGAGAGAGTAACTACACACTAAGTACACATGTTCACCCATCGGCTGCCGAAACACAACTGACGAGTTTGGTGAGGCGCTCCTTGGTCCGAGTTCTGTCAAATATGTAAGTAAGTGCATATTTAGATGTAATTGCATAATAAGTAATAGCGTAGTGAATAAGTACATGTACCAAGAGTAATTACATGTACCGAGACCAACTACGTGCACCAAGATTTATTACATGTACTGAGACTAAGTAAACGTACACATCCTACCCCGACCTCTACTCAAATGCAAATGAGCTGTGAATCGCGAATGTGTTTGCGATACATGTCCGCCATATTGGATTAGGTAATATAGGTAAGGGAGCCGAGTACATGCCTGCAGGGAATCCGACTCACTCTGCCTCCAAGTGCCTGAATCTCTGGGCTCGTAATGGGAGTAACTCCCTTCTTCACTGCATGGAGCGCTGTCTCTCATTAGCTCGCCCGCTCTTTCCCCATGAAGGATCACCACATCGCTGCAGGTAGACAGCGAGAGGTAGGGCGCTTGTTTAGAAAACGGATGTTCTGTATCCCTACCCAAAAGTAATAGGCCTTTGCAATGATATGGTGCTTCACATTGTTTTATGTCAATCATATCTTTTAGAATGCATGTGTTTATGTTACTTGTAAATGTAATTGTCTACCAACACTGGCTTTACACACCCTGTTACGACCATTCTTTATCCCCAAATATAAATTTTGAAGTAAGGGTAAATAATAACAATTATAAATAGATGTAAATAAATATTTACCTTAACTCCCTCACACACAGCTTGTTTTCCTTTCACTCTAATACTTTCTTTTACACAAAAATCTTCTTTGTAATTTACACTAAAAACTTCTTTTAGTGGTTTAACACATGGTATGTTGCACTAACACTACGGTGGACATGGCAAGTATCAGAATACACTGGCATGGTGGAGTGGATGACAGGCGACGAGGTAACTCTCTCTCTGTGCAGCTAAACATGTGGTGAGTCAGTAAACTGGACTCGCACCATGACGGACTTGTTCGTGGAGTTTCTTTTGGAGCTGTTAGGCGGCGTTTAGCTGGCACTGCGGACTCGACACTGCATCTTGTGCAGGCATATGGTGAGGAGTAGCAGACAGGCATTTAGCTGATACTGGGGATGACAGACTATACCTGATAGATGGTAGGAAACAACATTGCTTAACAAGTTAATTTATGATGGAATTTTGTAATGACCCCAAAGTAAAGTCGACACGTTATTGGACTCAAAGTAGCGTTTGTCGTCCTCACTTGACAAGGCAACCTTGGTAATAACATTCGGTGAAGATATCATGAGCATCCAAAAGGAAATGGTATTGGATCCCCATAATCCACGAAGTTTGCATAAGGCAATCCAAATAATCCTCGTACAGGAGTGACTGCAATATGTTAGCTTTCACGCCCTTAGCTTTATACACACACTGGTCATTCATAACAGTATATGCGTGAAGTTTAGGACGTAAACCCAAAAGTTGTGTGATGATACCGCCAGCACATTCATCCTCCATAACTCGTGTAATGCCTTTGTTCACTAAGGTGAACTTTGGCAGATTATTTGGCACATAATTGGAAACGTCAAACTGTGTAGCCAAATCAGAGCAAATACCCTCGTAGACATCGTGACAGTCTATTTGATTAGCAGTGAATCGGTATCGCAGTAGACAGGTGCAAGGCTGGACAAGGAAATTTTTCTGCATGTAAATGTTATGAAAGTCATATAAAATAATTTTGACACATCGATAACAGTAACACTGGTATACACGTTTGTATAAACGTCTGTTAAAAGTAACAAAAACCTTGTTCATTCAATTAACACTAAATTCTCATCGAGTATCTCCCTTGCTCTCAATTTCGGATTCCCAATCAATTCTGCCGCCCCATATATTATATCATACCTCGATGCGACTCTGATGTCCCATTCCCGATGGACATTTTGCAACGTCTTTCCATATACATGAGCAAGTTTTTCAGTACTGAAAGAAATGTACGGAGCCATCAACACCTTTGCTCAAAGTGCAGAGCACAGTGAGCAGCATCGAGTTTGGCTCAATACATCAAATAGTGCTTCAGTATTTCTCTGTGTACAACATGATTTTTCCATGGCGTGAGTGTCAAAAGTAATTTTAGTCTTGCTGTTCGGTGATATGGCAATGACTGGAGCAGGAGACAGATCATCAAGGACTCTGTGACATTCAACCAGGAAAGGCAGATTAACTTCCACGAAAAGAAAAAACTAGTATGCCCGGCATTATTTACGTTGGTGAAAGCCTATGTTGAAAATTCGTCTGCCTGGACCCACTCGAAACTACCAATAGGTAACATGCAGCTCATTGTGTGGCTTTAAAATCCACTGGCGTCGAAGTAACAAATATATTTCTCTGCCTCATTGGAGTCGTATGTATCACCCATATAATATATAATTAGCATGTGCGTGCCTTCTGGAAACTTCGGTAATACCATCCCTGGCAACGTGCTCTACAAAGAGATAAATATCTATGTACGTTAAAAGCTCAAGCCACGCACTAGTGTTTAATAACAGAGCGTCCCAAGAGAGGGCAGGAGCCGTGACATACATTGGGGGGTCCAGACTGTATTCTGCTAATCATATGGTTCTGAAATGCTCAAAAATGCCTGCCAACAAACATGTGTAAACATGTAAATACTGCATCACGTACTCCATAAAATTCTGACAGTGTAATATGCAGATTGAGCATCAACACTTATACCCTCGCCTTTCATTGCATTATGAAATGCATCCTTGGGTGGGAATGAGGCATAGTTCAGACTGTCAATAGACCTAGTTTGGAAACATATAATGGAATATCTCGGTTTTTCATTTGAGAAACTTGATTTCACATTCCATATAACTTTCTCGGATAGTGTTCCTGATGGGAATGTCCCTAGACTCCAGTACCTGAATACAGTATATATTTAAGAAATTTCACGCTTTCATGTGTGTTAATTTTAATATGCTACATCAACCATTCTACACGACTTAGTCCGAAAGTAACATATTCCGTCTCATTACCTTTGTCGTAAATAGCATTCAAGTGTATATTGTTAAATAAAATAACCAATTTTTGTTTAGCATTGACGATAATGTCCCAATACCATGCTTAGCGGTATGACAACTAAATATTTCCCACTGAGGTTGACGAGTAGAGTATAATTATCAGTGTGATCCGACCCATACATAGTGCATTTGTTAATGCTATTTGTTTTTGACCAAAGATAATTCTTTATTGTAAAAGTAATTCCAACATCTCGAGTCTGGTCGATTTCCACACAGTCCAGTAAGTATGCGAGTCTATCTGTCAGATGAAGTATATAACTGCGAATTATTCCCATAGTTACATGGCTACTTCCATCAGCTGTCATTTCGATTGTGCCTCTGAACTCCAAAGCCGATTTCGAAGGTAATGTGTATATGTCGTGATTTTGTATAGGAATTCGTATTTCTGATGGAAAAACATACGGTACCGCTCGAAATGGTTCGTAGACATGTATCTCCACATTGGTTATAGAGTCTTCGTAGCTTATGGGCTGCTTGACGTTATGCACGTCTTCCGTTTTTATTCACTTTATATACCAAATCAAATTGGGTGTTGTCTGGAAACCGTGACCAGGTGATAACCATCTGTGCAGAAGATAAATTATCTGCCATTGTTTCCAGTGATGCGTTCATGAAATCGAAGGAGTCAGTGAAACATAACTGTACTACTTGTGTACCTCCCTGCAAGTTTCTCCCATAATCTTTTGTAATTTACTTAAAATATATAGTGCGTATTCTGGAATAGGTGCTTCGTTTACATATAATAATAACATTTTATATATCATGCTTTATATCTCTTCATAGGGTATAATGACAGAATCCCATCTAATATTGTGTACCTCGTATGTCTGTAAGCTGTACAAGATTTGTAAATCTGGTGACAAATTAGTCCACAGACATGGTGCTTTAAGTAAAAAAGGTTTTGTCGACTTGTCATCATCTGAGAATGATATAGACACTTCTTTGACAGTAATTTTTCTGATACGTTGAAAGAGTTTTCAAGCCCTTGGACACAATTTTTATTAATTTTTTACACTTGTATTGTTTGCAAAAAACAATGCCTTTTGAATAATAATACTTGCAGTAAATGTATTCGTGTTTCTGAGGTGATGTACAAATCGTCAGGCACTTCGCAACCTTGCGTAAGAGGAATTATTTCTTCCATTTTACACACTAAACTTGCCCTTCTTGTGTGTAGATGGTACATGATTATATCGTTGGTTATTGCTGGTATTCCTGGGGGGGGGGGGGGGCATTTCTCATACCACAGGTTTCAATTAATATCGGGATCATCCCGCAGCTGTCGTCAGGTAATTGTATAAATCATTTATTTCATGGGATGCAAAGTAAATGATAGTCATTCGGGAAAAAATAGTTCTTTTAGAATTTCTAATGTGAGTAACGTTTTTCTTTTGCCATTAGCTAACATCGCATAATACACGCGGGGCCATTTAGATTCGCGTGTTTCACGGCAGTGTCTTTGATTAATCGTTTGTTGGAGATATGTGTTTGTAGGAAACGGTACTTTTTTTTTAAAATGTTTTCTGGAAAATGTAGCATTCGTTCAAAATGAATGAACCTTCGCCGGGATGTTTTCCTTTGTGGGCCGAAAACCTCGTCCAGTTGATAGTCGGGTCCGGGCCTCAGGGTGCGCGGCATGCAGAGCGCGATCCTTAAGTGGTTCGCCTAGTCACTTCAAAATAATGTTACTGTTATAGTTTCAACGTAGCTTATATTGTCACTGACTATTGACCACAGCAGGTGGTATCACAAGGGTAAATGTGGTATGCTTGAACGTTAAAAAACGTGCTAAGAATTTTTAAAACATATACTTCCGCCTTACGTAATATCACGAACCAATATGGCGGTTACCCCCTGCGACTTTTTCATCCCTACAGTGCCCCGGATGTGCCCAGCATAACGCGTGGTGATGGAGAGTTACATTCAGTTCGTCCTCGGAGCCAGAGGCGGTCGGAATCCCTGCAAGCATGTGCTCGCCTCCCTTATCTGTATTACCCAATCCAAGGTGGCCGACGTATATCAAAAACATATTAGAGATTCACAGCTCAGTTGTATTTGACCAGTGGTCGGTGGGTATGATATGTATTTAGTGTCTAATTCCTCTCAGTATGTGTACTTAGTCTTGGTACATATAATTACTCTCCGTACATGTACTTAGTCTTGGTACATATAATTGCTCCCTGCATATGCAATTAATCATTATGCAATTACTCATCATGAAATTACATCTAATTATGCACTTACTTATCTTTGACAGAACCCGAACCACACCAACATTGTAAGTTGTGTTTCGGCAGCCGATGGGTGAACATGTGTACTAAGTGTGTAGTTACTATCTCGGTACATGTAATTAGTCCCTGTGTGTGTACTTACATTACATGTACTTATTCTCAGTAATCGTAATTATTTATTATCCAGTTATTCACTATACAATTACATATAATTACCCTCTACAGGTCTTGAACCAAGGAGCACCTCAACCCTTCACCCCCCTTATCAAACCACTAGCCCCCACACTTCCTTTAAAAATTTCGAAGTCCTACAAATGTCGCTTGAGTGCTTTGTCCACCGAAAGAGTACCCACACAAGCAATAGCCAATCATAGCACACCTAGGGTGCCGGATATTAGTGTGCCTCTCTCCAACTCCCGTTTACAGGTTATTCAAATGGCACTTAGGCCACTATAGACTTCTGTAGCATGCGCGATCATACTCACTATCTTTACTAATGTGTACAATTTAAAAATGCATAGAATTAAAAATTTTTACTTGTCTGTGTATAATAAGTTTGTTTTAAATATTTGTTGATGATTCTTATATTTGTCAAATTTTAATGAAACTTAATTTCACTTAATTTAAATTTATTGGTGCTCTAGTAGTTATCTGTAGAAACTAACTTTCGCCAAAATGGTATGATATGCATTGGCACTTCAGATTTACTACAAATAACATAATCTAAAATGACAAGAAATTTTGTATAAAATATTATTAAAATAATTTTATGTTTTATTTAACTATCTTCGATAGTGTTAAACATTTACTGCATTACGAAAAAAAGTTAGTGTGCTATTATACAATCTGTAACAATTCAATTTTTTGAAAACTACTCATATTTTAAACAATGAATATGTTTAAATATAAACAGACAACACTGCAATTTATTTAAACCTATTATTTGGTTTTTATTCTCTTCAATAAGTTCGTCAGCTATCCGTCATTTGAAAAAATTGTACAGCAAATAATTTTCATTTCTTGATTTTGTAGAAGATTTGATGGTAACATTACTCCTCAATATGATCTGCGATCTGCTGAACTGGCTATGAAGAAAGTGAATGTTACTGCATTTTCACAAAACCCAATTTTTTTAGATACATTTCGCAAGTAAGCTTTGGACTTTATTCTTTAGATAAATCAAATTTAAAAAATAGTTGTTATAAACTAACCTCTTGTATACTTTCTTCTTTATGTAAATTGCCACTTATTGTACGATTAAGATTTTGACTTACGTTCCCTGAACTTGAAGTATTCAGCATAAAACTCCGATACATCAAGTATGTCAAAATAATGAAATAATTACACGAAAATAATGTTTTGGGAAAAAGTGCGTTGATAAGTTTAGCAATAAATTCTCGTTTTAAGGGTGACACCTGCAAGGATATTTTATGAATATTCAAGGCTGAAACCTCCTTAGATTTATCGAGCAAGTAAATTAATGATGTACTGTCATTCCTGTGACCTTATAATTTTATTGCCAAATAGTGATGATAAAGGTGTTCTACTGGTTCCTGTTTACTTTAACTATCATCTGCCAGAGTAGTAATACCAAAATACTAGAGTAAAAATGTCGAAGTCAGCCATTTAAACTTTTGGAAAATACCTATTACAGAAAATATTAGCTTGTGTTCGGACGTATTAAGTTTCTTACATTACATTCATAGACTGACTTCATATATAAATATATTGAGGTATTTATAATAGAACATTCGTTTGGCCAAAACATTTGATGTGGCTAAGGTAAACCTGTTACTGAGCGTGTTACCTAGCAAAATTTAACATCCACATATCCGGCAATGATCTTATGGGACAGTTTTTCATCCTTGTTGTCTAGGTATTAAACTTCTTCAAGAATCACAAATACGTATGTAGAATTTTTTTACCAAGGTACCCAAACATTACAACTACACTGTTAAAAAATTTGCCTTCGTTTTACGGAAAAGTACTTGTAAAAGTTTATCTAGAAGTGTCTGTAAACTCTGCGTAAAATTACGGACATATTGATTTTCAGAAACGGACTTTCCGTTAATTTCACGGAACCTCTCCGTTAATTTCCTAGTTGCTGTTTAAAATAAAAAGAGATAGTGAAAATGTCTTTAATTTCCGTTATGTGGGTGTTCTACCGTGTCTAAAAAATGATATTAAAAAGTAGAAATAATTTGTACTTACGCGAGGTTTGAAACAGAGTCAAAAATTACCAGTTACATCTTTTACCATTCACGTACAATCCTCAATTGAAAATTTTGGTATAACTTTTATATTTGTATCCAAAAGAGAAAGGCAAAAAATTCAGTTTCTATTACATTTAGTGTATTTTCAGTGTTGCCAAATGTTAAATACGCCTGATGCTATTTTTCAATGTTTGAAAGAGTTGGTCATATTCGCGTGGATAACATTAACTGCCGCAAATACGATAATTTTCTTGTTACTGTGGCGAAGAAACCTTCGTGTATAATCGGCATTGTTCGTCCCCGTAACTAGAAGCCAAAGGGAAAACGGAGAGTTTGCGTATTTTGTATTTACGGACTTAACTCAGTTTTTCGTCATTACGAATTGCCTTTCCGTATATACACTGTACATTTTCGTAAAACATTCCATAAATATACGGAAATTTTTAACAGTGTAGAAAGCATTACTTCGGTACATCATTAACCCACAAAGCCGACTGATAAAGGAATATAAATAAAGTATTCCTACGCAAAAAAAAATATAATATGTGTGTGCAGTTGTTAATAAAACATGTTATTTGTGCAACACTTCAAAAGGCTAGTGGAGAAATGCCTAAATATTAACAAACGTACACGTTCGCGCTAACGACATGTTAGCAAAATCGCAAGCCACTAAAATTTAATCAAGTACAATTCAGTGCGACTCAAGTGACACACTACCTCACAGGTGTATAGAGGCGGATCACGATAAAGTGAGGACTTTTGAAAGCATTTCTTAGGGATCTACTTCTCTGCCTACTTTGTATCCTTCCGCTCTTTGTGAAATTGGCATAGCCGTAGACCTTCTAACTTGAGTTATGCGCTGTTCAAATGTAACTGTAAAATTGTCAGCAACACGAGATGTGTTATAAATATGTTAAATATCAGTCTTCAAACTGCCAGAAAGAAAATGAAATATCTTCGGCGCCCGCAAATGTAAACACGACAGTGTTAGAACGCTTTTGCGGCGCTGCGCGGACATTGTTCGCACGTGTGCACCCGGCCTAAATCTGACTTTGAGGAGTGGAACTCGCAATTCGCTGCCAACTTTCCCACGAGTGTTTCACTCAGCGCTCACGTGAAAATGAATGCAATCACGGGCAGCAACTTCCTTCAGAGGTAGAGTCAGAAAGTGCTCACTTTACCGTGAAACAGCCCATGCTGGCGTTGTTTGGCTCGCCTCACACGACCGCCAGTAAAGCGCTCGCCAGCAGTGCGAGGAGCTACACAACATAACATAGGTTTACTATAGCTCTAGTCCTCAGCCGGTCGCCATCACTGAAGTTGTGATGTAGAACTCCCATTGTTTGAGTATTAAGGCTCAGTCTCGTGGAGTCTTGGCGAGTAAGGCCCACTATCTGCCTACCAGCCGGCTCTGATTATCCTAAGGGTAGTGTAATGTTGTTTTTTTTTTTCTCTCAGTGATGATTATTGTGCTACGAAAAGACATAGACACGCCGGTACTATCTTCCAACCACTGACCGCAGAGTCCTTTTCCCATCGTGACCAGTTGCCGAGGAAAACAATAGACATGGGCTCGGAGGTCACCCCATGCTACTCCTTCCTTTTCACGACACTTGTGGGTTTTCCCAAAGCCCGGTTTTACCGGGAACGATTCCCGCCAAAGGACGAAGGTGTGCGTATATACTGACATGTGGCGTGCGCCTACAGGCCATTCGCGGTAAAGTGAGCACTTTTGAAAGCCCTCTCATTTGTAATAATAGTCAATAAATATATTTCATTTTAACCTTAGACGTAAATTCTAGAGTGCGGTGGAATATATACACTGTGTTTATTACTTGCGTGGCAATGTTTAATTTCAAAGGTGGTTAAATGATAAGAAATGGCTGAAAGGAAAAAGTAATTAGGGCTTCAGAAGTGCTCACTTTACTGTAAACAGCGTATACATACACACATAAGTACTTAAGAGTTCCTGTCTGCCTCGTATAGTCAATTCACGGCTACTTCGAACTTTTCTGAAGTCCTGATACAGTTCTACTTCCTACATATCCCTCCGCGTCATGCAAACTACTCTTAACAGACTCTACAAAATTGCACCAAAGGTACAAGGCTCCGCATTCGTGGGCACTCAGTGTAGTAATAATTCGCAATAGACCCATTTATTTCTAGGTATTACCAGCACACCTATTTTCTCCCTGTACACATCTATTTTTCTCCTGTATTTATTTTATTAATTATAAATGTAAAATGTTATCATTTATAAATAAACTATTACCAAAAGTTCAACTTAATAAAATATGAGGTATTTCTATGTTAACAGAAGTATAAAACGTTTTGATACATGACGTATTTAGGAAACAATTAATCACGTATTATATAGGATGATTTTTCAAAGGTTTGGTTTAAAAAGTGTAAAGAAACAGTGAATATACTATAATAATTCCTTCGTGGTTGTTAGAGCTTGTTTGTTAAGAGTTATTATTATTAATTTATCCCTTCGAGAGAATAATATTTGAAGTTCGTAGCTGTTATTTCATTTTCACGAGTGTTGCATAGAAGCTGTGGCATTATGATTAACAAAGAAAAAGTCCTCGAACTCACTGAACTTATACAAACTCTGTGAGTTTTCAGTAACTTATAATATTGGTTCCAGTTTTCTTCCTACTCATTATAAACTGTTTCCTTTGCGTTGCTGTACGTGAATTTTTTTTTTTAATAGTGTAGTTTTAGGACTTGTTTACAAATATGCCGATAAATTCACGTTCGTAGATCCAAATTCAGAACTTGCACGGGCGCCTGTTTCCGCCCCAATATTCCCGATGGCGAAGACACGCATCGTGTAAATTGTACTTAATCACGGAGCCGCTTCGCAGGAAGTGGCTGACTCAAACAAGGGTACCAGAATATTTTGCTGCTCGCAGCCATCCCCGCTTCCTTCCCCTTGGTCCGCACGAACGTAAGCTTACCCCAAGCTACGTATAACAATGTTACGCGGCCCTCGCCATAACACAGGGTTTTATACAGGAGGCGGTTTCGGTTTGGCTCCTGGGTTAATAGCCCATAAATTGCCTCCTGGGTTATTTACGGACGTAAACACGGGAAAAGGCCGTTTTCATCTTCGACGGGGGATTCTTCCCCCCAGGGAAGAGTGTGATGGTCGTGCGGTTATTTTTAGGAGCAATTGTCGACGCTCATTTCGCAGGCAAACTCATTTCGCGGCAGATGAATTTTCGAGACCGTGATAAAGGAATCGATTCCTCGTTCGCTGAAACATCCTTCAAACATCCTTAGCTGTAAGTTAGTTATAACAGTTTTTTCTAAACGATTTTTCTCTTTTTCTAATTCTTACAATCCAAATCTGAATCAGTGAAATATTTACTGTTTGAATCAGTTACATCATCTGACTTATTCAACAGTTACATCATCTGACTTATTCAACAGTAACTTCAGTTAATTTTAACTGACAAATTAGTGAAAAACGCCCGTTTTCCTTCACTTACTGATTCAGTGACATTTTCCACTGATTATTCAACCATTTCACTCGCTGTTTTTCAGTTGTTTGCTTCTTGATGATGGATCTGCTAAACAATTTGTATCAGTTGTAGAGTATGTTTGTAATTTTCCTGACAGCTAGGAAAGTAACAGTGTTTGTTAGCGAGTTATCTGATAACTTACAATGGGAGAAAAAATTCTTACGGAATTATTTCCTCATAACACAGGAAACGTGAAAATTTTAACCTACGCATATGCTATGCTTTACACTTCTTATAAATCTATACATTTTAATTTCAAGCCATTCATCACAGTAGCCGATGAGCCACAGGCGCAGAGCTAGGGGACTAGAGGTCGTGGGTTCGAAACCCGGTCAAGTTCCGGTGTTTTTAATAATCGTCCGGACGGCCATGTGGTAATTAAGCGGTTTAGGGATTTCTCCGAAGGAAAAAAACCTTCCCGGAACATGGTAATTGTATATTGACAATACTGATCACACTGGACAGGAATTTACTAAACCTTCCCGGAACATGGTAATTATATATTGACAATACTTATCCCACTGGACAGGAATTTACTAAACCTTCCGGAACATGGTAATTATATATTGACAATACTTATCCCACTGGACAGGAATTTACTAAACCTTCCCGGAACATGGTAATTATATATTGACAATACTTATCCCACTGGACAGGAATTTACTAAACCTTCCCGGAACATGGTAATTATATATTGACAATACTTATCCCACTGGACAGGAATTTACTAAACCTTCCCGGAACATGGTAATTATATATTGACAATACTTATCCCACTGGACAGGAATTTACTAAACCTTCCCGGAACATGGTAATTATATATTGACAATACTTATCCCACTGGACAGGAATTTACTAAACCTTCCCGGAACATGGTAATTATATATTGACAATACTTATCCCACTGGACAGGAATTTACTAAACCTTCCCGGAACATGGTAATTATATATTGACAATACTTATCACACTGGACAGGAATTTACTAGTGTTTCGCGACATTCGCAGTACATACTACCAAATGCAATAGCGGGGAGGGTTATGAAGAAATTGTGCACGAGCAATTGTGAAGTAAAGCAAGTAAAATTCATGTAAATTACATGTCATTTGGATTCATTAACCACGTTAACAGCAAGGAGACCTAACCTAACTCAACATTACTATACGATATGTGATTACAGGGGAGAGAGTGTCAACACGAGATAGTGTGTTAAAAAGTATAATAAGCAAGCTCGCGTCGATTCATCCACCCACTGTGATTCACCTACCATGAACTTAGGTTTAATTTAGTTAGGACTTCTGCATTTTTAACATGGCTAGCAGCAGCAGTAGGCAAGCCCTTAAATGCAATACTGCACAGTACAATTCACTACACAAACTTGTCACGCAAAAACTATAGCATAATTTCGTTACTCGCCCATTATTTACTGCCTATAACTCACGCATAGGAAACGCTTATGTTAATTTAATTTGTCTAAAATCCATGGACACTCTCATTCCCGCACAGTGTTATATAATATTTTAACACAACACACGGATATAATTGCAAAGAGACACTCGTGTTTCCGCACGCTAATTTGATTCAACACGTTAAATGGAAATAATCGCAACGAAACACGCTTAATAGCACTCGTAAACGGAAGGCCTTCGCGAGGGTCAAATTCGCACAGTACACTTGAGATTGCACTCACTCCTAGCATACAACCATCACGTAAGCAGAAATTGATACCCATTTGTTTCCTGTGTCTGTGCATGGTTGTTCAACGTCCGTCAACTGCTTGTAGACACCACCTGCGAACGTATTTTCGTATGATATATGATATGTATATTTTTTTCCTACTAATAATATGTTACGTACTACATTCCCCTCGTGAATATACACCAGGTAAGCCTTGAAAACGTCTGCAGAATTAAATGATATTCTGACACAGCTTGATCGCCAAGGTTTATACACCTGTATAACCTTAGTGCGTCGGCACAAACATGCTCGGTGAATAGCGTATTGCAAATTAATTTATCGCTTCCAGAGGCGTTCTCGCATTTAACACGATTGAGCGAAATGATATAAATATATTTGATGTATATATTTTGTTTGTTTTGCCGGACAAACACGCCGACCTTCATAGTCCTCCTCCCCATCACATTGCATGGTGTATACTGCAAATTACGTGAAGCCCCAATTAAATTCCTGTTAAGTGTGAATAGTAATGCTCATATAGACTTTTTGTAGGTATTATTTCCCCGGTTTTTGGATGATTATCGGACATACAAATATTTATTTGAACCACCAAATATGACACGTATGAGGCGACGAAATAACAGCAAAAAAAAAAAATGCTTTCAGCAGCTAACCCATTTAGTGATTTTCCCCTCTGAAGCAAACAGTGATTTTCCATTTATTCTAAGTGGAGCCATTTTCACTGATTAAAGTAGCTGGATTCGACTGCGAGTCAGTGACTTCCTACTGATTAACTATAAGAGAGTATCATTTCGTATTTATGGCTGGAGCTATTTGGCGTGTCTAAGGCCAAAAATCACGTGATGGCTACTGGCTACCCTGGTAGCGTCAATATATGCCTTATCGCCTCTATGAAAAGGGCAGTGAACTCACGTGCAATCTTCGGCAATCCGTCTCTCGATATTCTCACCAGTGGCCATATAATTTCAAGGAATAATAATATAGACAAGAGTGTGCCGTACAATCTATCACAAATTTAAATATCCTCCACAGATATTTTCGTAAGAGATTTTCTACGTGTATTTTGACATACTTTACCTAATTGCAAGAGGATGTCTGTAAAATCACTTCCGCTTCCTCGTGACATGATTGTGTTGGCAAGCCGAATAAAATAAGGCTTATCAAGAGCAGGAAGTTTTCTTTTATGGACTTTCAGAGCATGTCATGGTTTCGTGACATAATATCAATAAAAATGGAATTTGTTACAAATGTGAATTCATCATATTTTTTTGCATATAATATGAGAAACCGAGTATTAAACTGTTCGTCGAAGTCATGTGAGCGTCGTTTTACAATTTGTTTGAAGTCCGACACTTGGTTTACCTTCGGTAAGCGTTTAGCTTCTGGCAATTTTGACTTTAAATGTTACCTTAAACATGAAAATGTAATCACAGACGAACCGCTTGCCCAATTTATAAATATATATGAATATAACACTCTAATTACATGGACAATTTTATTACTTTCAAGCGTTGCGCATCAAATTTTACGCTGTTTTGAAATACGTAAAAAAATTTTTAAAAATTAAGACGTTAGTTAAAAATTGTTATAGCTCCTTTCGTTCACTTTTGAAAGTTTTTTTTGAGCTATTAAAATACATTCTTTAGTCTGTTATTACACACTAGAACGAAAATATTAATAATATGCTAATAGTAGAGAAAAAATCCAGACTTTCTAACCCTCTAAGATGGTTTCGATTTTTGCTACGAGAGTATATGAAGGGCCGAGGTGCGGTTGTTTACTGCGCATGCGTGTGTGGCGGGCTATCATTACTGCACACACGCGTTTTCACCCATCGTTTTCCGCCATATTATCCCTACCTAAGAGGATCCCAAAATCAACCTAGGACAATGGGTCAATACATGGTCGTATAAGTTAAACTAACATAAACTTACATATATCTCTAAATCGGAATCAGTTATTTTTTACTGATTGTCAGTTGGAACTGCTCCATCCGGAATCAGTAGAACACGAAAACTACTAATATCTTCAGTTAAATAAAATCCACTAATACAAACAGTAGAAAATCAGTTATTTATATTCGATTAATAAAAAGCACAAGGATTGAAAACCGTTCATTGCGGTTTGAAATAAATTAGGTATACAATAATTTTGGCGTAAAACAAAGTTATTACATGTACAAGGAAATTTTGGAAGTGGTTGGTATCAAATCCCCACCCCAAAACGCAACACATTCTCTTGTTTCTTTTGGCTGACGTTCTACCAACTCTGCTACTTTGCCACTGAGAGAAACGGTCTCGCATTTGCGTAGTAACATAAACTTACAATGGCGAACGGCTGTAAGTTTCGTAATGTGAAAGTACTTTATGTTGTCGAAACATACACATATTATATGTACGTAGGTACATGACTTTGTAAGGCTCGAAAGTCATTCAAGTTAAGTTTAGTTCAGATTGTGTGCTTTGAAAGAGAAATATAGTGGTTTTAACGGTGTTGTCGGTGTTTTCTATGTATCTGCCATTTTACAATGCAACATTTTACAGAATGAACCTGTTATTTTGAAGAGACAGATTGGTTAGTAATAACTGTGCTAATTAGACAGTGGAACGTTAAAAACAATGCAATATTTTATAAAATTTCTCATTACCTCATTATTTGATCTGTTAACTTGCAGAGACCGCAAGACTTTTGTTGGTGTAAATCCACCTTTCTTATTGAATCACCGCACTATCGAGCCAGTAAAATTACCAGAGATCTATCTGCCACTAAAGATAACAGTTTAAATCTGTAGTGTCTCGTGGCATTGTAAAATGTCATATACTAGTGGACATTGATAACCTCGTACATTGAAACCACTTTATTTATCTTTTAAAGCACAGAATCTGAATTAAACTAAAGAGAATTGACTTTAGAACTTTGCAAAGACATCTACTTGCGCAGAAAATATGTATGTTTCGACAACAAGAAATACTTTCACATCACATAACTTACATCAATATTTGACATTACATTTTGTGGTTCAGTACCATAATACGAGCACACATTTGGCAGTGGTAAAGCAGGGCAGTGGATATAGCTGATCAGGAATGCTTCAGCATGCTTGGCTTTATGGATGGAGGTTCGAGCCCAACCACCTCCAAAAACTACTTTGTATAGACAATATTTGTGTTCTGCGACAAAATAAATTGTACCTAACTTACTTCACATAGGGATGCTTTGTGCTTATTTATTAATAACAACTATAAATAAGTAGTTTTCTACTGCTTGAACTAGTAGATTTCTTTTAACTGATGAATTAGTGATATTTTTTTCTATAGATTCCTGGAGCAGTTTCAACTGACAATCAGTAAAAAAATAGCTGATTCTGATTTAGAGTGTAGGTAAATGAGTGTTTTTGCAGTTTAAACTAGCATAGGAGTGTAACTCAAAGATATGGGAGCCTCTTAACAACGAGGTGTTGAGAGCCGATGAGGGTGAAATGAGAAGAGAATGGAGCAACGGCGGAATGCAAGGGCGTTGGAAAAGAGAGATCCCTGAGAAAACCAGCAAACTAGTGGCATCCTCCGGCACGATTCCCTCTTACGAAGATCCAGGAGTGACTCGGCTGGGGATTGAACCCAATTCGCCATAGGTGTGGGGCGAGCAGTCTAACCGCTCTGACACCGCGGCCACAATATCCTAGGATAGTTGGTGAATAAATGGATTGTTTTCAACCACGCCTGCGAAGTAGCAGAGCCCACGACTGTCGACAGAGGCTTATTTTCTGACAAGAGACAAGCAAATGCGTCTCTATAGCGTGTCAAAGGAAACGAAGGCACGGAAGCAATGGCGGACCCCGGGGAGTGGGGAGGGTGTCCACACAGGACATGACCCTAAAAAATTCTCATGTTTAATGTATTGAAACTGAATTGAAGCGATAACGGAATGTTTAAAATACTGATTTTATTTCATTGGCGTATTATATATTGTTTCCTCTAATTATGAAGAGACTGCGCCCCCTCTTACGGCGAATACAGTACCTTTAATTGCACAATGGGAGTATGACCTCCCCCCTCCCCACCAAACCAAAAGTCTAGATCCGCACTCCTGCGTAGAAGGAGCTACGACTAGCCGAGCTTACTCTTATACTGCCGTGCACGATAACCTTTCACACAATCCGGTTTGATTATAAAACTACCTTGTAGCGAAGTAACTCCAGTAATTGAAGAGATGCGAGTAATAACTTAACAAGCCATAAAACATTGAAAATCTGATTATATATGAACATGAGCTTTCTGCAGTCTCGTATTTGTAATTAATTCAATCAGTCATAATTTGCTCCAATAGATTGCGTGGAAGTCCATATTTTGGTAACTAACATTTGCTGATTTTAATTCGCATAGCCTGGCAAATCACGTACCAAGATTCAAGATTACACAATTGATACAATGTCCAGCTAAAAACGGAATACAAATAACTGTATAAGTCAGGTGATCTACATTTATTTTCAGATAGTGACGCATTTGAATAGCCTGGGCGGGAGCACAACACATGAGTAAGACATCCGTGGTTTGCTGCGTTCTGGTTTTTGCAAAACTCAAATGTGTTCTCAATTGTTCATTTCTCAGTAAAAAATGTGATTTCCTTGTTAGGTTTTGCGATGCACCATAGTAGATAGCGCATTATGTAGGCCTATGTCAAAATAGCAAGACACTCCCCATCTCTTGTTACAAACAATGTGTTACTTACCATGTTATGAATTGATTTGCCAGCAGCCATAATGTGGTGGATAACATACAGTTATATTTTTTTTTGCACTATTACAGATTGCAGATGACGATCAAATAATAAGCCGTACCAGAGTGTCTACAAATACTATAGAGATTCCAGTTGTACAAAAAACATCACTAGTATTCCTAAACGACATGAAAATGACACGACTGAGGAATAGGAACAAACTAAATAAAGGGAGGGTGAAGGGAACTATAGGAATTCCCAAAAATGATAATATAATGAGAAAGAACAATTAATTAAGAAACAGAGGTTTGGAATATATATATATATATATATATAGAGAGAGAGAGAGAGAGAGAGAGAGAGAGAGAGAGAAAGACAAAGACACACACACGCACATACACACACACGCGTGAAGGTAGTAAAGTATGCAAACAAGAAAAAAGGCTTTCGTGTACTTGTGAAAGAAAAGGAAACGTTTTGAAAAGATTGGAAGAGAAACTATTTAAAGACTTTGGGACCTGGCAAACTACAACTTAAAAAATCCTTACTTGCAATGGAAGAATTCAAATCAATCCAAACAAACAAAATTAAAGAAAGACTGATGAAAGCAGAATACATAACACGATATTGTGATCTGTTTCAAAGGACGGAACTGATATCCCAGTCTGCAAAATAACATTTTTTTTAAACATCATGGCTTACAAGTATCCAGATAACAGATTGAATTTATAACTTTGTCAAAGAAAGGCCGGAAATGAGACTGGCACATCACTCTTAGATCATATTGGTCTGCATGAAGTTATGAA
Source organism: Dryococelus australis (assembly GCA_029891345.1). Lineage (NCBI taxonomy): Eukaryota > Metazoa > Arthropoda > Insecta > Phasmatodea > Phasmatidae > Dryococelus > Dryococelus australis. Next base: position 42,688,248 of record CM056999.1, read on the forward strand.
GAATGCCTACTTTAAAGTCAAACAGAGAACATTACTGAACATATTAAGAAATTTCCAAAATATAAGTGTCACTGCAGGTGTGTATAAATTCCGATTACACAATGTAAGGGCTTGTAGTGGGGACCAAGACGATTACGTTTTGCATATAAACTTATGTGCGGCAACGTACCGTTTACCCGGGACAAACAAAACACCACTACATCACATTTTGTCCTCTCCCACGTCTGCAACATATTGTGCGTTGTTATTTTTCTGGATCCACTTACAAGAAGGGCTCGATGTGACGACCGGCGACGTCTTACCCAAACACGGTACCTACGTACAATGTTCTGGTATATACGATCGCCAATACCTGGACGTCCAAGATCCATCGCAGCCATAACCCGCGCCAGCAGGTCTTCCTCTGATTCAACAGTGGTCTCGTAAATCAAGCCCGTCATGTGGCCCCACGGGAAGTAGTCTAGCGGAGTCAAGTCGGGCGAACGTGCAGGCCAAGCAATCGGGCACCCGTGAGAGTACGTGGAAGGCAATGAGGGTGCCAATTGCTAGGGTAGTGCGTGCGTAATTCGGCGATCACGTGACGCCCCGTGTCCACGGCATGTTTCTTGACATGCCATTCACTTGATGTTGTGAGCTTCCGGGTGACACATTCATCAGTTAACGTTAGTATCTGCTGTAGTTCTGGTGTTCAATTTGTGATAATCCTCCTTGACGTCAAGCCAAGCTGCAATTATTTCCCAGTGTGTTGCTGTTGAACATGGAAAACTACACGTTAAGGGAACACGCCGATATGATGTAATTGTACGGCGAAGCTCGGTGCAATGGGAGGACTGCTCGTCAGCTGCACGAGGAGCGTTTTCCACACCGCCAGACACCTTCGAACGCCCTCATTGCCAAGGTTTACCAGTGGGCCTCGGAGACGGGTAAATTCACCGCCAACAGCTCCGACTGTGGTGCTCCACGGCGGCGCACCCCCGAGTTCGACGAGGCTCTTCTCAATGCAGTCGAAGAGGACCCGACGACGAGTACTCGAAACATAGCGCGTAGACTCAACGTGGATCTGTATGGCGTGTTCTGCATGAGCAGCGGCTACACCCCTACCACCCCCAGAGAGTACAGGCAATGCATCCGAAGGATTTTGCGCCACGCGTCCAATACTGCACGTGGTTCTTACATCGTTGTGTTGATGAGCCTAACTTTCCACGGCGCATCCTCTTCACTTATGAAGCCAGGTTCACCAGGGAAGGTGTTTTCAATTCCCGCAACAGCCATGTTAGGGCCAATAAAAACCTGCGTGCTACGGGCCCTCATGGTTTTCAGCAACGATATGATATCAACATGTGGGCAGGGTTTCTGGATTGACATGTTATTGGGCCATACCTTCTTCCACGTACACTCACGGGTGCAGCGTATTTGATTTTCCTTGAACACGTACTGCCTGGGTTTTTAGAAGATGTGTCACTTCATGTGTGACAAAACATGTGGTTTCTGCACGATGGAGTACCACCTCATTTTTCTCTTGCACTCTGGCGTCATCTCGATCAACGTTTTGGCCAACGATGGATAGGTCGAGGTGGCCAGATTGCTTGACCTGCACGTTCACCCGACTTGACTCCGCTAAACTACTTCCTGTGGGGCCACATGAAGGACGTGGTTTACGAAACCTCTGTGGAATCAGAGGAGGACCTGCTGGCACGGATTTTGGCTGCGGCGGATCTTAGACTTCCAGGTATTGGTGATCATGTGTACCAGAACATGGTACATAGGTACCATGTTTGTGTAGAAGATAAACAAAGTTCAGATGTTGCAGACGTGGGAGAGGTCAACATGTGATAAGGTGGTGTTTTGTTTGTCGCGGGGAAACTGTACGTTTCCGCACATAAGTTCCTGCGCAAAACCTAACCGTCTTGGTCCCCACTACATGTCCTTACAATGTGTACTGGGAATTTAGACACTACCTGTATACTGGAAGTGATAATGGTGAGAATATGTATCTAGGCCATGAACATTAAATGACAACAGTTGGCAAGGATTAGAAGTGCATAATTTGTATAGTAAAAAAAAAAAAACACCTCCAGTATTACCTGATAAGTATAGAAAAAACATTTCAGATACTGGACATTGGATTTTAACACCGTAAAAGTGATTCATATCAAACATTTGACACGCTTTTCATCGAAGTAAGAGAATGTACGTTAGAAAAATAATCACGAGGGCCTACAAAGATATCGCATTCAGAAAGACGTACATCTAAGTAAAACTGAATCTGTCATGATTTAAGCGAAATTCCTGTTACAGCTTGGTAGATATGACGACGACATCTATGTGGTAACGTTTTATCTTCAGCAAACCCTTACACAGCAAAGTTGAGTAAATGTCCACCATTTTACTGCAGGAGAGTTCGGAGCTATAACCTTAGTATACACAATAGCATAATTGAGACTGGATACTTTTATTTTTGGGATGAATTCACTACTGGCAGGCATTCTGAGGAGCTAGTGAGTTGTCGTAAGATACATTTCGAGAATCCGACTGTAAAATATACTCAGCTGGTACTGGTCAGCGATAAATGTACCGGCCAAAGCCAAAACTGGTCCTTTGTAGCTCTCTGGGCCTACCTGGTAGCAACGTAGTATTGCCAAATATTGGACCATTACTTTCCTATTCCTGGCCACACAATTCTCCTTTCTGATCAGGACTTTGGGCATGTCGAATCATATAAAAGAAGACACTATCAGACTGCTTGTACTCCTGAGGATTGGTTGAACATTCTGAAACAAAGCTTATAAGGAAGCTTTAAAGTCACACATGTGAGTCAAAGTGACTATGTGACTGAATGAACTAAAGAAGCTCTTCACATTTCATAGCGAAAATGAAGAGAAATAACCTGTAAAATTAAAATAGTATGTTTCTCTCTCTTCTCATCAATCCCAATGCTGCTACATGTGCGACAAGATTGTGCTGGCGAAGCACGCACTGTCAATTTTCGTCCGAGGGGTAACATCCACAACCCGAACCCATCAACACAACTTCCATTGAAATACACACACCTGGAGAATATTGAGATCTCGAAGATCAAGGACATAGAGAGTATGAATAACCACATTCTTAAGGTAAAATTGGACAGCTATTTTGCAAAACTGAAACTAGGGAAACGCACTGGAGGTGAACTGGGTGAAAATGAAGATGACTTGGAAAAAGAAACAAATGACTCTCCATAGGAAGACTATTACTGATTCATTGCTTCTTTTAATATTCCTGGTTTGACATGCCGCATTACACAGTGAATATTATTTTATCATACCTGCCAAGGTTTTTTAATTTGCTATTATTTTCTTTTTAACAATAAAAGCTTTAGTTTCATGTACTGTACCAGCTTTAGAACCCATTTTGACTGTGAAATATTGTGGTGACTCATATTGCTCATATTTTATAACATGTTAACCAACAACAATTCTAAAAATATTAAATATATGTACATATAAAATATTAGCCTTGATATAATTCTGATTTGGTAGAACCTTGTATTCGCCTAACACAATAAATAAACATTACATTCGAATTCCGCTTTAAGAGTTAGTTGGAGCTGCGCGTGCAAGGTCAAGAAGCGAGGCAGCAATACGGGCGATACTAACATGCACGCCTAGTGTCTCATCGCTCCTACGCGCAAGGCGTGCAGTGTTTCCGTCGTGACGCTGTACTGTGCAATTCAGATCTGTAACAGTGGACTATTATTACACGCGATGAAAGCCCACATATTAAACTACGCCCGTATCTTTGTACCTTTCTCTTGCCGTTTAAGGAAACTGCCAGGCAACCTTAAAAAATGCGATATTTGACTATATGCACGAATTTTGTTCTCCAAGAATATACTAAATGTGACAAAAGTAAAATAATAGGGACATAGATAATTGTTTTTTATCATTTCTAACAAGGTCGTATTTGCAGAACATTTATTTATCGAGATACGCGTATTCGCGCAAATAACTATTTCACAAAAAACGTGTAGGTCCATATAACTTGTAAAGTGATCAACTAACCACGAACAGAACAAATTTCTGCAGTGTATTTATAATTCAGTGATATGAGTGGCGCAAAGACGATAAAGTGCAGAGAGTGTAACTTTCTGGCATATCAAATGCGAATTCACCCCTTCGCATAAAAGTGGATGGAACCTTGATTTTTTTTTTTTTTTAAGAGTTCGAGGCACAGCGACAAGGGACGACAATGAAACGCGTACCCAGCACGCCATCGCTCTTACGAACAAGGCGTTGAACCATCTTCCAGTGCTTCTGTCGTCAAGCTTTCCCGTGCAGATCGTATCAGACACAGTGGGGTGAATGGGAGAGCGAGTGAAGAGATTTGGGCGGCGGCTCTTAATATCGAGGTTTTGAAAGCCGAATAGGGTAACGCGAGGTGAATACGGAGTAGCGTCGGAATGAAAGGCGCGGGGGGGGGAGGTGGGGGAGTTCCCCGATAAAACCCTCCGACCAGCGGCATCGTCCGGCACGATTCCCACGTTCGAAAATCCAAGGGCGACTCGCACCGTGTTCGCCTTGGTGGGAGACGTGTAGTCTATCCACTACACCACCGCGGCCCCCCGTAACAGTGAGACTTCATTACTTGTGATGAAAGCCCACAGACGTAACTACGACTGTGCAGTTTTACTTTTATCCCGCCTCTGAAGGAAACTACGTAGACAAGCTCAAAAATGCGATTTTTTTAATCATTTTACAAATTTCAAAACTTCCAGTATTAGATAACTGGTTTTTATCTTTTCTGGCCAAAAGTTGAATTCTTAGGATATTTATGTGCTGAGATAGGTGTGAATTCGCAAACAACGAATGTACAGAACATATGTCCGGACTGATCTGAGTGAGGAACGTGCGTGCTGCGTCTTCGTCGCACAGCGGGAAACTGCACAACTTTTCAAGGCTACATGGCAGTAGTAGGAGCATACCACTACTACGATCACGGAGCAAGAGTGGCACAAGTAGCCTGCAACATTTGATTAACATGGGCAGGGATGTAACCCTTCGGCCGATCACAGCACAATGAGAAGGGAGGGAAGGGGTGTAAGAGGTACCCCCTACAGGGTGGAGGGGGTTGGGAGGTGGAAACACACACTAATCAATTTCATGAAATGGCACTTGTGCCACTCTTGCTCCTTTGTCTTTGTAGTGGTATGCTCCTACTACTCATGGCACAGTCAATATGTGTGCTGATCGAAGTGTTCCTCTTAAAGTACTTACTCAGGAGACAATATTTTAATAACATCTGAAAACTGGGTTAATGTTTCTCATACAAAACTGTTGAAAAAGTTAGTATTTAAGTTGAAGCACTACTCTAACTCGACTACAAACAACAAGGCATTTGGCCTTTAAAAGTCTATAGCACAGTCGAGTGCAGCCGAATTGCAGTACTTTGAAACATGGCAGTTTCAAAAATATTACGTTGGTTATCTCGAAAATTTTATAGTACTTGGTATTTTTCAAACTCCCATTCTGTGGGAGTAAACAAAAAATTATTTATCATTTCCAGTAGCCTCACATAGAGGCTCTCACTGTAAATGAAATAGGAAATTTCTAAACAACCAAGATGATGATTGATTACCATATCGTTTCAAGTACAGGATTTTAACAACCCAAACTCACTTGCTTGTATTTTAATTTACTCTCAGTTTTTTTTTTTTTTTAAATTTAACCCGGCAGTTTGAACCCACTTTTGCACCAACGGCGTGCAACATAACTTCACCGCGTGCTGAACTCGCCATACAATACGAAAACATTCCTGCGACGAGCGCGTGCTACAGCGAGGATAACAAATAATAGTCGCGCTAAAATGTTTGCGCAGCACTAGAGGGCACTCGAGAAGGCCGCGCACACGGGGCGACATGACATGCCGAGCACGCGATAACATACGCGGCGGCTGGCCAGCTGGTTCGAACTAGATCCCCCGCGTGTTTCGTGTGTGCGCGCGCGCGCAGGTCGTCCCGCGTGTACTTGTCACTTCATGTCATTTGCACGATAATGATCTCTGGGCTCGCTTCGTAACTCGCGATGCGGGGACCATACTTCGGAGAATAACATAGTCTTGTTTGCTGAAATGGACGAAGCGAAATTTCATTACAAAAATCAAACTACGCGTCACAAACAGCGAGTCTTTGTACGTGGTCAAACGGGACACGGAAATGCTTCAATTGAGCTGCGTAGACCTGGCTCCGAGTTCACAGGGAAGTGGCAACAGACTCCCAGGTCAAGACTTTTAAATTAAAAATTGGTCAAGTGACAGATGTGGATAATCTTAATAGCTGACGAATTCAAGTTACACAAAAAAAAAAAAAAACTAACGTTAATATAAAATTAATTTTGACCACCTAAAGACAAAATTTTTTCCAATGACGAAGCAGCGGGTAGTTATTTTCAAAATTTTACCTTTTCGGTGCTTTTAAAACATCCTGCATGACACATTTCAAGCCGAGTATCCACGTACACTAGAAACAACACTTGATAGCTTTCGCTCCTGTCCGGTTGTTGAAATAAAGGCTCACGTAAAAGTGCCCACATTACTCAGCACACAGAATATTAGGGCACAGAGTACTCGGACTACAGAAGTAAAAAAAATAAAATAATAACTTATACTTTAATATCTGCCATGCCAGTCTGGTAACGAACTCGCCAGCTGGCAGCCTGGCCAATATGGAACCTCTCGCAGCTTGCAGTAGGCAATCAGATACGAGGCTCGTTACCAGAACCTTGCGCAGCCAATTATTGAACAGCTACACCCACATCAAAGGAACAGCCACGACATTTCATCCCTGTTTACTTATCTAATCTGTGATCGAGGATTACAGATCGGCTAATGGCTTCGTACCAGGAGAAGTAGTTTGTGGTCACTAGAGGAGGTGGAGGAGAGACAGGAAGGTCCAGTCACTTGCTTTGCGGGAACAGTGCTATTCAAAGCACCGCCGGCAGTGAAACTTTTGACCGATAGTGGTAGTCAAACGCTCCTCCTAGAAGACTTTCTCAGCCGTACGCAGTAGGGAAATGAAAAATAATTTTTTTTATAGATAAACCCAAGTGTTTTAAGAATCGTGTCTGATGTTCGTTACTGTCAAGTGAATGCTATTAAACTCCAGCCGTGCATCTTCGTACGTGGGAATCGTGCCGGACCAAGCCGCTGGTAGGCGGGTTTTCTCGAGGATCTCCCGTTTACCCCGCGCCTCCATTGCGACGTCGCTCCATGCTCGCCCCAATCACGCTCGCATCGGCTCTCAAGGCCTCGTTGTTTATAGCCGCCCAAATCACTTCGCTGACTCGCTTCAGTCGTTCAGCAGTGTCTGGGCATGTGCTTCAAAACTGCTCCGGTCGCAGTCGTTAGTTATTCAAAGAGTAGGCTAGTTGTGTGAGTGCATCAGAACAACCTTTACTCTGTATTGCGTTCCGATTGGCTGTGTTAAGTAAATAGAAAGTGTCTGGAATTGACGGTATTTACTGAAGTAGTTTAAAAAAAATTAACTACGTCGTCGAACAGCGATGCGAGCCTTATTGTTACAGTTACAGTATGGTTATTTGTACTAAAATAATCATTTCCGCATGGCGTGATTATTAAACACGGTTATAAATGCTAAAGGCTTGTCAAGTTCCATATTCTCCACGTAATGACTTTCGTTTGCTTCTAGAGCGCACTTGAGGATAGTTGAACTTATTACATTTTAGTCTTATATTTTCGTAAGGCATCCACTGCCGACGTTTGTCCCTAAGTTTTATAGATTAAGTTTTTGTCTCCTCTGCATACTCACAACTGTCAAAACTACCATTCAAGAGGTGATGTAAATATTTGTTTATATTTTTCCCTCCATAAACATAGATAAGGACAAAAATTCCGTTTGCAAAATTTAAGATTTCGGTTAACAAAAATGAATATCCAACACGTATTCACATAAGATTTCTTATGTGCCCTAAATACAATAAAATGTTTCTCAACTATTTGAAACATTTTGGATTAATAACCAGGAAATTTTTTTAAGATGGGCCAATATGCCTAGTATTTGCAGATCATGTGCAGATTAACTGCGATCAAGAGTAAGCAATTTATTTAATATTAAATAACGAAGAGACAAATTATACATATATATGTATATATATACACATGCTATAAATTTTCACTATTTTCTGCTACAAGAATACAATTTGTTCAATGAAATAATAACTGATAAAAAATATTGTCGTTAATTTGTACCTTAACTTAAATTTTGGCGTTATGCCGTATATTAACATGTAATGTGCAACAATGTATTGGCTGTTCACGGTAAAATGAGCACTTCTGAAAGCCCTGCTTAAGATCTACTTGTATGCACATTGTACTGTATATGCTTCCGCCTTATGCAAAAATATCATTGCCACGGGCCTCGTCACTTTATTCATGCGTCGGTCAAGAGCAACAGTGAAAATATTGCAAGCGAAAATGTTTTGCAAAACTGCTCATTTTTACACTTCGATGCATATATAAAAAAAAAAAAAGAACGTGGAAAAAATAATTCATTTGATCACAAATGGTTTCCTGATAGTTTTTATTCACCTTTAAGATATGGAACTCAGGTCACCCGTTAAAATATATGAAGGTAGGGATAGTGATTTCTTTCTAAGGTTGATTTCAGAAATGCTCACTTTATCGTGAACAGTCTTTAGCAATGTTACCTCCTCGCTCTACTGTCGACATTGAAGTGGTGTGTATGTTGCGGCAAAAAAAAATTGAGTTCAATTGATTTGGACTCCCGTGTTAAGAATTTCCTAGCTTTTATTTTGCTTTTAGAACAATATTCCGATACAAAATAAATTAAGTATACAGTTACTTTGACACAAAGAGAAATATTACCGATGAAAAATAATCTACAGAAGGAGGGAGAATCGAACTTACGCCATGCGTACCTTTCACGTAGAGCCAACATCCTACCTACTCTCCTACGAAATGTTAATTGCTAAGTGTCAAATTGTGGGAATATTACAATATATAATGGCAAAATACAGCTCACTTTTGTTATTTGGAAATTATTCTTGCTCTAAAAATATTATAAGAATACTAATAAATCATCTTTATTTGGCGCAGTTAAGGCATATCTGCCTTCCCTGACACTGAACAATTTTTTACAATTTACACTTGCTCATTGAAGTTTAGAAGGAAAAATAATAGTTCTTGCAAATTAACAAACACTGCAGAAAATCAAAAGTTGTTACTCGACATTGATGGAACAGGTAATTAATACTAAGTAGAGACATACACAAGTACTGAAAAAGGTATACATTTAAGTGGTGAATATTGAGTTTAAACTAGTCCGTAAAAACACTGATGACGATTTGGCAGGTATTAGGCCAAAATACGCATCATATACATGCAAGAATATAGTAAATTTGAACAAACGCATATATGCACGAAAATCCCCCATATACATACACACGTAACAATAGCTCCCTGCAAATCAAATGATAAACTAGAACACTAGTTCATTACAACAAAATTGCAGGGACTTAGGCCCTTATAATTCAAATACCTATGACAAACTCTGACAATAATAATAATAATCACAACACAGACACTTTAAGTTGGAAAAGCGTTTAGACTCCTACATATATATAAAGAGTATCAAATAAGTCACGCAAACCATTCATTCAACCATACATTCGAAATGCTCCACTTTATACGGGTCACGGGCGTGACAGCAAGTACTGCACCAACTTCTTGTTGAACAGACGGTAAGAAACCTCATCAGTATGTTCTGGTCCAGGCAGGCCCATACACACACATACACACACACACACAAAATATACAAAGGTATTCTATTACATATAATTCAATTATGTGTCTTATTTATTAATTTACTGTATTTGCTTATTATGTTTCTTGCAATTTAATACTTTAAGTTAAAACACGTTAAATGCGATTATTATAAACCATCATTTAAAATTCATATACACAAACTTACTATTAAAATTGTTAACATTAACCTCGAAGTTATGGTTGAAAAAAATTGTTAGTATTCACAACTGCATGACCGTGTTCTCTATACATATGCGCATGCAATGGCAATTAAGCAAGTGGCTTTTTCATGCGTGATTAATTTCCCCAACAAATGTATAGGAATACACATAGAATAAATTTTTTGGGGAGAAAAGGGGGGGGGGGGGTTGACTTATCTTCATTGCGACATAATCTACAATTAACCAAAAGACTTTCATATCTAAAACTCTAATTCTATAAGTTGCTGTGAAAAATTTACTGAAACAAGCGTACAGCCTTCTTGAAAGGTGATCTAAATAGAGAAAGGCATAACATTGAGAAGGATGTTTGCCAAATGAAGGTACCAATATATTTTATATTTGGTATAAACGCTATGGAACATTCACATCGGCATGGCCTCGATAAAATTATGCTCAATGAAGTGAAAAATGTGTCTGATAACCAGTTGTACGGCACTAGGAACTCTGTGGGAATTATTTCAATTTACGTACTAAAACTTGGTCCGGATAAACCGTGGCGCAAATGTGTACTGAAAGGGTTTACAAAAACAACCATTTTTACATAACTAACTAAGCTGGATGTAAATAATTGTTTACGTTGACTCCAGTAGCGGCACAAATAAATTTAATTAAAATATAGACACATCTCGTGTATTAAAATTATTGCGGCAGAAATAATTTATCAGTGTAAAAAAGTTTCAAAACGTGGTGCGTGGGATAGCAAAACACATTTCGTTATAAATGCCCGTGACTTTTTTTTTTTTTTGTAACTCAATGAAGAGAACCGGGAACAACTCCGTAGACAGTCTTAAATATCTTCCTCCCTAAAGTCTGCAGCCCATTAGGGTGTATTTAATTAAGGCTACTGCCTCTAGACAAGCACGCCTTCGCCGTTTCACTAACAGTAGTAGTATTTTTTTTTTTCCACGTCCTCGGCAGAAAACAGATGCGGCAGTAACCTGTTCCTTCTTTTTTTTTTTTTTACCTCTCGCTTGCTTCTTCTTTACGCCCCTTTATCTATTTCTGTCGCGACAACCCCTCGATTTCATCTCCTCGCGTCTCGCTAAACCCGTCTAGCAGACACCCTCCCCGTGTCAGAGGCGGGACAAAGTAAAAACAGATGCGGCATGGAGCGGCGGGATTTTAGGATTTCCCAGTACGGGATCACCGTGTGCCCCCGCGCGGCTTGCTGGACGAGAAAGAAACAGACGCAGCCGCTTGATTAATACGCGAGCTAAATTACTCTCGAGTCGTGCTTAGGTTCTGGCTGGAACACAGACGTGCTACTACTAATTTCGCAGCGTAATGTCTCTCTCAACTTCAAATTAGTGATTCTACTCATTCTAATCCACGGGTCGGTTTTTGGGACGAAAGAGGTTTACGGTTTCTTTACAATCCTAAGTTTTTACAGCAGTTCCCTCAAAATATATCTTGTGAGTGTTATGACTACTATACCTCGGCAGCGAAAATTTCATTTCATGAAATAGTGTTGTTACTTTCTTTTTTTACTTCATCTGTTATCAGATATTGATTGACGAAGTATTTTCGAAAAACAGTTGTTAATATGCAGTCGAACGAAACAATCTAGTTCGTTAGTCCATGGGGCGCCACTCATTATAATTAAATCCATCATTAAGCGATATAATCTGTATAATTAATGAGTTAACGAACCATATCATATGGAAAAAAAAGTTAAATATAATTTTTTTTGCATGTGTTTAACTTTTTTTTATGCATTAACTGTTATTTGGTGGTTGCATATATGGCAAGCCGCAACCTATATCATTAGTTTACGTCGTAATATTTATTTAATTTTGCAGCAAAACAAAAAAAAAATTGTATTTGACATAAAATTATTTGAAAAATATGAAGTATAGAATTTTTTTATTCGCGGGAAATGTCATCTCATACAATGTTTACAAGTTGAATAATTTTAGATACAATTATAAAATACACCGTCTTTTTGTCTCCAACACCCTTAACTAACGACATCTAGAAAGTTAGTAAATCGGTTTCGCATCTTCAGTTGCACTGATCATTTTCGTCGATCGACGTCGCTTAAACGCGTGGATTCACCAAAAGTACTTAAATTTCATTTGTTGAACTTGTTGATTGTACAGCATGTTAAGGTATGGGCTACCTAAGTTTACTGCTGGGGTTTCCAGTGTGCCTCATTCTTTTGTAACAAAAGTATAAGGCATACGCCGAGAAAAAAGTTTTGTTGAACAAAACAAAGTCTGTTTGGGGCAACCAAATTAATTGTTTTTATATGGACATTTAAATTTGTTGTTGCTGAAAACAAATCTTCTTGTTGTTGATATGTGGTTGCCCCGAGCAAGTATTGTCGGGTTAGTGCAACTAAAGATTTTTGTAGCTCTGGGTCATCATAAGAAGCTGATTGTGGGGCCGAGATTCAGGCCCATCACATTGGTGTTCGGACGCTACGCTTTAGCCACCTCGTCTAAACTGTCCGCTCGCAAAATTGACATGTTTTTAAATACATATGTTTCTAATACATGCATAAACAGATATATTTAAGATTTACAGCTCTAATTTTGTGTTCCCTGTTGAACATGTTTCATTGGGATTGTTTATGCTATCACTAAGCATCATTTAATACACTAACAAACACTGCTTTTATCCTAATTGTCACAGAAATTACAAACAAACTCTCGAGTTGTAAATTAGAACGGAGCCAATCAAATGACATGTTAACACTATAACCACCGAAATATATACACGTTCTGAACAAAGTAGATTTTGTTTCCACCACAAATGCTGTCATAATAATAATTTGAACTGTTCCAACGGACCAAATGATTATTTACTCCAAACAAACTATTAATTTTACCCTACGTTGATATTTGTAAAATGTATTACAACCAAAACAGTTTGTTGGACCTGCTTTTAAAAGAGTAGATGTTGGAAAACCCAAATAAGTGTCCAGCAAAACATACTATTATTAAATATGTAGTTTGGTTCAAGAAGAACTATTGCAGATTTTTGGAACAACAGCATATCTGGCGAGTGGGGGAAAAAAAATATCGTTCAGTTATAGCAAATACTTATCAAGTCAATTTATTTGGTGTCTGCATTGTTGAAGATACCGAGTTTTTTTTTTTTGGGGGGGGGGGGAAGAGACGTTATCCCATGGCTACAGCGGGTATAGTCCATTCACGGTTACTTCAGCCTTTTCTGAATCCCTGCTGAAGTTCTACTTCGAGGATATTCCTCCGCCTCGTGCAAACTAAGCTTAACTAATCCTGGAGAATTACACCAGAGGGGCAACGCACCACATTCGTGCCCACTGAGTGTAATATTATTTTGTATAAGGACTACTTCTCACTAGGCGCTACCAACATACCTATTTTCTCCCTAATTTTTATTCACATTATTTATAAATGAAGCATAGTAATTTATAGATAAATTATGAATATGATTTCAATTTAACAGAAAAGTGACTGTAATGAACACAAGTATAAACCGCTTGTGATACGGCGCGTATTTAGGAAATAACTAACCACTCCATACATGGGGAGATTTTTCAAAGGTTCGATACAAAAAGGCTGAAAAAACCGTGAATGGACTATATGGTTTTAAGTGCATGGTGTTTCTAATGTATCAAGCCAGTTTCTGGGAGACAATGAAAGGGGGCGAGAGAGTGATCAGGCATCATTGAAAAGAGTTAGCGACCGTTTCTCTTCTCGCCATTGTTTGCCGTCCTCTCGAGCTGCTAATGGAACAAAGAAAGAGGTGCAGCAGGCACGGACCAACAGTTCTCAAAGGGACTATCTCGCTCCAGCATGCTCCAGTTCAACTGCTATCTGACTAGACAGTTCCCCCGGAGAGTGGGTTGAAGGGGGTGCCGGCAGGGAAGTTTCAATTCGGCTGAAGTTTGTCGGTGGGGAAAAGGTGGGGGGGGGGGTGGAGAGGGTTGATGGGGGGGGGGGGTACCCGAATCAAAAGCGATCACGGGGCATTCCAGCTTTAACCTGCGGTCGAGACAAAGTTGTCGAAGTGAAGGGAAGTGAAGGTGACGTCATCAGAGTGGCTCATCGACAACTGGACGTCTCCTACTTAACGTTACATTATCCGTTGGTAAAGTTGCGCAATCTTTTTTACTGCAGTTTGTTAAGCAAGGGTAGGAGACGATTCTAAACAGCAATGAAAAACCTGGGAAGTGCGCAGACGAAGATACCGTCCTAAAGTCTGTTTACGATAAAGTGAGCACTTGAAATCAAACTTATTAAAAGGGCACTGCACATAGCATATAATTCAAAGAGTGCACTGAGTGGCATGCGTCCAGTAAAGTTGGTAACGATGGACGGGAAGTAGTTCCATAACTTAACGTCGAATAAAAAGTGTTAGAAAACCATTTGTGATAACTTAAATGGTTTCTTTGGGTTTCTGTTTTATTATGCATTGATGTGCAAAAATGAGAACATTTGTAAAATATTTATTTTTCTAATAATTTCACAGTTAAGCTCTACCGACGCATGAATAAAGTGATGAGTCCCATGGCAATGTTAATTTTTCATAAGGCGGAATAATACACAACATGCATATAAGTAGATCTTAAGCAGGGCTTTCAAAAGTGCTCATTTTACCGTGAGCAGGCTATTCCAACCAGTATGTCCTAAAACTGTACAAAAACGTCTCTTGTACTCTCCACGCTCATGTAAAATAAAAACGCAAAAAACAGGCCGTTGCCTATACGACTTTTCTATATTGAGTACACGACTGATATTCGACGTAATCGTTAGTGATATTTTACATCGTCACTTCATGAAAAATTCATTAATATTGTTACTTGCTGGTATCACATGAAAACTGATTAATACACTCACGTTTATTTTTAAATGTTTACTCCCAACTACAATACAAATACAAAATCCTGTAAAATGCGGATCGTGATAACAAAATCAAAATTATTGTTGCATTACATTTTTGCAAATTGTTTTTTTTGTTTTGGCGGAATATCATTATAGTATGCTGTTCACGGTAAAGTGAGAACTTTTGAAGGCCCTCCCAACAGCCATTAACCACTACTAAATATATCTTATTGCAGCTTTAGGCATAGAAATTTGATGGTAGTGAAATGTATACACTCTGTTTATTGGTCACATTGCAATGTTTATATTAAAAAGCAGCAGAAAGATGGAAATTTTCCGAAAGGACAAATTTAGAAGGGCCTTAAAAAGTGCTCACTTTACCGTGAACAGCCTACACTGGTGAACTTACGTACGTGACACAGCAACAGAAAAAAATTGGAGAGTCAAACATAGTTAGGTAATATGTCTGGCAAGTCAATAGGCTACGGAAATAACAATCTCCAAGTTCTGGTCTACTGATGCTCTTCACATAATTGACACTGACGCTTAAATATATTACATTTGTAGACCTGCATTATTCAAACAACAATTACGGCTACTCGTGCACTTGGCAGACGCGGCATGCAGTCGGCGATTCCAACCAGGCGAAGCATTGAGCGGGCTCCAATTCTCAGTTCACGAGCCGCATCGCGTATCGTGATCAGATTGCAAACGCATTTCGGCGGACGAGCGTCTGGCTGGAGCATCGTGCTCTCCAGTCCGGACCGAAGGCTCCAGTCGCACGCGGATGCGACGTCATCATCGTTAGCAGTCAACGGATACGCGCGCGCCGTTTCACCGAGTCCGGGGATAACCTCCGTTACATCACACATCCCTCCCCTCCCCCCCCCCATCACCCTTACCACTAGTTTCTACTACCTGTCACCCCTCTCCGCCTCCCCGTATCTACACAATAGCTCGTTTCTTGTTTGCACCAAGAGCGTTAATTAATACAATTATCAGCGAGCCGTGGCTGGGTATCGATCTGGACGGGACGACAGCTCCCACGCGTCGAGTTTCGACGTCGACCTGTGGAGGACAGGTATAGGCTGTTCACGATAAAGCGAGCACTTTTTCAAAGCCCTCGCGTTTGGAATAATAGTCAGTAAATATATTTCACTCCAGCCTTAGAGGTTAATTTTCGGGTGCGGTGGAATATATACACTTTGTTTATTACTTACATGGTAATCAATATTTTGGAAAGTGCTGGAAGGATAACAAATGGCTGATAGGAAAAAACGTAACTAGGGCCTCAAAAGTGCTCACTTCGTCGTGAACAGTCTATACCAGAATCGACAGAGTCCCAAAATGATGGCGCTGGCTACGGAGCGTTCCTTAGACGGCGACGATCAGGAATTCAACGGGGAGCAAGCATATATTTATATAGACCATTCAAGAGTGCTTCCAAGTTGTCTGAAACCCTACATAATTTATACTTCCCAGATATTCCTTTGCCTCTTGCAAACAATGCTTAACCGTGTCTAGACAATTACATCAAAGTGACAACGCATCGTACTCGTACACACTTATTTTATCGCCGTTTTTTTATCATTATTAATAAAAAAAAATGAAATATTACAATTTATAAACAAAATAGAAATGAAAGTTAAATTTAACCAGAAATAAGATAATTTTGCGTTAAACTTGTTTAGACTGCTAGTGTCAGATGACATGTTTACGAAACAACAGGACGCTTTATTCATGGAGTATTGTTTCAAAGGTCTTATTCAAAAATAGTGACGTCACCAAGAAAAAACTATCATTATTAGCCTGTAGTTTCCCATGGAGCTTTCAAAATTAATGATAAATAACCAAGTACACGAGATCTTTGATGAGTACAGCGATGTTTAATTCAATCGGGTTGATTTATGCAGCCTTTAATTTTTACGAACAACTTGTACAAAAAAAAAAAAGGCATACATATCCAAGGCTTATACTGGAATCGATCGTGTATCTCTGGGGTATAATGATGAAGGCATACCGAACTCGGCCGTAGTTATCTGGCCAAACATTGTACGTTCTTTGCACTAAATAAGCCTGAGATTAAACACTACTCACGAAGTAAACTATTACAATTTCCTTGTTATAACATTAAATAAACTCTAATAGTTTCCGGTCTGACGTAAGTTTCATTATTAGCGTTTTGGCTACACGTGCTTGAACTTAACGAATTTCTACGCTAAACTGCTTTCACTTTAACTCACTAGTATGCAGTCAAGCAAGCGATCATTTAGTTCACAAATGTCGGTCAATGAAGACAGTTAAAAGCGAAAATTATTTTTAATCAGTAGAATGGTTCACACAATCGAAATATGTATTAAGCAGGTAAATAGAGTAAGAAATTAAAATAAAACATTCAGTAATTTTATGATTTACAGATTTTATAAATTTAAACGAGATTTGTAGTAAAAATTTAAAAATTAATATAACAGTTTGGAATCAAAATTCATCCAAAATTTATATTTCTGCAATTAATGCAAAATTATGAAATACTAAATTTCACACACATCGGTTGTGATCGGATGTATGTGACATTAGTTGACGTTCGGTGCCAATATCATGTAGGATCTGAAGTTTAAAACTTCATATAGTACAATATTCTGAACTGATATACAATTTCAGAGTGTTATATTTGTAATTAAGTGAAATTTTGCGTATAGTCTTTTCGCGGTTTTTTCACACATATTGTATCAAACATTTGAAAAATCACACTACGTATAACGTTTTTTGTTTTATCCAAAAAATTGTCATATATCACAAGCATTTTATAAATTGTGTAAACATAAAAAATTCTTTTTTTATTAATTTGAATTTTCTCTTCTATTTTAGCTATAAATTATTACACTTAATAGGTGTATCGGTAATTCACAGTAAGGTATAGTTCTTACACACAATAGTATTAAGGGTCCTATGTACTCATACGTTTTCTGTGAAATAGTTGGTTGCGCCTAAACGCGTGTCTCGGAAAATAAATGTTCTGGAAATATGAAGTTTTGCCAGAAAAAAAAAAAAAATTGTCTATATAGCTATCTTTTAACTCTCATCATATTAAGTGTATTAATGGAGAAAAAAAATCATGAAAGTGGTCAAATATTACTTTTGTAAAGCTTGCCTATGTAGTTTCTTTAAGCAATAAGAGAAAAGTACGATCATACGAAGGTGGTTTGAGCTGTGTAATTTTATCGCGTGTAATAAAACCCAACAGTTACAGATCTAGGTTACACAGTAAAGCTTTAGGACGGAAACACTGCACGCCTTGCGCGTAGGAGCGAAGATGCGCTAGGCGTGCGAGTTGGTGTCGCCCGTATCGCTCCCTCGTTTCTTGACCTTGAACGCACAGGTACGTAGGACCCTTAAAGCGAGCGCGCTCGGACCCAGTGCGTTGTCTATTTGGTATAATTCAGTTAAGATCTGTTTGCACGAGGAGGTAGAATAGTTTAAAAGCAGAACAAGTGGAGCTTCAGAAATGTTGGAGGTGACTGTACCAATGTCAAATTATTATTTTTTTTTTTTTTTTTTGTAGTTACTGGTGCCCAGAGTGGCGGCAGTTACGGATATATAATACATTCACGGTTACCACACACTTTCCTGAAGCCCTGCTGACGTTCTACTTCCAGGATATCCCTCCGCCTCGTACAAACTAAGCCTAGTTAAGTCTAGAAAACTACAAAGGACAACGCGCCGAATTCGTGCGCACTCAGTTGTAACAATATTTTGAATGAGAACTATTTCTTACCATGCGTTACCAACGCACATGTTTTCTCGCTGTTTTTATACATATTTATTAAAAAGGAAATATTATAATTTATAAATAAAATATTGGTCAAACTTCAATTCAACGAAAAATATGATTATTTTATTTTAACAGAGGTATTAAAGGATTTTGATACGTAGCATATTTAAAAATTAACTAAACACGGCATAGGCCTACATGGGGTGATTTTTCGAAGGTCTGATTCAAAAAGTGCGTAGAAATTGCGAATAGACTATACTCACTGTACCTACTATGTGTTAAAAGAAAGTCGTAACTTACAGGGAAATAATACAATAAAAATAAAGTAAAAACGCTAGAGTACAAAACGTAACACAATATTTAACGTCAAATTTATTAATCAAAATATTGTATCGCCTCCTTTTCGTAGACCGAACAAAACACGCAAGGCTCACTCGCGTCAGCGTGTACAGATATGATTTTCCACCTTATGCGTGATTTCACAACGTCTATTGAATGGTTGCCAAGATATGTAATATTTTAGAATGGTTAGAGTCAATCTCTTTTTCCTCGCCATAATAGTTTTCGAATCTGCACATTGGTGGAATCATTTTCACTTTCAGCGTAAAATTTCGCGTTTGATTTTAAGCAACACTGACAAAGGGCGTGACTCGAACGACGCCTGCTTTTGAAATTGTTTACAACACTCAGATATTCGCCGAGTACAGGGAACTGCATTTTAGGATGATAAAACACAGACATACGGACTGACAACATGAACCAAGCGGTGATTACATACATCAGGTTAACTAAAACAAATTAATACACTAAAAAAATACTGGGCAAAAATTCATTTGGTGATGAAAAGAAACGTAGGCTACTTCTTGAATGTTCACCTTGATGAAAAACTTGTCTGAATTTACGCTAAAAACCATAAATAATTATTCATTTGGTATGAAATATACGCACCATTAACGACTTAAAAACTATTAAAATCAGGCAGCAAATACAGCCGCATATTAATAGTCGTATGATGCTTAAAATGTGAGTGACCAGACGGGATATATAACGTTTTCGGAATCACGGATACAATAATTATTATTCTTTCCAAGTTTCGTTGCTATATAAAGATTGCGAAAAAATAATACTTTCATAACTTCTATTTTAATTCTGTCAAACACAAAGCAATAGAAAAATTAATCGTATAACTTACGAAATTAATAAATGCGACCCACTAACACTACAACTATATGACCTGAAGAATGTAGTATCTTCAGATAAAATACATCTGCATTATTAAGAGCTTCAAAGAAATCAGTTGTATCTACACTTTGAGCTGTGTATTTGCTTAGTTTAACAGTAATTTTTCAAAACATGGCGATCATTTTGATACCGAAGGCTTTTTTAGCTCCCTAACTGGAATACAAGTATTTATTTATTCTACATTTTCATATCAAAAACTTAATGGAGCCGAGTTGTGTTTAAAAGGGCAGATATTGGTGTCGAGTTGAGATATTTGGGTGGCTCTTAAAAACGAGGTCTTGAGAGCCAATGAGGGTGAGATGAGGTGAGAATGGAACACGGCCAGGACACAAGGGCGGGGAAACGGGAGATCCCCGAGAAAACCCGTTGACCAGCGGCATCGTCCAGCACGATTCCCACTTGCGAAAATCCGGGAGTGGCCGGGCCGGGTATTGAATCCGGTTCGCCATGGTGGGAGACGAGCAGTCTAACCATCTTTTTTTTTCAGTTGACTTTACTGACCGATACATTTGTCGTTTGGACATAGCATGCGTGACGTTTGACAGCGTGAGTGTATTTTGCCGTGTGACGAGCTCAAGTATAGGCTATCCACGGTGAAGTGAGCACTTTTTAAGCCCCTTCTAAATTTTTCCTTATAATTAATTTATACTTTTCCGCCACTTTTTAACGCAAATATTGCAACGTAACTAACAAACTAAGTGCATACATTTCATCACTATCAAAATCAACATACATTTATTAGGGGTTAGTGCCTTTTGGAAGGGTCTAAAAATGCTCGCTTTACCGTGATCAGCCTATAGCAGAAATCCAGAGTACACATGAGCGCGACAAGCGAACTGAAAACCTGCCGCGGAGAAACCAAGGCTCGAATTCTCGACCCTCAGACTACAAGTCGGCCACTCTGCCCCTGAGCTACGAGGGCAGCACCCCGCTAGGCCACCACGAGCCCACAGATATAGGGTATGACAAGATACGTTGTCGCTGTGTCCTCGCAATTTTTCACACGTCATGTGGAAATGCAGTGCCAGTGTGTGCGTTTCCTGCGACGTCAACATCACAAAGAGATGAGGCGAAAGAGAGAGAGAGAGAACGTGATTACACACGTCATACCAGCTTGAACACGCACTGTCGTAGACACGTCCTCATAAAAAAAAAATTGGGTTTTGCTGTGTTCGGGATACGGCCGTTTGTTTTCCGTGAATTCGTCTACGTTGACGCGCTCAAACGCTTTTATGCTTATTTTACGTTCCCGGCACCGCTCCACACGATCATGTGGAGTTTTATGGGTATCACTGGATTACTTTTGAGATGCTCTTTCCAACCGTATAAGATTTCTGTATTTCGACTTGGCTTTTCGACGAGTGCAGGCCGACATTGTGTTAAGTTTTCTCAATTTTTTTACATTGAAAGCATAGAATTTCATCATAACCACGCTACCCAAATGTTTTCATAAACGCAATCGATTGATCTTGACGAGAGCTGTCGATTGAAACTCAAACGAGCGTCGTAGCTTCTCCTAGTCAAAAGTTATACTACGCGGAAGTTATGAGACGCGGCGAAAAGAAACTCAAATTTGTGCAGTCCCCCCCCCCCCCGACACCAATTTTTCCCCTCCCACGTGATGCCACGCAGTCCTCACTCAACGTAACATATTATTTGATCATTTGGAAATTGATTGGTGTAATTGAATTTTGAAATTAGACGATAGATTCGGAGCTGCAATACAAAACTATATCCCCCGATTTCGTTATCATCGGATTATCTGGATTGCCCCCTCCCATGGTTGCAAATTCAAAGACGTATTCACGTCAAAAAGGTAGCAATAATAATGACAAAGAAATACGGCATATGGAAAACTTCTGTGTTATCAAAAGTTTTGAAACTGTTATAAAATTACTACACTGTTCAACTCGAAGTTTATCGCGTAATAGGCACGAGTTATTTCTTGCGGTAACAGTGCTGGGATTTGTAGAGAGCTGCCTGTTATAGAATTCTACGAGGCCTCACGCAGCTGCTATGCGTGCAGCAGCATGGCAGTAGAAGCAGTTAAAAGTTTTAACGGCCGCTGTTTCACGCAGTACAGCGCACAATTACCTTACACGGCAGCACATTGTTTCGTGTCGGGAGGACCTCGCATAACTTTACACCTGCTAGTTCACGCAAAGCGGCACGTAATATTGCACGAAATGGAAACGAGCCGGTTTTATTCAACTGAAAAATGGAACGGACACGGAATAATGCTTTATCTTGGTATAAATATTTCCCCTGTGCACCTGGGGATAATAAAACACTGCTATAAAACAAGGAAACTGAAGGAAAATATCGCTTGTTGTGCAATGAAGACGCTGTCAGTTGTAATTTTTACTAATCGCAGACACACGTTAATTTAAATAGCCTCGTATCAATTCACCTGTATCTTTAGTTCGTAAGTCAAACTTAATTTCCTTAATATTACATGCAATATTTGGTTATAGACGTTAAAGAATTTTTGGTATAGTAACAAAGCGTTTTAAAGAGTAAAATTATTTTGCGAAAAATTAGTTTAAATACGCATCACATATAAAATTTAGATTATAGCATAAAGCAGGATACATACATATGCCTGGTACTCAACTACAGTAAATTCCCGTTATCGAACCGACAAAGTGGCGTAGGCCTCACAGATTTTTAGGTTAAATATGTGTTATCAACCAGAAGTTCGCTTTTTCTCCTTCACTAAGACGTGGCATAAAAGCATGCGAGGCTTTTATTGGCCGCTTAAAATATTAATACGAAGAAATTATTTTTATCGTCTGGATTCCAATTCTAGCAGTGGGATTATACATAAAAGTTCTGAAAATCTACGTGACGAGATAACAGTTCTGTTACCTGAACTATTCCATCGGGAATTATTAATACTGCAACTTACGTGTTTTAGGCCTGAAAAATAATGGACAACCACAAAATGTGCTTAGGCAATGCGGAGAAAAATGTCGAAATATTTATTTTACTATCTGCCGCATTTCGTCATCGTAAGGCCTATGTCACGCGGGTGACAATAGAACAACACTCACAAATATAATTAAATTGCAAAGTTTTTCGATAGAAAAACCGTTTAAAAATATGTTTTTTTATATTAAATTACGTTCGGTCACACATTATTTTTGCACACGGTAAGCAATTTGCAGTAATGAATTTAGTAGCGAAACATTTTATTTGGGGCAACGTTAAAGTTTTTGCTAGCGTAATGAAAATATACCCGTAAAATAAATAAGGGATTTTTTTTTTTTAAAGCGAAAAGGGTTTGCTTATATCATTCGCTTCCTGCAGTGTTACTTCATGGTCTTTGTCACATCGAATAACCCTGGCACTTCTCGCGCCAGTAGGTTGAAGATATAAGTGGTGATAAAGAAGATAAAATTCCCTCAACGGAAACTACAAACGTATAAAGCAGCGAGGCTGGAAAGCCAATTCGGCCTCGGCAACGAATCAGAAGAGGCGGCTGGAGTGGGGCAGGCATAGAGGAGGATGGAGGATGGAAGGCAGGGAAGAAAGAATAAAAAATTTATGATGGTTACACGTGACAAGAGATTTGGTTTCACCTTCTACAAGGGATACAAACTGCTGCTGCCTTATGGATGATGCGAACCCGATTGTGCCCCACAGTAGAAAAAGAATTTTATTATAGAAACAGTGGTTTCCGCCGGCAATCTGTAATCCAGTTGTATCGAAAACAAAACATTTTAGCCAGCAGGGAGAAATACAATGCACGCATACTTAGAAACATAAGTGCCTATAACATATAACAGAAGAAACAATATGTGCACTTATAAAAGGAACTTTTTTTTAAAAGTCTGAAATGTTATAATATTATTTTGCTCTCTATTCATGAACTTATTTAGAATAAACAATCGCAACATTTAGGTTTTAAATATTTAATTGCAGTATACTTGACGACAAATGGAATTTCAACAGTGAGAATAACGGTTAGAAGGTGACACGGAAATCCATATGAAAATAAGAGTTGTATGCACCCCTGGACAAAAAAAATTCTCAGTATACTGTTGCATGAGAGCATGTGAGGCCGTATTTGATTTCGTGAGGGATGGAGGTGTTAATAAAAATAAAAGAAATAAATTCAATAATTAGCTATATTTATTCTTAATGCTACAAACAGTCAAACATCTGTTATTTACAAGTCTGAGCGTCCTATTAACTCCTATTATTCTTATTGAGAGCAATATTTAATTGCTATATCAATCTCAATTAGTCTTTATCGCATTATTTACTCTTGCTAATGCCCCTTAAAGTTCCCATTATTGCCGCACGTTTAGTTGAAACTGTCTATTTCCATCGTCCCGAATGTCTTTTCACTCACAGTCCTGCAGATCAGTCCCACTCTTCACTGCATACAAGCTCGCCGACGCACTCTCGCAGATCGCTGCAGTCGTCCCTCGCCGCTCCGGAATCGCTTAAGGTCGCATGAGACGCCAAACTCTCGGCTCTTAATCACTCTCTCTCTCTATTAAGAGGCCCGCACACAGTATTTATACTTGAGGTAGGTGCTGTCAAGAAAGTTCTCGGCAATCCAAGTTGTTCTGGGAAAGTTAATGGTATGACTACGACTTGCTTGCGTGATAAATGGAGAAATATGAGCTTCTCAGGGCCAGCGAGGCACGATCTTAAATAAGTTTATCGTCGTGTGCGGCAGCATCCTTTATGATAGGCCGCTCACTATCCTATAACTGCTGTCCTTCACTTTCACTCGCTCGCGCGGGAGTGAAAGCAGTGAGCCCGTGACACTGTTTCCTCACAAAGTCTGTTCGTTCTGAACATACACTGCAACATCCGGACCATCGTACAGTGCCAGTTGATCGATAAGGACAACCTTCGGCTTAGCCCGAGAGCCTTGACGACTAATCCGGATGACCACATCATTTATCTTATTCATAATCCTGTAGCGGCCTTCCCAACATTTTCGTAGTTCCGGGCAGTACCCTTTTTTTTCCTCTGTGGGTTTTACAGCCACACCATTTGTCCTTCTTGAAATACCTCTCCCGACATTTTCCTATCATACCGAGTCTACATTCGGTCACTATTTATTCTGAGGTGCTGTCGAGCCAACTCATGAATGCCAACAAGTCTGTTACGTAATTCGCTGGCATAATCAGAGGTTGCAGATTTCTCTTCTGGCGGTCAGCCAAACAGCAGGTCACTAGGAAGGCATAGCTCTCTTCCAATCAGCGTCCTTGATGGCGTTACTCGTGTGGACTCGTGAACTGCTGAGTGGTAAGCAAGAAGAATCAATGTCATCCTTTGAATCCCAGTCCTTTTGGTTGTGTGCCACAAAGATCGACAGGTACTGTTCACGAGTGCGTTTAAGTCTCTCAACCATTCCATCCGACTGAGGGTGTAAGGCTGTAGTCGTAGTCTTTTTTACCCCCAGAATTTTTGTTACCTCCTGGAAAACTGCAGCTTCAGATTATCTTTCAAGAATTGTATTAAATTTTAGTTCAAGGTTACAGGGGTCAATGCGAAGGTCATGGGTCAAGGTCATGGCTCAAAGTCGTAGGTTAAGGTCACATACCAAGGTCATGGGTTAAGGTGAATGTAAAATGTCAATGTCATGGGTCAAGGTCAGAGTCAGGGGTCAAGAGTTGGCATCAATGGGTTGTTGAATGGGTAGGAGAGGTGAGAGGTCTGGTGCTGAGGGGGTGGTTGGTGGTGGTGTGTTAATTGTATATAATTTCTTATTGAAATAATTTCCTATTAAAATATGTTTATTTAAATAATTTCTAGGATTGATGGGGGGGGGGGGGGGGGAAGAACATTCAACATGGCTGTGACGCCTACCAATATGGCGGACGGTACCGACAACGTGTTCGCAAGCCGCGTCTTTGACGTCATCCAAGAAAACTCCTACCTCTTATCCCTGATCGCTGTGTTACTGGTACTTACAGTCAACTTATTTTAAATAACAAATAGATTTAATAAGTGGAAAATATGATTTTGGCCTGGCTGACCGTACGTTTGAATTCGCTTACAATTATTTAGGTCGGAAGAATTCGAAAATTTTAATTACCTTCTCATACATGGAAAATTTAATCTTTAAATTCGTAAATAAATATACGCCTGCGATCGACACTCCAGCACGTGTCGAACGAGTGGGGGTTTCTATACAAACGGATGTTTTTAATAGGAAATTCACATACTTATTAGAGATATATGTTTTTAAGAAATGTTTATTAAATTATTTTTTAAAATAATTTTTATTAAACATTTTTAAAATAAATTTTCATTATTAAAATTATTCCTAGAGATAAGAGTCGCTGAATGGTCGACTGTGAGTTGGGAACGATGAGATGAAAGAGGCCGCCGGCAGCGCCTGTGACGTCATCCAATATGGCGGCACATCCCTACCTCCCATCCCGGATCCCGTTGTGCCTCACGCCCCATTGCATATCTATTAATACATATAATTTTTATGTATACCGTATATTTTCGCCAGGAATCAACTCCCGGAGTTTTTCGACGATTTTTATTTATACTTGGTAAATTTATAACCTGATGGGAATTAATTGCAGAACTCATCTATATAACCATGTGTATACGACTCTCCCTCTATTTGTCTGATTAAACATTAAACATTAAATTATCTCCTAACACCGATGTGGTTAGAAACACGTTCAGGAGCCTACTCTAAAGGTTTTGAGGGCAATTTTTACATCTGTAATATATGTATTAGTAATGACATTAAATGACTATCCGAAAATATTTCCCCAAAAGATTAAATAAGTGTAAATGATTAAAATTTTGCAATTTAAGTCAAAATTCGAAAATGCAATACACGTAATGTTTGAAATTCCAAGACAATAAAAGCAAGTACCAGTACTTTTAAAATCAATGCAAAATTATCTCAGAATTTCATCCAAAATTCGTTTTATGTTTAAAAGAACAAAATTTAAAGTCTATTTGCAAACAATATACACAAAAAGTATTTTTTGACAAGCAAATATTTGATTTTGAATGTAATAGTATAATATTTGTAGATACCGACTAAGTCGGGGTAAGCGATATCAGCATATTCTCTGATGCGCTGTTTCGTCAGTTCTTGCGATTCATGGAACGCAACCTGATATACGCAATCCCTTTTGTTATGTAATTTAAACAACGCAGTCTATTGCCAATACTTGGAAATAAGAATGGTACTTTTTATTAATAACCTAGGCCTATACGGTATATGAATAGATTATCTCTTGAGGGTTCGTAACTGATACGTCACAGGTTATCCCAGCACGGGAATTTTACCAGACGCGAATAAAGCACTGAACACATTTAAATATTGTCCATTTCATGCAAGTGGGTTAAATTTCGACAGTTCTAGAAAAGCAGCACGACCACAATGTATCCTTCCACCAAACCTGTTTGCTATGAAGAAAAAGACGTTTGTAAACAAATGTTTGAATCCAATGCACACTTTAATTGTCCTCTTTCCTCGTGTTTCGCGCCATGGTAGGCACTGAAAGACTGGCGTTAGCTTACTTGCGTCCAGTAATTAATGTAGTATGTTACAGCAGGGTTGGCATTCCAAGCGGTTTTATTTCTGTAACTGCCGAGTTAACTTTGTTGGTTTCTATTTTTTTATTTCGAGGGGAAAAAAGGAAACAGTGTTATTGTGATGCACTTGTGAGAGTGTGTGGAATTTTTAGTCGCATATTGTTTTCATGGAGCAGTGGACAATTTTTCTTGTATGCGAATAAAGTTCCGATTATTATAACTTGGAAAATTTTAACTTCAATGAAAAAATAAAACGCGATACATACTTCTTTTTTCGTATTCGTACAGATGCAGCACACTTTGACCGAGGTTAACCTTACACTCGTTGAATTTACCATGTAGACAGACAAACATTGTTCATACACAACAAAAGTGTTGAAAGCATGAATTTTTCAGGACACGTTCATTTCAATGATTATAGTAACGATTTACAAATACATTATTTACGAATCACGTGAACTTACTGTTTCCGAAATTCGCAACCTCTTGAACACGAGTTTTTCCATGGTAATCCTTGCGAGTTTACTTCGCTAAAATCACGTTTGTTTGTCACTAGCATTAAATAGTTTACTTGCAGAATCATTCATTTCCTGAAACTAACAAATCGATACGTAAATTATATTAGCGCCATATCATTGCGAACGGCAGGGTCAGGAAAATGGCGGAACAAGCAGTTTTACGAAGCGGTTAAATACATGCCGATTGATATTACATTTCACTCAAGGAAATGCACTACAACGGTTCCTGCAACCTACTTGGTATTATTAAAGAAAGCAAATAAAAAAATATTTACTACCGATTAAATTATCCTATAACATCAAAAAGATATTCGTATAAAGACGATGAGAAAAAAAGCACACGCACATCTGCGTTCACCGGGCTGGAAACTGGAAACATAAACATGGCTAGCCATTTGCTGGAAACGTTTACTTTTCGTATGTGTCGACATGCTCTGTTACAATTGCTAAGCATGATTTTAAAGTCCATTCAATAAAAGCCAAAAAAATGTAATATTACTTTAAAAACGTAATTTAATCCATAAATGTTGTAAGTAAAACTAATATATTAAATTACAACTTTTAGTTCTGAGTACTATTTTCTTCCAAAGCCATCATAAAAATCGCCAACTTAACAACATGCATCCCGCAGCAATTCATCAGCTGATGCAATACTTTAAAAACGAGAGCATTTACTGTTTACATAAATTGTAGGTTGGTCACATTGCCTGTCAGATTTTTGAACAATATGTAATAATGAATATTTTGAACGCACCTTAGTACAAATATGTGCACCTGCAGCTTACAAGTGGATTTGTGGCTGCTTACCAAACTTTGTTCTGTTCCTCATCTGGCGTGGTATTTTTAATACCGCTGCGGGAGGGTGCCTTCCGTAATCCCAGTCAACCCCTCCCGCTGCCGTGATCCCCAGAAAACCCACGGTATTACACAAGTCACAAACACAACGACGACATGTTTACACAACAGTCACACTCCGTTTCTCCCTTATTGCCCCCCCTCTTCAAGCCTTGAGGGAAGCAACGAAGCTCCGGTGAACGTGTACCGCTGGAGGTTTATTCGAACTTACCCCTGGGTCACCTACCACACACGAAGTTAATAAAGCACGCAACAATGCTTGTTTTTAATACCCAAACAGACGAAACGGAACACATTTTATTGCAAAGTTTTTTACTTTGCAGGCCCCAGGTGATAAACTGGATCTCGATATTACGTAAGAATGAACTAGCATAAATGTCAGGCAATATCAGGTCTTGTAAAATAGCTCGAATTTTTTTTGTGGGGGGGGGGGGAGAGGGGGAAATAAAAAAGCATGCAGATCAAAATTCTTATTACTTTTTAAAGTTTTTACTTATTGGCAGGTATACTGATTATTGTAAAGCTTACAGAAAATCTTAATAATACACATTCATAATCCTCGCAATCTCATTTTGGCACTAGCACAATACATACGAACAATGTAAACAAGCAAATAAGCGAAGTACAGTAAACAGATGGAAACCAACATTTTTCACAGATTAAACAACTCATACAAATGTAATACTCTGAGACGAATAATAATTCTCTTCGTATGGAACGAACGGAGTTTCAACATGATCCAATATTTAAAAGTTTTCTAGTATGCAATGCGTATAATAAAAAAATAACTTTGAATGACTGACAGATTGTTATTGGTAAGTATTACGTATAATTTTGAATCTTATAATGCCAGCTTTCAGATAGTATCACAATTATAATATCTTTAATTATTGATATTTTAACTGTTATAATACCTCTTAAGATTATGTATTAACTGCTACCGCAGTGAAAAGCTTCAACATTTTTGTTTGGACGGGATGGGAGGGAAGAATGTGAGCTCGTTCACGATTCAGTGTGCCTATCTCGAGTTCTTTAGTACTAGTTCAGAAACTTTCAGAGCATGTTGAATAGAACCAAGAAATATTTAAAGTATACAAACTCTGTAGTTACACACGAATTTGCTACAAATGAGAGTCGCAAGTGATAAGTTACCTTAAACCAAACATCACCGATTCACATATCGAAAATTCTGCTAGAGAAATAAAACTTGACAGGCGTAATCTAAGCGTTCTGGCAGGAAAATACGACTCCATAAGATTTGCGAGTGTACAAACAATGAATTTCTTCAACACGCGCCCCCATTTCTAAGAGTAGTCTTTTTTTTATCCTAAGCTTTAAATAAGCGAGTAACGTGTACCCAAAATTGATTCGTTTTTGGGACTCTGAAAGCGATGACGTGTTCGATGGAATTTTCCGAGCATTTCTGGCGGCTGAAGCGCTGAAGTTGCATTTTTACTGTATCATAAAAAATGTGATGCGCACCTGTTTCCAACATTTCCTCTTTTGTCGCCAAAAGTGCTCCAAAATTCGGCGGCAGCTTCGAGAGCCTTTGAGCGGCCAGTGGAAATATTTCCGAACCCGTATTTACAATGTCTCGTTATCTTTTTGTATGGCGAAGTTTTAAAACAAAAAATCACTGCTAAGGAATTTTTCTAGTTTTCACGCGGTTATTGTTGTAATCAATTATGTGTATTTTAATTTTAAAAAAGCAATCTATGCAATATTTTAATGTAACACTTTCGCCGGACAGAAATTAAAGTCGGCACTTTGTTGCCAAATTATTAATTTAATTATTGAAACGTAAATGAAGTGGTTGAAAAGTGTCAAACTCAGAAGGAATCGCTGTAAAGTAGCCCTACATTTACCATGATGTTCTCGCTGCAAAACGGCTCAAACTACAGCGACAGTGCTGTACCTTTCTGAACAGATCCCTGTTTGAAAACACGCTTGCAATTCTAATGGAAAAAGGACAGACCCGAAGTTTGTTTATGTTATTTTACGCTTCCGGACGTGACATTGATCCGCTTACAAGATCATTACCAGCGAGAGACACCTTAAAATTCGTAACTGCCAGGAACACACGCAATTCGTGTGAAGCTCGAGTGGAGAGGACGCCGGACCAGAAGTAGATCGTGTTGAAACACACGCATCCCCCCCCCGCCCAATTTATGAGCACCGAGTCGACGACAGAGGGCTTAGGAACAAGCAGCAACGTGCATGTGCCGTCGTTTACATCCTTTCTACCATGAACTTTGGTGCTTGCAACACACCTGTGAGTTTCTGTTCGCAGGTCGTTGCGCGCCTCCCAGGTATTGTTTGTTAGTGACTGAGCACATCTGAAAGCTCCGCCTACGGTCTATAGCTTATTCGCTGTTTCTTCACACTTTTTGAATCAAATCTATGAAAAATCACCATATGTATGACGTTTTTAGTTATTTACGACAAATATCATGTACCACCAGTGTTTAAAACGTGTGTTCATAAAAGTAATATTTTTTTGGTTAATTTGAAATGTTATTTATTTTCTCTCTATAAATTAAATTATTTTATTTTTAATTAATATGCATTTAAAACAGTAAGAAAACATATGTGCTGAGTGGTAGGATAATGTTCCTTCGGTAGCAAACAGCTTCAGCTGGAGGATCAGGATCTGACCTTGGATGACGTCATGTCAAGGTCACGCGACCGCAAAGTTGAATTCCGGACTTCCTGCTCTGCCATTCCGGTAACGTGTCAATCATTTTGGATTCCGCCATGTTTTTAGCCAGTACCCCGCAAATGTTAAGCCAGTACATCGCCATATTGGACCGCCATGTTTGTAGCAAGTATGCCACCATCTTGGACCGCCGCTATCTAGGTAACTAGTATGTCATTTTTCATGCTCTTGCATTAGACCACTCGGCTATCGCGACATGCGCTGGGACAATAGTTTATAAGTAGTGTATAGCTTGGAGACAAATAAATAATATCCAGCGTCTCATTTACGAAATTATAATTTTACTTTTTCTACATAATTTTTAAGCCTTTCATTTAAATATCAATACTTTTTTAAGTTTATATACAAATCATTAATTCTTTAAGTATGTAATTTATTACATAATTTTATTTCTTATAAAACATTTTTTAAGTATCTTAAATTAATTTTAAGTATTTTATATGTAGTTTTTATTATATTGATATTTATTTTATTTTTATTATTTTGGTTTAACTTAAATATATTATTCAATTTAACTTATATAATTTTTTAAGTATTCATTTTTATATCATTTCTTATATTATTTCTTGTTATTTTAGTCTGACTTACGTATATAATATTTAAGATTTAACATATCTACTATTATATTTAAGCATTTTATTTTGCGTATACTATTTTTTACTACACTTTAAAGCGCATCGAATGAGGAGTCTACGGATTCGTATTTTTCAGACTGAGAAGAATATGTCATCAGAATATATGATTTTGTGACTATACCAATCACCATATTGGATTGTTTTAAAAGCATACATAAAAAACTGTTTTAGCAAATAAATGCCAAGGGTTTTATATAATGAATGTTGATTATTCGTGCATTTCGATTTTTATTTACATATGACTTTTTTAAATATTCCAAACTTAAGTATGTAGGGACTTCTATGTTGAACATAGAAAAATATTTCCTACTCTTATGTAATGTAATGCTTGTAAATTTCACACCATCCCATAATCAAAATGTTCAGTATCTATTCAAACTAACGTAAGATTACCTAACCTTACTTCAACTAACCTAAGATATCCTAACCTAATCATCTTGTAAGAACTCTACATGTATGTATATATATATATATATATATATATATATATATATATATATATATATATATATATCTATATATATATATATATATATATATATATATATATATATATATATATATATATATATATCGACCTTCAGCCATCACACTCTAGTCGTCGCCAGACTCCTCTTCCCCTCTCCACCGTCCAGTCTTGCGTAACAAACATATAGAACTTTTCCATAATACCAAAACAGGTACATTACCTGTCACCATGACATTAGTTTGCCTCATTCATGCTATTAACAATACAGTACATATCCACCACCATACCTCTGACTTACTGATCCATAATAAATTTCAACTATATTGACTACTATATCAGCCCCTTCTCACTTTGCAAGTTACATATGCAAACAAGTCATACCAGCTGCTGAACCAATCAAATATTCCAACCATGCTATCATAAGATCAATAATATTAATTTAACCATCTACGACACCCATATCGTCTTAATTCCCATCAAAACATCCCACTCATACTAACGGACCATACCAGCTAAGTATTCTGCCCTCTCATACTAACTATATATATATATAAAAAAAACAAATCATACAATTAAACCATTCTCCTTACACCATCTAAGCTATACTTTATTTCATACGGCCAAAATAACCGAACATATGATCAGGTCGTACCCATCAGCCATACAAGAAACTAACTGTACAACAAACTCATACTTGTATGCATTCCACCCCATGTCAGGACTTGGATATATTTTATTTCTCTCGATATCCACTTAACCTACCCACCAGTACATTTAGTCATGTACGTAAGATCTTATAATAGTATTTTCATATTGTGTAGAACACTGAATATTTGTAACTTAGTCATGCCCATTCTACTCCATGTCAGGACTTTTGAAAGAACATGTTAACCTAACCTAACTTGACATAACCACCACAACGTACAGGCATGTACGTTAGAACTTGGAATAATGTTTAAGTATATTTTAAAAATATATACTTTATGGAAAGGTGTACCTTTGGAGCTGTGAAGCTATGGAGTGATTTTGGAGTAATTTGGAGTCATTTCGGAGTCATTTGGAGACATTTTGGAGTCATGTTGGGGTCTTAGTGGGGTCATTTTGGAGTAATTTGGAGTAATTTTGTAGTCATGTTGGGGTCATGTTGGTATCATTTTCATTCAGAGGGTTAAAAGGTCAAGAGACAATGGTCAAGGGTCAAGGGTCAATTAATCAGTCTTGTGAGTGGCTAGTCTGACAGTAGTCTGATTTATGAGTTCAAGCTAAGCGAAATATATTTTCACATTAAAAAGTACTTATTCACTGGCAGGGCAATGATGATTAGTTAGCAGCTATTGTTGGTTATTTTAGAATGAGTACTATAGTGCTACTACAGCATGCACATGCATAAATGTTAATTTAAACTGAATTAATTAGCATTTCAGAGAAGCTGATACACATATTATCGTGAATTTATATATAATTTTTATTCACATATACATGTATTGAATAGCTAGTTCACCACATTCTTTTGCACAATATCTGCTCTACTAACCAACACCAGACTAAATTTACTCACACCTCAAACTAGAAGTCATGTAGACCACAGCCCAGACATCTTGAACAAACCATTGCTGGATTTAAACTCACTATGTCCCCTTCACTTTTAACCCAGGACCAGTTGACCTTGTAAATGTCAAGAGCAAGTCTGTACCTGCATGGTAACTGGAGTCTGTGCGTGCTTCCTGGCCGTTTTCGCACCTGGATGATGCCAAATAGCCTTAATTAGCACATAGCATTTCTGCTCCCCCTTGCTGTCTGGTAACTGGAGTCTGTACGTGCTTACAAGTCGTTTTCCCACCTGGATGGTGTCGGATGACCATGTGCGTGGGAATAGTTTTGTTAGCAGTTCTGTACCTGCACGGTTTCAGGTAAATAAAGAGAATCAGGTTACGTTTGACAGATAAAACAAACAATCAGCTAACTTAATACTGTGGCCAAACCATTAGAAAAAAAATACAAACAACCTTGAGGGAATGAGGAAAGCCGTGCGGGCAACGTTCTTCCAGAAAACTTCGAGTGATAACAGGCCACTACATAACTTGTGTACAATTGACTGGTGCAAATATCGAAAAGCTGAAGCAGACGGAACAGTTTCTCAATATACTCACACCAACAATATCACTGAAGCTGCTGCAGAAATAATAAATCCAGTATATAGAGATCTGCCATATCCAGATCCTCTGAAGAAATGTCTCGCAAGAAAAACACAAAATGTGAATGAGTCTTTCAACAAGGTTTGTGGGCCTGAAAACTCTTAATCTTGGGGTGAATGATGATGTTATCACCTTCAATGGAGGCAATGCAGGCAGAATAAGGGTTCTAGAACATCTTGGTATAAACACTGGTTGGGATACAGAAACAATACTACAAGAACTTGATAAACAGCGAGTCGCCAAGGCAGAGATTGTAACAAGAAATATGACAGAAGAAGCAAGATCCATAAGGAGATGGAAGAGACTGAATCTGGATGATACTCAAGAAGACGAGGATTGCAATGCTGGAGGGTTCTAAGTGGTGTCACCATTAATCAGTGGTGAATTTTCTTTTATGTCATTTTCGATTGATTGCGATTTCTAAAAACTATGTTTTTTTTTTGTATTAGTTTCCCATTTTCTCAGGATCCACTTCAGCTAGCGTTTATAAATTTGTACCACTTATTCATTATGTTATTAGCGTTATATGTATCTACAATAGTAGCAGTATGACCAAGTAATACTATCTTAACAAAGTATAGCTAAAAAAAAAATGATATATAGTACTTTTATAAAAAATATATCTTACTTTGCACTAAAGCGATTTTCATATAAATTGATCAGCAACTATACACTGTACACGTTTATTTCCTGTAAAATTTTCATTGCATTATCGTGAACAGTTCCTGAGAAAATGGGTTATGAATTTTTTAAATTTAACATATGAGTTATTAGCAAATATAACTCCCCTTAACTCAAAGAGAATGTTAGAAAAAAATGTATTTGCTGTTAATAAATACTTTCTTTAAACTATTTTGTTTAATGCCAAAATACCTCATTTATAGCCAAGAAATAAACATTATTTAAGCTGTGTTTGTTCACACTACGAACATTTTACTTTACCTATACCAAACATAAATATTTAGCTATACTAAAGGTTTTCTTCCACATTATAGATTTCAGTATGAAACTGTTGTTCTGGCACAAACATATCTAAACCAATATATTCTGCAGTTACGAACCTGCAACTGAGAAAATGTGCAGTCATTCTGCAGATTTTAAATGACATTCTGAAGTGCAGGGATTCTCCAAATCCCTAACCTCAATTCTTCCCAAGAGGCGACATTATATCTTTGCCCATGTTACTATCTGACATAACATATCTATCAAAAATGATTAGAACAAAATTAGGCATAGTGATTTTATGGTGAAGGGAAATAGAACAATAACAAGTGTAGTGCGGTTTCAAGTCTAGGAATTGTCCGAATAAGTTTTATGTTTTAGTGAATATAATTTGAATTATTTGTTACTTCTCTCTTATTTACTAATCGCTGTGGTTTTTCACACCACAGATGTTATTTACAGTGTAACAGACACTACCACAAAGATGTCTGCTGAATTATATGTAACGACAACGTAAAGTCATCATAGTCATTAATATGCAGATACCCGAAAATTTCCCTTGCAAATTGTTAGTACTTGCAGAGGGGACTGAGTAGACTATCTTTTGAATCGGATACCATGTCCGGAAACGTAATGTTTCAGTGCTACAACCATTTCAAATGAGGCGTATCACTCGTCCACTTCCGCTGAGGGAAAGAGCAATGTCTCGGATGTGCCTGTGTTGGTATGCATCCGGGTAGGCAGTACATTACTTCAGACAATCACCTGATGGCACGTAACGTGTACCCTGCCTCGAGCCCTATTCACGCGCCTTCGTGTCTCCGATTAACATGGTTGAGTATATGCTTGCGGAATACACAGATATGATCCTCGTGTATGACGCAACTGAAGGTAGTGGAATAGCAACTTGTCGGCTGTATCAAGAGCGTTATCGACAACGTGCGACATCATCGCATACCCTTTTCGCCGCAGTTAACGCAACGGCTTCGAGAACAAGGTACCTTCACCGCCGACAGGAACGACTGTGATGCTCCGAAGAGACGCCGCACTCCCTAATTGGAAGAGGCTGTACTGCACCACGTTGAACAGAGCCCGTCAGTGAGTACGCGAACAATTGCGCGTGCAATGGGGCCCGAGGCAGGGTAGACGCGTGCCGTCATGTGATTGCATGAAGTAATGTACTGCCTACCCGGTTGCATACCAACAGAGGCACATCCGAGACATTGCACTTTCCCTCAGCGGAAGTGGACGAGTGATACACCTCATTTGAAATGGTTGTAGCATGGAAACGTTACGTTTCTGGACATGGGTTACTATAGAATAGTCTACTCAGTCCCCTCTACAAGTCCTAGGAGTTTGTAAGAGGAATTTCCAAGCACTCTGTATAGATCAAACAAAAATATTATTTGTGGCAAGCCTACTTTGCAGCAGCCCATCTCTAAGGAATATTTATTTTGTGGTAACAGATAATGTGTTCCAGCAAAGACAGCTTTCTTACAGTGCAACAGAAGAGATGATTTTTTTCATAGGTTGAAAAATCTTACATTTCAGTGTAGCCCTATTGTAGAATAGCTCATATTCATTCTGACTGTTATTACGTTTTATTACAGTTTCGTGCATTATAGAATACAACTTACAGGCACGCCCTAAGGAAATCGGCAAAGGTTTATCACTTTAGTGGTAGAGTTCCACGTAGCTTACTTAAATATGAGAAAAAGGTCAAGAGGTGGCATAACCCAGTAGACAGATGGACCACTCCTGGATTGAGTATACAGTGCTGTGAAACGTATGCACGAAATCGTAACACAGAATATTGTTTCAGCGTTTATACGTTCCGTCAAAGTTCACTTATTTCACGCTTTTTCCGATGGTCCAGCCAATACGATCCGGGTTTGAAACTACGCCTGAGGCTGCTGGGATTTGCCAGATCTTTGACGTGAGTTTGGCTCCCAGTTCCGCTCCTCGTTTTCTCGTCTTCAGGCCGGGGTGAGATCGGCAGGAAATTTCGACTGCACTTTTTTTGTTGTAGCGACCTAGCTTCCTTTGCGCGCACGTTTCCCTAAGAGGCTTTCCTTTCTCGTTACTGGTAACGCTGGCTCATTTCCTTAGCATTGATTTTTCCTGTCGTCTGCTGTTCCACCGAGATCATTGTTGGAGGTCCTCTATGAATAATCTTTTTAACATGAGATGTATTAGTTCATTCATACAAACTATATCCTCAGGCAAATTCCAGGTACTCAAATAATTCCGCAGAAATTGGTACTTAATAAAAATCTATTTTTTTTTCATATCAGGGAGTGTTACACATTCCCAGTATGTTTAACAAGCAGCCTCTGTAAAACTCGCAACACAGCTGTTTCCGTGATTCATATTGCACTTCAAAAGTTGGTGTTGCATAAGGCGACCTCAAAAAAAAAGAAGCTAAAAGTTTAGGTGAAACGGATTAAGGTAATGAATGCATGCTAAAAATTACACTACAGATATCAAAATGGTACATTATGTCTTTATAAAACATAACATCTTTAATTAAACAATTTTTCTTTAGAATTACTTTGGCCTGATTAAATTACCGCACTTGTATCCTTGTTAACTCGTGTACTGGTTCTATTGTTCTGTAGTTGGCATAGAGCATCAAAAAAAAATATTGTAGGTATTTACAGGAACACTTTTTATAAATAGATCCCACTAAATTTTTCATTGTAATTAAAATTGTATTTAAATTCCCCCTAAGAATAAGTACTTTTATTGTAACGATTTAAACAGTCTAGTGGCCTTCTAAGAGATGTGTTTTTATTGCAACATTTCGCAAGTTATGGTTTAAACACCGGGTGTTTCAGAGATTGTTCGTTAATTATGTTATCGTGTCATATCGATAGTTCTCAAGTCCTTAACCGTAAATACTTAAACTTGTCACACTCACCTATGTCGGAAAGGAAGACTCTAGTCGATTACCACCAGTTTGCTACGCAATTTTTTATCTGGACTCGAATTACTTGTTTTAAATTTTGCGAATTAATTTTTTTTTAATGTACAAAGTTTACACAATTATACACATGTAGACGCCAGGTCATTCCAATCACAGGAATTTCAGTTGTTCGAAAGGTAGCTCGTAAATCTCCACAATGCAAGGTCAGTTTCGCCGTAGTTCAGAAGAAAAGAGCTGATTGAGTTTCAAGCAGGTGCTCGGCAATGTTGTTACTCTGCAGGTCCAATTGTTATAATATTTCTTGTCAAGTGCCACAGTGCACATTTTGACAAGTTACAAATTTTTGTTTGTGGTGTAACAAAAGTATCTGACAACAAGTTTACATAATATTCTAAGTAAAAAAAAGTGCTGTGACGGCAGCTTTTCTGGTTTGCTCCCCATTGGCACTGGGAACACAAATGTACGCTTTAGGTTCGTTAAAATGCTTTGAATTTTTTTATTTATTTTATAGAAATTTCACGTGTTTTATATTATATGAATAATAATTTAATAAAAATGTCAAATGCGTTTGAAAATAACTTTCACCTACTATCATTAATAGATATCTGAGAATTTTCTTGACAAATTTCGAAATGTTATAACATTACAAAATTGACTCCAACTGCGGTGTTTCTTGAATTCTTAGAAATTTAATAACGGAATTTTTTGAATTCTCACCTTATCTTCGTCTGCAATTGAGGTTTAACATTTAAGCAATTTTGGATTAAAATATTATTGTAAAACCTAAATTAAAATTACTGTCGTAACATTTAAAGAATTCCCATAAAATTTCGGTATATTGTTTTAATAACAACAGTTAATAAAAATTGTAGCCAAACATGACAGTTATGCAGATGTTTTTATAAGGTGTAACTATAAACTACCACATATGATTTCTGAAAATTAATTTACTCATTTTTTCCCCTCCTTTTATATCGCTACTATCTGATGAAATGCTACAGAATTATAAAATACCTTAATGATATAGAAAGTCGTTTTTTGTACGTTAACATAGTTAAGCAAGATTTTGGCACTAAAATTGAGGAGATTTGCTTATAATATGTCAACCATTTAACGTGCCACCCTGTTAACAAAAAAAAAGTAAGTACACGTGAGAAAAATACTCAGTTTTTGAGGCCATAATGGTTTATTTAAATCGTATTTTCATAACAGCTATTTAAAGCTAGTCCTCCTTCAGACGGCTCGGATACACGAATTTTCCATCATGTCGCAAAGCTCCAGCAGTGAGGAAGTTTGCCTGACGACGTAATGTTGTTACTTTGTCCTTCTCCACCCCCCCCCCCCCCCCGAGGGGGGGGGGACGCTAGCTCCAGGGCGACAAAAGGATTTCCGCAAATTCTCCACACGCAGACTAATGCCCGTATCCGTCCGGAATACTTTCAGCGAATGCAAGTTCCTCTCTTTTCTCTTTCACCGTCGACCGCTGTAGGGTTTCCTTGCACGTGTTTTGGTCGATTGTAAGCCACTAGATTTAATTTTACACCCACTTGTTCACTCTTAGATGTTCCATCATTGATAAAGAATTAATTTTTTCAGAGACAGTTTTTTTCCCCCCTCAAATTATGAGTCCTTCCGCTACCTTTAAGAGTTAATCAAGTAAACTGTAGACAGACTGACAAGTTTTCAAGCTCTGATCAAAAGTACTCATACTTACACATTTATTATTCTTATTTACGTAGAATAAAACTAATGCAATCTCAAATGGTAAAATTTTTTTTTGTAAATTATTAATCATTTTAAGGAATAAAATAACTTTTCCTTAAAATTAGTACCAACACTATTGCGAGTAACCCAGCCAAAATTAACGTTGATGG
Organism: Dryococelus australis; assembly: GCA_029891345.1. Lineage (NCBI taxonomy): Eukaryota > Metazoa > Arthropoda > Insecta > Phasmatodea > Phasmatidae > Dryococelus > Dryococelus australis. The sequence continues at coordinate 42,728,776 of CM056999.1, forward strand.
TGTGAGCAAGCCTTAATTCGACAGCCTGCCTGAACGCGTCTTCTCATATAGAAGTGAATTTAAGCAGCAAATTCTGGGACACTTGCTAGAGCCCCGAGTATTTCGCGGTTTGAGTTGGCAGCAAGCGAGGCTGCACTGCCCTCTATACACTCAATACATGATCGTTTGCTTATTGGTTGCTGCGATCAATTGAGGCCTCTGTACAGAACTGTTAGACGCTCACTCACACTACTGCCTAGAGCTTATTACTGGCTCACAGTTGAACGGGGAGTGTCTAAAGAAATGTCGCCCAATCATAACAGTAAGAGAAACGAATTAGCGTTTGGAGTCTACCTAGCCTTCGAATGAGTTCGTGAAATACTCGTGACTCGCCAAAGCCTGCTGGCTGAAACAACAAGAATTACCTCTGCCGAAGTAGGAACCAGGGTACGATTGAGCGAGAGCCAGTAATAATACAGACCAACGGAACATCTTAAGTAAGGCGGAAAAGGAAGCCGCCAAAATGACTGATGTGCCGATCGCGGTAAACGCGCATCCAAACCAGGGTCCAGTTTCTAACCAAGGTGTGACTATAGAGTCTTAAGATTAGTCAGCTAGGTTACATTAATATTAATTGGGAGGCTCCCTTGTGTGACTAAATAATGCCTACTGTAACAGTTCTCTGACATCTCTTTATTCATATCCCCTTGAATTTTTTTAATGATCATGTACTAACTTGCCCTTAACGTACACGAGATTATGATTGTTAATGAAAATGACTTTTTAATCTAACTATCTATAACAACATTCAATTTCCAATAACTTTTTGGTTAGATTTTTTTTAATGAACCGAGTGTCGAGGCTCCAAAAATTATTCGCTCCCAGGAAACGTAAGACATTATCTGTCTCAAGTAGTGCTACTTGCAAATCCTGATACCTCCGAGAAAGAGCTGAAACATGCCTGATCACGCTGTGGCATCTCTGACTTTGATTCAGGAGGTTGTGGGTTCGATTCCAGCTGGCTGCATAGGAACTAGTTTTCCCAAATCGTTTTCCAGCCCCTTTCCAGAAAAAAAAGCTGAGAGTTCCCCAAACTTAACTTTTACCGTTACGATAAGGTAACATTTCCTGTTAATTTAGATGCATATATTATTTAAATCAATATTTTTTAATGCAGACCCTACGCTTTCACAGAACACAATGATCCGTCGTTGGATCGTAGATTTAATTGAAGCTATGCGATATACCGTTCAAAGCCAAACAGCTGTAGATAACTTTAAATGTTTTCTAGTAAACTCACTAAACCATAGTTAAACAATTTAATATTATTACATGGAGACAGTAAGTAAATATTGCGCTCAATAAGAATAATGATAGTTAATAGGACGCTCAGACTGGTAAATAACATATATCTGACCGTTTATAGCATTAATAATAAATATATTTATTGAATCGCCCAACTGTCGCTTAAGGTCGCGCGAGACGACAAACTCTCGGCTCTTAATCACTGTCTCTCTCTCTCTCTATCTCTATCTCTCTATCTCTATCTCTCTCTCTCTATCTCTCTCTCTCTATCTCTCTCTCTCTCTCTCCAGAGGCTCGCACGTGGTATTTATACTTGAGGCAGGTTCTGTCTAGAACGTTCTCGGCAATCAAAGTTGTTCTGGGTAAGGTAATGATGATGACGATGACATTCCTGCGTGATAAATGGAGAAATATGGGCTTCTCAGGGCCAGCGAGGCGCGAGCTGCGATACGCCTACAGGCGTGTGCGGCGGCGTCCTTTATGTTAGGCCGCTCGCTATCATATAACTGCTGTCCTTCTCTTCCACTCGCGCGTGGGATTTAAAAGACGCCCGGATGCAAAAAAAAATTGCTGCTATAGACAATTAGGCACCTCCTGAACAAATTCCGGAATGCTACTATTGGTGCATGGGAAAAAGCTTTACAATAAATGCATACTTTCTCACTGCACGGTAAATTGCGCAAAATTTATTAGCGTGCGCCATTTATGCCAAGCGTGAAGCGTTGTAAAAGAGCCCGTGTTAATACTGTTTATACCTACATTCATTTACAGATTCAGGTGATGCAAATAACGAGATTTCTTTATGTTTTTGATGTGTGCTGTACTTAAGGCGACACATAACATGTTTCGACATCACAACCAGTGAGGTACAGGCTTTGTTCTTGTCTGTAGTAACATGACTCGTTCATAACCTAGAATAGAAAAACGGTTTATCAGTCAGTTTCTGAGCCTGGCAGTGTACATTACTGGAATAAAGTTATCTTCCTGTGTGCTATGCACGCAATTGCGTACCCACTCAGTTTTGAATTCATTTACCAGGTCACATAAAGCAATAATAATTTTTTTTTTTGATGTGCGCTATACTCGCGTGGAACGTGTTTCTCGCAACAAGTGAATTACGTTCTGTGTTTTCGTTGATGCCAGTATTAACCATTCACAGACGAGATTTGCGGAAACCCTCGGAAAATCAGGTTTCCCACAACGAAGTCTCTCTGAACACCGACAAGTTAATCCTTGTTGTGTACAGTGCCAACCATAAATTTCACTTGCACTGACGTGCAACATATCCTTGGCCATGAACACGTGGTCTGAACGTGTCTAGGGCCCATGCATGCACAGTTATAAATGATTGACACTGAGTGCTTACAAATGTTACGGCTGAGCTAATTTATTAACGCAGTCTAGACGCTCGTTTGACTAGACTGCTCTGAGCTTCCATGATAAACAACTGGCACGCTTTTCTAATGTCAATTCCTGCCCCTCCCACTCTACACTCTCTGTTCCTTAAGTATTTTGCTTTTTTCTCAATCATGATCGGTTTTCTTTTTTAGGCTGTTGTACTCGTGTACTTGTGATGTGAGTGAAGAGTAACGAGATCTGGGCGGCTCTTAACAGCGATGTCTTGAGAGCCGATAAGGTTGACTGCGGTGAGTATGGAGCAGCGCCGGAATGAAAGGGTTGCGGGAAACGGGAGATCCGCGAGAAAACCCGCCGACCAGTGGCATCGTCCGGCACGATTCCCTCATGCGAAAATCCGGGAGTGACCCGGCCGGGGATTGAACCCGTTTCGTCTTGGTGGGAAGCGAGCAGGCTAACCGCTCGGCCACCGCTGCACCTATTTGTGATGTAGTCATAACAGTTAGTGTGGAGCATGTAGCATGTACCGACTTCAGTCACAGAGAACATTAACTAGAGGGACGAAATAGCGCGGGAATTTTCTGTGACTTGAGCGTAACTGTTCTCTGATTGGCTGAGCGAGGCTGTGGGAACGGACCTTGTCTCTGAGTGGCTACTGCATGCGGCGAAATACTCCCTATTAGTTGGTCTGCTGGCTGGCGAGAAGACTGCCAAGCGCGGATCTGGGAACGTTGTTAAAGCATTTTGCTGGCGACTATCCCATTTTGCGGGCAGTAGGCCTAATTACGTGAATGAACTAACGTGATAGTTCCGCAAAATCGGAATTTTTAAGCCAGAATGTTGTCCTATTTTGAGTATTTGTTAAATTACTTGAATGATTATGTACGATAGAAACCATGTTTTCTCAGGAATAGTTTATCACGTAAGCTTCCTACTGTGTGATTACAACCCCTAAGTGCCCTGGTGTGTTTTATTTAAATTAAACACCATAAAATTTATGCTATTTTAAACATTAGTTTTATGAAAAGTATGTCTGTGTGAGCGCGCGCCCACCATGACCATGAATATTGTAGAAAAGTTTTTCGATGTACGTCTTATTATTTGATGCAAATAATTGGTAGAGTTACTTGTACAGTAGGATATTGCATAATATATTTTATTTTGAATGAAACCTTCTCTTGTTTGCGCTTTACAATGTTTACTTATAACTTGCACGGGGAAAGCTTATTTTCCACAAGTGCAAATTTAAAATTTGCAAATAATATATATATTTTTTTAATACAGGCATTTGGCAATTATGTGATTTATTTTATTATGTCTACGTACATATATATATCAAGTAGAGTACCACCCATTCATTATTTATATAATTTGAATACATCATTCTAACGTCTTCTGATTGGAGTGATGCTAAGTGAAAAGTGGGGAAACTATCACGGTAAATACGCGAAGCGGCCACTTAGATTTATATTCGTAGCCAAACATTGTGTAAATTAGATCTGAAGAATGAAATAACTTCTTTGAATTATGCATTTTTGTCTTATGTATTATCATATTTATTTATGATACTCATCTTATAAAATGGCAGTTGAAGATTTCTATAAAACTGAACGAAATGGTAACATACAACAGGACGGAAACGAGTGCCATGTTTAAATATTTTTTTATGAAAGAACTGTTCATACATTAGCGGTCTATACACTTAACTCACAAAAGTGAAGTAAATGACCAACATTAGCAAGCATAAAATCGGAAAGCGTGTGTCCCAAAGTAACATATTCCCTCCTCTTCCAAACCAACATGCATATTTATAAAAATTCGAAACAAATTTGCTTCACGTTTACTCCACCATTTGGAGGATGACATTAACAAATTCCACATCCTCCGACACAGAACTTCGTTATAATGGAGTCATTTCAGACGAATCTGTTTACCTCAATACATATTAAGATCCAATAAACAATACTCAACAACCAAGATAAAAAAAAAACATACTTTCCAAAAATGCAATCACAGAGTTTGACTTAACTGAAAATATTCGCCAGTTTAATCCACATGCAGTTGCTATTACTTCGCTGTCGTATCTCCAGTAATGTGGCATAATTTCCAACTACATTATTACGCTAATAAATTTCGGGAGACTAACCTTTTATAGAGCTGTTTTCTCGATGTAGAAAGTCTATACAAATATGTTGGCATGTATACTATAGAGGGAGCAGTATAATCTTTCTCACTGGTGCATTTCAAGAGACTGAATTAAAGAGTTGTAGGAGAGTGTCCAAAACTCATGGTATCTGCATTATACGCGTGATATCTACGACTTATCACGTGCAGTATGGCGTATTTCTGTCAAATGGTTCAGAAAATAGTCGCAAAGACTATGCAATCAAATCGAATACGTAGGTATTTTGTACAGAATCGTTGAGAATAAATTTGCGAAATGTAGTCCGTATTGGTTAAAAGTTATAGTAACATTATGTGCAAACGATTATTATATTTCCAATTTTAGCATCGTAGAGGGCATAGCCAAATATTTTATTAAATAATTGTAGGATTCGAATCTTTCCACTGTTTTTTTTTAAGTATTTCGTCAAACGTACGGATTTTTTTTATTTTAATTAATCTGCGACTTTTCGCATTATAAATTTTGTAGTGAAAATTTTATAAATATCATTTAGGTGTCCATTTTTCCTTTATTACTAAAGTATGAGGTATTTATATTGTGTTGACATGGTGGGAAAATAAAGATCTTGGTTTTGTGCTGTATTTAATATCACAATTTATAACCTTGTGGATAGCAACGCCCACTCATATGTGTTAAAACGCTACATTCAAACAATTTAAATAAAACTTTCGTCCATTCCGCTCCTTATCATAGCCGCCAAAACGGTAAAAATTATTTTGCAAAAAAAAGTTTATTTTATTATGTTCTGCAATATCGTTCACAACAAAATTTCAGGAAAGTGACTCTGTTTTTAAGAACCGTTTAGTAACTGTAAAATCCAGCGTCAAGTACAATCTGCTCCGAATTTCGATAGTACGAGATTCGCCACTTCCAGTTAGGAAGTTGATCCTGTTTATAAATTTGTGCTCCGCAGAGATAAATCTATGAAAGCTGAGGGACGGTACGAGATAAACTAAAGACGTCAAGAGATTGCAGTACGTGTAATCATGACTCTGATAAATGTGTACTGAAATGGACGGGAAATTAATTTCACGTTAGTAGCATACATCCATCCCACCTCCTAAAATCACGGCTTAGTGCTTGAAATTGTAATTAAACTCGGAAATTCTCTATTTGAGATCTTAAATGTATATTAGGACGCATCTAGGTAATATCTTCATGTAACAATGGAGACGTTCATAAATATTATCTGAGAAAAAAGAAAATAATAGTGAGCGCTGACTGCTGATGTTGACACTATTCAAACGAGTGTCTCAATTTGTTGCAAAACTGCCCCCCCTACCCCCCAAAAGAAACACACACACACATTGGTGCGCCAGTTGACCGAAAGAAGAGTGAAATTTTCCGCGACGAACTTTCGGTGAACTTTACAATGTGTGTGAGAAAACCTTTATGCATTATATCTACGAAAAAAACTCATTACCTGAAATATATACACAAGACTAACCTAGAACAAATGTCCATCGCTGACTCGGCGATGAAAAGTGGTTCCTTGTCTCGTCGAGAAACTCAAAATATCAGACGCGGCTCAATATTTGAGGTTGGGCGTTGATTTGTCAATCCGTTAGATTTTCATTATACAAAGTTGGGCTTAATTCAACTGACAAATCTCGTGAGGTGATTCTTTATGTAAAATCAAGTGGCCAATGTAAAATACACATTGTACCTAAACTTAATATTAAGGGCGCAATAAGTCCCCGAAAACGGATATTGTGGAATGTATTTTTTTTTCAAGATATCGGGAACCTGGTGAGTTGAAAGTACAATTCAGAGAACACCGTTTTTGGTTATTGGGATCTTCGGCCTAAGAGTAAACACATTAATAACACTCCCCGTTATAAAAACGGGTGGACAAGCACATAACGTCGAAAACGTCGTTACCGTCGGGAATTATGAAAGTTTGATGCTGGTTCGTTCAGCAGTATGACCTAAAAAAAAACAAAAATGGCCCCCTTGTCGCAACTGGGCAGGACCCACCGTTTTCGTTTAAAACACACACAAAGATTCCGCTAGATTCCGCTGCAGCGATACAGCGCCTCGTACGTAGGCAATACGCTAGACATGCCTGCATGGTAAGCTCCTGTTCCCACAGTACAAACAGTGGTGGAGGACATTTATTACGTACTGTAAACGGCCATTACCGTGCATTAAGAAGCCTGCGATACTACATCCGACAATGTATTCCAGGCAACAGTCGGTGTGAGAATCCCTACATGAAATAATGGTATTGTAACCGTATTACTGTATCTGCTGTGTACTGTAAAGACTATTGTTTATGCGCCTGAACGTGTATCGCTGCAACCGGAGCATTATATACGTGCGTTTTGTACGAAAGCGGTGGTCCTACACAGTTGCAACTAGATGCCATGTGAGTTACCTAGGCCATAGTGTTAAACGAGACTCAAACGTTTATGGGTCCTGACGGTTCGTGTAAACATCTTCCGTCATGCAGAACGTATTCGGGAGGACGCGGGTTCGAATCCTGGTCAGTACATCTCGAATTCTGTTTACCATGGTTTCCAGAAGTCACTCCAGGCAAACGCTGAGATGGTTCCTTGATTAAGGCCACGGCGGAATCCTTCCTCAGTTCCTTTCAAGGGCCTAGTTGTATGTGCCTTTGTCTAATAACCGCGCTTTCGACGAGACGTTAAACGCACAAACTAAAAATATACATGTAGCCATACCGTGTTATTAGTGCGCAAATGAGTGTTACTTTTGACAAATGGCATGCGGACAGTTGAAAGTAACGTTCCCATAATGCCACACTGTCAGGCCATTCGTTTGCGAGCAAACATCTACCTAGGTGTCAGATACAGAATGTAGTATAAAACATGTGTGTACAGGCTGTGTGAGCGGTCTACATGTCTGGCGCTAATGCCATACAAGGCAGCTCTGTACGGTGTGACGTCTTCAGTTCCATGCCTGACATGACTGTTTTCACGGTAATAAGGGCACTTTAGTGAATGCGGACCATTAAACCCGAGATGAATTGTATAAAATATCTGAGCACTCACAATGTATCACATTTCTGTTGTTCAAGGTGTATGTTGTGTCAACAAATTGGAACGCTTTATATGGTCGGAACTCGTCTACGGTGCGGTAGAGGTAACTGGGCGAAAAGCGCAAAGAATATATAGGGATCGATTTCCGCGAAAACCGCAGCCACACCACACCACATTTGCGTCTGCGGGAGCGACGTTTGAGAGAATGTAGAAAAGTTTGGAGGTGACACGACCGAATGCAAGGCGCAGACGAACAGCGAAGACAGCCATGTTTGATTAGGATGTGTTGAGTCATGTTGAGAATAACCCACGTGTGAGCACGAGTACTATTGCAAGAGTACTCAACAGAGGACGCCGCACTATTGGTAAAGAACTTCATGAGCCATTACTGCATCCACACCATGTACAACGTGTGCAAACCGTGGGTCCTGACGATTATCCTCGACGCGTGGAGTTTGCAGCATGGTTTCTGGAACAGTGCAGAACAGACTCTGACATTGACACATACATTCCCTTCACTGACGAGGCTTCCTTTCAACGTGATGGTATACAGAATTGTCGAAAAATACACGAGTGGGAGGATGTCTGTCCTCACGCCCCATTCGCCCACCGAGATCAACAGGGATTCAGTGTCAACGTCTGGGCGGGCGTAATACGTAACATGTTGGTTGGCTTCTAACTGTTACCACATCGTCTCACTGGCAAGGTGTACTTTGCGTTTCTGCGGGAAGCTCTGCCGACATTACTCGAAGAGGTCCCGTTACAAACACAAGCGGCCAAGTGGTTCCAGCACGACGGTGTCCCAGCGATCACCTGAATCTTGTATTCCCTGGACGATGGATAAACAATGGGGGTCCTGTTCCCTGGCCTACACGATCCCCAGATATGAATCCATTGGGCTGTTTCTTCTGGGGTTACATGCGCAGCCTGGTGTATGAAACCGCGGTGGAATACGAAGAGGACCTCGTCACCCGCATCGTTGCAGCTGTAGGGATTATTCAGGAAAATGAGGGTGTTTTCAAACGTGTCCGACAATCGTTGATGTGGCGATGTGAACTGTGCGCTGAACATGGGGGGGGGGGGGGCGTACCATCGAGCCTTTCCTATAAAAGTGTTCGTGTTACATGTTTCTACAATAAAACCTATGGTTCGCCACAGATTTTTTTTTTGTTAAATGCAATGTGTTACCTGATACCACTTAAACATGATGTGTTGTAACAGCATTACTCTACGCTGCTGCACCAAGTGTTGCAGCGTTCAAAAGCCCGCACACCACACAGCAGCAGCGATACCGTTCCACGTGTGTGGGAAAAAACAAATATCTTTACGTCCTGCTTGGAATCGCACCGACTGTCGCCACAAACGAACAGTTGTGTATGCTCAGTAATGTATGGTACGCATTGTTTACAGTATGTGTTAACATTGTCCGCCACCATCGGCCGTGAACTGGCCATACAACGCATGCACAGAAGGTAGTATTGCCTGCATACTAGGCGCTATATCGCTGCAGTGGAATATAGCGGAATCTTTGCGTGAGTTTAGAACGAAAACAGCGAGTCCTCGGTAGCTGTAACAAGGAGACCATTTTTGTTTCGTAGGTCATACTGCTCAACAAACCAGCATCCAATGTTCATCATTCCTGACGGCAACGAAGATGCCAGCAATATGAGGGTGTTATTATCCTGTGTTTGCTCATATGTTGAATTTGCTGATAACATAAAACAACGTTACGCGAATTGTAGTTTCATCTCACCTAGTTTCCGACACTTAGCAAAAAAAAAATACATTCCAAAATCTCCATTTTCTGTATCTTATTTCTCATTCAATATATAGTTTAGGTACAAATGTCCTATATATTTGACACTTGATTTTGCATAAAGTACCACATCATGAAGTTTGTCGGTCGAATTCAGTCCCATCCTGTATGTATGTATATATATGTATGTATATATATAATATATATATATATAATCCTTTTATAACCAACGCGCAGGGAAAATTGTTGTGATTTGGAGAATAATTGTCTGCTTTCTGCTAACAATTTTAATTGTCACGAAGACAGAAGCAGGAAGAGTATGACACTGGAGATTCTTAAAGGCAAATGCCTAATTAAGTACAATTTATTCTGACAGCTTTTCTTGGTCTCGAATGGAAGACAAGGACCGAAAATAGTCCTTAGTTACTTTTCAATCCTGGAGGAAATTTTCAAAGAATGTCGGCTGAAGTGAACTTATGGAGGGATTTGTAATTCAAATGAACGTGGTCTGAAACTAAAAATTCAAGGGGCTTTTGATTGGTTAGTAATGAAGGAATTGAGAGTAACTCAGGTTTTGTTTACTATATTGTGGAAAGGTTATATGTGCCGTTATTTTGTATGATCGAGAAAGATATTTTTTTTTTTTTTTTTGGCTACTAATAATAATTATCGCAATTTTTGAAGAAATATCACGCGAACCATTTGATACCGCAAATAACCTACAATGGAAAATTTTCTATTTTCTAAGGCCAAGCTTTTTTTTAGGGATTTCTGTCATTTTTACCACATGTTTCTTTCAGGCGTTATGTAATCGTGTAGTGTACTAGCCACAGACTACTTGCTTTGGAAAGCAAGTCAAGAGCACGCAAAAGAACTACATACACATAAAATAATCTGAGGTTACTGAGGGTCTATGGAATATTCGTGACGAATTATTTGTATAGTAAACTTTGGCTATTATAAGCTACAAATATTCCTACGAATTTCTCGAGCATTAAGCCTTCCTCGTGGTAAAAAATCAACAACTGAAAATTCCGCAGCTAATTATAGTTAATCTAATTCCAGAGGTTCTCCTTTACTTACTTAATTTTTATCGAAGCCAACATTACTTCTAACTAATACCAGCTCATTTTCAGAAAGAAACCAAATTATACAAAAAAATTAAAAATTTTTATGAGTTTTCCGCTATTAAATATTTTACGGTTATGAAATTTACTTATTTTGTAATCAACATCTAAAAAACAAGAATTTTTATCTTGTTTCATTAAATGTAACGCAATAATCGTCTAGAATGTTTCGAGTAAATTTCGTCGCGAATAAATACGAACTTTTTTTTTTTTGTGTCATTTTTAAACTGGGATCCACCGCGGCAGACTGCATTTTGTTTTCTATGGAAATGAGTAAGAATGAGATGAAAGAAACTCACTTTATGTGTAGACCGATATAAGTACTTGATACTCTCGTTTGATTATTACACTCATACCCACGGTTTTAACGTTTATTTGAAAAACATCCTGTTAATGAGAATACCATTCTTAAATACTTCTGTCACGAACAAGATTTTTTTGCTTGGAACTGTACAAATATCAGTACAACGCGTTGTAACTTGTCACGACCAATAAAAACGTGTTTGAGCTCAATGCTAATGACAGCGGATGTTGAGAAATGCATTCTTACGACGAATTGCGTCTTCTATGCGTAAGGCACTTCCCTTATTGGACGCTGTTTTCCTACGCGTACAGTATAGACCATAAAATACACTTCGAGTGCAAAGTCCAATATACATACGACCACGACTGAACCAGTTAATGGATACGGCGCGGGTCGCTAAACAAACTGTTATATTCTCCATGTCAGCCAGCCGAGATGGAAGTCACAAGGTAAAATGAGCACTTTTGAAAGCCCTGCTTAAGCTCTACTTGCATGCACGTTATGTATTCTTCCGTCTTACGTAAAATTAACATTGCCATGGGCCTCATCACTTTATTCATGCGTCAGTCAAGTGAAAATGTGAAATTATTAAGATAGTAAATATTTTACAAAATTTGCTCATTTTGGCATTTCGACGCATTAAAAAAAAAAAAACAGAAAGCGGAAGGAATAATTTAAATGATCAATCACTAATTGTTACCAAACACTTTTTATTCGACGTTTACATACGGAACTAGTTTCCTTTCATCGTCACCAACTTTACTGGGCGCATGTCACTCACAGCGCTCCCGTTAAAATATATGCAAATAGGACCAGCGACTTTTTTCTAAGGTTGAATAGAAAAGTGCGCAGCACTTTATCGTGAACAGCCTTTACTAACGTAGCTCTCAGTAAGGTAGTGAATGTAGTTAAATTAACAATGCGCCCCCCGATTTTACAGTATTTTATGTACTCTCCAGATGTTTTATTACATAGGCATAAAGTGTCCTATAGTTTCTTATATTTATTTGCCCCGAATGCTCTACCATCATGAGATTCCCCCAACCTTAGGAAACAGTACCGTTTGACCACAATTTAAACAAAGAATGACATAACGGTAGAACGTCAACTACCTGGAACTACAGTATTTCGGCGTTTCGAGACTCAGAAGCGCGCTGGAGCAATAAGGACGACACTGCCACGCACGTCAAGCGCTCCACCGCCACTACGCGCAAGGCTTTGAATCGGCGTGCAGCGTTTTCGTTGCGCGGCGGAAACCCCGGGAGTTTAAGCTGCGACCGTATAAATCTACAGTAAAGTCCAGTACAGGCGCTCGTGTCTGGGTAATATGTTTTATGGTGTAGCAGTTTGAAAAAAAAAAATGGGGTTGGCTGTGCTGGGGACACGGTCGTTTGTTTTGCGTGAATACGTCTATGTCGACGCGCTAGGACGCCTTGATGTATATTTTACGTTCCCGGCACCGCTCATTCTATCATACGGGCTTTTATAGGTATAACTAGATTGCTTTTGAGATGCTCTTTCCAACCGTACACGATTTCTGTATTTCGACTTAGCTTTTCGACGAGTATAGGCCGACATTGTGTTAAGTTTTCTTAATTTTTTTTACGTTGAACTAATACAGTTTCACCGTAACCACGCCACACAAATGTTTTTACCGATTGATCTCGACGAGAGCTGTCGATTGAAACCTAAACGAGCGTCGTAGCTTCTCCTAGTCAAAAGTTATACTACGCGGAAGTTATGAGACGCGGCGAAACGAACTCAAAATTGCGCCGCCCTCCCCCCTTCCTCTTCACGCGCGATGCTCCGCAGTCCTCACTCAACGTAACATATTCTTTGATCCTTTGGCAATCGAGTGATGTAATTTAATTTTGAATGAAGGCGGTAGATTCGGAGCTGCAATGCCGAGCTGTATCTCCTGATTTTGTTATCATCGGATTTTCTGGATTGCTTCTCAATATGGTTGCAAATTTTAAGACGTATTCACGTCAAAAAGCCGATTCAACCGATGTTGGAGGGCTCCAAAATAAGACTTGTGGCATGCGAGATATATTGAAAGTACTATTCTATCTTCGTCTGTGGCTTGTTTTCTTCCCGTATGTAAACGTGCTGGGGACAAGTACTCAATTGTTTATTCACAAAAGCACATTTCGTACATGGTGTAATGCAGTTTACGCTCTATAGTACGTTTGCTGTTTCTTCACACTTTTTGAATCAAACATGTGAAAAATTACACCATGTGCGAAGTCTTTAGATATTTCGAAAATATGCCATGTTTCACAAGCGTTTTATAATCCTTTTAAAATAAAATAATTTTATTTTTCGTTAAATCGAAATTTTACCTATATTTTATTTATTTATTTATTTCTAATACATATGAATAAAACAGTGAGGAACAATTCGTGTTGGTAGTGCCTTGTAAGAGATAGTTATAATGCATTCAAAATATTATTACAACTGAGTGCGCACGAATTCGGTGCGTTGTTCTTTTCTTTTTTTTTTTTTCCTAGTCTTAAGTTATGCATAGTTTGCACGAGGCGGAAGAATATCATGGAAATGGAATTTTAGCAGGGCTTCGGAAAAGTGCGAAGTAACTATGAATGTACTATAGGCAGGGGTCTGCCTTAAGGCGGCTCCTTAAGAAAACACTGTGTGTGAATTCGGTGTTTGCTCGTATGCGCCTAACTCTGGAAGTAAATATTCTGAGAATACGAATTTTTTTTTTCCGGGGAAGGTAAAATACTATAATTTACAGCTGTCAGTTTTTACCTTTATACTGTTAAATATATTTAAAGAGAAAATTAAAAGTCAAAATGTTTTGAAAACCCATTTAAAGGGATTTCCCTGTACAAAGTGGCAACTGCAATTCTATTCATGGACATTCATCGCGTGTGATAACATCCTGCTGATACATGTCTAATCTGTGAAAAATTCAGCTTCTCGGGAAAGCGAAGCGCAACTTTTGGAGGGTCCGTTGCGATACCTCCTTATGGCCGGGCGTGTCCTTGAGACGTTTAATAATTGTTTACTAAGGATTTCCCTTAGCGTCACGTAAATGAGCTTTGCGTTATGCTCCACCAGCGAGAACGAAGCTTCTCCAGTGAATTACCAATCGCTCGGGCATTAGTCACGGAAGCGCGAGTGTGAAGAGAACGATAAAGCGCTCTGTCCTCCGTCTCTCTCTCTCTCTCTCTCTCTCTCTCTCTCTCTCTCTCTCCCCCCGGCGTTCGCCCGTCGCGCGACGTCAGAAGACTTGATCCGGGTTAACGTCTTGCGGGAACTGCGAGACAGCTTTACTGTAGGCTATTCTCGATAAACTGAGCAAACATTCACGTTGTCTATTCTTCCGCCTTATATGAACTTAACACTGCCATGGGACTCATCACTTTATTTGTGCGTCGGTTAGTTGAAACTATGTAATTATTAGAAAAAGTAAATATTACATAAATATGATAATTCCAACACACAGATTCTTTATAAAAAAGACGAAGAAAATTAAATAATTTAAGTTATCGCACATGTTAACCTAGCGCTTTTAATTAAGCGTTTGAAGACGGAACTACTTTCCCTGCATCGTTACCAACTTTACTGGGCGCCTGACACGCAATTGCACCCGTTAAAATATATGCAGGTAGGAGCAGTGACTTTTATCTAAGGTTCATTTCAAAAGTACTCACTTTCTCGTGAACGGGCTGTAGGTACGAAGCACATACCCCTCCCTCCCTTCCTCGCTCACACTGTCATTCTGCAACCTAACCCCTTGCAGGAGCGTTCTCTCGCACTACATGTTCATTAAAGTAAACTTCTATTTCGGACATAATGACATTGTATGGATTAAATTTATGTTGGTGTAAACCCACAGTATGACAACAGTTAGTGACATAGAAAATTAATAAAATAAAATGAGCTAAAGTTTAAACAGAAGTCGAGTGATCTGGGCTGATTTTGCGGGTTATTGAGAGCCGGTGAGGGTGAAGCGAGGCGAGTGCGGAGCTGCACAGGGATGCAAGGGCGAGGGAAACGGGAGATCCCCGAGAAAGTCGTGCCGACCAGCGACATTGTCTCGGCACGATGCCCACGTGCGAGAATCCGGGAGCGAACCCGCCAGGAAACGAACCTGGTTCGCCTTGCTGGCACGCGAGCGCGCTATCCGCTGCTCCTACCGCGGCGCCTATAGCAGAGGGGAATTAAGTCGAGTGTCGTGAGGGAAGCGATACAAATAACCAGAACGAGCAATCAAACAATAGAACAAAATTAGTAATATACAGCCTGTTCTCGCGTAATATTACATTCTAAAAATTTGTTTGTGCTTTTACAAGAAAAATCCGTGGAGACCCAGTTGCCAAGGAAATCCTTCGTAAATCTACAGAGAGTTTTCTTGTAAAACCTGCATGATATTTATTTGTAATATTACAAATAGCGGTCTTCTATTACAACTGACATTATTGAGAAGTGTACCTAAAATTGCTTTATTTTTCTTCTAGAAAACAATTGTGATAAATTAATAACAGAAAAGAAATGAAATTAAAAATACAGTTTTGGAAAGAAAAAAAAATTCCACATTGACAGCACAGTGACTACAACTCCCACCCCTTGCATCATCAACCGGTACCATCAAACACAAGATCAACTCGACTTACGAGTTTAAATATCATTTTTAAAGTAAATATATCACCAAGTACCTACAAAACATTAATGAAGTTATTTGGTTAGTAAAAATTGCCACATTTATTTCGTTTGAATAATTCTGCTGTTGAGTTAAGAGATTTAGAAGAATCTTAACAACGAGGTATTTGGAGCCTATTTAAGAGTTCTGTGTAGATAAGAAACATAAACAATTTGTGAATAACACGGTCAAGTTTTATATAAATTATCGTTTAATTATGATTATTTGATATGTTTTAAGAGTTTTACGTTATTCAAACGTGCAATACATCTCTTCTTGCACGCAGCTACACTTTACACAATCAATAGTTTTTGCATAAACAACTATACACGGTTTTACGTTTTTGAGTGTCCACCATTTTGCTGAAGCTCGTGGAATAGGGCCTGTATAGAACAAACATTGCTTGGCGCATGTAGTTTTACAAACTAATAGTTTTACACGAGAAATCTATGTACTGTTACAAGCGTTTGTAAAATTACAAAGAACTTCTAAGTAAAAATAAAAAAAAAAGAAGAAAAGATTTACATTGTACGTTGTGAGGTGATTTATATGAAAATGTGACAAAATATATCTCTACGACTTGTGGCTTTAAGGCTCTGATTCACTCGTTTTGCAGAAATTCTTCGCTTTTGTGTCATAATTACAGTTTCAGGGATATTATTGTAAATATTTGATTATAGAACATTCACAATCTTCCAGTTGTTTAGTACTGTTGTATCTAATTCTCACTGTATGTTACTTGCTGCTCAGCCAAAGGCAGAAAATTCATTATAAAATATATACATGTTCCTAACTTTTACAAATAGCAGCAAAAAACACACAATTAAAATTACGAACAAAAATATTGAACTACTCGTAAATTGTAAATTTTCTTTGATCGCGCATTGTCCGTAATTACTACGAATTCGAAATTATGTCGCGAAAATGGAAGATTTTCTGCAAAAAGAGTGAAGTGGAGCCATAAATGATTATTACGGGTGTTATCCGCCTTCTAAAATTCGAAGATAAGGACTATTTAATTTAAAATGTACGAAAGTAAACCAATTCGCAAAATGTATCAGCAAACGAAGATAGTCAATCTCTGAGAAGGTATTTGTAAATAACGTTCCAGACTGGGAAAAAAAAAAAAAAAAAAAAAAAATTAGTTTGCTACAGACATATTAAAGTAAATGTGGCAGTTACGACTATTTGCTAAAATTACAAGGTGGATTATTAATCACCACGTCAAAACGTAAAAAAAAATCCTGCCATGTTGTAAAACCGTAACTCGACACGTTTGCAAGGTAACCGACCCACAAATAATGATGGCCGTATTTTACCCTAGAGGTAGGCAAAATTGAGAAAATTATTTAATGAGCGAATTGCCTACCTGCATTCCTGCTGTAGTAACTTTGCTTGGGAAAGATCTAAGGTGCTGTGTAATTTTCTCCCTAATGGTTCGTTGATAGTGTGAGTGCAATTTTAAAAAATGTGTTCCTCTTTTATCTTTGAGTGCTGACAATCTTTCGTTTTTTTTTCGTGGAGCACCTATATTCCGTTTGGGGTGATACCAAACGAGTTACAAGATTTTTTTTTTACGGCAAATAGGTCAAGTCAAACGAGCCCATGAGTTTAGAAGCGACATCTGTTTTTTTTTCCAGGACGCCTTCCTTTCTGCTCTCGCAAGCCTGATAAAACTTGAGCAACAAATGCGTCTGCTCATTAAGATCGCGGAACTTGTTTACAAACTAAGAACCGTCGAAAGGGCAAGGGAATTGCACCCTTTCTCACTACAAGTAGTAGCTGAACAACCTTGTGGATGGGTCAGTGGCGTCGTCTCCTAAACAATGTCGCACCTGCTCTGCTCGACACGTAATATTTTCCACAATCTATCAAAACCGTTTGAACTTTTCGCCCTCCCGTTCCACAAGTTGACGATCGTTTTCACTATGTGGAACACTTGGAAATACATTAGTGTTTCTTGAGTCGTAGACGAACAGCATGATCAAACACAAACTATTCTCAGGCAAAAGATAACAAAAAGCATCAACCCCCTGTGCTGCATAGCCAACGTTCCAATAACAACATGAAACGTTTTTCCATTAACCCAGTACGTGGATCGTGCCATTCTAACGAAATTTGCGCTATTAAGGCGCTCGTTTGAGAACCAAGAGTACAAATTGTTCCAGCGAGTTACACGAAATATTTTTCCACTAAAGAAAGTTTGTATATATATATATATATATATATATATATATATATATATATATATATATATAATATCCACATTTTTTTTTTCAATACGTCATACAGCTCTTTTCATACATACGAACGATTTACGAAGCGTAATGGAACGTTTTCTACCTCTCGGTGTATTTCTTCGAATAAATTTCCGGTTAAGTAGTTTTCCTACATAATTGCACTGGATAATTTCGCATACGGTCTGTGGACACGCGAATCATTTGATCCGTTTGGAAAACTTCGTGATTCATACGTCTAAATTTCCCAATCTCTTCAGAGAAACTCCGTGGCCAAAGTCAACTAAGTCATCTTCATGCCAGAAGGGTGCGGATTCGAATTACGAATCTGCCGTTTTCAGTTTCAATTTTATGTTGGTTTAGAATAAAAGGCGATCCCCACTACCTTTCGGTACAAACGATAGAGGGTGAAATAAAATTAAGAATTAGCCAGTAAACTCCCTTCTGAGAAACTTTAAGAGTGCTTTACGTTATATCTAAGACATCTAATTGTGGCGAACACTGGACTTGTCGTCTCGAACCGAGAACATTCGTTCAACAGACAATTAGACGGACCTTAAAAAGGAATTTAAATACAAAATGAATTTTAATATCAGTATAATAAAGACTAAATAAGATGCATCATTCTGACAACTCTAATAAGAGAGTGCAATGGTAGTATTGCGGTAAAAAAAAAATAGTCTAACCTCTGCAGTCGCTTCCTGTGTGTCTAATTCAGAGAATCCTGTGATGATATACATACACTCTTTCGTTCTCTATTATAACTGTCCGACAGTTAGTAAATATTTTAAAAACTAAGTCTTATGTATTTAAAAAAAAATGGTATATAATACTTTGCCAAAAAAGAATGATGTTAAATCAATTACACTGCTTAGTCAACTTAATAGTTTCAATGCTGTGAATAAATAATGTGAAAATATAATTTTAATTGTATCTAATGTAAACACGGTAATTTGAACGAACGAACCGTACTCACAACACATAGACCGCAGTTGGTTATTTTCACTGGAGAAGCGTGTTTACATTTCCACTACCCGGCTGGCTGTTAGCAGAAGTGCATAAATAAACTGATGTTCTTTTGTAAATGATGAGCCTCATACAGCGCCAACGGTCTACGTAACCGAAGCTTACATGTATGTTGTTTAAATATAATTTTACGTAATTTAACAATTGCTGCAGAGTGAAATACAGTAAACACCTACTGCACGCATACAACAATGATCATAAGATTATAATTTTTTTTTTAATTTTGTAGCTGCAGATCTGCTAACACTGGATGTCAGCTGGTAGTCAGACATAGCTCGGCTGTTTATTTTTACTTGTTTTTACAGACGCTTGAAGTGTCCTCTGACTATGGATTAACGTATTATTTCATCTCCTGTGTTATAATATACAGAGATATTACGGGGTTAATTCATTAAATATCGTATATAATGAAATCAATAAACCCATTAATATGTTAATTTATTTACTGGCATGACATTTTGCTATGGGTGGCATACGTATACATACACGCAAACATAGTAGGAGTTATCTGATTCATGCATTATACGATACCATACGACAACTTTCCTTGTAATAAGGACGGCCAAAACTATGACTAGGTTTTTCTTCGTCGTGTCTGATATTAGCATGTAAACTGTGCCGATCTAGTTGAGCGATCCTAGGTTTGCCGCAGGACTACGCGACGGCAAAATATTTGCAAATCGCATGCAAAATTGCGAACCGGGCACTGCTGATGAAAAGCGATCGTTGTCCGGGGTTTTGAGGCATTTCCCACGGCAATCAATACAATGTGTACCCCGACGATAAACACCGAACACACCATTCCGCATGCATTTCCATTGCGGTCGCAGCCCTTAAAATAATTACGGATGCACTTCTGCAAGCCCGCATTCGCGTTTCTGTTGTGGCGCCGCAGAACACAACGCAGATGCATCCTCGGGGTTTATTTTTTTCTACTGAAGTGGAGCAATGAACGACTGGCCGACACATGGAATGAGCCTATTTACATCGCTTCTGTGAACGATACATACATGGGCGCGCATCCAAGCATCAGCAACCATATGCTATTCACGGTAAAGTGTGCACTTTTTGAAGCCTTCTCATTGTTAATAATAGTCAGTACAAATATTTTACTGGTGCCTTAGACGATAACTTTCCAGTCCGGAGAATTATATACACTGTGTTTATTACTTACATGTCGATATTTATTTTAAAAAGGTTGTGCAAGGATTAAAAATTGCTTACAGGAAAAAAGTAACTAGAACCTCAAAAGTGCTCACTTTACTTTGAACATCATAAGTATATCAGGATTCAAATTATGAATCAGCTGATTTGTGCTGACACTGACAAACATGCAATTTACTGCTTTTAAACTGTATCATGTATTTTGACACAAGGTTTTATACTTACAAACCTTAAGGCTGTTGCCTGGTAGAGTATTTTGTATAAGGAGATATATGTTCATGAAATTCAGATTTTTGAAGCAAATTTTGAAGATATAAACTTGAAACAGCAACCTAAGTGCGAGAAAAGAAACTTTTAAGCTCTTTATCGAGGCAAATACAACAATTCGTTTTTCAGGAGCTTTTAATTTAATTATCAATTTTTCTGATCTTTCCAGGAAACAGGCTATACATCAATGTTAAAAAAGGCTTCTATAGCAAAGAATCACGTATTTGGTGGCTAAAAAAATTCCCTGGGGGGTATATATTAATAAAAACATATGTATGTATAATATTTGTATGTATATATATATATACATACAAATATTATACATACATATATATACATACATGTATGTATAATATTTGTATATATATATATATATATATATATATATATATATATATATATATATATATATATATATATATATATATATATACATATACATACAAATATTATACATACATTTGTTTTTATTATATTAATATATTTATATTAATTTAATATAATATTATTATATTAATAAAAACATATGTATGTATAATATTTGTATGTATATAAAACCAAAAACTCAAAATATGTATAACACTTCCTGGAACTCGAAATGGCGTGAATATTAATAAAAACATATGTATGTATAATATTTGTATGTATATATATATACATATTTTGAGTTTTTGGTTTTATGCCTACCTGATTTCGCTGGTATTTTCCCTGGAAAATCTGTTGCTGCCTCATTAGCTTTTACGTTACAACGCTGTTAAATGTTAATGTTAAGAGGATTTTGTTTGATTTTTATATACATTGTGTATTATCGTTCCATAATTAATGGCCCTTGTGAATCAGGAAAAAGAAATTTCTGTTATGTGGTACGTGATGATATAATTGAGAAGGGAGAATGAAGGGAGTTAAAATATTTAAAAAAAATTGATTAATGTCAAAAGTTTTGTCTACTTTGACGTCGAAAACAAGTACATATGATCATATATGAATTAAAAATGACGACTAAGTTGAAGTAAAGTTACAGATGCGTACATGTAATTGTTTGCAGTTACAAGTTCCAGAAATTAAATTCTCCATAACTTGTGAATTTTCAGCTTGACTCTAGGTCAAACTGGCATTTTCAGAATAAGTGCTTAATGGTGTTGGATATCAAAAATTAAATTATTAAATATTTTTATCAAACATTGTTTGACATATACGCACTGTATCTAATGCCATTTCCCCCGAATAAATAATTCTCACACTTTATATATTTTTTAATCTTTTGATGTAAAATCCAAAATATTTATATTTTCCTGCAGGCATAACAAATACTAACTAAGTTGTATAAATGAAAAAAATGTATAAAGTAAACTAATGCAATGGCCTACCACGTCACAAATGTGAAACCACAAAATAACATGCCATATAACTGAAAAAAAAAGTATTGAATGTAAAAAAAAAAGTGTTATATATGAACAAAATGTTGCACATTTTAAACATTTTTTGTCATAAATGAACTGTTATTCGGTAATTACATTTATGTCATGAGGTTAGTCCTCGGCATTTTTTCATTAGTATGTCTTTGTTAGTGTTTGTTATGGCTGCAGCAAAATAAAAATAATTTGTATTTTACATCAAATTATTTCAAAAATATGAAATATAGAATTTTGTTATTCGAGGAAATTGTCATTACATACAATGCATACACGTAGATCAACGTTTGGTAAAATTATATAATAATTAGTTGTTTGCGATCAAACATACTTAAACCATCACATTGTAGCGGCCACCAAGGCGCCGCACACAAACCTCCTAAGGTACGACGGGGTATAGCCTGTGGAGCTAGATAGTTGTTTGTATAACATGCTCCACATAGCCGACGACCTGGTGTGTATATAAGCGACGCGCGCAGTGCGCCACCCCCTCCTCCCCTCCCCACATACAATCACCGCCGTGCAAGGAGTCAGTCAGAGTGACATTCGTTGTAGTCGACTACGAAGGAGAGGGCAACACTATAACACGGCCTAGAGGAGCTCTAGGCCATCCTACTGAAGTCTTCTATGGTAAGCATAAATCCGCTTGGCAGTTAGGCATAACGCTATCTCTCGAGTCCCCGTTACACAGTAATCCTAACGTAAAATCTTTGGCAAGGTTAGGCAGTTCGCACAGAGTCTTGCAATTAGAATAACTTGTACTTCTTGTAATTGATGAAGAGTTAACATTTGCGTACTTCAGTAGGTCTATTTTGTTATTAACGAATATCTCAAACGTGTAGTTATTGCTATAATAAAGGTGTTGTGTTTAATGAAGTCTGGTATACCAGCTCAACTTTGAGTTATATATACCCCATGAGTAGTCCCACTCGTAGAACGATGATTTTGGCATATAATAACTGAGTTCAGTGTTCACAGTGAAGTTGTATAACAGTGATAAGGTTAGGAGTAAGGGGGAGTGCTACACTGGTGGAGCCGCCGTTCGATCCACCTCGCACTTGTGCGAGTAAGCTCAGATCATATAGAATTCATGAAATTGCGCTTCGCGATAGGTAATTATACGCAGCTGCAAAGGATGGACGTAGGAATTAAAAACATGGCCGCGCTTCAAACCAACCACATCGCGCGAAGGCGTAAATACTTGTTAATTATTGTGTGTTTCCATTAACGTATTATCCCAGGCTGCCATGCAACATTAGGTTCTTTGTAACAACAGACTACAGTGCGTGTTTTGTTATAGAATTAACGAGTCCAGTGATTATTTTAGCGCCGGCAAGTGTATCAGTTGTCAGTCCCGTGCGGCCAAGGCACAAGCAGTAAGCAATAGTGTGGCAGGTTAGTACGCCATGCATGTAGTCGGCAGCTCGCGTAGGAGGCCTTGCCAGACCAGCAAGTTTGAAGTCACATCGCCTTCCCCACACCTTTAGATAACTTGTTTTTTTTACGTATTTCAAATTAATGCATATAATCTCCTTCTTATTGCGGTGAGACAACCTTTTTCCCTTATAAGCAAAGAGATCTCCACTAGTGTTGTGTATGTGCTTCGGAGAATTTTCCACTATTCTTTTATCTGCTAGTTGTAAGTGAATGTGAACAACTCAGTGCACATACTCTTACACATACAATACACTTAACACAGTACATGGAAATATGTAGCAAAAACAAAGCTTCCTCTGTCTCTAAAATAATAAAATGTGTACTTATTGACAGATCAGAATTAGAGCGTGCATTAAACGAGCGTAATCGCCAACGAGCAGTAATTCTGGACCCAGAACAGAATGCTAGTAACCTACAGAACGAAACTCTCGAAGACCTGAACATTATCAAAATTATGCACCACCACCTACTCAATTAAACGAACACACACCGTCTCGTGCCGTTAGCCCACAGTCAGATTTTCTGGGATTACCTGTATATGAAGACGCCACACACATTTCCCATTTCCGCCCTCGCCCACCATCCATAAGTACATCAATACAGAACCATAAACTACACATTTCACCACATACAACATGGAAAACCCACATCCACAACAACCACTGCAAATTGTAATTCCTCAGCCAGAAAAACCGTCGTCCTTTTTCACGTAAGCACGGCGAGAACGTCGTTGATTTTCTTGAAGCATTAGAAGAGGTAACTGATATTAATGAATGGACAGAGGCAGACAAATGTAGGCGACTTAAATTTTAGTTGCTTGTTACTGCAAAACATACCTTTGAAAACATTACACAAAATCGCCACCAGCTAGTCACGTGGTAAGAACTCACAACTGCCCTAAAGGGCACCTTTACGAGTACTGCCAACTCAGAGAGTTTTAAGCATCGCATCTAAAACAAGCGTCAGACTGTAGGAGAGGACACACTCCATCACACTGAAACAATGAAGTATTGTAGAAGTAAATACAACTCCCACATGTCTGGATAGGAATTCGTGAACATAATATGGAAATCTCTTTTGCCATCCGTTGCGTATAAGTTGGTAGGCCTTCCCAATGAGATATTGCCAGAAATGATAGCCAACATCAAAATAATTGACGTTGGCCTGTACAGATATCAACAGACACTAACGCAGCCACGGTAAAACCCCGAATCGGAACACCTGGAATCTGAAGTAACAAAATTAAAACAAGCAATAGCACAACTTTCGCTAGCACATAATCAAAACACAACCAATCAGGCAGTGAAAATTCCATCACCACAACAGT
The DNA here is from genome assembly GCA_029891345.1 of Dryococelus australis. Classification (NCBI taxonomy): domain Eukaryota; kingdom Metazoa; phylum Arthropoda; class Insecta; order Phasmatodea; family Phasmatidae; genus Dryococelus; species Dryococelus australis. The sequence goes on from CM056999.1 coordinate 42,753,326, forward strand.
ACGACACTTTTCACCACCAATCACGATGCAGAGGACCACAACCACGCCGTGGGTATTTTAATTCTTATAGTTCCAAACGTAGACACCAGCATAATAACCAGCGTGTCATTATTTTCACAGAAAGTCCTTCCCACAACACACAATATCGAGGTTATCATGAATCACAAAGGGGTGTATCTTATTTCCGTGGTTGCGCAAACGAAGGCAACAACTCTCAACAAAATAATTACTACACCCCACAGTACAACAAAGACAGCCACTTCAGCACACAGGGGCATAGCTACAGAGGAGCACAGTCACGACACAACACAACAAAAAACTTCCATACGAGGGGGTGAAGAACACAACCCCCAACGAAAACAACGTCCGAGCAGAGCAATTTTCTATAAGGGGGTGCCTTATAGGTCGTATACCGTGATCGCGAAATTCAACGCCAACAGTAATTAATCCCCACAAAACTTAACACCCTCAGTTCAATGAAAAGATTGTGTTTTACAATTGAACACTGAACAGGAGTTTTAGTCAGAGATACATTTCACGCCGCCGAGAATTCAGCATAACGTATATATGTCACGCAAAGTTCTGCCTCAGCGGATTGCACGTATACTGTCTACGAGGACAGCGCAAACCAGGCCAGCATTGTCGCACCGCCACCACGCGACTCACTCCACGATGTTGCCACGCCTAAAAAAAAAAATTGTCGCTGACAAGCAGAAAGTCTCCGGACCACGCAGTCTTGTCCAAGACACATGTGCGTTGTGATTTTTACGCCAGACATAAAAGCCGTAACTGCAGTTTGTTCCCGCACCAGGAGTTTGCGTTCTCGACAGATATCAGTAACCGATTCAGACGCTTTAAAAACAAAGTCGGGCTGACGCAGAGAGCTATTTTTGTAGGGCGGGCATCCCAAAACAGCGTGGTCGACACTACTACTAGTTTTCAAAACACAAGGAGTGAGGCCCGTGATGATGAGCTGATGTTGGAAAACAGACTGAGCGGGGCCACACCTCGATCTAGTTCAAGTAAACAAATACGCACCAACACAGAATGTCGAATGTCAGCACGTAGGACTTCGCACAGCGACAGCACGCATCCTTGCCGCTATTAAAGGAAAACTATATTGTGCACTGCTAGACACTGGGTGCTCTCGCAGTAGCATAGCTAGCGCAGTTATATCTGATCAGCAAATTTACCCCTTATGGGAACCAATAACTTCAGTTAGAGCAACATCAGTATTAACTTCACCAAAATTTGAAACGACGATTAACTTAAGCATTCATGGCCGCACTTACGCGCAAAGCTTTTTAGTTGTTGACAATCCGAAGCAAGATTTAATTTTAGGGGTTGATTTCATCAAACAATATGACTTAATCCCGATTTTGAAATATAATATTTTCTTCATCCATTCATATGTTGCAAACGAAATTATGGTAATACCTTTGTGTTCCCCTTATTTACAGTATTGCACTTCAATTTCCAACAATGCCAAAATCCATTGATCAATATTTAGATGTCGTCTGTGCAGACAGAAATTCAACGTCATGTGCTAATGGAAAACTTTTATATATTTGTTTACAATCAGTGGAAAACAGTGTATTACGATAATACCACAATGACGTGAATACCCAGTTTAGAGGAAACAGAGGAATACAGGTAATTGGTGACGTGGGATCGTGGTGCTGTAACTTGTCAACAAATAAACACTTACATGCTTTGCTTGAAAACGATGCCCTGTTGGACCAACAAATTAATACCCTTGCCAGTAACATTCACACAACCAACAAAGCCCTTAATATAAACTTTAAGGCGATCAACGAAATCCAGCACAAATTGGAAGAAAAGATAAATTCTCTCTCCCCAGCGATCAATGGCATTCCTAATGTTTTGAAAAGCCAAAAGGCAGCCATCACTAAACTTGACATCCTTGAGACCCAATATAACTTGTTAGTCACAAGTATTTTGGCAGTTACTCAATAACATGGTAATGGAAAAATCAATTAGATCCTTTATTCACTCATGCCAGTTGCATAAGTTACCTCTTAATGCAGTAAACAAGTCACAGCTGTCCAATGACCTCAGTAAATTTAATGTACAACTTTTGAAACTGAACTTAACACTAAGCATTGGTGTTTCAGATATGTTTAAATGTCACTCGCATGAACTGACAGAAAGCTCATTCTCTAAAAACCAGCTGGTCATTAAATTACAAGTGCCTATTATCAGTGTTCATTCCTCGTGGAAGATTTGCAATTTAATACCAGTCCCTGATCGTTTTAGCTACCAATCTTGTACGATTCATGTACCACCTGCTACCATTGCAATTGACCTTAAGGCAATCCCTCACTCACCAGAAATGCCACAGGACGTCATACTCAACCCAAAAGAATCACTCTCATGTGATAGTTCTAAATGTGTATATATAAAACAGTAACTTCAAACTAGTCAACTGCTTCTGCTCTTTTGTAATCAATGAGAAAATATCGGTGCTTGCAAAATTCTGATTCAGAAATCCATATTCCGAAAGAAGGAATTTTAAAAAGCTTAAAGCGGAAAAAAAAATAGTGGATGCTTAAAAATAGTTGAAGGTACCGGTTATTTGTCTGTTTTTACAGCACTTGCGGGTATTATTAACAATACTTGGTACTACATGCATTAAAAGAACTGCCAAGAAAGTTTGTTTGCGCCAACAAGATATCTTTCGCGCAAGCAATGTAAAAAATGTAGAGTTGATTAAGATGGAATTTGAAACATATTTTATTGATTTAACAAACGGGTGTAATCAACTGATATGTACATTTTGCTAAAGGTACAGCTACTTTTTTTTTTCTATTTTTTTACGAAGGATATTTTTGTGAAAACAATGACTTAATTGTTTCGTCATTCGCTAACAGTTTTTCGTTGACTCGAACAATATTTTCTTCCAGTGATAGTATTACATGCAATGAAGAACTGTCGCAAAATGTAAAACATTAGTCATCTATATAAAATAAAATGATCTTATTAGTTTTCAAACTTGGCCTCTTTCCCCCTCCCCTTCTCCATAATATACTAATGTTTGTTGCTCCATCGTTATTTTCGATTCTTTCGTCTTAACTTGTTTCAGTAAATATTTCTTGTGAACATTGTTTGGTAACATTTGATAAATAATACAGTATTGAAAAAAAATAGAAAATATAAATCCTCTCCTAACTTTTTACAAAAATCTTAACTTTACTGACTTTACCGGAGATGACATTATTTGTAATGCTTTAAAATATGCCTGTGTTAGTAAAAGATAAAACATCCAGTTTATTAGGAATACCAGTATAGTCTATTTGCTGTTACTTCACACTCTTTGAATCAAAACATTGAAAAATCACCCCATGTATGACATTTTTGGTTGTTTCCCAAATATGCCATGTGTCACAAGCGTTTTGTACTTCCGTCAACAAAAAGAATTTCTTTTTTAAAATTAAATATAACTATTACTTATATTTTATTTACGAAATAAAATTCTTCATTTGCAATGAATGCGAATAAAATCAGGTAGAAAATACATGTGATGGTAACAACTGGTAAGAAATAGTTCCAACACAAAATATTATGAAGTTGAGGGCTCACGAACGCGGTGAGTTGTCCGTTTGGTGTAATTTTCCAGCTTTGTTCACATTAGGCGGAGGAATATCCTGGAAGTAGAACATCTGGAAGGTTTCAGAATAGTTGGAAGTCAACGGGGGTGGACTCTGCATACTTCTTTCCGCCTCACGACACATGACACTGCCGGCTAACGCTTCTACTTTGTGGATAGAGTCGCTTGTTTCTAAAAGTTATCAACCCACCATAATCCAAAATTTGGACCAACTTTTATCCCTAATACACTACGCTGTTGTTTTTCTAAGCTTTTCTCTTCTTTTACGTAGTTACTGAGCATGCAGGTTGTGCTGAAACCCTCATGAACTAATCCTACCAAAACTTGAAACTTCTATACCTATGCATTATGAATTCTGAACATGTATACAACTTATTTATAAATTCTGTAGCTGGGAACAACAGGTGGAAACAGTTCGCAAACATTTATTGTTAGATAATTGAAGGCTCTTTAAAAGTATTCACTTTTAACTGTGTCTGTAAAACATTTCATAGTTATTGGATACCAGCCATATGTACACAACTTTGAGAAAATTAATAAATGACGAAAATATCGATGATTACTCTACGCTTTTCCTCGTATTAACTACGTCAGCTTCTGGTAAAAAAAAAAATTATTCACACACTACTACAAAAAATTGCGATGCTAACAAAAATATATTTAGAAAATTTGGCAGCAATAACGTTTTTTAAAATACATTTTAAAACACATCGGTCAAGATTTATTTAAAAAATATATCAAGGACTCTTCAATGTCACAGAAATTTTTAATTCTCTAGGATTTTTTTTTTACGAGACAATTGTTCCGATCTTATTCGTATGACAACTCCTGCATTATGTTATTTAGCTGTTGCATGTGTGACACTTATTTTGGAGGCTGTAGATTCGAGCCCTTTCGATTGTACAGAGATATTTTAATTTTTGTTTATACTCATCCATCCCTACAGCAGGATTTTTCCCATTTATGGGCAGCGGGTTGTTTTGATACACTGTGATAACGTTTAAAGCTATGTTTTTTTCATTCTTTATTATTCCCGTTTTGGAATTCGAATATAACCGGATCAGAGTTTAATTTGATACTGTGGTAGTTTTAATTTGGTTATCGATGTTAATCGAAAAATTTTTTACTCAATTCCGTGGTCGCTTATGACCTCGATTCAGTGCGCCCCACAAACGCACTAGTCGACCAGGGAAATTCCAGTGCATTTAAATTATACTACGTAACTTCACGCATGGCTACCGTTAGATCCTTTCTGTGGTCAACTTATCAACACAGAAGTCAAACACGTATATATATATTTCACGGTAAAGTGAGCACTTTTGAAGACCTAATAACCATTTAAAATAAATATTCACATGTAAGTAACAAACACAGCGTGCATAATCCACCGCAATCGGAAGTTAACGCCTAGGGCTAAAATATAATACATTTACTGACTATTATTCGAAATGATAGGGTTCTCAAAAGAGTTCACCTTACCGTAAATATACTATAACCATATTTGTTGTAAAACATGTGCAAATATATGCATTTTAACCCACTTACCGAAGAAAAGAAAGGCTTATGAAATCACTTTCCTGTCTTTGTGTGTATAGGTGTGTCTAGGTGTGTGTGTGTGTGTGTTTTTCCCTTTCAATTTTTTTACACGTAAACAGAACTTCACCAACCTCGGTACACACATCTTTATAGTTTTCGACCACGCTGGGCACATAAGTTCAAAACTTTAAAGTGTAGGGCGAGTCATATCTCGGAAACCATTCAACCGATTTTAAACCAAACTTTGTATGCTTACAGCGCATATTGTAAGCCTTAAACTCGGAGTTGAATATTGCTGTTGGATAGCCATTTTGGAAGATAGCGCCATATTAAAAAATAAAAATTTTTCTTTATATCTCGAAGACTACTCAACTTATTTTCGCCAAATGTGGCACGTAAGTGATACTATGATTGGCTATGTAAATTTAAGTAACTGAAATTAATTAGAAACTTATTTTCTAAATGGCGGATACATAAATATTTTAAGTTTATTTGGTATAATTACCATACCGTTTGACCAATTTCAACCAATTTTTGTACGCTGACAGTATATATTACAACCACCATAATAAGCCAAGCAACAGCCACCTTTGCGCGCAATTTTGGAAGATAACGCCATAGCAAAGATAAAAAATTCTATCTTGAAAACTATTGAAATAAATTTTCTTCAAATTTGGCAAGTGAGTAATACTATTATAGACCAAGTAAATATAAGTAAATAAACTTCAGTAGACACTATTTTCAAAATGGCGGCCACATTAATATGTCACTTTTATTTGATATAACTACGGTACTATCTAACCAATTTCAACCAAATTTTGACTCTAACAGTATCCATTACAACCATCAAAAAAGCCAAAAAAAACTTTTGTACTATATTTTGTAAGATAGTAATACATGAATTAATCAATTTTTGTGTAATTTCTCGGAAACAATTGACAGATTTCTATGAAATTTGGCAGTCAAGTAGTACTGCCGCAGCTGACATGCAAAAATATGTGTTTCAAGTTTGTTAGACACCTATTTTCAAAATAGCAGCCATCTAGCTATTTTAGCATAGTGTGGTACACCTTCGAAACCATTTAATCTATTCCAACTTAACTTCGTATGCTGGGAGTATATATATAACAAATATCAAATGTGTATATGCAGAACCTCCTTTGTTCTCCATTTTTTAAGATAGTGCCACCCGATTAAATAAAGTTTTATGTCATATCTCGGCAAACAATTTGGCGATTCCTACCCATTATGGCAAACAAATAGTACTGCGGTAGGTAATATTAACTGTTATGTTTCCGGTATGTCTCACACTTATTTTCAAAATGTCGGTCATGTAACTATTCTAGTTTCGTTTGTGAGATCACCGAAACCATGTAATTAATTCTAATGAAACATTCTACTTTGGATGTAGATATTACAAAAAATAATTGTGTACACTAACATCTTTTGTCCGCCATGTTTTAAATTGTATCACTTGACAAATTAAAATTATGTGGTCTCCGAAAAAAAACAACCGATTTCTACCGAATTTGACAAAAAATTATCACTATGGCATGCTATGTAAACTGGACAATTTTCAGAGGGTCAGAAATACACATTTTCAAAATATCGGCCATATAAATATTATAGGTCCAAATTTTTTATCTACGAAACTGCGAAACAAATTTCAACTTAACCTTGTGTGCTGACAGTATCAGTTATATCGATCAGAATTCTCTATGCAAAGCCTCATTTCTCACCCATTTTGTAAAATAGCCCTACATGAAATAATACAATTATTATGCCGTGTCTCGCGAAACAATCAACCGATTTCTTTTAGGTTTGGCGAAGAAGTTGTACTGTGGTAGGCTATATCAATTTATATGTTTTAAGTATGTAAGTTTCTTATTTTATGAATGGCGCACACAGGAAAATTTTAGCTTAGTGTGCTATATCCACGAAAATATGTAACAGATATAAATTAAATTTTTTATTGTTTATATGACAGGAATCGAATGTACTAATATATAAACTTTTTACCTCCACTTATGAAGATATTCATATGATCAATGGAGGTTTCATGCCATATCTCGAGAACCAATCAACCGATATGCATACAGAGATCCTCTTTTGCCGGATTTTCTTGCAAAGTATTGTCAAGTGAGCAAACGGAACATTTTGCCATATTTGCAGCATAATTCGACTACTTCGCACCAAATTTTGCACACCTGCAGGAAGCCAAATAAAGTTACGTGGTTTAAATGGGGTCAGACAATAATTTTAAAAGGGCGGCCATTTAAATATTTTCATGTTTCACGTATCTATTTAACAGTTTAACAATTTCAATCCAACGCTTTATACTGACATTTTCTATTAAAAACATTGGGTAAAGAGCTTCTTATAAGTAATTTTTTAAGATAGCTCCATTAAGTACATTAAGGTTTCCATGCCATATCTCGGAGACCAATCAAGCGATTTCCCTCAAATGTTTCACACAAGTATTTGTTATGGCAGGCCTTATAAACGTATTTGTTTTAGGGTCTCAGGCACTTATTTTCAAAAAGATGACCGAATAAATATTTCAGGTTAGTGAACCCTATCATTCAAAACATTAAACTGATTACATCCGAAGTTGATGCTGAGAATACTACCCCCGTGATGCAGTTGATTGCAAGCTAGCTTAAAGGTACGAGTTTTTCCAAATTCGAACCGCGTGTAAGCAACTCGCATATTTTAATTGTTTTTGTTCTGTATCATATGTTTCTGTTATTATCTCTAATGATATTGCTTTTAACGCCTACGTACCATCTAAACTTTCAAGAACTTCACTAAAATTTGTTTGCATTACGTAGAGGAAATTAGATTTATTAGTTATCAGAAACTTCTTGTTTTAAGTAGCATACCTTCCTGATTTCTATGTCTAAAAAGTGGGCAAGCAGGAGTTTTTTTTTTGTGTGTGTATGTTTTTATGAGAGAGAGTGGAGAGGGAGGCGGGGGGGAGGGAGAGTTGCTTTTCTTTTGAATGCAGTTGTTCATTCAAGAGTGACTATGATAATGAATAAAGTTATTTTTACGTTACCAGCTGATGTAATTATTACTTTATCAATGTATGGTTATCAACGACTAAAATTGAAAAGACACTTACGAATTTTACCAAACGACTATTAATTAAAGGATCACACTTTTAGAGAAATTTGGGATAGAGATTTTATTGAAGCCCTTAAATTCAACGAAAGAAAATTATTCAAATGGTTTTCTACAAACCATTCGGCACATTGTTGTGATAACAGAAGTAATAATTGATAGTTTTTCATTTGTAAATATCAACTTCACCTAGCTAATTCTTATATTAATAGTAATAAAAGATACAATCAATCAGAAAATCAACTAAAACATGTGATTTTTGTTGAAAGTATAATCAGAAAAAAAAATTTTTTTTTTTATTTCAAAAAAAAATTATTTTCTTAGCTTATTATGAGTAAATTTGAAGTTGGAAACCTTCCTCCTGGATTTTGAATCGTTTTCATCCTAATTTCGCTCGTGACGGATATATATATATATATATATATATATATATATATATATATATATATATATATATATATATATATATATATATATATATATATATATATAGATGACTTCAATTTAAATGTATCAGACTTTATATTGGGGAGGGTTTTACATTGAGAAATAATTTATAACAATAATATTTCGGTCGTTGCAATTACTGACGATTGTAATTTTGGAATTTCTCAAGGATTTTTTTTTTATTGAACATAGCCTATATCCATGTGGAAGATTATAACTTTCTAACAGTGAAATAATTACAAGAATCGGCCCTTTAGTTTTTGTAGAGCATGCAGCCAAGTAGCTCATTTTTCTCTGACTTGTTTTACAAGTTGTCGCAAGTTGTCGCAAAGTAGTCACGGGTATTCGCAGATTGTCGCAATTTGTCCCAAGTAGTCCCAAGTAGTCACATGTAGTCGCAGGTAGTCACGGGTAGTCGCAAGTTGTCACATGTAGTCGCAGGTAGTCACGGGTAGTCACGGGTAGTCGCCGGTTGTCGCAAGTTGTCGCAGACAGTCGGAGGTAGTATCGGGTTGTTGTAGGTTGTCGCAGGTAGTCGCAAGTAGTCGTAATTAGTCGCAACTTGTCGCAAATTGTCAGCAGTTATCGCAGGTAGTTGCAGGTAGTTGGAGTTAGTCGCGGGTAGTCACACGTTGTCACAGGTTGTCGCAAGTAGTCGTAAGTAGTCGCGGGTAGTCACAGGTTGTCGCAGGTTGTCGCAAGTAGCGCGGGTAGTCGCAGGTAGTCACGGGTAGTTACGGGAAGTCACGGGTAGTCACGGGTAGCCACAGGTAGTCACGGGTAGTAGTATATATAGGCATGTATTCCAATAGCTCCATAAAATCTGAGCGAAGCGGTGGCAGGCAGCTAGTAAATTATAAACACAGACATTGTGAGTCCTATAAAAATAAAATGTTAGTTGGCAGTCGATACTTCCTAACATTCTTAGATAAATTGTGCTTTTTATCATATATTATCTATTAGAAAGGGAAATAATATCTCAGAAAATATAAATGTAACAAAAAAGTTAGTACCTCAGTGTCCAGTTTACTTAGTGACAGTGGGGACGAGTGTAAGTCATCTGAATATAAATCTGGAGCAAGTCCAAACGAATTGTAGTTGATTACACGATCCTACACACATCTCAATTAAACTTGAAGACAGAAAAACTGGGTCACACATGGATGTGTAGTGCGCCTGATGCTGTGATTCTACCCCAACCAAAAAGTGGCACGAAAGCCATAATTAAAATGTTTAATTACAATTGGCAGTAAAGCCTATGCGATCATTACTGGAGAAAATAACGATTTAGATAGCTAACCGAAAATTCCAGTTTTAGTTGGTGAGCATCTAATGGCTATATGATATAGGATGAGGAAAATTCTAGTTTTAGTTGGTGAGCATCTAATGGCTATATGATATAGGATGAGGGAAATCAGGAAGTAAGACTTCCAAGAGATGCGATATTTCATGGGATTAGTGAAACTAAGAAGAATCTGACATAACCAATAAAATTTGGCTTGATTCTTGAGTGGGGAATAAAAGATGAACAATTATCTGCTGAAGAAAGGGCTGGTGTTGACGAGCTTGGTGGTGTATTGATTGCATTCGGGAGGACCACCGTTTGAATCCCGACCCGGCCATCATGATCTAGGTTTTCCATGCCAAAACGAAATCACTCCAGGCTAATGCTGGAATGGTTCCATTCCGGGAATGGTTCCGCTCCCTCTAATGACCTCGCTGTCAACGTTATGTTCAACCTCACCTACCAATACCAGTACAGAAAAAGAAGATAAATAATATAGTGAGTCAGAAGAAAAAAAAGATGAATACGGAAGAGAAAAAAGAAGTAAAATCTTGGCAGTAAATCAGCATGATTATGCCCTACTCTCCTATCAAAAAATTAATTAATAGCCAAGACAAGAAAACTGAAAAGAGGCTAGGAAAAGATTTCACAGAGAGAAAACCCACTATACTACAGGTGAATAAAGAACAAATTCAAGCAATGCAATTTCAAAGTAATAAGTGACTCTTCAAAATCAAAGATACTGGAAACTCTAAAGTCATAGTAGTAGCAGAAGGTTTTGAACAAGACCATGGAATGGCTTTGATGAAACTTGTAGCCCTATTAAAATATCCACCAATATTAATATTCTGCATCAAGGATGCATTTATTTATGGTAATCTTGAAGAATAGTTGTATATGAGTTTGCCTGAAAGATACAATAAAGATAATAATAAAGTTTGTAAACTTCAGAAGCCAATATGTAGCCGTAAATTTGAATCGAAATTTAAGGTTATCCTCCATGAAAACAGAATAGCGTATTTTTTTGAACAATGTCAGGACCATTCCTATTAATTGTAGCATGTTAACACATAGCAATATTATATGAAAAACTAGAAGAACTTTTAGATTTTAAAGACAACACACATTCCTGAGGCACGAGATAAGAAATAAAAAGGAATTCTTGAAATTGATGCAAACCTTTATTGAATAGAATTGTTCAACTTTATATTATATATGGGGCCCATACACAGGAACAACTATTACAAAATAACTGCAAGAAGGAGAACACCGACAAAACCGAACTAATTTCTAGCACTGTACAACTATAGATAGTCAGTTTTATTGGGGTAGAAAAGCCAAACATCACATTAATTTTGCTGTTGGGTATTGAAGTCGACATATTGAAAATTGAAGGAGTCAATATCTGGCAAATATCAAAATGAACGTGCCATATACCAAAGGAAGTTTTGCTAGAGTAATTCTGATTATGCTGGCGATGTTAATACACGACAAATATCATTAACTTTTACTATAATTCTCTGCAGCGGTGGACCCGTCCGGTGTAGAGTGAGTGAGTGAAGAGATTAAGTGGCTCTTAACACCGAGGTCTTGAGAGTGAGGTGAGTGTGGAGCACCGCCGGAATGAAGGGGTGGGGGAAACGGGGAGATCCCCGAGAAAACCCTCCGACCAGCGGCATCGTCCGGCAAGATTCCCACTTGCGAAAATCCTGAGTGAGCCGGCCGGGGATAGAACCCGGTTCACCTTGGTGGGAGGCGAGCAGGCTAACCGCTCAGTCACCGTGGCCCTGCCCCATGAGCTATAGACTATCGCCCGTTTCCTTAGAAGCACGGACGCTGTTGCAACTATTTGCACAACTAAAAAAGATAGTGTTGAATTGATTACAAATAGTATCACAAACACTAGTTTGTGATACTATTTGTGCAGCAAGTTCACAAACGTTAAAGATTTTTTTTTTTTTTTTTAATTTACGAACAAAGGTGTGTAAATTTCAATTATTGCCTAACTCATTTACCAACAACACCACTGGGCATAGTTAATTATTGAATAAGTAATCATAACATCATCTCTGAGTAAAAAATTTAAAATAAAGTAAAACTATGAAGTGTGTTAAAGAATAAATTAGTTTAATTTGCGACTGTAAAACTTATATATATATATATGTGTGTGTGTGTGTGTGTGTGTGTGTGTGCACGCGCGCTCTTGTGTGATTTTTAAATAGTACACTGTTTATATTTTTAATGTGATAAACACTTGTTCCGTAAATATATATGTATATATATATATATATATATATATATATATATATATATATATATATATATATATATATATACACACACACACATGAAGAATAAAATGAAACTGAACAAATGAGAATTCTGTGTAAAAACATAATTAAAACAGCTAAGTCGGCAGACGTGCAGAGATGTACAGAAAGAGTAAAAACTACTCGTAGAGAAGTAGTAAAACCACCTGATCTAGCGAACGTGGTTGGTCTCGTAATGCCGATCACTGGATCATGGTGAAACATGTACAATTTATAAACTCGCCAAAGGTAATAAGTTTGCACGCTGCTTAACAAATTTGGATCTTTCATTTAATTTCATCTCACGCGAGCCTCGAAGCGAGCAGAGTAAGCCGGAGAAAGATATTCACGACAGGTAGTAATCATAAGACATATTCCTCAGCTTTATCCTTTGGATAAGTGCGTGAAACGTCGAATCCATTCTTGGCGTGTTGTAGGAAGGTGCTTTATATTTTGGCTGTCGTTTTGTGAATGGCGTCCACGCGATCGACCAACGTTACTATCGAAACTGAAACTTGGGATTGAATAGTGTAACTACTGAGCGAGTGATTGCAGCAACTTTATGTAGAATGCTTTATTGACCCAGTTTTACCAGGCGTGTCTATTATTTATTCTGATTTACAGCGAACTCGAGTGTTCGAAGTGAAGATCGTCTCGCACGGAATGTATTTTTCAGCGCATCAGAATGTGTGACACTCAGTCAGGAAGTGGCGGGTTTGATATCGCTCAGCTGCACCGAGGACTGTTATTCTCAAATACTTATCCAACTCGACCTTAGGCAAATACTTTAACAGTTCCTAATATGAAACTTCCGCAATCATCATCCTTGTGAATGAAATATTTATTTTATTTTGTATAATCTCGGTGCGTAAAACAAAATAAAAAATAAACACGTGTGTCATTAATATTTTACATTTTTCACCCCGGTTTCCCTTTCCACGAAATGTCTTTTGCCAGCAGCGTTTCGGCGACCCTGTTCGAAGACCTTTTTTTCCTGGAAGGCAGCCTGCGCACTATTCAACATTTATTCCGCTGCAAGACGTCTTTCTGGGAAATATTAACAGCAGGAAAGTTGTTACGTGACAGGGTGTTTATTTTTAAAATGGGACGGTTCATATGCTGGCTGATTGTGAGCCTCTACAAAGTACGTCACACAAAGATACACGAGGCGATTTCAGGGAATCTGTGTTTCCGATCTGCTGATAAATATTATCTTATTCGCATATACTAGCGACCCGCCCCGGCCTCGCTCGGGTGCGATTTCCCAATAAGTCGTTGTTTAGGTTTACAGCAAGTAAATACACGAGATGCTTAAGGTAACTAACATAGGATTAATAAAGTGTTTTTAAAAAATTCTTCGTAAGTGAACTCCTATTTTTAATAAAAATTTTAAAAGGCAAAAACGGTTACTGTAGTCCATCCTTAAAAGATTAACATATGCTGTCGTGGACCTTATTGTAGAACTTTTTAAGATCTACAATTCTGCAGCAGAATAATTCGGTGTATCTCTTCTGGTTTAGTCAGGGTAAACCATCTAAGCGCCCGAACGACCAGGCGACTTTGTACTATGTATAGATAGTTTATTTGATTTATTGGCGCTGTCTATGCTGGACTAACAATCGAACGGCAGGAAAACTAGAAAACCAAATAAAACTACTTTTTAAAACCAATATAACCTCGTAAACAGACGATATCGCAAAACAGAAATAATTATTTTTAAAATGCGAAATCTTACAACACTATACAATGGCATCATGAAGAGGTCCTCCGAAAAAAAAAAAATAGTAGCTAGAAGCTCCATGACATAAAAAATATTTCAAACGACATCAAAATTTTCTTGAAACTGTAGTGATATACAAATATCTCCAATTAAAAATTCTGACATCGTTACACAAATCTTCGGATCTTGGCATTTCAATAGCGAATAACTAACCTCGTAAATTCAATGGACAAACGTCTGGAAAAAACCTCTTTAGTTAAGATTTCAAGTAAGCAATCGTACTTCAGGAACCAGCAACTATAAAAAAATAAACTTGCAATTTGCGTAACTTTCGGAGCTGTGAATTATATGTAGCTATCAATCTCAGAGTCCGAAAGACTGTAAATAACAATAGAGAAAACAGAATATTTGTTCAATATATATACATATTATATGGACACCATGGATATTATAACTCTAACAATTAATTAGCATATTACATTTGCTACCGAATTGCATTATTTTACATTAAAAATTTCACCACAATAACACACAGAGTCAGATGGAAGAGTATTACCACCACGGATAGTTATAGGCTATTCACGGTAAAGTGAGCACTTTTGAAAGCCCTCTCATATGGAATAATGGTGAATAAATATATTTTATTTTAGCCTTATCCGTTAACTTTCGAGTGTGGTGGAATCTGCACACTGTGTTTATTACTTACATGGCAATATTAATTTTAAAATGTGACTAAAGGATAAAAAATAGCTTAAATAAAAAAGTAACTAGGACATCAAAAACGCTCACTTTACCGTGAACAGCCTATACTAAAATTTCCATAAATTAATGTTATGTCTGGGAGAGTTTTTCCGTAAAATGTACCTTTAATGTAGTGCATTTTAAGATATCTTTTCCCATATTTTCGTGGTTCTCGTCCAATCTATTTCTGCCACAGTTCTACAAGTTATCGTATTGCTTCTTAGCGGCAACAGCAATTCTGATTTGAATTTCGGTCAATAGCCACTCTGAGAAATTGATTTTTGCCATTTTTCTTGATTAACTTGAAATTATCCACGCAATTTCACAGGCGTTCTAAATATGACTTATTGCTTATAAGGGCTGTGCAGTATGATATTAAAATTCATATGGCCTATCTTGACGAAAAAAAGGAACTATAATAATTTTAAACATAATTTTTTTAGAAAATCAAATGAATTTAATATTGGGTTCTGTATGCTGTATAAAATAAAGCTATAGATTATAAATTTTTATCAATTTTAAAACAATTTTTTTTACATGAACTGATTTTGTGGTTTCATCTTATAATTCGAAAAACAGTCAAAAAAATTTTATTCGAAAACACTACAATTTATAGTCATTTCTGAATGCGAAGGTTTTAATTCAAATATATTTGATTACACATAATGGTCCGTATACCAGTTTGAGTCTGACACACCTGGTTTAGTCAATAAACAAAACCCCATCGAAATATATAAAGCAGTTATGTTTTGGGTATTCGTGCAGTGCAAAGACCTTCCATAGCCCACAAGAATGTCTAATTGCCTATTTCATGAAGACTTTGTTAAGAGAAAGTTAAAAGAAAGTTAACAATCGGGCACACCAATGGATGATGTACTAACGAGTATAGTTCAGTGCGCTGCGCGTACACACAAGCAGTACGAGAGCGCTGCGTTCGCGATTCGTGTGGCGTTTATGAACAGCGGTGAAAACAACGGATGAGACGTAACAAGCACGATTCTCGCCAGGCGAGGTTCATGAAGGATATGCATGCCGCGAAGACAAACGAGACAGCCGACCGAACATCTGATAGAATCAAGAGTGGGATGGACCCCCCGCGACTTTTGTGAAATTGTTGTCTGCGTGAATCCGCGTATCTCGGTAAATAAATGTTCTGTGCAAATACGATTTTTTGTCAGAAAATATTTAAAAACAATTATCTATGCCCGCCATTTTTATTACTTTTGTCATATTAAGTGTATTCTTGGAGGAAAAAATTCGCGAAAATGGTCAAATGTATAATTATTAAAGCTTGCCTTTGCGGTTCCTTTTAGGGGGAATTATCCTTGCTATCTTGGATTTACGTATTTTCCTCATTAACTTAATTTTCGGAGTCAATTTTTAAAAAAACCAAGCTAGTCATGACATAGGGAACATTTTAACAGTTATTTCTAAATCCCACATATTTTTCTTACATGATTAGTGTCACATCTGTAACCGTAATCAAACATTATCTAATTATTTAATAATTTCAGTCCCACAGGGGAAAATATAGGTATATTCGAAACCCTAAAAACAAATAAATATTCGTTCGTTAAATGGCCGTCCATGTCATGTCTAGCTTTGACTTTTTATTTCTGGTTATTCATTTTCATTACGTAGATTTGTAAGAAAATTCGAAAATGGAGAGAATACTACCCCCTTAAGCGGCAAGAGAAAAGTACAGAGATACGGGCGTAGCTTAATTTGTGGTCTTTCATCGCGTGTAATAAACCACTACTGTTACAGATCTAATTTGCACAGTACAGCATCACGACGGAAACACTGCACGCCTTGCGCGTAGGAGCGATGAGGCGCTAGGCGTGCGTGTTAGTGTCGCCCGTATCGCTCCCTCGCTCCTTGACCTTGGACACGGGGTTCCCACAGGGGTCCATCCCACTCTTAAGAAAATACCGGCTTACAGGGCTGCAAAAGGCAGACTGGACTAAGTATAGGCTATTCACGGTGAAGTGAGCACTTTTGAAAGCCCTCTCATTGGAAATAGTAGATAATAACTATATTCAATTTTAGACTTAGAAGACAGCTGGCGGTGAAATATGCACACTGTGAATGTAACACTTGTATTTAAATTACAATATTCATTAAAAAAAAATAGCTGAAGGATAAAAAATGGCTGAAAGGAAAAAGTAACTAGGGCTTCAAAAGTGCTCACTTTACCGTGAACAGCCAATACAAAAAAAAAACCCCGTCATTATGATCGTTTGAAATTCGCACATTGTGTTGGCAGCTACGGAAACGCGAACATAATCACACATGGAGGACCTGTTTTGGACGACCCCGACCATTCCACCAGAAGACACAACAGGATGATTGTCAGACGTGCACGAATGGATCCAGCGGTTTCCTTTCCCACCGTCCAGCGACGTGTGTTAGTTCATCTAGAGAACTTTACCTCTACACGAAGGAATTCCAGTTTCCAGACACCTAGCACAGGGATCCCGAACTTGACATATTTTGTCATTAACACCACAACATCGTCATCTTCCTTTGCAGTAGTGTCAGCAGAGAGAAACGTGGAATGCCGTGGTCTGGTGACGTAATATCTTTACCGGAGAGCCACGACTATCGTTGGGGACATATCGCCACGAGACCCAAGTTTGAAGAACTACGGGTGGGTAGGTAGTAAGGTTAAATCTGAACAGCGACTTCATTACTACCTAACCATTTAAAGGTGGCAGTGGAGATAAACACTGCCAGCGTCTAAGTTACTGCCCGGCCGGGGATTGAACCCGGTTCGTCTTGGTGGGGGGCGAGCAGGTTAACCGCTTAGCCACCGTACCCCCCCCCCCCCTTCTTTTAATATTTACGGTATTGTCAACCCACACTTTTGAGATGAAGTGCCCTTCATTTAGCCCCTTTTCGTCCATACAATACACACGTTGTCCCTCAGCCCTGTACCGTGTCATACGACAGAGATACTCTGTCGATTAACGATAAATTCTTTCTTTAATGCTTTACAACATTACAATGCCATATAAGTATACAAGATCATATGAGATTGCAGATTGGAAATAATTGTATTCGTCTTTTTGTTTCGGGGCAAATCTCGCCAAGTAGCCTGTATTGTGTAAGATGGCGGACGTGGCGGGTCGTGTTGAAGTGTCACCATGTGTTGAAACACATGATAGAGGGAAACCTTTACAAAGCGGACAAAAACGAGTATTTATAAAAGTGTACAATGCGAAGTGTAAAGAATTTCCTCTGTTGCCCGTACGCGATATAGTGAGACTCGTTTCAGTAGAAGCTAGAGTTTCAGAGCGAAGAATATTTTAAACCAGAAAGGAATGCAAAGTGAATGGTGTTTTAAACACGCCGGACATAAAACGAGTATGTAGAAATTTAATAGAGAAGTACGACGAAATTTGTGAAAAATGATGTACATGAATTTTTCTTTAGAAATGAGCTTCCGAATATAAAATAAGTGCTACTACATTCAATGAACATAATTTAGAGAATTTTTGAAGATAATTTAAGTATATAATACATTAATATTTAATGTAACGTTAGTTGAGAAATGTCGACGTTTAATAATAAAATCGGAAAAAGCCGCATCTAAACGGAAGGTAGTGTAATAAGCGAAAGTCAGTACAATATGCAAGTGAAAATAATTATTAAGCTATTACTTTTAGTGGAGTAACACAAAGAAAAGGGCATTGCTGAGCATAAATATTGTAAGCGTGCTTATTCAGTCGAATACCTGATTGTAAATGTAAGTAAAGTTGCGTTCAACATATCCACCTGTGCTGTTTGCTTTACTTTCTGTGGCTGGCAATTTAAGCTCGCCACGCTCTCCCACTGCAGCAAAACCCCATGTGCATGGTCGTGGCAGCTCTTTATACAGCCAGGGTCCACTGCGGCTGAGCGGTTTAGTCTGCTCGCCTCCCACCAAGGCGATCCGGGTTCGATCCCCGGCTGGGTCACTCCAGACTTTAACTCAATTGGGAATCGTTCCGGACGATGCCGTTGGTCGGCGGGTTTTCTCGGGAATCTCCCTTTTCCATTCGCTCTTTCATTCCGGCACTGCTCCATACTCATCTCAATCATCCTAATCGGCTTCCAAGACCTCGATGTTAAGGGCCGTCCAATTATCTTCCCTCACTCACTTTGCACAGCAGTGTACGTTTCATAGCATTTATAGTTACGTGACATCACTGTGCTTATGTCAACCTCATACCACTCATGAAGGTTCCTATCAGTCACGTAGAGCATAGAGAAACGCCCTTATTTCATTATCCTTCAATCTGTGATGTGAATTACATTATTGAGTCATGAATTTAATTTCAGAACCATTCTGTGCGGTCTTCCTTCATAGACATTGAAAAAGATTTTTATTTATCGAATATGTTGTATAGATTTTTGTTAAATGTGATATTTGAAAACTAGGAAGTGAGTAATATGTATGTTTTCTGCTGCAACAACAGTGGGAATAGCATTAAAAAAAACTACTTTTAAGTTTTTTCCTAATTAGCTGACTACTGAAAACACAAATGTTGCGGACAGGTTATTCTATTATCACTGCGGCATTTGTTTATAACTACAACGGCCTTATTTGCTAGTAATTTATTTTCAAGGTTTTATGAATTGCGAGTTTCAAGTCATGCGTTGTTCCAGCATCGTATAATAAGGTTTTAATAAGCTTTCTAGCAATATAACGCATACTGTGGATATTCATATTATAAATAAATACAGTTTCACAAACGTAAAATAATACTTAACAATGAGTGAGATTCGTTTCAACAGTCTTATTCACCGATGCATCGTGATGCACCTAATGTTTGAGATGTAGTACTACTCCGCAGGAAAATAAAGAATTCTCTAACTATTTTGCTTCCAACGTTAAACGTACATAAAATAATATTTATTCAATATTATCCGTCAGTTTTTGTAGCTTTAACACGAGCAGAATATTTTGAGCCTGAGTATAGAGTTATGCATCTTAAATACTGGTTGAAAGTTAGTTTGCTGGTTTACCTAGTGAGGGCATAATAAAAATTATCTTGTTACAGTTATCCATACGAATAGCATTTGTCGTAGAACTAATGTATAAAATCGCACGTTTATAAAAATTCTTTAAAACGGATATGTTTTAAGTTGAGATATACAACCAAACCACCCTTTTCATTACGATTGCAATGATTTTTAAAACAGCGGTACATGCTCACAATTTATTGTCTAGAGCGAGTACATTCTGTTTTTGATATATTTTGCTTAAAAATTGGTTGGTTCCATTTAAATATATGAAAAGCAAATAAAAATAGACATTTTGCTTCTACAATGACTTCTGATCGGTATTTTAGTTCTGTGTCTTCAAAGTGATCTATGGAATACTTCACGTTGGTTTTATATAAGACGTATTGGCTTCCAAAACGGAAGCATGACAAGATATTACAGTTATTTTGAGAAATTTCGACAGCATGTGGGGTTAGTGTTAATTTTAGGAACTTTGTTCATTTAGCGATTTTACTTAATATTTCACACCTGATCACGTTTATTCAAGCCGATAAATACACTCTAAAATCGAATCAGTAGAAAAGCACTGATTCGCAGTGAAAATGTCTCCACTTAGAATCAGTGAAAAAAACACTGATTGACCTAGTGATGTGAAAAATTTCACTGATTCTAAGTGGGGCCATTTTCACTGCGAGTCCGTGGTTTTCCACTGATTCGAATTTATAGCGAGTAGGGACGAAGCGATGAGCACTGCAAGAGTGGAAAGATTTCACCGACCCTTAACATCGAGGTCTAGAGAGCCGATGAGGGTGAAGCAAGAAGGTGAGTATGAAGAAGCGCCGGAATGAAAGTGCGGGGGAAACGGGATATCCCTGAGAAAACCCGCCGACCAGCGCTATCATCCGGCACGATTACCTCAGGCGAGAATCCGGAAGCGACCCCGCCGGGTAATCGAAACCAGTTCGCCTAGGTGGGAGGCGAGTAGTCTGACCACTGTACCACCGCGGCCCCCGACACAGCGAGAACGAGTCCTCAGACCATTCGCCGTCCTGGGAACATCGAAATTTGTACGTGGCTCGTCGTGTGATGGTAGTGCTGGCAACTTGGAGTCGCACAAATATAGATGGTTCACAGCGTGGATTGTAAGTCAAGTCGACAGATGCGTGTACTCAACCATCTCTGATAGAAAAGTGAATGCCAGGTGGTCAAAAATGAATATGGTGTTTAATTTTAGTATTCACACAATCCCACGATTTTATACAGATAAAATATACCACAGAGCTTGGAAAAATTGTCATAACAAACTTCAGTGCAAACCACGCTGTTCTGACATTCCTACTGGCAAAGGGGCTTGGAAGATGATTCACTGCGCAGGTGGCATACGCACTCTACACGATATTCACTCTCCTTTACGATTCAAATCGGTACTTGTTATCTCCTTTCTAACCTTCTTTTCTCTTTACTTAAAAAATAAAGAGTTCCGCGGGGTTAGGTATAATATTGGTTAGGAATTATTTCTATTGTCCATTACCGACTGGACTTATGAAAATCAACCTTTGTAAGAACACCCTAGTCATTAGCTGCATGCATAGATAGCAAAATAAATTACGGGCGCGGATACTATACCCGCTAGCTATGCATGCAGCTAATATGTACGATATCTTTCCAAAGGTTGATTTTCATAAGTCTGTTCCAGTCGTGAATGGACTATATTGCTATTTTAAGGAAACGGGGGGGGGGGGGGGGGGGAAAGTCAGTGACCACCAGTTTATAACATTACACTTTTGACATTTAACCGGGGCGTGGGGTTTACGTGACTGCAGCGAAACTTTATCTCTCTACCACAGACGCGAAAGTTCAAGGAGATTTTTACAAGGTGCCGCTTAACTATTAAATGTGTATAACGGGGTTTAAACATGCGAGAGCCAAATTTTTTTTAGCGAAGTCGTGTTGGTTACTGTGGCGCCACATCTCAGATATATGGTCTAATTGCGGCTTATTAACACTTTTTGAATCAAACCTTTTAAAACCCACCTCATGTATAATGTGTTTAGTTATTTCCTATGACATGCTTCGCGGCGTTTTATAACTCTGTTAATATGAAAGTATCTTATTGTTCGTTAAATTTTAAGTTTCACCTATATTGTATCTATAAATTATAATGACTCATTTAAATAAAATATGAATAAAAAACAGTGAGAAAACATGTGTGTTGGTAGCACCTAGTGAGAACTAGTTCTCGTGAAAAATATCATCACAACTGAGAGCGCACGAATTCGGTGCGTTGTCCTTTTGGTGTGATTTTCTAGACTTCGCTAAGCTTAGTTCGCAAGAGGCGGAGGAATATCCTGGAAGTAGAACTTTAGCCGGGCTTCAGAAAAGTGAGCGTGAAGTAACCGTGAGTGGATTATACCTCAAATTTAGATGTTAAATGTATTAGTATGAAACTGAACCGAATAAATCAGTGTATTCCGCACAAGCGGGTCGCCATCATCAAGCTTATCACTAAATATGGTCCACGCCAAATAGGTCTTCAGTTTTCTTGTGTCTCCACTGTGTATTTTCGTTTACTTTTTAAGTAAGTTTTACAAAATGTAAGAGGACCAGATGATGATAGACGGCGACCCTTAACAGATTCCAAGTTTTCAAAACTAACGCATCAGTTCACGCAGTTGCCTAATCTTGAATCGCAGGGATTTATATCATGAGTAACGCAGAATCGTTAATTTAGAACGGAAACATGATTTAAAAATTACCAATCTCTTTAATCTTCCAATTAAACATTTATGAAAAAAGCAAAAACAAACGAGAAACATGGTGGTGGTTGGATGCCAAACCGTAAAATTTCAGTGTTTATTCCCATAGTTTATTCCCACAGTGTTATTGCATATGACATTAATCTAAATTGAAATGCTTTTTATAAGGTGTTTGGGAGGCAAAACAGAAATAACGCGTATGTAGAGACTCGTATATTTAAATTATTCCACAACTTCATCACAAAATCAAACAATTCACATGTATATAACGGATATCTGGTTACAAAATATATGGGAAGTTGGTATATAGTCTACAACATGGGTACAGAGAAATGAGTTTGCGAATTACGGTGCTTCTAAAGAAGAACTAAAAACCCCATTGCGACTTAACATCCCAACTTGAGTGAACGTGTACTTCAAACAAGAATGGAAAGGAGACTGCCATCGCGTAAATATAGCTTATGCTGGCTACAAATCAGCGCAAAATTCTCTTCTGGGAAGCGGAGAAGAGAAACGGACCATGCTACAAATGTCTGAGGTTTCTTGAGTTATCTTAGAGAACTGATGGTCAGGTTAAACCTATATTAAACCCATATTCATGAAATGAGTCGTGGGCGACAAACGTGACCTGAAAGTGGGCCAAGTGGATCGATAGTATGGGAGATGCGTCCATTCTGTACCAGAGGGGCAAAAAATGTCTCGCTCTTCAAGATCATATTAAATAACCAAACATCTTATACCTAGAGGAACGTTATGTTTAACATGATTCTTGTTGACACAACTTTTGTCTGTGTTGCGATTCTTTGGTGCCTGTTCGTACTACTTCCGAAATTATTGTGCTCCGTGTAATGGCGCTCACTTCATCAGAAAGATACGAATAGAATTCTATGTTGTGGTTGTCCTTGTTGATACCAAAGATTCACGCATTCATACTTGCAACTACTTATTTTCCCAAGACATGTGGTTTCTTTCCAATCTTCCATGCACGCACTGGAACAATAAAGTATTATTTTCATGACGCAGTTTTTCTTTCTTATCATTTTCGCTATAGTTTGTGATGCCATTGTCTTCTACGTCCACGAACAGTTATTAGACCGATACTAAACGACGCCATTCGCCTCCCGGCAAGGCAAGCCGGGTTCAATCCCCGGCCGGATCACCGGATTTTGCAAGTGTGAATATCGTGACGGACGAAGCCGTTGGTTGGCGGGTTTTATCGGGGATATCCCGTTTCCCCCGCCCCTTTATTCCAGCGCTGCTTCGTACTCGCTTCAAACACCTTCATCGGCTCTCAAGACCTCGCTGTTAAGAGCCGCCCAAATCTCTCCACTCAGTCACTCGCCAAACGACACGATTGGTCTTCGTATGCGATAAACTGTACTTAGTTGAACTTTACCCTATTTATGTTTTCAAAACAATAAGTGTATTACACGCACTTTGCACAATAATAACAACGTGTGTTGGGGAATTCATTACCCTATCGACGCCACATTTCATATGCTGTTCACTATCTATCTAACGATCGAGTGAAGCTTGACTTCTGCCAAGCCAAAGGGGTTACACGTTGTAAAATTTGTTGAGTGCAATAAGAAGGTCACCAATATACGTTCTTTGAAATACCGCACTCGCCCATCACAAAATGGTGGCTTTTACGTCTGTGCAGTTTAATTAAGTTAAAATTGTAAGCCGGATGTGCCACACTCCAAGTAATTTTTTTTTCGAAATGTTACCACAACGGTGAATACGCGAAATGAGTAAGCACGAACTGCACCTTACGGCATTTAGCATACATTACTGCAGCTTTCCTTAATTTTCCAAGAAGGAGCCAAATTTGGTTTGAAGTTCCCAACTTTGAATAGTAATGACGCTTGAAAATTTCTAAATTTTCAACCTGAGGCCTGGAAACTCTTTTGTAAGCTGTTCACGGCAAAATGAGCACTTTTGAAAGACCTTCTTAAGATCTACTTGTATGCAAGTTGTGTATTGTTCCGCATTATGTAAAATTAACATTGCCACGGGCCTCATCACTTTATTCATCCGTCGGATCAGTGCAAATGTGAAATTAATTTAAAAGTAAACGTTTTACAAATATGCTCATTTTTACATTTAGATGCATTAAAAAACACACACGAAGCGAAGAAGATAGTCTAACTGATTACAAATGGTTAGTTATCGTTATCACTTTTCATTCGACGTTAAGATATGGAACTACTTCCCATCCATCGTTACCAACTTTACTGGGCGCGAGTTACTCAGTGAGCCCGTTGAAATACACGCAGGCAGGGACAGTGACTTTTTTCTAAGGTTCATTTTAGAAGTGCTCAGTTTATCGTTAACCGCCTTTAATTATATTTTATGAAGTTTGCTGGATTTAAAAAAAAAAAAGTGTATGCGTTGTATGCTAGGTGTAACGTAGTGCAAATCGCAAACGGTCCAGGCCGCCATTATGCGCATTCGAATGTATATACAGTATAATCTGGCACGCGCCCTTCTCGTCTCGACGAGAAGGGGAAAAACCCGTGAAAGTAGAGACGTGGCTACGTTCCAGAATAAACAGGCGCAGCCAGAGCTCATCTCCGCCGAGTCCCTGAACACGAAGCACACGAGCTATGTTTAGAGTTGTCGCAGACAATAACAAAGCGATTTGTTACGTAACATGCCAGCGACACAGCGGACATTATACTTCTTCTCTTCATCTGTCACCTCGCTCACTTTTGGAAATCTCTCTGGTATGGACCGCTGCCTTCGCTCGTGTGTACACGCACACAGTAAAGGCTGTTCGCGATAAAGTCAGCACTTTTGAAATCAACCTTTAAAAAAAAATCAATATCCCTACCTGCATATATTTTCACGGGTGAAATAAGTGACATGCGCCCAGTAAAACTTGTTACAATGAATGGGAAGTAGTTCCATATCTTAACGTCGAATGAAAAGTGCCCGGTAACCAACCGTCTGTGACAACTTTAATTATTTCTTTCACTTTCTGTTTTTTTTTTTTTTTTATGCATCGAAACATTTTCTTTTGCGGTAATTTCACAGTTGTACTTGACCGACTGATGAATTAAGTGATGAGGCCCATGGCTATGTTAATTTTGCATATGTCGGAAGAATACACAGTATGCATTCAGGTAGATCTTAAGCAGGGCTTTCAAAAGTTCTCACATCACTGTGAACAGTCTATATAAAGCCTAGTCACGGTTTCTTCACATTTTTAAAATCAAACTTTTGAAAAGTCACCACGCGTATGACGTGAGCGGTTGTTTCCTAAATATATAATTTATCACAAGCTTTCTACACTTGCGTTAACAAATAATTACCCCTATGTTTAGTTAAATTTCCCATTCCTTTATATTTTATTTATAAATAATATTTTATTTATAACTAACACGATTTAAAACATAGAGAAAAATAGGTGTGTTGGTAATGCAAAATAAGAAATAATTCATATGCAAAATATTATAAAATTATGTCCGCATGAATGCGGTGCGCTGTTTCTATAGTGTAGTTCCTTAGATTTGGTTAAGCTTTGTTTGCATGAGGAGGAGGAATATTCTGAAAGTAGAACTTTAGCGGGGCCTCAGAAATGTTTGAAGTAATTGCGAATGGATTAGGCCATATATACGTATGTTAGAAAATAATATTTAAAACGTGTCCTCAAATGGATGTACCTTCCCCAAATATTGTTTTCACTTAGTTCAATTTAATTTTTACTGCTATTTAAAAACCAGTCTTATGCCACATTAAAAAATAATAATAATAATATGGGAGGGGTGGTATAGTGGTCCCTCGCTCCTCGTTAAGGTGGAGCGAGTTCGAATCCCGGCGGGATCATCGCCGACTTTCGCAAGTGGGGTAACGAGGCGGACGCTGCGGCTGGTCGGTGAGTTTTCTCGGGATATTTTCGTTTCCCGCACTGCTATATTCAGTCGCTGCATCACTTCTGCTTCGCCTCACCTTCATCGACGCTTAAGACCTCAGCTGTCTACTGCCACCGAAATCTCTCTCTCGCATATTTAGTAATTATTAATTAATATTACAGCCCACAAAATAATTAATAATTAAAAAAAAAGCAAAAAGTACAAGAGCGCAAAAGAAAAGCGTGAACGCCATCAGAGTGCTGTCTTCAACAGCTTAGAGTGCCATTGCAAATCATGCAGCAATTTTTTTTTTGTGTTTCTTAAAGTGCCAGTTACAGGCCTGAATTATGTATAAAAATAATTTTAAAAAAAAGAACGATGTTCACTAAACCAAATGGGACACCAGAGTTCGTCAAAACAGTATAAAGTG
This sequence comes from Dryococelus australis, assembly GCA_029891345.1. Taxonomy (NCBI): domain Eukaryota; kingdom Metazoa; phylum Arthropoda; class Insecta; order Phasmatodea; family Phasmatidae; genus Dryococelus; species Dryococelus australis. Next base: position 42,780,147 of record CM056999.1, read on the forward strand.
GAACTCAATTTCTACAGCCCAGCAAAAAAAAAAAAATGTCGCAAGAAAATGCTATATGGAAATTTTATAATGAAAACTTAAACACCAAAGAGTGATCAACTCTCCCGGTTTCAAACGCTTTTGGGACATGGATACGAAAGTGGAACTAGTTAATTTACTTATTTCTTGCCTGCAAACAATTAAAACGAAAATTAATATTATGTTAACCGTGACTACTGTAGAAGTAAATTCAGTGTTTGTCATAATTTTTTTTAACACTATAACAAATTTTAGAAAACATTAAGAACGGCCAAAATTGTCTCTCGCACTTCCCCCCTCCCCCCCCCAAAAAGTTGCGATATCTATTTGTAATTTCCTCACTGGCGTTTATGATAAATGAAATTAAACAGAATTACTGATGATGCTTCACCAAAATAGCACTCGATAAAGCGTTTCATGTTATGATAAATGAAATAAACTAAATAAGAAAGAGCAAAACCAAAAATTCTGAGTCAATATACACAGGAGTCAAGTTTGTTCAAAATATCCCACTATCGATGTTGTAATGTAAATTATTGTTTATAAGAGACTCACGCAGTTATCTATTTTCAGTGTAGGATCACGTTGTAGAATATATTTGTTAAATGTACCTACAGTTCTTCTGGAAACAGAACGGAAAGGAAACCTTACAGAGTTATCTCATTTTCTGCAATATTTCACCCTATGGGATATAATGAAATAAAACATTAATACAAATTTTAGTTATTTCCCAATGCAGCAGTAAAATCGTAAATGTGAGAAAATGCTGCATTTTTCTCAAGCGTTCCTAGATAGAGAGTATGGGAATGCTACATTTCCCCCATCAAGAGACATAGTTGTATTCAATGGAATTGGAATATTGGTATGGTGAAGAAAATACTAATAATTAAAACAACTGTGAAACGTCATTAATTACATATATGATTCGATACCTGGATATTCAAAGAGTGGGCTCTAATAGTATTTACTTTGTTCTTGGAAAAACACACATCCTGGGGTCTCCACTTGGGTTCACGTTATCCTTCAACACCGTCAACTGATAAGAGCTTCACAGCTGGAAAACTTTATTGTAGCACAACATAAACAAATGCTTTCTAACGCCACCAATGAAATATATGTTATATTATTCTTTCATGTTTCAGTTGAAGAGTGCAATAACACATTAAACTGGATAAAAATTACATTTATAACATGATGAAGTAGCAGATAAAATTTTCTAGTTTTCGCAACAGTGGTGCTGTTTAAAATATGCGAAGACAAAATAGGAATTCAGCAAATGTAATTTACACGTAAGCTTTAACTAAATGATTTACTTAAAATTTTATTTACTTTCAATATATTTGCTAACGTGTATTTCATTTAACGTTTCACTATCGATTCATTTGTTATTATATTCTGGCAATAGTTATTACAATGGTAAAGTATCGCAGTTTATCTCTGCAAAATTGACGTAAACACAGTTCTATAATATCGCTTTATAACTAAACGTACAACCTGCTATTTACTTTCTTGTTTACAGTAACCGTTTGGCAGAAGAATTTGGAGAAAACTTGATGGTCTTGAAGTCGTTTGTCAGTCGTTACTGAGGTGTGTAAGAAAGCTTGATCTTTTCTGTAGTATTCGAATGACCTCAATTTAGACTGCGTAGTTTTACTGTACTAAGAATCAACTAATTGAGACTTTTGTATTGCAGAAATTTTTTAGGCGTAGGTGCCAAATTTTTTTGTAAAGATCGTAAGTAATGATGAAAAGCTACTTAGTTTTACTGTATTTGCAACAACTCTTTCGCTTTTTTTCTGGGGGATAGTTGGTTCGATCGCTCAGGGAAGTAATTTTCCAAGTGGTTTACAATCTCCATTCTAGGACAATGTCAGCAGATTCCTAAGTTTAAAGCTTTGAAACTCTTCATCCATTAAATTAACCCACTAGTAATTACCTGTAAGTAAAATTATTATTGATTTAATGTGATGCTGTGAAGAGGGTATCATTAAAAACAATAGTCTGAGATATGATGTCACTGCTGTGGTAATAATCTGATAACCAATATTGCAATACTGTGATTAATGAATGGCAAATTATTGTTCTCTTGTAAGTGAACGCAGAAGACATAACAGTGATTAGAAGCAGACGGTAATCTTGACTCCCACAATTATTTAATGTAATGCTGTGAAGAGGATATCATTAGAAACAATAGTCTGAGATGTGATGTCACCGCTGTGGTAATAATCTGATAACCAATATTGCAATACTGTGATTAATGAATGGCAAATTATTGTTCTCTTGTAAGTGAACGCAGAAGACATAACAGTGATTAGAAGCAGACGGTAATCTTGACTCCCACAATTATTTAATGTAATGCTGTGAAGAGGATATCATTAGAAACAATAGTCTGAGATGTGATGTCACCGCTGTGGTAATAATCTGATAACCAATATTGCAATACTGTGATTAATGAATGGCAAATTATTGTTCTCTTGTAAGTGAACGCAGAAGACATAACAGTGATTAGAAGCAGACGGTAATCTTGACTCCCACAATTATTTAATGTGATGCTGTGAAGAGGATATCATTAGAAACAATAGTCTGAGATGTGATGTCACCGCTGTGGTAATAATCTGATAACCAATATTGCAATACTGTGATTAATGAATGGCAAATTATTGTTCTCTTGTAAGTGAACGCAGAAGACATAACAGTGATTAGAAGCAGACGGTAATCTTGACTCCCACAATTATTTAATTTTTGTCACTGTATTATTACGATAAACCTAAAATTTCAAACGAACTGAGCTAAAACTTTTCAAACCAAGAAGCAAATAATAATAAACAACTATAGGCTATTCACGGTAAAGTGAGCACTTTTGAAAGCCCTCTCATTTGGAACAAAAGTCAATAAATATATTTTAGTTTAGCCTTAGACATTAACTTCAGAGTGCGGTGGAATATACACACCGTGTTTATTACTTACTTGTCAATATTTATTTTTAAAAGTGGTTAAAGTATAAGAAATGGCTGAAAAGAAAAAGTAACTAGGGCCTCAAAAGTGCTCACTTTACCGTGAACAGCCTATAGTCGTATATGTTGCCAGAAATTGCTACACTCGAGTTGAGTTTTGTCAGTGTACCTAGATAGCACCCATTCTGTTCCCGTGACGGATTATTTTCTTAATTAATTAGGATACTTAAACATGTTGGTCCTCATGACGATAGTCTTCTATTGAGCGACACGTAAAAACTCGAAAATTTCTTCTGTCGTCATGTATAGTTGCCTGGCTAAAAATGGCGACAACAAGGCGTGTGTGTGTGTGTGTGTAACAAACTATGTATATTTTTGTGTTAGTGCATCATTATTTTCTGCGATACAGAAAGGTCCATTGACTGGTAAGTATGAAGCAGTAAAATTAATTGCTTCAAAAAAAAATAAAAATTGTGACGAGAAACTGTTCAAACTGATGGTCTAGGCCGGTCTTCGAAACGAAAATTGCGGCGTTGTTTAGTTAAAGAGTAGCGCCCGTTACAGAAGTATCGAGAGCCGAAGAAAGCAGCAGTTGCTTACCTACTTCGGTGTTGGGTAAGGGCTCAGACAGAACCAAGGCGAAGAGAACAAAGCCGAGCAGCCACATCGTCCAAAAGAGGAATCACCGAAGCTTCCAGCGAAGTTCGCGCACTCCCTCGCGAGATTTGCTGCACTCATTTATCTTCCCGAGACGGGAGTCCACGATAACACGAGAGGCGGGCGCCAGTTCTCCAAGAGAGAGAGAGAGAGAGGGTGTGGAATGTTCGCACTGCACAGCTAATTAAAAGAAACTCGCTCGTTCACTTGTGCTCGTCGACCGACGATCGCGCGCGCGATTAACCGCGGAGTAGCCCGACCCGGCGAGGCGGGGAGGAGACCCGGAGCTGAAGTAAAACTTGAGTCATCCCGAGGGGCGTGCTCTCTGTTCGAGGAAGGTTGGGAAAGGGGGGGGGGGGGGAGACACAAGTGTTTAATATTAGAATCAGGAGGGCGCGCTGTTCCGACGGTGGCGGCGCGCTAGAAAGCTACTTCTGGCGCGGGCGCTCCACTCCCTCGGCGCGCTCCTGGCGGCCGCCGCAGCAACCACCGCAACACGTGCGCCACCGTAGGCGACCGCACGAGCATTTCGGTCTCGCGCGCGACAAACGAGGGTTTCGGCTTCCGAATGCGAACGGAGTGGAGAGATTTGGGCGACTCTTAACAGCGAGGTCGTGAGAGCCGCCGTGGGTGATCGAAGTGAACGTGATGCGGCGCCGGAATGAAGGGGCGGGGGAAACGGGAGATCCCCGAGAAAACCCGCTTACCAAGTGGGCATCGCCCGACACGATTCCCACTTGCGAAAATCCGGTGACACGGCCGGGGATTGAACCTAGTTCGTCTTGGTGGGAGGTGAGCGTGTTCCTCGCTCAGCCACCTTGGCCCCTCCGAATGTGAAGCAGGCCTGTCAAGAGGGAGGGGGGTGGCACGGGGTTGCAATGCTCTTGGGCCCGGGTCCCCGGAGGGGGGGGGGGATGTGAGGGCCCGACTTGTAAGTGTTTATTTATTTAATAGGGTATTACGTAAAAATCTAGTTTCGACACTAACAACATATTCTATTTTTTTTTTTTTTTTTTTTTACATATATGACGACTATTTATGGTGTTGTAAATGGTCGATTTTTGTTGGGGAGAGGTTAGGAGGACCCGCAACACGCAATGCTCCAGAGACACGGAGATTTAGGCGGTTCTTAACTCCGAGGTCTTGAGAGCCGGTGAGGGTGAAGCGAGGTGAGTATTGACCAGCGCCGCAATGAAGAGGCGGGGGAAACCGGAGATCTCCTAGAAAACCCACCTAAAATCCGGAGTGAACCGGTCGGGGATTGAATCAGGTTCGCCTTGGTGGGAGGCGAGCAGTTTAACCGCTTAGCCACCGTGGCCCCTCAAAACATGTTTAATGCATTATGTGAGAGGAGATTGAGAACTCAAAAATTCGTATTATACAACAGTAAAAATTCTCCTAAAATACTCGTTCATGTTTTTCGCGAATCAATTTCTTTATCACATCTATTTACATTGTAATAGAAGATTACGCGAATCAATCAATGTTACTTTTAATTGTTATCTTGAGCTCATAGGCAATAGGGGGCCTATTGCAATGTTTGCAAAACCAAACAAAACAAAAATTAACCAATTTCCCAAGTTTAAAATTAGCTTTTTACTTATAAATGTTTATATGACGCGGAAAAAGTTTCATAATTCGCTGCAATTTCAATGTGAAGAGGTTGAGCAATTTTTACATAATGATTCATAGAGTAAAAAGCAGAAAATTATTTTTGAAATGTTGATTACAAAAACTCTTATTTACATTAGGAAAAAAACACGTATGCGATTTAAAAGTCAATTTGGCAAAATGTTTACATAGAACAAGTTTACTGTGACTTTAAAGAAACAGTTTTTATGAATACACTTAATTTTAAGTTTCGCTACTCTGCGATAAATATTAATATTCACGGAAACAGTGTTCGTATGATACTCAGCACAAGCAGAAATATATTACTTGATTTCTGAATTGTTTGCTTAATTCCAGCAATTTAGTAAATATATAATTTTTTATAGACACTACACACTTGCTCTTTGCTGCGAGATGCTACTCATACTGTTATAAACGTGATATATTGCTTTCCAAAGTATTTGAGGAAATAAAATATCTTTAACGTACCGTTACGTTTGGTACATTATTTATAAACTTTGTAAATTACACATGGCGCTGTAATATACGAAGTACAGCCTCCAAAAAACCTGAGGACCAGAACTGTCATTGCTGTACTACTCGCCGATATCAACATATCATCAACATCAGGATACGCGACAAACGTTCTGAATTATTTCACAGTTGAAAAACCTCGGAAAATATCGTGTCGGTTTCAGTATCGAAACACCAGCGTGAAAATGTGGTTTTGCGTCTTCATTCCATGCACGCTCCAGTTCTCTGAGGGGTTTCATGGTATGCATTTCGGCGATTATTTACTGTGTTGTGGGGCGTATCCAGTTAAAAACTGACCAGCGGAAGTGTGTATCATAACAGCCGACCTTCACTGTATATAGGCTGTTCACGGTAACATGAGCACTTTCGAAAGCCCTGCTTAAGATCTACTTTCATGCACGTTTGTATTCTATCGCCTTATGTAAAATTAACATTGCCATGGACCTCGTCACTTTATTCATACGTCGGTCAAGTGAAACTGTGAAATCATTAGAAAAGTAAATATTGTACAAATATGCTCATTTCTTCACTTCGATGCATTAAAAAATGAAGAAAATCAGAGAAACAATTGAAGTTATTACAAATGGTTACTTAACACTTTTTATTCGACGTTAGTATATGGAACTACTTTCCCCTCCATCGTTACCAACTATGTACGCAGGTATGGGCAGTGACTGTTTTCTAAAGTTGATTTCAAAAGTGCTCACTTTACCATGAACAGCCTATACAATCATTTTGGTTGTGTCAGTTGTTTTATCGAAATACATTTGCCGTAGTAGAATAAGGCTAGCTTTCCATTTTTTGACGAACGATAATTGCACGAGAATTATGGTTACGACATCTGCGTCTGAAAGTTTCGGTGACGCTGAGTTGTACAGTCGGAAATAGCAGTGTGAGGGAGGACCATCTCTTCGCGGTTCGTTAGCGTCCATCGTCTACCGAGCTGAATAAACTCTCCCTATATATATCACAGCTATGAAGAAAAATTAATACATTTTAGTTCCCTTGGATCTGGTAGCTCGGCAGGAACTTACGTGTCACCCCGCCCCAAAATGATTACTAAGGGCTGTTCACGACAAAGTGAACACTTTCGAAATGAACCTTAGAAAAAGTCACTACCCCTGCATGCATGTATTTCAAGCGCCGCACTGAGCGACATTCGCCCAGTACAGTTGGTAACGATGGATGGAAAGTTGTTCCATATCTGAACGTCGAATAAAAATTATTAGGTGACGAGTTGTGACAACGTAAAATTATTTCTTTCAATTTTGTTTATTTAATACACCGTAGTGTAAACATGAGCAGATTTGTATAGCATTTACTTTCTTAATAATTTCACAGTTTCATTTGACCGACGGATGAATAAAATGACGAGGCCAATAGCAATGTAATTTTACATACGGCGGAGAATACACAACGTGTATGCAAGTAGATCTTAATAAGGGCTTTCAAAGTGCTCATTTTTCTGTGAACAGCCTATACAAGGTCAATGTAAATGACAGTCAAGATGCTGGCTTCTAGATAACAGCCATGCTGGCATGCTTAGACAATACATGCTGGATAGCCACAGCAGAATATTTTACTATTATCTGTGTGGCATTTAAAGTAAAATTATATATTGATACGAATTTCTTAACATGTAAGTTAAATAACTGAGCATTCTTACACAGAGAACACACTTAACAGTGACAGAGCAGTTGAATGAGATTCTTTTCCTGGCGAGGAAACTTAACAGATCGGATAGAAAAGAATATAAACAAACGAAAATAGCTCCCAATTCGTAACTATTCAGGTAGAAGTATCGACGTGTAATGGTTACTCAGCCTGAATTAGCTTAGTCTAAACTTACTCAGCTCAAGATTGTCGAGTATGTTTAAGGTTGAAACATTTTTAGCTGAAAACCATGAACTTAAAAACAATTAAATTTTAGGCACAAAATCTATTCGTGTTATGTGCCAGCAATGCATCACAAATGTATTATGAAGTTTCAATAGCTGCACTGTCGGAACTCGAAGAATGTCATGGAGCAAAATTATTATTTTTAAAGACAGAGAATAAAATACGTATTTATACAATTTTATAGTCCTCTACATAAGAAATTTTTAAGAAACGGGAGAACTAGACTTTCTTCTTTGGATTTAAAGTCAAATATATAACGTTAGACAGCCGCTAGTTCTCACTATTAAAGTAAAAATTTGTCATACTTTTGTCATTACAGGTGGTCTATGCATTATGATGATTTCTTATGTCGTTATTACAATATTAGTGAACCCAAGCTCCCTCTTCAAATTTTTTCGAAGGGAGGTAAAAACACTTAGCCCTCAAGAATCAACTTTAGGTCCAAAGAAACGATTGTTCACCTGTCAGACAATAAGGTATTTTTGAATATTGCAGACCTTAGTTAATAAAGCAAAAAATAAATTGTTTTCACAAAACATATTCAAAGAACATATAAGTAGTGTCATTTAGTTAATATTCCTTTAAAGAAATACGTTATTGCCATGATTTCCACAACTAAGTCAGGGTTCTCGGTCGCAAGTGATCGATAAGATAAGTATAGGCTGTTCACGATAAAATGAGCACTTTTGAAAGCCCCGCTTAAGATCTACTTGTATGCACGTTGTGTATTTAGCCGTCATCTGTAAAATTAACATTGTTATGGACCTCACCACTTAATTCATGTGTCGGTCAAGTGAAACTGCGAAATTATTAGAAAACTAAATATTTTACAAATCTGCTCATTTTTAAACTGCGATGCTATACAAAAAAAAAAAAACAGAAAGCGAAATAAGTAATTTAAGTTATCACAAATGGTTACCTGACACCTTATATACGACTTCGAAATACGGAACTACTTCCCATCCATCGTTACCAACTTCACTGGGCGAATGTCACTCGGTGCACCCATTAAAGTATATGCATGCAGGAGCAGCGACATTTTTCAAGGGCTGATTTCAAAAGTGCTAACTTTTTCGTGAAAAACCTTTACCTGTGGCGAGGCGACCAGACTGAAAACTAGTTCTAGTCCATCTCCTGGCGTGGCTCAAAATTTCCAAGCGAAGGATCGATAATTATTATAAGGCAAACTCGCATTTAACAATCGCATTCATTAATTGCATGACGTAATACAGGTACATCGATTTACACTTGTGGCCTTATTGACACCGATGTAATTACACCATGGTCGTTATTGATGGTAGAATAAGAAGAGACGTTCTTCTTAATGAACCATTTTTCGTGTCCTTTTAAACCGCAGTTTTACGAACTTTCACACCAAATGCATGAATTTAACACTGAGAAAATCCATGTTAATAAATACTTATTAATAATAACGAAATACGTACATAATATATAACGTACACTAATTAATCATATGGCAACATACGGATAATCACGTTAATAGTTGTTAAGTAATCAACCTTCTGATATTTAGAACTTGTGAATTATTTTCAAATTACTTTACGAGTAATTATTTAATTTATTACAAATAATATATATGTACTATATTATAATAATAATTGCAATTATTTTGGCAACATACAAACATGTAATTGACTTTAAATGAAAAATGTTATGTCTCCCACGAAGAAAGCATAGGCAACTAAGCTCACGATTAAACAAATCATCCAGGAAAATGGAAAAATTCAAAAAGGTGAAAGAACAACATGTCTATTTGAAAAGAACCATTCGGAATGCTGGCTATCCTGTCACCACGGCTCTTAACTCGTTCGGTCACATACATTCGAGTTTCTCTTATATGAAGTACGAGCAAATTCTGAGCAAACTCAGCTGAATGTCTTCTTCAGAAATATACTTAAATGAACCAGCTTTATTATGAACAGTTAAGCTCAGAGAGCTGCGTGAGATAAGAAAAAAAATGTATTCATTTATCTATATCCGGAAACGTAGACGTTCAATTACAGAGTTCGTCGAAAGTGCTTTGCTTAGGAGCCCCTGAATACAGGCAACCAGATGCATTGAGAAGCTGTGTTAGTTGCAGATCGTGCGGGCGGTGGTGCAACGGTAATACACATCTTGTTATACGTACGTGGTTTTGCCGTAGATAATTTTAGAAGGGGGGAGGGGGATGAAGCGGAAAGCAGCTTTGCAGACAGGGTGCTGTGGTAAACTGATTCAGGCCGCGGATATTTCATGTGTTCGCCGTGGAGAGATGAGTGCATATACGTTCTGCTTTAACGAAGATAGCGCTTCGCATTGGCGGAACAGTCAAGCGTGAATTTAATTGAACAGCGGAAATGGCGGCGATATAGGCTATAAGCGCTAAAGTGAGCACTTTTGACGCCCCAGTTACTTTTTTCTTTCAGACATTTTTTATCCTTTAACCACATTTTAAAATAAATATTGCAATGTAAGCAATAAACACAGCGTATATATTCCACCGCACTCGGAAGTTAACTTCTAAGGCTAAAATAAATAGCGTTTATTAACTACTATTCCAAATGAGAGGGTTTTAAAAAGTGCTCATTTTATCGTGAACAGCCTGTGCCAGACATTTACTGCGTTCGCAGTCAGCCCGAAAAGAGTTTGTTGCCGCGGACAGATGTTTTTGTTTGTCATACATACTGGTGTTACTTGTATTCTTATTCTTCACTTATTATATGTCTTTGTCTGTGCCAAAGACTAACGCGATTCTATATGGGTCATTAAAGCCCTTCTAATGCAATAATTTTGCGATCTTCAGCAAACATAAAATTGTTTTTTAAAAATGTTTGTGATGGGCAGGAAGACCTACCTGATTTTGTCGTTCGCTGCTTTTGGGGACTTTTGTCATATGTACACGGAACTTTAAGGGTGTGTTCCGTGCACTGTTACTGACTTAACGGAACTCTTACCAGCTCGGTATAGTTAACCTCCTTGTAAGCCAATTGATTCTAATTATATCCATGTAGGATCTCTTCTTCTGTTGTCAGTATGGATTTTTATGGGAATATTAAGTATATGGGCATGCCATACTGTATACCTTATTCACAGAGTAGAATTATTGAGAAATTTTCCTATCCTGAATGTATTAATTCTCTGATGTTTTTTCTCCTTTCAATGCTATAACGTATTTTTAATAGCTTCTCCAAATTGTTATATTTTGTTTTCTTCAACACATTAAAAAAATATTGTCCCCTATTATTATAGGCCTATACAAGTACATCACACAAAATTTTTTTTTTCTGACGCTAATTTTTTTCAATGCGGTATCTTTTTTTCTGCGCTCCTTAAATACAGTTATTTCGATATCAATTAATCCAGTTCAGCATGGCTTCGCAAAAATATAGATAGCTTTAATTTGGGTTTCCGATAAAGCATTCCTATTTTATCACATCATTTGTTATACAATATCATTAGCGTTCTATTTAGTATGTTTTTATTTGTATGAGTAATGAGTGAAGATATTCGGGCGGCTCTTAACATCGAGGTCTTGAGAGCTGACGAGGGCGAAGCTATGTGAGTACGGAACAGCGCCGGAATTAAAGGGCGGGGGAAATGGGTAGATCCCCGAGAAAATCCGCCGGCCAGCGGCATCGCCAGTCACGATTCCCACATGCGAAAATCCGGGTGCGATCCCGCTAGTAATCTAATCCGACCCCCCTATGGGGAGGCGAGTCATCTAACAACTACACCACTGTAGCCCCACTAATGAGGTAAATATATTGTTTTGAAAATTGTGATTCACTTACTGTTCTGTGGCTTTGAAAGCCGCACTGGAAACCAGTCCAAGGTTTAAAACGTAAGCAATATTATGATCATTGGTCATCTAGAGTGCGCTCAAGGCTCATGTGAACATAAAATTTCAAGGAATTTTTGTGTACCCCAGCCATATTGCAACCATAAGAACACTATGAGTTAGAGGAGATGATATTTTCATATATTTTGTGACAGCGCACCGCATTCGTACGGACTCAGTAAAATAATGTGTGCCGTTGCTCCAGAAAAGAAACCCAGTTCAAACCCCTGGCCTTTGTTGTTAACATCGATGACAGGTGGTCCCAATCTACCATCTCCCAGTGTCCGTCGTGATGCCGGCTATTTAAACCTACAGCACTAGCTATGAGAAATTACTTTACAAAGGAAACATGGAATTATTACAAAAACAGAAAATATTTTATCCAATGTCTGAGGTACTGCTATCAATACTGTCGTGTTTTGTTCTAATTATGCCATGTCTCACACGCGTTTTGTCCTTCTGTTAGGATAAAAATAACTTTAGGTTTTATCTTCCTTTTTTTTCATATCTAGCAAAATACTCAACGACAAAGCAAAATACGTCATACATGAAGCATTTTTTTTCTTCAAAATTTTGGTTAAAAAAAAAAAAAAAAAAACTAGAATTGACTATAATACTTTGGTGGAAGAACAAGCATTTCAAACACCCGCTCTGCCATGATACAACTAACGTTAGTAAAATATGTTACTCATAGTTGGCGTAAGTTAAATACATTTTGTACAAGAAAATGTGGAATAGTAACATTTCGCACGAGCTCCAGTGCTACGGCGTGAATTTGAGACAACCTGCGTCTCATTTTTCTGTGTAGCATGAACGAAAGTTACTATCGACCGCCTGCCGCGTATTTCTAGACGTTACCTGATTCAAGAAATGCACAATATTACATGCATTCATACGTGTTACTGAAAACTGCTTATCCACGCAGAAAAAAAAAAAAAAGCAGTTGCGCGATGCACAGAAGCTGTTCGTCCGCTTGGCTCAATCGAATGGTGTACCGCATCGTCGTCGAGTAGCAACAGCAGTGGCTGCCTTCCACACGACAAAAGTTGCCGAAAGCAACTGGTTAAGGGGACTATGTAGCTGCGCGTCCAAGGTCAAGAAGCGAGGGAGCGAAACGCGCACGCCTAGCTCCCCATCGCTCCTACACGCAAGGCGTGCAGTGTTTCCGTCCTAACGCTTTACTGTGTCTATTAGATCTGTAACAGCGAAATTTTTATTACACGCCATAAAAGTTCACAGATCGAACAACCTGCGTATGATCGTACATTTTTTTCTCTCGCCGCTTAAAAAAAAAAATGCTTGTGCAAGCTTTAAAAATGCTATATTTGACCACTTTCACGAATTTTTTTCTACATTAGTACATTTAATATGATAAAAGTAAAAGGATAGGGACATAGACAAATTTTTAATATTCTTTCTGGCAAAACTTCGTATTTCCAGAACTTTTATTCGCCGAGATACACGTTTGGGCGCAAACAACGATTTCACAGAAAACGTTTCGGTACATAGGACCCTTAACATCGAGGGGCCTCCATTTTTGCCGGAGCGATGGCTACCGGATGGAACGCTGCAGTTTCGTTCGACATCACATTCCACACCCGGATTGGACAACGAAGTATGATGTCGTGTAAGATTGAAATGGATTTTTAGTGACGACGCATGAGCACTGATTAACTTCATTGCTATCGGCGTGTCTTTTGGAAAGTAGCCAAATACTTAATTTTGGGTTGAGGAGGGAGAAAATTCCTTGCGTATACAGGACGGTCCATCAAACGTGGAAACAGCCGAAATTTCCGGAACGGTTGCAGATCACGAAATGCGGTTTTCGCAAAATGAAATTACTATCGGGGGCAAGTAATTTGCCGCAAAGTGACTCTTCGTAACAAGTGTATGGACAGAAATAATTAAACCACATATCATTGGCTTACTTCTGAAAGCTTGTTACGCTGTTTGAGGAAATTGTATAAAATATCAAAATAATACGAAGAGAAAAAGTATGAAGTTTTATTACTATACAATCATAGCAGCATGATGCAGATGATTTTAAAATTGTGTTACCGGCAGACGTGCTTTGAAAATATATAAATTTCACTCACAATCATGCATTGGGAAGAAACTGGACTTATGAGGAAATAGAAGCAAACAGGCTATAATTTTCCCCTTGGAAACATACATTTATTTCAACAGCATTTGAAATTACGTTCACAGAAGAATTCATTGATATAGCAGATGCAATGGAAAGTACCACACAAATTGCAGGAAATAAAATGCAAATATGATTACGTTAAGTAGAGTGGTAGCATGGGGCAGGGGACCTGTACTCACAGCTGTAAGCAAGCAACACGCGCCCGACTCATCTTGGCGGGGCTGCTTCTTAATAGCAGTGCAGAACTAGTCCCCGTAATATGTAATGGTAAGTGGTATTGCATTGTGTGGCTGTACGTACGCAATGAAGTTCACGAATGAGGAACAACTGGACGCTCTACTTATTTACGGTGAGTGTGGCAGAAATGCTAAACAAGCTGTCCAAATGTATGGTAAAATGTATCCTAATCGGACGCCCATCTCACGGCAAACAATACGAAGGACTTGCACTGTCGCGAGATGACTGGAAGTCCACAACACGAGAGCGACTAAAGACTGCTACGAGCGAGACGCATCAACACGATGTGTTGGCACTTGTCAATGCAAACCCCCACGTGGATACGCGAGAACTTCCCAGGCTCGTAGGAATAAGTAAAACAAGTGTGTTACGGATGCTGCGCCAACGGAAATTCCATCTACATTACGTGGCTCTTCATCAGGCATTACATTATGGCGATTTCCAGCAGCGTGTTCAGTTTTGCAGGTATGTTCTGATGTCTGTAAGGGATGACAGCAATTTTCTGAAGAACATACTATTTATCGATGAAGCGACCTTCACAAACCATGGACACGTAAATTTACGACATATGCACTTCTGGGCGACGGAGAATCTGTGTTGGGTCCAGCCCGTGGAGCACCAGCGACAGTGGAAAGTGAACGTGTGATGTGGAACCGTTGCAGACTACTTAATAGGGCCATACTTCATTCAAGGGACAATTACCAACTGTACGTACGCCCATTTCCTTAGAGAGACCCAACCGGTACTTCTGGACGACATACTGCTCGACATACGTCGTGATATGTGGTTTCAGCATGATGGTTGTCCTGCGCATTTTGGTTTGGTGGAGAGGCAAGTGTTAAATCAAAAGTATCCAAACCAGTTGTTAGGGCATGGTGAAGTTGTAAGATGGCCAGCTCGCTCTCCCGACCTCACACCTCTCGAGATTTTTTTCCCTGTGTCGAACGCTGAATAATAGAGCGTACTACACGGATTATACGACGCCAGAAGACATGGAGGAACGCATTGTGGCAGCTTGCAGAGGCATTACGCCAGCACCACATCAGGCCGCTCGTCGCTCGCTACATGTGTGTTTACATATGTTTATTGCTGTCGATGGTAAACACATCGCGCACATGCTGTGGAAAAACCTAATGTGAAGCGTTTCAACCATAACTGTGATCTTTTGTACTATGCATGCGGATGCGACTGCATTTCTTCCTAGGTTGATATGTTCTATTTTTGTTGTGCATCTGTACGCACTTGTCACTCAGTACAGTTAATGGCTAGGAAACAAATCTCCTGAATAACGTTGATATCTGTTTAAAATATAATGGATTAATATCAAACTTGCACCCACATTGTCCATATTCGCTCCGTTGCTGTGCTCTCCTCTGTCCAATATCGCATTCCATGCCCCTTACCCCATTAAGGCAAGCGTTTTGCTGCTATAAGGAAGCGGTCCCCCCAAGATGAGTCACGACGCGTACTGCTTGCTTACAACTGAGAGTACAGGTCCCCTGCCCCATGCTACCGGCACACTTAATTTATTCGTATTTCATATTTGGACATTATTTATTGGCGTTTCTGTGTTAATTTCACTTGCATATGCTATACCACTGAATTCCTCTTTGCATGTACTTTCAGATGCCATTGAAAAAAATTTATAATTCCAGGGGCAAAATCATATGTGATTTAAGTATTTGTGTTCATGCATGTGTGGCGGATAGTCACTTTGAGGTAAATTACTTGCCACCGTACCTAATTTTATTTAGCGAAAACAGCATTTCGTGATCTGCAACCGTACCGGAATTTTTTGGCGCTTCCACGTAAGTCGAACCTCCCTTTATATACCACGGGAACGCCACAACGACTCCCGAAGTTATGCAGATTAGTTTTTTTATTTTTTTTATTTCTGAGTCACGACATTTAAGGACCCTTCAGGCCTGAGGTTTTAAATGTTTATCTTTGGTAAATGGCGCCATGTTGTCCAGCCAGACACTGGAATTTTAATAAAGTAAATTTAATGTTTTTAAAATTGTAACTTACTTGCTGTTCTGTGGCTTTGAGAGCTGGTCTCATACTTCGTAAACCAGTTTAAGGTTTGAAACATAAGCAATGTGATTATTATTTGTCAGTTGACTGCGCTCAAAGTTCATGCGAACAAAAATTTTTAAGGTGTTTTTGTGTACACCAGCCATATTGTACCATATTATTACTAGGCCAGGGCTAATGACTAGGCCTGGCCAACAGTAAAAGTCTTTCCAGAAATACTTAGAAGCGGGCTTTCAAGGCTTAGCTTCAGTCCTAGCAGGTCATGCAAATTTCGATCTGAGAATAACCAAATATTAGTTGACAATTTTAATATATTGTCCTTAGTAACGATATCTTATATTATTCTCGGGGAGTTGAAACATATTTTACATAGTTTTCATCGTTAGTCAAGCATCAGGGCAATTAACAGTTGTCCTGAATAATGGCTTTCTCTTTTACTGGCTACGATGCACTATGCTTATCTACGTTATTTCGTTCTTCAACATATATTGTTTTTGGATTTGTATGCTTACGACACTGGTATATTGGAAATCCACATTTTGTAAGGTGCTTCTTCAAACGTATGTATCACTTCAGTAATACGTCACTTAAACTATCGAACAAATTTTTGGTAAACATTCACACATTCCTTAAAACACAACATATGGTAGGTAAAGCTATCACTCCTCAACTTATGGGAGTCCAATTTCCTCTACATTCTACAAGCGAAAGATGCAATTTTTGTGATGCGGTGGTGAGGCAGGTTTTGGGTGTCCTGGCCTGCAAATCATCACAGAAGTGGGTTATGATGTATGATGGCTTGTCTTGGCTAAGTTGTATAAAACTTTGCACTTTGCACTTGAAACAAGGAACATAGACGAGTTGTATTAAACAGCACTTATTTTGTGGAATCTATAATTTAACATGTGAATAAATTTTCCTAGCGCAACACTTTTACACGTAACTGCATTTATTGTTCAATTTTCCTTGCAGTAAAATATTTGTTTCTAAGGTGTACCATAGGTCTTACAATTAAACGAGGTATTTATTACGGACTATAATTATACACTAAAAAATTTTGTACATTTTGTTATGAAGGGCATTAGTGTGAACCTGCCTTTAAACCAGCATACTTGCTGACCGCACCGTAGGTATACGCCGCTGTACTCAGGATAATTTGTGAACACTCGTGGCGAAAGAATATCAATACTATGCTAGCTCCGTGCGTTATAGTAAATGTAATTACATTATAATGTTTTAAGTCAAACATACATCCGTAAATATAACCGTTTTATACTTTATATCTTGCGTGTTGTGATTTACTAACTCCCGCTCTAAAGTACTAAACGTATGGTTTGTAAATATAATTATAACAAACCATAACACTCTGTGTTTCCATCCAGTTGGTGTGGAATTTAAATTCATATCCACCACGATCATTCAGCAAAGGAATCTCGAATACGTAAAACAAAAGACTAGCGCCAAGACCTTTATCCTTCTTCTCGTCTGTAAGCATGCAATGAATGAATATATTGTGGAAACTTAGTCTCTAATATTCACGACCGCTAATGTAATAGTGTCAAAATTTTGTAAGGTCTTAATTGTGTTCTACTGTCTGAAAGGAAAAACGTAACCATGGATAAACTGAACGTAGATCTGTATGTCTTGTTACAATCATCTCATGCAATTACCAAACAAAAGAACTCATGCATGCACGTGCGTAAGAAAAGCTCATAATTTGACTAAACGTAATTTCACCTTTTCAATATCTGATTATTTTCAATGATGTCGTGTCATTAACTGGTACGATATATATAATGTTGGCGGAAGGAAGCAAGAATGGAAATGTTGCGGTCATCCATTAAATGTCTACGTGGTAATATCACCGTTCAAACATATGACCTGGCACTTGTTGTTTGACAAGAACCGACCTAGTACCATGAAAATTCAACATTGAAGCAAAATCGCGTGCCCGAGAGACTAAGCTTATTGTTTCCGCTACACACAGGCTGTATTTTAATTTCTCGTCAAACAACGGCCGTAGAGAATAAAACGACTTAACCCTCGAACAGTAAATTTATTGAACGTGCTAAATTATATTTACAATAAAGTGGGCACTTTTGAAATCCATCTTAGAAAAATGTCACTGCCCCTACCTGCATATATTTTAACGGGCGCAATGAGTAACAGGCGTCCAGTAAATTTGGAAACGATTTAGGGGAACTAGACCCATATATTAACGTCGAATAAAAACTATTAGGTAACCATTTGTGGTGACATATCATTCCTTTCGTTTCTTTATTTCCATACATCTAAGTGTAGAAATAAGCAGATTTGAAAATTTTTACTTTCTAATAATTTCAAAGTTTTGCTTGACAGACGCATGCATAAAGTGATGAGGCCCCTTAGCAGTGTTAATTTTACACAAGACGGAAGAAAACGCAACGTGCATAAAATCAGTTGCTAAGCAGGGTTTTCAAAAGTGCTCAGTTTACTGTGAACAAACAGCCCATACCTGTATTTACTAGAGGAACGGTGAATAAACGTCTGGTCTCCTGGCGGTCTCGCGTCAGGAGACGCATACGATAGAAACTTGAAGGACGGAGCAGTTGAACCACGCTATACATCTTGCACGTGAATAGCCGCCAAGGGACTCTTAACTTCGTACGCTCTCCCACGAATGAAACCCACCGTGCCGATAACCAGAGCCATTAGGAAATCATGTTGTACCTGAAGCCTTCAAAGGAGCCACCACCAACCGACATGTCCGATTTATAAATAACTAATCTAGACAGAGAACATCTTTGTTAGAAATAAGACTTACAAACTGAACGCATCTGTATAATCGGTAGCCCACAGTCAAAGAGCTTCCACTCAGAATGAACAAAACATTATAAAGGCTTTCATGACTACAGTTAAGTAAAATACACATACAACAAGGAATTACGAAAGACGACGGCATAAAATCATAAATACGTAACCGATTACAGTAAATATGTTTACTTTGAAACTCATGATACATGCAAGGATAAACCACCGAGAATTGGCGAATGTACGCAAACCGGAATCAATTGCCAGTAGTGTAAAAAAAATAGGAAAACTATCACTAGAATGTACACACCGTCTTCGTCCCAAACTATTGGGCAATTTAAAAATCCACATAATAATAAGTAATGCATATATACAAAACTGGGCCATAAAAAGATACCGTTTTATTTTCTTTTTTTTCACGTTATGTACGGAAAAGAGGGTCCACGGTGGCTGAGCGGTTAGCCTGCTCGCCTGCCACCGAGGCGAACCGGGTTCAAAACCCCGGCCGGTTCACTCCGGATTTTCGCAATTGGGAATCGTGCCGGACTATGCCACTGGTCGGCGGGTTTTCTCAGGGATATTCTGTTTCCCCCGCCCGTTCATTCCGGTGCTGCTCCATACTCACCTCACTTCATCCTGATCGGCTCTCAAGTCCTCGATGCTAAGAGCCGCTAATGTTCGGAAAGGAGTAATAGTTTCGTAACTACGTAAAAAAATAGTTCTTGAGATGTTCAGGGAAATATGGTTTTCAGAAATAAGGGACTCATAAATGTAATAATAGAGAAATCTGTGTTCTTAATGTTTTCTTTATTCCAAGTGCGCTCATTGTCATGAAATGTGGTGCGCCGTGTAAAAATAATTCTCTAACCGTGGAATCTGGTAAAAAGGCACATTTATGGATGATACGAAGACGGTTAAAGTTAAGTGCGATGTCACGTGCACGCAGGTCGTGCGAGGACTCTGTCGTCTTTCTTCGCCTGGCGTAGTCCTCAGAACAATTCCCGTGAGGTGACATATGCGAAACTTGCCAGGTATTATTAACGATCGATAGACGTGGCGATAAGACGCACGATACACTTGTAGGAGCGACTGATGCCGTTTAAGACAGGCTGGGTTTTATCACTGCGATAACATTCTGCCAGCCCTTAGCCATACACACCCAAGATATTTTTTTTTTAGTAGAGAACATTTGCTATAAGAAAAAGTTATGTTAAAACCACATCATATTCTACACGCAATTCACTTATAAATATACTTTAAAACACATGATGTACTGCAATCATTTGATGCATTCATTTATTTTTCTCTATATATATTTTTTTTTTCACACATTCCGATATATCATTGCCTTAATTACAGAAAGAGACCTCACTTATGTTACAATATTATCAAATAAATAATATGTCAATCAGCTTTCCCAATGCACAATCATAATTAAAAAGTCATATCAACCAACCTTATAACCCAAACTGTAATCTACCCATCAAAAATTGTGTTTAAAAAAATATATATTTTGATATATCATTCTCACTACCAAAAAACCGACCAAGCATTAATTTTTACATATACTGCCAGACAAAATATTCTAGCTTGTAATACCCAAAAATTACCTGATCATTACATATACTCCACTCCATTGCATCATATCGATTATACCAAACACTTCCCCTCATACCATCGAAGACAAACAAGCAATCATATAAGCATTACTATGAAATAGTAAAGCGAAATACTCTGATACACAATTTCATCATGTAAGAGCAAAACACGCACGTTCAATTGATACCAACAACCATATAGTATACCATTGTCAACAATCCAATCTTAACGAAATCTCATTCCAATAGACCATATCACCGTCTTTTGGACCGTTAGAACATATAGCAAAATTTGTTCGGAGCCATGGAAACGTGAAGATGCCCGTGCAAAAGGTCTGGCTATGGATGATCCCCGACAGACCATCAAGAGGAAGGAATGTTTGGTTGATAAACAGGCACAGTGGAATACAACAGCTTCAATAGGACACACATATGTACCGGAAGCATTTCCACAGAAACAATTTGCGATACTGAAGGCCTTATGTTCTGAAATGATCAACATCGTCATCTTCGTTTGTAGTAATTCTGGCTGAGAGCAACATGGAAGGATACGGACTGGTGACGTATTTTTGAGGAATTTCTACATTACTTTCTACTTCTTTCCACACGAATAAAGAAAAAAAAATAGATTTTCAAGGCTGCGCACGTCCTGCAATAATCTTTGCAACATCTAAGAAATATTACGTATTTTCCTAATTCTTCATTGAAAGCTGGGTGTGAACTACATGACAAGATGGAGATTTTTGGACATTTGCCATTGCGATGCAGATGTCTGTTTGCCATGGAAAAAATAGGACTGAGTACGAACAAATACTTAAAAAAGACAAGCAACCCATGGACAAAAAATTAATATATGTATTTCACAACACTAGAAAATTACAAGAGGGAATATAGTCAAACAAACGGCAACTAATTACGAAAACTATATGTTGAAACGTAAGGCGAATATAATTAATCCATAGTCGGCAGTGTCACGTTTCAAAGGTACGAGTTGTCACGAATTGTGTATTAGCGCCTGTTTGTGCGACAACATCATTGCACGCGAGCTAAGAGTGTGGGTTCGTGAAGCAAGTTTTTAAGTTGGAAAAGCAGTGCATCCTTATGAGACCGAAAGGCTGTTGGCAGCACTGCTAGACTCCTGCAGCAAGCAATTCGACCGACCGTTGAGGATCAGTTCCCCGTGACACTCATAGACTAAAGATGACGTAGACCTGTTATTCGTCTTATGCGCATGTACCCAACATTGGCGGAATTGACCTACCCCAAAGGATTACAACTGTCAGTCACATGGTCAACTATGATGAACGTGTTTGTTTATTTCTTAATATTTAAATCGCGACAACTATTGTATTAATAACATACTTTTACCAATTCGAATTTCATCAAACTGCATCACAAACTGGTTAGAGGAAGTATAAAAATATCTAAAAGCACTTGTTTACTAAACAGTATTCTAACCTCAAATCCAATCCACGCCATTTTTGCAAGTCGTATTGGCAGAAAAGCAGTTCAATGCTGGGACACGGAGATTGGTTGTGCGCAGCCATCGAGATCAGTCTATACTTCATCTTTAGTTTATGGTGGCACCGCGTCTGATAACGCAAGGTAACAGAGTGAGCTGATCCACAGACAGCAATTGTCCAATAAGCACATGTCTCGTAGGCTGCTCAAGGGATTTCGAGGGACTGGAATAAAGATATTTTGAGGCATCCCACTTGGGTAACACTACGACCTTTGAATATTACATGCATATTATTTCATTCTTCATTACCGGTAGAACACATGTTCCTTGGAAACAGCCTCATCATTACCGTCAAGCTAACAAAATTTCATGTTTAATAAGATGAATTATTTGAGTTCACGTTAAACTATGACGAAGCACGTCATATTTTAAACAACAACAATTAAAGTTTAATAAAATTTTGGTTTTTTTTTTTGCGACGTGGGTTCATTGAAGTTTATTCTATAAAGAGAATGATAGATCTCCCTAATGATAAATTAAATGCGACGGTCACGATAACTGGATGTCTACAACTACTAGGAATGTCTGTAATAAAGGGCATCAATGAAAAAAATATAGTTTCTCAGCTTGAAGTTACGTGTTTTCAAATTGTACCTCCAGTAGTTCAAAATATCAAACGTCCCTCGTCCTTTCGAAGCATTTTGACGGCACTCGAAATATTCTGTGCTCTGCTTGCTATTGTAGTAGGGCTGCCCGCGATATGATGGCCAGTGGATTTTCGAGAGTGCTGGCTGCGGTCGTAATGAGCTGCACCGGATCAAACTGATCCAGTGAGTTCCTTTCTTTAAACGAACTCGCAACCCTACACTTACACTGTAAACTGTTCTGGATAACGATGTTCTTAATTGTACACATTATTTTATGAGTGGGTTTCGTATAGTCATACAAGAATGACAGTACACGAACAGAAGGTTAAATGATTTAAGGCTTGGGCGCTGGAGCAAACTGGCCAATTTGTCGCCTCTCCCTAATGGGAGGGAATCCATTTGGGGTAACTTCGTACTAGCTGCTTATTTTAGTTTTTAATGAAGGTTCAAATATTCTCTCTAAACAACTGTGTTCTTCGTTAGCAGTATTGTTAAGGCCGCCGCATGGAGAATCAATGTTAAAGGAATTCCTTGTCAGCGCTCAATTTAAAGATAACTTTTCCAAGCAAAAATTATGCAATGCAACTTTCCCAGAGAATACTGCCACGTTAAGAAGTTGAAACATTTTTTTTTTTTTTTTTTTTTTTTTTGTAAAATGTAGATTTTAATACTAAATCTAAACGAATATTAAACTTAACATTTTGGAAAATTTCTCAACGCACCAGTTTTCCAAAAGAAAATTCACGTAGAATAATTTTGCTCGGAATAGTCATTTTTAAATTAATCCGCTGAGAAGAAATTTCTTTAACGTCGATTAACCTTTTGAACTCCGTGGCAGCACGCTGTGTAAGCAGTACCCTTGACCTTTAATAATTCATCCAGGTAGGCGGCTGTAAAGACTTAATTTTAAACGAAAATTTTTGGCACAGAGATGTAGTTACCTGGTGCAGAGTTACCCGAGATGGCTGTTAGTTTACGAACTCGCAAACACTGCTGGGGACAATTTAGTCCGAGGGTTACTAATGTTGCCTTACACACTACAGTGTTCTGTAATAATTGACACATTACATATTTGTTACACGGCACACCCGACCATGGGTTCACTAGGTGAAATAGTCTGAATCGGGTCGTAAAATGCACAACTTACAACAATTAATAAAAATATAAAAATTTAGAAAATAACAATAAAATGAAATGAAAGCTTTATATGTTAGACACAATTTCCATTCATTCATGCGAGTAATTAATACAGTGCACTTTCTAGGTAATGGGATCATATATCAAGCACAGAAGCTGTCTCTATTCGCCCGACGTGAATAACGTGTTACACATTTTACACAACCCGTATTCAATATGAAAATGCTTTATATGCGTGCCACTTTAGACCCAAAACAGTGTACTATTCGTTTATTCGAAGCGTTGCACACATTCGATAGTACAATATTCTTAAAAGTATAGCACATGTTGCAGATTGTGTCATGAAATATCCACTACGTTACGAACTAGCCACGCTTTACCTGCTTCATGCGAAAATAAACGGACTCGCCTCTCTACAGCTGTTGCAACAACGAGACGGATATTTACACTTAATTAATTTCTCCCTCGTCGCATACACGTCTGAAAACATAGCTTCGAAAATATTAAATTTCCCGTTATGCTGCCGTGTACTGTGCACCAAAAATTGAATACGCGGCACGGCAAACTCTGGCAATTGTTCAACTCCGAACGCAAACTTCCGGAATGCGGTTTTTGTGCCAATCTGTATGTTTAAGAGCATAGTAGGCCTACATTCATCGCAAACTGGAGAGACAGGGAGATCACATGAACACCGTGGCGGTATATATATATATATATATATATATATATATATATACCTTTCCTACAACTCCTACAATATAGGGAGAAGCATTCCCTTATATCAAGTGGTGTTTAGTTAATTTTTAACCCATAGTTCTTCAAGTTTGTAATGTTAACTCTGACATTTTATTTATCCAGGGACCGCCCTCGTAAAACTTTTAAATGTGCACAGGTTACTTCCGAAAGTAAGGAAGCATTGAAAAAGTGATGAAAAATAGCATAGACAAGCTTTCAATGTGTTCAGGTTTCTGAGAATTTTAAACGGTGACTAAATGGTTTTAATACAACAATCTATTAAAAAAAGATCATAGTGTTGTTGCTATAGTTAAAAACACAATTTTACAGAATAATAAACACTGTAAACAGAGGGCTTCTTGTAGTAATTTTTGCTTTGACACTTTTCAATGACCGCATTTGTGTTTCAGTAATCAAATTTAATAATTGACAACAAAATATTGACTTTTATTTCTATTATGAAAAAATATTTTCATTGAAATATTACATAGTTTTTTTTTAAGATTTGGAATAGACACAGCTGCTTGCAATCATTCTATAAAAAATGATTTTAGTGCCAAATTCATATTCAGTTGAAATGACAGTATTTCGTAATATTTGGCATATTAGAGACCATAATTGAGTAAGTACAGTGTCTTGTTATATATATATATATATATATATATATATATATATATATATATATATATATATATATATATATATATATATATATATATATATATATATATATATATATATATATATATATCAGTCGTTGGCGGTTTCAAATTTCGTGGCTATTCTACCCTGTGGCAAATTTACTGAGGGCACGGGAGATGTAGCATCTACCAGAGCACAATAATTTATTTTGGATTATTAATTACTGACATCGATTTTTGATGTGAATAAGTCTTTAGGGTCATGCAAAATATAGTTTTACCACCCTGAATTTTATTAAAAATTTTTAATGGAAGAAGGTTAAAATAAATGCCGACTTTATTATTAGAGTCTACAATCCACCGGAAAATTTCCTATTCGAAAACAAAATGCCCATCGCTGAAAAAAAAAAAAAACTTGGTGGCTGCCACAAAAGGTTTTGTTGGTATGCACGCAACCAAATTATTTTGGGGCAAACACAAATTTTTTTAATTGTCTCCACTAAACATGTGTGGCCTCTGGAAATTTATTTTGTGGTCGCTACAAAAATGTTGTGCTCACCACAAAATTATTTGGCTGTAAGTATGAACACAAAACTTTTTTTTTAGCAGCCACAAAGTATTTTTTTCAGTGCTGTAATGTTCATAATTACGCTCAGCTCTTGGGGGTCATACCTATGTGCTGTTGTCTTAGACATGCTTTGCATTTCGGCTACAGTATGATACTGGCCACCACCCCTAACAAAGGAACAACAACAAACAATTGCTGTGTCTTGCTGTCACTGTCTTATGATATTGTGTCGGGTGTTCCTAATTATAGAATAAAACTGTACATGGTTATTAAAATTTAATGGGAATTTTTTTAAACATTTCACTATGCTTAAATAATATCCAAATATACATTATAATACTGGGTCTAAAATTACGTGGTTTCCTAACCGCAATCTCAATATCATCATCTACTTCATCAATTTTTAAATTGAAATTGTCATCACTGACTGTGGACGGAGGCACGTTTATTAGATAAGAAATCTCTCTGGCGGAATGGCCTTAATAGCATCTCACTGGGCAAGTTCTTGTAGTAACAATGGGCCGAAGATAAATATATTTAATTGGAAAGAAATCTCTCGTCCCTTGAGTGATGCATTTATATTTGCTATAAAGTTTACGAAAAATGAGACCGCCCTTCTGGGGTAGCAGTGCGTAACAGGCAAATAGAGCAAACTAAGCACGACTTAAAAAAGTAATTAATATACAACGAACTTTGGGTAATTGTAATTCTAAAACAACAACTCAATTCCAGCGGTGGTAAATATTAAATATTTCGGGTATAAAGGAGTTTGCAAAACGAAAAACTTTAGTATTAGAATAGTAGAAAACTTAGAAAGTTTTTAATAGTCTTGCTCGAAATGATAAAAAATGAATGTGCAACTTCTTAATGTTTAAGTTTTAAATTAGAAAAAATCTTAGACTAGAAATATCTATTCACAATTTTTTGTTTAGCCAATACGGCAATCATATAGTGGAGTGTATAACGGCGCTGGAGCACCGTACATCCAGAATTAATATGAGCACAGAAAATTGTACGTCCTAACACGGGGATGGATCGACGAAGGAGCTGAGGGCTTAACTTGTTGGTGACGGGTTCGGCGTAGGTCGTCGTGGACTTTGGTACCGACGCGGCTGCGTAGCTTAGGCGAGTGCGGACTGTCGGCGTGGAGGCTTGAGGCTGCCCCTCCTCCCTTCCCCCTCACCCAGCCAATGACATCCGTCCTACCCAAAGTGTATGTATGGCGTCTAGCTACCTTCGACGCCGTCAAGTTTTGAATGTTACTGGACTCGAAGCAACGAAACTTTCTGGGATGTTCCTCGATGTCCTGGTCAACGTGTTTCCCGACTTTAAAATGCGGTTTTCTTTCGCAATGGGATATATAATGGAGAGTGACCTCACGGCGAGAGCATTATAACTTGCCAGAAGGCATATCCTGCCATGTTTGATGAGGGCATTATACATCGCATGTATAGGGAAACATGTTATAATTAGTTTTTTAAATTCTGTAATTTGAAGTGTAACAATATTTGGGCTAAGTATGTATTGCTATGGAAGCCCATTATTAAATGTAACTTCATGTAATTTTCATAACAAACATTACAATCGCAATGTATTTTAAAGCCTGTTGGCTATTTGTATTCTTATAATGCTTGTACATATTTTTGATATGGGCAGTTTATGAGAAGAAAGAAAAAAAAAGCCCGAAGATAAAGGAAAAGAAAATTAACAGCATGTTGAATCATTTCTCACAATTTGGGGTATTAATTATTTCTTATTCCAATTCACATCAGGAAATGATTGAACTGTCGAATTTTATTGCGACTGCATTATTTTAATGTACTCTGCTATTTAAACTCTGCTGCTTGAATGTTTTGGTAATATCCATTTTGCTTAAATGGGTGGCATTGGAAGAAGGGGAGTTGGCGGTCACTGACGTGGAGTGGTGGGGTTTCCTGTGGGTGCTCCCAAACAAAAGATATTTCAATTTTGATTTTAAATAACGACAATTCAAGATTTATTTCTTTTAGCCTTTTGCTAAACACTATTGCCATGAAGTAAAACTGCTAGGTGCTTACTTTTTCCATTGAGTAAATCCCTTAGGACTGCGATCAGGAGTAAAATCACACACACACAGATATATATATATATATATATATATATATATATATATATATATATATATATATATATATATATATATATATAGTTTGGTGTCAGTATTACTGTAGAAATGCTAGTCAGTTATAATTTACGTGTTAAGATGCAGTCATTGTGTCGAAGGATAAACTGAAAAGTACACAAAAATATACCATTTATGGTGAACTAATATAGAGTTTTACGTATGTACATTGTATAGACTTATCTGAAAAAATTACTTTACTGGAATTTTATTAATTAAATTTGAACGGCTTATTGAAGTGACTTATTTAGATCTATTTGTAACGATATTCAGTATATCCTACTACTCTGTGGAACTGTCTTTCAGTTCGCTTCACTTCTTTGCCAGTCAAAAGAATAGTATTTACTGTATTTACCCCATGCGGGAATGTGGGGGGCGGAGAACGTAACAGCCACAAAGTAAATAATTTTTTTCGTAGCAACGTTTAATGGCATGCACGTTAATAGAAGTGTCAACACCACATGGCTTGAACTCTCTGTTACACACATGGCTTGAACTCTCTGTTACACACACTGCCTACACGAACGTAGGTTTTAAAAATCATTATGTTTTCTCTCAGAGAGTTTTAAATGCAGCTGGTCTATATTTAAATAACGATAATTAATTAATTTTATTTCACAGTCAACATTTAAATGATCGTACGTGTCGTCGTCTGAGTGACATCACTGTGAAAAGTATTCTTGAAATCACTTAGCAACTGTTCGGTATATGCGCAGCATACGAAAATTAGTCTACGTGGTGTTTATAGTCCATTCATGATTATATCCAACTATTATGAAACCATGCTAAAGATCTACTTTCAGCCTATTCCTCTGCCTGATGCAAACAATGCTTAGTTAAGTCTAAAAAAATTACACCGAAGGGACAGCGCACCATATTCGTGCGCACTCCGTTCTGTAATATTTTGCATAAGAACATTTTCTTCCTAAGCATTACCAACACATCTGTTTTGTGTCTGTTAACGTGGACATACCCGAAATTTCCGGAACGGATGAAGATCACGAAATGCGGTTTTTGCTGACTTGAACATACTTACGGCGGCAAGTAATTCGCCGCAAAGTGACCATTCGTAACACGTCTATGGACAGATACGATTTCCCCCTTGGAAACATAATTAATTTCGAAAGTATCTGAAAGTACGTGCGAAGAGGAATTACGTGGCATAGTATATGCAATGGAAAGTTACACACAAATTACAAGAAATAATGTCCAACTATAATTAAGTTAAGTGTGCTGGTAGCATGGGGCAGGGGACCTGTACTCTCAGTTGTAAGCAAGCAACACGCGCCGTGACTCATCCTGGCGGGACCGCTTCCTAATAGCAGCGTAGCGCTTGCCTTAATGGGACAAGGAGCACGGAATGAGATATTCTACAAAGGAGAGCACCGCAGCGGTGGCAAGACGAGCAATGTGAGTGCAAGTCTGATATCGATACATTACATTTTATTCTGATACCAACGTAATCCAGGAGATTTGTCTCCTAGTCATTAACAGTACTGAGTAACGAGTGCGTACAGATGCACAACAAAAATATAACAAACCAATCTAAGGAGAAATGCAATTGCATCCGCATGCATAGTACAAAAGAGCACAGTTGTATTTGAAATGCTTCACATTAGGTCTTTCCACATAATGTGCTCGATGTGTTTACCATCGACAGCAATACACATTTGTAAACACGTATGTAGCGAGCGACGAGCGGCCTGAAGTGTTTCTGGCGTAATGACTCTGCAAGCTGCCACAATGCATTCCTGCATGTCTTCTGGCGTCTCAGGAACCGTGTTGTACATCAATGTTCCCCACAGGAAAAAATCGAGAGGTGTGAGGTCAGGGGAGCGAGCTGGCCATCTTACAGCACCAACACGCCCTAACCACCGGTTTGGAAACCTTCCATTTGACACTTGCCTCACCACCAAAGAAAAATCTGCATGACAAGTATCATGTTGAAACCACATATCACGGCGTATTTCGAGTGGTATGTCATCCAGAAGTGCCCGTTTTAATTATTTCCGTCCATACACGTGTTACCAATAGTCACTTTGCGGTAAATTACATGCTGCCGTACGAAAAAATCACTTAGCAAAAACGGCATTTCGTGATCTACTACCGTTCCAGATATTTTGAGGGTGTTTACGTTAGGTGGACCATACTGTATATAATAAGTAAAAGTTCAATTTAACCCAAATTTGTGAGGAGGGAGATTTGGGTGTTTATTATTATCGATGTCTAGACAACACCAAATTAAAATATTTCTATGTTAACAGAAGTATAAAATTCGCGTGGCACTTGACATTTATGGAAACAATCAAACCCGTCATACATAGGGGAATTATTCAAATGCTTAATTAAAAAGTGAGAAGCGGCCCCGAATAGACTATAGAGTACGTTAATTTAAGTGTTAAACTTTTTCCATGCGAAGCAAGATTTCCAACAATACAAGTTACGAGGTTATGTGTGCGAAGCAGTAAACCGAAGCATTTCGTAATGTTAGAAGTGAAATAACGAGTTGGTAGGCTCATTAGAGTCAGATAACAAAACCTTATACAATCATGAAGCCCTAGCAGTTTTACAGTGTGAAATATGTCCTATTCGCCTAGATCATGCAAACAATTTGTTTTTTTTTTTTTTTATAAATGTAACGTTTACTTAATATTGTTAGGTGTCGGTGTTTTGCATCACCCGAGCGAGCGAAGAGTGTGTGGAGGACAGAGTAGTGATATGAAAGAGGACGGTGAGAACGAAGGAATGTTGGAAAGTCAGGCAATTGATAATTGAAGACGCGCTATCTTGTTATGAAAAGTGTGCCACAACGATAACCCTTTAGCGGCTCGCGCACTCCTGACTTCAGCTGATTGAATTTCTGCGATCATCTGAAGAATGTTCTTGTTTTGATAGTCCTTGCCTCTCTCAGTATAACTCGAGGTGCGAGGAAAATTCCAGATCTTGTCTGCTGATACTATAAAAGCGTGTCGGACATCCGAGTGGAGAGTTTTATGAGAGTGGGGATTCTGGGAGATTGTGCGAGTCAGAACAACGAGTAGCGCTAGAAGTGACCAGAGGGAGGAAAATTTGCAGCTGCGAGCCTCAGTGCAAAAAATAGTGCGACTAGCAGGCTGGACTATTGGACTGGATGCGTGAGTGAAAGACATTTCAAATGACGGCAACAGCCATATTGAACATGTGTTAGTGGTGAGCGTGAGTTAACTGACTACAACCGAACAGATATATTGAAAAGAACTTTAACTAAAATTGAGATAGACATTGAATAATGTAATAATAAAAAGAGGAATGATTGAGATAAATAGATTAATGATACATATAACATCTGTGTAAATAAATTAAAAACAGATTAATTTTTTAGATTTTTTTACTAAGACATCCCTCCCTCACGCATCACAGGAGTCTTGTAATAATATTTAAAACAGCTGTATTAATGTAAATTATCATGTACTCCATCTTTAGCGCTGAGAGCGTGGCAGTGTTAAGGTGAGTCCAGTGTTTTCCACTCCCCCCTCCCCCCCAAACCTCAACTCCTTGACGAGCCAAATTCGAAATTTCCGGCAGGCCAAAAACTTATTTAAAAAATCATATTAGGTACGCATATACAGTAATATGAAATACCCAGAGCATGTAATTGAAACAACTACAAAGAAACTGAAATTCCTAAATACCTAGATAAAGTACGCTCTAAACTTGAATCAGTGAGAGTTTGGCCAAAAAAAAAAAAAAAAAAAAAAAAACACGCGAGGGATTGAACAACTGATCATTATTGCCAGATAATTAATTAGCATAGTAAATGATTTTCACTGAATTACTTGTGATTTCCCACTGATTGTCAAGAATGTTACTACTATAAATAACTTATTCCCAGTTAATTTGTTTGATTCACTGGTCAGCAGTAGCTTACCAACTGACATTCAGTGAACGTTATTTCGCTGATTGAAATCACTCATTCGGATTTAGAGTGTAAGCAATATGACGCTGCCATAGATCCGGCACGTGTGTCTGTCATCGTACGAAAAATGCAAACAAATTACCGTGCATAATCCTTTTTCATTTTTTAATGAATGCCATTTTGTTGTTTTCTCTTGAATATTTCGATGCGTACAACGTGGTGCCATTTGTAAACATACTAATTAATAAAACATTTTATCGCGATATTACCTAGAAATGTTATTTTGGTGTCAGTGTAAAAAATGTTTCAATATAAATAAACCGATAACTTAAATTGATACAGGCCTACCAATTTTACATTTTAGTTTAACAAATTTAACATAAAATATTTTTAGTTTAGTATAACGTAACATTATTACATTATAAAATTAATATGAGTTGTAATGTTGTGAAGGTTAATTGCAGTAAGAGAGTTTTTACACATGAAAAAAAAATACATGCGAGGAGTATACATACCGTGGCGTACGAAAAAGCTGAAAATTCTGGAAATTTTGTCAATTTCGGAGTAAACAATTTTTTCTAATTATTGTTAGACTTATTATGTCTACCGCTCGTGGAATAATTTAGTTTCGTTGTATTCTGTTTAACTGAATTTTTTTTTTCACATTTCAGTTTCATAGAATGAAAGCCACGTTTTCAAATGGATACTTGCAACAATATACGCGTTTCTGCCAAGTGCAGATTTTTAGTCCGGCTTCGCGGACGAAGCCTCTGTTGCCCGTTCACTGGCTGTTCACCGCTAGATAGGTTAGATTAATGGATCCCGTGTTCGTTCCCAGCGTGTTTAACGAGCTCCTGTGCTGTTTACAGAGTATCCAACAATGGACTCGCTCCGCGCTCCCCTGTGCTGACGAGCCGTGTCTGATAGTAGGTAATACTGCCTCGATCCAGATAACAGCAGGAAGTCCTGCAGCGAAAGGAACAAAGGAAAAGACTTCATATTGAGCGGAAATTCAATGCGCATTAAAAAAATTATCGTGTTTGTTCTGCACGTTAAAATAATTTTCTGGCCACATTATAGTCGTTTTCTAATATTGAAAGTAGATATTTAAAAATTTTAAAACTATTTTTTTAAAATTAATATGCACTTCATAACATTTCCCAAGTTACAAAAACACTACTATCCTCAAATTATTACCATAAAATAAGGGCAAAGAACGTAAACAGATGCCACGAAGATATTATTTGATCACAAAAAACATCTAAATTGAAAAATATTACAAACTAATTTATGCATGCTATAACACGTTGCTAATTTGCCATGATTTTGTTAGAAACTTAAAAAAAACATACCACAATATTATCAGTATTTGTATTTTCACGAAGTCCTTCCATATCTATTTCTATGTGCGATGAATAATTCGAATAACCAATAGAAATGTTTTGTAATTGTTTAAATTTTATCTATGCCTTCTTTATGCACAATTACGACTACCCAGGACAGTGCTGGTATCATTTTACAAACATAGCACGTCTAATAAAATCTATATAAAAACAATCCTTTCATGTACAAATATCTAAATATGTTCTTCGCAGACAATCTCCAAAACGCTTAAAGAAATACAAAAATATATAAGAAAGCATTGTAATAAGTTATACCTGTTTTATAGAAAATGTTTTAACCGGCTATTACACTTTAATTATGGCATTGGCAATACAGTTCCGGAGTCCATTTATTTTTACCAAACCGACCTGTAGATCTGATATCACGTTAGATAATTTCTGTTTGGAGGTGACAAATGTTTTAAAAATTTATATATTTCCTTTTATGGACACTTCGCAAATGGATACATCTATGTTATTGGGCAGGATAGGAAACGTTTCTTACTAACAAGATGTACACATATTTGTAAATAACAATCAGATAATCGGTGAAATACACGAGACTAAATTTGGAAGGAACGTTTTGTTTCTATCGTAGCAGATGGTCTGAGCGATTTGTGACACTGGACTTGTTAAATATGTCTAACTTGAGAGATCCAGAAGTATTACATGTTATTAGAAATACGCTTTAACTTGGAACTCAGCCCATCAAACACAGGTAGATCTATAGATAGCTTGTAGTACACTAAACATTTTCGAAATACACTTTAACTTGGAACTCAGCCCATCAAACACAGGTAGGTCTATAGATAGCTTGTATACACTAAGCATTTTCGAAATCAAATTTCGAAAAATGGCAAAGGTTTATTTAAACTATATCAAGTATATCTGTAAAATGAATAATTATGTAGCGTGCCCAGAAACTAACTTCCGAGCGCCAACACATAACGGTTATTTTCACCTTTTCAAAAAAGTACACCACGGAACTTCTACACAGGTAAACTTAATATTTACAAAAAAAAAAAAGTTCTGAAATGTTTTTATAATCCTCTGACCAAGTTACACAGGAATGGCAATCCATTCAAGTTAGACAAGTTAAATTTTTGTTTTGTTTTGGAAGCGCCAGTATGCGGGAAAACCAAAACATAAACGTTTTTGAACTAACGATTTTCACCAGTGTGCGTGGAAATAATTAGCCAATGTTGGCTGTATGAGCAGAAAGCGAAAAATAGTATTTAGTCAAATCTATGTTTACGTTCGCAAAGAAAAAAATTGGCGGCCGCAGAATTTTGTTCCAGTTTATTTTATGATCATTAACATAATAACGGACAGAGTAGAAATTTATTTGACTTTATAACAATTTGTCAGCGTTCACTGGATCGACATTTGAACGGCAGTCATTAAGCTCGCGACAGTGTTCATTTGAATACGTGGCGGAAGGATACTGGACGGGGGGGGGGGGGAAGAAACCAATCAGAGCTTTCATAATTGATCAATCGCCCCTGGGCCTGCAGTATCATTCATAGACTCGCGGAGAGAATAAAACACCCATGCCTGCTACCTAAATCCCAGATTCCATTACGACCCCAGCGCCACAGACAAGAGAGAAGGTGGGCGGGAAGCCTTACAGGAAAAACTTACTGCAACCAAAGAGCTGTAGAACTGTGCAAAATAGTTACGCCAGTGCAAACGCAATATTCAAACAAATGTTTCTCTTAATTAACGACAAGTTATCTTAGTCGTTAGGAAAAAAAAATTACTCGCAGAGGCAAAAGTAAAGTAAAAAACGTAACTAAAAGGTAAGAATCATGATTAATAAATATATTAATGTCAAAAAATTATTTTGTCACGAAAAAATATTCTACATATTTTTTAGCTACACAGTATAGTTTCATTAATATTTCTGTGATTGAGTATTATGCAAGCGTAGTTAAATGCCTTGAAGCCAATTAATTTCTGGATGATTTTAATGGAAGTACTCTAGTGGGTGATCTTGATAGGCTGTCAAAATATAATACCTAAATACACCGGTACTAAAATACTCAGTTCAAGTCATAATCGCAAGGAAATTTGCTCCTAATAAAATTGTCAGTCATTGCAAACGTTTCGAAAATTGACAGGGGAGTTTCTAATATTAAAATAGATGAGTAACTATACGATCGAAATAAAATTTAATACCTGGAACCTTTGTTTCCAAAGAGATTTAAATAACCGTGTTTTGACAAACAGTACAGTTATTAAGATGAGAAAATTATCTCGGTATAAAAATACTAAAATTCCGTATAAGTAAATGTTCTGCAGTTATTTTTCCGTCTTTAATCAAACACTTGTTTAAAAAGTAAATGTTAATGTTTGATTTACCATAAACAAAGACGAAGAAGTAAAGAAAAAATAGTCGATTACTGAAAACGCATGCTTGCTTCGATTTCGTCTTTTCTACAGACTGAAATGAAATTTATTGAAAATAATTAAACCCGAGTTTATTACAGCCAGTGAATATGCTTTGGCAGACTACAACTGTACGAAACTAATTGATTATAGCAATGCAACGGCATAATCCCAACGAATTTTGGTTCCAGTAAATTGTTGGTAGTAAACAATCTGGTTCACTGTACGTCTGAAATTCAGTTTTCTTTGGAAATTCGAGTATCAAAACATTTGAAAATTCAATAACATGAGACTAAGTAACACGAAAGAAAACACCCCAGAATTGTGGCACTGGAAGTTCGTATTTATAAACGCCCCTGAGCAATGAAAATTTTCCCATGCTTAATTAAATGTCCGAAGGCAAATTACTTTTGAAATGTTTTTGTTTCGCGCAGTCAGAAGAGGAACAAAACGAGGGGAAAACGTCAACTACGGAAAAACACGCTCCCGCATTTATTTCCGCTCGCCTACAAAACTCAGAAGGGATTTATTGGAAGTAATTAGCGAGCGGGTGAGATCCCACGTCGGCGAGCGCGAAATTGTAAAAAAAAACTGTGTAACGCGGCCGCAGCAGCCATGGCGCGCGCGAGCGGGGTAATGGCTGGCCGGACAGGCCGGGAGAAATTCACCCCCATCTCCCTGCAAAACTCACCCCCTCGCAGCGGGCCTCGACCCTCTCCGAAACAGAGGCAGTCCCGCCCGCGGGAGAAGAAGGGCGGTCTTATGTATGGGTGTTGGTGGGGTGGGGGGGAGGGGAGAGATGGCCAAGAGATTAACGACCCCGAAACAAAAGCGGATCCTGCAGACGACTGCGAAGGAAAAGGCAGTGCGGTAAGTAAGCAGTAATTTATTGAGCTGGATGGAACACGACCTCTCCGAGCGGCGTCGATTAATACGAACCTTCCCCTATCCCCCTCGACCGCCCGGACGTCTCTTGTCTAGGGTGGTTTCGGAGTGCAGCCAGTCGCCCGAAAACACAAAGATAAAACTTCTTTCTTTGGGAAAAACGGGAAAAACCCTTCGTACCTAATCTAATTTCAGAAATAAATGTTTTATCTTTAAATCTCAAAATCTCACCTTTCTTGCTGTTGCAACTACCTAGGAAACACTGTACCACAGAGTACTTTAAATTTGTTTCTACAAAATAGCTAAGTACACGTTTAATATCAAATATTATATTTCAAATAATTACATAATTAAAAATATTAATTTTACGTTGATAATAATTAATTATTTTGCAATTATGAAGTAAAAATATACCAAATGTGTAATTTCCATTTTTAATAGAAGATATATTTAATTCTATATTTATTAACGGAAAGTTTTTCTCGTGGAATGGCGGTCGAAACATTGCGATTCTTACACAGACTGCTAACATCGACAGAATTAACTAATAATGAAATATTACTTTGTATTTGGCTACCCCTGTGACATTGAGGCTGGCAGTTTCCCGATTTTCGCGCGGTCCTTAGGCCGCGTTCAAAAGCCAGCGTTTTTGAAGGGTTTCAAATGCGACTATTTTAAGGGTGGCTCAACACGGCGTTCGCGTAAGCGCTTTAAGACCTAGGGCACACACAAGATGGCTGCCTTAACGTCACATCAAACCACTTATAACGGAGCGAATCCGAATACGGTGACAGATCACATATATTTACAGCGCAATGAAAATATTAAAAAAACTCGGTTTATGAAAGTCTTTCTCGCTAAATATGACGTCAATAAAAATTGTGCGTAGGTACCGGCATTCCAATAAATTCGAAAATGGTTATTACGGTAAAAGAAAATATTTTCAAATCCAACTGGCTTTAAACTAATGTATACGCTATTCACGGTAAAATGAGCGCTTTTGAATTTCCTCTCATTTGGAATAATAGTCAATACGTACATATTATTTTAGCCTTAGACGTTAACTTCAGAGTGCGGTGGAATATACACACTACGTTTATTACTTACATGGGAATATTAGATTTAAAAGTTGCTTAAAGGATACGAAATGGCTGAAAGGAAAAAGCTACTAGGACCTCAAATGTACTCACTTTATCGTGAACAGACTATAAGCAGTTGTAAGATGCTACTTTTATCTTCCACTGTGCTTGAAGGAAAAATACCTTACATATTTTTCAGCACGTGAGACGGAGGAGTTGCTCAATGCGGTTATGAATATATATATATATATATATATATATATAAAGAATAATTTCAACTCATCGAAATTAACGGTATGCCCCGATTCACTCAAACGAGCCTGGCTGAAATAAAGTTAAACTGTTGTTTTTATTGTTTTTAAATTAATCATCCAATTGTAATTAACAGGTAAAATATAATTAGAGTCCTGCGCATTTCGTTTGGGGAAAAATAAAAATCTGACGTGGTTTTAATTGATATGATTGAAATACAAATAAGAGAGAAAAGCTTAAAACAACACGTCATTTTTTTAAAAATAATACAGGAGAACAGGATTCGGTAACACGCTGCACTGTCATACACACAATAATGGTCTAGGGCAGAGGTGTTTATTACCGATTCCTTTCTCAATTTGCTATTAATACCCTGAGCAAGGAACTCATACTACCATCTTTTCCGTTTCTGCTGTCATTAGAGGACTCCCGAACAGTTAACAACAGCAACCTTGTACACAAGCGTGGAAATATTACCTGTACATAAGTAATGTTCTTCCCGCAAACACAACGTATTTCAATCGAGTCAAAAAAAAACTGACACTGTGTGACACTCTGAGAGCACTGTTAGAGCTTCGCATTTAACGAACCTGTTGCATAGAAGAAAATAATAATACGTCACACCTATCGTGACCTAATTCGGCTTCATATACAATCATTGTCGAAAAAATTTGCTGCGCCCACAAACAAGAAACTTCCTGGAATTAATCAGGGCGTGTAGGTTTGGCAGTTTGAGACATGCAGATGATTCACGTTTAACGCTCGACCATCCACGTGACGTCAGCAAGGACAGGCCTTAATGTTGTACCTGTCGGACGATATAAGATCGTCCCGTGGGGTACGCGTTCCATTATAGATATTGCTTTTGTGTCGGCAACACGATTTCAATGTGTAGTATGCCTCGGAGACAAGTTCGACAGAACTTCAAACTTCTGGACGCGTTTGATAGGGATCGCATCGTAGGATTGCGGGCAGCGGGATGTGCGGATATTACCGTAGCAGGCTGTTTGTGCCAGTGGATAGAAGAAGTCACGCACACATGGCGTGGATGATCTGGGTGACCGCCGAGGGAGTACCGACCAAGTGTCCGACATGTGCGAATTGGCCGAAACGCCATGATTACGGACATTCAACGAGCAGTGAGATGCCCAACCTGCAGCATACTATTAATGCCATTGCCATCACCAGACCACTGCACGACGCAGACTATGCGTGCAGACCGTTACGATGACTGCTCGTAACATCACAACAACGTCGCCACATAGGTGTGACAAATTTCTTGATTTCACTGCCAAGCGAGCTGTCGGCTCTTAATTTATAGGCATAGAAAAACTTAAATTTCTATTCATATTTTTTCCCCCAATCAACGGTATACCTACATTAAATATATGTTTTATTAAATATTTTAAGTTGTTAAATTTTTAAAATATTTACTATTTAATATATATTTTTACATATATTACAATGATATTTATACAATAATTTTTAATTAAATTTATTTTATTTCTGTGCCTTTTAAATTTTAATTACGTTCTGGCAAATCAGGTGAATTGAAATAAAATGTAATTTTATTTACAGGCATTTTTTTAAAGTCAATTAATTTTGTACAGTAGTGCATGATTGCAAAAAAAATTACAATGTTCTTCGATATATGTACATCTCAATATATACAACATCGTTGTAGTTTACTGTCTATGCATCATACTATGCCCACTCGTGTTGCTCTTGTGCGAAAATATCGTGTGTCATTTATAGCACCAAAACACTGTGCAGGGCGGGTTATGTAGGTAACTACACTTTTGAGGATATGTACCGACGTCACAAGATACCTACTTGCGGCAAACAAGGTACCGAGGTACTGATGAGAAATGCACTTCACCTTTGCACAAGTAAACTGTCAGTACGGCTGGACTCTTTACCACACCTGTCACACAAATATGACATGCGACAGGGATTCTTGAAACAATGAAGGCGCTCGTGTCGTCGTACATTGTGGCCGAAAGCAAATGTCTTATCACAGAAGTGATACTGACGACGATCTAGTGGTTCAGGCAAATACTCGGACGGACCTGTTGGAGATGTAGCTGCTAGAGCTCAACAATCAAGTAATGTCGGCATTGGTGTTCTAGGTACATCAGCCGAAAGTTCGATGGTTCCATTGAAGTTTTTGTAGGCGTAACAGATAAAGAAGTCGATGGCACAATACAAATCTGAAACGATGGTACTACACTGGTGGCAGTAGATGCTGGCAGTGATGTAGGTTTCGCAGCTGAAGAAGTCAATGGCAACACTACTGTAGGCAGCCCATCCGAATAAGTCGATGACACTGCTGGAACCACTCCCGAATATGTCGATGGCATTGTCGCAGCTACTATTATCTCTGGAGTGTACGAAGACATCGCAGGTGCAGAATGAAACTTAGATGCGAAGATGCAGAAGCTAGCCGAGACGATCCAACTTTCACGGTAGCCGCTGTCAAACTAAGCCTCCCAGCTGACCACCCTACTGCTTATAATATACAAGTATGCAAACCCTACGATGTCTTATTGACTTTGAACCAATCGCATTAGACCATTAATACAGTGTTCGGACACCTACCAGGCAATCACCGAGTTGCCACGTATATTATAAGGAACATGGAGGTCAGCTGAGAGGCTTAGTTTGACAGCAGCTGCCATGAAAGGTGCATCAGTACCTCGGTACCTAGTTGCTGCAAGCAGGTCTCTAGTGACTTCGGTACATGCGCTCAAAAGTGTAGTTACCTGCATAACGCGCCCTGCACAGTGTGTTGGTGTAATAAATGACACGATATTTTCGCAAAAGGACAACACGATTGTGAATAGCGAGATGCATAAAAGACTGTAAAATACAACGAAGTTGCATAAACTGAGATGCATATAATATATCGAATAATATTGCAATTTTTCTTCCTGGGCATGAGCGACTTTAATAAATTAATGGAATAAATGATGCCTGCGAATAAAATTGTGTTTCTAATTCATGTTTAATTAAGTTGCTAGATTATAATATAACATTTTTAAATGCACACAAATAAAATTAATTTGATTAAAAAGTATTTTTTTAAATTCCATTTTACTAATATACACTTTTCCAAATTGAACAAGTTGTAGTTTTTAATGAAACATATATATTTAATAAATTATGCAGATAATCAAAGTCTCGCATCACGCATGTAGGTACACCGCTGATGGGACAAAATATTTCTTTTCAAAATAGTATTGAAAATTTACACGTTTTTTATGTATATATATATATAAGTGCCGAAAGTTAATTTGGCATAATAGAGAAATTAACGTCACCTACAAATACGCTGAAAATAGAGTCCAATAGCGTAATCAATACTTAAAAATATAAACAAATATAGCTGCCACCTGGTCGGTGAATTAATACACTAACGTCATCTAGGTGATAAAAACATATGAAATCCAAAATGGGAGTCGAACAAAGTGAGAGACAAACTCCAGCAATGGATAAACAAATGACAAAATTAATAAACCAGATGATCGCACACGATAGAATGAGTATATGTGAAGGGTGGTGGGGGTTGAATTGTTTTAAAATAAATGTTTCAATATTTTTTTTAATAATACATTTTTATAATTTTAATAATATAATTTTTGAAATATTTTTTTAATTCAAGTTCATTAAAGGTCACGGGGTCAATGTCAAGATCCTGCACCCAATATAGTGGCTAAGATGACTTACAGAACCAAGATGTCTGACGGTTAGGTCTGACTCCAATCCTGGATCCCGTGTATCGATTTGGCATACCCAATGCTTACATAACCAAGATGGCCGCCAATGCTCTGCCCTAGAGAAGCAATCCCCTCAGATGACTTAAATTTGGCTGAGAATTGTCTTTCTGGGGTTCGTTCTTGCAAATGAGGGGCTCGGAGATTTTTGAGGAAAAAGCGGAAAATTTTTTGAGAAAAAGGGAAATTCTTAGGGAAAATGGGCATTTTAGGGAAATTTTATACATTTAGAGTGAAAAAAGGAAAATTGTTAGTGTTATTATGTCCGCCGGGGGCCGGAATGATAGACCATGAACAGCTCCAAGCTCCGGTGTTCTGCGTGCCCTTACACCAATGTCATCATATTCCTTCGATTTCTACCGATGACATTATTTTTTTTTTTTAATAAGCCCTTACGAACTAAGCGTTTGATAACCTCATAATAACTGCTTGGATATCGTTACTGCACGTAACAACAACTAACGTAACAATACGTAATGGCATCGATACGCAGGTAAGATAGGCTTAGTGTTTTAAAATACAGTTTTTTTTTAGTGTTTTAATTGTGAATGTGACCTGAAGATAAAAAATAAATTGGAATTTCTAGCAGTGTATTGTTAGGACTTAATTTCTTCGCCCGCTGTCATGCCTGAAGGCTTTCAGGGGACGGCTTACAAAGTAACACATGCCCTAACTTAAACTAACACCCATGCTTTGCCTGGGATTATAACCCAGAACCTCTCGCACCCCAGACCGTGGCGCAGTCAGTTGGTGCAACTGACTGCGCCACGGGAGGCCGGCTTGGTGATTGTTAGAAAAAAATTTTGGATGCTACAATCATGTCCAAATTATCGCTTTTTAATAATATAGTGCTTCATCTTTTCTCTTGCGAATTAGACTAAACATTCTGCATTAACATGTGTTGATAAAGAGAGATGAACATGGACAGTTAAAAGGCACTGGAATCGCTGAAAAAGTCACAACTGGAAGAGTAGGTTCTGTACCAAAGTACTGTACGTGAAATCTCAAACAAACAAAAAATACCCTCTGCACACAGACAAACAGAGCCAGTAAGAAAGCCGGATGTTTGAAATCCTAGAATCAACAAACCTTACAGTGAAAACACGTGCAGAATGTAAAATACATGAATATGAATTAAAGAGAAAGACGTTTCTTTTCAACCCAGTTCAACGCTAAAATATGCAAAGAGAAAACAACCAAAACACGTTCATCAGAAAATAACTGAATAAACATGGGGACGATAATTAGGTAGGCTATAACAGCATATATCCATTTAAGGAGAGAAAAATGTGTACGTAAGTGTACCACACAACAGTTCTACACATAACAAATATATAAGTCAAGAATATGACACGGTGACACCCTAGGACGAGGACCAATCATTAAATTATTACTGCGAATATATTCCTAATTGCATAATATGCACATCAGAACTTAAATAAAAATAGTTAATGCTTAGGAAACGCATTAAAAATATTGTTACTACAACCTGTCTGGAGTGACGATATGTGTTTAGAAATCCTAAGGTAAATATAAAACCGAAACTACCGCAACCAAATATAAAATTTCTCACATAACTCGCTCTGTTTCGTTGAAGACTGGTGTTATTTTCTACTTCGGTATTTTACAAAAATAAATTAAACGGCAGATACATTAATAATTTTAGTAACATCTTTTTATATAAAAAAATGTGCGTGATTGTTTATTCCTGAAGTGTGTTAAATGCCCAAAAAATAACTCGCTTTTGTGTGTATGAAATGCCATAAAAAGGCCACGCCAAGAAAAGTCAGCATTTATTAGGTTAAATATATTTATGGTTAAAATATTTCGCAATTACGTAGGTAGGGAGTAACTGGTTTTCAACTGTAAAAATAAACAAAGGTTCTACATGTTACTTTTATAAAGTTTATTTCGCAAGAAGTTGTAAAGAGCCACAAATCAAACTTAACTACAAAAGCAACTTATAATTTAAACATCTAACGCATAAAAAGTAATTTTTAAGTGTCGTAACACGCGTAAACATTTTCATGGACATATAATTTAATTGACGAACTATTAACCACAGTCTGTAACAAACCTAACAAGTTTTATCGCTGAAACGGCGGCACACATTACAAATATGGCTGCCGTTTGCGGTACGCAAAAACGGAAAATAATTGTAGAAGTAGACTGTTTCATATTAGCTTCACGTATAACACATATTTTTGTTTGTTAAAGAACCGAGTACATAAAATTTGCGGTGTACTGATGCTGCGAGCTGTAGTAGCGATGTATTACCTGCTAACCATGGGCTTGAAACCAACAGTGTCGAAAACCTCGCATTATACCGACACACTCGCGAATGCAAGACAACATTACCTGCTAACCATGGGCTTGAAACCAACAGTGTCGAAAACCTCGCATTATACCGAC
Source organism: Dryococelus australis (assembly GCA_029891345.1). NCBI lineage: Eukaryota > Metazoa > Arthropoda > Insecta > Phasmatodea > Phasmatidae > Dryococelus > Dryococelus australis. Next base: position 42,823,880 of record CM056999.1, read on the forward strand.
ACACTCGCGAATGCAAGACAACATTACCTGCTAACCATGGGCTTGAAACCAACAGTGTCGAAAACCTCGCATTATACCGACACACTCGCGAATGCAAGACAACATTACCTGCTAACCATGGGCTTGAAACCAACAGTGTCGAAAACCTCGCATTATACCGACACACTCGCGAATGCAAGACAACATTACCTGCTAACCATGGGCTTGAAACCAACAGTGTCGAAAACCTCGCATTATACCGACACACTCGCGAATGCAAGACAACATTACCTGCTAACCATGGGCTTGAAACCAACAGTGTCGGAAAACCTCGCATTATACCGACACACTCGCGAATGCAAGACAACATTACCTGCTAACCATGGGCTTTAAACCAACAGTGTCGAAAACCTCGCATTATACCGATACACTCGCGAATGCAAGACAACTATACCATTTGCGATTTATGAAGTCTGGGCGAGTTCTTTTTTTCCAACCATCCAAAAACCTGACAGCAGATCCTAGAAACACCTAATTTGGCAGTATTCTGGGGAAACTGTGTAATGAGGACGTGGTTGTAAAGAGGTTTGGATTTAACCCTAAACAACGAGGTCTTGAGGGTGAGGCGAGGTGGTTATGGACCAACTGCGGAACGCATGCGTCAGGGAAACGGGATACCCCGAGAAAAGAATGCCGATCAACGGCATCAACCGGTACGATTTTTACGTTGGAAAATCGAGGCGTGACCCCGCCTGGAGTAGAACCCGATTCGCCTTGGTGGGAAGCGAGTCCTCTATACTCTACACCACCGCGGCTGCAAAGTATGTAATGTGTCTAATACGATATTCTGCTGACGTATTAAAGGTAACATCATATAAAGTATGTTAAAACGCTTCTAAAAGTGTACAACATTAATTAATAATCTAACATTATTATTTTTTATGTTTATCGAATGTACTGTTTTATGAAAGCAAAGCAACGTTCTTACAATATAATAATGTGTCAGCCAGAGAAACTTTGAACCACCTACCTTATATAGTTTCAATTGAAGAATCGAATAACCCCTGAAAATTATAACGTTCATTATAAATAAAATTGCTAACAGTTAAGCATACATTAATGTGGGGGTCGTAAATTCATAGTTATAAATGAAACAGTGAGGTGTAAGGTTAACCTTATTTGGTGAAACGTTACTCGAAATAACCGTATAATTGAATATCTTATATATTTTTTTATTTTATATTATTTATCTTAGTTAACACTGTTATATAGCATGAAGGAACATTTTATTCTGTACACTTTTCTTGTCGCCAAAAAGCTGGAAGCACAATATCGTCGCCTAAAAGTGAGACACCTTATTGCAATCAACGGATAGTGTACGAGGTTAAGGTCATGCGCTCACGTGAGTTGTTTTTGACGTCTGTGCGCATACGATTACGTCGAGCGTCGTTACCTTTCTCGTCAGGAGACTGGAAACGTCTTGTGCCTTTATATTTTTTTTCCCTCCCGACATCCCCACGCCCCCTCTCGCACATGCTGACTCTCAGACGAAATCTATTTCTGCCCGAGGCACGCCACCTCCTACCCCTCCCAAACCGCCCGCCCTAAACCTACCCAGAGCAACGCTGCGTGTGCCGTCCCAAGGCGCACGCAGACCGCACACAAGCGGAAGACAGTGCGCGGAAGAGTAGTGGCACAAAAAAAAAAAAAAAAAAAAGGACGGAGAAAATTTTGACGGGAGGGGGGGGGGAGGGGAGAGCTCCACGTCGAAAGCAAATTAAATATTCAATGAGTTTACAAACGAAATGCCCGGGAGCAGCGGTGCTGCATTCTTCAGAGCTCCGCTACGCAGTCCCTGTTCCGCGCTGAAACCACGAAATGGAATTACGCGGGGTGGGTATTTTCTATTAAATGACGTCATGCGCCACGTCAAACAAGAAAGAGACGAGGAACCTGCTCCAGAGGTTTTTTTTATCGCACCTGTAATGTTTTTTATCCTTCAGCGGAGGATTTTTACCATGCTCGTATACCTCTCGCGTGTCTGGTCGATTACCAACTTTTTCGAGGCGAAATCCTGGTCTTGGAATTATTCGAAAATATTGCCACTCAACGTTCGCTATTATTACACGAATACATCTGAAATGGATTGCGTGTGTCAGCATGACACATTTATAACATCCTATCGGAGAAAGTTTCTTTTGGTCGGCGACTTTTCTTAGGGTAATTGGAAGTTATCGATCATTTTTTTCTTGGCCGATCCAACCACACATCGCTTTATTTCCATCGGCTTTAAGACCATCTCTGTTAAGCTCCGCCCAAACCACATTTCGTCTTATACAGAATGCTTGGTAATTCCCCTTACAAACTCCTAGGGCTTGTAGAGGGGACTAAGTAGACTATATCTTTTGAATCGGAAACCCCTGTCCGGAAACGTAACGTTTCCATGCTACAACCATTTCAAATGAGGCGTATCACTCGTCCACTTCCGCTGAGGGAAAGAGCAATGTCTCGGATGTGCCTGTGTTGGTATGTAACCGGGTAGGCAGTACATTACTTCAGACAATCACCTGATGGCACGCGACGTGTACCCTGCCTCGAGCCCTATTCACGCGCCTTCGTGTCTCCGATTAACATGGTTGAGTATATGTTTGCGGAATACACAGATATGATCCTCGTGTATGACGCAACTGAAGGTAGTGGAATAGCAGCTCGTCGGCTGTATCAAGAGCGTTATCGACAACGTGCGACATCATAGCATTCCCTTTTCGCCGCAGTTTACGCAACGGCTTCGAGAACAAGGTACCTTCACCGCCGACAGGAACGACTGTGATGCTCCGAAGAGACGCCGCACTCCCTAATTGGAAGAGGCTGTACTGCACCACGTTGAACAGAGCCCGTCAGTGAGTACGCGAACAATTGCGCGTGCAATGGGGCCCGAGGCAGGGTACACGCGTGCCATCATGTGATCGTCTGACGTAATGTACTGCCTACCCGGTTGCATACCGACAGAGGCACATCCGAGACATTGCTCTTTCCCTCAGCGGAAGTGGACGAGTGCTACACCTCATTTGAAATGGTTGTAGCATGGAAACGTTACATTTCCGGACATGGGTCACTGTAGGATAGTCTACTCAGTCCCCTCTACAAGTCCTAGGAGCTTATAAGGGGGATTTACGAGTTTCCTGTAGAGAGCGTAGTGTATACGAAGGGCAACAGAATAAACTGATTTCTAAGGTAACGTTTTTATCTTACGTCTTAGGTAAACAACATACGTAATATAAATATATTTATTTTCTGATGATTACTGGTGGTCATAGAGAATTTATGGATTACTAATAAGTGTTTAGAGTCAAGATAAAGGAGCACTTTAAATGTGGCAGACAGTTCCATAACTAACAGGCGCAAGAGTATTGCATTAAAACGTGCTTCGTCAGCTCTAAACTAACTAAAGGGTCGGAAATAATTTATAAATGTCTAGCGGTTCTAAGTGATGATCCATTTAATAAAAGTAAATTAAATATTGACAGTAATAGATAAGTATCACGGCCACGATGTATCCTTCCGCAACAGCTGTACTTTCAATGTATTAAATAAATATTTCCAAACAAATGCAGTGAGTCCAATACACACGTTTTCCTCGCATTTTTGTTATATTTCATGACAGACACTAAAAGACTGACGTTAGCCAAAGTCAGTCCAGTACTCAATTTAGGATAATATAGCTAGGTTGACATTACAACCCGTTTTATTTTTGTTATGAAAAAGCATAGAATGAAATGCTATAAACGTGTCATTGTTTGTAAATATGCAAGTATTATACCCATTCGGTTGGATTTTCAACATGATAAACACATGTTATTTTTACACTGAAAACAAAGAGTTGAAAAGGAGTATTTTAAAGACCACATGTATTTCAAATATTCAAACTGCCGTTCCGAAAATCATTATTTATAAAACACAACAACTTACTGTTAGTATATAATTATTAATAGTAATTCTTCTACGCGTCTTGTTCTGTGGCAATACTTGGACAAATAGGTGATTAAAATCAAGTTTGTCTGCCATTGATACGAAATAATTTACTTGAAAACAAAACTTTAAAGATCTCCCGAAACCAACAAACTTAAGAACATAATAATGATTTAAGTTTTAAATTACAATTTTAATTCTCAGTATTATTTTTGGCACAGTCAACACAAGGTCGCCAACATAACAACATACATCCAGCAAACACTCCAACTATTACAGTACTTTTCCAACTTTTTACATGGGGTATAGGCTGGTCATATAGTGAGTGAAAAATTGACTGAACTTATATTAAATTGACTATATGTATTAATCACCTATCACCACAAAATTGTACAATAAACTGCAGTTTTGTTTGCTCTATTTTCTTACTGGTACCCATGCTATAGGCCATTCACGGTAAAGTGAGCACTTTGTAAGGCTCTTGCCAATTTTTCTTTTAGGTCAATTTTTATATTTAAGCCATTTTTTAAATATCAGTATTGTCACGTGACTAATAAATACGGTGTATACTTTCACCGTTCTCAAAAGTTAATATCTGAGCGTGTAATAAAACATATTTATTAGTGGTTAGTACCTTTTGGTAGGGCCTTAAAAAGTCCACACTTTATCGTTAACAGCCTATACATGTAAGAAAACAGAATGCGGGAAACCTGCCGTTGAAATGCAATAAGACAGAGACCTCAGTCGGCCAAGATGACACAAACCGAAATACTGGCCTTTTGGAAAAAAGGGGAGGGGGGTGGAAACCCGTCAACCAGCATTTTATCTTAAATTAGGCGAAGTGACGTCCGTAAAATGAAAGCTGAAGGACAAAATGCCTTAACGTTTGAGGGTCATTTTTGCAACACGTTCAGCAAATTGTCATATTACCATTAATATAACTATGATACAAGAAATTGTTTAGAGGAATATGAGAACTTTAGGCAGACACAAGATGAAAAGGACTGCATCACTAGGTAGGATAAAAAAAGAAGGTATCTAAATGATACAATGAGAAACCTGTACACGAAATTTTACAAAACTGCATCTTGTCAAATACTGATACATATGCTCACTGTAGATTTACTGTAATTTGATTCATACTATGTTATTTTGAAATTAATATACTTTAAAACATTGTATTTTATTATAAAAATACCCAGAAACTCATTCCTTTGTCGAGACTTTCATTCCCCTGCCACTGGGAAAATTTGGAATTGAAATTTTACCCATTAGGTGATAAGTTGTAATATCTTTTACTCAATGTAATCTTAAGAGTGCGATGTAGCTGCGCGTCCAAGGTCAAGAGGAGAGGGAGCGATACGGGCGACACTAACACGCACGCCTAGTACCTCATCGCTCCTACGCGCAAGTCGTGCAGTGTTTCCGTCGTGAAGATGAACTGTGCAATTTAGATCTGCAACAGAGGGGCTTTATTACACGCGACGGAAGATCGCAGATTATACTAGGCCCTTATCTCTGTACTTCTCTCTTACTGCTTAAGGAAACTGCATGGGCAAGCTTTAAAAAATGCGATATTTGACCATTTTCAAGATTTTTTTCCTCCAAGAATACACTTAATATAACAAAAGTAAAAAATATATATATGGGGCATAGATAATTGTTTCTTATCTCTTGTCACAAAAAGTTTAATTTGCACAACATTTATTTACCGAGATACGCGTATTCGCGGAAACAACTATTCCACAAGAAACGCGCAGGTCCATCCCAGTATTATGCTATTTAAGTATAAATGGTAATGGAATACCAACTTTTTTTAAGGTGGAAAATCGAGAACGAGATTTGCACTTTCTGGTATAATCACTCAGATGAAACAGCCACTTATACCACGAACATAAGCTGCACACGCCAGCAAAATGGCTTCGCTGGTCTGGAAAGTGTCGGAACGACGTTCGCCAATCAGCGGACTGGCAACCTAATCGCTAGCCGACAGCTGAGATAGTAAGAACCTTTCGCAGTGTAAAATAGCCGATAGGACGCAACGCTCGTTGCTAGAGTCTCACGAAGCCAATCAGATAATGGGGAAACCCCACGTAAAAGTAAACAGTGGACGACAGAAGAGATTTGAGCGACTCGTAACATCGACGTCTTGAGAGGCGACGAATGTGAAGCGAGGTGGGTACGGAGCAGTGTGGGGGGGGGGGGGAGGTGGTCCACGAGAAAGCCCGCCGAATCGTCCCGGCACGATTCCCACATGCGAAAATCCTGGAGCGACCCCGCAGGGACTCGAACCCGTTTCCCTAGGTGGTAGGCGAGTAGTCTAACCACTACACGACCGTGGCTCCGCCACTTTTATCCGAGTTAGAGAAGTGAAGTAGCAATACATCACCGTTCAGTAGGAGTCATTCGAGAAGACCAACACAACCTGTTTATATCAAATATCCGAGAAGGCCAAGCTTGCCATTTTTCACAAGTACGTTTGTATAAGTGACATGAATAAACAATTTATTTAAAAAAATGGAATATTCCAGAATATTAAACATCACTATTTGTTACTGATACTGATCACATAATTCACATTTTGTTATTCAACAAACCGATTTTTTATTTAACCATTTCCATATGAATATAAAAATTATTAAATGTATTTATTTCTTTTGGTCTAAAAGAATTTTTTTTTTTGCGAATGCAATGATTCTATTTATACGCGTGAGTATTTCTCGTTTCGTTCATTGTGACACTGATTTTCCTCACAGATTATTACGTCGAAGTTTCCATGTTTAATTCATTTGGGAGTAGTTGTAATTTCGCTCGTATTTATGTGAGCTTTTACCAAGCGGTCACGCTGCCTTCGAGTGTGTGTGTGTGTGTGTGTGTATGCGTGTGTAGTACGTGAAATAGAATTGGTAAAAATGAAATACTGTGCTATTTAAATTATCCCCAGTTACCTGTGAAATTAGAATGCTCAACAAACTACATCAAACTATATAAATAAAAGAGGAGAGAAAAGTACGGAATAAAACTGGCCAACAAAACAATTCTTTTAGTTGTCCAGCACATTAGAAGCGTTAACATAGTAAAGCTTTATTTCTCATTTGTCTCCCAAATTTTTTAATAGCTCTTGCATTTTTATAAAGGTGACATTTATATAGAGCACATATATATGAAAACTATACATATATGACATCTATACGATAACTGAATTTATTGAGTGCTCAAAATAAAAATAATTACCTTGCATGCCTTAATTTTCTATAGGGTGATAGTTAATAAAATTGCTTAACCATAAATCTTGTTAAACATTGCGTTTAAAGAACAGACTTGCTTTGCGAGAACTTACTAATCAATGGGGGGTTTGCACACTTTAGCTACATACTGAATAGCTAAACAGAGTAAGAAACAAAATACATGATAAGAAAATACTGGAGATAGAATTTTGCGGAATAATCTCGAGCGTTTATCGCAGTTAATGATTTAAAAAATGATTAATTACGCAACAACAATCACTTTTTAAATAAACAATATAAACGCATTTGAAGCCAGGACTGCCTAAAGAGTGTTGGGAATTGAAAATTAACTATAAATGACATCATATGAAAGAAAATATAAACCCATTATTGCTACTGTGAAATAGGGAAATTTATTTTTCTAGTGCGTAACATTTCTGCGCAATTTATTAGTACTACGGTTAAATAAATACAAGTAATAATTTATCTGTATAAGTTCTTGTCAACTTCTCTATATTCCTACATGCTGAATATAACTGATTATATTTTACAGCCTGAAATTGTAACGGTTTAGAAAGAATTATAGCCTGGCAGTTATCGTTTATAAAAGGATGTGACACAATTTGCTATGATCCAGTAAACCACCCCAAACGATATTTTCGGAGATATCATACAAAAAGATACTGGAAGGGAAAATGTAAACCTAAGGAGACCAACAATCTTCATCGTTGCGAAGCAAAAATTAATTAAATTTTACTTATTTTCCAAATATTCCAGTGGTTCCAAACAGCCAACTTGAGACAATTCAGAAAATTTTTTTACAGAACACTGACTGGATTTGTGTTTTATTTTTGTTGCATCAAGTATATTTCTTAAGAAATTATAGAAAAAATTTCCGCCACTGATGATGCCACGAAATACGAAGTTGCCTGTGACGAGATAAAGTTCTATGAAGTTTAGTAGCATTATATTTATAATAACAAAATTACTTATAGCGGGGCACAAAATCACAGAATCATATGGTTAATTAGAAAAAAAACTCCAGAAATTTGACTTTCAGTAAAAAAATATAAACTTTTTAAATATACGAGTATACTGAAATATAATTTGAAAACTTCAGTTTACTGCTTGAATTCAAGTCAATTCATACGCAAGCGCACATTCATTGAGCGAGTAGATACAAGAATGTTGCAAATGACTGACGATATTTTACGTCCTAATAGTACACTAATATTACAAGGGGTAATTATTATTCGATTCACCAATGTTTGGCTTTTGTTGCACTATCCAAGAATGTTGTCAATTTTTCCAGCTGTTAAAGGAGTGATCTGTTTCCGATTGTCACCTTTGATAGAGGGAGATCAGCTTCATTAAACTGTCTTATACGTGTCCCACTTCATTATCACTCACTTATGCGGGTGAAACTTTAGTCCTGAGGTAATGGTACTTCAACCACAAATTGTCAAAATGTAATGTCATCGTGTCTCGCCGGCAAACGTTTTAGTCTAAATCGCTTAGTACACTAGGTGAAAAAGTAAGAAAAAGTTTCTGTTTTTCATAACATATTTGTTGGAATGTTTAGAATGATCCACAACGCTGCCAAATCAGTCCGAAACTTAACCAAATGCGAAATAAAAGTTCGAACTCGATTCACAATTAAGAACTTAGTTTATCGCGTATTTATAGATATGTCTTTTTTTTTCGTACGAGTCTTTGCTGTTATAACAAATCCCAGTGTGCAAAATTATATGACAGACTTTATCACCGTAAACTCTTTTAACTTCTCAGAAAAAGTACACCAAAAAATTTCTGTTTGTTAAAAGATGTAAATAAACTATGTTTTTGTACGTGGTTTTGTATAGTAACAGCGTAAAAATATTTGTGTTAGTTCTATATTTATGATAAATAACAAATAACAGGAAATACTTAGCATTAATTTGCAACATTTAGCTTACATGTGAAACTAAACACGTTAATTCTCGAAAGCTTCAGAAGATCCGCTAGCTTAAAAACATTTTTCAAATAAAGTTCTGTCGATTGATATAGCGGGAAACTCTTAAATTTTCGAAAACATTTGTAATTTTTGTTATCCACACTCTCCCGTAAAAATGTGGATTTCCTGACAGTGCAGTTCGCCGAGCTGCCTACAGGAAGGCGAATCGTCTTTTTTTTTTTCATCCCCATTCTACGGTGAAGATAACTTGTTTTTGAAAAGTGCTTCACGCCGCCCCACATCATTATTCATGTCAACAAAGGTCCCCCTGAATGGATCTTCACATCTCATTATTCTCGCTTGCTTCCCGAGCGTGTGGCTGAACGAATTGCTGATGCGATAATGGCGGGATATATGTGACATGAATAGCAATGAACTGCGTGGAGGAATGCGGTTACACCACCCCTCGCCTCACCCCCTCCTCCGTCATCCCCATCTTCATCGCCCTCTCGAATCAGTTCGTCGAGTGCCGCTCCTCTCTCCTCTAGCCATCAATCCTCTCTACCCTTCTCGTATGATTCGTGGCTGTCATTTTGCAAACGTTCAGTGAAAAAGGGGTGAAAAAAAAAAAACCTGAAATGTCTGTGTTTTCACGACGATTTCTGCATTATTGACAGTTGGAAAATGACGCTGGAAAACTCCGAACTTCCATCGTATAGTTTTATGCGCATATTGCAGCGAATACGAACAATGGGACGGCGATATACGTTCACTTTCTGCATTCCACGTCACGTTTATCGCAACGCAGGCATTTCAAATGCTGAAAATTTCCCGTCGGCATTTCAACCACAGCTACTACGTCATGCTTTTTATTATATGCACTGACTTGTAAAGGTTGCAGGCAATATGCGAAATATACAAATAAGTATAATTCAGATTATTTTAATGATAACTTTCTGAGCTTCAAGTACAAAAACCCGTCGTTGATTGACGCTGACAGCAGCCATTTTTGTACGAGATGAAATTTCTTTGCTGCATAACGATACTTGGGCCTGACTGCAAATTTGTAAGCAATAGCACTTAGACACTGCTACTACAATAAAGTCAGGATATATTTTTTATTAATTTTTTGAATTTATACGCCCTTACTATGTTACATCCGACCCGTAATTTGTAACCTAACCAAACAAGAAAATATTTGAAAAAAACATGTATTAAGCGAATCCCTTTCTGGAAGGAAACATTTATTTCTGATTTGCGTTCAGCCACTTTAAAAGATCTCCTCATTGGCGATAGCAAACTTATACTGGAGTAATCTAAGAAATGATAATAAACACCAGATTGGGGTAGATAACCACAAATGGAGCATATTTCATCAAGGAACAAATTTTCTATCGTCCATAGTTGACCTTCAGTTGCAGTGCCAATGTGCAGGGGCGGGTATGCAACCACGATATTATGTGCAATGAAATGCCAATTTATTTACACATTTTGGCAGAAGACATGGGGATCACAGTATATATTCAAAGTGTCAGCCACCGCTGTCCACACATACAGCGCAGCGCTGAAGCGTGTTGCAACTCACATTGCAAAGGTTTCCGGCGTGGCATTAATGGTGTTGAACTAGCTCTCCGTATCCACGTTATGGCGTGGCATAACACCATCGATTTGATGTGTGGCGTCACAGCCAGAAGTTACGCGGTGTGATGTCAGGTGAGCGTGGTGGCCATGCTGTGGGGCCTCCCTTACCCACGTATCTGCTGGTTCAGGGAGTGCCCGTCGAGGTGCCAGCGAACTGCAATGGTGAAATGAGGTGGGGCCCCCATCTTGCTGCAAACCACATCACCTCACGAGCACCTAAAGGAACATCTTCAATATATTCCAGTAACAAGTTCTCGGGAACTAGAGGTGCGTAGCAGCTAATGAGACTGAGACCATGCGGTACTGAGCGATGTTATCAGGCGTGCAGAACTGCGCACAGGCTGGTAAAAATGCAAAGTTCACAAAGTAACATACTCGCGCCTGCACATTTCCATTGCTATTAGCGGGTTAACTATGGACGTTAGACAACTTGTTCCTTAAGGTAATATGCTCCACTTGTACTCATCTATATCACTCTCATGTTTATTATCACTTGTTCGAGTACACCCGGTATACGTATACATAAACACATACATATGTGTCTAAGTGCGTTCCTACGTAACGTAATTTAAAATAGAAATGTTTAAATCACTGACGTAATCAAGATGTAGTAGCACTTGTCTCGCTACTTCAAAACGTTCAGACAGCAACCAGCATGAAGATCTGAAGACAGAAAGACGTGTGGAAATAATCGATTTATTAATCGTTTGGCAGTCGCGTCCTAAAAGAAATCGCGTCATCGGAATTCATCAGGATTTTCAAACGTTATTGGAACGTTGATTGTATTTTTTTTTTTTAAACCGGTCGTGTTGAATTATTCGGGTTATGCGTGATTGATTGACTATTGTGTAAGGTGGGGAGTAGTTATTGCGATCGACTGAGCGTGTGTCGATGTGAAACAAGTCATTTCCTGAAGGCTTTCCACATTAACGTACTTGTGCATTATTCAAAGATTACTGCATTTTATTTACAGTTAAATTAATACTTTTGAAATAAAGCTCCTTAAAGTTCATTCACAGTTAAATGAATGCATTAGAAATACTCTAGGTACCTTAAAGTTGTGTTAGAAGTGTAATATTGCAGTTAATATCTGGTGAAAATTCTTTATATACACACATTAGAGTAAAATTGGTGCAGTATTACCACATCTGATATACTCACAATGTAGCAGGATTACTTAATCGGCATTGTTGTACAAACCATTAGGTGTTAGCCGCGGTTTGTTTTTGCATTCTGCGAAGAATGCCTGCAGAATTACAGCGATTTATTTCAGCGATGCTTATCAGTAACTTCAAAATGATTTTACTTTTTAAGATAAGCTTTAATTGTGAAAACTATTTTGTCCCCGAAATATATTTCTGGAACGAAACAAGTTGTTAGGCATATTTACTTTGGGCAATTTCTCTAATTCTTCATTCATATGTAGTTCTTCTTGTACATAATAACGGGCACCTGTTTTTGAGCGAAAATATGCCACATGTAATTATTGCCCTACTCCAAAACACTTTAGCCCAGAACCACTTTCGTGATTGAATTACCTAATTGTTAAGCGTTTTAGTCGCCTTCTCGGAGTAACTTCATTCCGATTGACCCATTCCTATCAGAAATGGTCTTCTCCCAAAAACAAGCGGCCGGTAGCCAAAAGAAAGACGCGAGTGTGTAAAGAGGATATTGGAAACGAACCTATGGGTAGATTTTTTCGTAAAAAAAAAAAAAAAAAAAAAACCGCATTATTTCCGCAGTATTGCAAATGCGTGATATGCACGTTGTTTTCAAAGTCTTTATTGTTTTTTACACATTGCACAATATTAAATATAACTGTACTGATCGACATCTATTACTGATGTTTTTGACACGTTCATAAACATCGTAATTATTTATTGTATCAAATGAGTTTATCCGTAGCAAATTTTTGCAAGTTTTACCGTAGAAACCAATATAACGTCTATGTAAATTCGCTTCTGTTCTGAATAAATCAACATTATTGCATTATTTTCTGCAGATTGCACATCGAGAGAAAGGTTAGCTTAGGCCAATAAATGCTTTGTTGTATACAGCCAAATAAACATATGTTGCCCAGAAAAACATTTGGTTAACCAATGACAACTCTAATTCAACAAACCTGACTGAGTAGACAAGATTTCTTTTTCAGGAACTGTCATCTAAAAAACTAGATATTCGGTCGAATCAACAACACGTACTATTTCTTTGTCACGTCCGAATAATTATAATGTTGGCCCAAACAAAACTTTCTCTCAGTGAACACGTGCTCAATTCTATCGGTATAATTAAGTATAAATTACGAACAGCATGTATGGAGGTTAGTAATTATAATGTTGGCCCAAACAAAACTTTCTCTCAGTGAACACGTGCTCAATTCTATCGGTATAATTAAGTATAAATTACGAACAGCATGTATGGAGGTTAATAATTATAATGTTGGCCCAAACAAAACTTTCTCTCAGTGAACACGTGCTCAATTCTATCGGTATAATTAAGTATAAATTACGAACAGCATGTATGGAGGTTAATAAATTGTTTTCGAATTCCGGGCATAAGGATAAAACATTTTCCAATGAACAGACAGTAAATAGAATGCATTTGCCTGATGTACGTCGATCCTTGGGGAATTTTTATTAACATATTTCCTAAAGTCTGAAACCCGTTTTGAAGAATTTGAACAGTTATGCATGGCTGTGCCGAAAGCTTGTGGACTGAGAACACTATTCAGAGTCAAAGTTAGTAGGAGGATTGGTATGTATTTCCTTTTGAAAATAGTTACCCCCAAGCCCTACATATCGCTCGTTTTGAGCGATGCGTTAGCTTCTCAAACAGATGATCGCTAACCATTTTCTGAGAATCGTTTAAAAAAGCGTTGTGTGACCCCTTTCACGTCTGATCTGTGCTGGACTTCCTTTATCTTAACTCTTTCCTAAAAATTGAAAAAAAAAAGTCCAGAAATCGCAAGGTGTGATGTCTTGGCTGTACGGAAGATTGTGTAGTTACCTACATCCGACTAGCTTTCTCCAAAGATTTTATAGCATATTGCAACACATGCAATCGAACTTTATCCAGGGAAAATCTTCGTGGATCAGTTCAGGTAATTTCTGGCGAATTGCACTACGTAAATGACCTTGCAGGACAATAGTACACCAATATCCATTTATATTTGTGTTCTCTGGGACTCAGCGCTGCAGTACAACGGCCGATTCGTCCGTTGCTCTTTTGTCTTACGTCTGCGTAACTTGACACATAGTTCAATAGCGATCCTTTGTCTGGTAACTAATGGTATATTCATCTCGCTCGGCATTGTAATACACAATGGAGTTCATTTTTTTTATAGCGAACAGAAAACTGCACATTGGTGTACTCACACAAAGTATTCCACAGGCCATCTTCACGGACGAGAGTCACAGAATATCTTCGACAGAATCGGCGCAGTAAAGACCATGTTACACTATCAAACTTTTCCGCAAAACTGCTTTTAATAAGTTTGGTCAAATAAATTTGGACAGTAATGACGTTATCGAAACTTCATAAACGCTGTCATATTTGTCTGAGAAAGTTGGATAACTTCAGTTTCCATCAAACATTAGAAGACTGGACCGGTAATAAAATTTATTTGATAGTTGACGGTCACAGCCAATCGAAATCGTGCACAACAAAAATGGACGCCAAGAAACTATAAAATAACGAATAATTGTTGGAAACGAAGTAGGTTATGGAGATAATTAATTTATGTAGAAGTCGTCTGGGCATGAATGCTATTTAAGTGAATATTGCACATAATATTACGTGCTCGGGGGCATTAATGTCTCTGATAAATAAAAAAATGTGAATTTAATAAAGAAGGAAAAATAAATTACAACTTTCATTATGTTTCTTTCTGTGATGGACTGCGTGGGAAAACAATAGCAATATCTAACTATGAAAGTAATTTTTAAATAATAATTAAAATAATAGTTTCTCCCAGTAAAAAAAAAACTTGATAGTGTGACACATTTTCAAACACATTCAAGATTATTTGATCAAATTAGTTGGAAGGGAAAATTTGATGGCGGTATTTTGTCTTCAAATTGTTTTGTCAAACATAGTTTAATGCGAAGATTTGACAGTGTGAGAGGGGCTTAATGCCAGTCCACTAAATTTTGGAATAACCTTCGTAAATGCAACCCATCAGCCAATATGAACGGGCATATTCGTACGAGTGACGTCTCGTATTGTAGATGTAGAAACTCTTTTTTGGGAAATCATCCCAATTACGCAAGTAAGAGAGATGAAAGGGTTGTACTGCAATTGTCTGCAAATTCCCAGTTGCCGATAGTCTACAAAGCCATTAGTTTTCAAGCAATTATAACGTATACGGACTGTTTGTAACACCATCATTGCCTTTGAAAAATTTTAAGTGATAGCAAATTTTTGAAATATTTTAAACGCTACAGACATTAATTATCTGAATTTTATTTTTCAGCGCAGATAGGCTCACTTTACTGCAGTGTTCTGGAGACAATATCAAAAAGAAATCCAACTAAATTGCTTACGCAATGCCAATCAAGTAGTTCTATTACCATATAATAAATATAATAGTAAGATATATATATATATATATATATATATATATATATATATATATATATATATATATATATAGCCTTTTTTAAGGTTCGTCAAAATTGTTTAATTCGTTTTCCACGCGCTTTCACTGGAGGCCATAGTAAGTGTGATACGTAGTCGATCATTAGTGTCGAAACTCGATGCTCCGTCGCAACCACTAGGAAATAAATTTTCTTGAAACGAATAAGACCAAATCACCCAACTTTGTTACAATATTGAGTGGATTTTAACCCATTTCGTCCCTGTGTCCACTGCGGTGGACACGTAGCACACGAAGGGGCCATGGTGGCTGAGAGGTTAGCCTGCTCGCTTCCCACCAAGGCGATCCGGATTCAATCCCCGGCCAGTTCATTTCAGATTTTTGCATGTAGGAATTGCGCCGGACGATGCCATGGGTCAACCGATTTTCTCGGGGATCTCCCGTTTCCCCCACCCTTTCATTCCGACGCTGCTCCATACTCATCTCAAACACCCACATCGGCTCTCAAGACCTCGTTGTTAAGTGCAGCCAAAATATCTCTCTGTTGGGCACGAACACCTTTTATGACTTGAACTGTACACAGTGAGGCTCTCCGACGAACAACGTGTGGGTGAAGTGACTATATACGTCTATACAGTTCTGGTACGGGAATGGTAAATATCAATATCTCTTAAGCACCGAGCACGAAGTTCAATGGTTGCGAGAACTAAGGAATATGTACAGCACGAGCAAAAATATAACTCCATGGGAACACCTGAGACCGTTAGTCAAACCCGTTCAATTTATGTGTCCACGATCGTGGCCATGTCGCAAATTAAGAATGTTTATGATCGTCACTGTACACAGCAACGAATCAGTACTCTGTTTTTGAGCGTCTTTCCTTGTGGGCGATCTCATTTGTCAAAATTTCTGCGCTTCTCGTTTATGATTTGGTAGGGATAGGAACATTTCGCGAGTTCATTTCAGGACAAGATAGACGTCAAACACGTGTGCACTGAAGTTAACATTGCAAATTGGATCGCAGTTTATTAGACACGCCCTGGACGACTCTGAGCCAACAGCAGAGTAGCAAGGAAACAAGTAGCGAGTGCCATGCTGCCAGGTGTGAAGTAACACTGGCTACTGTATGGGGCAGCAGCCAATGAACAAACGTCTGAGGCTCGAGTATTCTAGCCTACAGGTTATTGAACTCGCGAATTTGTCCTACCCCTAATGACTGGTTAACGCTGACAACGTTGAGAACACGCCATGTCGTCCACTGGTTGCGGGACGCATCCTCGACACACGTACAGTGCGCGCAAAGATATTGCTCGTTTGCAGCACTTCAGCTTGTAAATTAATTCGAGACCGAAAGGCTTAATGCGGGACTTGAAGGGTCGAGAACGCTCTGAACCAATCTACTTGCCAGTGAAGATATTTTTATCGCTCACAAACTCTAATATTACATATAAAAGTAAGAAAATTGTTTCTCGGAATCGTGTGCTGTCCAGATACGAAAACGTTTTCATGTTTGAATTGAATTGAGCGTGGCTATAAGTGAACTACAGAATTGTTGTCACCAGCGTTAGACAAAGATTAATGCATTTATTCATAAGAAATTTGCAGTAAGTACTTGTACCTTCGTCTGGTAAGTATTCACACTACAAAATATAAGTTATCCCTCGGGCATCTGAACAGCAATATTTTAATATTGGGTTTTGGGTCTCCTTTTGTCGACATATAGGCAGCCACGCGAGGGGGGTGCTATCGTAGTGGTCTACTACAGCGTATTCCACCATTATTTATACAGCAACATGGGCGTCGATTGGGCTCTATTAATGTTCGAATAATTTAAAAATAAATCTAAATATATGTCGTTTATAAAATGTATAAAACTGAGTTTTTACTAGTTACGCAAAACACTTGTAGCTTTAAATTGAGGTCTACGTGAGGCTACTGTAAAGTTAGACAGTGAAACAACAGCTACTGCATATTTAACAAACAAAAGAGAATAATATACCATTATATTATTAGAGAAATTATTCAACTGAGAAGAAATTCTACAAGGAAAAGTACAGTTTTGAAGCTCTTCGTGTCGCTATCCAGTCAGTGCCCGCGATATTTTAACCAAAGCCACATTCCGTCCTAAGTTTAAACATTTGTAATTTCACTACTATAGATTTTTTTTGTCTTTGAGGTTCTTTGTAAAATAGAGTTTTTAAAATTTCTTGCCTGCTACCATCTGAAATGTATGCTTTCAGAATGCTATCTATCATTTTGCTGGAGCTCAGCACTCGAAGAGCAAATCTCTGGCTTGGGTTGATTGAATATTTTTTAATGCTCACTTATGTGTATAATTTCGATACATGCCAAATTAATATTACAGTCGACCTGTCAAGTATCAAAAATTGATTAAGCGGCACTGCGCAACTGCTAGAAACTGTAATATGCCAATTACTTATTACATGTGCATGAAGCGAAAATATAAATTTAAATTTTCACATATGTAAACAAAGCCGGCGTATAAATACTTTTATAGCGATGTGTGAACAATTTTTCAATTGCCTCATTAAAGGATTAAGCTGAAATACAAGATGTCAAACGTAGAAGCAGTTCGTCTCCAAACAAATGACAAATGGACGAGGAAAAGACCAACTTCAGTAGAAAAATTCCACCGCAACCCTATCAAGCTTTAAAAATTGTATGTTTGCAAGGTCTGGCATACACCTATATACATATACGCGCTGCACAATAATATTTCACGCCAATAGAGAAGGGGAGGAAGGATGGTGTATTCTCGAGAGGAAAGGAATATCACAACAGACGCATACGTGTCTACTGTCAACTGTTACACGCCATAAACCAGCACACTTTGGAAAACATCTACACTGCCAATTGTACGAATGTGTCCTATTTTTTTCTCCAAATTTTTTGTTTGTAAACCTGTTGCATTTGTACTCTTGCAAAAACAGGATATATAGAACTACTACAAAATTCTTACAGTAATACCGACACACGCTTGTAACACATAGGCTTTGGCTTGTAATGGCACTAAATACTTTTTTGGCAATTAGTTTCATATATATTTTTTTTAATATTACACATTTATTTTTTTGTAGTTTCCAAAACATATTTTTGTAATGTCACTTTTTTTTTTTTGTGTGTGTGCAGAGCGTGTGCTTGAAAAAACATTTGAACCGTGCACAGAGGCGTGTGTAATGTCAAAGCCAACATTTTCTTCATATTCACTTACGGGGATCGTCCAGTAAAGACTGAGAACGATGGCATAAATACTAGTTACAAAACGTACATAAAAACTAATTTTGTCCTAGTTAATATAGTCGCCTGTAAGAGCAGTGCAATTACCCCATTCGCTCTCATCCTATTCGGAAGACATCATCAAATCCAATTATAAAATGCTCTTTGAAATCGTCAATTAATACATCGCTGAGACGTATTCAGAGTCGAATAATTTTATTAGGCTGCCAGATATGGAATAAAGTGGCGTAGGGGAGCCATATAAATACATTCCTCTACCGAAAACATCTTAACAGTTCCCACCAACGGAAACGCAGTTGCCATAACCTCTACGAAAATCTTCAGTGGTATCTGAAACCATTTCAACGGAACACAAAACCGTATTCTGCAACGTTGTTTTTGCGTTTCCGACATCGCACACTTCAGAGGCGTCTCAAGCTATTGTCGGAGAACGATTAGGGTCAGGCAAACGTACTGTCTGGCCGCAGTCAGAGGTACCTAATAATACACGCCTTTGCCGATGTAGTCTGTTCACGGTAAAGTGAGCACTTTTGATACCCTAGTTACTTTTTCCTTTCAGCCAATTTTTTTTTTATCCTTTAACCTGCTTCTTAAACAAATATTGCAATGTAAGTTATTAACACAATGCGTATATTCCACTGCGCTTTGAAGTTAACGTCTAAGGCTACGATAATATATTTTTTATTGACTATTACTCCAAATGAGAGGGCTTTCAAAAGTGCTCACTTTATTGTGAATAGCATATACATGACGGATCGATTTCATCCCTCTGCTCTCTAAAGGCAGTCACAGGCTGGGTTCCCATTGGGTGGGTATTCGTTTCATTGTAATTAGTGTTTTGAATTTTGTAACGTTTTCAATTGGAACAGCACGACATTCAATTGTTTAACATGCAATACTGCTGTACACAACATGGACGATAGCAGATAAATGTGAAATAATTAACTGAAATTAAAAAACCCGGGAGTTCTTATAGAAAACCCTAAACCATCATAAAACCGAGTTTAAAGCGATTTTCAAAACTTTATCTCGTCGTAATATAATAATAACGATATTACACTGATAATAATAATAACTGTTATAAAAATTCACATTTCGCTGGTAATTGGACATAATTATTAATAACTATTTCGACTTCGAAATGCATTAATTTATTACAGTTCATTCCAACGTGTTTGTAGTTTTCATACGAAAAACTAACATGGTAGTGAATTTGGTAATTTGTAAGCTTCGAAATTGACGAAACGCAAATTACAAAAATATGTCATCGATTCTGCAGACAAAATCAGTCACGTGAACACTTTTGTTAACAATGTGCTAACTGGAGCACGACATCAGTATTCATCGAAAAACGCTCATCATAATTATTTTGCACGCCCATTACCACGTTCCTGACGCATTGGCACTGGCTGCTTTCTCGTGGGACAGCCGATATACGCAGTTGTATAGGTTTTTCACGGTAAATTGAGTACTTTTGAATACCCTGCTTAACATCTGCTTCTATGCACTTTGTGTATCCTTTGGCGTTATGTGAAATTAACATAGCCATGGGCCTCATCACTTTATTCATGCGTCGGTCAGGTGAAACTGTGAAATTATTAGAAAATACATATTTAAAAAAATCTGCTGAATTTTACTTTTACACGCACTGAAAAGAACAAAAGCGAATTAAATTATTTTAGTTATCTCGAATAGTAAGCTAAAACTTTTTTATTCGACGTCAAGACGTGGAACAAATTTCCCTCCATCTTTACCAACTTTACTTTGCGCATGTCCGCCAGTGCGCCCGTTAAAATATGTGCAGGTGGGAGCGGTGATATTTTTCTAAGGTTGATTTCTACAGTGCTCACTTTATCGCGAACAGTTTTCCGAATATAGGTTTTCTGGAACGTTAGGCAAACTGTGGAACGGGCACAGCGGATAGGAGAAGACTACAGCTTCCGGAGTAAATTACCATTGCACTCTTCATTAGCTGTAGCGCTGCTGGCACAGGAGATCGAGCGCAATAAGCCCGCGTGTTCTCTGCGCAAACAACCCCCAGCCTGACTACGTGGCTCTCACCGCTACACAGGGTCTCCCCCTTCTGCTGCAGGGGATTGAAACTTCACCTGCGAGTCTTCAGTTGATTGTCAATGGAGGGAGCGTTGCACAGTCTCGCACGCTCCCTTTCACAATAACTGCGTCTAGCGACACTAAGGGACCGTGCGTAAGGGGAAGGGCTTAAAACATCGCCGACCGCGAGGTCATTGCAGATGGAGTAAGTTGCCCAGAGAAGCAAGGACCTGGAAGGATTCGGCCATGTCCTGTGGGAAGGATCCCGTTCTCTCATTCGCCTGGAGGGTTTTGGAGAAAACATGGGAAACAGAGGCCAGGATGCCCAGTCCAGGATTCGATCCTATGTCCCCCCCGCAGGCTAGTCTGAATGATAAAGGCTGTCCTCGATAAAGTGAGCACTTTCGAAATCCACCTTAGAAAAAAGTCACTGCTCTTACCTGTCGATATATTAATGGACGCACTGAGTGACATGTGACATGCGTCCAATAAGGTTGGTAACGATGGATGGGAAGTAGTTCCATATCTTAAAGTCGAATGAAAAGTGTTATGGAGCCATTGGTGATAAACTTAAATTATTATTTTCTCTTTCTGTTTTTTTTTGTTAATGCATCGAATTAAAAAAATTACCAGGTGCGTAAAATATTTTCTTTCTCAATAATTACCGTTTCGCATGACCGACGCAATAATAAAGTGATGAGGCCCATGGCAATGTTAATTTTACATAAGGCTCAAAATACACAACGTGCATACAAGTAGATCTTATGCAGGGCTTTCAAATGTGCTCATTTTATCGTGAATAATCTATAACCGCCATCATTGCTTTCCTTCCGTCACGTCTCCATTTTCACTTCACATAATCCCTCTCATACTCCCGGGAATGTATGATTAGAGGCATAGGCCCTTATTGGTCGCTTATAGAAGCTGAGCAAGTCTCAACCTTATTGTGACAGTACCATATACAATTAATTATTACCTCTCTCAACTCCTCAGCTCCTTCTCTATCAAACTGTGCGTTGTATGTTTGTATATGCTGTTAATGGAAAAGTGAACATTATTTAAGGCCATTCTCAATTTTGCTTTTCAGGCAATTTTTGTCTTTCCGCCACTTGATGGTATAAAAATTCTAACAAAAGCAATGTATATATTTCACCACTTTCAAAAGTTATCTTCTCAGACTACAATAAAACACATTTATTTGCTATTACTCCTGTTGTGAGGGCCTTAAAAAGTGCTCACTTTACCGTGAACTGCCTATACACATGGTTATTAGCTTATACAACGCTTTATCTAGTGTTAACCAAGGTTCTAGATATTTGAATAAAATAATTCTACTATATATTGCTCTTTCTGATACTGTTGAAAACCTATGAACGGGATATATATTTTTAAAGAATGAGGAAGCACTCTACAAAAAGCTTTAAATACTTACATGCTTACTACAAACTTTAATAGTAAATAGCCAATGTTTATCGACCCAGGGAGCCGACGTCCCATACTTGGCGTCTATGGTTTGATATTTAAAGAAAAGAAAAATTTTTGCGCGTTCTGTACTTGAAACGACACGCCGCTTGTATCGTCACAAACAATTATAAATAATTAACGGGTAACTAG
Organism: Dryococelus australis; assembly: GCA_029891345.1. Classification (NCBI taxonomy): domain Eukaryota; kingdom Metazoa; phylum Arthropoda; class Insecta; order Phasmatodea; family Phasmatidae; genus Dryococelus; species Dryococelus australis. The sequence goes on from CM056999.1 coordinate 42,846,147, forward strand.
GGTCATTCAATTCACAGAGGAGAATCAATTCACAGAGGAGAATCACGGTTTAAGTATCAGTTACCCACGGAGAAACTCATTTTGTACTGAGTCTTGCGGCTTACAGTTCCAGCCAAAAACTGGTTTCTTGTGTGTTTCGTACATTATTCCGTACACTAAGTCTGAATGGTTCATCTGCCAACTTTAGCAGCACAAATTTATCTCACCCTCAGTTTTACTCATGGCACTCACATTCGTATTTCCTTCTAGTGAACTAGTTAGGTAGACTGATTTCCGTGTTTCACAGATAGTGTTCTTATCAGTGTCTCGCCAAACGATAGAGGGAGTATGGAAGGAAAGTGATTCAAAAAGTTCCGCGTACGTGTGTTTATGCTAGGTTAAACAACAAATCGTTTTATACAACTTCGATACAGTGACTTGCATTAAAACTTGGTCGGAATCACAATACTAAAAATTCCAAATATTTGTTTGCGTAAACAGCGTGTTAACACGGGTTCCGGCCACGTGGTTTTGATAATTCTATTGGCACAGAAAATGCTATCTGCGCAGTTGGAATTATCTCTCTACTTCACGTTCCCCATACGGTTGAAACAAATTGTCCTGACTTATAGCGCAAGAATAGAGCGGTCTGTAGAAAAAATTGATACTAAAATAAAGTTCACTACTATTTTTTCCTTAAAACTGACCACACTTATGTGTTACGTTACGGTATGCAATGGTTCAAAACAAGGTATTCGGCAACACAAATTAAACGTTCATCGTTTTCTGGAAAATAAAATTGTCTACGCAGTTTTAAGAAATGGAATATCACCAAAATTCGTAACTGAACGTAGTTATTGAAAGTATTTCAAACCAACAGTCTTTTAAAACAGAGATATTTAAGTTCTATGTTTTCCTCGAGTATCTAATTTTAGTAGACTTTGTTCGACTATTTTCCCACGCATGTATTTTAATTGTGTAAATTTTTTTGGAAATGTAGGAAAACCATTTTCGCCATTAGGATATTTTTCAAAAACTAGAATTGTTTGGTTCGTTACCTTTTGCAAAATACGATATGTGGGTTGATTCCTTATAAAGGCAAGGTTTATTTTTGGGAAATATATTTTCTTTTCTGTTTAGTGTTTGCTATTTTTAACACATGCATAATAATATATTCTTTAGTTTTTAACAAGCTTAATAGTCCTATATCAAATATATTACAACATTATGCGGCCAAAATAATTTAAAGTCAAAACAATGGTAAAAATGGAATAAAACGTTTTATAAGAGTAATTTTTTTTTTAATTATCACTATATCTGTTTCAGAACGAAGTTACATAAGATAAAAATGTCAGATTACCTTCAGACTATTATTTTGTTCATTCTGAGCCGAAAGTAACAGCTTCTCGTTCTGCAGCAACATTTTGAAGATAAAGTTTGAACACGCTGTTATCAAATGTGTAAATAAGAATTTTGACGACAAGAATATTATTTCATTAACTAAACAGTTAGACATACTTGTACATATAAAAGGTATCATATTGCCATTTTATAAAAAGAACCAAGTTGCTAATGTCCTCTATGAAATTCCATATTCTGTTATGTAAAACTAAACTATCCACTTTGTGTGTCGTGTAATTTCGGTAAAACGATTTGCCATCAATCAAGACGAGCTTATGTGTTTGTTCGGGCTCTTATGTCTTTAAAAATATCATAATATTGGACTAGGTTTTTTTTTCTAGAATATAATTCGAACCTTTCCCTACTACCCGATGTGATTATCTCGGGTTGTTTCCCAATTTCATAACTACGTCCAAAAATGCTTAAGTTTGTGAATGTTTGATATCGGGTGCTAAGCCGTTTATATGAGAACGTATTGGTATTCTTAAAGATAATGCATATATATATATATATATATATATATATATATATATATACAATTTACAGCAGGTTACTATTAGTTACGAAAATAATGAGACAAAAACCTATGTACCGCTCTTCCCGTTTAGTGATTATTAAGAATACACAACAAGAATAATACTAATACGCCCCCAAAAATTGAGTTTGAAATGAATCTAGTTAAACAAATCAGAAATTACTTGCGATGAATTAGTCGGCGAATAGTGATTTGTCTAGCTGAGATCCTGCACCTCTGAATACAAGATAGGTAAAATCATCCCCCTTAATTCAGTAACACTGGGGGGTTGCCACCCTATCTTTGCACGAAACATTGTAGCAATAAGCTGTAAATTATTTGTTAAGAGAAATTGTGACTCAGTACGCGTAACTCAACAGAAATTGTTGCTTAGTCGGAACGCTCTCAGGAGAACAGTTTTTGAGACATTCACGAGGCCATTTCAGACACAAGGCGAGTGACCTGGCAGGTAGGTAACACACAAGCACCATTTAACTTACTCCGTTTCCAGAAAACAGCTTCTACATTAGGGTAGCCATTCAACGCCTCGGAGATACATATACTGAATGCCTTGAGTGGTATAGTTGATTCACGATAACTTCGGCCTTTTCTGAAGCCCTGCTAAATCTCTACTTTTGGTTACTGATTGCGTATCCTTCCGCTACACGTAAACATAAACACTGCCACGTGACTTCTACTTTTATAACTGTCAAATACGTTGGTTGCTGTTTTCAGCTGTTCAAAGAATTATGTCGTACTGCAGAAACCATTTCCTACGAATGTTCACAATGTAGGCCTAGAACAATATTTAGGTCAGCTTTATAACTATTTGTTACACACGATATAGCACGTTACACATAATACACATTAATATTTTGCCACGAGGGTGTTTGTTACAACTGTGGCGGATACAATAATAGTATTTAACCTGTTGTTATTAATATGTGTTTGAAATAAAAATTAAAAAGAAGGGACAACCAGTCCAACGAAACGACGCAGTAAATTCAAGTACGCAACTCGTGTCGCTTATTTATTGTTTGTAGCATCGACACACGTAAAAGATAGTGGTGAACATGCAAACACATAGTCCTACCGTGACATTTATTCTGCTAATATTTACATGCATTGGTACTTACTGGTTTGTAGGTTAATTTTATTATTTATTTTCTTTTATCTGGGTGGGATTAGCATTTCGTTGGGATTGTTGCAGACATTCAAATCACAGAAACGTAAGCTCGTTACACAACTGTTTTCCAAACACCTAGCGCAAAGGTACAACGTTGTGATAAACAGACGTGAATATAAATAATTAATTTCGTCATAACATCAGTTCATGGTTAAAACGTATAAATTTTGCACATATTTGAAATCAACACACACACACCTGGCCTGCGTAACGATTACAACGCAGCCACCACGCCCTTTCATACGCAACGATCACGACACATTTCACTCTGCCGTGGAAACACATATTTATCACAACATTGTAACTTCCGTAGGATGTTTCAAAAACACGAGTACGAACTTGACGCTTCATTCGGAAACACTCCGTGACATTGTATGTCGTCACACCATTCTCAGTCGTAATGCACTGGGTAAAATCGCCCGCCGCCGCCATGTTGGTAACGCTTTCCACACCACGTCTGCCAACCTGCTGGATTTGTAAGTGTCGCGTAACGTGCTGTGACGCGCCATCGCATCTAAAATACGCCGTTGCATCTAAATAGCATGTAATAGGCATTTAAACAATAACATCTCGTTTCAGTTGTAAATCACAATCTCAGACATCATTACTGATACTGTAATTAGTATGAGATGTGCTGAAATTAGAAATAACAAAATGTATACCTTTCCTACACAGGTGGTACGATCTTCCCGAGAGAGAGAGAGAGAGAGAGAGAGAGAGGCGCGAGAGAGAGAAGAGAGAAAGAGAGAACGAGAAGAGACACGCTCTGCTTCGCTTATTGAACCTTTATTCCGGACTGAAAAAAAAAAAAACACCAGCCTACACACGGGATATTTTTTAACTGCAGCAATGAAATGTGTTTCCGTCAGTGCTATCTAAAAATACATATATCAAATTGGCAACGTTTAACTTACAAATAGTATATATAAAACGAGGTTAAAGAATATTGTAACTGTGAACTATTTCTTACCGGCCATTGCCAACACGTCGCTGCTCTCGCTGTTGTTAATGCAAATTTAATATATAATAAATATATCAAGTTATATAAGATACTAAGGTAAAGTTTCATTAATTTAATTTTACAGTACTCTAAAGTTAATCACAGTGTTAAATACTTGTGGATTACAAGTTATTGGGAAAACAGGTTGACATAATACGCCTATTGTGATTTTACAAAGGTTCGATTCCAAAAGGCAAAAGAAAGCTTGAATGGACTATAGTCGTTTCGTTTGCTCGATTGCCAGTAATACAATGCTCCTGAAAGAGTTCAAGTGTCAATGTTCGCATGCGTTATTAGCAGCCGCAAGCCGGCGGCAGAAGCTATGTAACCGCATTCAGTTTTGTACTACTCCGCTACGCAGTCAACTTGGTTAAGTATACGCCTGCAGAACTTAGTATAGGCTGTCCATGGTAAAGTGAGCATAATTGGAGGCCCTAGTTACTGTTTCCTTTCAGTAATCTTTTATGCTTTAAACACCTTTTTTTAAAAATAAATATTGCTATTTAAGTAATACACAGAGCGTACATATTCTACTTCACTCGGAAGTTAGCGTTTGAGGATAAAATAATATATATTTGTTGATTGCACTTCCAAATGAGAGGGATTTCTAAAGTACTCGTATCGTTAATAGATTATGTCAACAACGATAAGCCTGCTAGACGACACCCAGTAGAAACCATTTTCCGGAAGAACGACCCGTGGCTTCGGGAAACTTGGAGTGTCGTGCCAAACTATCAAGACCGAGATGGGCAAAGAAGAAAGCATTCGCCCAGCTTAGAAGAAGATGTGCTGTGACTAGTGGAGAAACAACCATATAACCAGCGTCCGACCATCGTCCGTGAGGTGGGTTCGCCACAATAGACTGCATGGGCTGTATTGAACCGGCAGAAGATGCTAGCATCCTCATCACAGAAGGAAGGTTCAGGCAGCGACTTTCTCCCCAGAAACAAACATCCCGTGGTCCGGAGTTTGACAAGTCCGTCCTCTTTGAAGACGAAGCATCGGTTTACTCGCGACGGTATGTACTACAACAGCCGCAACAGCCACACGTGGGCTGGTGAAAATCTACGCGCCACGAACCTGACGCCTTGCCAACGGCGGCTTTCGGTGAACGTGTAAGCCAGCGCGGAGTAGTTAATGATTATTTGGAAGGACTACGCCTCTCCTGCCAGGAGATCTTGACTGGATGCGTGCAGCATAATTTACTGCAATGGACACATCCCGAGTAGCTGCCTCCGATACAATCTCGCCACGTTCCAGAGTGCGCGACAGTCCATGTCACAGCGTTGCACTGCATGTATCGATGCAGGAGGTCGTAAACTTTGAGCACCTGTTGTTATTAGCGTCTGTGAATCTAATTAACGGCTTATCATGAAATAAACAACACAAAACACGTTGATATTGATTAAAACTAAACGGAACTTAGAAAATCATCTCATCAAATTGATTGCATCCAATGAAAATTGTACAGCTATCCTAACGTAGAGTCTGGAGATAGTTTTTTTCGGTAACTTTTTTCTCTGGCATGGCGATTAATAGTGTCTTGAAGATATACCAAACGCTCAAGGGTAAAACATTTAATGCGATGTGATTATTGCAACCATTACGTATTTTTTAAAGACGATGAGAAGGGGGGGGGAAGGTGAAATTTATATTTCACTTACGGTTTCAGAAATAGCATAACTTTGTGATATATTGCCCACATTCGTGTTCTTGAATTCCAAATAGTTTATGATATTTTAGATTATAATATTTTAACTCCAATATTTTCGGTGGTATATAACTCACTTAATATTAAAATTAACATTAGTAGATAAAGCTGTACATATAATTCCTAACTCATTTTCCTTAAAAAAAAAAATCACTTACTAAAAGTGTGTGTGTGTGTGTGTGTATATATATATATATATATATATATATATATATATATATATATATATATATATATATATATATATATATATATATATATATACATACATATATATTCAAGAGAGAAAACATATTGCTTTTGTTTCGATCCTTTTGAGTTATTCCATTACTAGACATTGGGTGTCCTTAATTATATTCTGGAATAATTGAATAATAGTGTACATTTACAGCATTAACCATTTAGTTATTTTAAAACGTAGGCGCAGGGTTTGCGGTACAATCAGTTGTAAAATAACATTTTCTGTTTAATGCCTCAGGATATATAGAGGAATGTTAAAGGAAACGAAATTCCCCAGATTATACTGTGCTCAGAAACTCTAAAAAAAAACTCGAGCCAGTTTTCACTAAGACATGCTGGATGTAAAAAAAGTAACATCGTAAGTTAGGTCCCTATGCTATACCAGTGTGAAGCTTTTGTGATCATGGCTACAGTCTATTCACGGATACTTCGCACTTTTTTAATCAAACCGTTGGAAAAGCACCCTATGTATCACGTGTTTGGTTGTTTCGTATATATGCAATGTATCACAAGCGTTTATACTTATGTTAACATAAAATTATCTTATTGTTATCAAAATTTATATTTTACTTATATTTTATTTTACCATTTCAATGTTCTTGTAAAATTTAATTTATAATAAATACTAATAAAAATGAGAGAAAATGGGGGCCTAGTAAGATAAAGTTATCATGCAAAATATTTTTTAACTGAGTGCACACTAATGCGGTGTGTTGTCCCTTTTCTGTTATTTTCTAGGCTTGGTTAAGCTTTGTTTGCATAGGGCGAAGGAATATCCCGAAAGTACTTCGGAAAAGTTTGAAGTAACTATGAATGTACTGTAGAGAAAATCCGCACATCTATACTATAAAAATTTCTGTAAGGTTCTTCTGAATTTCAAACGACGCAATTTCTTGGTATCTAAGGGAAATGAACTTGCGTATACTACTAAATATAATTTGACCTTTCTAGAGAATTAACTACTCTTAATAAAAGAGTACAATTTATTTTATGGCCAACATTATTTTTGTCCGCAAAACGATTGCCGGAAAATAATGGAACTCCGGTCATTACAATTTACGTTAACACATAAACTGCACTAAATCCTAGGATATCGAGGGCTTTGTGATAGTGTTTACTTTAAGCACCAAGGCTTACCCACCAAGGCGAACCGGGTTCAATTCTCGGCCGGTTCACTCCAGATATTCGGAAGTGGGAATCGTGCCGGACGATGCCACTGGTTGTCGGGTTTTCTCGGGGATCTCCAGTTTCCCCCCACCCCTTCATTCCAGAGCTGCCCCATACTCACATCAATGACCTTCATCGACTTTCGATACCTCGCTGTTAAAAGAGGCCCAAATTTCTTCACTCACTCACTACAGCCAATAATATGTATGTTCTGTGTTCGGTGGTCAGTGACATGAACCAGTCGTAACGTAGGTCGGTAGCAGGTTTTACCAATCAGTTACCTCCACCGACGATCACTAGGCACTGAACTTTGCAGTGTACAGTACTGGTCAAATATAGCCTTCCTTCGCAACATGTAGACAGTTATCTGCCGTGGGCATAAAAGGGTTAAGCGGGCAGTTAGCGTTATCGGTGTACACAAGAGAACCCGGGAAGTGATCGGCTGGGTTCAAACCTAGGCCGTCACACGTGTCAATGGAAAAAAAATAAATAGTGCAGGTGGGGGCCCGCGGCGACCGACAGCAATTTCGGGCGGCATGGACGAAAATTTCCGGAGGGCAATAAATTTCGCGCGCTGATTTCGGTGCCAAGCCACAAAAGAATCCATTTAGTAACATTCTGTTACGATATGGCTCGTGGCCTATCGAGCAAGCTGTCAGGGGAATGCGTAGACAGATGGTAGAACACATCGAGTCATTTATACGTCAAATATATTTAAAACCAAATACCTATATGTTGCAATATAATCCGTACATGTTCTTAGATTATATTCAATACTTTATATTTAGCCGGGGGAGAGTACTACTTTAGGTTTACCTATCTCTGCAAGTATCTACATTATATATTTAATTACGTTACTTTACGGCCACGCATCTATCTATAGTGTCCATCGTTGGTATGCGGTAACGGCGTCACCTGGCTCGTCGCCGTAGGCTGAATACATTGCGACTACGGCGCCGTAGGCTGAATACATTGCGATTACGGAGCTGCGGCGCGAACCCTACCATCTGGTCCATCTTGCTCGGCGTCTGCATGGTGCAGCAAGACTCAGGCTCGACGCTCCACAGGCCTTATGTAAACGAGTCCTGTTCGGGAAACTGTTCCGATCTGTTTCCATAACTTCGCGGTGAATTCTCGCCTTCGGGACCTCGCTCTCTTTTGCCGTCTGCTGGCGGGTTCACGCAAGCGCCGAAACAATGGCTTGCCCACGCCACAGCAATTAATTTAATTCCCGCATTCCAAAGATAATATTGCCCTTCAAAGCAAATTCATTCAAGTAAAACCCACGGGCTGCAGTCATGTTGTCTAAAAATTTTCATACGGTAGACTATTTTAAGTCTCGGCACGACACAAATCCCGGACACCAGACCGCCAGGGCCCCTAGAATTAATAGGTGGCGTCTCGTATGTGATAATATTGCTTTGGTTGGACGAATAGGTGGCAGACAGAATACATTTCAAGATTGAAAATTAAATATAAAATTTTATTAATCACATAGTAACACAAAGGATACACGTACATAAATTTATTAGATTGATGACTGTACTATTTTTACTACACAATAGTCTTCTGCTGGAGCTAGTTCCAGGTACCTAATAACACATAGAATTTTCTCGTTTGATGTGTCATCTCACTTCCCTCTTGATAAACTCTAACATTGGCGTGTGTTGCAGTGCAGTGATTTCGTGGCCGCACATCTAAACGTCCATAACTCGTAGGCCAATTTAATGACTAAACGTAAGTCTGGAGACATTAGTAACCAGAAGTGATGACCTCGGGTCAGTGACGATGTTGTTCATCAAGCTGAATGTTCGCACTCGTCCCGCGGTTGAACATGCTGTCAACGCGGAAATTATTCTAGCGATGGTAACATACAGTCTTCGCCAACAGGGTAGTTTTGCAAAGTCCCTCGACGCTCGTTTTGCAGACGTTTCATTCAGACTAGATGTCTGCAGTTTCTTCTTACTTTCTTTTCACTGTGACAAACGTCTCTTTTCCTGATCTATCGGGATCTAGTATCGCCATGTCCAGCGACCGTTCGTCGTTTCTCAAGAGTTTCCACCGGATATCATTCAGAAGGTATACAGAAAAAAAAAAGTAGAGATCACACTGTAATGGGCGAGGTGAAGGAAAGGGTAGACGGCGTACATAGGCTGCTTACGGTAAAGTGTGCACTTTTTAAAATAAACCTTTGAAGACTAGTCGTTGGCCGGTAACTGTACACATGTGTACACATGCACGGGCATGCAGCCTCCCAACAGCGAATACAGGAAAGTTGTAGTGACTTTGGACATATTGCAAATATAATGTTTTAATTTATAGCAAACCAAGTTGATATTATACGCAATACACAAAATAGGACGGTATCAAATATTAATAAAGGGTTTAGGTTTTTAAGAGTATGGTCTACCCCCCCCCCCCCCCCCCCCACACATTTTTTTCGTGAAATAGTTGTTTGCGCGAATACGCGTATCTCGGTAAATAAATGTTCTGCAAATACGACTTTTTGTCAGAAAAAATATATATATATAAAAAACACAATTATCTAAGCCTCTGTTATTTTCCTTTTGTCATATTAAGTGTACTGTCGGAGGAAAAAATCGGGAAAATGGTCAAATATCGCATTTTTAAAGCTTGCCTATTGCTGTGGCCTGTTCTGAATGGATCAGGTCACCCAAGAAAGTAGTAGCTGAATGGGTAGAACACTCCAATATATACAACACTACGTTTATTCAACTCACAGCTATAATACAGTATCTAACATGAATCGCACTCAGCGTTACTTCGCCGACTTCAATATTAGCATCAAGCTCACTATCTTCAAGACTAGCGTTAGAATACTTAAGGTGCTCGTTGACTCGGAGGGAGTCCAAAAGTATGCCACGAGTATTCCTAATGCGACACGACCTAGGGCGCCCTATTGGAGGCGTATTTACCCTGGCAAATAGCGTCGACGTCCACGAGTAGACCTCCTGGCTGGAGTCGAAGCGGGACCTCTGGTCGGGTGCTCTTCTCCGGGAGTCGCTCTGCAGTCGTCTGGATCCAAGATGGCCGCGAGCCGCCATCGCCCCAGACTTATGTAGAGCCGCGCCTCGCATCAATATCTTCCCTGGCAGGGATGTTTTCTAAACAGCCGGGCTGGCTCGCCGAGGTCGCGCCATCCTGCGTTCTCGCACCTGCCAGCCCTGGCTACTGGTGACCACGTCAAAATGCAGTTTCCTTAAGCGGCAAGAGAAAAGTACAAAGGTGCGGGCGTAGTTGAATCTGTGGTCTTGCGTCGCGTGTAATAAAACCCCACTGCTGCAGATACGATTTGCACAGGGCAGCGTCGCGACGGAAACACTGCAAGCCTTGCGCGTAGGAGCGATGAGGCGCCACGCGTGCGTGTAACTGTCGCCCGTATCACTCCCACGCTTCTTGACCTTGAACGCTGGGGTTCCCGCGGAGGTCCGTCCCACGCTTGACAATCTCAAGTTTTAGCTTGACTGAAGCTCGAATAAAGCCAATTTACACGTGGCAACGCAAACTTTACACATGGCCAAATTATACTCAAAAATGAGGTGGAGTTGATAATAAGCAAGGTTTTTAAAAGTGCTCAATCAACCGTGATCAACTTACTCCCGTGTGTCTAGTATATTCGCACTAACTTCAGACTTTTGAAATCTAACATATGAAAAATCACTCCATGTGTGTCGTGTTTGATTGTTTCCTACATATATAATGAATCACACGCGTTTTATACTTCGTTAACATAAAAGTACCTTATTATTTTTGGTTAAATTTAATTTTTACTTATATTTTAACTATAAATTCTAATAGCCTATTTATAATTAGCCTCATACGATTAAAAAAAACCGCGACATAACAGATGCACTGTTAATGCCTTGGAAAAAATTGTTCTTACGATGAATTTTATTAAACTAAGTGAACACGAATGCGGCGCGTTGTCACTTAGGCGAAATTTTTTTTAGAATTAATTAAGAGTTGTTTGCGCGAGGCGGAGGGATATCCTGGAAGTAGAACTTTAACAGGGCTTCAGAAAAGTCGTGAGTAACCGCGACACGACTATGCGCCTACTACAACAGTGTACGGCAGTGTCCCCCGACGTGGCCTCACCCCGGGTTTTTCTCCCTCGTGAGTGGCATTTCGCGTAGGCGGCAGGCAGCCCCGCTCCCCACAGGCGCCCCTGGCGCCATCCCCTGACAGCTGAGTAAGAGGGTAGCCGACAACTTCGCCTGCTTGTGAATATAAAGTAGCGCGCAGGAGAGAGACGCGTCGCAGGATGAGCTCCAAGTGGCAGGAAACGGGAATTCCGCAGCCGAACAACTACCGCGCTCTGACAAAATGAACCGGCTCTATCTCTCTCTCTCTCTCTCTCGCTCTAACTCTATTTCAGGATAAAAGCATTTTGGAAGGAAACCGACATTCATTTACTCCCCCCACTGGAGTTTGCAATGCTGTAAATTGGCATTCGTTTGTAAATAAACTTATCACTTACGTGCAAAATACCTGTTATCACAACTTAGTTTATTTGCGATAACTGTATAGCGCAAGCCGTGGAACTAATCGATTAAATAAAGGAAAAAAAAAGAAAACGAAACTGGTCGATAATTCACCGATATTAACTAACAAATTTGTGTTATTTTCATAATCTTGATACTATGCATGATCTTTCGTTACTCTATTTTTTCGCTGATGATGAGTTTTTATCATATATGTAATTTTGTGTTAACAAATTAATACACACGTTTAAGGTTTTAGAAACAGGTCGCCTCGATATTTGTCACCTTCTGTTTACTTATTTAATAGCGACTTCGGGTTGTATTCAAATAATTCTCAGTAGATATACAAGGAGTATCACGAAACACGCGTTGTCGTTAAAATACGCAAGCTTCACAAGCTACAGTGTACATTTAAACGAAATCATAACAAGGAGATGAGCATATTTATACTCTGAGCAATAAGAATTAAATACCCGGCAAAAAAAAAATTAAGTATAACCATTTTACTATTGTACAAAATTTGATTCATACTTTACAAGTACGCCAAATATGCAAATAATTTTCAGTCATACCAGGAATATTAAGGAGCCTACATAAAATCAGTTAAAAAGTCGGTAATATAATTACACGGTGATGCTACAAATAAGGTGTTTTTGTTTGATAAATATACAATTTAACTTGGATAACTTGTGAATTTAACTGTAAAAATTAATTTCCAAGAGAAGTAGGCTATGTTTTGTTATAAAATCAGTTTTTTTTTTTTTTTTCAAATAAACTAAGTTCGCGAAAGTTTTCTATATTACTTTTTAACCTAACAATTGACCTTTACTTAAGAAAGAAAGCTTTGCTTTACGTGTAAAGTTATGGAGATTTTGTGAGGTTACTTATTTTATATATACAGTTATTAATATCTGTTACTCATTTTACGCGTATTCTTAAACGAAAACACACCACAATGGCACACAAACAGGTTATAATTAAAATAAATCGAAGCAGATTCGAATCAAAAATTAAAATTTTAAATATGTTAATGAGCACTTTTGAAATCCCTACTTAGGATCCACTTGTATAAACATAGTGTCTTCTTCCGCCTTATGTACAATTAACGTTGCTACAGGTCTCAACACTTCATTGTTGCGTCGTTCAAGTGAAACTGTACAATTTTTATGAAAGTAAATATCTTATTAATCTGTTCATTTTTACACTCCTAAGCATTAAAAATATCAGATAGGGAAAGAAATAATTTTAGTTATCACAAATGGTTACCTAGCACAGAAAACACAACCTGTCGGCAAATTATCGGCCCGATACCTGTACTATAGGAAACTGTCGCTTCAATGCCAGAAGACAGCCACCTGACAACGGCGTGGTGTCTTTTTTGAGACAATATGATTGACGTTAGAAAAAAGACAACGGCCCACTGTATTTTTTTAGGATAACAGATGGATATCACCTAAATTATGTCGACGTGATATCTCGCAGCCAACATGTCGCCAATAGTAAAAATAATATTCTGGCCCGATTCCGAAATAGCATCTTTGTTTCTTCATTGAGCTGGTCGTCATCTTATTTATTCCGCCACGCTAACATTTTCGAGATACATGCCTACAAACGTTTATTAAAGTGTTTTAAATAGGCAAGACGTTAGCAAGCTGTGAACGAAATTAAGTATTTTTTGAGACAGTATTTTTGCCGTTAGAAAAGGGACAATGTCCCACTGTATTATTTTCGGATAACATACGAATAATACCTAAATTATGTCGGCGTGACATCTCATAGCCAACATGTCGCCAATAGTAAAAATAATATTTTAGCCCGGTTCCGATACAGCATCTTTTTTTCGTTAAGCTGGCCGTCATCTTATTTATTCCGGACCGCTAACATTTTCGAGACATAGCTCTTTATCACAATAAATATTCAAATGTGATGTATTTTTGCCGACAAGCTTTTGGAAAGTGTTTTTTGAATAGGCAGGATATTAGCTAGCTGTTAGGGAATGATGTATATTTGGAGATCATGTGTTAACTGTTACCATGTTTTTTTCATAATTATATATGTGTCATGCCCATAGCATTTTTTACTTTGATTTTTTTTTTCATTTGTACAATTATCCGACATATGTATTAAAAACTAACAAAAACTATTTTGTTTGTAAGCCTTTGAATAAACGAAGAAACGGTTTTTAAATAATCCACGATTTAAAATTATTTGTTATATTGTCATGGAATTTATACACTAATTTATAATAATTTGTGTCGTGATAAATTTTAAATCACTGGAGAGTATCAGCGACTTATCCTGCGGTGTATATGTTAGCATGCTGGACTGTCAATTCATGGATCTTAGGTTCTATTCCCGCATTTGGCAAGCAAAAGATTTTCATATCATATAATGTGTTGAGAAGTAAATTGAATGATTAAATGTAAATAGGAAGTAACTATTACTGAAATTTATAATCGAAAAGTTAATGTTTTTTCATGGTTATACTGCTTATTTCTGGACATCATGCCGCCGCAGGCCCATCACCTTGCCGCCATCCAGCAGCTGCAGATTCCGAAACTTGGTGGCTAGCTTTTACTGGCCCGATTCCGGCCCGTACTTTTCATATATGTTGGACCGGGATATATTTTGTATCGTGCCGTTAGCGGTACGGTTTATTTTTTGACACCGTCCGCAAACAGTTAGCCGCCAGTCCATATTTCCATAAGGCCGCTTCCGGCATAAGACAGCGAGCCGATATCATCTGGCCGGAGTTTGTCGGCTATCTTTTAGCGGCCCGATTCCGGCCCGTATTTTTCGTGTTTGTTGGGGAACACTTTTTATTCGGAGTCAATATGTGGAACTACTTCCCATCCTTCGTTACCAATTTTACTGGGCGCATGTCACTCAGTGCGCCCGTTAAAATATACGCAGGTAGGGGCAGTGCCTTTTTTCTGAGGTGGATTTCACAACTGCTCATTTTATCGTGAACAGCCTTTAGTTATCATACACCACGGCCAAATTTTTCAATAGTGCTAGTCAGTCTGTACGTTGAAATGTATCGCGCTATGGAAGATTTGTTTAAAAGGTTTTTGCAAAAGTACTTTGGTAACCGCTAATCAGTAACAAAAGTGTTTCTGTTGTTGAACTGCAATAAAACATTTGCCCCGGCGTCTTAGCCTTGCGTCCACAATTAAACATTTACATGAACTGAAAACTAAATCAAACACGGATTCGAATTGCCTCGACGTGGGTTTGGGACTGTTGACGCAGAACTTAGACCATATTACACTTGCCGCAATTTATTGTATGCCCTGATTACTGGGGATGTTATTTTCGAATAGTTTACGTTAACATGAGTAATAACAATGCGCATGGTAGGTGGTGATAACACTTACGAGTGACGAGCTTTCGGAATGAGATTAATTCCAACATCCCGCATCCGTGGTGGAACAGCGACAGAGGTGCAAGGGTCGGGGAAACGGAGATGCCTCACTGCCTTGCTACTGTCTGTACATTCTCGAGTGGGAGATTGGATTCCACTGGCTGTTCCCGCACATTGCCGGCTGTGTCACCCAGGTACCAACACACGCCTCGTTAACGATATGAGATTAATTCCAACATCCCGCATCCGTGGTGGAACAGCGAAGGAGGTGCAAGGGTCGGGGAAACGGAGGTGCCTCACTGCCTTGCTACTGTCTGTACATTCTCGAGTGGGAGATTGGATTCCACTGGCTGTTCCCGCACATTGCCGGCTGTGTCACCCAGGTACCAACACACGCCTTGTTAACGATATGAGATTAATTCCAACATCCCGCATCCGTGGTGGAACAGCGAAGGAGGTGCAAGGGTCGGGGAAACGGAGATGCCTCACTGCCTTGCTACTGTCTGTACATTCTCGAGTGGGAGATTGGTTTCAACTGGCTGTTCCCGCACATTGCCGGCTGTGTCACCCAGGTACCAACACACGCCTCGTTAACGATATGAGATTAATTCCAACATCCCGCATCCGTGGTGGAACAGCGACAGAGGTGCAAGGGTCGGGGAAACGGAGATGCCTCACTGCCTTGCTACTGTCTGTACATTCTCGAGTGGGAGATTGGATTCCACTGGCTGTTCCCGCACATTGCCGGCTGTGTCACCCAGGTACCAACACACGCCTCGTTAACGATATGAGATTAATTCCAACATCCCGTATCCGTGGTGGAACAGCGAAGGAGGTGCAAGGGTCGGGGAAACGGAGATGCCTCACTGCCTTGCTACTGTCTGTACATTCTCGAGTGGGAGATTGGTTTCCACTGGCTGTTCCCGCACATTGCCGGCTGTGTCACCCAGGTACCAACACACGCCTCGTTAACGATATGCTATCATCGTGCCTCTATTTATCTTCCGAGTTATCAAAACAATGTTTATTTTAGTTACGATGTTTGCAATGAAGAAAATTATTTTCACTTGGTGTTAAATGTTTTAAACAGCACTGTTTTCGCCGGCTTTGAAGGTTTTCCTGTTTCATGTTTAACGACATGAGGCGACACCACTCCAGATCGACCCACCATATCCGCCATGTTCCTGAACATTGATCACCTACTGCGTTTTTACCCAGAAAAAAAAATTAAGCTCTAAGAATACCTAATCTTGAACGATCACTGCGAACTGTATTATTATAGGGTATCAAGGACGCGAGTAATTACATAAATTCCTATATTGACCTGAAAAGTGACAAAATACCGTAATAATTGTTATGTGATATAATCATACTGTGAAGCAACAAGTAGGCCAATAAGCCAATGGTTTTGACTTTCTCACTAGCAATATTTGTCACTGCTGCCACCTTGGAGTTGATGAAGTACAGACAGGTTGAAACCGTCCAGTTATTTGCTGCAGTTTCCGCACCTCCTCAAACGCAGTATGCTACTTCTACGAAAAGAATTTTTGTTAAAATTCTAATCGTAGGTGTTGGTCGTAGTACATAAAGCTGCATTAATACGGAGTAGGTTTATTAGTCTGTGGAGTGAAGCCGGTCCAAGCACGAAGTAGGCCCTAATTCTAAATGTAACAAGTGGGTAACACTTATAACAAACATCGCCAGAATAGTTAACACCTCTACTTCAAGAAGTGACGAAACTATGAGCAAAGCTTTAGTCTTACTCATTGTGGTTGTGCACAGAATATGAACACGATGGGACCTCCAGGGTTCCAAACCATTTGGAACCGCTGACTACGCTGTTAACAATTTCCATATATCCACGAAGATTCTAACGTAAATGTGCTGTTAATATACTGAAACGTGAACTGTGATAACGAAAAATTGAAATGGATATAACCTAAAACCTTTTGCGGCTTTTTAATAAACATCCTATACTGCAAACTACCCTAATTTAGAGAATACAATTTTTTTTTTGGGTATTCAACTCAATACAAATAATTTTGAGTACGAACTACGCGTTTCGTGTTACCGCTCCGCGTTATGGAATTTTTTTTAATCACTTCTTGTGCAGTCGGTTGATATTAAACCCATAACCTCCCAAATTAATTCAATATACTGCTTTATTAGAAAACACGATCTTTCATAAGCACTAAATGAACACATCATGTACGTAACATACATTGCAAAACTGCAGATCGGAATTAAAATATGAGTAATTATGGTACATCCAGCAAGTTAAAATATTGTTTACCGAACTGATCGAAAACGTCAGATACCTCAACTTTTAATTTTTATCAAGATATTTAAATAATGGTTTACTAATCTATGTTTTGTCATATTAATTAATTCAGTGAAACTAATCAAACTGCAACCAGTATATATGAGTTAATGAGTGTTCGGGGATCGCAAAAAAAATTTTTTGCGACGTAATATCAACAGAAATAGTCATTTTATCACTATAAACCACCAGTTGTCAATGTCACCCTAATAACCCATGTAATGTATCATAAGAATGGCTATCTCACTAAATTTTCTTCTTTTTCTACATTTCATACAATCATATAACCAAGCATATGAAGGGGTTCCAGCTCATTGCCTTGAGTAGCGCGCAGGTCTTAGAAGCCTACTCTAACTGCTGGTCTGCAAAAAAAAACGGCAGTGCTATCAAATACATTTCCTGCTTAAGTTTTCACCGTGCACTTGGCAATACAGTTAGTTGGCAGTTGTCATGAAAAGTCATTAGATAATAATAATAAATTTTTATTTCCCTTACATTTCCCAAGTGGTTTGCATATACAGACTGGTTGGTAAAACTGAGCAAAAAATAGTTATAAATTATGCCAACATAATTTGCACGATAAGTAAAAGTAAATAAATATACCAGTGCTTATAATTATATTCCACAATTACATTTTAATACCAAATTGCTCTTTGTTTTCAAACTGACATATCCAGTTATGTAAAATAACTACATTGTTTATGGTTGACTATATTTCTGTTGCACATCAAAACTGTTTTCATTAGAAAGCGTGGATAATCTTTTACGTGTTCTGTATATCAAGTTTACCTGCCCTCAACCCAACGTTAAACATAAGCCTCGTAACAGGGCCATATTCAGCGATGGTGACAATCTTTCTAATTCTAACATTTGCAGTTGGTGGACAAATGCACATAAGCCAAGAAACGGACGTGGCAGTGTGCCACGTATTCCGGCTAGTCCACGTGACCTCCCAGCCGCTATACGTCGTGGACACAGTTATTTCTGAGAAGCAGGACGTGGCAGTGTGCCACGTATTCCGGCTAATCCACGTGACCTCCCAGCCACTATACGTCGTGGACACAGTTATTTCTGAGAAGCAGGACGTGGCAGTGTGCCACGTATTCCGGCTAGTCCACGTGACCTCCCAGCCACTATACGTCGTGGACACAGTTATTTCTGAGAAGCAGGACGTGGCAGTGTGCCACGTATTCGGGCTAGTCCACGTGACCTCCCAGCCACTATACGTCGTGGACACAGTTATTTCTGAGAAGCAGGACGTGGCAGTGTGCCACGTATTCCGGCTAATCCACGTGACCTCCCAGCCACTATACGTCGTGGACACAGTTATTTCTGAGAAGCAGGACATCCCAAGACGTTTTTTATTTTCAGCCAAGTAAATCCGCAAGTGTCCTCCTACGAATTTATTTATTGTTTGTCGTTCAACCTGGTATTTTATTCTAAATTTAAATACAACCTATGTGTTGGTAGAAGATTATATGAAAAAAATATATATATTTGCAGGTTACACAGAAATTTTATTTTGACATTGTGATTTACGAAAAAATTATATTCCACTTAAATAAAAGGTCATTAGTATATTTCTGCAGAATTTCAATGACGTGAGTCAAATTTCTTGCTTGTTTTGCTTTAATACTAGCCTCTTGACAGCAGCGCAATTACAATCAAGCTTATTCGTAACACAATGAAAGCCAAATTCCTGCAAAAATCATGATATGCATTAACATTTATTAGCTGATAAACCTACTAATTTGAGGCTGATTATGCTGCATTCGGTAGCTACGGTATTTCGAACTGAAGTAATTACAAACCATACGGAGCAGAAAATGTGTGAAATCCGATATTGTACGTTCAGTATTAATGGATTTTGTCGTCACCCTTTCAATAATGCATACATTTTGAAATGGTGACGGAGTGTAAACGATTTACGTCGGATAACGTCAGTATGTGATTAAAGACTGTTTGCATTGCGCTAGCTTCTGATGATAAAACTTTATCTTTTTTCAAACAACTGCTTCAGTTCTCTTTTACAAGTGTTAATTTTAGGAAATAATCTCTTTATATCCATTAACGTCTATGAAATGTTTATAAGGAAACAAATATATCAATGCATTTTCGACCTCTTTTTATTGATCTGTGGGTGCATTTATGTTTCATTTGCGTGGGAAATACAGCACAATGTGGTATTGTGAAATATTCAAAACTAAAGAAAATCCTGAGCTGCGTGAAAAATTCATTCCGTCATAAGGCAGTAAATAATTTTTTTTTAGAATGTGCTTGTCACTGGGGATGATTTTTTTAAACGAAACCCATTTTGCGTCATTATTTCAGGCCAATTCCAGAGCAATATTTAATTACGTAAACATTCATGGTCGTTACTAGTAGTATTAAAGCTAACCCCACAGTGTATGGTGATTCATATATGAATCATAGGTTTTTCCTGTCAGTGTTGCGGGATAGAATAACTGTGTGACGATGTACTGCATGCTGATGCATAAATGAATTACTGTACTAGGTTTTCCAATAGCACAGAAACAATCACAGCCATCGAATACCATCAAGCTCAGTTTCTTCTTGGCAGTGCTCATGTTAGATTGTGTGTTCGGAATGTGCACGTTACTGATGTTTCGGGTTTGTGACAAATATTACGAACGCAAATACCATCAGCCTCAGTTTCTTCTTGGCAGTGCTCATGTTAGATTGGGTGTTAGGAATGTGCACGTTAATCAGTAACGTTTGGATTTGTGACAAATATTACGAACGCAAATATGAAATAATTATTACACCTTTCCTCAGAATTTAATTCTCTTTGTAAAATTTATTGCTAACTCGCAATACGTACCTATAGTTATTTAGTCATTTCTGGAAAACCGTACGATTCACATATGATTCACCATTCATTCGCGCATGATACATGTAACATTGTTTTATTACCACTTTATACATATTTGCTGAAGTTATATTTAATTTCGGAAATGTGAAATAGAATATAGTGATGGTCGTGTTTGGTTGCAAATCAGAGCTACAAATATTGTGGATTTTGTAGAGATATTAAAAAAGGAGCTAAGTGAGGCCTGTATCTTACGGACATACTGGTTTGAAATAAAGTTATACAATTTTTTTTTTTACAAAATAACTCATTTTCAAAAACTGGCAGTACTTCAGCACATAAAATGAATTAATGAACTTACTTTTAAAAACTTGGTTACACATTTTTCGATTCAGAAACAAAATCTCCAGATCTGAAATAGTTGAAGCTAGAAACAGGTGATTCAAACTGACCGAGTTATCTTCTTACTTTTAGTAGAAGTAACTTAAATTTACGAATTTCGTTTAAGTAATCTTACAGTAATTTTTTTGTACATAAGGATATTTGCCACGAATAGATTTTTCAACTAAGCAAATTCGCGAAACAAAAATTGTGTGACACTTGTTTGGCGTCCTTTCAGATCTCCGTTATATATACTGATCGTAAGAAGAGGATGTTGTCAGCTGCTTATTATGTTCAAGAGCTTCTGGCAAGAATCCCAGGTGACAGCGAAGATAAGAGTGAAACGGACAGTGATGATCCAGATTGAATAAAATTTAATATATTACAGGAAAACTGGAGACACGAACTGTTACCAAGTTATACACTATCTACCAAAAAGTAATTGGGCACCTGTCCACAATGTTTGTTCGGTGGTTGTCACCCAGTTAGAATCTCGTAGGGCCACCTCTTGCGGCTATAACAGCAGCCACCCTCTCTGGCATGCTGTCTACGAGTGTTTGCAGGACATCCATGGAGATTCGTCGCCATTCCTCTTGCAACCAGCTCATGAGATGAGTAATGAATGTTTGCCGTGCCTGACAAGGGCTCACCCAGCGATCCAATTCGCCCCAAAGATGTTCCATAGGGTTAAGGTCGGGGCTCTGGGCGGGCCAGTCCAATCGGCGATCATTGTTGTCGGCGTACCACTGCATAGTAACTCTTCAAACATGGCACCTGGCATTGTCATCCTGGAAATAACACGAGTCTATTTCGTAAAAATGCCACAACGTTGTGAGCATTTCATTATCCAGAATGTTACAATAGGCCTCTATGTTCATACTACCACGGACAAACACCAGCGGTCCCACGCCGAAGGCCGTGAAACACACGTCAACTGACCTACTGAATTACCTATCTTCACGGGTGCCCAATTACTTTTTGGTAGATAGTGTATTTCAATTTCGGACTTACTGCCAGCTACTGACGAGACCATACAAGAAATACTCGGTGATCATGAAGCAGTAGGTATTGAACTTGATGTGTTGGGCAGTGAAATAATTCCAAATGAACTGAACAATGTACTACGAAGTGAGTTGGACACTAGTGAATCACTAAGTTTACGTGAACAACCATAAATGCAAACTAAGTAAAAAAAAAAAAGGTAACACGGATGCTCGTAAAACTGAAGTCCTCTGGAAGAACAAACCTCTCAATATATCCAGTGCACAGTTATACTTCAGAGGCAGTACCGATCTACCAACACGTGTAAAAGGATTGGTTCCGCCTTTCCACATATTCACATATATTTTGACAAGGATTTAGTGCAGAAGATTTTGCATGAAACTATTCTGTACGGTGCAACTAAGGATCCTAATAAGCCACTGAACATTACTGTCGTAAAACGATACAGGTATATTGGTATTTGCATAGTGTTTCTCGTTGCAAAATTTTCGATTGTCAGACTTTACTGGAATCAGATACTGGGGCCTAACATGGCGACAAATGCCTTACCTTTGAACACCTTTGAGATAATTCGGGCTGATCTACATTTCAGTTACAACAGTCAACAAGTGACGGACGAAAACGATGATAAAAATGGCAAACTCTATAAACTGCGGCCAGTGTTAGAAGAACCGTTGAAAAAATCTGGCTAAATTCCAATGGAAGACACACTCGCTGTCGACGGACAGATCTGTCCAACGAAAGGCAGAAATCATCTAAATCAGTCTATGCCTTCAAAATCACAAAAGTGGGGTCTATAAATTATTTTTTATTCGTGGTTCCTCTCGATTCGCTTACAATTTTGAGATTTGCACTGGAACTAAATATATGGCCATCTGATGAGCCTGACTTGGGCGCATATGAGGACATGGCTGCTCGACTTTGCCGAAATATCCCCGACAGCTGCAATTACAAATTCTACTTTGATCATTGTTATAAATTTGTTCCCCTGCTTGTGTTCTTGGCCAACGGAGAGCGCCAGTCTCTGGGGACGGTACGGCGAAACAGAGTTCCAAATTGCTAACTCCGAAAAGAGAAGAATCCCGGGAAAAAGAGCCAAGAGGAAAATTGGTCGAGTACTGTGCTAATTATGAAGGTGTAGAGATCAGTAATTCTACGTGGAAATATAATGAGACGGTGTGCTTACTGTCTACATTCGCTGGTACTGAACCTAAACAAACATTTCAGAGGTATAACATTGGACATCAGACCATGGCGAAAAGATGTGTAGACCATCGACTGAAATTCAACAACACTATGCTGCAAGAAAAGATAAGGTTTACGCAGTTCCTATTCCTTCCAGAGACGTCAGATACGATTAAGTCTACCATTTCCCCATTTGGAATGACACAAGATTGCGATATATGAACCCCATTTGCAAAAAAAAAAAAAAAAAAAACATTTGTTGCGTGCCAGAAGTGTCGAGTGAGTCTTTGCCTGAACAAAGATGTCAACTGCTTCCTAAAATTCCATTAATCTTAGTGTGGCAATGTCTGTATCAGGTACCATGTTTTAACATGTTCAAAATATGACTCAACTGTTCGTATAGTAAAATATAAGACTTTATTATCATTAGTGTCTGTGTAACATATGTTTACAACATTACAAAACAGATACTTTTTTAATAAATTTCGATTAACTTTATTTTGTGACATATGTTTTAAATCATACTTGCAGTTATTTGTTTTAAAATTATGATGACGATTAGGAACTTACTGATTTAAAATGCATAAAATGGGTGATTCATATTCTAATCAGTTCAATTTATGCATGGTGATTTATGTAAGAATCAAACCAAAAAAGTATTTTTTAAAACTGATAAGTGGGACAGTATATTACTAAAATATTTTACATGAATTAGTATAATTGAAGGGAGTATCATGATTTTTTTGGTGAAATATAAATAGTCATACATTGTAGTGTGTTAAAGCATTTCAAGAAAGAATTGATACCTGGATTTGAAAATAGTTTGTAACTTCATGACATGTTATCAGTGATAATCTGATAAAATATTAAACAAATGTAAGCAGAAATATAATAAATGTACACATAATTTAAAAAAAAGTTAATGTAATGCAAACTTATGTTTAAAATAAAGTGTTTCTTGAATTGACAAGAGTGACATATTGCCACTTCTTTAAAATCCGACACATGGTACGCCTCAGATAAGAGTGTAAATTCTAGCTATTTTTACTTCAAATTTAATCTCAAACGTTCAGATTTAAATAAGAGCGAACTTCATAACAGTTTTTTTTAAGTAAACATTCTTCACGATCTACTAATTATATGTATAATTATTTTGAGCTTTAGCATGATGGGAGTAATTTTGTTAAATTTCTGAGATTTGTACGAAAAAAAGAGGTACAATTAAAATCACTTCAATTCGTTCCATTCGTTATAAAAAAGTAAATTTCTTCCACAGTCATTCCATTTAAAGAGTATTGTTTTATATAACAAAGAACACATGCGTTTTGCTAATGTTTATGAAAGTAATTCTAGACTCTGTAATATTCTTCAGATACAGATTTCCCTTGTCTCAGAAAATCAAACCAGATGATTGCTATTATTTCCAAAGAGAAAATAATTAGCAGCACAGAATATTAAAATGACAAGTTCATAAAACGATTAGGTAAAGAAAGAGCAAAGATATTGGCACGTTGTTCTTGTCTGAAGCAATGTCAACACGTTTCAAATAAGAGAAATGGCACTAAGATGAGATGGTTGTCGTATCCGATGGAGTATGCGTGGCAGGATAAACCAAAACTCACTTAAACGAAAAAAGTAACCAATCGTTGAGGGTTCTGTGCTGTTTCCAACAACACTATCAACCCTGTAACACCAAAAGTTCCTCACTTACTTCCAAGCTTTGCTAGAGCATGGCATCCTTTCTTTTTTCGAATCTCTCCCCACCCAACCCGTCCTCAAAAATTCCGGAAGGAGATAGTTTCAAAACCGTAGTATATTGTGATGCTTCGAAATTATTTAACGAGCGCAATTTTATAGCCGTTCAACACAAGGACTTGCATAATTAGCGGTGTTTGTTACATTTCGAGTTATTTTCGGCTTTGGAAGCAATTTTCAAATTTTCTAAAACTAAGAGGGGGTTGTATTAGATTTTTTATACCTCCGAAACGGTTTGATCTACAGAGTTATAATTTGGCACACAGGTTGTCCCTGAAAGTATTCACCATTTCAACCTTTATGAATGACGTTACCTTATGGTGTTCATCGACGATTGGCAGCATATAGATGGAATGTTTCGAATGGCCGGCTAACGATAAACCAAGAGTACCGTATCCGATACACAAAACATACCACCGCACGATCCTAACCTTGGTTGTATTGAATTTCTACGTTTATCTCACGACTGCTCTGGACTACTGACCTAGTTTCTCTCAGCGTGACTCGGAGTGCGTTGAACATTCCAGATGGCCAGGCGACTGATGTAAAAGTGAGACAGTCCTCCGAGCAGAGAGTTGACGAGTGTTGGGAGTCTACGGGATTGTGCGACGAAGAGAAACGAATAGCGCCGGAAGTGAACCAATGAGAGGGAAATTTGCGACTGCGGACAGTAGAGCAGTGAAGGGTGCGATGGCAGGCTGCACTATTGAACTGGATGCGTGAGGGAAATACAATACAATTATGACAACATATAGACTGAACGTGTTTTAATGATGAGTATGAGTTACTTGAATACAAACAGGACATTAATTGGAGTTGAAATGGACTTTAAATGTTACGCTCACTGAGAAATGAAAAGAATAATAGAGGATATGGATACTTAGAAGCTATAAATAATACCCATATGCATAAATTAAGAATGAAATTTAGTCCTTTTATTTTTATTAAGACCTCCATCCCTCACGAACATACATACGCCCCTCAGACGTCTTGTAACAGTAAGTAATGTAAATGTGAAAATAATATGATCCATCTATAAGCATTTGCCTTATTTCCGGACCAATTTAACTATTTCACATGAAATTTTGTACATAATTTGTGAAGGTCACGTATACTAAATGATTTATGTGGTGTCAGACATTGATTTTCTAAATAGCGGTCATATAAAGATTTTGATAAGTTTTTCATACCTATTAAAGAGTTTAACCAAAATTGAACCACTACTTTTGATGCTTACAGGACGTATTAGAAGCATCGCATACAGAATTTTTTAAGCAATTTTCTAAGTTAACATTAAATAAGAAAATGATATTTTATGCCACATCTCAGGGACCAATCAACTGATTTCCACCAAATTCGTCACACAAGTTGCACTACGGGAGGTCATGTATACTTACGTGCTTTATTTTTGGTCAGACTCCTATTTTCAAAATGACGACGTTAGTTAATATTTCAGGTTCGTTAACCATACCTTCCAAAACATTAGGCCGATTGAATCCGAAGTTGATGCTCCGAATGCGACCTCGGTAATGCAGTTGATTGCACGCTAGCTTATCATGCGAGATTCCTGGCTTCGAGTCGCGGTTAAGGCACGTATGTATTTGTAATTCTGACACTACTCTTGCATGCATTTTTGGTTTCGTCTCCTATGATATTGCTGTTAACAACACGCCAAGGGCTATCTGATACCATAGCTCTCAATAAATCAATTGAAAATTATTTGCACCCGTGAAGAGGAAAGTAGTTTAATTAATTATATCACTAACTTCTTTTTGTATTATATTTTAAGATTCTGCACATCATAATATTTTCTAATACGTTTCAAAAAGTTGGTATTGCTAGATTATTGTTATTTTTGTCATTTCGATAAACGTCCATTACATACAATCAGAAGCTCTAACGCCTTTATGGAATTTCGTACATTTTTAGAGCAGTAAATTTTAACCTAGTTTCTGAAATAGAACCGGTTGTAGTTATCGATCTCCTTTAAAGAGGAATGCCCGTCTAATACTACCATATCAAAAGGAAAGATGATCAGGCGGTCACTAAGAGAAATTTTTAGATATAGAAAAATATTGTTGTTTGACAAAATATGCGATTTTAGTTGAATAAATAATTTGTTTATATAACAAATTACGCATATGATTAAACGAATTTCTTTGGGATGAAAAATTCTCCTGAGAACAGGATATTTAGTTGAATTTGTTTGGCCATATAAAAACTATAATCTTTTTTTTTCAAATACATACCCTTCCTCACTACTATACGTTTTTCATATAAATAATTTCGTATTAATTTTGTAGTATAGACATACATTAACATTTATTCAGTTAATTATTTTATCCTTTGTTTATTCCGAACGATAAAGAAGTTTCTAGAATTTTTTTATTCATTATCATAATATTTACATGTAGTTATTGGGGGAGAAAATTTGATGGCACAATAAAACATCTTTACTCAGAATCTACCGAATTTTGTAAGAAAACTTAAAGTTTTCTGTTTAGTGTTTAAGGAGAGATTTCCTTTCTTCGCCATGACTATTAAGGCAAATGGTATTTGGTGCCAGCTCTTCTCGCGGAAATTCACTGATACTGCACGTGGACTCGTCCCCAGTTCCTCCTACGTTAGAAGCCAAAGTGTTATCTTTATTGCTTTGAATTTTTACTGCATATTTTTGTGCTTCATAGATGAGGTGACGACACGTAGGGAATTGAGATAAAAGACAAATGTGAAAGTAGGTCGACTAAAAGAAGTAGTTGAGAAAATGTTTATTACATACACGATCATGAAAGTTTCTGAGCGTTTTCGGGCACAAAGAAAATAACACAAACACAGCTCACGAGAGTATAAGGCAAGACGTGGGACGTGGCTCTTAAACGCTTCTACAGGCTGTTTACGATAAAGAGAGCACTTCTGAAGTCAACCTCAGAAAAAAAAAGTCACTGCTCCTACTTGCATCTATTTTACCGGGTGCACTGAGTGGCATGCACCCAGTAAAGTTGGTAACGATGGAAAGAAAGTAGTTCCATATCTTAACGTATAATAAATAACGTTAGGTAACCATTTGTGATAATTTAAATTATTTATCTCTCTTTCTGTCTTTTTTAATACATCTAAGTGTAAAAATTAGTATATTCTTAAAAAATTAACTTTTCGAAAAAATTTACAGTTTCACTTGACCAACGCAGGAATAAAGTGACGAGGCCCATGGCAGTGTTAATTTTAAATATGTCGGAAAGATACACAACGTGCATACAAGTAGATATTAAGCAGGGGTTTCAAAAGTGCTCAGTTTCCCGTGAACAGCCAATAAACTTAAAGGGCTGTTATAACAAGACGCTATATATTCTTTCACACTTCAGTATTAGTCAGGTGATAGCTGGTTTGAATACGGCTAGCTCTATAAAAATGTTGTTTTCCCAAAACGGTATTATTTTGCATTTCGGGCGAATACTGATAATATTTAACACTGACAACTTTCTAAAATCCGCATTCATCAGATAATAATGAAGGGGCTCGATTTTCTAAATAAAATAGGTATTTTAAAGTGGTATTAACCAAGAGCCGGCCCATTCGGTTGTGATGTTAACCCACTCTTGTTTGACTAAGTGTGGGCCCAGGTTTCCGAATCCCTCATAATCTAGACTAAAGGGGATGTGTCAGCTAGATACAAAATACTTACAATGGCCCGGTCACATTTTCGGATTTCTTTGCTGTTCTGCCAACTGACCTCCGGATGTTAATAAACTGATTTCATCACTGCGTGTGGTAATAAATTATGTCGTCAGCGTTAGGAAAAATATCTCCTGTTCGTATTATCGAAAATATGATGATATTAAGTACAGTATTGTCCTTATGGTTTAGTGACGAACAGCGAATTATGTGGGTTGAATTTGTCAAATAAATTTATTCCTCAGCGTGATGGGAATATATGATTTGAAAATATGTTAATACATATTTATGTTATGTTAAAATCAAATATTAGTAATTTTGTGAGGTATTGTAAAAGAAATTTATTTCAGAGCAACCTGGTATTTAATTTTAACATAGCATAAATATGTGTTTACATATTTTTAGCTCATAAACTCCCATCACACCGAGGAATGAAATTATCTGACAACTTTCAGCGCACATAATTCGCTGTTCGTCACTAACCAATAAGGAAACAATATTGTACTTAAATATAATAATATTTTTATTAGTACAAACAGGAGATATTTCTCGTAACGCTGACATGAAAATTACCACACGGAATGCTAAAACAATTTTATTGACATCCGGAGGTAAAATGGCAATCTAAAATATTTAAGGTAATATTTAGTGTATTAGTAACAGCTGAACAGCTACGAAAAAAAATTGTATACAGCAATGCGTGATAAAACGAACTAAAAAAATGATACTATATTGGACGGTACGATTAAAACGACTCCCTTTGCCTAGGCATCCGGTTATAATATACTGTGGTCGTTATGCACTAGACACTGGAAATGTTAAAAAATTTTATTTGGTACTCCTTTGCTGTACATTTCTGTAACATTTAGTAGAAGAAATAAAAAAAATTATT
The DNA here is from genome assembly GCA_029891345.1 of Dryococelus australis. Lineage (NCBI taxonomy): Eukaryota > Metazoa > Arthropoda > Insecta > Phasmatodea > Phasmatidae > Dryococelus > Dryococelus australis. The sequence continues at coordinate 42,875,248 of CM056999.1, forward strand.
TGAAAAAAAATTTACTTTTTACAGTTCACAGATTTTTTATGAATTTTCGTAATTCCAAAATATGTGCTTGGAAAGGTCCCCAGCCACCTCGGCACATTATACCTCTCGTCGGCAAAAGTTCGACATTTAAAATTCGAGCGATTACTCGCCGTTTTTTGAAAGGTTGCTGCAGCAGACAGCGCTTTTCCGCTGGCCCCAAGGAACTTATTGTTCGATTTCAGAATTAACTCACTAAATATTCAAGAGAGTGAGTGGAAAATAGAAGTTAAGGAAACTCGCTGCAGCTGTCTGAGAGAAGGCGTAGAATTCGTTTATGTAGAGTCAGCTGGCGTAAAATTCATCATAGATCCTGAGACAAACGTCTATAATCATATCCCTCCCCCTCCCCCAAAAGGCTACGACATATTTCCCTGCTGAAGTTCTACGTTCAAGATATTCCTACGCCTCGTGCAAAAATCAAGCTTAGAAAACTACACCTAAGGGACAACGCACCGTAATAGACCACACTCAGTGCAATTATATTTCGCATTAGCGTTATTTCTTACAACAAATTGCCAACCCACCTATTTTCCCCTTGTTTTAGTTTATATTTCCTATAAAATATTATTATTTATACACAAAATGTAAGTAAAAGTTCAATTTCATAAAAAAAATAAGGGTGAGTGAGTGAATAGATTTGGGCGGCTCTTAACAACGTGGTCTTGAGAACCGATGAGGGTGACTGAGGTGCGTATGGAGCAGCGCCGGAATGAAAGGATGGGAGGAAACGGGACATCCCCGAGAAAACCCGCCGACCAGCGGCATCGTCCGGCACGATTCCCACATGCGAAGGATACGGTAATGACCCCACCGGGAATCGAACCCGGTTTGCCTAGGTGGGAGGCGAGTGGTCTAACCACTTCACCACAGTGGCCTCCAAAAAATAAGGAATTTTTATGTCCGCGCAAATATAAAACGCTTGTTATATAAGACGTGTTTAGGAAACAACCAAGGTCTTCATATATGCGATGATTTTTAAAAGGTTTAATTTAAAAAGTGAGGAGATACTATTAAACACTGTTGATAAAGTGAACACTTTTGAAATCGTCATTAGAAAAAAGTCACTGCCCTTGCTTGTAAATATATTTTAATGCGCGCCTTGAGAGACACGCACCCAGTAAAGTTGGTAGCGCTGGAGGGAAAGTATTTCCGTATCTTAACGTTGACTAACAAAAGTGTTCGTACACATTTGCGACGACTTAAATTACTTTTTTCGCTTTCTGTCATTTTCTTCTCTTTTTTTTATAAGCATCGAAGAGTAAACTTTAATATATTTTAAAATATTTACTTGTCTAACAATTTTATAGTTTCACCTGACCGACGCATGGATAAAGTGATTAGGCCCATGCCAATGTTAATCTTACATAAAGCGAAAGAATACACAACGTGCATACAACTAGATCTTTAGCAGGGCTTTCAAAAGTGCTCACTTTACCGTGAACAGCCTACAGTAGTCTATATCCATAGACTATTCACGGTAAAAATGAGCACTTTTCAAAGCCATGCTTAAGATCTAATAGTATGCACGTTGTGTATTCTTCCGTCTTATGTTAAATTAACATTACCATGGATCTCATCACTTTATTCATGTGTCGGTCAAGTGAAAACGTAAATTGTTTTAGAAAAGTAAGTATCTTATAAATCTGCTAATTTTTACACTTCGATGCATGAAAAAAAAAAAAAAACCAAAGCGAAAGAAATAATCTTAATTATCACAAATGGTTACCTAACACTTTTTATTTGACGCTAAGATATGGAGTTTCTTTCCGTCCATCGTTAACAACTTTACCGGGAGCATGTAACTCGGTGCGCCCGGTAATATAAAATGCTGGCAGGGGCAGTGAATTTTCTCTAAGGTTGATTTCAAAAGTGCTAGTGTGCACGGGAGCTTCGAGGTAAAAGAAGAGAATCACGCTGGAGAGACACCTGGACGGCGCCGCGCCGTTGTGAAGTTCACGCGCCAGCGGGCCGATGCCATCTCCGGCCGAGCGCATGAGTAATCGATGCCATCTGACCTCCGGCATCCACCCCCTCCCCCCCTCAACATCCCACATCCCTTCCACCCCTCTCCGCGCAGGGCTGGCGAGATGAATCGCGCCCGGCGCATCTGGCGCGATACAGGTCGGCCGGTCTGGTCGGCGGAAAGAGAGCCATCAGGGTTGGAATCTGCGTGAAGGGGGGTTGGGGGGACGGTCTGTTAACGGCACCTGCCAGATCCCAGATACTGTCCGCTGAGCGTGCATGCGTGAGTGGGCTGGTTATAACAGCCACATTTATTATACAGTAGACACTTCCAAATTGTTTTAGCACGGATTAAATACGTTTTGGGATGACGTCATAAATTTCTACTCATAAGTAAGTTGAATTTAAAGTAAAAGTAAATTTCTTTCCAACGGTGCACTGGAGCTGGATATATGTATAACATACCGAACTTATTTTAAAAACAATTACAGGAAAGCACGATTTATGTTGCATACAAAATAAGAAGACGTACATTTAGTAAAACTGTTAAATATATGGCCGATATTTACTTATTTTTTTATAAGAAAAGATGATCTTTTAATTAAACTTTAAGCTCATTTCCACTCTGGATGCTTCAAAAACACATTTTACAAAAAAAAACTCCATTACGCAAGACTATTTTATTAATTACTCTGGTTGTTCGTAATAAAATGTATTAATACTGGTTACAAATATTTCCAGTAACTTATTTTAGTCACATACATTTCAGCTACGAGAACTGCCATTTTTATAACAGAGTTGAATGAACATAAAATAGAATTTTACAATTTTTTTTATAGTTCTGAGCCAACACTTTCATATGTAAGGCACAAATATATAAATTGCGTATTATGATTACCTTAGCAAAATTCACGAAGGTTTTCTTGCAAAACGTGATTTCGAAAGCCTCCAGAATAATAAACAGGCTTATAATTTTTACTAAAAATTTGCTCTTATTAAGTGATTTTTGAAACATTTGAGTAAATTCTAACAACATATTTTACAGTGTTATAAAATATAGGCATTATTCTTTCATATGTAACATTAATCGAAATTTAATAATAATATCTGTTGGCAGTGTGTGTTACTTTTTAATGGTTTGTATAAGTTGTATAACAATTCTCCTTCTGCAATAACGAAAACACTGACCTCAGTTATACTGATCTAAGAAAGACTGACGTAAGCGTGTTCTTTGATTGACCATTGCGACAGAATATATAATTTAAATAAAAATGTATTATTTTAGACATATGCTATTACAGAGCTGCGTCATCACAGAAAACCAAGCCGAAGAAATAAAAAAATATATGTACTTAAAACAAGACAAAATTAGTTAGTGCTATAAAATTCCATAACAAAATTAGTTTCAAGTTTAATAAACGAATTAAGGCTAAAGAAGAAAAATAAACGATTAACCGAATGAACGAAACGAACTTGAGAGAAGAGATCAGAGTAAAAAAACTCAAAACAAACAATGATACCTGTGGTATTTCAGGACAACATGGACTAACACTGACGCTAACACAAAATTCTTTGCACAAATTTGACGACACGACAACGATAACACAGAAGATCACAGTTGGTTGTATGAGACGAACTATTGGCGAAGTTGTAGATAGTGGCATCTGTTTCAGTTCTCAGAGCTACCAGGCTCCGAGAGACAGCAAATTTACTATCAAATACTTATCTCTACATAAGCCTAATTCTCTTTACTGTCAGTGATTAGATACCCGAGTATTTCGCGGATTGAGTCCGCAGCAAGCTAGGCTGGACAGTCCTCTTATACACTCAAGACATTATCGTTTGCTTATTGGTTGTTGCGATCAAGTGAGGCCTCTGTACAGGACTCACTCACACTACTGCCTCCTGCTTATTACTGGCTCACAGTTGAACGGGGCGTGTCTAAACAACTGTCGCCCAATCACAACAGTAGGGGAAATTAACAAGTGTTTGGAGCCTACCTCGCCTCCGAATGAATTCGCGAAATACTTGCGGCTCTAGCAATGATTTTACCGACTGAAGAACACGTTCGCATATATTTTGGGTATGTACAAAGGGACAGGTTGGCCACAGAATACTTAAAAATACAGAGGTGAAGAAATCTCATAAGCCTCATCTACAATTGCCGTGAATTACATAGCGTTACTTACAGGGCGTTATACTGAATCTCGACTGTCCACAATTGGCCTTGACGCAATTTGCGGTAGTTTTGTGTGGCCAATCACGTTAGAGTGCGTAAACGGGAAATATTTTATGTTCTCACGATATAGTTTTCATTCATTCGTTGGCTATCCTGGTTATGAATTGTATACATAGGCGCCAAGTAAAGCTATACCTTGCTATTTGTTTTTATTATGAATGATATGGAATTAATAGATTTACTTACGTATTTCCACGTATCTCTACGGGAGGAATCAAAACAATAACAAAGATAACACTTTACTGCACTGCAGTAATCCGAAGTCAAATACAATCCACTTTCGTTTCTTGCAAACGTTATTTGACTACTCTGGTTATTACGACGTTCTGCATTCTGATTCGCCGGCGTTAAAACGTGGCGCAAGATACTCAGAGATGGCCATCTTTCACGTTCTGCATGCCATGTAAGTCAAGCCGAGTCATAGTTATGGACGTTCCCATTTAACCTTCAGGTATTCGTTGTGTACGGTACGGCAATTGTAGATGACGCTTTATTCCGCGAGCTCCAGCCGCTGGCCACCGACATGTTGGTAAGAGACGTTCGCCAATCAGCGCCGTGTAACCTGCACGCCGATATGCAGTCCAGCCAACAGAGAACATTTCTCAGCACGCATTACCCGATCAGACGCAATGCCCGTTCCCAGAGCCCCACACAGCCAACCAGGCAATTATTACGCATACATCCAAGGAAACGCCACGCTAATTCACTTCTATGTATAGTCTATTCGCGATTTATTAACACTTTTTGAATCAAACATCCGAAAAATCTCCCCATGTATGACGTGTTTAGTTATTTCCTGAATATGCCACGTATCATAACAGTTTAATACCTCTGTAAACACGAAAGCATCTTATTTATCTTTATAAACGAAGTTTTACCTGTAATTTATTTATAAATTATTACATTTTATTTACAATAAATATGAATATAAAGAATGAGAAAACACGTGTGTTGGTAGCGAGTAGTAAGAAGTAGTTCTCGTGCAAAATATTATTACAACTGATTGCGCACGAATTCAGTGCGTTATCCTTTGGTGTAATCGTCTAGACTTAGTTAAGTCCAATAGTGCACGAAAGCCGTGTATTTACCTTTATTTTGATCGGAAGTTGTTTTTCAGAGAATTTTTCAAAATTTTTTGCACAAGACATAAAAAATGATTTCGAACACCTTACATTGATAGATATTCACTACCATTACTACTATCGGAGTACTGGTGGAATATAAGAAATAATATATTGTTTCACATCTTTTATTAGTGCTTGCAGAATAATAAAGGTAGTGAATATTTAACGGTACAAGAAGTTGTAAATAATTAATATTTACGTCTTGTCGTGCCAAAAAATTTCGATAAACCCGCGAAAAAAAAACAAGTTATAACGAAAATCGGGTAAATATACTGCTTTCGTGCACCATTGGCCTTAAGCTTAGTTCGCACGAGGCGGAGTAATATCCTGGAAGTAAACTTTAGCAGGCCTTCAGAAAAATGCGAAGTAACCGTGAATGGATCATAACTATATACTCTGTGGCAAGTTTATTAGACACAGGGCGAGCTGTCAAGAAAATCAAGAACTGGGAATAAATGAGCCGAGGCCTGTAATAAGCAGAGACGTTCAAAATTCGCGTTATCATTAGGTGACAGGATAGACTCCACTGCCTTGTAAACTAATGATCACAGCCCGTGGTTTCATTATCCGCTGCATTTTAATCAAGGTCACCTACCTGCTTGACCTCCTCAAAAGAGACTGGACACTCCCACAGCTGAACTTATACTACTGGCTCAAGAGTTCTCCGAGACGTGCCAGACATATTTTCGGCCAGCGACTGCAGTCGCTCAAGTGCCAGTAACTTGCAGTTCAGTGTGTCCTTAAATAATAAGGTGAATTTCGCAGGTCCCTACTAATAAGGTGAGAGATTCGAACCCAAGTCCTCCCGAATACAAGGCAAGTTATGAAAACATCTTGAGATGTTAAGATGCCATTGCCTGCGTTGAGACACGGATACTGCGTTCAAAAACTTACCGTGAATAGTGACTATATTACAGTATCGTTGTGTTGTGGAATTTGTTATTTTGTAAATTGACAGCTCGGCCCGTAATGTTACAACTAGTTATAACGTACTATTTTACGTTTATGCCTACGTCAATTTTGACCACTGCATGCTTGTCCTCCCATTCATATAACCACAATATCAGTCTCAATACCGGCTGGGGCCAAGGCATCTATAGCAGGTTGGCTGTTATGTAAACACCTGTGAAATTAAACTTTTTAAGAAAAGTACCTTCCCCTAGTTCCTTTTGCTGACGTCATATTGCCTTATAAAAACGAGACGTTTAAATGTGTAGAAAAAATAATTTTTTAAATAGAGTTTCTGTTGCTTTTGGGCAAAAATAAAGGTAACGATAAGGTTAATAAAAACTCATCTACGTACATGACAATTTGACAGTTACACTTAATCGACGCATACAGTTCTCTGGTTAGCGGTGATGTTAATTTTCTGTACTTAAAAGAAAATAATAAAAATAACGTTTTGAAAAAGTATTCATCTTATCGCGAACAACCTATAAGCGTGGCAGACTTCATCGTGTATGACAAAAATACCATGGAACATTCACTACTCTCTCAAGCCGCTCTGGGGGCCGCGGTGTCTGAGCGGTTAGCCTGCTCGCCTCCCACCAAGGCAAACCGAGTTCAATCCCCGGCCGGGTCACTCCCGGCATTTTCGCATGTGGGAATCGTGCCGGGCGAAGCCGCTGGTCGGCGCGTTTTTCTCGGGGATCTCCCATTTCCTCCGCCCTTTCAATCCGGCGCTGCTGCATACTCACTTCAATCACCCTCATCAGCTTTCAAGACCTCGCTGTTAAGAGCCACCCAAATATCTTCACTCACGCGCTCAAGCAGCTCTGAATGAGCACGTAAGCGTATGCAAACTTTAGCGGTCTTACTTCTGACTACGATGATTGCCTTATATCTGGTTTGCCTGTGCAGGCGCTCTCACATATACCGAAGGAAAATCTCATTAATATTATTTGCAGACCTAGAGGTTCTTGGAAATAGTAATATATTAATTTATTTTGAAATATATTTTCTTCCTATTTGTTATCGTGGGTACCGTGAAAATTCTCCAGATGTGGCCTGCTAGTCTCGCTCAAACTCAGTCATGAGAAGCGGAGCTGTGACACTTTGGAAAATATACTTTGTTTGTACTACAGCAGAAAGCGGCGATCGAAGTCAAACAGTGCTTTAATAACTAAGATAAATGTCTGCAAAAGCTCAGTTACACTGAAATACTGTTCAAACCATTTTATTATGTCCGTTAAACGCTCTGCAACCAAGTAAAGAAACGACCAACTTCATGAGAAAAAATTAAATAAATATGTGGAAGCAAAATATCATGACTGAACAATTTACGTTAATAATTGCATAGTGTAGTCCCTGTAAGGAATTCGGCAATGACTCGGCACTTAACCTCCGCAGCAATATTTCGCGCACCTGTTGAGATAGCTTGTGGGTTACAAAAAATAAAATATAAACATTCGATAATAATCCCTCAATTTGTATTCACAGCAACCAAATAATCATGAGTTAATGCGACAAATAATTGGTGAGGGCGACGTAAAATACTTACAGTAGGTAGTAAAAGTAATTAATTATACGCATGCTTACACACACACACACACACACATACACACACGCCTATATATACACAGAATCGTGATCACGTCATTCGTGCAGTGTGTGCAAATTAATTTTTTTTTAATTATGGGAAGGAAGTCTTCGTCGAAAATTGTTTCCGATGTTTTTTGTATTCGTATCACGTGTATTATATCGTAATTTACTACAAATTCAAAACAAATTTGAAATTAAGTTGGGTCTTCACACCTCGTCGACGACCTTTTTATAGACAGAACAAGTTGCTCAAAGAAGCAATAAGGGGGAAGGAATTGACAACGGCAAACCAATTCAAGAATTCAACTGGAATGATTTCCGGAAAACATGGAAAACCGAAATCAGTATGGCTGGATCGGGAATCGAACCGAAATCATTCTGAACAGAAGCCTGAAGATTTATTACAGCGCCACCTCGCTCATTTAAATTTCGGAAGTGGATACGTTAATTCACGTAGTGAATTAGAGACAATATATGCGTATTATCGGCCACAGAAATTTTGACGCTGGCAATTATAATTGAAAGGCTGATCAGATCGTCACCAGCGATTCAATCACTGGCACCTAATTGGAGTGAAACATTTTGTTCCTACCTTCTTCCAATTTAAAACCCTTCCTGCTTTCCCGTGGTACGTTATCTGTGCCGAATTCCCTAATGGACTTAGCAAGAAAGATGTTGGCGAGCTATAATTCTTTTTACCTTCCCGAGTACAAACAGCAAAAAACAACTCTGGTGTTTTGAAGTGCATTAACTAAAGCAACGGGATCGAAGTCCAAACAAGTCGATCCTTAGCGGAAATATGGGGGAGCGCATCTGCAGCAGAGCTAGAATGAGATGTTTATACTATAATTGGAACTGGAAGAAAGGGGGAGCGAAGGGAGAAGAAGATATTGAGTTTTCGTGGTTTCCCATCTGCGGCAGCAACGTAGCAGAAGCAAACACAAATTGGAGCCCACACTTAGGGAGCCAGCATATATTGATCGCAAAACTGTGTTCAGGGCTTCGGTAATACAGCTTCGTGAAGTAGTTTAACAGGTTTGGTTCACACGTGCCCACGAATGGCATTGTAAAGAAAGTTCACACGTCTGTTGTCATTCTGCTATTACCCATTTCATCGGCGATGCGTGTATACTTGAGCGTAGAAATTACTTAAAGTGAAATGAATCTGAAACACAGAAAAATGTGTATAATGAAGGGATATCGAGCAGCAAATGCGGCGCATGGTTCTTCAAATTAAGTAGAGTGGGGTGATGACGAAAATATTCGCGTAAACTAAAATATCAAGGTCTTTGTAAACACTAACAGGGTTTAATCAGTGCTAACGCCCGACTTATACTTCTGGAAATGTTTATATGTGCCGCCGTTGATGCAAGAACAGACAAAGAGAAGGAATAAAGCATTGTGGCATTTATAAGGTAAAATTTGGAAAACATGTGAGTGTTGTTCAGTTTAGATGAATCCTTTAAATTCTCATAAAAAATTTTAATGTAGCACTTCATAGGAATATTTGGCAATTCTCCGAACTGGAAAAGGGAATTTGTAACTTCAGTAATGCTCGATGAACTAAATGGTGATTTTTTGGTAAAATGGCGCTATGTTCTCCCTTACTCCAAACCGTTTAATAAAGGCCCCATGCCAAGTGATGTGTAAGAAACATAAAGTAATAATATAACAGAATTTTAATTGAATTAATTTATTATCTTTAGTACAGTTTATCATTAAATAATGACATAATATTTTGACCACTAAACCAAGAACTACAAATTGTAACGAATGGTGGTTTCACTTAATTAATACAAGTAAAACTATGTGATGATGAATCAGATCAAATTTACATGATTGCAGACAATACAGCTATGCGTTATTTTCTTGTGAAATTTTGTCACAACGGTGAGATGTGGTTCGAATGTTTTTGTTTCCTGAGGAAATTAGGCACATTAAAACCTGTAAGGCATGCAAGAAATTACGTCTATGTTGTGATGCTTATTCCAAAACACAAATATTCAGTTTACTTGCGGGGATGTCTTTTAGCTTCTTTAGCAAACTGTTCTGACATTATTTTAATTTACAATTTAAGGTTTATTTATGGATAGGATTTTGGTTTTGATTTTTTTTTTTTTTTTTTTTTTTTTTTTTTTTTTTTTTTTTTTTTTTTTTTTTTTTTTTTTTTTAAACACATTTACAATGTAAAAAAACTGCAATTCTCAGGTAATGTATAATAACTATTTATTTTTGAATTGTATACAACTCTTAAAATGTATACCATTTCATAAAAAAATTATAATTTCCACATAATCACAAGTGTATTCCTCAATATCTCGCACTGTGGGGTAACAGTGAACATTGTAAAAATGTTAATTAATGCTGTTTTCCTACGCCAGATTTTAGTGTTGAGTATTCTGGGAGGTATAAATGATTTCAGTTTTAAATACTGAATAAATATGCACTGAGAGAAACTCATACAAAATATATGTTTGAATAGGGCCAAATATGTATATGTATATAGTTGCCCTAACAAAATATATTGTTGAGCAAACTAAATTTGAAAAGCAACAAAATTACTTTTGTCCGTCTAACAAAACATATGCTTGAATAAACAAAATCTCTGTGTTGGGCCAAAAAAAATTAGACTGTCATCTAAATATTTTGTTGAATCAATTGTGTGCATTTGTTTGGCCACTCATTTTACTGGCTTCGTTCGAAAATACATTTCGAGAATTTGTTTGTATTCTTTGTGACAATTAGGGTAGTAGCCTTGTTTGTTAGTGCATTTAGTGATGCTCAACAATCGTATAAACACATTAATCAAACAATGTAACAAGAAACTGACAAGTAAAGCTGTAAAATTTGAAATATTTGTTTACACAAGTTACCCAATATTTAAAGTGTATATATTTAAAAGCTTCCCAGCGTTATCAGTTATCACGTTAGTTGAGCTTACTAAGGCGTAGCGGCCGAGTGCAGGTGATCTAGGTTCGAAACTCGGTGGAAGTTGTAACATTTTTATATCGGCCCAAACGGTTTAATGTACGTGTAGCCAAAGAAATATTTAGTTGCACCAACCAAATCTTACAGTTTTTGGAGCAGCAAAATGAGAACAACAAAATAATTTGGTTTCAGCAACAAAACATTTCATTGCCCCCATACAAACAAATAATTTGGTTGCAACAAACAAATCTTGTTTGATTCAACAAAGCATTTTTATCAGTGTACTACAAAATTAAGCATTTCATTTGATGACAATAAACTCAAAATGAGGATCACCATAAATGTTCGCTATTTCTCCAGTTTCTGCACACACCTGGCGAATACAGCTGGCAAAAGTTCGTTCAGGTCTTCTGAGCCGACAAAATTATTAAATTACGACGCCAAAAATCAAGTCGCCTTCCGTGACGATCGGAAATTAACATTATGCCCTTCCTTAGCAACGGAATCTAAAACGCTGGCTGTTTTAAGTGAGAGAGGAAGAGCTGGAAAGAAAACGTGTCTTTATCTCACACGACCACCAGAGTGACGGGCCGATCCTAAGGTTCGTCTTCAACCCCTTTTTGCACAAATTCTTCGTGTTCGTGTCACAATTTCAGTTTCAGAGGTATTACTGAAAAGGTTTGACCATTGAAAATGTAAATTTACGTGCTATTTAATACTTTTTGCAACTAATTTGCAGGGTGTGTAATCTTCTGCTTGGAAAAATGCTTGAACGTATTGATAAAATATAAATATGTTCCTGAACTTTCACAACCAGCAGATAATACGAAATTAAAATTAATCACAAAAATATTAAACAACTAATAAAATATAATTTTTTTATTATCGTACGTTGTCAGTTATTACTAAGAATCCCACATTACGACGCGATAATAAGAATTTCTGCAGAAGGGGTGCGGCTGTGCCTTAAATACAAGGGACATTTATATTCCGACTGTACGCAGACTGCAGCTGGTCTAGTGACTCGTACGTGCACTGGCTCTAACTGTAAAACGTGCAGAAATAATTAAATAATTATTATGTGTTAAGTTAATTTAAAAAATTGAAAAGAACAAATTATGTTGGGTACGAAACCAGAATGTATGTATTTTGTAGCAAGGTAAATTACTTGATACATTTTAGCTACTTATTTCAATATTTTAAAAATCAATTATTTAACTTTATTTTCGGTCACAATTTAACTGTAGTTGTATTTCTCATGGTTCAGGAAAAAAAAAACAATTAAAAAAATATCATCAAGCGAGACCATTTCTGATTGTGTTATAACAATTATTAGTAATCATTTTTACGAGTTATGTTAATTACTGATTTTATGCACACACGAAAGTATAGTATATTTTAAAGAAAATAATTAACACGTAATCATGTATTACAATTATTTTTAAACAATAGCACCAATAAATGTTTACATACAACCATAGAAATTGTTATAAACGCTATACTTACGATCCGATTGAATTGGGGCGGGGGAGGGTACATGGTTTCAAAATAAGCTTACTGGAACATTTAGAATGTAAATATGTTTAAATTCTTATTTTAAGTACAATCTTATTATTTTTTAAATTTGAGTAAGCAGTTTTTAGCAAAATCCCTTACTGTGTAACAAAATGTTGTCAGGTTCAAATTTTGAAATTTGGATTTGTCGCTGTTCTGTGTTATAGATTCTTCGCCACAACTTAGGATACTGTCCAGGGCTCCGAGCTCACAGCCCGTGGTCTCGCAATTCAGCATGAACTTACTTGAGCGCAGTTCATAATCACATTAGCTAGCTACTAAAAACAATCAAGCTCCATGAGCCTGTGTGACCACCTTACTGAGCCTTTGCTATAGGCCAAAAGCGACCATTGGACGCGCCACATTTTAGTTGTTGGTCAGTGACGGAAGTCAAATGAGCAGCCATCATCTTGCAGTTTAGTCAGGAGCCACAAATATAAGGCCAATTTTACCAGCCCCCTAGTTAATTACTTTAACCCACTCAGACACATTGTAGACAAAACGCACAAGACTGTTATCTTTTCCAATGTAGGACACTGCGAGGATAAATGCCCAGTGGTCTTCCTCGTGGAAAACTCATTCCTAAACAGAGCTACAGTTCCTATTTAATGAATGGTTCACTTTAATTTAGCCGAACATAAAGGATAAAGCTATAGCTATATTGGTTGTTGTACCGAAACAGTATTGTAGGTTTGTGCAGGATACATCGGAATTTCTTTCTAAGCACGTGAAACACTATATTAAAGGAGGTCTGAAAGTGTTAGTTAAGCTCGTGAATTGAGCTCGTCCGCCCATTTACGGCATTCTTGGAATAGCTAAGTAAAGAGTAATGCCGGAATCAAATAGCCCCGACCAGCACAGCACGACACGTCAAAAACGCAACCACGACGCATTTAAATGTGACTACTTGAATTGACAGCACGACCGACACTACGCTCTCGGCATTTAACCTAACTATTTAGCAGGCGCTGATATGCTACGTTAGTTTCAAAGGCGGTGAAGAAGAGGTAAGATTATTATTTTTAAGAGTTATATACAGTAATATTCAAATTATTTTTCTTTTAAGCTGCGTGTTTACCGTTGTAGGGAAATATTGCAATACAATTTCATTTTGCAAGGTTGTACATTCTGTGCGTCGTGTCGCACGACACGACGAAGAATGTAAATCGTTTCTAAACCAAAATTGATGATCGGGCGACAAAATCGGTCGGGCTTACGACTATCTGTCTTGTATTTCATTGGCTGTTGGCCGTCGTGTCGTACGCGTCGGGGCTATGCGATTCCGGCACAACAGCTGCGAATGTTCCGAACTCCGCTCGGCACAAACCAGGGAAACGACCTCGTTTGCCGGCGACGTCGTAGGGGCTTCATTAGTCGTCGGTGACTTGAACAACTTGCCATGCGCCGGTTGAAATAACTGCCGCAATTTCCGCGCCGTTGACATTTCCTATCACAAAGTTCTCTCACAAGACCGTCAGGCAGCCAATGAGCGAATGGTCGCGCCTGCTCCACAAAGCGACGTCGTCCACTCCATTTCGCTTTTGTGTACACACCTTCTCTTCTCTGGACCGTTGTGTTCGCCATTCGCTGTCCGATGGTTCCGCACCGCGCGAATATATATATATATATATATATATATATATATATATATATATATATATATATATATATATATATATATATATTTTAAAGCTGTTCACGGTAAAGTGAGCACTTTTGAGACCCTAGTTACTTTTTCCTTTCAGTTATCTTTTATCCTACCACCACTTTTTAAAACAAACATTTCCATGTTGGTAATAAACACAGTGCATATAATTCACTGGACTCGAAAGTTGACGCCTAAGGCTACAATAAATTAAAGTTATTGACTATTATTCCACATGAGAGCGCTTCACAAAGTACTCACTTTACCGTGAATAGCCTATACAAGACTTGACGCCAGTTTCAATGCCGCACAACGGCAGCACACGTGAATGAAACAATAATTGCATGGCGCAACCAATTTTATTGTTTGTAGAAGGGGAAATTAAATACTTTGTTCAGTCGCTCCAATTCATTTCGTTGTCCTTATTGAATTGCCCGAAACTGTAAGATTTGGTTGGCGCAACATAATATTTGTTTTGCCCTACGTGCCATAAAAATTATTTTTAAAATTATATTTAAAAATGTGAAAGCATTTACGAGTTACAAACCCGAACCATCTGAACCCAAACGCTAATCCGTAGCAATGTCAGCTATATTAACTACTGACGAAGCCAAAACGTTTTTAAATGCGTACAATTCAAATACGGGGCAACGTACTTAGATAAATATTTCAAGTTTCGCAACTTTAATTTCTGGTTTCCGGTTGAATATGTTTTATTGGGTCTATACCACTACTACGCATAAATAATTTACGCTAACAAACACTGTTACAGTCCGTTCGCGGTTACTTCGAAATTTTCTGAAGCCTTCCTAAGGTTCTACTTCCATGATATTCCTCCGCTTCATGCAAACAAAGCTTAACCAAGTCTATATAATCACACCAAAGGGGACAACGCACCCCATTAGTGCGCACTGAGTGTAATCATATTTTGCACATTAACTATTTCTTACTAGGCATTACCAACACACTTATTTTCGCTGTTTTTATTTATATTAATTATACATGGAATATTACAATTTATAGATACAATATAAGTAAAATCTTAATTTATCGAATAATAAGGTCGAGTTATGTTAATGGAATTTTAATACGCTTGTGATACGTGGAATATTTAGGAAACAACCAACACGTCATGCATGAAGTCATTTTTCAAAAGTTTGACACAAAAGGTGCGAAGAAACTGCTATAGGCTGTTCAAGATAAAGTTGGCTCTTTTTAAGGCCCTTCCAAAAGGCATTAGCCTATAACAAATATATTTTATTGCAGACTAAGGCATTCAATTTTAGTGGTGATGAAATGTATGCACTGTGTTAATTGATCAAATTGCAATGTGCATAATAAAAAGCAGCAGGAAGATGGAAATTGAATAAAGGATAAAGCCAAGCGAATATATACAGTTAAATAAAAAAAAAATATTTGGTTCACAGTACATTTTTTTTTTTTTGGTCGAACAGCAAAGTTTTGTTTATTCATGTGCTTATTTCGTTAGGTGAAGAAAGTCAGTTTCGTTGCTTTTTCATGTTGTATTAACTCAAGAAAGAATTTTGGAGGGGATGCTGAAAATATGCTTAGCAGTAGACAAAGATGTGTTTTGTTGATGGAGACTACCACTCCCTTGAAGGAAAGCTCTTCGATCACATGAAATATTAGAACCTCTGGAAAGGCCCTCTGGAAAGTACCCGTGGCCCTTTAATTTCCATTGTGTGATAAGAAAGTTTTGCTGGCCACAATCACTCACAGGAAAAAAAAATTCATAAACATCGTCAACGCATAGTTTCGTGGCACGTTAAGAAATTTTTATCTCTCTGGGGAAATAACGTGGTCGTATCCAGCCTTCATAGAATCCAAGTAACACACAAGTCCGCATATTATAGTTCACGAAAATAGACACTAATTTAACTATTGCACAAGTTTCTCTTTCCGCATTTGATTCTGTGTGGTAAAATTGATGTGATAAATTGAGCGGAAATTGAGTGAATTGTTAATAGAAAAATATTAAAAAAAAAAAAACTAATTATGCATGTCACCATGACCTTAGACACTGCTGATCTCGATACACTTATCGCGCTGGAAGTCTTCGATACACCTGCTCCAAATAGCCGAGCTCCAACCGTCTTCCCTTGTTGGAAGACAGCGTGTGTCTCCCATTTTGCCTCACCTACGTCTGGCTGATTGTACGCACGAACACGTACCATACCACCTAGCGTACTGCAGAATAACCTATGTCACGAGCGTCGTAGTTAGCACGGTCAGTGTTAGCACACTTTAGATTCGCACCAGTGAAAAACCTCTGATTAGTAGTGAAATTAAAACCACTCGAATCAGTGAGAATGACTCCACTTAGAATCAGTGGAAAACCAATGATTGTTTCAGTGAAAAAAAATTTCACTGATTGAGTAAGTGACGGCCAACTGCAACGGCCAATTGAATAGTGTCTTATTGAATTTGACCAAATTACGAGAAATAAACATATTTACGATAGTTGTATTGCGCAATTTACTGTAATTTACAAAAGTAAAAAAATTTCTGCTTGTGGCCGGGATTGAACAAACACGCCCTTTCCAATTCCTCTTTTAGGGGATTATATTACCATCTGAGCTACCAAGTCAAGTTGATAACGGGCGGGAAAATCTATGTCTCATATTTCCTCATCGAAGGTGTGTAGTTTTAAATTCTATACACTTACTTTTAATTTTTGGTTTGATTGGTGCCGTTAGGATTGTTAAAACGAGAAGTAACATATGAGTGCACTCTCTTCACCACATTAGACATATATGCAGTTTAAACCTTCAAACAGAGCTCTGTGATTATTACATGACATCAACGAAATGAAAGATGTAAACACTGAATGAAATACTGAATTGTTCATATTACCTCATAAAATGGTGTTTTGAAATATGAAACACATTTTAGAAAGTATTTTGTATAGGTTTTATTAGTTTATGCGTTGTTAATTCACTTGATACGTATTGTTTAACGGCCATTTTTACACCTTATTTGATGGTCATTTTTATACGCTGCTTAACTGATCTATCAATTAAAAAACAAATCACTGAAAAACAATGAAAAAACAATGACTTATGTATAAGTGTAAGATGTCACTAAAACAATGAGTGAAGGTAAATTGGCATTTTTCACTGATTAATCGATTAAATTCACTGAAGTGACTGTTGAATCAGTCAGAAACTGTTAACTGATTGAAACAGTGAAATTCTCAATGATACAGATTTGGAGTGCACCACACAAAAATTATGTTTCAACCCCTCGATACTTTTCTTACTGCGAGGCCAAATGTCTTGAAAATCATAGGGTCATCAGTCTCGACACCATTCTGGGATTTCTCTGCATGCGCCGCGCCGTTGTTAAGACGCGGGAGACACTGCAACACAGGCAGACGCCACGCGTCACGACGTGTCCAAGGAGTTCATAAATATATACTGCTCGCAAAAAGTTTAGCGTATTCACCGCTGCTCACAAAATGTTTAGCATATTCCCCGTATCTGCACCTACGTGGTATCCGAAGAATGAACTCGACAGCTTATTCAGCTTGGGGCTCCAAAAAATAAACTGAACATTCGATAAAAATCCCTTTTTTTTATTAATAGCAACCAAATAATCATGAGCTAATGAGAAAAATAATTGGTAAGGGCGTTGTAAAATACTTATAGTAATCAATTATACGCGCACACACACGCATACATACATAGTCATATACACACTCACACACACACACACATACATACATACATACATATATGTATATATACTGTTTTTTAATCAAGTCATTCGTGAAGTGTGTGCAAATTAAATTCATTTTAAAGCATGGGAAGGAATTCTTCGTCGAAAATAGACTATGGCTGTACCGGGAATTGAAACTAAATCCGTCTGAATGCGAGCCCGAAGATTTATCACTGCGTCACACCTAGCTCGTTTAAATTTTTTAAGTGGATACGTTCACGTAGTGAATTAGTGGCAATATATGCATATTATTAGTTAAAGAAATATTGTAACTGGTAGTTATTATTGAAAGTCTGATCAAATCATCACCAGCATCACACTTCGATCACTGGCACTTAGCTGGAGTGCAAAATTTTGATCATACCCTCTTACAATTTAAAAACCTCCTTCATTCCCCGCAGTACATTTTCCGTGCTGGATTCCCTAATAGACTCCACATAAGAAAGTTGTCAGCAAACGAGCGATTTCAAGCCGAGCACAAGAACCAACGACCATTCAGGCCTTAAAAACAGCCGCAATTGAGGAATGGGACAATTCACCTCAGAAAATGTGTCTTTTCGGCATGCCTCGTCGGATACAAGAGTTCCTCAGGAATCGCGGAGGTAATACACGTTATTGAAGTTTGTCACTGCATCTGAGAATACCTTTTCTTTGTTACTGAAACTTGTGAAATCCCTTTGTTCAAGGTGCTTTTTTCAGTTCGTGCCTTTTGTTTGTTTCATACTGGGATGATATAAACGAGTATTGTGTCCCCCCCCCCCCCACTTCATGTTATGTTATGAGTACAGCTTGAAATGTAAACTACTTTAATTCAAATTTAACATCCCTGAAATCTGACATATACTAAACGTTTTGTGAGCAGTGTAGTTTACAGTCTCCTTGTGCGTGCTCCAAGATGTAGGATTTTGATATGCTGTGGAGAGGCGAGAGAAAAATACCGTTAATGCGTTCGCCCACATTCACAGTATGTTGGTTATGTCGGTCGCTTCCTTCGTATCGTCAGGGAAAGAAGTGGAGTTCATCATTTCGTAACGTTTTTATATTCTCGCAGAAACTTACATAAAATCTTATCGCGCACTTTACCTGTGGATGTAGAAAAAAAAAACTAACATACTTCTGCACATTGGCTCTACCTTAAGTGACCTGAGCGAAAGTTTAACTATGTTTTCATGTAGTTTTGTCTGCCAGATTCATAATACAATTATTCAAGTAGATTTAAAATGTTAAAAATATTAAATAATTAGTTTTATAAAACTTATTTTAATTTCTCTAACTGCGGTGAAAACTCGAAAATTTACAATCAAACTTTACATACAGAAGAAAACAAAAAAACGCTCTCCCTACCCCACTCCGTACTACGCAGGGACAAACGCCCTTCAAGGTTAATGTGGACTTAGTCCTTAACCTTTTTCTTTTAACTTGCTCTCGTATTAATTTTCTTATGACTTTCTATCGGGGTCCACGTTTTTTGTCTAGCCCTTTGATGTGGTTTTAATACTTCTACATCCCCGTAGTCTGGAGTTATATTGTGTTGCTCTTAACCTGCCATCCACCCAGTTCCGCACACTTCCTAGAATATATTATACTTATTATTTACGCCCTTGTATTGCGGCACTAACTAGTTACCTATTTAAATTATAGTCTACCTTCGATTCAAATCTCTTTGTGTCGGCATCCGGCAGAGAAGAAGCCACTGGACATTTTTTCGATCCCCCTCCCCCACAGACAGTCCTTTAGTCGAGAATCTTGTCTAAATAGTGTTCCGTTCCCACTGTTATTGTCTGCATAATACCTGGTCCAGTTAACTGTTATCTCTCCTTGGTTTCTGTTATTCCATTTCACCAGTTCCTTGTCCACTGTTGGGCTGTCATATGGTTTAACTTCATTTCATAAGATGTAAGATTGGTAATGGAGGTCAACTCCTTACAACTCGTCGGTTGCCTATTGATACATCCTTTTACAGATTTGCGTGACTCCCTTCGGGGTTATCCCCACGCTCTGCAGTGGGTCCGTTTCCACTATAAGGTATTCATAGCGACTTAACTCATTGTCAAATCCCAGAATTGGGTTCACTCCCACTTTTGTGTTTCTGTAGTGATTTTATACTCCCAAATCCAGGGGTGTGAAAATTTGCGAAAATTTCTCGGTTTATTAGTACTGGGGATTCAACGATAACAACGCATCATATTGCCCAATACATTTTTGAAAGATTCTCCAGAATATCTTGCTGTCAGCAGACGTGATAAATTAAATTTTATGTTTAGTGCTTCTTCAATTTTAGTTTTTTTATGTAACACCACTCTAATGCTTTTATTATTTGGGTATTTCAGGGCCACATTTCAATACAGTATATTTAACTGTACAGATTAGACAAGAGTCCTCTATATTGAATCTTCTTAAATTGGCTTTGAAGTTTTCGCGTCCTGTTATCTGAGACAATAATGATTTGTTATCCACAGGTGGTGGTTTAGTTTCTTAGTGTCCCCTTCACCGATGAGTTTCATTTCTCATGCAATTTTTCTAGGGATACGACTCTCTTCTTTTTTTACCAGAGATGCTGACCAGCCATTCGCTTATTCCAGCAGTAAGCCTCTTTCTTCTGTTAGAATATCCAGTGAGATTTCTCCTATAATTTTTTCAAGACTTCAATACACGTCGTTCTATTCGTTTTTGTTATTGCTAGCAAGGCTGCTCTTTTAAAATATAGTAATGATTTCTTCGTATGCACCAATTTGGCATTGGCATACCGGATAGATTAAATACAGTGACATTCCTTAATATACACCTTCAAATAGTGCATTCAGTATCGTGGAATTCAATCCCCAAAATACTGTAGAAACTGCTCTGATCTTGGTGAAGATACTCATTGCTTTATCCATGATATTATGCAATGTGGTCTTAAAATCGAAGCTTACTGCCAAGTACTGCTGCAAGATACTTGACTACCTTTTTCAAGTTAACAGGCCGTACCTTAAATATTCTGACAGGGGATATGTGCAGACACCCTTTTGTATTCATAAATTTGTTTTATCCACTGAAAACTCAAGTTTCACCTTCCATTCACATACCACCAACTCCATTAGTCTAATTCTGCCTCTAGTTTCTTTCTGTTACATGCTGACATTACAATCAGAGCAACGATTTCACATCCATCTGGAAGCAATGTTCCAAAGATAGTTTTCCACAAGAGTGCTCCAGGACTGACCCTGTTTACACCCCTTTGACATTGTTTTTTTTTTTTACGGCGACTCAAATAACTTCATTTATGCTTACTCTCTCTCTCTCTCTCTCTCTCTCTCTCTCTCTCTCTCTCTCTCTCTCTCTTCGAAGAAGGAATGCATCAAGCCGTCGAGATTTGTGGGACATTCCTTCTTCTTTATTTACCAGAGCAACCCTGGCTCTCAATAATTAGTTCCACCAATAATTCCAGAATATGCCAAGGATATAAGTTTCTTTGGTTAGTTTTATTTTGGCGATAACACCCAGCACTGATCTTTCAGTTCATTTCAGAAAACCATATTGTATAACCTACATTAAGGATAGTAATCACACATTTGTCAGTTTTTCTAACAGTTTCTCTAAAACCGGGAGAAGCGTTAGTGGTCTGCAGGATTTTGCTTTTGTAGTGTCCTCGTTTCCACAACAAACGGCTCGCTTTCCAACCGGCATGCAATTATAATTTTTCACCTAGCGTTAAAGCCACGCCATGCAGTCGTTCGGAACATGGTCACCTTCGTAGCTCCCACCGGTTTTTAATCCAGCACGAATCAAGGTTTATAGCAGCCAGCTGCCGAAGTTTGAAGTCCTCGGAGACGAAGCCCGGATGTGATCGAGCAGCCTGCTAATTCTCATCTCACGTCCTTCCCCCAACCCTCCGCAAACTCCATCTCCTAGCTTGCGCTCCCAGGACACCCTTATCATGACGTTAATTATCTTCCCTCCCCAAGTTCCCGAAGGAACTACAGCGGAAGTCGGTGTCATGGCAAGCCGCGCACGTCATCTCGTCACTTGTTACCAAGAACCGCCATCCATTCCTCAGCAGGAAAAGATTCAACATGATGCGAATTCAGCAAATTTATCGCATTCCGCTGTATGCGAAGAGAAAATTACCATGCACTAAGCGGTGTAATCAGTATTATATGTTGTTTGAATACATAAAAAATCACCATTCGCGAAATAAATTTTACTGTAGTTCTGGGAGGGAAATTATGTATAGGCTGTTCACGGTAAAATGTGCACTTTTGAAAGCCCTGCTTAAAATCTACTTGTATGCACGTTGTGTACTCTTCCGCCTTATGTAAGATTAACATTGTCATGGGCCTCATCACGTTATTCATGCGTCAGTCAAGTGAAACTGGAAAATTATTTGAAAGGTAATCAGATAACAAATCTGCTCAGTTTTACATTTCAATGCATTAAAAAATGACAGAAAGCGGAAGAATTGTTTAAGTTATCAGAAATGGCTACCTAAAACTTTTTATTCGATGTCAAACTACGGAAGTACTTGACATCCATCGTTACCAACTTCACGGGGTGGATGTCACTCAGGGCGTCCGTTAGAATACATGGAGGTAGGGGCAGTAACTCTTTTATAAGGTGAATTAAAAAAGTTTACATTACTGAATACGCAACATGCCAAAACTTTGTTGATACTCGCAGGGAAGGTTTTATAATGATGTCCTGCCACTTCTAGTTCAAACGCAAATAATGCACTGCCGGTACATTTGGACCAAACTTTTCTGGCCATGCGGTAGTATGCCTTCCTTACATCCGGGAGGTCGTGAGCTAGACCCAAGCCGTGTTGCACTACATGTGGTTCATCCCATGTCGGGCACAAGCTCGTACAAACTAAGATATTATTTATGAAATTGCCATGTCAGTGTATACGTACAGTGAAAAAGCGTGAATGGTAAAATATTTTCTCATACATACATGGTAACGTCCCTACAGTTGATCGGGAAAGAGTCAAATGCGCAGGGAAGTTCCCAACTTTGTATAATAGCGATGCTAAATATTTCCATATTTTCAGCCTGATGGATCTAGACGAGATATTTCGATTGGTTCAATAATCAGTGCGATAGCACACAGTGGTTGCGAGATATTCTGCTGGGAAATTTTCGTCGAAGCCATAATTTCCACCAGCCTCCGCGGGCCGTCGGCTGCGCCACGCGATTGTGCGGCATCAACCCAAGGTTATGCTCGCATCTTAGTCGTGTATCCAGTCGAACGATGCAACATTTATTTCAATCGTGTTATAAGTCTGAAGTTGTAGTTTTGGAGCGGACCACCGCCCGTCACCATCCTGATAATCCATGTGTCGAACTGATTTCAAAGACATATTCACTTCAAACAAGATCATCGAACTGTGTGAATAGCGAAACTCTCAATTTATAGCAAAGCCGGCATTTGTTCAAGGGGAGTTATTCTAAGTTAATCGTTTCGTTTGCTTTCGATAAAAATATTCGTTATCACTCGAGATTTCGATTCCTAACGAAATAAGTATCCTAAGCTTTTTCAAGTGTTTGTTTAGCGTTATGTTCGATATCACATTCCAGAAAATGACGATGCCATTCTGGTTTTTGTTCCGGAGTTTTATTATAAAAAAAATAGGTGGGTGCGTAGTACAGGCTTTTAACGGCGGAAGATGAGGATTGCGAAGTAATGTGTCTTCATGCAAAAATATAAAAATATGTTAAAAAATAAAATTATTTAAATGGCACGTATTAACCATCATGATTTATTCTGTGACCCACATAAGCAGCAGTGTAGACTGGCAATGGTAAGGGCATTTTAATATTTGAATACATTTGTTTATAATTAAATATTAATTTTATTCAATAATTCTTTCAACCAATGTAGTTTTGAAACGAACCAATAGGTAGCGCCAAACCGTAAATACGAAATTATTGTCTCATAAAAATAATTTAGTAAAAATTCATACCACATTGGAGTTGAGTAGAAACACAACAGCATCTCTTTTGTTGTCCATCGCTTGTTTTGTAATCGTGGTATTAAAAATAACGAATATAGCAGAGTGCCGTAAGCTGAATGCATCTAAACGGCAAAATAGTAACGTAGGATTGCATGCGACAACCAGAGTTCTGCAGAGTTCTGTCCGCTCTCTTATCGGAAAAAAAATGTGAATCCATCTTAACACAAGTGCATACGATAACACACCATGTTTATGAATATGTAAGTCCAGCCCAGTTATAAAATACGACCAAGTACGATGTGGAGAGAAAATTTAAGATTCTTGACGAATGAAAATATACCTTCTCCCTAGAATTTAGTAATTGTTAAACACTAACATATAAAACCCTCAAATGCAGATGAAATATTTTAGAGCTTTGTTGATTTTTTCACGTTCAATTATTCATAATATTATAAATTAACACCCGTATTTCAGTTAAAGTTCATGTGAGTTGTATTGCCGCATCTTGGCCATCTTACTTTCGCTAATGAAAACCCGAACATCGCCATAGTCTCGGAAGGCTGTAAAGAAATTTGACTTAGGCCCGGTTTCCCTAATATCTTCCCCGATCCGAGATCGAATGATCCTTGTTTCGAACAATGATTCAGTTTGAGCTTGGTTCTAATTTAAAAGTGTTGCACCAACGAAATTTCAAGATTCTGGATCCTCGATTAATCGAGCTTGGTTCCAAAGTGAGAGAACGACATTAATTTCGAGAAAATGTTGTTATTGGTTCGTAATATATGACGTCATGTAAGTAGGCGTATTATTCACTATAGATAGAACTAGATATGCAATGACTTCTGTTTTAAGTGAATTATTGTTGTACGAATTTTACTGAATAATATTAAAGTGCGTTTAATGTTGTTTGGATTTCGAAAGAAAACAATCGAATGCAGTTCTATCTGTTGGCGTATTTTCAAACTTCATTTGTCGACTATGGCTGCTGATCTCGGATCGAGATTCGAACCACCGAAATAGACGGTTCGAAATGAACTTCATATCATTCTCCAGTCCAGTTCTGAACTCGAATGGAGCAGCAGTTTTTGTGCGTCGATCTCATATCCGATCTCGGATCGAGTTTCAAACCACGATTGTTCAACAGGCCATTAGAATACGAAATTGCCTTTCTCTAAGAATGTAGAGCAATGAGTATCTCGCGAACTCATTCGAAGGCGAGGTAGACTCCAAACGCTTATTCGTTTCTCTTACTGTTGTGATTGGGCGACAGTTCTTTAGACACGCCCCGTTCAACTGTGAGCCAGTAATAAGCTCTAGGCAGTAGTGTGAGTGAGTGTCTA
This sequence comes from Dryococelus australis, assembly GCA_029891345.1. Taxonomy (NCBI): domain Eukaryota; kingdom Metazoa; phylum Arthropoda; class Insecta; order Phasmatodea; family Phasmatidae; genus Dryococelus; species Dryococelus australis. The sequence goes on from CM056999.1 coordinate 42,900,290, forward strand.
ACAGTTCTGTACAGAGGCCTCAATTGATCGCAGCAACCAACAAGCAAACAATAATGTATTGAGTGTATAGAGGACTGTCCAGTCTCGCTCGCTGCCGACTCAAACCGCGAAATACTCGAGGCTCTAGTAATGAATAACTTAGAATAATCCGCCAAGAGTCGTACGTGACTGTTGTAAGCAACCAGCTCGTCTACAACGGAACGTCTGTTGCGAATCGACAGGATCTCCACAACGCGTTGACGACGGACTTTTGCGGCGACGAGGACCTACGGTTGGCGCAGTTGTCTAGGCACCGTCCCTCCACATCTCGGGTCGTCAGTTCAATTCCAGACCCCGGAAGGCGGAAATTTTTCGAACGGGGTATTCATGTGTGGAGTGTGGGTTTTCTCGGGGCTTTCCCCTTTCCTCTCCTGTCTTCGTTCTACTGTTTCTCAACCCCACATATCGTCTTGCCGCATCCATTCCTCTAGCCGCGTCTTACTTTTATTTCCGCCGCCATGACTGTTACGATAGCCTGTTGATTATGAACTGTTTTGAATACACAGTTTTCTGTACGTTTCTGCCGTTTTGCGGCTGTGTCGACATTTATCATACGAAACCAGATTACGGCTTAGTGTAACCGGATGCACTACCCGACGAACATACAATACGTTTCCAGACGTTCTGAAGATTCGATTAACGCTTTGATGTAAGCTCATACTTATTGCCATTAAAGACGAGTTATAAGCAAGTTTCCTTTATTTTCCACTGCAAGAACACCGATTCTGTTCTTTCCTGTATTCCAACTCATCATCGTCCTATGGGTTCAAACGACAGCGGGCACGCTTGCTATAGAATGTGCATACTGAGTTAAATGATCTACACATATCCTTAATTCTTCGGTAATTATAACATTTTATAATATATTTTATTCGGGAAATTAGCTTTGCTTGGCTGTAATGTCCTTGTAATATCCTGTTAATCAGTAGACGCTGTTACAACCTACAACAAATGTGACAGGTACATTACCTTGAAAGTGAAACTTCCTGTATAGAGGATCTGAAATCAAAATGAACTATTAGAACAGTAACACATCACAAGGGTGTATTCCTCCCAATGATTGTATAGAGGATCTGAAATCAAAATGAACAATTACAACAGTAGCACATCACAAGGGTGTATTCCTCCCAATGATTGTATAGAGGATCTGAAATCAAAATGAACAATTACAACAGCAGAACGTCACAAGGGTGTATTCCTCCCAATGATTGTATAGAGGATCTGAACTCAAAATGAACAATTACAACAGTAGCACATAACAAGGGTGTATTCCTCCCAATTATTGTATAGAGGATCTGAAATCAAAATGAACTATTACAACAGTAGCACATCACAAGGGTGTATTCCTCCCAATGATTGTATAGAGGATCTGAAATCAAAATGAACAATTACAACAGCAGAACGTCACAAGGGTGTATTCCTCCCAATGATTGTATAGAGGATCTGAACTCAAAATGAACAATTACAACAGTAGCACATAACAAGGGTGTATTCCTCCCAATTATTGTATAGAGGATCTGAAATCAAAATGAACTATTACAACAGTAGCACATCACAAGGGTGTATTCCTCCCAATGATTGTATAGAGGATCTGAAATCAAAATGAACAATTACAACAGCAGCACGTCACAAGGGTGTATTCCTCCCAATGATTGTATAGAGGATCTGAACTCAAAATGAACAATTACAACAGTAGCACATAACAAGGGTGTATTCCTCCCAATTATTGTATAGAGGATCTGAAATCAAAATGAACTATTACAACAGTAGCACATCACAAGGGTGTATTCCTCCCAATGATTGTATAGAGGATCTGAAATCAAAATGAACAATTACAACAGCAGAACGTCACAAGGGTGTATTCCTCCCAATGATTGTATAGAGGATCTGAACTCAAAATGAACAATTACAACAGTAGCACATAACAAGGGTGTATTCCTCCCAATTATTGTATAGAGGATCTGAAATCAAAATGAACTATTACAACAGTAGCACATCACAAGGGTGTATTCCTCCCAATAATTGTATAGAGGATCTGAAATCAAAATGAACAATTACAACAGCAGCACGTCACAAGGGTGTATTCCTCCCAATGATTCCCTTGACGAACGGTAATTTTACTGTCTAATGACACACACGTATATTTGAATCACTGTCTTTCAGGTATTTGGTGAAAGGCGATGGGCTGACATCTGTATGAAGCAGGTATTCGTATTTACATCTGTAACGTCATATTATAACAACACATTATCATCGAAGGCAAAATATTCACTTCATTCGTAATAAAAAAAACATCAAAAACAATAATAATATAATTAATATAATGTTACAACATAAAAAAATTACAAAAAAACTGAAACCGCATATTACGGGAAAATAATATTTATTATGGATTGAAAACAACTTCTTCTTGACCAAGAATATGCATGTTACCAGTAGTACCAACCAACTTTCGATACAACTACATCTGATCACCAATCTCCAACACCATCTTCTTCCGAGAATACAGAAGAGCATTACCGGGAGTACTAATTACAGCAGCATTGTTCACAACACCTTCACGAACAGGAAAAATCTTCCAACAAGTAATTTCACGAGCATCAATGAGAGTTTTCCTTTTTAGGAGAACGAAAGAAATTGTCAAATTAGCGACAGAGCTACGCACGACCGTAATCCCGAAGGTGTCCAGTGTGATGTGTTAGTGAGGAACAAATCGCCAGCGATTAAGCGGAACAAAGAGAACAGAGGAAACAGAAAACAGAAGAACCCAACTCACGTGCGTCGACCCTATACGAGAATCCCCGTCGATTCAATTTTCGGTTCGAGAATTTGCACGGTTCTTCCGTATATTTTAATGTATTGTGTCCAGAAATATATTAATAAGTCCAGATAATTTTTCATACAACTGCATACTTTAACTGTGCTACCCGAGACTCGCGGAATATACGACCGAGTAGTTAACTTAATTGCCTCGGGGTTAAGTGTAATTAGAAAATCTCGATTTCGTATGAGCGTAGCTTTGCAAACTGGACCCAAAATTTAACTCACTGTTTAACAACGAAGTCAGCCAGTTCAGTACCTACGGGAGACGCTTTGTGGCTTAGCCCTAGGGAGAACATACACTTTTTGAGACAAGAAGTTGTGAACATTTTGCTTTATTATGGCGTACCTTAGTTCATGACTCAGTACAACATCCAAAATGATTAATTTACGGATAGAAATTAATTTATAAAATATTTTTACCAGAGCAAGTAATAATTTATATTCATAAGTGTAAAAGGATTAAAAAAAGACCAAAATATTTTTGCTGTCAAAATAATGAGAAAAGTCTTTTAATTTAGTTTTTGATTCACGTACAAATTATAAAAACATATTATTATGCCGTTTAAAGTAACACCAGATGACAAGGAAATATAAGAGAGCCATATAATAAATATTAAATTATTTTATTGAAATTTTGATGACAATTGAATATTATTTTGATTTTGACCTAAACTACATGTTTATATATTATTTATAATATTAAAACAAGAAATTTGTTATTACCAACACCATCTCCCAAAATTTTCTGGAAGAAAATTTCTTTTAATTTTTCTATTTTATGGAGTTTGTATTCAATGTTATACAAGATAAAATATGGTAATTAGAAAGAAAATTGTTTTGCCCATATAAATATTGTAAAAAGAGAAAGTGGTTTCTCGTCTTTCTAACAAACATGGTCCAAGTGGGTTGGCATAAAATCGATTCACCTCTCATTTGTACTTGTAGGAAGATTTTTTCCCGTTCCTACTACATGTTAGCAGAAGCTGAATTGGCGCCGTGAAATACAATCTAATTAAAAAGGGTGGACACAAACCACTTCGCTTACGAGGGCCCCTCTCTGATACTCACATTTGTGTTAGAGAACGGTTTCGTGTGGCATTACAAACGCACTCGTAATCAACATCCCTAATAGTGAGATTTTTTTTCTGTGAGCGAAGCATAGTCTGAATGAAGAGCTGAAAGCGACCATGGCCAACTAACTCATTTAACGTGCTCCTGTACGCAACGCAATGAATTGACGTATAGTGCTTTTCTCGTGCAGCAAATAACCATAGAAACTAAAGCAGAGACTATTATTTTATTGTTTTAAAGTTTCTGTAAAACTCAATTAATTCCCTCTCTACTTTCACATCTTCTAATGCTGTATGTTAGTCATAGAAACAGCAGTCTGCAAATGCTTCCATTAGCTATTTTTGCAAGTTGCAAAAACGGTTTTTTATCACGGGTTATAATCTTTAGTGGTGGGAAAAGGGATGGGAGGGGGAAGTTAAACTGGTTACCTGTCAGACCTCTTGTATTTTATTTTGTATTTAATTTTCAAAGATTGTAAAATGGAAGAAACTGCATGTTGCACTCAATTTTCTGTTTCTGTTCGCTAACAATATATCTCGAACTCGAAGAAGTTTCACAAAAAAATTAAATAAAAAAAAAAACTAAACCACAATTTATTTTTTATTTTTGCTATATATGTTTAACGTAGTTGTTTAATTATGCTTTTATGTGCAACAAAATACAACCAGCCGACTTTTTAGTTTTCAACATGTAACAGATATATCCTATTTATATCCCGATTCCATTGTTAAATATTTTTATAAAGAAGATTCATGTTGCCTACGTCTCCTTTGCGTCTAAATTTCCGAGTTCAGTTGTAAGGAAGCCACAAAATATAGATTTGTGCTGTACTTGCCAGTAAAATAATTGGAGCGTAAAAACTTTTGACAATACATGTCACATTTTCGGTCACGTCATATTGTTATTTTATTCATGCATATTTATTGTAAACAGAAGTACTAACCAATGATTTTAACTAATTAAATGGCGTCGCAGATGGAACTGCTTTTAAAAACCGGGGCTATTGACATCCTTGTCTTAATGCGAACTTTCAGGATAGCTAAGTCGTTCGCACTTATGTATTGTAAGCTGTAAGTTTCATTTCTAAGTAATTTGAAGTATCTGTTAGTTTATGCACGAACGGAAGTATAAATACTTTTAGTAATTCCGTACGGATAACGCGTGTTTGCATCAAGCTGAAGGATAGCTCAAGGGCCGCAGTGACAATGTCTGAACTCCTGAGAGCTTGTGTCGACAAAGTTTACTCGTTAAAAGATCGTGAAATTTATGACGTAGTCTGTACGCGGCATTAAATTACCACCAAGCACCCAACCATGCTGTAAGCTTCGTTATGTGTTACTTATCGTACTTCCTAGCATCGCTGAAGTTGATGGTTCAGTTCTGAGAATGAAGGCAGCGTTATACGTCCAAAAGTACCAGTCTTGCACTTTACCCAAATTCATGAAGGCAGTCTCCGATAAATGAATTCAGGTTTCGAATTTCGGGGACCCCACGGATTTGTATGCTGTTTTCAGATGAATGATTAAATATTGTTTGGCTTTTTAAGAGTCCATCCCTTTTATTACCGATTTGGCTTCAGGTATGAACCCAGAGTTATCATAACGTATTAGCTGAGCACGACTACTGTAGATCAATGAGTCGGATTTTTTTTTATGAGACTTACGAACATTGATATGGAAATAAGTATTAAAGTGAGATTCTGTTTGTTTGCAACTATGTCACTTTCGCGCACATTTAGAGTAAGTCAAGAAACACACAGAACTTCGTAATGATCAAGAACAGAAATATCACATAGAGAGAAGCACCGAGAAAAAACAAACTCGATCAAGAACTGAACCAGGGAACACAGCTCCGAGCAAACGTAGAGCATTTCACTAGAGTAATTACGTAGGTAACACATCAACACAAAGTCACGCATAAATAAAAGTAACCGGCCCTTGAAATAGTCCATATTCAAATATAAAAACCCTCAGTATAACATGACAAGAAATTCGGTATTAAACACCAGCTTGATTAAAAAACGTGGTAGTAATAACGGCCCACATTAAGTTATTCATAGCTGATAGAGTAGTTTTCAAATAAACCTAGGAGAAATGTCACTCACCCTACCTGCAGTAAAGCCAGTTCAAATGTAGATGATGTAGTCCTGCTCATTCCCGTTGATCTAAAAGTGTTTATAAATATTTATGAATACTGTAATCATTTCTTTTGCTTCTGCTGTTTTTTAATGCGTATAAAAGTCAAGTATTAGCACATCTGAAAATTCCACAGTTTCGCTTGACCGAAGGATGAATACGGCGATCAGGTTCGTGGCTGTCGTGGCGTGGGTAAGCCATTGCTTCGGCGGTTGCGTGAACCCGCCAGCAGACGGCAAAAGAGAGCGAGGTCCCGAAGGCGAGAATCCACCGCGAAGTTCTGGAAACAGATCGGACAGTTTTCCAAACAGGACTCGTTTACATAAGGCCTGTAGAGCGTCGAGCCTGATTCTTGCTGCACCATGCAGACGACGAGCAAGATGGACCAGCTGGAAGGGTTCTCGCCGCCGCGCCGTAATCGCAATGTATTCAGCCTACGGCGACGAGACAGGTAAAGGCTGTTAACGGCAAAGTGAGCACTTTTGAAATCAACCTTAGAAAATATACACTGCCCTTGCCTGCATATATTTTAACAGGCGCACTGAGTGACATGTGCGCAGTAAAGTTGGTAACGAAGGATGAAAAGTAGCTCCACATGTTAACGTCGTATAAAATGTGTTAGGTAACCATTTGTGACAACTGAAATTATTTATTTCACTTTCTATTTTTTTTTAAGGCGCCAAAGTGTAAAAATGAGCAGATTTGTAAAACATTTACTTTTCTGATAATTTCACATTTTCATTTGACCGACGCACGAATAAAGTGATGAGGCCCGTGGCTATGTTAATCATCGCGGAAGAAGACACAAAGTGCATACAAGTAGATCATACGCAGGACTTTCAAAAATGGTTTGTTTGCCCCGAAAAGCCTCTTAATGTGTTTTCACGGCGTGCAACACGATCCACTCTGAAACGTATAGAAGTGGCTATACGAGAGGAAGTCACGGCAGCACTGTTATAATCGTGACTCCAGCATATATATATATATATATATATATATATATATATATATATATATATATATATATATATATATATATATAATATCATGATGGTTTGCGACGCTCCGGCCAGCAATAAAGGCGGCGCGTGTGGTCACGTGAGTGTATTACTTCTCCGTAATCGTTTCTTCCCCCAGTTATCTCCGACCAACTGCTGCCGCAGCTGAAGGTTGACGCGAAATTGTTGTTATAATAGTACGTATTTCAATATTGGTCAAAAACTACATATCAGTACGTGCCGAAATGCAGATATTAACGAACTGATTAACGGGCCTCTCAATATTTTTTTTTTTCGAATACAGCTGTGGTTTCTTTAAGGCATACAGGTTTTTTTTTTTTTTTGCCTTCATCTGGATTCTGAGTAAGAGCTGCCTGCATTCGGAAAAAACAATAATATAAGAAAACAGGGAATTAAGTGTACGAAATTTAAATGTGTAAGTTTCATATAACACTTAATGCAACTTTTTAACACGTGGCGCATATAATTCATATTTGTATGTAACGCATAAATGAATATAATATGTTCGCATAACCCATACAAAATTTAGAAAAATGTCCTAACGTTGTCTGGATTTTGTTACATATTTATAACGTCATTTTTTTTGTTTCTGTTCTGTTGTTGTCGTTTAAATATTATATATATATATATATATATATATTCAATTTTATATCTTAATTTCAGCTTTTGCTCACTATGGAAATATGTTAATAAAGAAATTATTTTAGATTTATTATATTGTTCTCTGCCAACTCAGTTTCGCGAACCTAGCATACACATGACATAGTAAGCTCATTTCAAATAACAATACAGTTGTGGTACGCATAATGTTTTATCTTTAATATTATTAATAGTATCGAAATTTTCTAATATTCTATTCTAGTGGGGCGCATGACGGGCTAAGTTCTCGTACAACTATGGCGAGCGAATTTAAATAGTTGAAAGTAATTTACAAACTTTTTACTAAATACTGCAAAAATTGGTTCTGAATTTATCTATTAATTTAATTCACCTAAAGGCTTCAAAAGATATTGCATATAACGTTACAGTGCAACCATTTCATAAAAGATTCCAAGTGGCTTCCTGTAAACTTTGAAGCCATAATGTGGTTTCTACTAACCATAATTACAGTTTATGGTACTTGAATCACTAAAACAGAAGTCACAATTTTCCGTAAACATTTAAAACGCCTGAGGAAAATACTTATGACGAACAATGTTAACGGCAAAAAATTAACAGATCTGTTATCCAACTGCCAGTTCCTTTGCTCTTGAGATATTTTTTATATGTGTGGTTTATTGAAACAGAATCTTAGGTCTGTATAGTACACTATATACATTAACGGTTATATACTTGGCAATATTTATTATTATTGAAATTTCATATCTGGTTACTATTACAGAATTTATCAAAGTGTGTGAAGTTTTGATTTAGTTAAATGACGCTTTACATAAACTTGTTGCAGTCAGAATTTTTCGTGCAACAAAACGGCTTCCTGGTATTATTTTCAATTCTTTTAATTGTAGAAGCTTATTCTCCTATCGAAGAAAATAAGTCAAAAGACTTCAATTAAACTTCGAAAGTTATATAGGACTAAATGTATTACCAATAAAGTTACGCTGAACACGACTTAGTTCTGATGATATGTTAAGGTGGAGAGTGGAGTGGAGAAATTTAGGAGGCTCTTTAGCATCGAGTCCTGAGAGCCGATGCAGGTGAAGCCAGGTGAGTACGGAGCAGCGCCGGAATGCAAGGACGGGTGGAAACGGCAGATCTCCGAGAAAACCGCCGACCAGGGCATCTTCTGGCACGGTTCCCACACGCAAAAATCTGAGAGCGACCCCGCCGGGGAAACGAACCCGGTTCGCCAAGGTGGGAGGTGTGCCGTCTGACCACTATACCACCGCGACCCCTTGCGTGAAAGTAATAAACTGTACGTCATAAATATGTACTAGTAAACCATTTATGATCTCTATAGTATTGAAAAGATTCCCGGCGAATATACTGCAAGTTCATACGGCATTTCCTCAAGATGCAATACAATATGCGAACGGGTGGCAGTGTTACAATCCTAGATTGCTGAAAAATTAGTAAACTAATATTAGGGTACATATGCAATGGTAATACTGGCTTCATACTATTTCAAACTATGTTATCAACGATTTTGCATTAACTACTTACTTACGAGACAAACCACGGCTCGAAGAAGCCTGCAATAAGTTAGCGTACAATCGTCTAGATCTGCAACGGAAAATCCTTTTCCACACCCTCCCCCACCCTCATTCAAATAGCTTAAAAAACACAAATACAACAAACATTAAATAATCATTAATTACGGTGTTGTTTCTTAAAGGCAAAACTGAATTAAATTAAATTTATTTCGTACCTACGATACATGATTTATAAAAACTCTTGTGAATCGTCTATAGTACTAGGACACACATTCCAAGATTTCCCCAGCCAATTATTCAAATAATGAATGTTATTTTAAACTATATTATTTCTCATAAATTTATATATACATATAAATTTACGTACATATGTATAAAATTTGAAATTCATTGCTTTAAAATTTTGCGTACAGCCAATATGCATCAAGCACTCGAAGGACATATTCATGAATTTTGATTAATTTTCGGTATGCAAGTGTTCGGTTTCTGACTTAATAGTTCTATCTGTTTCCTTTCTATTTTATGTCCCTGTTTTATTGCAACGGGAACAGATAACGAAACATATAATTCACTGTGTGCTCAGCTGCGCCTCGAAGTAATTTAAAAAAAAAAAATAAAAAAAAAAAGACCTATTTTAAGAAAATGAAAGCTGAGATAATGATCGGATCTTATAAGCGGCCGTAAAAAGTTTTACAGTTGATACAAACATAAAAAAAAGTTTATAGCTATATTTCAAAGCCATTAAGATTCCTACTTATACCCCAATTTTAGAAATTTTCCGAATCGCGACAGCCGTTCGTTCGTTTATGGCGGGAATATCAAATCACTCATGTGCGGCAACGCTACAAATTATTCCGATCGTAACCGATTTTTCAATGGCCAGGATACCACCCGAATACCGTTTTTAACTGTGGACTCTCTAATAGCAGCAGGCAGCACGAATACGTTTACAATTACTCGCAATAAAACGTTCATTTAGTCCACACTTTCATAATACTAAAACCAACGAGGTACTCTCCTGTGTTTTGATCCTTAATAGAAACATCTGTGAGTCATATTTCATATTCTTTTATTTCACAAAATGAATGTCGTTTGCTTCATAATACGGGATAGTCACATATCTTACGCTGAGGAAAAAATTGGTTTTACGAACCGTCTAGACTGTTTAAATACGGGCAGCCGCGTGTGATGGGTTGTGGACACGATATAAATGTTGTTTATTCACGACGACTCTCAATTATACCGACAAACTTCGGGAGGTGATTCTTCATGACAAAGTAAAAGGGAAACATGTGGCACTTTATACCTAAACCGAATACTAAGGAATGTATGAGCCCATAAAAAAAAAACACAGTATTTAAAATCTTATTTGTGCAAAATACCGGCTCTTACGTTGAAAGTACCGATGACGTCAATGATGTTCTGAGAGTTGTCATTGTCTTTTACTTCGTTACCGATATTTTGCACAAATACGGTTTAAAACCTCTTTTTTGAAGGGCTCATATCTCCCTTAATATTCGGTTTAGGTATAAAGTGTCACATATGTTTTCCTTTTACTTTTTCATGAAGAATAACCTCCCGAAATCTGTCGGTGTTATTGCGAATCATCCTGTATACATAGTAATACCAATATGACTGTCGTGTTCTTGTCTGTGATTGTTTTTGCTGCTCTGCATATGGCTGCTACGCAGATCGCTGCGTTCCTACTACCAAACTGATAGTACCTCCAGCAGATCCACTTCAACAATATTTGAGTTGTTCCCACAACAGTCAGAATTGTAATAACCTAACAGAATGCCCTGTTTATAGAACTGAACAGTTCTGTAATAGGGTTCGAAGATGGTTAGTAGGGGCGCAGTGATCTATTGTAGTAGCCATATGTACAGTGGCAAATACAATCACAGACAGGAATACAACAACCATTGTTTATCGTATTACTTTCTATTTTAACAATATTTATAGGGCACCTGCAAGCCATCACATGGCTGTCCATATTTAAACAGTCTACTAGATTGTTCATACGACCATACCATTTCTCTGTGTATACATCCACTAAATTCGAAACATCGATATGAAAGAAAAACAAATAAGTAAGAATGCTACAGCAATGAGAAGTTTTACAGTTTAATATTTTTTAAAGCAATAAATCGATATTGGTCGACCTTACGGATTCAATTACATGTGGGCTATAGTTCAGTGTAGTTATGTATTATTTTGAGTCTCAACTATTTGCTCGTTGATCGCTGCCCAGCGATTCAGTAGTTAATTTAAATATACCATGGGTATCTTATGAATGACTCCTTCTTTTGTTATGATTATATTATTGGCTCTCAGCCACCCCCAGGGGGGGGGGGGTGCATTAAACTGGTTTCCACCTGCGAAAGCCCCACGAACTAAAAATGCTAACATTCTTGACATTCTTGAAATCATCTGGCGGATTTTTTTTCCGACCAGGAACGGCACGCCTCCTGGCAGTTCTCGAATGCTACCCGCAGCTGCTCGTGATCCGTTATGCGGAAATTCTGGGGCGAAGTAGTTGGGGGAGGGGGGAGATAACTGGAGCACTCGGAGAAACCCCACCGGCCATCGGCCATGCCCGCCACGTTTCCCGAATGCGAAATCCCGGGACGCGGGATTTGTCACCCCGAATGCGTGACCGATTTGGCGTGGGCGCGAACGGGCTGGTTCTGGTGCTACGCAGCGAAGCTGGTGGCCGAGTTAAAGGCGCATGCGTGTACCTGGCGCTTGCACAATGATGTACCCAGGCGTGTTTAGGTTTACACGTCAGCCACTGAAACATTAGTTCTGCATTCAAAGCCTTGAATAATGATAATTTTAACTAACTATTATCTAAAGCACTTCTCAGATACTGATTCAGAATTTTAACATTTTTAAATCGAGCATGATTGTTAAAGAGATTACGTATTAGTTCGCACATAGAGAAAAGCAGGTAAGGTAGCTCAATGCTAGAAAAATTGTTCCGTGTGATAAATATTCGGTGAATCGGAATAAAGTTCCTAGTAACGGTGTAACTAATAGGATTTAACGTAGTGAAAATTTGACAGGAAAATATTCTGGTGAATGTAAAACGTGGTTACGGAATCACACGAGTGGCAGCGCCACTCTGTAGTTCGTGTGGTGCACGCGCAAATTTATAGACTGTTCACCAGTAAAACACGCACTTTTGAAATCCCTGGTTGAGTCGCTTAAGATCTGCTTGTATACAAGTTGTGTAATCTTCCGCCTTATGTAACATTAACATTCACATTAGCCTCGTCCCTTTACTCATGCGTCGGTGAAGAGAAAACGTAAAATTATTATAGAAGTGTATATTTTACAAAAAATGTACTTAATTTTACACTTCGACGCATGAAAAGAACGGAAAGCGAAAGAAATAATTTAAGTTAGCACAAATCGTTACCTAACACTTTTTATTCGACGTCAAGATATAGAACTACTTCGCATCCATCATTACGAACTTTGCTGGACGCATGTCACATGATGCGCCCGTTGAAATATGTGCAGGCGGAGGCAGTAACTTTTCAAAAGTTCGTACTTTATCGTGAACAGCCTTTAAGGTTAATTCTACTGAGGTAAGGAACTAAGCGTGACTTATTATGGGAGAGTTCGGCATAGAGAAAATTTCTACCCCAAGGAGTACTGGTGTTACAAAGTGGTCGCTTTTAAGCTGCCAGTAAGTTGAGAAATTCTTTACATTTTTCGTGTAAAAGTTAAAGGTTGGCTTGAATTGTGATATCTATATTCGCCAACCAAAATTTGAAGTATTAACTTTATTCTTTAACTATTATTCCAGCGCTCTAATGGTGTTTACAAAAGCAAAAAGCAAAAAAAAAAACCCAAAACTGTGTTTGACATTGCGAATAGGTTGATTCATTTGGAAAACGTCACGAATCTAAGTGCGAAAAAATACAGCTGATATTGAAAGGAACTGTGCAGCCTACTTTTTTTTTTTTTTTCATTTCAGACAAGAAAACTACGCAGGGAAGACCTAATAATGTTATTTTATAATATGTTATATTATTCTGTTACGATATGTAAAAAAATTACTGTGCGGGGCTACGTTTTACGACAGAGTATTTGAAAATATGTAAATATATTTCGTAATTTTTCTCACCTGACACGATTCTGCAAAAAGGCATGTAGGAGAGTTTCTCTGTATGCATAAATGATGATTCTACTGAATACTGTTGGCGTACGAAAATTGATTAAATTTGGTTGAATTATTTCACAGATGTAACGTATTGATCTAAATTGTTTACATCAACTCCATTAAAAAAGGCCTATCGCACCTGAAACCAGTTAGTTTATATACGCTACTGTAGCACTGCGTGCGTGAAAATGTTTGTGGGAATCGGTTGATTAGTCTTCGAGAAATGTAATAAAACATTCTTTTTTTTAAATTGAGGATTTTCAAAAAATGGAGGAATTAGCGCTTTATATTAGCTCATTAGATGATTGTTGTAGATACAGCCTGTATAGAAAGACAAGTTAAATGCAGTTTCATTATTCTATATATATCGCTCACTAAGCTAAACAGCATCAACTCTGAAAATAAGGGCCTTACAAAATGAAAACATATAAATTAATATGGCCTGCCACATTACAACTTCTTCGCCATTGTTGATCGTTCCTCGCGATAAGGCACGACATTTTTTTATGCAGAGCTATCTTACGAAATGGCGGAGAAGTGAGTGTCAGTCGACAAACTAGACTTATATAATAGATACTGCCAGCATAAAAAGTTAAGTTGAAATTTGTTTCCTGGTTTTATATAAAACCAACTGAGCTAAAATATTTATATGTCTTCCATTTCGAAAATGAAATTCTGGCCCACTCAAAACATGCCAGTTTTATTGGCCTGTCATAGTGTTACTTGTTTGCCAAATTTGGTACAAATCTTTTGTTTTTCCAGAGATATCGCTTTTTTTTTCTTCATGCGATGCTATTTTACGAACTGGTGGACAAAAGAGACTTTGTGCATGCACATTTTGTGGTTGTCATTAACAATGCCAGCATACAAAGTGATGTTGGAATTAATTACATAGCTTCGACGATATAACATATAAAGCTAAAATAACTGTATAGAAGCCATTTTTAAAACAAGTATCTGATTTTCTTTAAGATATACTAGTTCACACGACCTGCCACAGTACTATTTGTTTGCCGTATTTGGAAGGAATCGACCAATTATTAAAAACTTTATAAATACGTGTAGTTGCAGGTGTCTTACAAAATGGTGGCCCAAACTGGTTATTTTGTGGCATATACGATTCTACAAAATTGGGTCGAAATTGGTCGAACGGTGAAGTAACATAACAAATATACCTAAAATATTTGTATGACATAAATTTTGAAATCAAGTGCAGAATCAATTTGAAAAATTGCATACATTTAAATGGCCTACAATAGTAATACATCACGAGAAATTTAGCGAGAGTTGGTTGAGTAATTCTTGAGATATGACGTAAAAGCCTTATTTATTCTTGTGGTGCTATCTTCCAAACGTGCGGACTACAGCACTATACATTTCTAAATTCGATCCCTACACTATGCACAGTCAATATACACAATTTGGTTTGAATCAGTTGAATGGTTCCAGAGATATGACATAACACCCTAAATTTGAAAATGGTCGCAATGTTTAAATAAGTGCCGGGCGTAATAGAAAACCACAAAATTCAGGTGGCCCTACCAAGCTCTATATGTGTACAGAGTTTGGTGAAATTCGGCTCAGCTTTGAAAAATTTAAAGGGAGGGTCACACATATGCACAGATAAACACACTACCGCAGACACACACGCAGTAAAGTGATCTCATAAGCCTTTCTTGCCTTCAAAAGTAGGTTAAAAAAAAAATATTGTTTCTTTTAGGGAGCACTGTTAAACGTTAGTGTCATACACTTATTTTCTTCTTATGTGGCCAGCAACCAATCCGTGACGTTTCCCCGAATATACTCCGAAGCAGCCTGTTCTCTGGATGTGCGTGCAAGTCGTTATTTCAGCCCCAAATATCAAGGTGTGTCACAAACACGAGTTCCGGTTTTTCGGCTTCGGAGTACAGTTGCCATACCATCCTCCCTCGCCCCCTCTTTACCCGCGCAAAAATATTTGACCCACCCGACCTGAAATACGAGTGTTAAATGCTAATTCGCGCGAAGTTGCTTTCCCTCGTAAAGGTTCGAGGGTGTATGCGGTGAGGGAGAGGGGACGGGGAAGGAAAACGCGGTTGCTAATTGCGCTCGCGCGCACCAAACATCCAATATTCCCCCAGGAAGGCTCCGGCGAAGCGAGGGAAAAGGGTGGTCGAAAGTTTCGGGGGCGGGCGGAGACCCTGCTTCATCGGGGATTCCGCGCGAATGTAAGGACTAGAAAAGACGAGCCCCCCCCCCCCCCACCGCAATATCGCGCCCCGCCGTCGACCTCTATTGTCGCGAAGCAGCAGGTAGTCCGGAGTCGTCGGAGCTGTCGGCGGTCCTTTGTAGAGGAGACGGCTGTGTGATTGAGCGAGCGTGTGTATAGGAGAGAGCTACTACACGAGGGATGAGGAAGCTACGAATATAGTCTATTACCAGGTTTATTCACACTTCTCTGAACCAAACCTTTGGAAAATCGCCCCATGAATGATGTGCTTGGCTTTTCTCAAAACATGTCACGAATCACAAGTGTCAACATAAAATTACCTTTTTTAAAACAAATTGTATTGAAGTTTTTACTTATATTTCACTTATAAATTATAAAATATTAATATGAATAACAACTGGGAGAAAACAGCCGTTTCGCTAATGTCTAAAGGCTGTTCACGATAATATGAGCACTTTTTAAATCAGCCTTAGAAAAAAGTTACTGCTTTTACCTGCATATATTTTAACGGGTGCACCGAATGACCTGCACCCAGTAAAAATGGTAATGAAGGACGGAAAATAGTTTCATATGTCAACGTCGAATAAAAAGGTTTAGTTAATTATTTCTGATCAATTCAATTACTTATTTTGTGTTCTTTTTTTATGCGTATAAATGTAAAAAATACCAAATTTGTAACATATTTACTTTTATAATAATTCCCATTTTCACATGACCAAAGTATGAACAAAGTGATGAGGCCCATTGCAAGGTTAATTTTACATAAGGCGGAAGAATATACAATGTGCATACAAGTAGATCTTAAGCAGGGCTTTCAAAAGTGCTCATTTTATCGTGAACAGCCTTTAGTAAGAAATAATCCTTATCTAAATGCTATTTCAGTGAGAGCACACGGATACGGTGCGTTAACCCTTTCGTGTAATTTTCTAGACTTGGGTAACCTTTGTTTGTATGAGGCGGAGGAATATCCTGGAAGCAGAACTTCAGCAGGGATTCAGAAAAGTTGGAAGCAACCGTAAATGGAGTAGAACACAAGATTGGAGGACATCAAACGGAAGGAAATTCCCAACCCACACAAGCGAGAAGCATTATTATGTTATGTTCTCTCGTCTGGTGGAATAAACGGGAGACGGCCTGCCGTCACACTTCCGATGCCAATATCGTGCCACGGTTAACTTTAACAGCAGTATTACGTCACAACATGCATGTTATACGGGAATAAATTGCAGAGAATGCCACAGGAAGCTGAAGCTTGACCAGATGTTTTTTTCTTCTTGACTCCTGTTGACCCTCCACTCCAAACAAGAGCAATTTTCTCTTCTAATATTTGTATGGTTTGCGCCATATTTAGTTTACTTTCGGAAAGAAAGACTTATGAAATGACTTTCCTGGCTGTGTGTATGTGTGTGTCTGTGCGCGTGTGTGTCCCCATGAAATTTTAAACGCAAAAACAGAATTTCATCAAACTAGGTGCAAATGCATTACTACGGAAGTACATCTGACTTTGTTTTAAAGTACAGCGGGTGATTATTTTCAAAACTGTGGTCATTTTAAAATTTATGGTGCTATGTTGTATCCAGGGAACCATTTACCCGATTTAACACACATTTTTAATGATGACAGAACACAATGAAATCATTGAAATCTGAGATTGATGCTGTATGCAGTCATTTTGGAAGATAGCACGACATGAACAAATTATCCTTCCACTTAATATCTCGAAAACTGCTAAGCTGATTCTCGCCTAAATTTGTACGTCTCTAGTTACATGGTAGGTCGTGTTAATGTATGTGATTTTAACTGATTAGGTACTTATTTTCAAAATGGCGGTAATACAAATATTTTTGGTTTATTTTATATATCTATCAAACATTTAAACCAATTTCCCCCAAATTTTGCATGCTGAAGTTACCTATTAAAATCATCATATACGTCAATACATAGCCATTTTATTCAACATTTTGAGAGATAGCGGCTCATGGAAAAATAAACTTGATTTTCATTTCTCGGGAAACAATTGACCGAGATCTAATTTAAAATGTCATATGCGCAGTACTGCGGCAGACGATGTAACCCAATAAGTTTAAGTAGGCTGGACACTTATTTTCAAAATGACGACCATAAAGCTATTTTAGCTTAGTTGTCTAAATCGTCGAAGTCGTGTAATCAATTACAACTTAACTTTGTATATTGGCAATATATATTATGACTGTCACATATATTCATACAAAGTCCCTTGTCCGCCATTTTGTAAGATAGTATAACATGAAAAAATATATGTTTGTCATATTTCGGAAATAAAATTATTTCTGACAGATTTGGCAACAAGTAGCATAACGCAAGATCATGTAAATCAATAGGTTTTCAGTGGCTCAGATACTTATTTTTAAAATGCTGGCAGTATAAACATTTTAGCATACTGTGCTATATCTAAAAAACTACGAAACGAATTTGAACTTCAATTCGTGTGCTGGCAGTATCTATTGCAAACCATCAATATGTCTTTACAGAGCGTCATTTATGAGCTATTTAGTATGATGTCGAAGAAATTTTACTATGGTACTTCGTCTTAATTTACATGTTTTAAGCGCACCAACACTTATTTTCAAAATGACAGCCCTGTAAGTATTTTATGTTAGTAAATAATATCATTCTTAGCAATATACTGATTACATTCGAAGATCATGCTCCGAATACTACCCCTGGGACGCAGTTGATTGTACACTAACTTATGGCACGAGGTTTTCTCGGTTCTACTACCGGCTAAGGCACGTTTGTTTTATTAATTTAGTTGCTAGTGCTCTACATGTTTATGGTTCCAACTATAATGATATTGCTGTCAACGAGGAGCAAGGTGTACTTTGTTACACTTTAAATCTGAAACATTGAAAATTAAGCCAAACCAGAGGAAATTGTGAAAATTGAACGACTGGTAATCAGTCCCTCATAACTAATTAATATGATAGCAGAGTTTAACAGAATTATTTGAGATTGCCACAGAATGTCTCGAATTCCACTGCCATAGGTTACTTATTCCCAATTCATTTCCTTGATTTGTCAGTCGGCAGTAGATTATCAATTTAATTTCAGTAAAAAATATTTCACTGATTCAGGCTAGACTCTACAGTTTTGTGTACAAAGATGCCAATAATAACTGCATATTGGTTGCCTGCTGTCACAGTGGACGATGACGATTGGTCCAGCGATCTTCAGGAGGTGTCATATAGCGTGTGGACCAATGGCGAAAGTTATATAAAGACACGTGTTTTAAATTCTAGCTTGTCTCAAAACGAATCCGCGAATTCTTCAGGTCTCTACTTATCGGTCCTCTGAATGGCTGCGCGAGGCCCTTTTACTGGGTCTCGTGTCTGATTGGCTATTGCGTGCTGCGAACATTTCTCTATTGGCTGAGCTGTTGGTGGCTGGAAAGTACACGGGTTACCAGACGCTAATTGGCGGACATATTGGTGGCCAGTGATGATATGTTGTTGGTCTGAGTTGCAAGAGTTAGAGGAATATGCACCTGTTTTACGATTACATAGGCTGTTCATGATAAACTCAGGATTTTTCGCAGTGAAAAGGACTCTAATTAGAATCATTGAGAACAAAATAAAACTGATTGTTTCAGTGAAAAAATTACGCTGACTGAATTAGTGATGTGAAAAATTTCACTGATTCTAAGTGGAGCAATTTTCACTGCGAATCAGTGGTTTTCAACTGATTCAAATTTAGTGTGTAAATTATTACAAATGATTACCTAATAGTTTTAATTTGATCTTAGGACATGGAACTACTTTCCCTCCACCGTGATCAACTTTATTGGCCGCATGTCATTAAGTGTGCCCGTTAAAGCATATCCAGGTAGCAGCAGTGACATTTTCCGTAGGTAGATTTAAAAAATCATCACTTTATTGTAGACAGCCATGACTCTTAACTACCCTGAAGTAGAACCATGCTGATGGTTCCTACAAAAATGCACTTATTTTACTAACGGACAGATAGTAACTTAAACAAAACCATTCATCAATGGTTGAGTAGTTCACGGTAACAGTGGCACTGTAATTGTTTCCGGTAACACTAGAACTACAACACAATAACAGAACAGCCTGTAAGTAGCTTGATTGGTGTTGCCCTTGCATTCACTTACAGACATCTTCTCGTGTCTTGTCGCAGCTGTTTTTCTCCAGCGAAAACTGTTATTCCTTCCCAATCGACGCAAAATTCTGGTACAGTTTGTTCTTCAAAATGAACTATCTGAATTCCTCTACCTTTAGAATAAGAAAACACACGAGTTTTTCAGCCACTTTTGAAAGCTCTCTCATTTGAAATAATACTTAATAAATATTATTTATTCTAAACTTAGACTTTATATTCCGAGTGCAGAGAAATCTACACGCCGTGTTTATTACTTGTATAGCAATATTTATTTTGAAAAGAAGTTAACGGATAAAAATGCCTGATATATATATATATATATACATACACACTTTGTTCGGAAATTAAAAGCTCAAATTGCGGGAGGTGATGCCTTAAGAAAAATAGAGTCGAAAATGGTATCGGACAACATACACCTAAACAGAATATTAGAGATACGTACCTGTGAAAATTGAGTTTTGAAAATATATTTTCGCCGAACGCTTCTTGGTATTTCTGCCAAGGGTAGGGTATAGCGGCGGTTTACGCACAGTACGTCCCACACGGTTGGATGGGTAACACCCATTTGGCCCGCTATGGAGCGTGTGCTTGCGGAGGACATGTTGATGTGCTGACGTATCACTTCTTCAAGCCGAACAGTGGGCACAGACCGAGGACGGCCAGCACTACGCATGTGTCTCTGCAACATGGGGAGCATGAGTAGATTTTTTGCTGCGGACTATGTAAACGTCGTACAAGGCGTTCGGCAAAAAATTCGTTTTCGAAACCAAATTTTCATAGACCCATATCTCCTTTAATATTATGTTTAAGTATATTTTCGACATTATTTTTCAAATGGAATCACCTCCCTAGTTTGAAAGTTTAATTTCCCAACATCGTGTATATAGACACACACACACACACACACACACACACACACACACGCCTTTAACTTCATCACTGAGCATGACCACGCATCTTGCTAGTAATAACTATCTACAAAAATAGTTTTACTCAACAATAGTCTTCATGTAAATCTAATTATTCGGGTTCACTGGTGTAGCTCAGTGAACAATAACCAATAAATTTATTTTTTATGCTATAAATTTTATTTTAACTTTTATTTATATAGTAGTTATCACATTTTTGTACAGGTTTATTGAAACCAATAATACCCAATTTAAAAAGCAGGCCAAGGGCAGATCCTTCATTTGTGTGTAAAGTTGTCATATCCTGCCTAAATATGACATATAATATGTTAATGTTTCAGATGTTACGAAGAATTGATAAATTCATGGCACTTGTTCCGCCTATAGCAGTGTCTGGCCTAAGCGCTGACGAAGAAGAAAGTGAAAATACCGATGGGTTTACTCTGCAGCAGCCCACAACTGTAAGTAAGACTTCATCCACTAATATATTAGTCACACCTCAGCTAGTTCAAATTACAGATGAAGAATCTGCTCTAGGAAGTATGGTCCTACTTGAAACTGAAATATATTCTCAGGAGCAGTTTTATCAGATGTTAAAAAAGTTGTGTTCTGATATTGAACATAATGTAACCATTGAAGACACAATAAATGTATTTCCATTTGCAATAGGTATTGATAATGAACAACACACTTTATATAAAGATTTTAATGGTTTTCTGCCATTAGGTGCAGAATATGTGATCAGCACACCAATAGGATTGACATTCTCTCTGTGCACTCATTATAAAAATTACTCTGCAAGTCCCGCAAAACCTGTTTCATATCCCACTTCAAGTTTTAAGTCCTTCAATATCTGCTTTGTCCAATAACACCACTTCAAGTGCAATCTTGCCAAATCCTTCAGTATAAAACACACCCAGTGGTTCGTGGAATTATGACTCTTCAATAACTCCTACCACAGAACCTTTCGAGCCCTTCCAAAAAATCAGGCCACAATTTCAACATTACAACGGCCTAGATTAACTAGAAGTAAAAAAAATTCCACTACTCCTCCGGCAAAAGCCTTTATGGATGTACAAAAGGTTACCCCAATTTTGAAAGAATCCCAAAATCAAGTAACATTTTCGTGGAAAAAGAAAACATTCTTGTACAGTGTTACAGAGCTTGATCAGAGTCTACAATTCAGAATAATGAAAGGGAAAGTTCGTAGTCCACTGCAATACTTTCATGATTTTTTTACAGATGATGTGTGGGAATTACTTACTGAACAAACAAAATTGTATAGCTCCCAAATAACTGGCAAGTATATTAGTGTTTCCATAGCATAAATGAACAATTTTGTTGGCATTGAAATTGAAATAGGTATAATAGTTGTAACCTTCTTGTACCGACTGTTGGTCTAACAAATACCGATACGAACCTACTGCATCAGTTATGTCACTGAAACGCTTTGAAACCATACAAACAAATTCGTATTGTGTTAAAAATAGTTACCAATCTAATGGTATATATTTTAAAATTCGGCCATTGTTAGCGATAATTTGCAGACATTTTTCAAACATGAATGAAGAAGGGGTGTTTTAAGGTTTTTTTACGGGCAGGCATTTCGGGAATGGTATACAACATTATCCAGGATTGGGGGGGGGGGGATGATACATTCTGATATCATGAATTTCCATTCTCTGAGAAATTCCTAGGCTTTGGTGCGAAGACAGTTATTGCACTTTGTTGTTCAATCAAACCAAAGCAATGGTCTTTTGTATATTTTGACAACTTTTGCACGGGAGAACATACGGAATTTTAAGTCCAGGGGCAATTTGAAACAATGAACTTAAGGACTGCCCTTTGGTAGATGACAAAGTCTTAAACAAAAAACCACGTGGAACCTTTGATGTACAAGTGTCAAGTGAGAAAAAAATATGTGCGATGAAGTGATTAAATAATAACGTGATTACTCTTGTCAGCGCCTTTTGTGAGGCAGAACCTGTGGGCATAGAGAAGAAGAAAAAGCAGACTTAACAGAATAAAGCTGAAACAATGACCACTCCAAAAACAAGAAACCATCATTGCAGATCCTCGCCAAAAATTTGACGTCCCTTGCCCTCACATTGTCAATCAATATAACACTTTTATGGAGGGTGTTGATCGTAGATGGTATCTAGTAATATTTTCACAACTGATTGATATGTGTGTGTGTGAACAATGCATGGCTACAGTATAGAAGAAACTTCACCCATGAAGCTGGAAAACCTTCCAGTTTGAAAGATTTCAGGTGGGCGATTGCAGATAAACTGATGGGAAGTGGGAAGATGACAATCACATCTGGCCTTTCATCCGCAAATAAAGTTCCGACTGTCAAGAAGACCAGGAAAGTTTCAGATGATGAACGATATGACTAAGTAGGTAATTTCCCTAGACTGTCTGCATCATAGGAACGGTGCAGATACTGTAGGGGAGGACAAACCAGGTTTGAGTATACCACATGTGATGCAAGATTGTGCCTTGTTGATGGTAGGAACTGTTTCTATGAGTTTCATCAACGTAAGTAAAATAATAAACAGATAAAGAGATAAAATAAAGGAAAGCACGAAAAACATTTAAATGCAGGCATTGCGAAATTTCTTGCGTATACAACAATTGTAATTATTGCAGTTCATTATAAATAAGTATTGAGAAAAAATTCAAATTGCATATTTTGAGAAATTCGTAAGTAGTTTTATTGTATAAAACTCATTTAGTTGATCAAAGGAAGTGACATAATAAACAAACGTAGAGATAAATTTATGAAAAAGCAAGTACGAAAAACTTTTAAATGTAAGCATTTTATACTTTCTTATATGCAATAATAGAAATTAATGTTGTTCATTTTAAAGCAAAGTTGTGAACCAATTAAAATACTTATTTTGAAAAAATGTGCAAATAATTTTTATGTATAAAAATTTATATTTTATAATATTCGTGGTCTTAATAAATGTATTTACTTTGATTTATTTTCGTACTTAAAGTCAAGCCTAAATACACCTGGGATTGTCTCTTTCTAAGGACAAACTAATCTCATGTTTGTTTATTGTTGACTTGGTGATGTATCTAATTAGATTCAGTTACTTTTATATGAACCTGGAAACATATCTAATTAGATACACGCCTAATTTTTTGGTAACATCGCAATGTATCGAATTAGATACACAGTTACTTTTTTGTTAACATGGCAATATATCTAATTAGATACACGAATATTTTTTTGACTTCCACAGAAAAGCAACTGGCAAGTTTATATATATATATATATAAATTATATATATATATAATTTTCTGCCTTTCAGGTACTATATATATATATATATATATAGTACAGTATATAGTATAGTATATATATATATATATATATATAAGGTACTCTATATATATATATATATATATATATATATATATATATATATATAGTACCTGAAAGGCAGAAAATTCATAAACTGTAATAATGTATTTCAAATGAAAAAGAAAATTTCTGTCAAGAAATTAAAGTTACTCTCATAGACACACTACATGCATGATTTTAAACATTATTAGTAGTGGTGTATATCTTGCTTTAAATTAATCGTTCTGCAACGTATTTAATTTTGTTTACTACTGTGATAAAATTAATTACAATTCATTTGCAAAGTGAATTGTTGCATTAGAGGGAGAATGCATGTTAAAAGTCATTCCAAAAAAAAAAAAATGAAATTGCAACTTCGACATTGGTTATGTCACAATTAAGGGGGGCAGATAAGGTGGTGACAACGGCGGTAAGGGAAGAGCGAGGAGAGAGGGAACGACGCTCGAAGCTTTGCGGCAGAAGTTTCGCCTCCCACGGCCGATTAATGTCCCAGCTTTCTCCTCGCACACTTCTCCCCGCAAGTAGTAGAGCCTGCAGACTTCAGCAATTACGGGACGCCACATCGTCGACGACGCTTCCCCCTTCCCATCTTGACCACGGCAACCTGCTGATACAGCCTGCTCGCAGTTATTCGACACGCTTCTTTAAGAAACCGTTGAAAAAATAATACCCCTGTCTTTAACTGCTTTATTACGTTGTCAACACTGTTTGCAGTAATTTAAGTCGGCAACGAATTAGGGACAGTAGTTTAATGCCACAGATTACTTAGGCCGTGTTCGAATTGGCACTTTCCTTTAACTAAAGTGTCACGTGACCAGAATCGGTCGAATAAAATGATTAGTACATGCATTTCGGTACCAGCTTAGGAAAAAATAATAAACAAGAGAAAAAACTTTGCACATAGGAGGATTATACATTCCTTAATACACGCAGAAAGACACAAACTATTCTATTTTGGGGAAGTTTCTTAAAATCCAACAAATTGGGGTGGAACTGCTCAACAAAGATACATTTTGCTACAATACAGATTGTGAGCGACCACGAGATCCTAAAGACTTCCGGTTTAGACGAACATCAAGATAAACAGTCAAGTGAAAAACAGGAATGTTATTGTGACGACATTATAAAGCATATTCCGGTGAAAAAATAAGTACCACCTAAATCGAAGGTGTTTTTCTTCATAATTGGCACCCAGTTTGGTCGATATTTTGTCATTTATTAGAGAGGTAAGTGAGAAATATTAGGAATCACTTAATTGCAAATCTACTAGTAGTAGAGTGTTTTATTTTCAACTTACCAGACACAGCTTTTGCACTGGGTACGAAGTCAGGTTTGCCGGGTCTTGGGAGAATCAATGATTGTAGGACTGAAATTCAGGACTGCACTGTCGCTTATACACGATGTGATTTGAGTTTACATAGTTCATCTGTATTAACATGAATGTAAGTGTTCAGTTTGGATATAAATTGATGTCGTTATACAACCATTGACTGTAGTATTTACTTTATTCACACTGAACTGTATTTGCACAATCACTGGCCTCGTCGCATTGGAAGAAATAATGTGCTTCAACATCATCGTTGGCATGGTACTCACACTGATCGTCCAATAAAGAGTGTACCTGTTCCCTGTTGTCGTCTTCAACTTTCGCAGCATTGATACACTCCAACACCTGCACATGGCTACAGAGTCGGATATGCAGTTGCAGCTCATTTGTTTCATAATTATTTCGGGTGCAGCTGATTGTAGAGTTGGTGCCTCAGTTTGCATACCATTGACTATTTCGCATACCCACTCTCGCCAGGACTGCATTTGTAGATACACTCGAAGACGGTGTTGCCTTGCAGCTGCTGTAGTTGGCAGTATAACAGAGAGGTCGAACTATTTGTTTGCAATCTGTCGTCCAATATTTCTCATGTACAGCTTTAGACATGTCTTATAGAGACTGACTTGTGTATTTCCGCCATCTAAGGAGACTATTAAATATTCGTCTGCTGCTGCTACATAATCCTGAGATTTTCCAGTAGCATTAAAATTATCAGCAACCCTACAGATATTGCGGTATTCAATTTTCTTAAATGCTTTAACCTTGACAACTCTGTATAAATTAGAGGTGGTGTCACAGACAAATATAGCATGCACAAACCACACACAACTTTTCACGTCGTCAAAGTTTGATTGAAGAACTTTTCTGCTGGGCACTTTTCCTGATGCTGAGTTAGTTCGTGGAATCATGAAGTGCACGTTAAGTGATGGTGGCACAAGATCAATAAGGAGAACTAGGAGATCAGTGTCCCCTCCTCAGCCACTATATTGTTGCGACTCTCCACCTCTTCAAAGGCTGTTTGTATGACAAGAGCATCTGTATTTGTGGCTGCCTGCCGGACATGGCGGCCAGCTTTACTCATTTCACAGGAGAGCATTGCAATGAAATTCTTCTTGATCACTGTATTTCTCAGAAATTTATCTTGTAGTGTGATTATTTGAGCTTCTAGACAGACATCCACTGTTTATGAAGAGATCCTAAACCTGCACCTCATATACTCGACATCTTTTGTTCTTGACTCGTAACCATCAAACACAACAAACACACCTAAAATCATAGCTACGTTCTAGGTATCCAATACAGCTCTGGACCACTTCTTTGTACGTGCAAGCTTTAGGCCAAATGACGCAGTTTAGAAGCGCACCATCATCGATAAAAAAATGTAGCAATGGAATCAATTTAGATTTTGAGTCTGGGTTGCTCAAGAATTGGCCATCAAAAGTGATGGAGGCAGAGTTGTTAGCATATAACAAAGACATTATCGTAGGTATATTTCCTCACCACCACACTACATTCGGCAGAGGATACGATGAAACATAGATTAGGATTAATTTGCACCTTCTATCCGCTCAGAAGGACACTTTTGTCATTTATTCACTGCACTTGAGCTGTAAATCAGCATAAGATTTATTATCTCTGGACGTTAGATCTATTGAAGTA
The DNA here is from genome assembly GCA_029891345.1 of Dryococelus australis. Classification (NCBI taxonomy): domain Eukaryota; kingdom Metazoa; phylum Arthropoda; class Insecta; order Phasmatodea; family Phasmatidae; genus Dryococelus; species Dryococelus australis. Next base: position 42,927,332 of record CM056999.1, read on the forward strand.
ATGCCAACTTCATGAGTAGAATCACAGGTTATGCTATCATCTGCTATAAGTTCACTGAATATGTATAGGAGGTACTTTTTGCTTCTTCCGAAAGGACAGAAAAATCTCGAAACAAGTCTGTGGACTTTTCAGTATGCGCTACATCCCATTGTTTCCATGTTCACCCTAGTTCAGCGTTTTTTTCATGACATTATCGGCACACCTACAAATGTCTCTAAGGCCTTTATCTTGTTCATTAATGTCTGTTCTAAAGTTAGGTGCGACCATATTTCACTCGCAAATTTATGTGCTCGGCGAATGGCAAAATAGCCATGCTCAACAAACATTCTAAATTTCTAGATGAGATCTGAGAATTAAGCTTAGCCATTGTTTGTAAGTAGAGGTGGGCAGTCGTTGAATATTTTACATGCCCAGCAGCATAAATATAGGGCAGCACCATCTGTATGCAGTACAAGTGTAATATCCAATTACATACCTGAACTTTCTGCTCTTAAAAAATGTCTCAATAACTCTACTGTTTCCAAGTACTGACACCCTAGTTTTCCTGTGTGACTCCTCGCACTCATCTCTTTAATTTTTTTAAGCATAGAAGTGGCGCTAACCAAATTCCAAGATGACATCGCATCTTCATTTGAGATATCCTTTTGAATACAGACTCATATGTGCATCTGCGTTACTCGTTGACTTCTAGAGAGAACACTTTATTTCCAATACGTTCCTCAAAGAATATTCAAGCAAGTGCATTTTGGGTAAGGAGGTGAGCTCTGAGACCTTGAGAACACGCATGACCTGAAAACATATGCACAATAGTATTCTTGGGATATCTGTTATCCCAAAGCTCTTCAACTCCAATTCCACTCATGATGTATCCAACTGCACCCATTAAAGATATAAGGAAATGGAAACCTCCAAGGTGGACCACTACACATGACACGTGGTTGCCATAACCCGATGCATGCTCCAAATCAACTGCCTTTACGACAGAGGTTGATCGAATGTTACGAAACAGGTCGATTGCGATTGTTTCCTACATTCCTCAGCAGCATATTCAAAGCAAGTGAGAATGGTTGGTGGAATGCTTGGGTCTAGATTCACAATGGGTACTGGGATGATACAGGATTATTCGATGAAATTGTTACATCCCATTGCAGTTTCCATTTTTCCATTCCACCCGACATACAGCGGCACTTAAAAACACAGTCTGGCAGTGCTGCTGAAATAATTGTGTTCAGTTGACAGTGTCTTCGTAGGACTGTTTTTTTCCGGGACTTCAATAATCTTTTCAAAAAATTTTTCAGAGTTCCAGGTATCAAATCAATACTACCACCTTTCATCTCATGGTAAGTTGGATATGAATTGCATTCTTAGATTATGGAGCAGATATCTTCATTAGCGATCATTACAGCAGCTTCAATGATAAATTTTATATCTTCCTTTTCATCTTGGAGCCTACTCATCCACCACTAATCTGTCAGTACTTCCGATGCCATGTTGCGAAACGATACGACCAAACCAGACTTACCCTGAGTTGATGACACAATTGTATTATTTTCATAGTGTTCCTTTAGCTTTCTACCTGGCCTTTTCTTAAAGTTAACAACGCCTTCGTCAGAGAACTCAATTTAATTTGAAAGCAAATCATTTAACAAAGGAAATATTGACAGTCATTGCTACAATTCAAATACTCGCACAATTTTAAGAATACTCTACACTTCTCTGTATCTACTCCTCTTGTTCGTCTGCAGGTGGTTCCTGGCATGGGTTTACCAACCTGGTTGAACGTTGACCACCAGACACGATTATACATACCTTATTTTGCTTTAAGATCTGATCCTACCTTCACAGGAGCAATGCAGGTTAGGCCAGTTTTTCCCCACTCATTCCTAGCTTCTGCCAATGCCAGAATATTGTCTGACCTGAAGGCACGCTGACCTGACTCACTGGCGAATGACGAGAAAGATGTATGATTTCGTCTGTGTGCACTAAACGACCACAGATCAAGCAGTCGGTTCAGAAGTTGAACAGTTATCTTAAAGTTAGAAGATTGCGTGAAAAAAGTACCATCTTTGGTAATTTAAAATTGGCACACTTAATCTTTTCTACACTTAATGTGCAGTGATTTCGACGATGTTAAGCCAAGTTTGTCCTTTATACCATCCTCCCGTACAATAATGAATTCCTTAATTGTTTTTTACACTACCTTTTTCATCAACATATATGTTCCATCCAACTGCTCATCACAAATCCCACATTCATTATCTTCGCCCTCCATTATGAATATGTCTGCCGCATTACCTATAAAACCAATCAAAGTTTCAAATACAACTAACTGGAATGTAACGTGGATGAAACAAAGGTGGCCTGTGTTCCAAAGGTGTCCTCACAAACTAAACATTTCCAACAGATGGGACCACGTTCTAGTGTGAATGTGCACTCGAGGCTCAATTATATGCATCAGGCAGTAGGAGGCCAGTTTAAACTAACCTGTCGTGTTGGAAAATTTATCTATTTCATCATTGTTCTTTACAAATAAATAACATATATCTGTTTACTCTTATTAGATAAATATTTTATTTGTTTTGAAAGTAAAATGTCTCTAAAGCTGTTACTAAGGATGCCCGCAAGATAAAGTCCCTCTCACTAGGCCCGCCACTATGGCCAGCACGACTCGCTCTACAATAAGCATAGGTCAACTGTCGCTTTACTTTCCTGCATCTCTGCTGTTAACGGCTGTGTTAAATTTTGCCAACTTTCGGCATATCGCTTTCCCGGCCATACTGTAAAATGTAAAGATAAATAATTTTAAGTTGTTGTATGTGTGTTCACGGTGTTCACGGTGTAGTGAGCACTTTTTGATGCCCTCTAATTTGGTATAATTATCAAAAATATATTTTATTGTTACCCTAGACGTTAACTTTTGAGTCCGGTGAAATATCCACACTGTTTTTATTACATACATGGCAATATTTATTTTACAATGTGGTCAAAATGATAAAAAATAGCTGAATGTAAAAAGTAACTAGGGCCTCAAACGTGCTCACTTTACTGTGAACAGCCTATACTTGGCATTTATTGTATATTAGTTTTAAGAGGAGTACGCAATATTTTCAAAATTTTATCTGTCAACGGGAAGTTTTGAGAAGGTATTGAAGATTGAGTGAGCCACCTTTAGCTCACCTGCTTTATATTATAGTATTTTAATACCTAATTTGTTATTTGAAATATATCAATATACAGTGCTTAACATTTCTGTTCTGCTTTTCAATATTTTACTATGGATGCAGTTATAAATAGTATATTCCTTTATATAAGTAATGGTATCCTGTGTAGGCCCTTATTATGTGCATGGTTCAATTTAGTTTAAGATTTTCATTACAAGTACAAACTATTTAGTCACCGATATCCCTAACGGTTTACATTTATGTGCCTCAACTTTCCTAAGAATTTCTGTTACTCATTGTTTTATATATACATTTAAACTTTAAGCCATTTGGTGATTGTTCAATCAAAATTTCCAAGAAAAATCAATTAAACTGCATGCAAATTATGAAAAATCCCTTCGTTTTAGGTGGTACCTAATTTTTCCACCGATTTATACTTTATAATATCGTCACTATAACATTCCCGTTATTTTCTTAGCTGTTGAAGTTCGTCAAAACCGGAAGTCTCTAGGACTGCGTGTTAGCTCACAACATACTTTTTTTTTTTTTTTTTTCAAAATGTAACTTTCTTCAGCAGTTCTACCCTAATTTACCCGAATTTATGGCACTTTCCCAACTACGATAGTTTGGGACTTTCAGTATGTTATTATATATTGTCTAATCCAACCGTGTGCAAAATTTCAGCTTGTATACTAATTTTCCATATGTTGGTCTCTTTTGGCACTAGAATGCCTGTACCACTTGGAAACCTATTTGCCAGCCCGCAGTCCAACCAATAGGGAATCTCTCGCTGCATGCAAAAGCCAATCAGACACAAAGTCAGTTCTCGCGTAACCAATTAAACAACGGGTACGCCCAAATCGAAGTAACTACCACATTATTGCGTTTCTTCTACTTTTCTACTGTGCTTGTGAATTTATTTAGTGTAATTGTAAAAATATCAGCAACTCATTATACTATATGGCGTAACATAGGGCATATTTATATTTGTTGAAGTAAGGTTCAGTCTAATTAAATTTGTATTGTACAAAATTTTTGTACTTTTGCAAGGGACATTTTTGGAAACCCTGTTGCCTAAAGAATCGTTTGTAAAACTACCAAACATTTTCGTGTTAAAAAAAAAACAATAAACCCACTAAGGAAATGTACATATTATCTTTATATGCTGCCGAAAACAAGTACATTTATAAAAAAACTGCGGTGCAAAAATTTGCGTTTATAATAATTTACGAAAACAAAATTAATGCAACGACCTAGATTCAAACACGCGCCTTCTGATAAAACTTACGATCCGAACCAATACACCCTACACCAACACTTAAAAATCCATTATAATTGTTATACTAATAAAAACATAATATATATTAAAATGGCAAAACATATTTTCTAATTTTTTTTTCTAATAACATATATACATAGACAGAATTTTCATTGCCACATTCGCCGTTTGATAATTTCAGAATATATTCTTGTATGAAAATTTGAGTCGGGATCACATTTCCTGGCATAACGGGTCCCATGAACGCAAAATATTTTTTTCACCTGGAAAGAATAAAGTGAAATTTTCCACACTGAAAATAATTGTACTATTAGGACACACTTTGCTTTTAATTAATGTTTATTATTCAGCATCGTGTTATTCGCGAGCGCACACACACACATTCGCGTGCCTTTAAGTTGAATACTCATTAAAGTATTTTATAATTAATACCTTCATTTATCGATTAAAATATTTCAAAAGCAATGTATTTGTACTTTTGCAAATGTTTGTAAAATTAACAAAAGTTGTATACAATTTGTGAAGGAAGCGAGATTCTTTACATTAGAGTTTTTCAAAGGGAAATGTCTACCTCAAGGGCGCGCCTGGTGTGCTAAAGAGGCAGCTGTTAAGCTGGCGGTAAATACAGAAATTGTGTTTATTTGTTTTTAAACAATATTGTTCGGTTTGAGTTGTGGTGTATACTTGCCCGTGCCAAATATGAAATATTAATTTTATTATTTCACTGTTATGCACGCTGACAATTGGTGTTTACAAGCGTAAACGTTAAATATACAGTTCTGTTTGGAACTGAGCTTTAAAAAATACTTATATTAATACGTAAAAAAAGTTACGAGTTTAAGGGTGAAATAAATACTCCGTGTGTAACAAACTTCAATACCCAAACTTCTTGGAATATTAGAAGAAACTGAAGCAGTTATGTTTCTTGAAACATCCATAGGTATGAAATAAATAATCAAGGCTCATGTTGACGCATTTGAGAATGGCAATGCAGCCATTACATTTCAGTATATTATAATCGTCTACAAAAACTGTTTTAAAAAGCGGGATCCGGCTTCAATACAGGTAGTATTATCTGGGCGGCCAAAATTCGAGTGCAAATAGGTCAACGCATGATAGGAAAGGAGTTGTTCTGTAAAGCGAAATGTTCGAGGAATGGCATACAACGCTTCTCCCGGACGTCAAACTAGGTATGTGTCCTCTCTGTTAGTCTGAATGTGGCTGTCGTGAGTACACGCGAAGGTTTCTCTGCGTCTATTGTGCACACGTACGTTTGAAAGTTATTATTGACTACGTTTGGACAGCTTTCGATGTGCAATCCATGGATTGTGATAAAATAGGCACGTGCGTCAACTTGTAATGGATCTTGGTTGGGATATCTGATATGTGAAAGGAAACTTTTTGCGTTTTAATGAAGTGCCATTTTATTTGCATTTTTGCGATTGATTGTTCTAATTCGGAGTCAGTTAAAAATTTCCAACCTGTCCTGGCACTGATTTTGGATCTAAAATAATGCGTAAGCCTTTCTTTGTAAGGTAGAAAAAATTTGTTGTGACTTTTTTTTCAATTTTTCAAGATAACGCTATTTGAATATTAGTTGGTGTAAAATGGAAATCTTAACTCAAGTTTCAGCATTGCTGTAAATCAGTTGCCCTTTGTTTCAGAGCCGTCAAATATCAGAGTTAAGACTCGAAAACAGTTATTTACCATCATGAAGCAACAAGATTTAAATAACATTAACGACAAATTTGAATATTTGGAAAACTACCTGCTACAACTGGATCACTTCTCTGAGGAGCACGTGCAAGAAATTAAGCACGATTTGTCGAGTTTGAACTCTGAAATGAAGCGAAGATGGGTTGAAGCACTTAGAAAAGAGGAACTGTTTTTGAGGAAAAATTAACTTTCGCTTGAAGGTACATTTAAAATTCCAAATGTAGCGTATCGGGAAGGACTGCCATCAAAGTCTCCAATGATTCGAGCGAAAGGAGCAAAAGAAGAAAAACTGAAGAATTGCGTTTACATAATGACCTAGATGTGCTTATCTATGCTACCCAGTCAAAGTTAGCAGAGAGCGGAAAGAGATGCGTCCTTCGTGCTGAAATATATCACGAGGTCATCAAAGTGAGCTACGAAATACAAGAACGCTATGACACTTAGGCAACAAGAAAATACTATATGGTCATTGATTACATGACAGGCCCTGTCGATGTACGATGCTCGTAGAAGCATGACTGTCTAGAAGACAATACGAGATGATAAGGGGCGCTCATAAAACTTGTAGCCTTGTTACAGCATACTGCGGAAAGCTAAACTGGAGTATTACCCTGACAAGGAAGCATACTGGGTAACTGAAACATGGGCCGAAATAAAGCTTCAGAGCTTCAAGGACCATACAGTCAAAAGATTGTTGACATATATAAAAGAAGTATTACAAGTGATGAGAGAAGGAGAGAGAGTTGCATTAATTGTTATGTGCAAGTGGGTTTGTGATGGGGCACAGCATGGCTCAATATAAACAGAAGTTTGATGATTCCGATTCCGATGCTGACTCATTCCAAAGTTATTTTGTGCCTCTCCGACTTTCATGTTCTCCGATCAATAAGGTAATTTGGCAGAATCCGAGTTCCTCTTCTCCGCGGCATTGACGCCCCATAGAACTTCGATATATTAAAGAGACCATAGATATAACGAACGAAGAAATAGGTTACGTTAAAGAGGCCACAGATGCGTTACAAGAAACTAAATTTCTGATGGCAGATGAAACGTAATCGGCAAAGCACACGATGCTGCTTACCAAGATTGATAGAAGGGTTTGCAGTGCTGCCGAAAACACAACTTCTACAATGAGATATTACATCTGCGGTTACCATCAAAGGATTTTAACAATTTAAACATAAACAAACAAATTAATACCGAATCACCACTTGAATTCAGGCTCTCAATTTTACATACCATAGTCCGTTTATTTGAGTCTATGTCACATCTGTCTTACAAGCTACCTACGAAATAATGGCATCGAGAACATACAATGACAAAACTCAAGTAAATCAAAAGAATTTGGAAATACAAGAGCAGTTTCGTTTAAAAATGGGCCTGATCGTTGATGTAGTACTTAAACCAGGTAATGGTAACACGAATGATGGTAATAGCAGTAGAATATTTTTTTTGCAGACCATGAGTTGGCAACAGAAATTACCGGAATTTACTTTAACTTCATATTTGGGGTGAAAGTTATATTAGAAGTATTATCGAGCGGTCGTAAAGTCAACACGGACATATTTCCTGCTTATGGTAAGCAAGCTGAAGAGCTATATGTCCAACTGTACCCGTGGCATCTGATGACTCCCACGAAGCATAAAATATTCGTATATGGTGCCGTAGTGATAGAGAATGTGTTGCTGCCTATATACCAGTTTTGGGAAGAGCCCGCGGAATTTCGTAACAATCATTTCCGGTTATTGTGACAAAATTATGCAAGAGTGTTCTCAAGAGTATCTTGTAATATGGATGTGGTAAATAGACTGTTAAAAAGTTCAGACCCTGCCATAACAGGAATGAGGCCAAGGCCTAATAATAAAAACAGCAAACCTCTTTTAAAAGTGACTGTAGCCATGTTGCAAACCATCAGCTGAACCTCATCCAGACGTAGTCTATAATGATGAACTATGCCCTATTCAGAGGAGAATGATGAATTTGTTTCGGACGAAGAACACTAGAATTCTTCTTCCTGAAGCTAACGGTTTTGTCAATCAATATGCCTACACGTATTTCGTTTATTTTGCTTTTTGTAAATACGTAATAATGTCTGCAAATTAAATAAAGAAGGTTTTTCAACTTGACAAGTATATCTAGTCCATTAAAATAACACGTTCTTCCAAAAGCATCAACACATTCGGCTGATAAGCAAAAATACTTTTGGCCGCCCAAATTCCCTAAATATCCCACTGTGGTGCCATTACCTGTCGTACACGTTCAAAACCCTATGCATATTGTTATGAAGTGATCAGGCCTTAGCTAAACGGCCTGTCTGATCACACCTTCAAACATTGAACCAGGGTACGAGCGTGATTGCAATAACACCTTGCGAAAGTCAGCTGGAGAAGCCCTCTCCACCGGTCAGTAAACGAGGTCAAAAAATTAAACCACGTGCCTGAAATAGGCCAACGTAACTCTGGGAGCTGCAGCTTTTGTCATCGGGGCAGCGGGCCAAGAGGGTGTAGAGATGGGTATGTCCGGCCGTCGTTAACAACCTCCTAGAATCAGCCTCCGACAACATAAACAATGTGGGGGCTTTCCTATTACATTGTAATAGTAGTGGCATACGGTAATAAAACTTAATATAATTAATTAGCATCTTAGTATTCCATTCAAGTTCCCCCGATAAATAGTCACGTAAATACTTATTGTACAATACTTATGTTCAATAAACACCATTTTATAATGTTGTGTTCTACCTTATCATGAGTTATTATTTAGCCATGCCCATATCGCTCTTTCAGGTATGAATTGACCAAATAGCTAATTCGTGACAGTGTGCTGTAGAGAGTGAGCAGCTTCAATCATCCGAGCGACGAGATCTTCCTCTGGTTCAATAGGAGTCTCATACACCAGGCTCTTCAAGGGCCCCACACAAGATAGTCAATTCGGGGCGAGGTCGGGAGAACGAGTAGGCCATGAAATGGGCCCCCTCCACGACCAATCCATTGCGCACACAATCTGCGGCTCAAATGCTCTCGGACGTCACGAGAGAAGTGAGGAGTTGCATGGTTAAGTTAAAACAACTCCTCGAAAACGTTCATTGTAAATTTAAATTCTATCGCCACATTTAAAAAATTTAATTGCTAAACCAACGTTTTTGCTAAATCCTAGTTTTATGACAGAATACTAAACAATACGTGGATATATCTAACGAGATTTCCTCTTTAGTGTGCAGAACAAAGCTTAATCTTTACGTACGTCCTAAAACAGTAAAAATCAAATGATTTTAATTAAATATGCGTATTTAATGAAAATTGCAACTGTCTCATTTGTTTAAACGTGCAACACCAGTACTACCTACAGGCGAAAAATGTTATTTGCAAATCTATTGGCAGCGTGTTTTCTCAACCTAAGTAGAATTGACCTTAGTCTCAGCGTAATTACTGTAGACCATTTCCGATTACTTCTAACTTCTCAGAAATCCTGCTCAAAATCTACCTCCAGAATATTCCTCCGCCTCGTGCAAACAAAACTTAACCGAGTCTAGAAAATTACACCAAAGGGACAGCGCACAGCATTCGTGCGCAATAAGTGTAATAAAATTCTCCATAAATACTATTTATTACTAGGCGTTACCAACACACCTAACAGTTCACTAATTTTACCTATTTTAACTATAAATTAAATATTACAATTTATTGATAAAATGTAAATAAATGTTCCATTTAATGAAAAGTAAGTTATTTTCATGTAAACAAAATTATAAAATGCTCGTAATGCACAGCATATTTACGAAACAACTAAACACGTCATGAATGGGGGAATTTTTGAATGACTTGATTCAAAAGTGCGAAGAAACCGCGGATAGACTATAGTTACTAGGTTTAAGGGAATGTTAATTTTCGTACTTGTCTGCAAAAAAAAAATGCAAAAGTGAGCTGGCAGATGTAACTCAAAAAGTATTCAAAAATGTTTGACCAATCGCGAACGGCCTGGAGATGACGGTCGCGCCACACGAACTCGTTCGTCAAATTTCAGTTAACAGGCGAGTAATTGAGAACGGAATATCAGAAATTCCCATTATATCGACTTGCGTAGTTAATTTGCGGTAGAGTAAAATAATTTCACAATGAAAATGTGTGAAAAAAAAAAAAAATTTCTGCTCCCACTCTTGATTGGCATACGTGAACAGAATTGATTGCGAACTGTGAACATTTATTCTATGTTAAAACTTATTTCTAAATTAATGGGAAAATAAAATTGTTTCTTTATGGTTGGTATAAATTAGAGCTGGAATTTTTGTAGTGATAGTAACCTGTGATACTCATGCTTTGCAATACATTTTATGCACTGTCCCTTTATCATTGCGATGGTGATAGCGGTGAATACGAACAATATATTGTTCGTATCCCCCCCCCCCCCAGCCACCGTTAGACATAACTTAGCTATTTCTCGTACCCATTCGCCATGGTATGCAACTGTGGTTTGTCAGTCTGGCCATGCCAGTTGAGCTAGTTGTTTAATTATTGATTATTGTTTAAGTTCACTAGAGGCGATCCTTTATAATGTCTCTTGGACAGATGACATACAGAGCACGTCTTAGGTCACATCACTAATAATGCAATTACGTACAACAGGTGGTTTAAAATGTATTTAAATAAAATTCTTTAATACAGGAAGCACAACTAACACTAAGAAAGTATGCAATAAATAAACTTTACAGTTATAATGCTTACATATGTATTCTTAGCACAGGAAACTAAAATACTCTTTCGCAGATTAAAATACATTACGTTCATCCTTAGGTATAAGCTGTTCACGGTAAAAGGAGCACATTTGAAAGCCCTGCTTAAGATGTACTTGTATGGACGATGTGTATTCTTCCGCCTTATGTAAGATTAACATTGCCCTGGGCCTCATCACTTTATTCATGCGTCGGTCAAGTGAAAATGTGATATGATTACAATAATTAATATCTTACAAATCTGTTTATGTTTTTACACTACTATGAATAAAAAAACCAGAAAGCGTAAGAAATATTTCAGTTATCTCCAATAGTTTATTCGATATGGAACTAGTTTCCATCCATCGTTATCAACTTTACTGGACTCATTTCACTCAGTGCTCCTGTCAAAATATATGCAGGTAGGGACAGTAACATTTTTCTAAGGTTGATTTCAAATGTGCTCACTTTATCGTGAACAGCCTTCAGTGACGGGAACTTTAGGCGGCTATCGTCCGTGGAGACCTGGTATAGAGCGAATTCTGAAGATGAAGCGAGAGCAGAATGCAAAGGCGGAGGTAATAGGAGTCCCCTGAGAAAACGCGCCGGGCGCCGGTAAATTATGCCAGGTTTTTCGCATGAGAAAATACCTGGGTGGGCCCACCAGGAATCGAACCCGGCACTCCGTTTTGGGTGGCCCCTGTACTATTTGCAAAAACTAACAGTCCCATTGACTTCATGAAGCTCCGTGTATCCACCAGTTAAAACAAGGTAACCAAACAAATTCGTGCTGTTTTTAGATCGTCAGAAACAAAAAGGTATACACCCAATGCCATTCACTTTTAGTCCCTATTAGCCTTCAGAACGTTTCGAACAATCTGCCTCCAACTGCGCAATACCCTGAAGGTAAAAACCACAGGGGCCTTGAACGCAAATAGGTAGGCCCACCTTTTTCCGCGAAAAAAAAATTACGCGGAGGCTAGACTTCTTTATCCTACGTGCACACTTGCAGTCCTTAATTGGCAGTTGGTCGCTTGCCTTTGTGTGAAGAGTGTCTGGTACATGAGTGAACCAATCAGAATTAAGTTTCTCCTATACTGATCGTCCGTTATTCGCGGGAAGACAGATAAGACGCGCAAACAAATCAAATGCGCCAATCAAGAACGTGGTTCTCAAATAAAATGTTTTGAAACAACACACTTATCTTGAAACCATTTCGCGACAAACAAGTACAAATAGGTCCAAGAGTGGCCGCAGATTGTCTACCTCATTTGCAAAGGATTTCCAACGAAGGTGGTGGTCCAGGGAATTAAAGATGCGATAGTATGTTGGCGCAACATCTTGGGCGTATTGTAGGGTGGATGAGACAATGTCTCCCACTGAAGTCGCTGTATCGTATCCGTGGACACCCGTGCAACATGCGGTCTGACGTCGTGGAGGAGCGGTGCTATTAATCAGTGCATGTTGCACATGCTCCAATTGCTACGAGTGCAGGTCCACAGTGATGGTCTGGCCTGTTGGTGGCAGTTCATAGTGCACCACTTGTGGGAGCAGCGAGTAACAGGGTCCCGTGGCGACAACCAGTGTCTTGCACGATTGATAGCGCCGTGCGGGACCCACTTGTCGCCATTGGCGAACGCCCCATCTAAATACGCGTGCGCTGCGGTGCCGAGAAACAAGGAGCCGGCTGTCGGTCGTCGCTGCTTGCGACACTGTTGTGTGAGCCACCGTCTTGCTCAGCAAGAACGCCGCTCCTCTGCGGCGCGGGTGAAGTATGAGTGTTTCGTCAGACACCTGGAAGCGTTCGGGCAAGCTCACGGTATGTTCTGTCTTCCTCCGTGGACGCCTTCAGGGCCTTGTCATCCAGGACCTTGTGGCCGTCCATTTCCGGGTTTATCCCAAAGGGACAGATCTCGCAACATAAACTTTTGGAAAGAATGCCGCCGACATATTGCTTTTATTTACAGTATTATCCCCAAAGGATTGACGTATTCGGTGCCTTCGTGCGGCTGGCTGCGTAAAGGCTGTTCACGATAAAGTGAGCACTTTTGAAATCAACCTTCGAAAGAAATCACTGCTCCTACTTACATATAATTTAACTGGCGCACTGACTGACATGCGCCTAGTACAGTTGGTAACGATGGAAGGAAAGTAGTTCCCATATATTAACGTCGAATAAAAATTGTTAAGAAATTATTTGTCATAACTTAAATGATTTATTTCTTTTTCTGTTTATTTAATGCACCCAAATTCAAAAATAAGCACATTAGTAAAATATTAATGTTAATTTTACATAAGATGGAAGAATACACAACGCGCATACAAGTATATATGGAGCAGAGTTTTCAAAAGTGCTCATTTTACCGTGAATAGCCTATACAAGCCCACAATAAAGTCAGAAAGCAGACAACCTGGAACGAGCTCCTCTGACACCTCCAACCCTATCCGCGAGTAATCGAGCTGTGACTGCTGTGAGTGCACAACGAGTCTGTATTGGTCAAGGCCGATGGTCCCCACTCCCCTCCCCCTCAACCGCTTTACCCGCACGTGACGCATATATTTTCCGTATCAGTAGTCACTTCTTCCCACGCTACATCAAATACGGTAAATACTTATTTGGATACCTTGTATTATGAAAGTGTTAAACATCATTAAATATATTATTGCAACGCCAAATTCGACTTCAATCACTATTAGTCTAAGGCAGTTGTGTTTATCGGCATATTTTTAATGGGAATACGTTAGTCAAATGTTTACGTACGTGTCATGCAGTTTACAGGCATATGTTATTTTTAGAATTGCATTTAAAAATCGCTTAATTGGTTATCATGGAAAGAGGCTTGCTTAGTTACTAACTATAAAATAATTAATTTAATATTTGTAATAAGCTCTTTCTGTTACAAGTCGGGCAGGCGACATATTTTGATAATAGCCATAAACCTGGCATTCCTTAAGATACAGGCCTTTAAATGTAATTACATATTTCTTCTCACGGGAAAGTCTAAAGAAATATAAGCAAAAAATTTTCCAATTTGCCTTTATATAAAATTCCAAGTGTTTCAACAGAATAAAAGAGGCATTTTTGCGCACATTTAAAATCATTTTGTAGTTAAAAAATATAAGGAAATCGCCTCCAAACTTTGGTTGCTTATTTAAGGAATGACTGATATGAAACGATACTGGCGTGTATTTCACATAAGTAATAATTTAATTCAGGTAAAAGATCAAAAAAATTTTACATGTGCATAACTTTGGAATTTTCTTTAAATGCCCTTGTGCTTATTAACTTATGTCCCAATTTCTTGCAGGAAGGTAAATTCAGAGATACTATGAGTGGCGTGTATATTAAAATAATAATTAAAAAAAAACAAAAACATCATGCATACAACTATAATTTTTTGTCCGACTTTCCGTTGTAAAGAAAGACTTATGGTATAATTTTCCTGTCTGTGTGTATTAGGTTGTGTGTATGTTTCGTGTGTATTAATGTGTGTCTGTGTGTATGCTTGTACGAGTGTCTTCTCCCCCCCCCCCTTTTTTTTTGAACGCGTAAATATATATTTTTTGAAACTCGTTACACTAATAGTACTAAGTTACGACACCTAAATTTAATAGTTTTATATCACTCCGCGCTCTTACTTTCGAAATGGCGCCCATTAAAAAATTTAGTGTGATATGTCATCTCGGAAACCATTCAACCGATTTCAACCAAATTTTGTGCGCTAACAACGCAAAGTGTAAACATTGACTTCAGAGGCGAATATTGTTGTTGGTCCGCTATTTTGGAAGATAGCGCCACATGAAAAAATATAGCTTTTACACTATGTCTCGAAAACTACTCAACCAAATTTCACCAAATTTGGCAAGTAAGTACTACTAGATATTATATGAAAGGTGACTGTAAATAATTAAACTTTATTAGACGCGTATTTTAAAAATGGCGCCCATAAAAATATTTTAGGTTTTGTTTTTATAACTCTCATTCTGTTTGACGAATTTCATCCAAATTTTGTACGCTTACAGTATGTAATGCAAGTATAATATAAGCCAATCAACAACCGCTTTTGTCCGCCACATTGTAAGATAGCGCTACGTGATTTTATACATTATTTTTTGTATCTTGGTAAACAATTGACAGATTCCTATCAAATTGGCAAACAAGTAGTATTGCGCCAGTTCGTATGTACAGATATGTTTCAATTATGTTAGTCTGTTATTTTCAAATAGCAGCCATCTAGCTATTCTAGCATAGTATATTACATAGTCTAAAACATGTATTCTTTTCTATCAAATACTTATTCTTTAGTTGGCGGCCTTATGGTTATTTTAGTTTTGTATGTTATATCATGTAAACCATGCATTTTATTCAAAATTAAACTTTGTTGCTGTCTGTATAAATTACAACCATAGAATGTGTCCACACTAAATCTCTTTTGACCACCATTTTATAAAATATTATCACATGAAAAATTTAAATTACGCGATATCTCCGAAAAACAAACGATTTCTACTAAATTTGCCAAACAAGTCGCACCAGGATACGCTGTGTAATCTGACAAATTTTGAGAGGATCAGACACTTAAATTTTTCAGAATGGCGGCCATATAAACTTAGAAAATTCATCTACAGAACTATAAGAAAAATTTAAACTTAACTTTGTTTGCTGACAGTATCAGTTATATTCATCAGAATTGTCAATGCAAAGCCCCATTTGAAATTGTAAAAATCATATGTCGTATCTCGTGTAACAATCAACCAATTAATTTCAATTTTGGAGAAGAAGTTGTACAGTTGTAGGCCATAAAAATTTATATGTTTTCAGTTTGGAAGTCTGCTATTTTCCGAATGGCGCCAATACAAATATTTTATCTTAGTGTGCTATATCTACGAAATTATATAACAGATTTAAATCTAACTTTGTATATTGTTTCTACAACATTCATCGAGTGTGCTAATATGTGCACTTTTTGCCCTCCATTTATGAAATTCGTCTCATGAATAATGGAGGTTTCGTGCCATATCTTGAGGACAAATCAACTGATTCATGCCAAAATTTCTCGCAAGTATTGCTACAGTAGGGTATGTAAGTTAACATGTGTTATGTGTGGTAGGTAGGTTTTAATACAGTTCATGTAAATAACTTATATTAATTTGTTATTTCTAGAATACGTTTCGACAAAATTAAACGGAATTTTGTACGTATAAACAGCATTAATTACAAGCATCGTTTATGCACACAGAAATCATTTTTGCTGGATTTTTTTTCCAAAGTAGCGTCAGGTGAGTAAATGTAAGATTTTGCATGTTTCGGAAAAATTAAAATAGTTTCCACAAAATTGTGCACACTTATAGAAGACCATATAACTTATAAATTACTTCACTAACATTTTTTTTACACCCATGTAGAGAAAAGCTCATTAGTTATTAGTAATATTCTTGTTTGAGTTTCGAATCTGGAGCAACGCCATAAATTACATCGACACATCGACCATGTAGGTCACCAACTGTATAAAAAAAGGTTAACCTCAATCGTCAAAAATAGATTGAAAGCTTATCAGGACTTTGTTGGGAAAAAAATTAAATTTGCAGAGCATTTATTAGGTGTGACGCATTACGGAAAACTTCATTACCCAATAAAGGGAAGCAAGACTGAACAAAAAGGTGATTATTTGTCCTCGCTGATTGCATTCATGCGTATATTTGGCTGTCAGTGCATTTACCATAATTAACGCTCATTTCCCGGCTCTGATTTATCACTTCCGTTGTAGACATACGGTACCGTTTTCAGGAATGGACTAACATTCATGCCTGTTCGGTCGTCTAGATTGTCGACCAGTGTTTCTGCAATGCATCGGCAATGCAGGTTTTAACAGTTTACTATAGCTTGAACGCACTACTCAAAATAATTCCGCGTAACTTAAACATAATACAGAATTTCCGCCCTAATGGCCTGTTGTTTACGTTTGAAAAGTGGTTGGAAATTTTAAAATTTTCGTACTTTGTTTTCCAGTGTAATCGATCATATATAACCATCCCTACATTATAATTTGTGGTCTTCTTTGGCGTAATAAGCCTAGGATTCACTGTTTCCTGGTAAATGCATGGCTTGAGGTATATAATTGTACATTTAACGTATCTTAGAGTTTGTATATTGATTGGAAGATATAAAGTATTTCTGCTCATGTCGTTACAGTTAACTCTTGGATTATTCTTATCGTTGTAATCTAACACAGTGGTAGGGATTACAAAGTATAACAAAGAACGTGCGAATATAGTATCACTACACGTATTTTAAATAGTTAGCCTTGAAAAAAAAAACGCACTGCGTGAGGAATGATACCACAATGTGGTAGAAACATCCGTGTAATCCGTATCTTTAAATCAATTGTCCTTTTTCCGCAGTCTTTATGGGATAGTTGTATACTAACGGTAAAGGCATGGCGTGTTTACTGGTTGAAAATAATGTCAAATCTGGCATGTTAATACTTTTCATACCTACATCTAAAATTACTTAGCCGCTTAAATACATTTTCTACGGCAGCAAAGGTTACAAAAAATGTAACGTACGTAGATGGACGAGTGACGCCCGTAAAATACCCTTGAGTGTTTTAAATAAACTTAATTTCAGCTTTTATTTGAATATGTAACATACCATTCACTGTAGTGTTAACGAAAAATATCTGAGACAATACAGTGTTCAGCTATTAGCTGCCAACTTCGACGTAATTTTCGGCTTGCTAGGAGTTTCCTTACGGCAAATGTCACCTGATCAATGTAGTGTAGACTTACACAAAGGCTGTTTACTGAAAACTGAGCACTTTGGAAAGCCCTGCTTAAGATCTACTTATATGCACACTATGCATTTTGACGTAAATGCGTCTTTAAATTTGCGAATATAGTGGGAGACAATCCAGAAAATCCGATGATAACAAAATCGGAGGATACAGTTTGGCATTATATCCTTAATCTTAACATTTTAAAGTAATATTTTATTGGTGTACACAGATTTTGTAGGAGGCAATACTAAACATGAAACGTCACATTTCTGAATATTGAATTTCATGAATGTGTCTATTTCTGTGTTAATAGTTATTGAAACCCATATTTCATCAACGTAGCTCTGGTCATAATCAAACACACAATACTTGGAGACCAGAAATCCTTGCCTATGTTGATTCATAACTATTTTCTTTAAATAGGCTTTGAAAAGGTCAGAAAGGTCTAGAACCATATTTTGTTCCACTTGGATGGTATAAAATTTATTTTATGCACTTTTAATGTACCAATTGTATTCGCTTGGTAAGTAAATACGCTCTATGAATCTTAGTCTCTTTTCGATAACACCAAACGATCTATCATACGGTAAAAAACTATGGCCTGGTTCTGGAAAACGATGAACTATTTTCCTAAACCGACCTGTTTTCACCAAAGAGAACATGTACTGAACTACTACATGATTATTATTTTCGACACTACAGTTTTAAAAAAAATTAAGTTCCTTTGCATTTTCATCCAGCAAATTATTTATGTAGTGTTGCAAGAAATATACCGTTTCTTTATGCTTTTTACTTCGAGTAGTTTCGTCAAATAAGTAGACATGTAATGTGCCATTTTTTGCAGAGTGTATAAAAAGTTGTAATGCCACAGTTGACGAAAGTAAAATGCGCCACCTGAAGGTACCTTAGGTAATGGTAAGTTCTGTTCATAATCAAAGGCGAAAACATCAACATCACTTTTTTCATGAGCTAGTGCTGTTTTGGATTTCAGTTCATCATAAAAAACCTGTGCTTTTGCAAGATGTATCCTTTTTTTTCAGTTTCCAGTCGACTTATTTCTTCAGCCTGTTTGCCATCTTCATTAATACCACATTCAAGCTGGTTACACTTCAGACACGTATCTGATCGGAGACTTCCAAATGAATATTTGAAACTAACTTTCAAGTACCGATAATAATAACCGTACGATATTTCAGTACATTTTCGTTACATTCAGCTCTGGAGAGAGATAATAGCGCTTACTATCATTTCGGCTGTAGTGGGACATCCTTCTTGGAAAACTTTTGATGTGCATATGTACCTGATTGACAAGATTTTCTAAAATTTTGTTAGCCCTAATAGCGTGCTTTCCTGTTTTGTCCTTTGGAATAGTGGTAGTTTTGTCTACACTGACAAAAGAAGCTATTCGTTGAATTATTTTAGTTGAAATTCCATGAAAATATGCAAATGCTTACCTACAAATTTTCGTAGTCTGATGGTATAAAAATTAGAAAAATTTCTTCCTACTGATTTGATAGCTTCAGATGGTCCGGCAGTCACAAGTAGATGTGCGGCGTCTTTATACATGATTTGCAGTTCTTAAGCAACCCAAATAAACATCCTGTTCATGTTTATCACCAATACTATTAAATCGTTTCAAAATTGCTTTCCCCTTACCTTCATCTATGTACTTAAAACTTTCATATCTGCATTTGCCATTTGCTCCAGTTGTTCGGGGTCTAACCTGTTATTCCTTCCAGTTTCGATGAACTTTTCCTTCAGCCAGCTTCCTCTTATTTTCATTTCTCTTCTATTGTGTTGGATTAGGTGATTTTCTATACTTGCTCGTACTTTTACATTTGGTAGAATCACTTGAAATGCTATCATCAGGTGATAAATTATCTGTTGAGTCGGAAGAGTCTCCATCGTACATATTAATACACATAGCACACAAGATACTTATTAGAAGGGATTAAAACATTTAAAAATAATTTTATAAACTCCATAACAAGTATCACAGTTCACAAACACACCACACAGCTACATATAACATCTGGCTGAACAATAAAGAACTGGTTACAGTGATACCAAGCCTTTTCTGCAAACATCACTTCTATTTTTTCTTGGGACAAACAGGATCTTACTCCAGGAGTTAGGTGTACATTGCTCCAAACACCAAAGGAGGTTATATCTAAAATTCGTGTTATAAAGGAATAAGGGACAGTGAGATAGATCTGGCATACTCCAAACGATCGGGCAATTCGTTTACATATGAATCAATAAAAATCTGAAAATCTGTTATTTTGTTTCTAGATCGTTTTTGATGCAGACCCTTCTATTACACCACTCGATTGCCAAATAATCAAAGAATATGTTACGTTGAGTGAGGACTGCGTAGCATCGCGTACGTATGATATTTTTTTTTGGAGGGGGGGGGGGGGGGAGGTGGCACCGAATTTTTGAGTTCATTTCGCCTCTTCCAATAAATTATGCGTAGTAGAACTTTTTACTAGGAGAAGCTACGACGCTCTCGTTTAAGTTTCAATCGACAGCTCTCGTCAAGGTCTATCGCTTGCGTGTATACAAACATTTGTGTGACATGGTTAAGGTGAAATCGTATGAGTTTAATGCAAAAAATTAAGAAAACTTAACACATTTTGGCCTATACTCGTCAAAAAGTCAAGTCGAAATACAGGAATCGTATACGTTTGGAAAGAGCATCACAAAAGCAGTCCAGTGATACACATAAAACCCCATATGATCGAGCGTAGCAGTGCCGGGAACTTAAAAAATACACCAATGCGTCCGAGCATGTCAACATAGACGTATTCACGCAAAACAAACGGCCGAGTCCCCAACGCAGCCACTCCCTCCCCCCCCCCCCAATTTTTTAAGAAAAGTATTTAGGAAAGTAAATATTGTAACACACGTGCCCATTTTTAATACCAACTTTCATGAAAAAACTTATGAAGCAAAAGAAATCATTTAAGTATTCACAAATTTTAACTAAACAGATTTAATTCAACTCTATGTCATGGAAAAACTTTCCCTTTACAACTTTACTGAGCGGATGCCCTTCAGTGCACCCGTTAAAATATAGACAGTAGCGGGAGTGGCATTTTTCTAAGTTTTATTACAAAATGTCTCAAATGACGGCGAACTGCATTTAGTGTCTGATGATCGAGTCACTAAGGAAGTGGTCCAATCCCACTATAATCGCTATAATCGTAAGGTGCCGCATATTTACCCTATGCGCAAAAGAGTGCTAAATAATAAACTGTCGACACTACCACAATGCGATTTTATCGGGTACTCCTCTTTTGTTATTTTTTGTCAATTTTTTACGTCAGCTGCAGGTTACTCGGCCATTCTTCACTGCGTAAACTGGAACGTCAGGTCTATAGGCTGTTCACGGTAAAGTAAGCGCTTTTGAGGCCCTTGTTACTTTTAATTTCGGCCATTATTTGTCCTTTAACCACCTTTTAAAATATATATTGCCATGTAAGTAATAAACACTGTGTGTATATTCCCCAGAAAACAGATATTAACGTCTAAGGCTAAAATAAAATATATTTACTGACTATAACTACAAATGAGAGACCTTTCAAAAGTGCCCACTTTACTGTGAATAGCATATCTATATGTCGGGTACAACAAATGGTGGTTCTTAGAAAGATATATTTTTCTCTATTTATCTGCATATCCATTCCTCCTATGGAAGAAAAACGTGTGTGTACTTATTACCTATTTTATCGTTCAGTTTGTTCGTAGTGTTGAGTTATTTGGTTTTATACTCTGATAAAGAATGCTTTCTCCTTACTCGTGTTTCATTGTGGTTTTTGCCCTACGTTTTTTTGTGTTTTCAGTTGTAATTAATCAGCTGTTTCCACTGATATTGTTTTTGGCTTGATTTGTTCATTTTTGTTGTGTTTTTGATTTCGTCATCGTGTTGTCTTTATTTTTGGGTTGCTTTCGTTGTCTGTCCGCGTTTGTAACAATAAGTTGTTCGTTCGTCTTTTTATCATTTTCATTATATATGTACATAATGGTTTTCTGTTGACAAGGAAACAGCTTTTTCCGAATTACCTGTCTGTGGCGTCGTAAAAGGTGTTTCGTTTTTGTCTTGCTGAGTTCTGTGTGTGTGCGAATTTTATTCAGTCTCATATTCGGCATTGGACGCAATCCAATCATAGAATCATAATTGCATGTATTTATTAGTCATGCAGTAAATGGCGAGAATGTCAGTAATTTAATATATTTCTTCCAGATTATTAAAAGCTAAACTTTTCAAATGTAGATTATAGACCTAATGTTTTCACGTAGAACTCGAGTAATAGTTTCTGAAATTATTGGGTGCTTGGTCTGGAAGATGGCTAGGTATCGCGTTCATACGATAATTGTCCAAACCGTTAGTGCAATGATGTGAAATCACCTACTATTTTGTGCACCAAATTGCGATTTGCAGCTTGTTGTTATTAGGAAATCCGTAGTCTTCAATATTTTACGTGTATGAATTTGAGGGATAAAATTAAACTTCTACGTTTACTTCAAAAATGGTTGATAGGTCTATGTGTGACGAATATTTGGAGCCTTAATGTGATAGGATGTTAATGCCTTTGTTATATTGAAAAATTGTGTTTATTTCCATTCAGTGGCAGGTCTCGTGCAAATAATGCAAAATTTGTTTTATTTGTATCATGTTGTAAATAACAACACATCTCATTTGCAGCAAATAAACAAAACTAACTTTGTTCGATGTTTTCTTTTGCTCAAAGAACAGCAACATATAGGGCCTACTGTATATTTTTCAACGCTATCCTTACGGTACTTCTACAAACTTGTCTAGCAGCGTGGTTATAAAAAAAACCTAAAAAATAAGTGTTTTTGTCCATTATCGGTGTATTTATAATAGCACAGCAATGTAAGTTCTATTAACGGAACCATTTCCTGGAGAAATAAAAATGAGGTGCAAGTGTTTTGAAACCGGTTTTGAATATATTTATTGTAGTATCTGGCATCCCGAAACATGTAATGTGTGTACAAAACAGCCAGTGAAAGGCGGTGGGAAGTTAATTAGTCACATGACATAAGAACGAATTCCTTCTCGTTCGCGCAGAGCACGGCTGTCAGTTGGTGTTTGGAAAGCTGTCGACGCAGCGTTGCCTGCGTCGTGGCAACATGTAGTTTCGCTTCTCCCGGGACGCTCTTCAAGCTCGACGTAAGAAAGCCAGCGCGATGAATCAAATTGAACAGCCGACATCAGTCACGGCTCGCGTGCTTCCCCCAACTTCGTGAGCTCGGGCGATATGTTGGCGGTGTGTAAGGATGAAGAGGGAAAGTCTGCTGGAGAACTTCGCCTGAAACCCACTGTTATATACCCCCTCAGGTGGTATATAATCTCACGAGTATGACTATGTTTGATTAGGGTAGGGACTTGTGTGATTGTGAAATAACTCCCTTTTTAACACATTGTAGACTGCTCGAGTGTAGCTCGAGCAAAGCTAATTCCTAAATTTCTCTGTTGTTCAGAACAAAACTCGCATGGATGTGCAGTCTTTGTTCGGCTAGTGTTTAACACGACCTCTCAAGAATACGACAGCGTAGTGACAATGACATTGATAACGATATAATTTAATTTTTTATATCCACTTCAAAGGGATATGATTGATTGTATATCCTTTTCTGCGATAAAGGAGATTTGATTGGGTCAATATCATATAGGTTCTCCATTGGTTGATGATCGGCCAATAATGTACGCTGTAAAGTACAGGGTAGTGCCCGATGTGGTATGGACCAATAGACGATGGTGAGTTCTAACACAGACAACAACAGAACCGGTGTTCTTGCATTAGAGGATAATGTGTTTCATTTCTAATTTGTTTTTAGTGCCAGTAAATGTGTGCAGACCTCAATGTGTTAACAAAATATAGACGAACTTTAATTACACCTTGATACTGTACAAAAGAACGTGATGGTACATAATAGGGGTTGATTTAGGATAAGCTGAGGGCAGGGCTAGATGGGAAAGGTGCTATAGAACGAGCAAGCTCTCTCACCCTGGCAGACCTCTGTGGACCATCGCCGACTGACATCTTCGCCCACTGCTGTTCCGACCAGCACACTTCTCGTTCACTCCCACCTTCGCCGAAATACACTGTTCCCATTGGCTCTCCCACGTCGCCTGGCCGAAGCTACTGAGACGATTGCTGAGGGAATTGCCCGAATCTTCTATGCCAGCCAGACCCCAATGTTCTGCTAACTCCTGTAGACCAATTCGCTATCCCTCGTTGCGCCACTATCCTCGTTATCTCCAGTTGGCGCATTCCCGCTGTGTTTGGGCTCGTTTCAAATGTCGAAAACGTATCACTACGAAAAGCTGCATGCCATCAAGCATTACTTGCCTTCAGGTCACGATATCGATACCTCAGTAAAACTGTGCTACAACTCAAAAGCCCAGATTTGTTAATTAATTTCTTTTCAATGTGCAGTACAGATATATCTGTTACGTGCAAACGTTTCACAACTTACATACTGGCGGTAAAATACTTTCGCGTGGGCAGCGGCCTGTGGTGAACTGTTGCAAAGGAAGCTGTGTTCTGCTCCGAGCTATACCTAATCGGGCTCTAGTTTACATATCGGCCACTTAAACGTAGTAGTGCAGTTGACATCACAACACGAGTGTAATCGGTGACCTCGCCGCCGTGAGTGGCCGTAAAACATTCAATTTCTCGCGACTCGACTCTGGTTACTGGTACCTGCTGCATGCGTCGAGTGTACAGCACTGAGCAAACACCAGCTAACCTTGCAACACCTTAACACACGGCACTGGACGTATTGATACTTTAAGGTATACAGCTCGTATTCATGACTCGCTGCTTACGTGAATCTAAGTGCAGGTTGCGCGCCCTTAGTTCAGCATTTTTGAAACCCTTGCACAGAATCTCCTTTTCTTCCCATTTTCTGCTCTCCTGTCACATGCAGAATGAACATTGCCATGGCCAAATCACTCGATTCATGTGACGTCCTGGCGAACTGTTAAATTTTTAGGAACCTGAACGTGTTACTAGTATGTAAATTATTACTGCAACGTCCAGCCTATAGAACAAGAAACATTATCTTCAGTGGCGATAAATTCAAACATTTCACTTGCAATGTACGAGTAACTGTGAGTCTTAAGAACTACTTTCATCAATTCACTGTCAAATTAACTAAAGGCTGTTCACGGTAAAGTGAGAACTTTTGAAATCGACCTTTAAAAAAAGTTACTGTTCCTACCTGCAGATAATTAAACGGGCTCACTGAGAGGCATGCGTCCAGTAAAGTTGGAAACGACGCAGGGAAAGTAGTTTCATGTCTTAACGTCGAATAAAAAATTGTTGGGTGAATATTTGCGAAAACTTAAATTATATATTTCACTTTCTGTTTTTTTTTTTTTTTTTTTTACTAAATATCTAAATGAAAGAATTAGCAGATTTGTAAAATATTTACTTTTATAATAATCTCACAGGTTTACTTGACCGACGCAAGAATAAAGTGATGAGGTCATGGCAGTGTTTATGTTACATAAGAAGAAAGAATAAAAAACGTATGCCGTTTGATCATAAGCATGGCTTTCAAAAGTGCTCAGTTTACCGTGAATGGCCTATGGGAGTCTTGACGCCAGTGTGTATGAAAGCGTATTTGTGGGTGTGGACTATAATTTTCTTTCAAAGGTTTGCTTCAAAATGATCTCTTTACCGTGAACGGCCCATACCCCTCAGTACTTTAAAACAATAAGACTAATTTCAAAAGTTTTCACACTGAGAGAAAGGATTTTGCCAGCCAAGAAAATACTTGCTTGTATAGGGCCAAATAAATATGTTGTTGCCTCAACAAAATATTTTGTGAGTAAACAAAACTTGAAATTCAACACAATTTATTTTGTTCCTATAGTAAAATACACTCATAATTTAACAAAGGCTCTGTGTTGGGCCAAAAAAATTAGACAGTCAAAATATTTGATTGTAAAATGTATAAATTTTTTTTTGCTACTCATTTAATTACATTTGCTTGAAAATACAGTTCGAGATTTTGTTTGTTATTGTCGTGACAATTAGGGCACTAAGAGAGTTCATTTCTGCACTTATTAATGGTGTAGAGAACCTATTAAAACAAGTTCAACAGGTAAATAAAAACTAAAGCTCATTCCACTCATAATAATAACATGGAAAGTAATTATAGTAATATGTACAAGGGTAAGCTAAGAATGACATGACTTATAGAAAGATTAACTAAAGCATTTAATTTACATCTCCAGCAGTTATAAATAAAATGGTTATATAGAGTATAAGACATGAGGCCAACGGAAGAAAGGATGGTAAGCAAGATTAATTACGTTATAGAGAGACCGTGATAAAGATGGAACTCGCCAGGTCTCACACTCTGGCCTCGCCGCACCAAGTCTAGCAGCTGAACTCGCCCCTTGACAATCGCCGACTGCCCCGATGACAGTCCTCGCAGCCCAGTCCTCTCTTCGCGCCTCCCCGCGTGTATGGGTTGACGTAATGCATTGTGATTGGCTCCCGTAGTGCACTAGAGGCGGAGTCTGCTTGTAGTTTCTTACTAATTAATATATAACGGAAGTTTTTGCACAAAAACGCTGTTTTTGGACGGCCGCTGTGGGCAACGGACGGGAGGAGGGGAAGCCGACCCCCCTCACTGATCACCCATCCTTCCTCTTTGAAGCCCTCCCCCCACCCAAGTGCCACCCCTCCTCCCCACTCTGGAAGGAGTTAGGGTGACAAGAAAGGTATGTTTCAAATTTTGTGGGAATGTAGTGCGTCCAAAATTTCACCTTTGTGAGCCTCCGGGTTGTGTTTTTCGTCTTCGGAGCCTTTCCGTACCCCACCCTCCCCCTCATTGTCAGTTATGCCCTTCGTAAGCCTAAGAGGTCTTAGTCCTAAGTCTTAAGTCATAAGTCTTAAATTTTAAATCTTACATTTACCATAATTACAACTGCATGTCGCGATGTGCGAGCGAGCACGTGCCGAAGTTCCATAACGACATTGCACCATAAATACAAAGTCATGCGGTTACCTGCTTCACCTATGGTGGCTCAGCCCACGGTTTCCGCGGGCCGGGTGTTATAATTATTCAGGAATATCCTGAAATTTCCTGGACTCAAATTTTCTGGTGTTCTTTGAACATTTCTATGGCAGTCGATTTCTTAGTTTACCAAACTCGCCCGAGGCCTCCTTCACAGGTGTGGTTTTTACAGGTGGTGCACAACGGGGCTGTGTATAACAACATGTACTACATCAATTTAAAAACCAATATATTGCCTGCTCTTACTTTAGCTGAGCTTCCTAGGGCGCAGTGTTCGAGTGCAAATGATTTATGTCCGAATCTCGCTACGGTTTTATTTTTTTTTTATTAACCGAAACTGTTTTATGTGCGTAGACATAAAAATATTTTTAGTTACACCAACCATAACTTACAGTTTCGGACAACCAAATAAGAACAATATTTTGTTTCAAAAAAAAATATTTAATTCCCCCTATAAAAAATATTTTGATTGCGGAAAACAAGCTGTGTTTATTCAACAAAACCGTTCTCCCAGTACAGTCAGAAGTGAAAAAGGAAATAGAAGTAAGACAACGTTATGTAAATTACGGATCCGGAATCAAGATAAGGAAGGGCAGTGCGGGAAAATGAAAAACTGCCGAGCAGTAACAAATCCAAATCGCGGTGTTGCCTCGAGCGTACTTGCCAAACAACAGAGGCTGTAAAAACAGGGAAACAATATTCGCTCCTTTACGGCTTTCAAAGGGACGGGTTTCCCGGCACCGAAAGAGGGGAACAGCGAGCTGCCCTCGGGGCCAGCTTTACGACCACGACCAACGCATGTGAGGTGCGATGCCTCTGCGTCTGCTTTGAATACAAACGGTGCCTGTTCCAAAGGGGATAAGTCGTTGCAGAAGTCCTGACACAATACACAGGTAAAACGGCCGCCTATAACTAAAGACTTGCAAAATGCGTGTTATTATTTACGGACAGACTGAACAGCAGGTTACTGTGTGTTTGACCGACTTCAGTCATTGGTAGGACATATGTATGGTACACCTAGGAGAACTCTTGAGCCAGCAGGATTTTACCAGTTGTGAAGCATCCAAGCCCTTTTAATATCAAGCAGGTAGGTGACATTGATTAAATTGCAGCGGCCAATAAAACCACTGACTGGGTTCACTTGATTACAAGGCAGTGGAGTATGTCCTATCACCGAAAGATAACGTGAATATCGCACGTATCTGCATAGAACGCAAACTCCACCCGTACACGCCAGCAAGATGACGTCACTGGACAACAAAACGTCGGAACACCGTTCACCAATCAGCACCTGGTAGTTTAATTGCCAACTGGCAGCCCAACCAATTACAGTGGCCGGCAGGTATCTGGGTGCGTGAGCTCCCTAGTCATGACGGGTTTCTCCTTTCCCCTTGCCCACCGGTTTCCCATCTCTTGGGCGACCCCGCTTCAAGGTGCTGTGACGCGCCCAGATAACTGCCAATAGAAGTAGGGAAACCTTTCGCATCATGAAGTAGTTAATAAGTAGGGTTATATCTTTTTCGCGAAAGAAAAAAATGCTTGTGATATACTTAAACATCCTACGTCCACAGAGAGATCTTCCTTTGGTTATACGCCGTGCGTCTACATGAGAAGACGTATTCCTATTTGACTTGGCCAATCAGCATAAAGTACTCCGATACTGAACGTCCATGATTAGAGGTCAGAGACTTGAAACACATGACTTTTTAAACTCATTCAACCAAGAAAGTGCATGCGAACTAAAGTGTCTTCGAGTAGAACTGGTATTGAAATCTCTTCGCGAGAAACATTGCCCCTGTTAATACGACACAAGGTCCGTCACTAGAGCCTCGCACAGTCAATATCAGAAGTAGTACGCCTATATAAAACAAACCGGATTCTGCGAAAGAATCCCTGTTAAAGACTATTCAACTGAGCACTTTTGGAAGCCCTGCTTAAGATCTACTTGTATGCACATAGTGTATTCTTCCACAGTACGTACAATTAAACCTTTCGGACCTAGTTTCCTTTTCGGTCTTAAGTGTTGCAAAAAAAATTATGATGCACGCTGTACTTTAGAAGAAACAACACTTGTTTCGTTGCCAGTCAATGAGCTGTAAGCTATATGTCTGGCCACAACTACATGAACCAATTATGACCTTGACCAGTAAGACGGCTTGCGAATCATTAACAAACAGGTAAGATCCTTGGTCATTGAGTTTCACAGTGTACAGCAAAGACCAAAATTGACCTACATGTGCATAACGTACACAACTGTGTACAGTGAGACCGAATGGGTTAACATTGCCATGTGACGGAACACTTTATTAATGCGTCGGTCAAGAGACACCTGTAAACAATATTGACAAATTAAACATTGCATTTACAACAGAAAGCAGTATTAATCTTTTCATGTTCTTGAAAAGTTTAACAGTTTTCGTTCAAAGTTAAGACACGGGACTTTACTGGACTCATGGCAGTCAGTTATCCCATTAAAATATATGCACCTGTTAGTAGTGATATTCTACAAAGGTGCATTTTAAAAGTGCTCACATTAACGTGGACAACCTTTATAGACTGCTCACTGTAAAGTGAGCAATTTGTAAATGAACCTTGGAAAAAAGTAACTGACAAATGCATGCATATATTTTAATGGGTGCACTGAGTGACATTCGCCCAGTAAAGGTTGGTAATGATGGATGGAATATGGTTTCATATCTTAACGTCGAATAAAAAGTGTTAGGTAACAATTTATGATAATTTAAAATTATTTCTTTCTCTTTCTGTTTTTTATATGCATCGAAATGTAAAAATGAGCATATTTGTAAAATATCTACATTCTTAATAATTTCGCAGTTTCATTTGACCTACACATGAATAAAGTAATGAGGCCCATGGCAACATCAATTTTATATAAGGAGAAAGAATACACAAAGTGTATACAAGTAGATCTTAAGCAGGGGGAATAAAAAGTGCTCATTTTACCAGCAAGAGCCTTTATTAGGGATCATGATATGCAAATGAGATCAAATAATATTTTGATCAATTGAATAAATAATTAGATTAATTAACCGATTAAATAAACAATTATTTAATCTCATTTGCATATAATGATTCGGCACCTAGTCCACTCTTGCATCAAATACAACTTAGGCCACTCTTGTGCAAAATACACCAGAATTGGCATGCGTTTATGCACTCCACCCACAAATAAATATAAAAAAATTATATTAAATGACCATTATACCACTCTTACACCAACATTAACTACTATATAATCAATTACAACCCACTCCTCTGGTCAGTCGGCAACAGGCCCTCACAGAGGCCACACCAAACCTGCACTGCCAATATCACCCTTATGATACTTCAACCTTTAAAGAACAATAAAAATAATAAAAGATTTTAATATCAAAGAATTCTTTAATATAAAAATCAAAACATTCTTTAAATTATTGATTAATTTAATTAATCAATTTAATTAATTTGTTAATAAAAATGTTTTGATATTAATTGTTTAAATTATAGAATTCTTTAATATTTTATTGGTGTCATAAGGGTGATATTGGTAGAGCAGGTTCTGTGTGTACTCTGTGAAGTCCTGAGGTCAGCTGTCCAGAGTAGTGGGTTGTAATTGTTTATATAGGAGTTAATGTTGGTGTAAGAGTGGTATAAGGGACATTTTTTATTTTTCTTGTTTGTGACTGATGTACAGAGTGAGTTAAATGGCCAGGTCGAAGTCCAGGGGCATATGGGTAAATAAAATAAATATTTTCGGCGAAGTAAATATTTTTTAATGAAAAAAGACGTTGAAATAGGGTACAGAACGAATTGCTTTAATCACTCCTCGAATATAATAAAAGTAACAAACTATTTCGGTGAAGTAAATGAAATACGTACGAATCATTAACCAAAACACTTGAAACAAATTCGTTAAACTGATTTTAATCAGGTGAGGAAACTGTTTTCCTTACTAAAGTAACAGGTCATCACTTTAATCATGCAGCATTGAATCTACAGCCACGTATTAAAGTGGTTACCAAATGGAACACAGAATTTACTTAAATTAACCAAACACCAAGCTAATGTAAACTTACAACTCCCCATCATGAAGACAATACTTAACCCCCATTGGCTCTCTAACATGCATCAAGCAAAGTCTTATAAAACTGAATAAATACAAAGAAATTAATTCAAACACACATTAAAACCGCAGCAATCCCTGTAATCATTTTCCAACAGCCGTGAAACTATCAAAGATTGCATACTTAAATAAAAAACCGAAGCATATATCCGAGCACGTCTGACATTAATAAACAAATTGAGAAGTGTATTGGCTAGAAAACGTACAATGCCTCGTGATACCCTACAAGGCAGGTCGATGCCCGGCTCTCGGAAACCAAAATTTCTCAGTCTACCTCGTCTCCTCTTCCGCCACACAACATGGCAAAGAAAATCAGCACAAGCTCTCACGATGCCCGAGACCACCCATCTCGCCATTTCAACCTAACCCTTGTCATGCTGCCAAGAAGGTAATATATTATTCTGCCCTGAGCTAAGCAGAGACAATACAGGACAAGGAGGGGAGAATTTCGGAGACTGTCCTCCCTCCTCCCAACCCCTTCCACAACACGGATGCCTCCGCTAAATGCCATTCCAAGAGTTATGGTCGCCCCACACCTTCCATGGCATTTCCAAGGACTCCATGTCTCATCAAGTAACATTGTGTACTCGACACTACAGTGTTTTGTGTCGCCCACTCAACAAAGGCAGTGCAGCCCAACACTACACACACACTCAGAAAGAATCCACCCCGATTCCTCACACTGTGACAAGTGGGGGGGGGGGGGGCTGCGTACCTATAGATACCTGCCCCATGGGAAGCAGGTCTCCGACCAGCCCTAACATTTTTCCAGCAAAATTTTTAAATATACGTGCATATATAATGTAAATATGTTTACTCTATGAAAATAAACCACTCTTCATAAGTAACAAGTTTATTTTATAAAGGCAACCAACGAACCTTTATACCGAATGTGTACATTTGGACAAATATACATCAATATTATGTTTCCATCAAAAATCAAACAGATAAGAATTCATATTGGAGTTGTAAAGTTCCATTATTTCAACAAAAAACCTATAACTTAAAACCCAACAGGATTTTTAAAAGGTAACTAACATATATTTTTTTATCAGTGAATCAAAAATTGTGTGTGTAATAAGGATATTTTACAAATATGTCCAACCGCTATTTGCAGAAATGTGTATATTCTGGACAAATAACATGATTTCAGCCTAAAATGTGTTTTACAAAAGGCAAAACCAGCGATATTTCAATCATTTTTTTCGAAAAGGTCAGACTTCAAGCAATTGTAATGCAAAACTGCAGCTCTTTTGGATCCATATACTATATAATTAGCAATAACTTAATTTTTCCTCCAGTCTTGAGCCAGCAGTTGTCGAAGTCAGATCGTCTTGGAAGTGTACCACCGACTGAGTGTACTAATCAACAGATTTCACCGAGAGGTTTACATCAACAGACTTCTCCAATACATTCATCTTCCACAAGCTTCAACAGCAGGTAATATGAATGATGGGCATTACTTCGAAAATTTCGATGAAGATTATATAAGAGTAATTACTGCCATTATAGCATATGGTCAAACCAAGATGCTTTTACGCATACATACATCGAGACTCTTTTGTTGCTACATAAAGAATATCTTGTAATATTTGTGGGACTCGAAATTCAACATGTGTATCCATTGCTCTCTGAGGATTTAAGAGGCGATAATGACTTAGTGTCATATTTGCCTTGTGATGAAGATTGTCTGTGTTGTACACCAGCTGTCTTTAATCAGCTAAACATTATACATTTGAGGAGAGATTGTGTAATGCAAATATGTCAAAACGTAATGCAACTTGCTAATCATCCCATTTTACAAAGATTCCAGAATTGATGAAGTTGATTCAGAAGCAACAACTGAGCTTTTGTTAATCAAACTAGACTTTTAAAATTTTGCAATTGAAACAGCCTAATCATGATGTGTTTTTCAGAAGTGTTCGAAAATTACCAAGATAATTCCTTTATTATTAAAGAAACCATAATTCTGTATGCAACTGCCGATAATGACACAAAAAAGTTGTCATTCAAAGTTCCGAAACCTTGGTTTACCTAAAATGAGTTTCAGACATCAAACATACGATGTACATGGTTTGAAATGGGACTCTGGTGATATAGCTTATAATGACTGTTTTCACTACATGAAAGATGTGCTGCTCGAGGACTACTCTGTATATGTGCTGGGCAATACACATAAAGAAATTTTAAAAAGGCCGACTAAAACAGAAATTGTAAACATCAGAAGTTATCATGAATGTACAAGCATTAATTCGCTAGTAAAATGCTACAATACCAATAATTGTGATAAAAAAATGCTGTTCGCAATGCAAAAGCGAAACTACAAGAGAGTATTTGTACCAGAATCCTACTTACATCTAAAGATAATAATTTAGAAAATTGATCTGTTACAGGTGACCTGTGAAAAAGCTTTCAATGGAGATATTTAATCCAGGGCAGTCGTACTCCAATATTACTCCAGGTTACAAGAGGGTGTGGCTCCAGTCTCTAAACAACATATACTCTGAATTCCAGATGTGTAACAGAGAAGAACATTGGTTCTTTGCGCAAAGTTTCGCCAGAAATAAATACATAGAACGAGTATTTTGTTATGAGCATGATGACTGTCCAGTGTTTAACATGCAACCTGATAGCAAACTGCCTTGTTCATCTTAAGATGTGTGTTTTAAAACAGAAGCTAAGAAATTACTGAAGAGCCTGGATTTAGACAAATTAAATATAAACTCAATAGGGAGTTTTATGACAGCCCGGCCATGTGGACTGAAGCATATAATAACAAACAACACTGCATGCAAATGCAAGGAAGTAGCAGCATTAAAACATCGCCTTGCAGTATGAGGGACTGTAAGGTGTGGCAAAGTATTGTTTGTATTTGCAAGTTTGATTTAACTGAGCTGAAATAAGGAAAATATCGAGGTGATTATCTTTGAACCTACTCGGCAGTACACTCCTGGCTATGTGTCAAAACTATTTATTCTTTAAAAAAACATTAATTATTTTGTGAAATAAAAAATGTAATGAACAAACATACAGCAGCATGTTAGTTATGATGGAGAGGTTTGACTCATCATTTCAATATGCTAGTGCTACTCCAGGTTACAGGCGAGTGTTTTCGACATGAAGAAGATGGTCCACTAGAAATTCAAATGTGCAACGAAGGAGAACATTGGCTTTTCTCATTAAACAGTCCAACACAAACTTTTAAAGTTTTCGACATTTGGTATGGGCGAAATACTTGTAATTTATATAATTAACAACCTGACTGCAAGCCACCTTGCAATTACAGTCAACTAGAATTTAAAGCCTTTTCTAAATTCATAACGAAACTTATGCCACACAAGAAAATTGAAAACTTCATGCTGAAGTGATGTTGCTGTTCTGTATGTATAGTGTGGACAGAACATTGCAACAACAAGGAACATGTTACCCAATAGGTAATCGAGAATTCAAGTCGCCCTGTGGCATGTGGCAATGAACCATTTGGTTAAGCAAGAACACTTAAATGACAGACTATATAAAGGAAACCATTCAGTATTAAAGTGTTAGTCATGGCTAATGTCTTCAGCCCTGCAGTCGCATATGAGGTCCTACATGTAGGCTACAGAAGTGTATTATTTAAGCTGTACGACAGTATTCTACAAGTTCAAGTGTGTAACAATATCGAACATTCGTATTACATTTTCGATTCCAGTCTTGGTACTCGCTTTGGTGAAGGCTTAGCATGCAACCATTGTGATGGGAAGTATCTGTGCCCCAAGAGTGAACTTCCATCTACATTTGAAGAGCTGATGTCAGCCAGCCTTATTGAAGAAGTGGAAGGACTGCATGGATACAGGGTAATTGCCTACCAACTCAACAGACCTCATCAGGGAACTACACACCATTGGAAGGAAATATGTGATGGAGACATCCACAACTTAATTTTTGTGTAAGGTGGGTTAGTTTTTCCATCAGTGTGTAATATTTATGCATGTGATGTGGCAAATTAAGAATAATGGATCCAATGGTCCCACTGTTCACAATAAAATACAAGTATGCCTTTTTTTTACTAAAGGTTTGTATTCTGTAACTTACAGCTTATTATGTTTACTTTTTGTTGTAAAGGAAATACATGAATCCGGCATTAATTTCAAATGTATGTATTTCCAGCAATTTTTTACAGCATGTAGTAAACTAAATACCAATGATTCCAATTTAACTGACTGCAGCAGTTCTGTAAACAGTACAGAAAGCACAGATTAGATCATAAGTGCAAGCTTAAAGGTGAGTCCATTGTAATATTATATTGGGAGAAAGAAAATGATTGAAACATATCTTTTATAATACAGGCATTGTTTTGCCATTTCAGTATTTCGAAGAATTTCATAATAATTTTCTTACTTTATATCATTATAGCAAAAACATGTTTGGTTATACATCTCATACTGAGTGTCATCAAAATGTTATGTGCATCGAGCAATAAATTTAGCAAAATAAAATTCTGTCCTCAAACACATTTTAACTTGCAAATATAGAGAATGAATTATCAATATATATACATTGTTCATAGCTAATTTTTCTCAGTTGGGTGGTGGATAGCAAACTCATAACATTAAGTTCTTTCATTCAGGAAATCGCTATGTTACCATGAAACCAGGCAAGTCTAATGTATCATATGAATTGTGGTGTTCTGGAATTATCCAGGTATTTATGGAGTTTTGTGATTTAATGTTCCATTTTAAGGTTATTTATTTTCTGTTGGGAGATGAAAAAAGTCATGAATTAATTCACTGCAATAATATGACAAAAACTCCTGTTTTTTGTATGAATGAAACCATACCTCATCCATGTAGTATCGAAGATGTGCATTCACATTGCCTTGAGACATACCAACACTTGGATGAATGGGTTGTATTTCACAAAACCAGTGCAGAAGAAACATTTTCTCCTCGAAAGTAGACTTCAACAAGGAAATCTGGATCCACTTCAACGAAAATGTCTGAAACCATTGTTTACTGAAGCTGCAAACAGCTTATAAATTTTGTAACAACCAAAATTTACTTATGTGAAAATACTTTTGGATCACCTTGTGTTAAAATATTTGTGGGTCATCTTCTTATCTTAAATATTTGTGGATCATCTGGTGTTAAAATATTTTTGTAATTCTTGCTGACTGTGTATGTTCCTTAAAAAAAATTATGTATATATTTTGAAATAGCCTATACCTCTTAAATTTGCCATGCATTTTTGAAACAAACTTTTTAAATGCCTGTTTATGTATATATTGTGGGACAGCCTGTATTTTGTGAAATATTAGGTGTATTTTGAAACCTCCTGTACTTGTGTAATATTGACACAAATTGTTTAGAAAATTCAAATTTTTGTACAAATTATTGAATAAATTTTTATTGAAATTGTGTTATAATGAACACATTTGCGTATATTTATTTTGCCCTTACAAAATGTTTTGTGTCCCCTGTGAAAAAGATTATGTTGGTTAATAAAGTGTGATGAATGTTTTGGTATCCATTAGAAAAATTATTCTGATTAATAAAAAGAGAGAAAAAACAAGTGGATGGTTCTTGTGAAGTTTAGTCACTATTAAAATCATATATACTATGATAATAAGTAAACAGATAGTTCTTAACTAAAAAAAAACACACAAACTTGTGTCTTAAGAGTAAAAAAATATACTCGATGCAATTAAAAAAAATTGCTAAGGCAAATTCTTGCCTGAAGGAAACATAGTTTTAGAATGGTCATAATATCCTTTACAAGAAGGCTTAAATGCTGTATATCATTCTACATACAAACATGAAACAGGCTTCTTCCGAAAGCTCTAACAAGAAAACTTAAAACAATTTCTGGCATTTACCCTTTAAAGCTTCAGAGTGAATCCTGTGTGCAAAAAAAATTTATAACAAGAGATGCTCACGAACAGAGCACACCGGTCTTTTTCAATCAATGTTAAACAGAGAATATATATATATATATATATATCTCTCTCTCTCTCTTATGAGGTATGTCTACTAAAATAGGAATGAGCAAACTACTCCCTAAATTGCTCAACAGACTCCACAATATAAAAATAACTGGAGGCGAGCACTCTTAACTGCATTCGAAAAACTTTAATGAAAATATTGTATACAGAAAATAATGTTATTTCAAAGAAACTCTGTCGTACCATTTCAGTCCAAGAGCAGCGTTCGTAGATTTTGTGCCTGTTAAAGCATTCTCCAGCAACATTTCTGGCCAAGCTTGTAAATTTCTTGTTTGTTTCCCCCAACCCTGCTTTGTCTTCCAGGCCCATCGTGCCACAAGTGTGAAATACCTTTTCAGGGATACCAGCAGCAGTCATGTTCCCGTTGTTCCCCAACCCAACTAATTACAAACAGCTCTTCCATGCACATAAAATTTTTAATACATAATTATCCAACACAAGTAAACAAAATTAGTTGTGATGCATTGCAAAATCCTGTGGTGAAGTTAGATTAAGCAATAGTGTGGGTTCTGGGTTTAAATCCCAGGTAAGGCATGGATAATATAGATTATGGGTTCGAATCTTGGGCAAGGCATGGGTTCTTTTCCTGAGTAGTATAATTCAGAGTCCTTACACAATACTATAAGAATAGACGGAACACTAATGCATGCAATACTTGTTAAATAATTACAATTAATAGATATTTCAAAAACCGTATGTGCTGTATTTCAAAGACTATTACGTTCCAGAATCATATACCATAATAAATTATGTACGAAATTTGTAAATAAACATACAATTCAAAATTAAATGTAATTGCTAAAACCAAATAAATATGCATATTTCTCATTAAAGTATCAGCTCAATAAAATTGTAAACGAGGAAAATTCCAAAAATGTGTTAATTTGTTAAAAAAATCTTCTAACTCCTTAAAAATCCTATAATTTCGCGTTAAAATTATTTAATTAATTAAGTAAATCATATTTACTTTAGTAAAATTTCGATTTATTATCAAATGCAACCAATTGCTTTGTTCTTGTAGGATCCCATGGAATGGCGGGAGGTGGGTGTCGGGAAAATATATACACGTGCAGGAGCTGCAGCCGCCATTCATGAATCAGTCGCCATGGAGGTAAGAGCTCCTCTGTGATAGCATTAGACACCCAGCACGCACTGACCATTGCACCCCTTGGCGGCCCACCGGGATGGGGCTAGCCGATCACTGCTTCAGCCTGGGCGTACAGCCATCTGCTGCGGTCTGCTGCATCCCTGCCAGCCTACTGCGATGGGGCGAACATCCACCAGCAGCTCTCGCCAGCCCACTTCCAACATGGGCGCGCAGTCAGCATCGGTCGCCTGAACAGGCCTAGGAGGTGGGCAGCCACCAGCGACCAGCACATACCCCCCACCCCCACGGGCTCTGAAGTCTCTAGCTTTGGCAGACGATCTCCTGCACATCTCGCCAGCTTCACTACTGCTTTAGGTTAGTAAATAGTAATAATATTGAGGGCTTTTCGATATCGCCCTTATATGTTCAATTACTTTTATGCATTTTTAACAAATTGATTTTTATAAGCACTTAATTATATAAAAAAGTTGTATAGTTTTTAATCAGCATTATTTTAAATTCTTTTTTGGAATTTTTTCGACTATTAAAATTTTATATCGGTATAATTTTGCTTCGTTACTAATCACTTTTTTTCGGAATTTCTTCGACTTTTAGTTTTCCTACTTAGTTTTTCATAAAATATTTTCCAATTTAGAAACTTTTACTGATTTTTGCAAATGATTTAACCTCCTAGTAACTTTTATAGCTTTTTAACTAACTTTATGAATTTTAATAAACTCTCAACACAAATAGTTTAACATTTTTACAATTGGCTTAAATGTTAGTAATTTTGTTAGTTTTAAGCATTTTACAGAGTTTTAAGTATTATTGTTCGCGGTTTAAGTAATTTTTAGTAGTTTTATGTATTTGAAAGGGTTTTAAGTATTTTGTTCATTGTTTAAGTATTTTTTAGTTGTTTTAGGTATTTTCTATTGGTTTTATGTATTTTGAGTATTCTCACAGAGTTTTAAGTAGTTCTATGATGTTTAAGGGTGGGTTGTTGTGTGTTTGGGTGTGAATGATGGAGCAGTGAAAAACAAAGAAGGAACAAAGCCTGGTTATGATAAGCATGTCTGGAGGGCTACTAGCCCTGCCTGACTCACTGCTCAGAATGCGATTTTTTAGTGAATGATGTCTGTGTAATGGATGAATGAGCCTTGGGTAACTAACATTCTTAATATTTTGATGTGTGATGGGGTGGCTTGAACATATAATTTAAATTTAAATAGTTTTAAAATACGTGTGTGACTGCGAGTGTGAGTGCAGGGGAAAATTGTGGTTTCATTAAACTTTAGAAGGGTCGTTGGCATATCTTTGAGAGGCCATTTAACAGAGTTTAGAAGGAGCCATTGAATGTTTTTTTTTTCCCATGTCTGGATATGTACCAGATAAATTTTTAAAAATTATTATCTTTTCATGTAAGTAGGATGCTGGTATAAATATTCTCTTATTGTTTTGCTTTCTCAATTGCGAACAGAACATTTTTTTATCACAATGATTAGTATTGTAGCATTTTACCAGCGAATTAATGATCGTAGAGTCATGAAAATTTCTGATGTTTAAAATTTATGTTTAAATCAGACTTTTAAAAATTTCTTTATGTGTATTTCCCAGCACATATACAGAGTAGTCCTCGAGCAGCGCCTCGTTCACATAGTGAAAACGGTTATCATAAGCCGTATCAGCAGAGTCCCGTTTCAAACCATGTACTTTGTATGTTTGATGTCGGAAACTCATTTTCAATTCCTGATTTAAGGTAAACCAAGGTTTCGGAGCTTTGAAAGACAACACTTTTGTGTCATAATCGACAGTTGCATAAGTAATTGCGAGTCTTTTAACTATAAAGGAATTGTCTTGATAATTTTCGACCCTTCCACAAAATACATCATGATTAGACTGTCTCAAATACAAAATTTTAGAAGTCTATTTTGATTTACAAAATCGCCTCTTAAAACTTCAGAGAAAAACAGATAAACGTGTTGAATTTCAAGTCCCACAAACATTAGAAGAAATTCTTTACATAGTAACAAGAGAGTCTCGACGTATAGGCTTTAAAGTGTGTTGGTTTGACCGTATGCTACAATGGCATTAAACACTATAACACAATCTTCATCGCAATTTTCGAAGCAATGTCCATAGTGCATATTACCAGCAGTTGATGCTTGTAGACTGATGAACGTATTGGAGAAGTCTGTTGATGTAAACCACTTGATGAAATATGTAGTATGTCTCACTGAAACCTGTTGATTAATACACCCACTCGGTGGTACACTCCCAAGACGATCTGACTTCGAAAACTGCTGGCTCAAGACTGGAAGAAAAATTAATTTACTGCTAATTATATAGTATACCAATCCAAAATAACTGCAGTTTTCTATTACAATTGCTTGAAATCGGACCTTTTCGAAAAAAATATTGAAATATCGCTGGTTTTGCCTTTTTAAAGAAATATTTCAGGATGATATCATGGTATTTGTCCAGAATATACACATTTCTGCTAAAAGTGGTAGGAAATATTTCTAAAATATCCTTATTACACACACGATTTTTGATTCGCTGATAAAAATATATACATAAGTTGCCTTCCAAAAATCCTATTGGGGTTTAAAATATGGGTTTTTTGTTGAAATATTGGAACTTTACAACTCCAATATGAATTCTTATTGGTTTGATTTTTGATGGAAACATAATATTGATGTATATTTGTCCAAATGTAAACATTTGGTATAAATGTTAGTTTGTTGCCTTTATAAAATAAACTTGTTAGTTATGGACATTGGTTTACTTTAGTAGAGAAAACTTATTTACATATATGGATGACGTTTAGAAATGTTAGCTGGTAAAATATTAGGATATAAAAATATTTTTATAGACATTAAATATAATTTTTTATATATCTAAATTTGTTCGTTTAAAAACATAATATTTGTGTTGTTACTTAGACTTCTCTCAAATCGGTTTTTCTAGGGCAAAGTTTCCTGAACTTGAAATAGTTTTATGTGGTTTTTCTGGGGACGTAAAATTATTCTTGTCGAGGCAGCATTTCCAGGCAGGTGACTTTTGCTGGTCGGAGACAAGCTTCCCATGGGGCGCAGGCGCGCTGCTCTGCACCTGTCTTGACTCAAGTAATGGGAGGCGGATTCTTTGTGAATGTGGGCATAGAGCTGGGTTGCAAGGCTTTTGTTGAGTGCTCAACACCAAACACTGCACTGTCGAGCACGCGACATCACTTGATGCGATGTGGAGTCCTTGGAAGGGTGGGGGGAGAAACCATCACTCTTGGGACGGCGTTTAGCTGAGGCATCCGCTCTGGGGTAGGTGGTGGAATGTTGGAGGACGGTCTCCGAAACTCTCTCTTACTTGTCCTGTGTTGTCTCCGTGCCTCTCGGGCAGAATAATATATTTCCTTCTTGGTGGCATGAGAGGAGTTAGGGTGAAACAACATTTTATTTATTTTTACCCGTTTTGTGCGTTCGGAAGAGGAGACGAGGCAGACGGAGAAATTTTTGGTTTCCGAGAGCCAGGCGTTGGTTGGCCTGTCTCGTTGGGTACCACAAGTCATTGAACATTTCCAAGCCAATACACTTTTCAATTAATTTATTAAAGTCTGGCGTGTTCGGCTATATGCTTCGGTTTTTTATTTATTCATGCGATTTTTGAGACATGTGCGGCTGTCAGAAATGATCTGAGGAATTGCTGCGATTTTAACATGCGTTTGAATTAATTTCTTAGCATTTTCATTCAGTTTTGTAAGGCTGTGCTTGATGTGTGTTTAGGGAGTCGATGAGGGTGCAGAATGTGTGACTTCATTATGTGGAGTTGTAATTTTATATTAGCTGGGCATTTGTTTAATTTAAGTAAAGTTTTTATTCCATTCGGTAATCGCATGAATACGTGTCTGTATATTCTATGTTACGTGATTAAGGTGGAGATCAGTACTTTGCTACGGAAAACAGTTTCATCGCATGATTAAAATCGGTTTATCGAATTTGTCCCCAGTCTTTTGGTTAATGATTTGTACTTATTTCATTTGCTTTGCCGAATGAGTTAGTTACTTTTTTGCTATTCGAGGAGTGATTAAAGTAATTCGTTCGGCAACATGGTTCAACATCTCTTAATTTAAAAATACTTACTTTGCTACAAATATTTATTTAAATACTAAGTACGGCCCAAGACTTTTGACTTAGCCGTGTAGCCCACTCCACGTTTTAGTCACAAACAAGAAAAATAGGAAATGTCCCTTATACCACTCTTACACCAACATTAACTCCTATTTAAACAATTACAACCCACTCCTCTGGTCAACCGATCCCACGACCTCACAGAATTCACACCAAAACTGCTCTGCCAATATCACCCTTATGACAACTTTTTCAACACCAATGAAATAATAAAAAATTGTGATATCAAATAATTCTGTAATATAAAAAAGTGACATCAAAACATTCGTTATCTAATCGATTAATCGAGTTAGTTTAATTAATCGATTTGATTTTTAACACCCTCCCAACAGGCATTGACCACTAATAATTATATTTTATTACAGCCTCAGAAGTTTACCTTTGATGGTGGTGAAATTTGTACACTGTGTTTATTAGCCACATACCAATATTCACATCAAAAAGAGGCAGCAAGATAGAAAATGACTGGAAGAAAAAATTTTGCAGGGCCATAAAAAGTTCTCACTTTACCGTGAATAGCCTGTATCAATGATTCGGACTTGGAGTGTACAAATATGTGCACGACTTCCATTAATAGTTGGACGATAACACCGGTGAAACATTGAACATACATGATTATAAACGTGGCCAGTGTCAGCTGTCAGAATGCATTTAAAGTGAAAGGACACAAAAATTAACATCCTAACTACTATATGAATGCGAAAGTTTGTCTTTGTCCTTCTTTCACGTCAAAACGAAGCAATGGATCGACGCGATTTTTGCTCAGATATAGTTGAAGGGTCGGACAGTGACATAGGCTACTTTTTATTCCATGAAAATATCTCATTCCTTTAAGAAAACTATTATTGTAAATAGGTACTGGATTAAGCTTTTCTTAGGATTGATTATTGCATAAAAAACATTTGTTAAACAAAAATTTTCCTCGCTTCTCCTTTCTTTGTTGTCCATGGGCTGTAAACATTTCCTTCCGAAAAAAGCCGTAGTGGGCGAGTGGCTAGAGTTGTTCCGATTGGAGCCGCAGTGACCGAGCGTAGTGGTAACTCGCTGGACTTGCGTTCGAGGGGACCCGGGTTCGATTCCCGTCCAGTCATCCTGATTTTTGGCCTTCCATGGTTCCCCGGAACCACTCCAGGCGAATGCTGTGATGCGTCCTTCACAAAGCACCATTGCCCATTCCTCTTCCCCATGCAGATTGCACCATCCCTTATTACCTAGCTGCCGACGAGACGTTAAGCCCAACTTACATACGTACGCACTCGCTTTAATGATGTGTTCGCATAAGGACAACTGTATTTCTTACTAGGCATTACCGACGACCCTGTTATCTCTCTGTTTGGTCCATATCGAGTTTAAACGAAATATTATAATTTATATATAAAACGCAAGTAAAAATGCAATTTAACCAAAACTAAGGATATTTTTTGTTATAGTCCATTCACGGTTTCTTTGGCCTTTTTGAATCAAAGCTTTGAAAAATCTCCCCATGTATGACGTGTTTAGTTATTTCCAACATATGACACATATCACAAGCGGTTTATACTTGTGTTCATAAAAGCTACTTTTTTTAATATTAAATTGAAGTGTTATTCATATTTTGTGCATAAATAATAATGTTTCATTTGTAAATAATCTGAATAAAAATCAGGGAGAAAATAGGTATGTTGGTAGCTTCTGGTGAGAAATAGTCCTTATACAAAATGCTGTTACACTAAGTGCACACTAATGTGGCGCGTTATCCCCCTGGTGTAATCCTCCAGACTTAGTTAAGCTTAGTTTGCACGAGGCGGAAGAATATCCTGGAAGTAGAACTTTAGCAGGGATTCAGAAAAGGCTGAAGTAACTGTGAATGGACTATAACACAAGCGTAAAACGCTTCTGATACACGACATATTCAGAAAACAACCCCAAGGCGAGGGTATAGGGGGAGGGGGTTTTCAAAGATTTGATTCGATAGTGTGAAGACAGCGCAAATAGAGCTTAGACGGTCGTGGGAGTTATTTATTTATTTTCCTGAGCTACAGTGTACATGCAGTGGTTTCGACGGCGACTCCTGCGGATTTGGAAGTGCGATGGCGGCAGGGCATGAGGGCGCGGCCATTCTTCGACACGCCGCCGCTGTGTATATCCGGCGAGCAGGAGTAAACAAAGCAGCAGCGGCGAGAACCAATATGGGGGCCCGCGCGTAATATCGCGGGATTGTGGTGGGGGCGCTCTCTCCCGGCTTTCCCAGGGCAAACATTCCCGGCAGGCGAACGAATACTCGCCCGTTACTGTGTGCCGCGGCAAGGGGGTCCCCGCCCTCTTCTCCCCCCCCCCCCCCCGGATTTGGGCTCGCCGAGGAATGAAAAATTACGAAGTACTCACGAAGAGTACGGTGACTGCTCGTGATATTTCGTCCCGTT
The DNA here is from genome assembly GCA_029891345.1 of Dryococelus australis. Lineage (NCBI taxonomy): Eukaryota > Metazoa > Arthropoda > Insecta > Phasmatodea > Phasmatidae > Dryococelus > Dryococelus australis. Next base: position 42,971,808 of record CM056999.1, read on the forward strand.
TTCTCTTCTCGACAGTGCAGCGCTCGCAGGCTCCACCTGGCATAACTACGTCCTAGTAAAGGCAGTTCACGATAAAGTGAGCACTTTTGAAATCAACCTTGGAAAAGAGACACTGCCCCTGCCTGCTTATATTTTAACGGGCGCACTGAGTGACGTGCGCTCAGTAAAGTTGGTAACGATGGATGGAAAGTAGTTCCATTATCCTAACCTGAATAAAAAGTGTTAGGTAACCATTTGTGATGATTTAAATAATTTATTTCGTTTTATGTTTATTCTAATGCATCGAAGGCATTTACTTTTCTATTAATTCTACAGTTTCACCTGACCGACGCATGAATAAAGTGAAGAGGCCCATGGAAATTTTAATTTTACATAAGACGGAAGAATACAAAACGTGCATACAAGTAGATCTTAAGCAGGGCTTCAAAATGATCATTTTACTGTGAACGGCCTATTAAGACTGTTCACAAAAAAGTGAGCACTTTTGGAATCAACCTTATAAAAAAGTCACTGCTTATATTTTAACGGGCGCACTGAGTGACATGCGCCCAGTAAAGGTGGTAACGATGGACGGGAAGTAGTTCCTTATCTGAACGTCGAATAGAAAGTGTTAGGTAATATTTTGTGATAACTAAAATAATTTATTTCGCTTTCTGTTTTTTTTAAGCATCGGAATGTAAAAATGAGCAGATTTGTAAGAAAATTACTTTTATAATAATTTCACAGGTTCAATTGACTGACGCACGAATACAGTGATAAGGCCTGTTACAATGTTAATTTTGTATCAAACTGAAGAATACGCAAATAGCATACAAGTAGATGTGAAGCATGGCTTTCAAAAGTGCTCCTTTTACAGTGAATAGCCTATATTTTACACTGGTTTGTGAAAAAGATTTCTGGGGCACAAAGACTGCTTTTGACGTCTGTAGCAGCAACAAAGGTACATGGACAGGCCATATAGACGAAGCTTCAATGTGAACGAGTGTTCGTAGGGCGACAACAGTAGAATCCATTCACGATTAATTCCGAAGCCCTGATAAAAGTATCCCTTCAGGCCATTCCTCCGTCTAATGCTAAGGAAGCTTAACCAAGTATAGAAAATTACGCCAAAGAGACCCTACCATGTATTTAAAAAAAAGTGACGGTGAAATCGAGGGTAAACAGAAACCTGGCCACGCTTGCGAACACACGTAAAGAGCGACACTGGCACAGAAGTTTAACCAAAATTACGCTTGACTGTGCAAGCGTTCTATATTCATTTCAGTTCTAATAAAGCTGTGACGTCTCCTAAGGCAGAAAACTTTATGATTTCTAAAAAAAAAAATTTTGACGTGAGCTTCCAGTACCACGTTTCTTTGTAAAACAACCAATCGTCTCTTACCATTCCTTCCATTAGTAAAACATTTTTCTTTCTTGCAAGACTGATGTTAATATTATTACAAGTTGGTAATAATAGAGTGCAGTGTTAAGAATAACAAATGTACATATGAAAGTGTAATAAAATTGTTATTGACTGTGGATACAAACAAGAGAAACGGTTATACCAGCAATAAATATAGTCACTTACTGGAAATGCGTTACAGGTGGATTTGTTGGAACCACGGTGGCTAAGCGATTAGCACTCTTGCCTCCCACCAAGACAGACTGGGTTCGATCCCCGTCCGGATCACCGGATTTTCGCAAGTGGGAATTGTGCCGGACGATGTCGTTGATCGGGTAGGGGAGGGGGTTCTCGGGGATCTCCCGCTTCCCCCGCCCCTATATTCCTGTGCCGCACCATATTCATTTCAATCACCCTCATCGGCTGTCGAAACCTCGCTGATAAGAGCCGCCCAAATATTCTCACTTCACTTCACGGATCTGTTAACACATATAGATTTACATAGCATTCAATACATTTTATTATAATATATGCTTGATAGTTGTGTCTTGAAATATAGAAATATAATAACTTTTCATTTATTGTTAATTATTTTAATTTATGTTATCTGGTTTAGTAAATTTTTAACCCAAAATTAATAAATTATTTTGTGTTAATAACGCATATATATATATATATATATATATATATATATATATATATATGTTTGTAAAACTGTAACATTTACAATATATAAAACTGGGGAAAAAAAGTTTGACTTGTACAATACAGCCTTTTTAACCAATTTCACTGATCTAATGAGGGTTTTTTTTTCGCATACCGAATTTGATTTTTTTATAAATTGTGAACCTTGCACCGGTTTTATAATTATCTTCGTATATTCGCGTCAGTTATTTGCATAGTCTCTTTTCCTTTAATGTGAAATAAAAGCATTTAGAACAAAACGATTAAAATTCATATTTATTTACATTTACTATGATACATTTTTAATAGAACACAAGCATAATTTTTATGCCAACACTTGTATTGGGGAATAAATCTTTTTATTTAAGTAGAAAAAACATTTTAGTTGTTTTCTGCTAAATTAAATATCATCTATGCATTCAAATTTTTACTGGTATGTATTTGAACACATTAAATATAAGACTTCATATGTCTTTTAGAAGGGTAGTAAAATAAGGTCAAGTATTTTGTTAATCATAATTTGGCTCACTTACTACAAAGGGAAATATTTCACATGCTGTAAAATTTTCACATCACTGTATTATTGTTTTTCTACCAACACTAAGAATCTACATAAATTTATTAATAACCACGAGTTGCTAACTGTATGTAATAAAAGTGTTGCAACATAGCCAGGTAATTATCCATAACTCAACGAAATATTTGCGTGATAAATCTTACCTCATAATATACCAAAAAGTTAGCAATATCCTCATAAAAAATGCTCCTCTTACACGAATTTCCAGTAAATTGAGATACGAGTTGTTCTCCTTAAAAAGGTCATTAATCTTAATTTTTTTAATTCTCCAGGATACGCAAAGCACTATCAACTAATGCAAAAAGATTATACACAATTCGTAATTATAATGAGTTTATCGATCACTTAGTTAACTATGACGTTAATTCAGATTTAAAATATTTATGTATTTGAAATCCATAAGTTTGTTGTGATATTTATTGTTATTAGTAGTTTCAAAGAGAGGCCAGTTGATACATAGTTATAAATAACATATATGTGTGATATAAGATAAAATAAAATTGATAATCTACCCTTAATATATGTTGAAAAATATACGTCACCACATGTTTATAAGTCACGTAATGTCTAAGTATCGGGCAGAATCACAAAACTGAAGTCGTTGCTTGAGGTTATTTTTTCTTTGGCCCTCCTTAAGGGCGGGCATTGCGAGGGAGGTTCAGCGAAGCACAAAAGAGGTCCTTGCAATATTGAGAGCTGCCTTTTCACGCACCACGAGCCTTCGCAACGTCGGCTCAATAGCGCAAGAGCCTTTCGGCCCGCGGGGTCCCCCCATTACTTTCTGCTCCAGCATTCTCGATGACGGTATAATACCAGGTGAGCGGATCGTTGCGCGTGACGGGGACAATAGAGCTACACGGGCCCCGCTCCTTCGTTTTACAAAGGAACACAGACGTCCAGCGATTCTTACAATGCTCCAGGCACAGCCGGTAAAAGGAATTGCTTTCCGAGGGAAGCCGAGGTCTGCTGCATGCCTCCGCTTCACTCATTTTTATTCCAAAATTCGTGCCTGCTCCACGTGCTACAATGAGAAAGATTTTCCTTGATGCAGAATCAGTGTAATATTTAATATTAGGTTTGGTAATCGGGATATGTTCTCGGTGTGGAGGTTTGAGGTGCATGTCATTATTAGGTCACGCTCTCGTTGATCTCTGTTTGATCATGAGTAAGATGAATTAAAGGTAGGTATAGGCTGTTTGCGGTAAACTGAGCACTTCTGAAAGCCCTGCTTAAGATCTACTTGTATGCACGTTGTGTTTTTCCCGCGTTATGTAACATTAACACTAGCATGTGCCTCGTCACTTTATTATTACGTCGGTCAAGTGAAACTGAAATTATTATAAAAGCAGGTATTTTACAATCTGCTAATTTTTACAATTCGATGCATTAAAAAAACAGAAAGCTGAAGAAATAATTTAAGTTATCACAAATGGTTAGCTGCTATATTAATTTGGACTTTAAGACGTGGAACTACTGCTTTCACTCTATCGTTACCAACTTTACTGGACGAACGTTACTCAGTGCGCCCGTTTAAACACATGCATGTATAGCCTGTTCACGATAAAGTGAGCACTTTTGAGGCCCTGGTAACATTTTACTTTCAGAAATTTTGACCTTTAACCACTTTTTAAAATACACATTGTCATTTGAGTAATAAACAGAGTATTTATATTCGACCACACTCTGAAGTTAATGTCTAAGGCTAAAATAGAATATATTTATTGACTATTATTCCAATCGAGAGGGCTTTCAAAAGTGCTCACTTTACTGTGAACAGCGTACAGGAGCAGTAAATTTCCAATAAGGTTGATTTAAAAAGTGCTCACTTTATTGTAAACAGCCTTTAGATAGGTAGGTAGTGGGCTTAACGTTGCGTTGACAGTGATCTCATTGGAGACGCAGTAATTTGCTCATAGAGGCAGGAATGAGGAATCATCCCATCATTCGCCTGGAGTGATTTAAGGAAACATTGAAAACCAAAATCACGACGGCCGGACAGAGATTGAACCGAGGTCGTTCCAAATGAGTGTCCAAAATTTAACCAGTGCACCACCTCGCTGTGTTAGATAAATTGAAGAGCTAGTATATAACAATATTTGGAATAAATCATTCCGTTTATTTGATGAACTAATTATAATCTAATTAGCTTCCACAGAGAGGCCTTGCCTTCTTGGTTGTTGTAGCAGAAAAAAATACTGCATTTAAATTAGTTATTTCAGGATATGTATCCACTGATTCACAGTTATAATGTAATGGAAGAACCACGAATACGAAATGTTCTGCAACGATCTGCAGGGTTTAATATGTTTCTGAAGAAAGCTCTGACTTCATGTGTGCGAGGCTAATATCAAAAAGAAAGGAGGCTTGGAATATCAGGTAAAGCGACGAGAGTACTTCAAGCAAAATTACACGCAACTAAAGCGGGATCACATTTTAAAATACTAATTCGCCAGCTGCATTGACACTTACAACCACGGACTACAGAAAAGCATTCACGTTTTGTGCAATTCAATACGCCAATAACGGCGAAGACATTTTCTCCGTTGCCGTATTATAAGAATCGCAAAACGCAAAGGTCCGCCTGCACATCGACCAAACCAAAGCTGGAAATGGCACTGTGTTCACAATATTTGCTTATAGATATTCGTGCCTGAACTGCGTGTCGGGCATACTGGAACGAAAAATTCTAATGGCAATGACAAAGGTTTTACAGAGACTTGTATGATCGCCTTAACCGTATAAAAAAAAAAAAAAAAACATCCAAAGAGGAAACGTTTCGGAGCACCGGTATGAGCCACCCCTTCGTGTTTACGACCAGAACCAACAGGTGGAGGAACCCCCAGAAAGGGGGTTGCGAACCCGAACGGCTCCCAATCCGAACACCAAGGCACGCCAGAGGAGAACTAGGAACGAAGTCCGCCACAAGCGCGATCCTTGAAGCTAACGAAAGATTAAAACACAGGGCCGACCCCCGCCAACTTTCACGTCGTCATGGGAAAACTCCAAAACTTGAAAACCAGGCTTTTAACACATGCATACGCAACGCAAAAGAGAAATATTAGTATCAAATATTAATCTTTGACGTAGTTCACAGGATGTTACTATGGCAAGTTATTTTACCTGTTATTTAGTGAAAAGTGCTTTTAAACTCAGAAATAAAAGGTAACAAATTACAAATATCATTTTAATTTTTAATTTAATTTTAAATTCGGATGCGGACACCGACGCACCCACAAAGCCTCAATACCAATAGGGGAAAAAACAGAAACGCCTATTAAAAAAACACCAAAACAAACACGACTACTCGTTACATACAGAGTATTATGCGTTACAATTACTACGGTGCACCCACGAACATTTTACTAAATTATCATTAGTTAAGTTATACTTAAAAACAGTTAAGACACTTCCAAGCCTTTTTTTGTGGTTCTGCAGTATTTAACTAAGAGTTCATGAAGAAAGGTATAAAAAAAAAAATAAAAAAAATTGCCTGACATTTGCCGGGCGCTGGTGCGGACTCCAGCGCACAGGCGAAAAGAAGAAAAACCAGCTCATGGTCCCATAACACAGCTAGACTCTGGCTAAGGTTACTACTACTCAGGTTGGGAAGCTCAAAAGATTTAAGTTTGATAGCTAAAATGTTTCGCCACTAGGAAAGCGCAACTCTGGAAAACCCACAAGTGCCATGGAAACGAAGGAGCACGGGGTGACGTCTGAGCCAGGGTCAATGGTTCTCCTGGCGCCAGGTCACGGAGGGAAAGGGCTCGTGCTGGCAGTGTTTACATTCACACCCAGAGGCTAAGAGGAGTAACCGATAACATCAAAAGGTTCTTGAAAACATCAGGCTTTCTGGGAGATAGCCTCAGTACTGAATAGGAGCAGGTGACAAATAAAGCAAATATTAAGGGAGCATGTCTACCTATTTATGAATTTTAGATAGGATCATGGCCAGCCAACTGATCATGTATAAGGTAAGACCTGGAGGGCCGTATGGCTATGAAGTTTAGCGTCGCATGTGTACAGGATTTTTCTCTTATTTCATATGTTAAAAAACAGAATAACTGAAATAAACATAAATAAAATATTAACTAACTTCGTAAATAACTAAAATCTTCCTCTTTTATCATTCCCGCGGATTAAAATTTTCTTTAAAAATGATCTCTTTGGAACACTGCACACATAGCAGCGGAAATACCAATCTGTCGCATAAGAAATCTCAGTATGTTTCTTGTGGAATTAACATTGGCCATGGCACAACCCACGAAGGCGTACTTTACATCATGGCCAGTTATGGCTAGAAGTCTCGGGCAAAACTTGGACTGCCCGTGAACCACAAATTAGGTAAATAATTTAATATTCGCTTTAAAACAAACAATTATCGGATGGCAGAAGCAATACAGCATCCGATTTACTTACCGTGAGCGGTCTATGAACTTATTACAACAATATGTTAGAAGATTACTAAGCAGCAAAAATAAACGCGTCGTTACATCTTGATGAGGGTCTGTAAAGAAAAACGAGTCAACACTTTTATTTTACCAACGATAAAAACCTTTGGCCATTGCAATACACACGGCATGGCCAATCGATACATCTCGAAACACCACGTCGCGGTCACCAAAGGCATCAAGAGGCAGAATATAGCGTATTATATGTTTAACTTTAGATTGCAATAATTTCACTGTGAAGACATTATAAACATGTGACGTAAAATAACATCAAGCCATTAAACAATAATGAGCACTACATCTGCCATCTGGTGAGAAAAATGTGAACTGAAGACACACGTTGAGTAGAGACAGCCCAAAAATGTTCGCTACTTTAAAAGAAACGAACACACTGAAAATAAGATCATTACAATATTTTGTTACTGCTTATTGAATTTACAAGTACAAGTTTCAAACAAGCTTTTAAATTAAGGTTTCATCAAGCTACGTAATGTATATTAAAACGCAAACAAATGGACATAAAGGAAGATTAATTTCCATAAAAATTAAAGAAATACGACGCAGCTTTGCAATAAAACAGAAATTTGTAAACAAACGCATATTAGAGCAAATTAGGTTATAGAGAAACTGCCACAACATGGCAGGTAGGTTAAACTTACCCCAAAATTATTAGCTAATAATATGACGGAATAAATAAATTTAATAAATGTGATAAATGAAAAAGTTATATTGGTACACGTCAATAGAGAACTGTTACTGAAAAAAGTATTCTATACAGATTTTTAATTTTATACTGAGAAAAATTAAATTGAATGATTTTGAAGAAAGGCTATTCAATTGAAACAGAAAGTTACTGATATAACTAATGTTTCTAAAAATAGGATTTACTAACGTCATTTTAAAAATATTTAATTTAGCCACTTAAAACATGTAAGTTTACATGGCCTACTATAGCGCTACTTTTGTGATGCATTTGGTGAAAATGGCTGGTTTGTCCCTGAAATATGGCATAAAACCTCAATTGTTTTCATGCGACGATCTTGATACATGGAAGTCTAAAATTATATGTATTAGTACATTCGATGATCGTACACTGCCAGTATACAAAGTCAACCTGAAACCGATTACAAATTTTCGTACATACATAACACTAAGCTAAGATCATTTTATAGCCGTCATTCTAGTAATACAAGTGTAATTCACACCTAATACAACACAATACAATTTCTTCGCCAAATTTGGTAAGAATGGGTTGAGTGTTTCTCGACAAACAGTATAAAAACTTAAAATTTTATGGTGGCGCTAACTTAAAAAATGGAAGAGAAATGAGGCTCTGTGTAGGAAAATTTAATGGCTGTTATTGATACTGGCAGCATGCAAAGTTAAGTTGTGGTTTGTTTCGTTAGTAAAACATACTTATCAAAATATTCATATAGCCACCATTTTGAAGATAAGAGACTGACTTACTTAAAACGTAGGAGTTTACACCACTTCCTGCAGTGCAAATTGTTTGTCAAATTTGATAGTGAAAGAAATGTTAGTTGGGATATTTTACGCCCATCGTATGGCGCTACTGAAATTATTATACCAGATTGGCGGACACTGAAATGTATATAATTAATGCTATTGAGATAAGTGTGATTATTCGGAGTAGTTGCTAACTAACCAAATTGTATACTGGAGTGATCACATTAACAAAAGATCAGTAATGATTAACATTATAATTATCATTTGAAATATAACACTACTGAGTAAACTACCAAGCAATAAAGCAGTTAAATTTTCGAGGAGCGTTTAATTATTGCATTTGAAAGTTTGATGAAGAAACATAATATGTCCTTTTTAAATTATAAGAATACACGAAGCTCAATTTCAAAACGCTCAACTCATAATCATACTAATTAATCAAGAACGGAAATTTTCCACAAAAAAAACGCAGTTTATGGAGAGCCGCTGTGGGCTAACGACATGAGGGGTGAGGGGGAGCTGACCCCACTCCCTGGTCCCCATCCTTCCTCTATGTGAAACACCCTTCCCCCCTCCCCCCGCAAAGTGCACCACCACCCTCTGGGAGGAGTTAAAGTGTCAAGGGGGTTATGTTTTCCATTTTGTGGGATTGGGGGTCTGCTTTTCGCCTTCGAATCGGCCTGGAAGGCGCATTTTTGACCGATTTCCTTCAAATTTGGGGGAGTGATGTCTTTCCATCCCCCCCAATGGCAAATGGGCAGTTAGGCCCTTCGTAATCCTAGGCCTAAGTCTGAAGTCTTAAGTCTTAAATTTTTTGTCTTAAGTTTTACGTTTTAAGTCTTAAGTCGTACTTTCGCCATAATTGCTACTGCATGTCGGGATGTGCGAGCGAGCGCCGATAGACGCGAGCGAGCATGTGCCGAAGTTCCCAGACGACATTGCACCATAAATATTAATTCGTACGGTTACCTGGTTTACCTATGGTTGCTCAGCCCACGGTTTCCGCGGGCCCGACCCCTGGTATTATTATAACTACAGTCGATATTTGATACTGTGAATTAGTCTTTTCACACTAGTGAAATTATTATTCAATAGTCAATACAAACATATCATTTGGTTCTACTACATTAATCAGCAAATAAACTTTCCTTGCCTCGGCTGCCCAGATTTATAAAACAATTAGGTAGAAGCATTATATCTGTACTTCTGAAAGAAGTGAGGACAAATTTTACAGGGAAAACTTTACTGAAAGAGTTATAGCAGAATTTTCTAAGATTAAATTAGAAAAAAAAATCATATTATATCGAACTGCTGCCATCTGTAACTTATTTCAGTCTTTACTTAGCTGTAAATGTAGTTATTCTGGAGCAAGAAGTTCTCGTGGTTCATGATAGCAATTCAATTACTATCAAACATGACATGCATAAACTCAGAGAGTCGTCTGCAAATTGACTCTCCTGGCATTCTTCTTTTACGCCACTCGCACACCGGCGGCATAAAATAATGTCCAAAATAAATGTTACCTATAGGATCCACTTTAAATAACAGTTTTCCAATATATTTCCGACGAGCTTCAGGATCCAATATGACGACTTTAAAGTTCCATGAACAAAGTTATGGTTTCAACACAGTCCTCTTGGAATTTGCTATATCACAGCACGCGAAGCACTTCCAAAAATCCCCTTGCTTAGTATTACATATTGTACTACGCTGCCAACTATCCATCAATGTTAACATTTAAATATATTTATTTTAGTAATTGTTTGACATTACTATCTTAAAAGGCTTCATTAGAACATTATATAAGTACAACAATTCTGAAAATATTTCAATTTGTTGTCTTACTCAAATCGAAAACTGCAATTAAAGATGTAAACAAATAAACAAACATTTGCAAAACATTACAAGCTGTTAGAGTCGATAATTTTAATATGTACTGCCAGCAGGCAAAGTTATGTTGGAATTGATTGCATGATTACGACGATATAGCTGCCTATGTGGCCGCCATTATGAAAACAACTGCCTGACATAATTAAAACCTACAATTTTACATCATCTACTGCAGTACTACTTGCGTCTGCTAAATTTGTTATTATTCGGTTTATTGATTACCGAGATATCCTACATAGAAATGTGTTATTTATTTAAGTGGGCCTATCCTAAAAATGGCTGATAAAAGTGGTAATGGGTTGGCATATATGATTATTGTAAAAGATACTTTCAACAAACAAAATTTGGTTGACATTGGTTAGATAATATAGTAGATGTGCCAAATAAACCCAACATATTGGTTTGGCCGCAGTCTTGAAAATAAGTACCCATTCAAGTTTAGTTGCTTACGTTTAACTGGTCTGTCATAGTATTATATGCAAAACGGGGTAAGAGTTTCTTTCATATAGTTTTCGAGACATAATATATATTTATTTTTCCATTTGGTGCTATCTTCCAAAATGGTGGACTCACATCAAAATTCATTTTGAAATTGAATGGTACCATGATGCTCTGCTAGAGTACAAAATTTGATTTAAATCGGTTGAATGATTCCCGAGATGATACATCACTCAAAATATTAGAAATGCCGCCATATTGAAAGTGAGAGCCTGGCGTGATCGAAAATTATTAAAACCACGTTTCCTTACTAGATACTATATATGTACCGAGTTTGGCGAAATTCTGTGGAAGCGTTCAAAAATTGAAAAGAGAGGACACACGCACGTAGGTATATACTCATGCACAGACACACACATACACACACGCATACTCACAAACATACACACAAACACACAGACAGCAAAGTGATCTCATAAGCCTTTCGTTCCTTCGGGGAAAACTAAATATTAGTTCAAGTCTCATATCCTAATTGTATTTTTCTGGAGGTTTGGTTTTTTTATTACTCTGACGAATGCATTTACAAAAATACTCCACATTTTGTTGGTAAACCAGACATGATACTTAAAAAATTGTAATTTATGATAAATATAAAATATCTATGTGTGTGTAAGTACGAGTGTAAAATAGGTAGCTCTGGAATACCATTTCGTTACATAGGAATAGCGCTGTATATTATGGTCTGAAATAAAAGGTGTTATAAAGATTGTTACGAAACTTTGACATTAGTATCTATGCCAATGCAAGTCTGTAAAAACATCAATAAAACATACAATTGAATAAACACTACAAAAGGTAAATGTCATGGGTAACGAAATACGGCAGGAGTTGGGGAATACTGAAATTTATACATTTAAAAACTAACTCTCATGACAAAAATTTCAAGTAAGGTTTATGGGTATTTTTGCACCCTGCACACGCTCATGCGGAGTTCACAGTTTGACCTAATACACTTATACAATTCAATTTGCAACACCCGTGATTCTGATACAATGTTCGGAATTCTTGATTTTATGCGAGAAAAAAAGACGCCACATTTGAGATGAACGCGGTTTAAATTCCATGCTCATACACCATAACTTTGCGGAACGATCTACTCAAGAAAAGGGACGTTTTATCTATGTCATACCTGACAAGGACTTTCACTATTTTTACAAGAGTTTGCAAACAAGTGGCCGTGCAAGAGAGCTTGAAGGTGGAACCCCAGTCCAGCACGTTCGTCGTGCAAGCTGCGAGATTCTGCATGACACACTTTCAGCAGCTCAGATGAATACACTTAAGCCCTTTTGCGAGCCATAATTATTTTTTATTTCAACTTACTGTTTATTCTTCCGGCACTTTTAAAATATATCAATTCAATAGACCCATGTTTAAGAAAAGACCATGTATAATTTGATAAAGGCTGTTCACGATAAAGTGAGCACCCACCTGCATTAATTTTAACGGAGGCCCTGAGTGGAATGCGCCCAGTAAAGTTGGTAACGATGGATGGGAAATTGTTCAATAACTTAACGTCAAATAAATAGTGTTAGGTAACCATTTGACCAAATTGAAATTAGATCTTTTCCTCTTTGATTTTTTAATGCGTCTAAGTATAAGAATGAGCAGATTTACAACATATTTTCTTTTCTAATAATTCTACGGTTTCACTTCACCAACGCATGAATATAGTGTTGAGGCCCATGACAATGTTAATTTTAAATAACGCGGAGGAATACACAACGTGTACACTAGTAGATCTTAAGCAGGGCTTGCAAAGGTGCCCATTTTACCGTGTAAAGCCTATAGTAATAATGTATATAAAGTTAATGTAGTCTATACAATTTATGTATGATTTTTTTAATATAAATTTTTTATTTCACTGGCATTTAATTTAACCTTTACACTTTAAATGAGGCTCTAAAATATTTATTTTAATTTACCACCAGCACTATTGTAAGCGTAGAAGTGTTTAATTAAAGAAAACGCAATAACAGGTAGAAATTATTTACATCTAAGTGTCCTACGAACCGTTAATCAGCTACATAAATATTTGCGGAAACAACGTAACCAGTCATTATGAAGGAAATGGTCATGTTTCCAAAATTTTTCAGAAGTGATTTAAACTAGTTGTAGAGCTGCGGCGTACACGTTTCGGTGTTACACTCTAATTCCATGTTACCGTATGAATGGCAACAGCGTTATAGATAGACTTGTAGATGTGAGGTTTATCGCCTGATATAAGTCACAGGACTCCCTGACTGAGATTCAGATGGACCAAACTACTGCTCCTCGTAGTGAGAGGAATTACTCTATTCTCTCGAAACTAAGGCAATTCCCGAAACTATGTTCTTCGTTTCTGCTGACTATAATTGTTTGGAAATGCTTCGACGAAGCACGTTATGTAGGTTTGTTCGATGGTAAGTGACTCTTGACTGCCTGTTTTTAAAAGAAAATTTAATATCCTCATTATAGCGATGTTAGCTAAAAACAACCTGTTTTGCTTTCAGCTCTAAGCACAGCACAGAATCTTCGAAGAGAATTTATTAACTACCAATTGTAAATTTACATCTGGTTAGAGTAATGAGCTGACTGAAGAATAACAATGTAAATTTACCACAGGCATGCTTGGAGAGGATTCGTAAACGTCTAGAATGTAATTTATTGTCTAATAACTTACAATCGTCAATGTTGTGTGAAGTGTGGAATTCGCAATGAAAGTTTAATCTAACACCCGAGTGGATTGAAGTTAATGCTTCCAAAAAGAAGCGGTCTCCATATTTAATCGCTATTGTTCGCTAAATGCTTACGTCCATAGGTTGGAAACAGTATTTTAGGACTTGAAAAAATAACGCAGCGGTAAAAAAAAAAAAAATGAACTGCATTAAATAAGGTTAAAACACAAGTTTCAACGAAACTTGTTATTTCTTAGTTTGTTTATTCTGCGGTAACAGCTTTCACCATATGACAGCTCTCCTTTCCAATTAAAAATACCCACATTCGTATTCATTTACATTTCAATCCATATTCGATATATTACTGTAAACAGTTAACATCATTACATGTTCACAACCAAGTGGTTCCACGGTTAATTCGGTCTTGGCTGAAGTTTTACTCCAAACAGAGATAGTTTCGTAAGTTCTCTCTACTATATAGCAGGGGCTGTACTTGTAGCGGCTTATCACTGATTCTGCAAAATGAGCCCTCCAACTGTATCTAGGTTCTCTTATATTCAACCACGCACCAAAACAATATTCCGCCTGCTGAGAAGTATCCTTTGTCTGGCTGTACTACAGGCTGCATGCTAAAAGACCCTTGGCGTCTGACATTCATTTTGGCCTCGGTATGGATATGTAGATATTTCATAGAGTAACATTAATTTCTACAGAGAATAAAAGGTCAATTGCTTGTGTGCAAAACTTCGTTATTTTTGTCGTTACGTTTCGGCGGAAGACAAAATTAAAGCACTGTACTATTCCAATAGCATAACATTTAAAACGTTGCATTCTTGGGAAAGTTGAAATTTAATACTTTGATCATACTCACGATTTAACTATTATCAGTACAACACCGTAATATTTTGTGTGATTATCCCACTGTTAATATGAGATAAAATTAACAGGTAACAAAGCAATAATTGGAAATATTTCCGTGCAACTGTAGACGTTAACGAAACGCCTACACGCCTGTACTAAGATATGGCACATTTCAAGCAATTTGTTGCGATCCTGGGATGGCACTGTGCAGCTTTATATCACTCACAAAAATCTGAATCGGCTCTTATGTAATATACCTCAAAAGTGGATATTTCTGAAACGTTACACTGTTGAATGAGAGGAGTGATATGTTTGTTATTCGCCACATTTTTATTACAGAAACAAGGAAAGTGATAATTGATTGTAAAAGTATATAGACTATTCACGGTTACTTCACACTTTTCTGAAGTCCTGCTAAGGTTATACTTCCAGTATATTAATCCGCATCGTACAATCAAGGTCTAAAAAATTATACTAGCGGTACCACGCACCTCATTCGTGCGCACTAATTAATAACTTGTTCTTACTAGGCATTACCAACACACCTATTTCTCCCCCTATTTTATCAATGTTAATTATAAATGGAATATGATAATTTATAGATAAACCTCAAATAAAATTTGGATTTAACCAAAAATAAGGTACTTTTACGTTAACAGAAATATAAAACGCTTGTGATACATTGCATGTTTAGGAAACATCCAAACCCATCGTAGTATGAGTTCCACAAGGTTACATTAAAAAAGCGCGTATAAATCGCGAATAGACTATTAACATTGGCTCTCTACAAGAAAATATTTGAGGCTGAAATGCAAATCCGTATGACCTCTTGACCTGCGCACACTTTCATCTTCGGCACGAGAAGGGTTCGAGGAGGTTCGGCGGTTAAGAGTGGGTAGGGGGAAAAGGGGGGGGGGGGTGGGGAAAAGGGAGGACAGCTTGGCCGGCACCGTCCATGGCTGGGAGATAATTGGCAGTGGATATGACGTGGGCTAGCGACAGCGAGCAGGAGTTAACAAAGCCGGTCGCACAATAGCTAATTAACCGCAGGCATTAATAGAGAAACCGCTATCTCAGTCGGGTCCTGATTTGCATTCAGGCCGCCGTACGTCCCTCCTCCCCACCATCCCTCCCCCACCCACGACACCACCGCCCTAACAACCCTTCCGTCTTCCAGCTCAGGGCACCCATTCCCCTAATTTGTCCGTCGAGACCTTCCCGTAAGAGCAAGTCGTCCGTGCTGGTTCCTCTCTTCCTCTGGTAAACAGAAGCGAGCGAGAATCATATAACAAGGATGTGTGTTTTATGGAGACCGCCCACCAGGCACTTCAACTGCGTCGCCGCATATCTGTATTAACACATCGAGGTCTGCACACGTTTGCTGGCGCTTAAGACAAATTAGAAGCGAGTCACCTATACCCACTACTGCTAGAACACCGGTTTTGTTGGTGTCTGTGTTATAACTCACCACCATCGTCCTATTGGTCCATGCCGCACCGGGCACTACCCTGTACTTTACAGCGTTTATTACTGGTCGCTCATCAACCAGTGGAGAACTGAGCTGATATTGACCCAATCAAATGTCCTTTATCGTATAAAAGGATTTACAATCAATCATGTCTAGAGACTTGAAGTATTCGCAGTTTCATTTTGGGACAGGCTATAATTCAAAACACGCATGTATGTATAAATTCAGCCATTGATCCACACTATGTTTGACACCTTCTAGAAGGCTGGCCCAGTCGTCGCCTTTCGATGTGACAGCCGACAACCAATGTGCAGTTGATATCGACATATATGTACATAAGAATGTAGAGTCTAGCCTGCAGGTCATTGAACTCGCGAATTTTTCAGGTCTCTAATCATGTCCCTTTGAGTGGCTACAAAAAATTCTATCGTTAGCAACATCATTGTTACTGTGCTGTGGTGTTCTTGTGAGGTCATGTCAAACACTAGCCGAGCAAAGACTGCACATCCGTGCGAGTTTTGTTATAAACAGCATAGACGTTTTCAAATTAGCATTGCTCGAGTTGTACTCGAGCATAGTTTACAAAGTATTTACTCACTCAGGCTACTGTACACAGTTCTGTACATACATAACGCACTGAAATATTATATTTGGCAAATATGCTGCATACTGTAGGTAAGGCTCAGGGCCCTTTGGATAGCCGTTTCGTAAAGCGTACTACTGTTCTAGATCGTGATTGGCTCGTATCTGGGGCCACCTGCATTTCGCGAAAAGATTTACGCAGAGGCTAGACTTCAATATCCTATGTGCACACTTGCAGTCTTAGGGGGGAAGAAAGTCTTTTATAGGCTGTTCACGATTAAGTGAGCACTTTTTAATGCCCTCCCAACAGGCATTAAACGCAAATAAATGTATATTATTACAGCATCAGGCATTTCTTTTCGGTGGTGGTGAAATGTTTACACTGTGTTTAATGGTCACATTGCAATATTTACATCAAAAAGCAGCAGGATAATGGAAATTGGATGAAAGGAATATTTGATAAGGGTCTTAAAATGTGCTCACTTTACCGTGAACAGCCTATAAATGAGTGAGCGAATCAGAAATATGCTTCTCCGACACTTACCGTCCGTGATTAGCGGCAGACTGATCAGACGCGTAACAATTCAAATGATCCAATCACGAAAGAGGTTCTGAAATAAAGTGCGTTGTAATACAATTTGTCCTGAAATATTTTTTAGCGAAAAACAGATGCCCGCAAACCACAGGGCATATAGCTAACTGGTAGAGTCACGAGTATTTAGCGAATTCATTCGTATGCGAGGTAGACTCCAAACACTTGTGCTTTTATCCTACTGTTGTGATTTAATTATTTGGACACGCCCCGTTTAACTGTGAGCCACTAATAAGCAGGGAGCAGTAGTGTGTGTGTGGGTAGGTGTGTTGGCGTGTGTGTGTGTGAAGGTGTGTATATGTGTGTCCGCGTGTGGTTGTGTGTTTGTTTTGCACAGACGCCTCACTTGATCTCGGCAACTAATAAACAAACGATAATGTCTCGAGAGTATAGACAGCCCTCTGGCTTGTTGCCAAGTCAATACGCGAAATAATCGGGGGCTCTACTAATTGCTTGTGCGAAGTTTCAACATTGAATCATTGCATGCGTGTAAGCTAGAATAATGCAAATAACCGAAAACAAATCAGTTATTTTCTGTAACATTTTGCTAACATGTGACCTACGTCGCACTCAGTTTTTGTACAGCCCCGTGGTTATCAGATTTTCGAACGAAATTACGTGTACGGCTAGCTGGAGTATAACATAAACCTGAGACTACTGGTATATGGCTGAGTAAAAACGAAATAGTGTATCTTATGTGAACTACTGCAATAATAAAACGTGGTCGCAACAAACGTCAAGTTATTCACAGTAGCATGTAGAATTTTGTCCGCTTGATGCACTATACGAACATAATTAGTTTCCAAGTAGGTCTCTACGGCGCGGAGCCGCAAAATCTGTTCATGTACTGCAGCAAATTAATTTGCAATATGGTTCACCACACGTGATTCGCGTATCAAAAGAGCCTCATGCAGTCTTTTCTCTTGACGTGCAAACTGACTAGCGTCGGGATCAATAGCTATCATTGGACGTACACTACAGAAAACCCTACAGGGTATAATAATGTAACAATTTACTGTCTCCATCTACTTAAACTATATCGGCTATGAAAAAAAAAAAAACACAGATTACCCTTTCAGACCTATTTTCATTTTCGGTCTTAGGTGTTGCAGACAAAAAATTGTATGATGCGCGCTGTACTTTAGACGACACAGCACTTGTTTTGTTGCCACGGCCAATGAGCTGTAAGCTATATGTCCGGGTACAGCTATATGAACTAATTATGATCTAGACCAGTAAGACGGTTCGCGAATCATTTACCAGCAGGTAAGAACGTTGTCCACTGAGCTTAGCGTGCAGCACAGACAAAAAAAAAATTACCTACACGTGCGCAGTGTTTGCAATTGCGTACACTGGATGTGGATGGGTTAACACATCGATCCTACAAAGATAAGTGCGAGTAGCGAGCAGACAGAGGAAGGCCCTAGGGACAGAGTAACATTAACATAATACACAAGCGCCGTTCTTGAGCGCGACAATTATCTGACCGCCCTTAACGAAGGACGATCAAGTGTCAAATGAACGTAACTAAGGTGGAGAACCAATTAATACAAATTGTTGCTCTGGTGACTCGTTTTGCGCGTCGATTCCATCGCATCTGGGACAACGAAATAATTGCCGCGTCGACTTACCACACGAAAAAAAAAAATATATATATATATATATTCTCAATACCTGAAGCCATGAGTTGATGTATGCCTGGAAGGTTTGTCTACGACTCTGCAGAGCGCGATCGCAGCAAGTTTCAGCCGCGTGAAGAAACTAATCATTCCCATGAGTTTTGAACGGCTCTTTCAAGACATCGCGCATGCTATGGGGTCTGTTTTGGAGGTCTCGATTGTGACCGAAACGGCCTTTTCAGACTCACAAATATGGAAACGGCACTAATACGACACGTGGAATATGGTAAACGTCTGTTCCTAAATATTCTACTTCCCCCCCCCCCCCCCCGGCCTCGGATAAATAATTGCTGGCTATTGGCCTGATCCACGTATTTTATTTCCACACTGCACGACAAGGGAACGCACATGCCAGAAGTTTTGCGTTTTTCGATATCCGGCAAGCGTCACTCTTAGAGTTCCACGAAAATAAATCCTCTAACAGTTGGTGAGTTGAGTTGAGAGGTTTAGGCGGCTCTTCACGACAAGCTCTTGGAAAGCCGATGACATGAGAATGGAGCAGCGCCGAAATGCAAGGGACGGGGAAAACATGAGAATCCCGAGAAAACCTGCCAACCAGCGTCATCACCAGGCACTTCCTACTTGCAAAAATCCGGGAGTGCATACGTTGCATGCGTTGTCAATGCTCTAAATTTAACTAAAATTCAAAAACTTATTTTATTAGATCGCTTTCGTTAAGAAGTTTCATTTTTAAGTTTCTTAAGCTGTCGTTAACTTTAATTTTCTTGGTGAAATATAACACTCAAATAATTTACAACCTGCTTTAGAGATAATTTATGACGTAAAGGTTAGGATTAAGTATGAATACATCGTTCTCCTCGTACGTAGCTTGAAAAATAAATTTTTAATGTCTTTTTTGTACAAACCATTGGTATATTTTTGACCAGTGATTAAAAGGAAGTGAGAACGAATAAGTTAACTTCAACAAAACTTAACACGCTGATTTTCTCTGCAACTTATATTCGGTTACACATTTCTTAAATTTTAAAATTACTCATATCATACAATTCTGGTTTTATGGCATTATATGCATAGTTTTCCATGAAACAAATCGAACTTCATTGAATGTTAAGAAGTTATTTTATGATGCTATCACAAAAGAACCTCAATTAAAAAAAAAAAAAAAACGTCTAGGTTTGTAGTGTGTTATTTTGGTTACTTTTTTTTTTAACCTGCGAGCTGCACAATATAGCTACGGAACAATATTATTTATTGAGTTTATTTTGTTATACTCTATTGTTCGATAGGGGGGAACTGTCCGGTACGGGGAGAATTTCCTCTTTATCAGAATTTATAATTACTAAAGAAAGAGTAATTTACTAATTTTTTTCTCTTCAAAATGACACAAGATAGTTCCCTATTCACTTATATTTGCTCGTAGCACCATCGTACGTCAAGCTAAGTAACTTACGTAAGTTGTTACTTCCTCTATTCATTCCTTTTTCATGGCACACCAAATCGGCGCTCATGTTGCGCACTCTTAAAAAGACACCTGGAATAGCGGGTAACGATCCAGAGAGCTCCTCGGCTTGCTAAATATATACGTGCAAGAGCAGATCGATTTAGGGCAAATGTACCTCAAACAGTAATATTGAGGAAATTCAAATTTTATATAACCGTACCAACGATGTTGAAAGCAGGGCTGCACATAATTTATTTTTTTAGAAAAACATTCCTTTATGAATCTTATTAGGAGAGTTGGTAATTTCCCCTCTTATCAGTTTAAAATAAGTGGTGTCTTGAAAGCTAAATTTGCAATAGGGATTGTCATGTAAATGAAAGCATAGAGTTTCGTCTCTGTAATATGGC
This sequence comes from Dryococelus australis, assembly GCA_029891345.1. NCBI lineage: Eukaryota > Metazoa > Arthropoda > Insecta > Phasmatodea > Phasmatidae > Dryococelus > Dryococelus australis. The sequence goes on from CM056999.1 coordinate 42,992,398, forward strand.
CTCAATATAGTAAGTACATTGCTTAGCTAAAATTAGAGCCCCGAGTATTCAGCAGATTGCTTCACTAGGAAAACGGAAGTGTTTTTTTTTTTTTCATCAAACAAGATTTGTTTGGTGCAACCAAATTATTTGTGTGTATAGTGCCAATGAAATATTTTGTTGCTGAAACCAAATTATTTTGTGGTTCTCATTTTGTTGCCCCAAACTGTAAGAGTTGGTTGGTGCAACAAAATATTTGTTTGGCTACACGTACATTAAGCAGTTTGTAACTACATAAAGAAAACTTACACGTCCGACCGAGTTTCGAACCTAGATCACCTGCGTCTGAGTGCTACGCCTTAGCAATCTCAGCCAATGTGACAACTGATATCACTGGAAAGCTTTTATATAGATATGCTGCAAATATTGGGCAACATATGCAAATAAATATTTCAAGTTTTACATCTTTACTTGTCAGTTTCTTATTGCATTGTTCTATTCATGTGTTTATACGATTATTAAGCATCAATAGATGCACTAACACACACGATTATTATCCTAATCGTCACAAAAAATACAAACAAACATTCCAGCTGTATTTTCGAACTACGGCAGTCAAATTAGTGGCCAAACAAATATAAACATTTAATTCAACAAAATATTTAGCTGACAGACTATTTTTTTCTTTTTCGCCCAACACAGAGATTTTGTTTATTCAAACATATATTTTGTTAGACGAAGAAAAGTTATTTTGTTGCTTTCGAAAATTTTTTTGCTCAACAATATTGGGACTATTTAAACACATATTTTGTTCGATTCTCTCTCAGTGTGTGTAAGCAGGTTAGGCTTTACAGTCCTCTATACACTCAAGACACGATCGTTTGCTTCTTGGCTGCTGTGATCAAGTGAAGACTTCTTTCAGGACTGTTCAAAGCTCGCATACACAACTGCTTCCTTCTGATTACTGGCTCACTGTTAAACGCAGCGTGTATAAACAACTGCCGTCTAAATCAGAGTAAAAGTGGAAAAGAGCTAGTTTCAAACGTTCGAAATTCACTTCGCCGCAGAACGAATTCGCGAAATACTCTATGCTCTAGTTATAATTAATAACAAATTTCAAACTCGGTTCAAAACTAACCTCGTTGGTGGTAATGGCCTTACCAGACGCTTGTCTCTACTCGCTCGTGACACAACAAACAGACTACTGCAATTTCGTCCCTTGGCCTTGCTTCTGCAGGTACCTCCGCTTTCATTGAAACTCTATAATCAGAATATAGAATCCATTCACGGTTACTTCGCACTTTTTTTTTAAAGCCCTGCTAAACTTCTACTTCTAGGATATTCCTCCGCCTCGTGCAAACTAGGGCTAGCTAAGTATAGAAAATTACACCAAAAGACGACGCACTGAATTCGTGTGCACTCTGTTGTAATAATATTTTGCATGATAACTGTGTCTTACTAGGCGCTACCAACACGCATGTTGTATCACTGCATTCATCCACATTTATTAGAAATGAAATACTATTATTTATAAATAAACTATAGGTGAAACATCATTTCAACGGAAAATTAGACAGTTAACAGAGGGATAAAACGTTTGTGATACAAGGCATATTTAAGGAATAACTAAACCCGACGTAGCCTGAGTGATTTTTCAAAGGTTTAATTAAAAAAGTGGGAAGAAACTGCGAATAGACTACAGAGTTTGTTATTTACATTTTTATTTCAAAATGTAGGACCCACGATTAGCTCAGGGGTTAGTGTTAGCTTCCCATCGCTAGGGTCAAGGGCTCACTCTCAGGCTGTAGAGTAAATAAATACACAGAGGAGAAACGACGAGGTGATTTGTTACATGTAGGCGCACCCATTCTCTGGTTGGCTGCACAAGGCTGTGGGGATCGCAGTTGTGTATGATTGGCTACTACATGAAGCTATTCGTTTCCCAATGGCTAGGACGCCAACGAGCTGTAGGTTACGAGGCGCTGATAAGCGAACGGAGTTTCGATATGTTGGTAGCAAGTAACGCCATTTTGTTGGCGTGTGGGTCCGGGGTACGCGGATTAAGCGGCTCTTTCACTTCTGTACTCTTGACTATTCTGTTCTCAAGCTCTGGTTGGCGGGAATTTCTGATGCGGGGAGTGTATCACGCACTACTGTGGTGTATAATTACTCGGGACATTCCCATCTCCTCCGCATTCCTAAGTCTGATGGTACTACACCCGCATATCATGCATGGAGATTAAAGAAAAGAAGTCAATTGTTAATGTTGGATAGGTTACGTGAAGTTTTGTTACACTAACATGATGAAAATACATCGCACCTCTTTATTATATTTTTTTATACTAACAAAACACACAAAATCCTTTAACTTGTAGATAGATAACCGAATCACTATTTTACCAAATGATACAGTTCGATAAGAAGACATTTCGGGTAGGCATTAATTCCTTCTTGTATTGTATTGTATTCTATTATTATACAATATCTGCATTTATGACTTATAATTTCTTTCAAAGTAATATTTACGTATTTTATTTTCTGTATCTTTTTGGTGAATAACTGCGTGGTACAGGGTTTAACAGTCTCTATAGCTCCTTTATAACCTTATGTATGTACCTCGCTGGGTTATTGAGCTATTGGGGAGTCCTGGAAAACATATTTTACCCCCTTTAACCCTCTTAAGGATTGAATTTCGAAAAATACTTATTAGTAAGTGCCTACACCCTAAAGAAAAGTCGTCCCTATTATTTTATGTGCATTGATGAGTGAGTTATTGAGTGCATATATCAATCAGACAGTCAGTTGAGACACTTCATTTTATACATCAATATTAGCACTAGCTAACGTGTTCGCACAAATTCACAGAAGCGTAACGTTTCCTGAGGCTTATTCGGAAGTATAGTGGTCAATTTATCTGTTCTTAGATGTCCATAGCAGAGAGAGAGAAAAGAAAACGCCCAGACAACTATTGTCATTTTGACCGACATGCTGTCCACAGTTGATCACTAGGGTATGCGTAAGAGTATAATGACGTCCGCTTTGCATTACCGAAACACGTGATAGAGAAGGCAATGATGAAGATCACGCTGCGAAGACACTTCCAACTATGCAATGTACCGAGACGTCGAAAGCGGGTATCATATAAAATGTCGGAGGTTAAAACAAGGTAATGTAGTGGACTGCATGCGGCCGATCGGGTTAACCAATACGTGGTACCACTGTCACGAACTACTTAAAGGTAGCTTCATAATAGCACATAAAAGCTTTCTTTTGCATTTTAAAACGTATTAATTATAATAAGTAGTATTTTAAAGGAGAGCTGTGCGACTGCGCAGCTAGCGGTCTTCGACATGACTCGCGGACGAGCTCGGCAATCTTCGGCTTGACTCAGGAAGTGCTCGCAAGCCGTCGACTCAGGATTGACGAACCTACCCGAAGGTGTTCAGTAGTTACGTCCACTAATTCAAGTATATTGTAGCGGTAACCTGGCATCGCTACACCGCCTAAGCTCGCATGGGGTATGGATGGCGGCCGGCCGCAATTGTTCGTCGAACATGAACTACATCGGCCGGCTATAAAAGCGTCCCACCATGGCAGCGTCTCGCCACCCACCCCCCCAGATGGCACCGAGACTCAACTACGAGTGGTAGTGAGTGAGATTGTAGGCTGAAGCAAAAGGCAGCAGACGACCCTAGGCCCAACCTGATCTACAGACTTTGGGCGAGCATAAACGTGTTTGCGGTAGGGAGCCATTCGCGTAACGAGCCATCGTCCCTCTCCCCCATTGTAATGATAATCACGGAAAGGTTAAAGAACTAGCTGCTATAATATTGTGAATATTGTATGACCACTTTGAATTTTATGGGTCTAATACTGACCAGCTGATTTTCAGTTATAACTCGTCATTTTATAATTTACGATATTATGCCTCCTGGCATTATAGGTACTACAACTGTAATTGAGCTTAGGCCTACAGTTTTTGACTAGTAAAGAACTTCAGCTATATGTATATTTTGCACAAGATGCATTACTATGTATATATATTAGAGTGATTGCAGTTCAAACTGCTCTTACACTTTTACGAGGATTTACCTGTATGACATATTTTATGGTAAGGAATATTACATTGCTTGAAAATACATCAGCAATTAAGCACGGTATTATTGTTGAGACTTTGATATTCTATTCCTGCCTTGAGAGCAGTAACAGCTCGGTATATAGTACTTTTCAACTGAGAATATATTTATCTTGATGTTATATATATATATATATATATATATATATATATATATATATATATATATGTGTGTGTGTGTGTGTGTGTGTGTGTGTGTGTGTGTGTATGTGTGTGTATTTATGTTTTCATTCAATTACATGCCTCACGGCATTCCCAGTTAAAGACTAACTATTTAAGTGCATTGCACTTGCTATTGATATTTTCACATATTGGTGTTACAAGTGAGAATTACTCAATAACATCCTGCCTTGTGTGCAGAGATATTTTGTGTATAGTGGACTTACCTTATTCATATCCAGAACTTCATTATTTCTGTCACTGGTATGGCATTTTATACCTAGATTGTAAGCTATTTTTAGAGGAGTACTCCGCCCTTTATATTCTCATTTTCCTATATCTGCAGATTGTTTTATGTTCTTTTGTATTTACGTTGGTCAATAAAATTATTTATGAAAACTACCACTAGCAAATAAGGTGTTTGTAATTATGTTATAGTGTATAGGTTCAGTATGCTATTCTGAACATAGAATGTCTTTTCAAATTATTTTATATAATAAGCTATACATTTTTTGTTTTACAGTTAATATCGCCTTAGGGCATAATATTGTATTTCTCGCCAAAGTGCAAAATTAATTCAACTTAAGGGTTTCGGTAGAGTGCCCTATATATCTCTCTCAACGCAATCGCATACACGTGAAAGACACTTATGAAATATTACAGTACTGCGAACTTTCCTAAGAGACAGTGCCACGTAAAAATTGTGCTTTCACAATATTCCGTGTGTCTCAACAAACTTTACACTCCTGCGTGGGTGTCATATACGTGTAAATACAATGGATACCGAGATAAATTAACTTTCAGCCCCATGCGCGGGGCTACCACCTACCGACTATAACATTTCTCACAATGTTTTCGCATGTTTTATGTTACAACTCAAAGTGTTTGTTAGCTTTAACGAGTCTGTTTTTTTTTTTAAACAATGTGCTATCGAACGTACATAGACGTAATTTGCAAATACCACTGAATGTATATATATATATATATATATATATATATATATATATATATATATATATATATATATATATATATATATATATATATATATGTTGAGTAATTAATTCTCAAATCTGTGTAACTCACAATGTAGTGTCTGTGTATTTTTATCTTGACTAGGTAGAGTGTACACAAGCACGCCTCGCGCGGCTCACATCACATTGTGTTGTCGACAGTTGAGCGTGCATCTGGCGCTGCCAACTGCTCAATCTTAAATTATGTTGCGCACGTCATCTGCGTTGCCTACCATTGCTCTTGTTCTATTCTTTCGTAAAACAAAACTATTTTAATTACTGTCTTACTACAGACACAATGGCACACAGTATTGTATTTGAAAATGTACCTTTCAGCCAGATGACCGTGCCTTTTTAAGCCTTTTTAACCCTGTTCACTTCTATGTGAAATCTTTCTGGCATGTTGTCAAGTGTTCACTAGGTGTGCACACTATCCACCCTCCCTTCTACCCGTGCCCATTGCCTAGCCATTGGGGGAATTTTTACTTAATTATTAAATGTGATTGTGGACACTTCCCCTACCCTCCTCCCTTGCGTGTCACTAATAACATGTTCAGAGCTTATATTTCAATACCATGGCTAGCCAAATACCATGTGTCGCTGTAATGTGTTTTAAACTAGCCCGCCTTGCCTTTGCCCTGTCAAATAACTTAAACTTAACTTCAATATATTCTTCAACTACAACTTGTGTATCAATGAATTTTTAATTTCGTTTTGACGGTGGCTCCTACTTGAAATTGCTCCCTCGATACCGCGCTCAAGTCCACCGGGTGCCCCACGCGACGTTCTCCACTGCCTTGGCCTCCTCAGCATCCCCAACACTGATGTCCCCCAGGATACTTGTGAATCTCTCACTCACACCCCATGCTACCTTCTCCAACTATGTTCACTTAAACAGCCGGGACACCTGTTATCTCGCCGGGGGGGGGGGAGGGTAGTGTAGCAATAACCTGGCATCGCTACACCTCCTAAGCTCGCATGGGGTATGGATGGTGGTCAGCCGCAATTGTTTGTTAAACATTAACTACATCGGCTGGATATAAAAGCGTCCCACCATGGTGGCGTCTCAACCCCCCTCAAATGGCACCGGTGACTCAACTACGAGTGGTAGTGAGTGATATTGTAGGCTGAAGCAGAGGGCAGCAGGCGACCCTAGGCCCAGAGGAGCTCAGAGGCCAACCTGATCTACAGAATTTGGGTGAGCATAAACGTGTTTGCGGTGGGGAGCCATTCGCGTAACGAGCCATCGTCGCTCTCACCCATTGTAATGATAATCCCGGAAAGGTTAAGGAACTGGTTGCTATAATATTGTGAATATTGTATGACCACTGTTTCTGTATACTTAGTTAACGTATGTGTATTCCCATTGTTATGTAACAGTGTTTGATATTGGTTCGAGTAGGGAGTATTGGAAATCAGAGTTAATTAGTGAGCAGGAGGAAGGACAAGTGTTACAATATGTTTTTGTCTGGCGGCCATATTGGTTTTTAATTATAAATTATTTATTTGTTTTAATATTGAGCCCAATAGGGTATTGCGGAAACATACAAATGTCTCTCATTCTATTTACTTATCGCCTGTCGAATCGGTACTTATCGATGCAAAAAATTCTCAAATAGCAAACAAAATCAGATAACAGTTGGCCAATTGTTGGCACAGGTGGTACATGTTTGCCCACATGAATGAAAGCGTTTTCTTATGTGGTACACAATAAGACCACGTGAGCAAGAGTAGATGCATTTACTTGGGAAGTATATTTGTTGTCGGCCGTTAAAAACTAAATGTTCGACAGAATTAAGTGAAAGGCCTACAAGGAAACATCAGTAAATCACCTACTGGCATCTTAGAACACGTGGAAAACCTGTGACTGAGTATGCGAAAGAGTATGAAAATAAGATCATTGTTCCACATAAAACCCTCATGGGGTAGACAGGTTCAATTCTGATAGTTCATCATCATAATTTGGCCAATTGCGAACCACTTATCACAAAATGACTGACAGAATTCCATACGTGGACCACAAGCAAACATCAGTGAAACACCCACAGATACCTTAGTGTATGTAAATAACGTGTGGCTGATGTACGCCAAAGATTATGATTATAAGATCATGTTTGCCCATAAAGCCCACGCGTGGTAGTGGTAGTTGAGCATCATCATTTAAGAAATTGTGGCCCATTTAACACAAAACAATAGACAGAACTTCATATATGGCACACAAGCAAATGTCTGTGGAACACCCACAGGCTTCTAGAGTATGCAGAGAATGTGTGGGTATATGTTTGCCAAAGAGTACATACCGCCTTTTGTGGTATGCCAACTGTTCCTTATTACTGAGGAAACATGATCAGCAAGTTTATGTTCCATTTATGGCATACCGACTATATGTTATTTGGCAGTAGCAAATAGCATATACATATTCAATTGATTTTTTTTGTTTCATGTATATATGAAGTAAAATAATCACGTGGCATTGCTAGTAATGCTTAAAAAATGTTTTTAGACCACAAACCTTCAAAGCATAACATGAAAAAAAAAATCATTATTTTGCTTTTTAAATTGTACCTGAAAGTTGTCCAAAAATAAAATACTAGTCTTTTTAAACTAAGCACATAAATCCCAGTACTGACTCGTGATACTAACATTGTCTATAGTAAAGGTAAAAATGCATTATGTATGTGAAGTAAGTATACAGATTTACTTAAAAGGTCGTATATGAATACATAGAAGAGTAGTTGATAGCATACTTGAATGTAGACTAAAGGACTGTGAGTTCGATTCCAAAGTTTCTCCAAAGAAATTTACCAATTGTGAAGTATGGCTGAAAATAGCACATGTGAATATGGTATACATCAATATTATTTGGATTAGACACAATTATTTTTTGGTTTTGAAACTGCATGGCTAGCTGCGTCTAAGTAGGCCACAATTGGCCAATAGCTAGGCTACAAATGGGTTACCAAAAGTTGGGTAGCGAAATGTGGTTTAATTACTGCAGGCAAGAATAAGAAAGCCGAAATTGGCCTGCTTGTGATTAACTTACGGGCAACTCTTGTTTTCCCAAACATCAGCAAAGAGTTCATCAAGAACAAGTGGCCCGCTTGTGGTTGACTTATGGGCAACTCTTGTTTTGCCAGACATCAGGCAACAGTTCATCAAGAAGTGTCCCACTTGTGGTTGACTTATGGGCAACTCTTAGCTTGCCATACATCAGCCGACAGTACATCCAGAAGTGGCCTGCTTATGGTTAACTTACGAGGAACTCTGGTTTTTGCCAGACATCCGCTGACAGTTAAATATCCATATGTGGCCCAAGCGTAAACACATCATACCAAGGTCATAATTCATCATGTGTGCCACATGCATCTGCGTGTGCATTCCGCTTCTTGAATGCCTGCGGATGCCGCATGTGGGCTGCTTGTTCACAATCAGATCTGCACATGTGGGCCAACTATATTTTGCTTCTTGTGTGGTATTGTCGTTAACACTTGCTGACTCCCAGTAGACGAATCCTTACAGACCTCGGTATATTATTTCATTGTATATCCTTGCACAAACTGCTTGGGAACAATGTCATAATCCCTCATCGCGCGAAAAGGACTCTTTGTACAGACCGTCCTCTTATGCTGACGAGCATTATGACCATCGTAAAATTGGCACTGACGACTACCAGTTAGATACGATGCAGGTCATGGCGCCATGATCGCTGAGATCAAAGACAGGCTTTTGTATTCGCAATTCAGCTTCGTGGTATAGCGAGAGAATTTATCCAAATCGAGTTTACTTCCCGACGTATGAACATCAACTAAGGTATCAGTGTACGTCAGCGCTATATATATATATATATATATATATATATATATATATATATTATATATATATATATATACATATATATATACACACACACACACACACTTTCTCGCGTCACCAAAACAAAAAGTGAGATTGTTTCTAAGTCCACGAGATGTATAATATATATATATATATTTTTAATTATTTCAGGCTTAGAACTCTTTGCTCAAAGCCATGCATGAACTTTGTTAATTGCTTAAAACTTTTGTTTCGGTCACGCACGAAAACTAAATAGTGAGAAATTTATGTACGATCATCACTAATGCGCTTTCAAAACTCGGGTCGTAATCGAATTTTAAACCTCTTTCCTTTCCCTGATCCCTATATCCGATAGTTAAAGCAATCGTTTCACCTTTAATATAAATCCCTATAATATTCCCCGAACACAGGGATTAATTACTATTTTTTTTCTAAGTACGACATAAAATTAATATATATATTTTTTATAATTTTGGGACTCGAACTCAGGTCCCTACACCATACCTCAACTTTTGATAACGCAGAAAACTTTATAACAGGAATGTATAAGCAAATAAACGTATCATTTCGTTAAAAATTATCCAAAACTCGGGTTTTTATTCGAACTGTGGACCCTTTATCTAACTATAACACCTCTGTTGTTCATCCACAATTATTGAAATAACCTACATTGTAAGTTTTATACACCATGTACTTAGACGGGATTTATTTCAGCATGTTTTACTAAAGTTTCATTTAGGTGGTTCTTATACGTAAACTAGAAGGAAAGATATGAGTTGGGAGAAAAACCCCTGCGTTGCGTCCCATGTTTAAGGTTTCATCTCAAGCATTTAACTTGACCTTGGCCATCTTGGGATGTCTTCCGCATTGTAGACTTGCAAAAATTTGGGGGATTTTTTTATGAATAGTAATTTAATTCAGAATGTAATAATTTTGCTAGTTTTTGTTTGTTAATATGGGCAGGTGGCAGGTGGGGATATCACTTAAAGATGACCAGCAGACGACAGTATGAACTAATAAGATGAGTGCGGTGGATGGTTGAGGTGTTGAGTGGCGAGGGAATTGGAAGTGCTGAGTGGTGGGGGTCAGTAGTCTGCTGGACGTGGTGCTGAGAGGAGCCTCCGGAAATTTAACTTCTTTGAAATAATTTCTGTAATACTTTTTAATAATTTTGTATACAAATTTGATAATATATTTTTTAAATAAATTGTTACACATTTTTGGGATTTTTGGGTTTCCGATGTCAAAGGTTGCCGGGATCAAGATCAAAGGTCATCGACACCCAACATGGCGGACAAGATGGTAGCCGCAGGATCGGAATGACAGAGCATGAACAGCTCCGAGCTCCGATCACGGATCCCGATTGCCCCATCTCTGTTTCCTTCTACTAGTTTACATGCAAGAATCACCTAAGTGATAATTTACAAGGTAGTTAGGTAGGTAGGTAATTGGGCTTATAACGTCTCATCGTCATCATTAGAGATGGCGGAAGTTGCACAGAGAAGGGAGATTGGCGACGGTTTGGGAAGGAATCTGACATGGCTATGAACTTGGTATCTATTAAGTTTATTTTTGGTGTTATTATGAAAGATACTCTTACTGGTTCAACTTTGGATTAAGTATATTTAGTGAGGCAGACGAAATATGTGGACTACAGCGCTACTTGAGTATCTAAAATAAATTTAAATCGAGCCCATGTCCTTGCCCACAAATGTTTTACCATTGCTAGTGATGGCCGAGCTGTGGTTAATATGACTCCCCATGGTGTAATGTTCGTAAGAAACATGAAACCTTCATCAAACATGAAACCTTTTTATTTCGATGGTGTGTTTGTTCTTTCTTATATGGCTTGAATAACATATATCTAATAATATGTTTCAGGGATAGATTTAATCCGTGGAAAACCAAAACCAGGATGATTGGACCGGGAATCGAACCCGGATCCTCTCGAATGAGAGTCCAGTGTGTTACAACTGCACCACTTCGCTCGTTGATACTTCTGTAAAAAAAATGCTGGAATAAAACCCGTATAAGTACATGGTGTATGAAACTTATAACGCAGGTTGTTTGACAATTTGTGGATGAAGAATAACGGTGCTATAGTGAGATAAAGGAGCAACAGTTCGAATACAAACCCGAGTTGTGGATCATTTTTAACGAATTTGAAAGTGTTTTTTTCTGTATGTTTACATGCATATACCACCCAAGCAGCAAAATATAGTTGACCCACATGTGCAGATCTGATTGTGAACAAGCAGCCCGCATGCGGCATCCACAGGCATTCAAGAAGCGTAATGCACTCGCAGACGCATGTGGCACACATGATGAATTATGAATGTGGTATGATGTGTTTACGCGTGGGCCACATACGGATATTTAACTGTCAGCAGATGTCTGGCAACACCGGAGTTCTCCGTAAGTTAACAATAAGAAGACCACTTCTAGATGTACTGTCGGTTGGTGTCTGGTAAACTAAGAGTTGCCCTTAAGTCAACCACAAGCGGGCCACTTGTCCTTGATGAACTCTTGGCCAATGTTTGGGAAAACAAGAGTTGCCCGTAAGTTAATCACAAGCGGGCCACTTTCGGCTTTCTTATTCTTGCCTGCCGTAACTAAACCACATGTCGTTAGCCACCTTTTGGTAAGCCACTTGTGGCCCAGCTATCTGCCACTTGTGGCCCACATAGACACAGCTTGCCCTGCAGTTTCAAAACCAAAAAATAAATGTGTCTAATCCAAATAATATTGAAGTATACCATATTCATATGTGCTATTTTCAGCCTTACTTCACAATTGGTAAATTTCTTTGGAGAAATTTTGGAATCGAACTCACAGTCCTTTAGTCTACAGTCAAGTATGCTATCAACTACTTTTCTATGTATTTATATACGACCTTTTAAGTAGATCTGGATACTTCACATACATAATGCATTTTTACCTGTGCTATATACACAATGTTAGTATCATGTGTCAGTACTGGGATTTATGTGTTTAGTTTAAAAAGACTAGTATTTTATTTCTGGACAACTTTCAGGTACAATTTTAAAATCAAAATAATAATTTTTTTTTTCGTGTTATGCTTTGAAGGTTTGTGGTCTAAAAACATTTTTTAAGTATTACTAGTAGTGCCACGTGATAATTTTACTTCATATATACATGAAACAAAAAAATCAATTGAATATGTATATACTATTTGCTACTGAACAATAATATATAGCCGGTATGCCATAAATGGAACATAAGCTTGCTGATCATGTTTTGTATGTAATAAAGAACAGTTGGCATACCACAAAAGGCGGTATGTACTCTTTAGTAAACTTCAACCACACATTTTCTACATATTCTAGATGCCTGTGGGTGTTTCACAGACATTTGCTTGTGCGACATATATGAAATTCTGTCTGTTGTTTTGTGTTAAATGGCACACAATTTCCTAAATGATGATGCCCAACTATCAGAACTAAACAATTCTACCACGCTAGGACTGTATGCGCAAACATGATCTTATAATCATAATCTTTGGCATATATTAGCCACACATTATTTACATACTCTAAGATGCCTGAGGGTGTTTCTCTGATGTTTGCTTGTGGGACATACATTAGATTCTGTCAATCATTTTTTGTTTAATGGTACACATCAAAACTACTTCCCAAGCAAATACAGTCAGTATTGTTCACGTGGTCTTATTGTGTACCACATAAGAAAACGCCTACAGTCATGTGGGCGAATATGTACCACCTGTGCCAACAGGTGGCCAGTTGTTATCTGCTTGTTGTTTGCTACTTGGGCTTATATGCGAATCAGGGTAAGATAAGAGGTACAAAAGTTTTAAGCAATTTACAAAGTGGATGCATGGTTTAGAGCCCAGAGTTCTAAGTCTGAAATAGTAAAAAAAATTATATTAATTTTCTTGTGGACTTAGAAACTAACTCACTTTTTGTTTTGGTGACGGGAGAAAGTATGTGTGTGTGTGCGTGTGTATAGAGCGCTGACGCACACTGATAACTTAGCTGATGTTCATACGTGGAGAAGTAAACTTCGATTTCGAAGAATTGTCTCGCTGTACCACGAAGATTAATTGCGAATACAAAAGCCTACAGATGAGCAAACAACTCCTGCTAAAAAGAAAAGCAAGTATAATATAGAATACTAAACAGGAGGTGAAGATGACCATGAAGAGAGCATTGACGAAAATGAACATGAAGACAGTGACAGTGCTGAAGATGATGATGGCGAGTTTCTCGATGCCCTGATACACCCCTCCAACACACGTGCTGTAAACAGTGACGTGAAGAAGTCAGAAGACACCGATAATACTAGCTACCTATTTCCCGAAGATCCGACTGAAATTGTTGATAGACTCAGATATTTGATTGACCTTTAAAAACGTGGGTATCTCATGCAAATTAACGATATATCTTCAATCATTAGTAAATAAAGGATCGGTGATATATAATGTATGATTTGATGAACTGCTCTCTTATAAAATTGTTATTTTTAATAACAATAAATTATTTCTATAAAATAGTTGTTTTTTCTTTAATTTTCGGGTGTCGTATTTTTTTTCCCCTTCACGACTTTTAAGTGGTGCAATTAGCACTGGACTATTAACTGAAAAATCTGTATTTAGAATTATTATAAAGACTTTAATATAAAAAGGCATGGATAGCGAGTTGCATACAAAACATTAGTTCTGACGTCACGTAAAAATTTGGAGACAGTTGGCGAGCGAACATAATTTGTATGCACATGGGCGGTGAGATGATGGGGCGGGGGACAAACTGAAGAATTGATCATAGGTTCGATAGAAGGACTGGAAATGTTGGAAGGATTGGAATTGATCGTGCGATTGGGATTGATCGAAATATTGGGACTGATCGAAGGATAGACATGGATTGCTGTGGAATGTGGAGGAGGATTTCGGAGTGAATTTTGGAGCGGATTTGGAGTATGTGGACCGGATTGTGGAGCGGGTTGATGTAAAGATTATAAGATTTATCGAGAGAACTCGAAATATTAATGGGATGATTGGAAGATTGATGGGAAGATTGGAAGATTGATGGTAAGATTGGAAGATAGATGGTAAGATTGAAAGATTGATAGGAATATTGCAAGATATTGATAAGAGGGTTGGTGAGGATTGGTGGCGGATTTGGCGAAGATTGTGAAACATTGATGGAAAGATCGGAAAATTAATGGATTGAATCAAATATCGATGGAATGATTTGATAATTGACGGATTGGTGGTCAAGAAGAGGACCAAAGATTAGTCTGGCAGTATTGGCATTTAAATTATCGCCAATTAAGCCTATATAAGTGTTGGTAGAAGCTGATCCATACCATCATTATAACATACTCGTACATGTGGCTGCTATTTGTATGATGGTCTTGGTTTAGTCATATACATACATGCATTAAAAAATCTTAGTACCATATTTATACATAGAAAAAACATTTGAGGCAGTGAATAATTTGCAGATTATGCCATCGTGTATTAATCAGTCTTAAAGAGAGCGGGCTGGAAACGTAGTAATTTAATGAGATACTTTTGCCTTTTTTTCGCAATACCCTATGTTTAATTTCGGCACAATATAAAAAAATTAAAGAAATAATTTATAATAAAAATACTTTTTAAATCCGATAATAAATACAGATTTACGATTTGACATACCCTATGCCTATAGTACTAATATGGCTACCGGAGACATACATATAATTGAATAATTAGTGGACGTAACTGATGAGCATCTTCGGGCACGTTTGTCAATCCTGAGTCGATGACTTCCGAGCACCCCCTTAGTCGAGCCGAAGATTGCCGGGCTCTTCCGAGTCGAGGCGAAGACCGCCAGCGGCCCAGCTGCCCAGTCGCGCAGCTCCCATTAAAAATACATCGGCCCTGAAAATTCTGCTATAACTTATTACTTTTTATTAAATTCTTCAATTTATCGATTTCTAATTTTTTTATACAACTTTAACAAAACTAATATTAAAATGATTAACACTAACATATTTTGGCTTCCACATTTTTTTTATGTATTATCTTGTTAATTTTTGTATTTTTACACTATTAGACTGTGTTTTTTATCCTTAGTTATGAAAACACTTTCAATATTCTTTATTTGTTGAAAAAAATTCACATACGTTTAGGTACGTTGAATGCTGTTTTCTATGAAAGAAAAGTAGCGAATATTTTGGTTTTCACTGACTTTAGAAAGAATTTCCTTTCCGGTGCTTAAAATTTGCTCCTTATCATCTCTGAAATATTTGGCCGTTTAAGTATGAAATATGCACTCGGTTTTTTTTTCTGAGAAAAATTAGTTCCCAAGCAAACTTTATCTACCGCATCCCGATACTCCAACGTTCCCTCGGGAAAATACGAGCGGTCTCATTTTCTGACGTCTATAAATATGTTATCTTTGCTTACACTCGGGTGCTTCCTCAGTGGAGGACGCCGTATCGCCCCTTCTCACTCTGAATACGTAACGACTGTCATAATTTCTGTAGTTTCAGCAGCTGTGACGCCAACAACACATGCCGCGTTTAACACACACACACACACACAGCGGGGCAGCCCGCATCTATTCTTGGCGAGTTGAGATTTATGGCATAGAGTGGGGCGTTCTGCATACAAAGCATTGATCCCACTTCTCGCATTTCGCGGCAAGATATTTTCCTTCGCTAGTTTTGCGGGGACTCGAAGAAAAAAAAAACGTTGTTGCATTTTAATTCATGCAAATGTTACCTGCTTTAATTTAATATGCAGTTTACTCCGTCAGAGTTCTGCGAAATAATTTTTTTGTTACAGAACAATTATCGTCTTTTCGCACTTGCATGCCCAGATATTAGACGCTTATAAAAAAAGGCGATTCTTTTGGCATGGAGGTTCGAAAAAGGTGATACTTAATTCCAAATTTCAGGGATATTGGTATGGAAATTTT
The DNA here is from genome assembly GCA_029891345.1 of Dryococelus australis. Lineage (NCBI taxonomy): Eukaryota > Metazoa > Arthropoda > Insecta > Phasmatodea > Phasmatidae > Dryococelus > Dryococelus australis. The sequence continues at coordinate 43,008,459 of CM056999.1, forward strand.
CACTTAATATAATGAAAAATATAATCCAAACTCATAAATTTCACGACTTTTAAATACTTCCTGTAGCACAAGAGATATTCACGAAATTTGCAGGATGCATTCAAATGTAAGTTCACACAAACGATCTGTAACAGACGTCAACATTTAAAGAACTTTACTAATGAAAGAAAATTAGTTTGTATAGATGACTTTACTATTGTAAGTCCGCAATACTGAATTAGTTCTGGTATTTAACTTATAACGTTTCTTCTTATTTTAATTCCAGTTCATCGTTCTTATATATTTTGCAGTTTTATACACAATGAAATACTTTCCTAACAAAAAGACCGGTATTTTCGGTCACTTCGTGAAATTAAAATGCAGTAAGGAATATAATAACTTGTTACGGGTTATTATGTAAATTCTCATAAAACTTCGTAAAATTGATGGACATTACATTACTTAAAAATTAACTGTGTTCACAATCTTCTAATTATTCCTGGGGGAATTTTTCCATCACGAAAGTTTTGATTTTCTTTCATTGCAATGAGCCTAATTCCCCGGCCTAATAATAAAACAAATAAAAGACCACGGCACTCACTGTAAAGAAGAATAGACTCCTACAGTTCGGATACACAACTCAAGGGATTCTGAATCTTATAATCTGCGGCATTTGTGTTCTGTAGCCTGGGAACAGATTAGCTCATAACAGTCGATATTCTGTGATACAGTGAGAGTGCTGTGATGTATTCAAAGCCTTGGTGTGTCACAGTACTCTAATACTGCATAGAATATTTCGTAAATTGCATTTTTCGCTATATCGCAACATTTATTTGGAACTGAGAAATTAACTATATTTTCCGACCCCCAAAATGTACATAATTTTTTATTTTTTTTGTGTTCCATCCTTGCGATAAAGCAACATATGTTTCAGGTATGAAGTTAAACTAAACAAATCAAGGCATTACATCATATTAAAGTTTTGATAATATATTTACATTTTTCAGCAGTATAGCTATTTTATTATGAACTAAAATAACAACACGAGGAGTTAACACTTTAAACTAATTGACCGCAAGGAAAAAAAAGTATGAACTACAAGAAAACCTGGAAACATTATACAAATTATGTGGACTACGGATAATGTTCTATATAATGCAAATCGACCTCATTTAGCAACTGGAATGTTTGTTTAAACTGCATTTATATATTTACAATTTACAAATATTAATTAGTGACAATTAAAATTTATTGATATGATCACAATTATTCATTGTGGTTTTTTCGTGAAGCACTGAAAGGCTTAATTACGAAATGCAGTACCTTACAAAATTGCTGATTTACTTTAACTTATTGATTTAAAGGATGAGTCATTTTAGGTCAGCATGTTATATCGTCATAAATCAAACAAATTCAATTATATATATTGGTTTATGTTATAAAAGATCACTATTTATTCATTTCTTGGAAGGTTAAGGGGTGAGTTTGACGGGTAGCAGTTAGTAGACATAAAGCCATTTATTACGATTTTAGGTCAACTGCGGCGCTCTCAAGTTGAATCCTATAAAGATCTCGTTGTAAAAAGCCGACAATAACCTCTCCCCTCCCCCGCCATGTTGAAGAGGTTAACGGAGATACCCATCTGCATAATCACTGAACATTATTTGCTTGATTTATAGGGACATGAAAACAACTACATGACTCAGCATCGGAAATTCATGTCGCTCAGGCAGTGAAGCACGAGATATTGTTTCTGTACAATTGAATGTCTTGAAAAAAAAATTATAATAATTAAGTTATAAAGTTCAGCATGTAAGTGGGACTGCGACGTAGAAAAAACTAAACAGTAAAAGTGGTCGATGCAGCTATTCTACCGAGAAAGTAGAACATATTTGATTATTACAGCTTACTTAATAAGGAACTTTTTATATTATCTTTCAGTTTATACAATTATTATAATTAGGGATACCCGAATTTCGCAGAAAATATTTCATGACCAGTTGTATTTCATAAAACTTTAGCTCAAATCCACTTTCTCGATTAGATTTTTTTTTTTACTTGTTATGCGTCTTTTGTGTCAGTTCGCGAATCACAAACGCACTTTACAGGATTAACGTAATTGTGATTTGACAGCCCAGTAAGGGAATGTTTTCTCGCAAAGACACGCGACCAACAAGCAAAAGAAAACTGCTGATATGCGCGTAGAGTGTTGCAATCTAACATGCGGGGGAATCTTTTCGCAAAATTAGGGTGTCCCTAGTTATAGGGAATTAAAAAAAAAAAACACATGTTAAGGAGAAAATAAAACTGCGAGTTCTTCAATGAATTCCAGTACAATTATTGTTGCGTGACATATATTTCGGGTGCAAAATTTTAAATCGTGCGTGTGCTGTCAGTAATTTACCTGATTACACATGATTATGGTGATCTGCGTGTCATGAGGACACAGCACCGAGTTTAACACGTGTGTAAAATATCGTAGAAGGAACATACTCAATACATGTGTCTCCGTGTCATTGCAATTATTTTCCTGGCGCGAAACAAGGCAGCTCTAGCATCGCTTCTACCAGCTTGCGACGACCATCTTGCACTGATACACTGGACTTGAGCTAACGATAGCACCTGTTTATTATTTTATTTCCGTTCTTCTTCAATCTCTTGAACATGACATGGTGGAGCGTATGCTCGATCCTCTTCAGGCCATTTCACATTGAAGTTAAAATGGACTCACTATTTCAACTTTGCGTTAACTATATATTTCAGAATTTAATGTACAAAAAATTGTAGATGTGTTCATACAGTACTTGATAGCGGCTTGTCTTTGACAACTTGCAATGCATTACTACAAAATATGTTGTATCAGGGCTCTGAAAAACTGCCCATATATATATATATATATATATATATATATATATATATATATATATATATATATATATGTTTGTGTTTGAATATATAATGATATTGTTAACAGCGGCTACATATGGCAAATAATTGTGAACATCTTATAAATGTTTACATCTACGTGCCAACAAAAACCTCGTATATTAATTAATTGACATCAATGTTCAATTATAGTGTTTTTTTTATGTTTGGAGTTTTCCATGTGGTTAGTTTATCACTGAAGCACGCATGGATGAAATTAGAACGTCAACTCTTTCGTAACGGTCGTTTGCAATAGCACAATGTACAGATTAATGACACAGGAAAAAATGAGCACAGAAAACACGAACACAAAAAAAAAATTGTTTTCTCTGACATTATATTAACTTCACATTTCGTTGATGTTAGCTCAACATCTGTAATGGAAATTGAATTGTATCGTGACTCTTAATTCGATGCGAATACACTGAAGGCTATGGCGCCACAAGAAACGGAAGCAATAAGTAAAGTTACATTATCACTGAACAGGTAACTAGTGGAAAAAAAATTACTTTTGCTTTTGTTCATTCAACATTTCATTTCATTTCCATTTTGGTGATTCTGATCACGTTATTTCTTGTGTAGAGTTTGACGTCTGTAATAACTCGCGGTGAAGGAAATCCAAACGCTCGTTTTAATAATATTTAGTAATAACACATGACTAAGATTATTATAAACATTTCTTGAGTCCTCTTAAAAATAAATGTCACGCGCATCCTAGAGCGAGGTGACATGCTTATGGTACCAACACGCATGTATCCTTCACTTATACACTGCAAAAAAAAAGTTTCTGGTTAGTTCCTCAAATGTAAGGGAATACTTATACACTGCAAAAAAAAAGTTTCTTGTTAGTTCCTCAAATGTAAAGGGAATTTGGAAACCTTGTATTTTTTGGGAAAATTGGCATACAAGAGGCTGCAAATATGAGAACGTTTAGCGTCGCTACTGTAAAAAATTGGAAACTTCCCTATGCATTTGAATGTTTTTAAGCAATGTAAGAACACTACCATTGCCAATTTAATGGGAAAAAATTTTTATCACTGGCACTTTCTTGCTCTGCGTATACAGTGATGTGTTAAAATTTGCGAATAATATCTTGGGATGTTTATTTGTGGCGTGAAATAAAACAAAAATAGAATCTCGACGGAATCCGCTCATTAAGTAAACGGGACGAATCTGGAAAAAAAACTCTTCGATCATGATGAAACGCTCGCGACGTTAGCAACTCGTGAGAATTCCTCCTCGATGCCGTAGGGGATCGAGACTTTGAACCCTGTGTTTGTGAATCCGGCCGCTGAAGATCAGAAGAGAGTTCGACGATTGCGTCAGAAAATGACCACGCACGAGCGCAGAAATCCTTCCGTGTCGTGAAAGCACATCAGCGCTGCGCATCTCGTCAACGCGAGTCCAGAAAGTTGGCTGGTGAAAGTTAAGAATTCTTTTCTACTCAGCGAGATGACGAGTATCGACAAACGATTACGCTCCTTTTCACCTCGTTGGAGACGGGACGTGAACACTTTTGTTAGGAAATCTTGGGCTCCCCCCCCCCCCCCCAAGGCCCATGTGTTGTGTTTCGGCATCTTGTTCGTACTTCGACGCAATGCGACGCACAACCACTTAATTATCGCGTCAAAAATATGAAGTTCTCCACTGACATTTTGAACGTGGCCACGTCTCATGTTACATTTCGAGTATTCGCGTTTTAAAGTCATCAACGCAAGTAACCCATGAGGCAATAAAATTCTAGCTGCAATACGCATTAAAGAACGCTGCTTTCCATGTGCCAGTCATGTAATATATAATTATTTGTAGAGCACTAGTTTAATAATATTAAACAAGTATAATGGAATACTGCTTATTTTTAATATATTTCTTTTACTTTTAATTTACATTAGTGCTTTACAAGAATAGGCTTAAACATTCAACATAAAAATAATACTTTGATTTTACTTCTGAAGGAATTTGAGTATTTTTTTGCAAGTTTCTAAATAAATCAGTCTTGGTCAAAGTATTAAAATATGTGCATTCTATGTCCATGAACTTCTGTAAAGTTGCACAAACTTCGTCAAATACCTCCGAAATTATCGTCCATATAACGTATATCAAAACAAAATAAAGGTGTTAACCTAAATGCTGCTTGGTAATTGCTTTCTGAATACTTATATGTGTTATGTAATACGCTCCAATAACACAAGTCTCTTGATATTCTATCTCTTAACTCCTTCAGAAGCTGTGACACACCTTCATGGGACCATCCAGTTTTTCACACGGCATGTCTTTACTCTTTTTTTTTTCATTTCCTGTATTACCTCTTTAAAATTAATCCTTAGCAATTATTCCAATTATCCCTAATGAAAAGAAAAGAAGATAAACTCGGTAAACACAAAATATGGAAAGTCTCCAAAGAATTTCGATTATACACGTAGTTTTTATCGCCACTGCAACCAGAAAATTATATTTTCAGTGGTAGTTAGGATAACCAAGCGAGAAATATAAAAAAAGTATGCACCAGGCATATGTTACAATAAACAACGCGTTAAAAATCTCAAACATTACTAGAAAGTTAAGAAGATGCGCATTTCACATTTACAGCGGTAAAATATTTATAGCCAAATGTATAGGCCTACGATAAGGTTGCTTGTGAGTGGTCAGATTTATGGTCTCGAAAACTTTTGTTTCTTGTTCAAATATCATTCTCAAATAATTTTTTTCAGTTTTTAAATAATTGTATACACTGTGTAACAATCGCCTAAATAAAATTTTTAACATTTTGTTATCTCCTTTTTTTTTAAAACGGGAGAGCAGAAAAGGTTACTGTAGTCTATTCTCTGTTGCTTCACACTTTTCTGAAGCCCCGCTTAAGTTCTACTTCCAGGATATTCCTCCGCCTCGTGCAAACAAATTACAACAAAGGATAACGCACCGAATTAGTGCGCACTCGGTTGTAATAGTATTCTGCATTAGAACTACAGCTTAATAGTAGTTACCAACACACGTGTTTTCTGGCTGTTTATATATATATATATATATATATATATTTATTTATTTATTTATTTATATATGAAATATTAAAACTTATAAATAAAATATTTGTAAAATTTGAATTTACCGATATATAAGATACTTTTCTCTTAATAAAAGTATGAAACGCTTTTGATAATTGCATAATTATGAAACACCTTAATGCGTCATACGTGGGGGTGATTTTTCAAAGGTTTGATTCAAAAAGCGTGAAGAAACCGCGAATAGACTTTAGGACATTTACGGAGAGATCTCGTGTAATCACGGGAAGTTCTGCGATTTTACAGTAATTCCGTTCTTGACAACGCAATATGTCCGTTGATCTACGGGCAGTTTTGAATACTTTCTTAGCCGTTCTTTTCCGTAAAATGATGTAAAGTCTTACGAACAGTGCGCTATGAGAAATTATTTGGAAAATTTCCATGTAAATGCAGGTGTATGTATAGTGGGAAAGAGTTTGTAATAAAGTTATTTCCCTTCCATCTATGATAACGTTCCTACATTTGCTCCGAAAGCAGTCATATGCGTAGGGGAGTTCTCAATTTTGTATAGCAGTGATGCTAAACGTTCCTACATTTGCAGTTTGATGTGTCCTAATGTTTACATACAATGTATAGGTTAAAAACTTCCTATATAGAGTTAAGGAAGTTTATGAGAAATTTTTTTTTTTTTACAGTATGTGTTCGGGGTTTTATCTGACATCTACGCCCCTTCCTCTACAATAACAATTCTCTGAATTTGAGGGCTGTTACACGAAACTGTAAATAAGCTTAAAACTATACTTCCCAGACAGTTCAATTTGTAGGGCATTGAAGTTAACAAAATTTACTAGTTATAAATCTTGTATGAGTATGACTTCCCACTCTTACATTCATTTTGCACATAACCTAACTCCGCAATTAAATGAAAAAAAAAAAAAAAAAAAAAAAATAATTAAACCGCAAGAAAAAAGTACAACACAAATCCATTGCGCTGACAAAATATTTTCTCTGCTCGTAAAGCTGTCAAAAACCGTTATATACCTTGTCCTTTCCTGGTTTCATTGTACCGGCTACCAAAGGACCTGCAGCCTTTAATTAAAGCGTTTAGCGTGAATTCGTTTCCCTCGTGCTCTAAAACTCTCCATTTGATCTCACGGCAACGTTTGCAGCTAGCGAGCACGAAGTAAAAAAGAAGTGCACTTATCTGATTTTCAAGAGGGCTTTTTTTTTTTTTTCGTAACTGTTTTTGCTACGCTGTGCGTTGATGTTGCCGCCAAAGTGGACTGACTGTCTGCCGTAGTACTTAGCGCGTGCGTCTCTCCAAGAAGGGGAATTTTCCCTCTTCAATTTCACAACTTTGTCGCGCGCACTCAGCAGTATGGAGCGGGTAAAAGGCACGGGCGTGCTGCTACAGCATTACGAATGCAACAGTCACTTTGCACGGCATCGCCCTTCTTGCCCTCCCCCAACCCCCCGCCTTAAAAACACCCGGCACGGCCCGGCTTCTAACAGAACATCATCAGGTATTTTTCACCTACTCCCCCAACACCACCCCCCCCCCCCAACCCGTATCTGTCCTGCGCAGGACGGGCACAAACGCCCTTCGAAACTGCAACTGCAAAATGTATTAAAGTTCCTCCGTATACATAGGCTGTTCACGGTAAACTGAGCAGTTTTGAAAGACCTGTTTCAGATCTATATGTATGCACACACTGTATTCTACCACCTTAAAAATTTAACACGGCCATTTGACTGGTCACTTTATTCATGCGTCGGTCAAGTTTAACTGTGAAATTGATAGGATGGTTATATATATATATTTTTTAACTTTCAAATTATTGCACTTACTGCTTTCATATAATATAAATAAAATGTAAACAGGTATTCACGAATGTTTACATACCACTTTTAATTCAAAAATATGGAACTACTTTCCCTGCGCGCATGCCAGTCAGTGTGCCACTTCAAATATTTGTAATCACTTTCTTTTTAACGTTCAAAAGTTTTCATTTAACCGTGAACAGTCTATGGTCATAAATAAACTGCAAATGCGCCCAAGGTTCCCAGAATATATCATGGACGTAAGCGGTTATCGGATGAATAAATTATTTTGGGAGGTTTATGCATATGTTTTACTTTCTACCCATTATGTATCCTTTCGCTTCGTATGAAAATAAGTTTTAACGCGTGTGTATTTGTTAATACTGTGTCTCTTACAGTATCTTTTTCTGTAGCCTTATTCTTTTCAATTTATCTCTTTAGGCCTGTGTGTACTATTTGTATATTTAAAACCAAATGCACGTGACTTCAAACAATGGTTTTATAGTGACTTATTGAAAACATAATTTTGTATAATATAAATAAAGTAAGCTTGCTTCTATTTGCTTGTCAAGAGGTAACAAAATTCGCTTCTCATAACTATAAAATGGCAAATCTTCTCATTTGAAAACAAACGGTCCAACACAATCGTTATCACATTTCTTAAATATGAAATTCATTTATAACAACAATAAAAAGATCTCATGTATGAGAAGTATAAAGTCTCGTGTGTCTAACGACAGTTGCATATATGAAATATGCAGCCTGTCAAAGCAAAAAAAAAGTGTGCTGGACATGTTCAGAGGCAGATAAAATTTGCAGTTGGTAGAAGCCATATCATTCACATATTTATTTCACAACTACGCAGCAGAATTTAGTCAAAGAACCCTTCAAAAATATTTTCCTAAATTTTTCTTTATGATCTCGTGAAGAGGTTTGTTAAATGGATATATAATCGTGCACTGGGAAAGATGAAAGACAAGTTTCAAAACACTCTCATGTAAAATATTTATGATGACAGCAATATTTGATGAAAGCGTTTCATAAATTTTATTCATTTCCAAGGGACTAAGTCTAAACACAAGTATTGGACTACTGGAAGCAAAACTTGTTTGTACGCTCTAATTAAAATTTTTGAGGAAATTGGGTCTAGATTACGTTCGAGAACATTTCATGTTTCGCTTATTTAAAATACAGTTATTGAAATCAATAATTTAAAACTGCACAAAATTATATAAGCGCTGTCACATATTGAATTTTTAAAATTGTCATATATAAAGGAAGATATCTAGCAAATTAATGAGAAGACGGTAACTACGCTTTCACAAGTATGTACCAATAATTGTCACAAACATGGGCTCAATCAAACTTTTAATTTTGAACACAGTTTCATGTATGTATGTATGTATGTATGCGTGTATGTATGTACGTATGTATGTGTATATGTGTATGTATGTGTGTATGTATGTATGTATGTGTATGTATGTATGTGTGTATGTATGTATGTGTGTATGTGTGTATGTGTGTATATGTATGTATATATGTGTGCATTTATGTATTTGTGTATGTGTGTATGTATGTGTGTGTATATATACACACACACACATATATATATATATATAATATACTGAAAAAAAAAACACTTTGGTAGCACGGGTAAAGGTATCAGATTTGCTGTTTTTGGAAGTTTATCCAGGCCAAGGACACTCCATCTTTCAAGATATATATTAATTTAAATATTACTTTAACAGTGTCAACTTAGCTTACAGCATTATAAGTAAAAGAAAACAAATTTGTGTGATACTTTACAAACAAACAGGAAAGGAATAAAACTATGTTGTTAGCACAATAACTAAGTCTATCATTAGGTTGCATGGAGATATTACAGTCGTCACGTCGAGGGAAAAACGCATTGTTATAATTATTTCGACCATTCACGGACAAAAAAATGACCTACGTGATGACGAAAAGTAACATTTGTATGAAAACGTGTGATGTGGCCATTGCTTACAATATGAATAGGTGTTGAAATTGATAGGAGTATATTAATATACACCAAAAAAGTTTACTCTCGTAATACAAAAAAAAAAAAAAAAAACCTCTCAGTTAGTGGATAAAATGAAAGTTACTTATCTCTTACGTTGCTCAATGAAGTTCCCGCTGTTTATAGAGTAGAAACACGTATTAAGCTTATAGTTCACACTTAAACGTTGATCATTTTTAGGAAAACCTTTTTTTCATGTGATGAAAATGTTCGAGTTCCTAAGAAAATAATAAATGTTTCGCGTAAAGTTCTTTTATCTGGAAAAAAAATGTACATTTTTTTTCCTTTGCAAAATATCGCTAAACTATAAGAATTTTGAGTTCATATAAATCCGCAAAACAGAAGGTAATTTCTTTAAACTGATTAAACGGTTACAATAATTAAAAAATCTTAATATTAGAGCTAATTACTCTTAAATGAATGCTAATAACACGAAGCGAAATGGCGCAGTGGAAAACCACCCAGCTTGCATTTGCGAGAGCCTGATGATTTTTTCCAGGGTTCTCCGAAATCACTTCAGGCGTGTGCCCTTAAAAAAGACTTGCGCTTTTCAGGGCCATTTAAAACAAACGCATAGCAAAGAAAACCCATTACTTACGAACGCAGAGAGCACGTTGCTATAGATGTGTATGTTCATTTACAGGCACACCACGCGTGCTTTCGGAGCTCTGAAATAAACGTGGTCCCGTGCTGTTCGCAGCAACCCTATAGCTCATCTCCACCATTGCGGTCGATGAATTTTGTGAACGTTCTGCACACTTTATCGAAAAAGTAGTCGAATCTGCATGAAAATCAAAATGCTGAGTAAATAAAATCTTCATACTTGTTAGGGCTGTAAACACTGAAATATATTTTTGGTCGTGGAAAATCTTTTGTCACAAATTGTGAATTATGTAAACGAATCTCTTCAGAAATGACTGGAAATGTGATAAAATAAGGGGATAACATATTTGCACGTTTCATTTTTGTAAGAATATTCAGCTACGTAATTAAACCTGTATATGGAGTTTGACGTTTAACTTGGACATATCTGAAGTTAATATTTAAAAAAGAAACATCGTGAACTGTCAGTATAATTTTTTATTAGAGATTGTTTTGAAGAGCGTTACAGCAAGTGCGGGGTGGCTGTGTAGATCTCCAAATTGATTGAATATTCAGATAAATAATACAATTAATTTCTCAAAAACTTCGAACGGCAGAAATTTAAAGCTGTAGTACTATTTTAATAAAGCCTTCTCTCCCAGCACTGATGTATTTCCAGCCACGCGACGGATTCTCTGAACGTGTGCGGCTTTCAACATGCGCGTCAGAACACAATCGCCGAGTATCGAAGCCCGCTAGTCATTTAACTAGTCGAAACACGCGCCCGCTTATCGTAAAACAAATTGCCCTGCCGTAAAGGATTTTGCCTGTAATCTTCGTTCCAGCGGCAACGCCACCACTGCAGGCACGCGTGCAGGCAGCTTGGCTCGCTCGTAAGTCTTACCGTACAGCAATGCATGTTACAAGGTTTCGCTGGAACGGAAATCCGGCTAACTGAACGTGACTTTGTGACTTTGTAAGGATTTTCATGCTGATACAGGCTTCTCGTGGCGAACTGAGCATTTTACAAAGTCTTGCTTAGGAACAACCTCTATGCTCATGTTGTGGCCTTACGCTATACGGAACATAACTATGTCTTTTACCTCCTCACTTTACTTGTGCATCCAAAGTTACCAATACACCAGTTTCCACATCTACGTGCATATAAAATTATCTAGATTAAATAAATTCAATGTCTGAAAATTTAAAAATGGCACTTCCAGTACAACATTAAAAGGTTAGTAAATTTTCGTACCCTGTTGCCAACTTTACTAACAGTACGTCAGTAACTATGTCCATTATATATATATGCATAATTGCAGTTAGTATCACAGAATTTGATATATTTGATCCCAAAATCGCTCAGTTAATCAGCGAATAGCATGTTTAAAAACTGTGTACGGTAAGCTGAACACTTTTAAAATCCCTGCTTAGTATAAACTTATACGCACATTGCGTAGGCCCATTCATCCATTTTATGTAAAATTAACATTGTCAAGGGCCTGGCACTTCATTCATGAGTCGGTCAATGAAACTGTGAAATTATTGGAAAAGTAAACTTTTTTTATTTATTTTTTTTTCAAATTTGTTTATTGAAGCACTTTTATATTATATTAAAACAACTGAAACCAAAAGTAATAATTTCTGTATGCCGAAATGATTCCGTGACACTTTCAATACAACGTAAAAGAGTTTGACTACTTTCGCTTCGTCATTACCAACGTTACAAAGTGCATGGCCCTCATTGTACCCATTTAAATATATGCAGGTAGGTACAGTGACATTTTCCGGAGGTTGCTTTCAAAAGTGTTCACTTTATCGTGAACGGCCTTTAACAATAATACCGTTTCCTCACAAAAAAAAAATGTGGGTTGCAGAATGTGGGCGATATGGGTTCGAGTCCCGGCGGAGTAAAGCCGTTGAGTTTCCACGCTTGAAAAAAAAAGGTGATGGACATTGACGTTGGCTGTCAGGTTTTCTCGAGGTGTTCCCGTTCATCCGACCTTGAATTCCTTCGCTGCTTGCTCTATCAGCTTCAATAAAGATAAACGCATATAGACCTGTAGTGTAAAATAATGATGATGGGAAATATAGTATTTATAAGGTATTTATAATATAATAATTATCAAACTTATTGCAAAAGTAGCTGCTATTTTATTTCCTCAGTCAGGTGTTGCTGATGACGTTAAAACAAAACGTACTTTGCGTTTCGGTACTTATTCTGTTAGAAGTGATGACCCATCTAGTACAAGCTGTTTCTTAAGTTGTTGAATACTTACAGGTTGTTATAGATTTAAATTAAAATACTCGGATTTATACATATATGGGATGTCGCAGATGATGGAACAAAACAGTTCAATTTAATAATAAGATTAAGGTTTAATGCTTTTACATTTCTGAGATTATAGTCATTACACCATTCTTATGATAACTTTGGACGAGACAAGTAACAAAGAATTACAAAGTCACGTTTAATCGTTAATTATAGCCGGATTTTTTTTTTTTTTTATCTTGCGAGTTTCCGAAGGCTGAATACGTAGGTAGACCACAGCAGCTGGCACGCCGACGTCCTTGGGCCTTCCTCTGGAACATATTCACTTGTAGGTATCGTGACGAGAACATACTGCTTACTCGGAAGTGATTTCGGCTGCTAATGAACATCAAAGTTATGGGTAATGTGGAAGTTGGCAAGGGTGCCAGTTCAATCACTTTATTTCCTCATTATTTTTACTAACCCAATCATATTGCACATACATAATCACTTTACTCGCTGCATATACAACAGTGTACCGCGTGTACTGCGTGGCTTAGAGACGAACGCCATCCTTGTAGGGCGAGATGTCCCTCTCGTGGAAACTGTCCGCACATTGTCAGCCCTGGAGTCACATTGATCAGGTACAGTAATTGGCGATGTAAGCGGTGGGGGTGCGTCGTTTGCCGTAATGACGTTTCCCATAAAACTTTTTTCCCGCATAAATCACACACAATATCATCTGTCCTATACATCGTTTGGCCGAAAGGCATTTACCATAAACATCTCTCGCCCAAAATGCATTTTCCTTATAATATTTTTCTCCGACTGGAGTTGGCTCTTAAGGCCCTGAGGTCGTTTCCGCTAAAGGCGTTTGCCCTAAAATATAATTTCACCTTTTCACGTACATCTCCGGGCGTTTGTCCTAAAAGTTTGTCTGCTCTCGCAAATCCCAAAAAAAAACAATGCTTACAGGAGCTTTCCTTAAAAGGAATTTCTCCGAATGTTGAGAAGAAACTACTTTAAAGTAAACTATGTGTATCCGAGGCGGATAAGGTTATCCAGCAGCTACCTTTGTTTTCAGGTCTCAAACCTCTAGCATGACCACTGGTAGTGTAAAGTTTTGTGCTCACAATTCTCCAGAGATAAGTACCACTAAGGCCCGGTTGCACCAACATCTTTCCCGATCCGAGATCGAATGATCCTAGTCCCGAACCATGATCCTCTTTTATCTTGGTTCCAACGTAAAAGTGTTGCACCAACGAAATTTCATGAATCTGGATCTCCGATTCGTCGGTCTTGGTTCCAAAGTGAGAGATCGAGATTAAATATGAGGCAAATTTTGCTATTGACTCCTAATATATGACGTCATGGAAGTAGGCATATTTTTCACTGTAGATACAATTAGATGTGCGGTGGTTTATCTGTTTTAAATGAATTATTGTTGTACGAATTTTACTGAATAATATTCAAGTGAGTATAATGTTGTTTTAATTTTCATAGAAAACAATCGAACTTAGTTCTATCTGTTGGCGTATTTTCAAACTACGTTTTTCGACGATGGTTGTTAATCTCGGATCGAGATTTCGAACCGCCAATTTCAGCAGTTCGAAGTGAACATAGTCTCGATCTCCAGTCCAGCTCTGAACTCGAATGATGCAACAGTTTTGTGTGTCGATCTTAGATCCGATCTCAGATCGAGTTTCGAACCACGATGGTGCAACCGGGCGTAAGTAAATTTTCCTGTCCGAACACGTACACCCCTCGAGCTGTCACACTGGCCTATGTTCGCGCGCCATCGCGCCTCGCTCCCCGTTGTTAGTCCAGCGGAGAGGGATTTCTGCTGCGATCACTGACGCCGGGTTTGGGCAATATCGTCCCCAATGCTGGAATCCGCTGCCCGCTGGCTTAGTTACGCTCTCTTCTATGTGTGATGTCACGTTCAGGCAGGATGTCGAAGTAAGCCTTGTCCACGCGGCCACAACGGCGTGTTACGACTTCAATAGGAATTTAGCACACAACAGATAATTTATATAGTAGAGAAACTGTTAAAGAGGATTCTTACCAAATGCACAGTGGGCCGAATATTATATGTAGTATCTGAAGAAAAAAAAATGGTGACGAGACGGGGCGGGAGCAATGTTCATTTTGCCTCAGGTCTCCCATTCCAATGGGGTTTTTCCAAGCTCTTATACTTAGAGGCTGTTCACCATAAAGTGAGCACTTTAGAAATGAACCTTTAAACAATGTCACTGCTCCTGCGTGTTATATATTTTAACGGACTCACTGAGTGACATGCGCCCAATAAAGTTGGTAGCGATTGAGGGAAAGTAGTTCCGTACTTTAAAGTCGAATAATAAGTGTTAAGTTACCATTTGTAATAACTTAAGTTATTTCTTCTTTCTTTCTTTTTTTTAATTCGCGAAAGTGTAAAAATTAACTGATTTGCAAAATATTTATTTTTCTAAAAAATTTATAATTTCACGTGACCGACGGATGAATAAAGTGATGAGGTCCGTCGCAATGTAAATTTTACATTAGGCGGAAGAATACACAAAGTGCATAGAAGTACATCTCAAGCAGGGCTTTCAAAAGTGCTCATTTTAACGTGAGCTGACTATATAAAGTTTTCCGTTCGAAAATTTACTGCAGTTTTATATGGCATTACTAAATCAACCTATAAAACAATGTGCTAAATTCCGAAAACAATTACGCATAGCATTAAACTTTGCCGGGATTTCGTTTAAAACAAAAAACTCACTGAATCGGCTTCGGCCGTCACAAAATCCATTGATTAGCACATTGCGACCCGTCGAAACGCATTAGAAAATTGCGCGCAGGATATCTTGTTCGCCTTCGCAATGCTACGATAGGCACTGGACGAGGGGCAATGAATTTTGAGGAAGGGTGGGCTAGCTGCAGAAGTATCCTCGATTTAAAACGTGTACATTCATGTTCACCAACTACAACATTCTTATCAGCTACCCTTGATTAAGGACATTTCCGGCAGCCGCCAAGCATTCAGTTACTATGTCACTTATATATGCTTTATTATTGCAGAGATTTCGCTTTCTCTTTATAGCAATATCTTCAATGACACACATAGATGGCATTTTGAAATATAATTAAACTTTTACTAACCATTTATTTACAAATACAATATTTAAATTTCTTGGCGATATATACATATTAAGAGTTTGATACTAATTTACTCATAAAATCAATATGCACTACCTTGACGAAATCCGTATAGGCCTGCCTGTTTCCAAGCAACATTTAGAACCAAATATGTAAGTAATATTCGAAGTTCGCATTGTGTGCGTCAACTGGACTGCCAAAAAAAATGTATTTTTTCTCCTGGCCCTTCTTTCTTCTTCATCTTAAGGAAGCTGCGCAAGCGAGAGCTAAATATTCGGTTTCTTGCCATTTTTACAATAACTATAAGATTTTTAATTCACCCAAGGCAATAAGTGGCCACCATGCGAAAATGTCACATTCTTACTTAGCTTTATTTGCTGAGACAAATGACTATGCAAAAAGATAGATTTTCCAGAATTTTTTTATACTGGAAGCTTTTTTTTAACTTAATTTCAAACGTTAGTGTTTATATAAAACATGCAACTACTACAGTTTACTCCCAGTCAAATAAACCCTTTTAAAATCACTATTTCGTCTCTTTTTTCTACAGATTACTATTTATTTTTCCGTCACACGTTAAAACTACCATCCCCATAGAATTAAGTATTAGTATCTGTTGGAATTTTTGTGTTAATGAGAGCCATGCATTCTTTAACACTACTTATATATACTTACTTACATCTATTTACTCACAATTTTTCAATTTTTTTTACTACATACAATAACCACATATTAATATATAAAAGAAAACAATAACATGCCCTAATATTTTCATAGAGAACGAATTCTCTTCGTACAGAAATCACTATTTTAACACACCTCCTTCATTTTGTACTTTTGTCACATTATTACAAGCTACCTAAACTTGTGAAATTTGATTTTTTTTCACTGACTTAAATTAATATATCAGCCAATTTATCATCAGTTAAAATCCTTTGCTCATTTTTATAAGACTTTTTATTTTAAAGTCATTCACAAAATGGTAAATTTTGCAAGAATTTGCCATTTTTAGGTCAAGCAATAGCAACACTATAATCTACATGAATTATCACAGGATTCTTTATTTTTATATCAATATAATTTAACATTCCTTGAATTTACAACACTCTTTTACACAAACGGCAAGAGCATAGTACTCAGTATGTGTAGACGCTCTGGAAACGATATTTTGTTTTTGAGATTTCCATATTACAGCGTTTCCAAAAAAACCCGAATCAAAATCCCTGTGATCGACTTTCTATCAATAATATATGCTGCCGAATCAGCATCTACATAAGCATCCATAACCTTATCGAAGCTTCCATTATAATTTAACTTCAATGAGCGAGTATGACATAAAAACTTAAGTACACGTAGTGCATGAATCGCTTATTGTAAAAAGGGACCCGAGCGCCACAGACAGACATTTTGAGTTAAGTGTGGTTTCATGAACTAGAAGGGTAGATCTACATTTTAGTGTTAAAACAGTCCCGAATACACTGGAAGAACACTATGTAAAGAAGTAACACATATTTTGATCAGCGTAAGAAGGGACCCATGTCCTGGACTTGGGTAACTTATAACACTATACTATTGATAACCATGTAAGGCAAACATTTTACACTACACTATTGGTAGCCATGTCAGACAAGCAGTCTTCAAATGTTATTGAAACAGCTGATAGGTAAACGAAGTTTGGTTTTGAGCAAACAGTGGAGTGTTTTCATAAGTGTAAAGTTGTGGTAAAAGAACATTAAGTGTGATTTAAATATGAGTGGGACGGACACAGAAATGTCACCAAAAAGCGGAAGAAAGGAATACGTGACCCAGACAGTGGTCAACTAAATATTATTAAGAAAGCCAGAGACGCAGGGAAAGAATACATTGACCATGGAGGGAAAAAGCAATGAGCTCGAGCTATTGAAGAACCATACAGGTTAGTGAAACAAAGTTTTGAATGCTATGGATAAGTATGCAGAACCAGTGTTTTAAATTAATATTGTTGAAGATGTAAACATTTGCCTGAAGAAATTTTGAGGTTATTTTATATCACACATGCTATTAAACAAGATAATTTATGTTTAGTTCTAAGTTGCAAGTCCTCTGCTGTTAAATGTTTACATGTTTCACCGCATGAAACATAAGAGTTGGTTAATTCATACTGTTTGTTTAATCAGGTGTCTCTAGAAATTCTTCAACCGGTTTGATGAGATTGACCGAGCTGCAGTGTTTGAGGTTTTGTACACAATGAACACAAAGAAATAGCAAGCTCTACATCTGCAGAGAATGATATAAATCTGCAGATAATGTCAAAAATTAGAGAAGTGAAACGCCACAGGAAGACAGAATATTCTGTTGAAAAACAGAGGACATTCAAGTACCATGTTCTTCTCAAGGACAAAAAGGTTGAGGTATGTAGGGCTGCTTTCTTCCAATTGTATGATGTAACTGATAAAAGGGTAAGGCGTATTGGCAAATTACTTGTGGAAGGAAAGTCACCACGCGATATGTGCGGCAAACGCCCTTGCGCATTCAAAAAAGGCAGAGATGAACTTCTTCAGATTCATCAACACATCACCTTATTCCCAGTTAAGGAAGCACATTACACATCACGCAGTTACAAATATATCTCTGCAGAACCGTCGGTTGCAAAAATGTACAGCATGTTCAAAATCAAGTACCCGAGAACCACTGTCAAATACAGCTTTTACCTAAAGTACTTTAAAGAGAACTTTAGTCTATGGTTTGGGAGGCCGCAGGTAGACACTTGCAGTTTTTGTGAGTTGAAAAAAAAACATTATAAATAACACATCCATAAATGACACAGCGAAACGGGTTGCTGCAGCTGAGTTGATAGTTCATCTATGCCGAGCCAAAAATTTTTGTAGCTTGATGAGAGACTGAGAGCAGCTATCAAAGTCTTCTGATAAGGTCCTATGATTAGTGTTTGATTTTATGCAGAATTTAGAACTTCCCAAAATCCCAGTACAGGAAATTTTTTACCTGAGACAACTTGATGTCAACGTTTTTTGTGTATACAATATGAGAAGTGGGCTGGCACATTACTATGTCTACCATCAAGGAGAAGCCCACAATGGGCATAATGATGTAGCATCAATGTTATTGGACTATATCGAGCAGAACGTCCTTCCTTCGGTCAAAAATCTTCATTTGTTTGCAGATAACTGTCTAGGACAGAATAAAAACCACATACTTGTTAGATTCTGCCTCGAACTTTTTGATACTCGTAGATTTCAAATTGTGAAACAGTATTTTCCTACACGAGGACACTCATGCCTCCCTTGTGAAAGGAAGTTCAGCGTCATTAAACGCCCTATTAGAAGACGTGACCGGATATACACAGTAAACGAGATAAGTGAACTTATCTGCAATTCATCCAGTAAGTCACTCAATACTGCCACTCTGCTCAATGAACAACAAAACCTAGGGATTCTAGATTTTAAAAAGTGAGGGATGTTGTACTACAAACGAAGTGTAGTATCACTGGAAACCAGGCAACATGATCGTGAATCAAGAGAGGACTTCAACATTTCTAAATACCATTACTTAGAGTACTCTTCGGAGAAGAAAGGTGTTGTGAAAGCCAGTGAATGGTTAGGTGGTCTTATTTCCCATACGTTTGTGCTGGGAAAGATACCTGACGTCAGTTTGTCACCCATTCCTGCATATCCAACTCGACGAGTACCTATCGAAAAACCAAAGGTAGAGGACTTGAAAAAGGTATGCTGTTATATACCGGAGAAGTTAAGGGATTTCTGCAATAGGTTAACAGTGTGGCCAACAGTTGCTGCAGATGACACAGACGATGAATAAAGAACCCTGATGGACTGTTGATGCGAATGACGGAGTCACCTAATGATTTGGTTATTTTATAATGAAAACAGTTGTAACATGTTAACATGTTATCGTTTTGTTTATTATGTATTTGTACCTCGATTACAACTCCTATTGTGTAAATATACTATTACTGCGACAAGTTACAGCTGACAATTTTACTACACATACCATCTGTTGTAAAAAGGTACCGGAATCCAACACACTAATTAATTTTTCCTGTTGGTATTACTCAATTTGGAACCCTGAAAAGACTATACATCATCAAAATATACCATTGAGAAGTTACCACAAAATTTTCGTTTATCACAGCCCAACAGTTTCCTTCCAAATTAAATTTTTTTTATTTTACTCCAAACTTTATAAATGACACTCAGGTCCCTTTTTACAATAAGCGGTTGACTAATAATGTGTATTGCTAAAATTATTTTGAAAGCTACTTAGATAATTTACAGGAAATGATATATCTGGTCGAGTACCATTTACAATGTATAATAAAGCTCCGATAAAATTTCTGTACATCAAATTTTAATTCCCTTTATCAGCTGATTCCAGTTTTAAATTGGATTCCATGGGTGTGGAAATTATCCATGAATCTTTAACATAAGACTTTTTAGCATGACTTTTGAAGTATTTTACTTGACTTAAGCAAATTTTCTTGTCGTCCGGGCAATATTTTATGCATATTGCCAAACACTGTTTCACTTTTCCTAAATCTTTCATGCGAAAGCGTCTTCTTACTACTTATTTTATTTCCTTTATGGTCATAAGATCGTCTCATTAAATCAATAAGTCATAGACATAAAGTGTTACGTATATTTTGTTACCATTTATACGTCCTACATGCAAAGAGCAATTATAATTTGATATTTGGAAATTTATACTTGTCATGAAATCATCAAAGCATTCATATTGATCGCATGGACTCTCTGATAGTCCGTATTGTTATTTCCGGACTAGACATACCTTTTTCGGTTCCACATCATGACCATCAGGTAGATAAATGTACATTTCAGATTGAATGTTACCGTTTAAAAAAAAGCGGTTTCAACATCCATTTCTTCGATTTGACCACTCTTAATCTACGCAATTGATAAAAACATATTTAATGTTGTTATTTTGCCAACTGGTGAACATATTTATTAATTTTCATTATATATTTGCTGAAATCCCTTTGCCACAACTCGTGCTTTGTATTTACATTCCTACTTGATTTTATAAATCTATTATATACAAATATTTTTTTCTGTTGGTTGATTAAGATGCCCTCCAGGATTTGTTTTCCATTATACTATTAATCTTTTCATTCATTGATTGTTGCCATTTTTAGACTTTGAATTGTTTGAAGCTTCTTCATAACCAATAGGTATTGACGCATCACAGAAGTTCATATATACGACATGATCATCAAATCTCCTTGGCAATATTCTTTCCCTCAGAGGAATATATATTCTACTCATCTCCTTGATCTCAGAGTTCTTTCCTTTCTCAGCCTTTTCTTCATTAATTTTTCCTTTGTCTTGTTATTTCTGGTTTTGTTACTCCCATTTTCTCATTAGTGAACATTACGCATTTTGCTGTTTTTTCAACAAACTTCACATTACGACTGACTATGATTTTATTATCTACCACTATTTTGTAGCCCATAGCTGTGTACCTAATGAGTATACCCTTAACAGCCTTTGGATGTAGTTTGGATTGTCTACACTGATCAGGAATTCTGACAAAAATTGTACTTACATATATTCCGAGATTTGAAGCAGTTGGTTTCTTGTTGAAAAATTTATCATAAAATGGTTTTCTGATATTCGTATTTGTTAATAATCCCTAAATAAACAGCAGTATATATGCATTAAGGCCAAAACCACTTGTTAAACATTGGTTCAGATATTAAACATCTGGCGGGATCCATGATAGTTTTGTTGTATCTTTCCGTAACACCATTTAATTCGTAAATGTATGTTGGAACTGGCTTTGAATATATACCTTCTTCTTTCACGAATCTGTAAACATCTTTGTTGATATATTCCCTTCCATTATCACAAAGAATTTCTTTCATCTTTTTGACACTTTGATTTTGTACTAAATTTTTATAGTGTACATAGCAGTCTAAAATTCCACTTTAGTTTTTGATACAATAGACCATAGCAATTATACTTTAGTCGTTAATAAACGTTATGAAAAATATTTCACATTTATATCCAGTAGGATTAATTGTACCATGGACTCCTGTGAGTATAATTTGCAATATATAATATGCCTTATATAATTATTTTCAAATGGCAAGGTAGACATTTTATTTTTTAGTCCAATTTCGCATTGCATATAAATATTTTAAATTTTGGTAGGTAAACATTTAGTGCCTGATTTTCACACAATTTTTTTAGGTTATTGAAATTAGCATGACCAAGAATACTATGCCATGTTTACTTATTTAACATATGAGTGTCACTTGTGTATGCCTTTACATTATTCATGTTTCCTACTTTACCTGCCAGTTCAAACTATTTATATTTCTTGAACGCAATATCAATCAAATCACTTCTTGGGTCATAAATTACAGCATTATCGTTACTGGATGTTATCACATTTTCCTTACTGACAATGCGTGAAACACTTAACTGGTTTTGTCGCGTATTTGGCACATAATAAACATCATTAATTATAGTTTTGATGAATGTCTTTTAACATTGAAAAATATTATAATATTACCAATTCTATTAGCATTTAGAGAGAAGCCATCACCAACCTTAGTTTCAAAAGGACATTATAAAGTTCTTTACTTACAGAAATATTTATCATCGTTTACTATATGATCTGAACATCCACTATCCAACAGCCTCCAACATCCAAGTGACACTATCACTTCTTACATCAGTGTTGTTCAATGAATTCATTTGTTATGTCTTAACATCTACGATGAATGACTTAACATGTGACATATTATCTACAGTTGAATTTTCTGCCATCATATTGTTTCTGTTTCTCGAATATTTTCCTCTCCACGTCGTATTTTCTCTTTGATTATATATGTGTTTCATCCAATTTATATTCGGTCTATTCATTTCTTTGAATATGACCTGCCTGATTACATCTATAACATATAATTGTCTTAGTACCGTAAATAAATTGGTTTTGTTTGGATCTTCGTTGCATACTTACATCCCTTGCTTTGTGTGAATTGAAAGTTTATAAATTATTTCCAGTTCTACTAGATTCTCTTTTCTTATGTTTCAATAACAATTTTGACTTTCAACTGACCCTTACTTTTCTAGTAATGCATCAATAATATTTATCACCCGTGAGAAACTTCCTGGCAAAGATACTAACACATAGTTTAATTTTTCTTCCTTGTTCACGTTTTCGCCTGCATTTTTCTACCGATTGCATAGTTTTTCGAATGTATTTAATAAATATACGGGATCATCAGTTTCCTTAATTTTTTACCCTAAAAGTTCTCTTTTGTGTAATAACTTATCTGCACTACTTTTCAGCAGATATGTTTCATCGAACTTTTAAATAATACATTTAGCAGTTATTTCTGATAACATTAGTTCCAGTTGAGAGTTGTTAACGCTGTTAACTATGTAATTTTTATCCTTAATTCCAATTTTAAAGCAATTTTTTTTCATACATACCTTGAGGCTTGACATCATGTTGTATGACGTAGCAGTTTTTCATGTCTAAAAACAATTTCATTCTGAACTTCCATTTATCGTAGTTTATTCCATCAAATCTTTGGATAATAGAGGAGTCATCTCTATTTCCCGCCATATAATTAGTTTAGCTTGTTTCTTTCTTCACTCTTAAAAACCACGGGTATTTGCAACCATGTTGGAATTTTCTGTTTATTAGAGTCGTACATTAGTAAACATTGCTTTTATATACTTACTTCTATGTATTATACCACAATTTTTCAACGTCTTTTATTACATACAATATTTACGCACATATTCATAAATAAAAAAATAATTAAATATTATTATTATTTTCATAGAGAACGAATTATCTTAGTACCGAAATCACTATTTTAACAGTATCTATACATCTACAATTTTACAAAGCCGAAGATGCTAATGGGCAATCGATACCAGCCGGGCCAGCCACAGTAAACAGTTGTGATGCTGGCTCCTCATGAATGTCTGATATGAAAATACAAGAATTAGAATCTTCAGATGAAATACAATACTAATGACCTCTGTTTCGTCAGACATCCACATTTATGGCAGGTCTCCTTTCGCATTCCCAGTAGGGAAGCGTGGTCTCAACTACAGTCGCTCGATTCGGAAACCAATCTATGTTCGGAAGTGGATCATTCGATACAAACCAAATAGGATTTTTTTTTTTCCCCTTCATAAAATAACCTTTCCCAAACCGCTTTGGCTGGGAGTCGCACAGACATACCTTCACAAAGACGTCTAATATAATTATTGTAATTGTACTTGTACGGTCATCTAAATCTTGGAATGCGAATCTACCTATATCTGGACCAAATATTCTATCTCCACGCAGTATAGAATTGCAACAAGTGGTCTTGCCGTCACTAGAGAGTACAACTGCTACACCATATATTACAACTGCACCAAATATTAATTTAATATGAAGGAAAGAATAAAATGGTTTATCAGTAGTTCAACTGTTAAAAATGTCCGTATACCAACAGTCTTTGGCGAACATGTGTCAGCAATGTACGGAACCAATATCATCAATTTCGAAACACAGAACTCATATATGTAAACAGAACATATTAATCATCGTCCGTTAGCTATGAGCGTTTCTGAAGCAACACGAACCATTCGTTGCCAATGTCCAATCAGAAAACGTTGGTACCTGTGATAGAGCATTCAAAAAAACTAATCCAAGTTACGTTTGAACGAAACATGTTAGCGCCAAACAACTGTAAAGATACCGTAGCTTTAAAACCACCACTAAAACTAAAATCAGAAACAATTACTTCTCTCTGAACAAATGGAAATAAATTTTATGACGAACACTACAGCTAGAATTACATAAGCCATGAGGCAAGATCTTTATAGATTCCCGGGTACGTGAATAAAGCTCTATAGGGAGTACAAATTTTATTTATTTTTGCCATCAATTTTTTCCTCAATATCATACCATAAGAAATATATACATATATTTCAACCCATTGCCTCAAATAAATGAAATTAATAAAGAAAATGATAAGCTCGAAATTGATGAAAAATTTAGTGCGTTTACAGAATTTCCTGTAAAGCAGCACAATCATTTCCGAATAATTGTGTAATTATTATCAACGCCGTAATCGAAGCGATTCTAAATTCACGAAGACATCCGGATAGCTTTTTGAAAGTACGTTCGTAGTTACACGGAAATTTTGATTTATAGTTAAGTAAGGCATTATTATATATAAATTATTGTTTTCTCTAGTTATCTGTCAGCAAAGCTACCAGTTTCCCAGTCAATGTATGAACTCAATTAGCAGATAATCAAATCAAAACGAATTCTCTTTCTCAGTTGTAATTAAATTGCAATGCAGATAGGTAATATTTGTTCTTATATTAAAAAACATTAAATTAAAATTACTAACAAAAATAAAAAATTGCGAACAAAAAAAAAACGAAAATATAATAACAATGGGAAAAATTACAGTAAAATCTTCTCTGAATGTTTTCCCACAAAACGAAAAATTATACACATTTATATGTTTCACGTATAAAGTTTGCGTAATTCCATATAGTGGTAATTGTCTATTACAATTCGGGGGCCATAGCACAACAGTTTAAGAAATTTGTCATCATTGTCCACATAGACAAAAATATAAAACAATTTACCCGTAGATTTTTTATAAAGTTTATTGTAACACACACGAACCCATTGTGTATGCATGATATCACGGAAAGTACGTTGCACGTTAGAATACGCAGCAAGTCCCGGTGAGTCTATGGTGTACGCGTCAATTTAAGAAATAAAAGTGAAAGTATTGCAGCCAGTTGTCTTCCAGTAAGCCGAGAGGAATAAGACTGAGGATAATATAGAGGATAGCGACATTTATATGTAAAATTACGTTGAAGTAAAGTGGTATTCGCTTTTACCATTCCATTAATGTTTTACGAATTAAAAAAAAATCAAAACTTTCCCAGTCTCTGTTGATATTTAGTATAATCAAATTTTTTTGTGCAAAAATATTTTAAAAACTACACTTACATACAGACGTTACCCCAATATTTTGATAAGCTGTTAACGGCATCGACCTAGATAATACAGCACGGTTAAATCTTATTTGTTTGAGTGTTTTTTTTTTTCAAGCTCCAGTGTGCAACGTAATCCGAAAGCACTTGAATGAATTTAAATGTTAAGAACAAAACCTAACACTTTTATCGCCGTCAACAAATGTGCAGGTCAAGAATGAACGCAGGATTTGCATTGCCAGGGAGTTTCGACACAAACCTTGGAATTATGGACAAAAGCGGTCTTAAGACTACGGTATGTTCGACATAAGCCGGGGACATTTGACGTGATGTGCTGAAGTTTCCGCGCAGACAGTCAATTTTTCATCCTCCGAAGTGAGGATAGCCAGGGAACGTAACAGAAGGCTAACTTATTCCGAACCTGTCTCTTCACAGATGTGGCACATGGATTTTCAGGAACACGAGGGAGTGAGATAAGGATATAAAAGAGGGCAAAGTGACTTACGATGGAAATGCACCCCGCTGGCGCTCGCAGTAAGATAGTACTCGTGCCATGTTATCATTTTTGCAAGTATTATATATGCTCGGAGTGTCACCTAACCGATGCAGAGATACAGGAAGAGGGGCAAAAGTTTGCACAACCGTATGTAGCAAAACTCGTTTATTTCGAGATATAAACGTACAAACGTATGGAAAATAGCACAGACAAGCACTATAACTATTCCAACCCAACCTTACGAAAAGAGATACTTTGCAGAGTTACTTTGTTGTTTAAACAGTAGTAGTAGTAGAAAATGGAAAAGTTGGGCACAAGGACGTGGGGGCACAGAGCGTCGGAGGTGACCGCCGCCATATTGAATTCAACTTTTTCCCCATTTCCCCTTACACCTAAAATTTTCCCTTTTCCCACATAAAATCGACAATTTTACCTCAAAATTTCCTTTCTTTTTTTTTTAAATTAGAGTTTCCCTTTTTACCTTGAAAATCCCCGGTTTTTCCCCTCGAAAAAGCTCCTACCCTCCAGTTGCAAAAACGATCCCCCCGGAAGGCACTTTTCAATCCTTCGGAAGTGATTTGGGGAGATCGTTTTCGAGGGCAGAGCAGTGGCGGCCATATGGGATTTATAGGCATAGGGTACGCCATATCGATACGCTGGGTCCAGTGTCCGGAGTCAGACCTGAGCATTGGCAGTATTGGTTTTGTCAACCATCTTGCCCACCATGTTAGATACCAGTGACCTTGACATTGACCCCATGACCTTGAATGACCATGAACCCAAAAATTCGGAAAAAAATTGCCAAAAATTATTTTTAATGTTTATAAAATATTATTAAAAATTTTAAAAAATTTATAAACAATTATTTAAAGAATGACATTAAAAATCTTAAATTTCCGCAGTTCCCCTTCCTCAACTACATGTCAAGCAGATGACTGATACCCCTCCAACCAATCACACTGTCTTAACATTCCCCTCCCATAGCAATGTTTTTCATTGGTTAATTAGTCCCCAGGCCTCCACTCCCCCACCCCTCCTTTCCAACCGTACTCATTCTGATATCTTGGATTTTATCGTTTGTCATTTGTTTACGCATTTCTGGAGGCCACCATCTTGGATTACATGTTTACAGTTATATCACCTAGGTGGCACTATTTTATCGGTTTTCCCACCAGAAAAGCTGGTTGTTTTAGCCATCTGGTGACAGCCATATTGGTTTAAGTTTTGAATATATAGATGATACTTTGCGGTAATGGTCCTTGTCACCGTTCTGTACAGGCCAATAGCAGGCTGTATAATAGAGAAGTTAGCACTACCTAAAATTAAAAATATTATCCAGTATGGAGGGCGCCGACAGCACCACCTATGCATTAAAAACATAAACAGATATGGCTGTCACCTGGTAACTAAATCGTCAGCTCACCTGGTGGGTAAATCAAGAAAATAGCACCACCTGGGTAATGTAAACGAAAACATGAAATCCAAGAAAGCGTCTTTCAGTAATGTATAAACAAATGACAAACGAAAAATCAGAGATGACAGAATAAGTATTAATAATGTTGGGTGGAGGCCTGGCAACTAATTAACCAAGGAGAAATATTGTCATGGGAGGGAAATTTTAAGACATTGTGTTTGATTGGATGGGGATCATTCGTCTGCTTGACATTGTGCTGGGGATGGGTCCTGCGGAAATGAAAAATGTATAAAGAAAATTTTTTACTTTATGTTTTAAATAAGTTTTAATATATGGTTATAAAATTTTTAAATAATTTTTATACAATTTTTAGATGGATTTTTCGGAATTTTTTGGAAATGTTTTCGTTCAAGGTTAACTAAGGTGTTATACCTCACATCGTTGGCATAGGCTGTTCACGGTAAAATGAGCACTTTTGAAAGCCCTTCTTACGATCTACTTGTAAACAAGCTGTGTGTTCTTCCGCCTCATGTAAAATTAACATTGCCATGGACCTCATCACTTTATTCATGTGTTGGTCAAGGTCATCGACATCTAACATGATGGGCAAGATGGCTGGCAGAACCAAGATGGCCTATGTTCAGGTATGACTCCAGATCCCACACCCTGTGTATCGATTTGGCATACCATATGCCTAAAAACCAATATGGCCGCCACTGTTCTGCCCTCGAAAACAATCCCCCCAAATCACTTTCGATGGATCGAAAAATGCCTTTGGAGGGATCGTTTTTGTAACTTGGAGGATAGGTACTTTTTTGAGGGAAAAACGGGAAATTTTGAGGGAAAAATAAATTTTAATGAAAAAAGGGAAATTTTGAGGAGAAATGGTCGATTTTGAGGGGGAAAAGGGAAAATGTTGAGGAAAAAGGAAAAGTTCAAGATGGCAGCGTTTGGCTGTGACTCTCCGCGCCCCCCACGCCCTTGTGTCCAACTTCTCCATTTTATACTTCTGACTATTGTGGTTCTACAAGTGCAGTTTTGTACAACTGCAATATTGTAGTTTTCTGGATAAGCGAGCTTCGATCCAAGGATACGCGTATTTCCGAAACCACGACAACAATCTTCAGAGTGGGATGATTTGCCACAGCATATCTTCCACCCACCTAACAGATGAATTGTAGTACCTTTCCTGTAGTGGCTCCTGTTATGATATTCGCTTCTACGAGCCATAACAAACGAAACCGTGATTGTTTGAATTGGTTCGAGAGTAGAGACGATATAGATTAGAGTTCGCGTGCCTGCTGCGGAGAAACCGACTTCAAGAGTCCGACAATTTATTTAAATTATTTCATTTGTCACTGTAAAACTGCCAAGGCCACGAAGGATTGAACTAAGTTTCGTTTAATGCTTAGGTGAACGCGTATTTTGAAATGTTAGTACATTCCCTCCGATTGCGATGTATTTAAGTTATGCAAGTACAAGCACAGAGGGAAGCTACTAGGGTTCTTTGTACCACGGATACAGTCTGAACCGTAATTAAAAACATCAACCACATCTTTGCTATATGCAATGAGTACAACGATCATTGTGAGTGACATGGCTACGTCTACAAGAAGACAAGTTTTAAAGAAAGCATTTTTAAAAGTATCTGCTTAAAGCCACGTACTGTTCAACTCTAAATGGGAAAAATGTTCCCAGACTATTTTTAATTGTAACTCCTTCTATGAACACATTGCGGCTCTTTGTGAAAATGTAGTATTCTCTATCAACTTAAAATTTAAATATTCCAAAATTTTGCATTTGGGGCCATATTTATGTCGGTTCGCCAAAAGACGACGACAATCGCTGACAGGATTTTTTGATGCAACTAGAGATCTCGAGGGACAAAGAAAAAAATTTCTAACAAAACGTAACTAGTGTGGGTTGTGGAAAATCTTGTAGTATTCCTAGGAAAATTCATCTGCATATTGTTTTATTTGTTTTATTTTTTTTATCCAGTTTCCGTAAACCCTGACATTGAGTGCAAAAGGATCCAGGGTATGGAATACATGTCAATATAGTAATATCTGAAAATATTAAACAAAAAACCTTAGTCATTGAATATTTGATTTTAAGTAAGATATTTTTCCAAACACGGTTTCATACACAGTTTTAACATCTTCCTTTATTAAGAAGTTTAATTTCGCAGTACCTTACGCCCTTTCGAAGTACAGTACCATTTAATATACGAAAAATAGCTCCTGTAACACTCGCCAACTAAATGTCACGTTTTCCCGGACAGGCTAACAAAAATGTGTACCTTGATTTATTCGACAAAGCAGTGATACAGACGCTTGATTGAACACCTCTAAATGCAGACTAAAATACGTATTATTCACTACGGCGCGCCAACCCAGTCACTCTTCATTGCGCAGCGGCTCATAACTCATGTATACGTAATCGGTGGATAAGAAATGGCGGGGGGGGGGGGGGGGCTGCAACATGGCCGCCATGCAAACTGCGCGTAACTGCTTGATTTATTCTTCGCGGGCAATACCAAGTGTTTGCTTTATGCGGCCCGCGATGGCGATTTGAATAATTAGCAGGGGCGTGTTACGAATGTGTTTGCTGGAATTCGCGGAATGCCCGGAGCATTGGTGAGGGCGCAGCCAGCAATCAATGCAGCGCCATTCTCAAACTTGCGCGGAAGGGTGAAGGCATTTAGAGCACTTAGTGTTTTAAACTGTAAAAAATTATGAGGGAATGACTTGAAAAGTGTAAGGTAATATTCGCAAACTTGTGTGGGAAACAAAGTTTTCCTTACAGGTGAGGTAAAATTACCGCACTCTGGAGTAAAATCCACGTACATAGCGGTGGAAAATCCTATAAATGGATGGAAAAATTGCCTTGGGACACGTGTATCTCTTCAGCATTGTTTCAACAGCTTAGCGGGAGGACGAGCGGAAGTAACAACCGTGTAACACACTAATATTCGCCGGTAACGTCATGCTGTCGTCGTGATGGAATGGATAGTGCTTCGGCCTATCGTGACAGAGTACCGCGGTATGCGCCCACCCACCGGCAAGTATCGAGGATTTTAGAGTTGATGTTTCGGTTACTATTCGTCAGAGGACATATGTAATAAAAATACTAACAGTGCTTATAATACGGGATGTTTTTTAATATAATTTTATTATACAATATAGTTAATATACCCTTACTTGTATAAATTCTCCCCCCCCCCCTTTTTTCACCTTTTTTGTCAGGCACTTTTTCCGTACGATTAGGGAATAGTACATTACTTGTTATGTAAATTTATTGTACATTTGAGATTTAATTTTACCATACATGCTTCCCTTACATGTGGGGAATTTTACCTAAAATTTCTTTACACTGGAAATTTCAGTACTTGAGGGGAAATTTTTACGTAAAATATCATTGTCAACTACGAAAAATCGATTCCTTAAGACGAAAAACTGTAGAAGAAACAACGACACGTCAAGATTTTAAACAATGCCAAAGAGATAAAATATCCTTCTGTTAACATATTTTTTTCAAATTCACCATCTGCCGAACCGCAAATGGCAACCACATAGATAAGTGGTTAAGCTCTATTGTTGCGCTAGTATCGTAGTTTTTTGTGTATTAAAGTCCCGATGCAGGAAAATTAATGTACTGTTTATTGCCTTCCTACGGGACGGCGACACCATACAAAACGAAAATAACACAGCAGAAACTGCAACAAATAAAAATCTGTTAATCAAATTTCCAGAAACATCTCTAAATCAACAGAGTTTCTGGAAATTCACGAAAAGTTTGTTAACGAGGAAAACAAATGTCTAAAATTTTACAAACACATACAAAAATTTCTTACGAGCACGTCTTAATAATTTGCGGGGACATTATTCCAAACAGTGCATTACGTAACACAATTCTGACCCACAGAGCAGATAACTACACAGATACGAAATTGCGTGGGTGGTTTCTTTGATGTGGGCGTAACCGTTGTCTGATTGGTTGCGCGAGGCCTTGGGAACGGGCCTTGCATCTGATAGGCTATTACGTGCTGCGAAATGTTCCACACCGCCTATAGGCTGCCAGCTGGCGAATACCTCACCAGGCGCTGACTGACGAATGTTTTCCCTATATGATGCTATAGGCTGTTTACGCTAAAGTGAGCACTTTTGAAAACCTCCCCGTTTGGCATAAGAGTAAATAAATATATTTTATTTCAGCCTTTGGCGTTAACTTCTGATTACGGTGGAATATACATACTGTGTTTATTACTTACATAACAATATTTATGTATAAATGTGGTTAAAGGGTGTAAAAAGTAACTGGGGCCACAAAAGTGCTCACTTTACCGTAACCAGCCTATAGCTATTGATGTAATTTTGCTGGAATGCACAGCTGGAGTTCGCGAAATAAGTGGCTGTCTAGTCTCTTTTTTTCTTAAGTTCTCAACGTCTGAACATCGTTTCATACCATTGAAATAAATGTGTTTCTATGTAAGTTTATACAATCTTCTTTTTTTCAGTTATCTGAAAACACAGATTAAAACATGATTTACTTTGGATGACAAACGGTAACAATATGTTATTTTAATTAATTTGAATGAAAGATTCGAAGAAAATTTCAGTATGAAATATTTTCCAATTTCATAGTAAAGAAACACTCGCAGCCAGTTTCAGGAAATTGCTACTTACTTATCAAATTCGTTAAGCTGGCTCTAGTATTTACCATCACAAATTCCCAAATACAGGAAGCGCAAAAATCCGAAGTCACGGGCAAAGCATAAAAATTATTTTCTTGTGTTTCTGAATAACGGAGACTTCCATAAATTAAAATTGGCATTAATACTTATGTTTTTCGGCAGTTCACTTGTTTCAGGTGAAAGTATCTCCTTAACGTATGTTGCTTATGATCAATTTTCTGAGGTACAAACTAAACCTAATTTCATTCGTCACTGCTAGAGTGTTTTCATACATGACGTATCAGAACTTCATAAAGTGATTGGTTAAAGGTATTTTTTTTTAATTTTCACAATTTTGCGAAATAGTTTTTTAATGTGCCTAAGAGAAGTACGTATAGCATAGCTCCTTTGTGTACATTTATTATTGTTATACCGTGTAAAAACTTATAATTATTATTGTGTTATAATTTTTCCGTCGTTCTGTGTCCTGTCTGTTGGTTTATCTATTCTTTCTTTCCTCTGGTTATTTTTGTGATTCCTGTGTTGTTCGTAGTGTAGAATTATTTGGTCTCATAAAATGACAAGGAATTATTTACCCTGAATTGTGTTTGATTGTGGATTTTGTCGTATTTTCGTGAGTGTTTTTTTTAGTTTTTATTGTTCAGATGTGTGCACTGATATTGTTTTTTGCACTGTTTTGTTCAATTGTGTGGCATTTTCGTCATCGTGTTGTCTTTTCTTCTGGGTTTCTTTTGTTGTCTGTCGTGTCTTGTAATAACGAGTTGTTCGTCTGCCATTTTGTCGTGTTGGTTATATATAAATATATTTTTAAATAATGTATATATATATATATATAATTGTTTTCTATTGGCAAGAAAACTGCTTTTTCCTATTTATCTATATGTGGTGTTGTAAAAGGCTATTCCTTTCCTTGTCTTGTTGAGTTCTGTGTGTGTGCGATTTTTTTTTAATCTCATGGTTGGCAATTGACACAGTCCAATCATACCAACATAATAACCGACTACTGTCAGTGTCATCCTGTAATTGACACATACGAAGTTTATAGATAATTACATTTCCAAATAGATAAAACTAGTTACCACTTATTAACATTCCCGGTGTACTGCTGATAATGCTATGGTACATATAGGATACACTAACCTTACGTCTGCCATAAATACTAAACAACAAAAAATCGATATTAAAAACGTCCCAAGATGGCACGTCAAAGTTAGACTTTACATTCCCTCGTTAGTCACGCCATCGGAAAGAAAACTACACTGGCAGTAATCTGTCAGCAATGTGGATTTTAAAACAAATAAATCAATCTCGAATCCATGATTACCAACACATACATACATCTCTAAATGCCAACAGACTACATTACGAAAGAGCACGAAAGTTCACCGGTATATGAAAGTTAATTCAGATATTTTTTACAGGTCGGAATATTAATTCAAGTACATTACAGTGTTGTAAATTTCGAAATATTTTAACTCTGTGTTCTAAAATATTTTTGGTTGACGATTAAAAGCTAAGTCCACGATATTAAAATCACAAGCATTAAATTAGTTTTCAATTGGGTTTGGAATTTTATGAAGTTAGTATTTCATAACATCTGAAAAAGATCATTGTGTATTTTTTTTTAAATAAAAAAAATGGGTTCTGCAATCCTGCTCGCCTGGGCCAAACACCATGACAATCCGGGTTTAATCCTCTGAAGATCCAAGCCTATCTTTTCCACGTAATTAACGTCACCGAAGATGTGTTTTCGTGTTCTGAATTCGTTGACCCCCCGTATTGAATTTCTAACGTAAAGTGTCCTCTGAAAAGAACTTCCTCGAATTCATTATTATGGTTTCAAAATTGTAGTTTGTTCTTATATTTTGATAATTGGCTCTTGAATCAGGTCAGAATATCTATGTTAAATAAATCGATGATAAACAATTTTTGTCCAACATCTACTGGGAATCAGTGCACTGCGTGTTGAAATTCTTAGGTTCATAAATGGTTTTTTTTTTTTTTCATTACTTAGTGTGTCAATATTCATAATTACAAACAATGGAAATTTAAAAAAAAAATATGTGTTCATAGAGCTCTATTAGCATATCATATCGCTTCATATTTTACATTAGGTTGCTTATCTTGTAATCGATAAGTTAGCTTTGTTAGTTTCTTACTTCGACTTTTATTTGACCCCTACTCCAAACTATATTTCCTCTTTTTGGAGAACAAGTGTCACTTTTTGCACCTTGTTCTCTCAACCTCCCACAATTTAAGCATTTTTAACAATACCCGTTTCCTGAAGTTACTTATTTTAAAAAAATATATTATTTTAAGTGAATATTTCACTTTATAAACGAAGATGAATGGTGTGTGCTTAGTCCAGTTCAAGTTTGAAATTACTGATTATTGCACCATATGTCTCTCTACCTCGGTCTTTGACCAGTTTCTGTGTATGAGAATGTTTACTAGTAAATATATAACTTAATCCATCTTCAGTAGGATCAGAATTAAGCACACTAAAGGCTTGAGCACTTATTCAGAAATTTCGAAAAATTGTAAATATTTTGCGATTAATAGTTCAAATTCCAACGCTGAGAGAGTTTTTCTCATTAATTAATGCGTAAAGGACTCGTTAAATTAATATGCTGCCGATTGAGTCCAGCCAGGTTATTGCTGTAAAGTACAATATAAAACCATAACAGTTGCTTTCAGTTCCATAAATACCACATATATATATATATATATATATATATATATATATATATATATATATATATATATATATATATATATATATACAACATTTACTGCAATAAAATATTTTCAAACAAAATGTTTTTAAGAGACAGCGATTTAAAAAGAATGTCTTATTGGTATTAAACGTATTTTTGATCAAGCGTTTATGAAATTATATTGTCTTCCGGTTCACAGCAGTGTCCTTGTTTCTAAGGTAAAATGGCCTCATCTTGGAAAATATCATCTGACATCCCTGCCTCCGCGGTACCAACATTGATTATTGTGAGCAAAAAGGTCGCGCAAGTTAAGCGCAACTTAAAACGCTTGTCAGATTTTATGCGACGTTCATAAAAACCTCTGCGAGTCAGAAGTACAACCAACGATAAAAGAGCAAAATGGCGAAGACAAACTTTACTTGAAACTTTCAGAGATTGCATTAAAATTTGCTGTTTGGTGGAACGTATTCCGTTAGCTTCCAGAGACGTGTATATGACGTGATATGGAATTATTGCTCCGTTTATCTGTAAAACGATCTAAGTTTTAAATCTTCAGTTTTATGGTCTCCTGCTTATTTCTGGTCAACAGTTGTATAACTGAAAATAAACACCATTTACAAACTTTTATTTTCGCTTCTTGCTGTGGATCATTGGGCAAAAAAAAAAAAAAAAAAACTGTTTCGTAACTACTTCAAATTTTCGGAAAGCAAGTACAACTCGTAAAAATGCAAACCACACACACAAGATCAAGTTTTCTCACACGGCTTCGACTTACGTCATGCGCCACTATTCATTCCTTTACTAATCCAATGCAACTTCCTTTGCTATTTTTCCACAGAAAAGGCTGTCACTGTTACGATGAGAGCGACATGAACTCTACTCAAAAAGACGCCACAGATGTGCGGAAAAATCTTAGCTTATGTATCACATCAAATAACTGAAATTCTAGAGAACGAATTAATACCGAAAGTATTATTCTGTTATGTTCTTTAATGCCATCAGCGGTATAAGCTATTTACAGTAAGCCCTAAAGTGAGAAATTTTTAACGGCGGTGATAAATTTTTCCTTTCAGCAAATTTCTATCTTTCCTCCACTTTTTAATACGAACGTCTGCTACGAGTCTAACAAACGCAGTGTATACATTTCACAATTCTCGAAAACTAACGTATGAGGCTGCAATAAAATACAATTATTAATGCTTAGTGACTGTAAAGAGGGCAATAAAAAATCTCACTTTACCGTGAATAGAATATATCCTAGGTACAATTTAAATGGTAACTAATGTGATTTGAGGCCGCGGCAGCTGAGCTACTATCACGCTCGCCTCCCAACTAGGCGAACCGGGTTCAATCCCCGGCCGGGTCTCCCGATTTTGGCAAGTGGGAATTGTGCCGGACGATGCCGCTGGTCGGCGGGATTTCTCGAGGATCTTCCGTTTCCCCCGCCCCCTCATTCCGGCGCCTGGCCATAATAACTTCAATCGCCCTCATCGGCTCTCAAGACCTCACTGTTAAGAGCCGCCTAAATCTCTTCACTAGCGTGATTCTCCATTTAAAACCTATTACATAACCGTGTCCAAGAAGAGTTACGTATCTCAGGTAGTATTAATACGCATAATGTACATTAAGAATGTTTAATTCTGTTAAACATCATGTCTTTATTTATTTGTGTTCTTTTCACAAGAACTCAAATTATTTATATCCTCGCGGTAATTGCATGATTAATAATAACTTAGTCTGAGTATAAAAAATTGTGTGTACACTTTAAAACGTTTGAGCTCTGAAATATGAGAAAATGAACAATATTCTCAATTTATAATTTCGAATTGTTTCGGTTTGTGACAACATTATTTGTGATTGCCGAAAATTTTCTCGGTAAGTACATCCATACATTATGCGGGCGTTATTGAGATTAAGATACCTGATAAGTAGTGATGATGGTTTATCACGGGGAAAGTTGACTTTTTGCAAGGATCCAACATATTGTACACATGTCCGACAGTTTTCTTTTCTTATTGGTATAGACCTGAAGAATTCGCGAGTTCAG
The DNA here is from genome assembly GCA_029891345.1 of Dryococelus australis. Taxonomy (NCBI): domain Eukaryota; kingdom Metazoa; phylum Arthropoda; class Insecta; order Phasmatodea; family Phasmatidae; genus Dryococelus; species Dryococelus australis. The sequence continues at coordinate 43,045,566 of CM056999.1, forward strand.
TGACCTGAAGGATAGACTCTACATTTGAAGGCGACGATTGTGCCAGCGTTCTCCAGGGGGCGTCAAACACCGTGTGGACCAATTGCTGAGGTTATATTAACCCGCCGAGTTTTGATTTCTAGCTTCTCCCGAAATGAAACCGCGAATTCTTCAGGTATCTACTTATTGGCTGTCATGAATTTATGAAGCCACTACCCCAGTTCACTGCACCAATGAGGATTCAGATACTGTAAGGCAGAACGTTCGTGATTGGTCTGCAAAAAACTAGCCGAGTCAAAACATTGTTCCTTCCAATCATGAAAGAATAAACTAGATAGAGTGTTCGAGAACATATGTTGGCTCCAGAAATTCTTGCGATTTTCCATCATCTCTACCGATAAGATGTATATGGATTTTTGCAATGCCTATCATTACATTCATCTCTTAGAAACTTGCGTTTTTTAAAATAAAACTGGAAATTAATATTGTTTACATTTACAGCTGTATTGTACGGGAGCGGAATATATGTAATTACAGCTATGGGGTACAAGCAGAATACTGTGAGAGAAAATAAGTTTCCTTAAATGTATATCGCCCGGTGTTCTAAACAGGATCACAAGTGAAACCGAGAATTATGAGATAGGTTTCTAATTTCAGAGTATTTTCATCATTCTGATAACTATTGCAACAAGTGTTTAAGCAACGTGCAAAGAATTAATGTCAACATGATTCCGGCAGCTATTTTAAATTATAGACCCAGATGGATGGTTAAGAATTGGACGTCCATCAAGGATAGGAGACAAAGGCTTCAAAAGAAACAGGAAAAAAATAACCTCAGCAAGTACGCAATCCGCCACACGCCGGCAGCTGTACATCCACAGAGAAGTCAGCTGCGAGTTTGATTTAATTCGTTCAGTCCCTGTGTCCATGATCGAAGACATGTTGCCCCTGTACACACCAAGTAATCAGCGGGCGGTGTTTTGAGCGTCCCTGCTGTGAGACGAGCGTCCCTGCTGTGAGACATCTGTTTTTTTTTTTAAGTCTGTGCATCTCTCGTTTATGAATGGTTAATGGTGATGTCACCGAACACAAAATACGCTGTTTATTGGTTGAGGGAAGCACGCTTCACACAAGTACAGACCATAACACAAAAATTAAACCATTGCAACACTTGTGCTCGAAAGTTATTTCGCCACCGAACGGGTTAAGTGACTTTCAGAGTAACTCGATTATATCCAGAGCGAAGCCGCGTAGGGAATTATCTTGTGCCGTGTGGTTTCCCTTGATCCATGTCTGATTTGCGGGTACAGTTTCGACGCGGCTAACCTTAATGAAGATCGATAGCAAATGTGAGGTAAAGAGTGCAGGCCGGAATCCTTACAGGCGTATTGTCATGGAGCACACGGATGTGAAGGGCAGTAACGGTGGTACAAGCTTGAGACTGGTACATCGCACATGCTATCTGCTACGCAGTGGGGAGCCTGGGCTCACGTGTAAGGGTTGTTCTCAGGACAGCACCTCACCTCTCTGGGTGCCAACTCTGCAGAGGGGTCCCGACGACCAGCGCAGGCACCTCCAGATAATACAACAGTCGACCAGACACCCGCCATAAGGCTGGTGCTTTTGTGCACATTCAGTGCCTTTCCAGATCGTCACTGTGACCCTCACGCTCAGATATACCCGTGGTCTGGCTGAGATGCTATTCTCATCTCTACTGTCTGTCCAAGACAGTGTAGTGAAGTCCAAATGAAATGCGTTGAGTGAATCCGGAGACTCCATAGCCGCTTGTTCAGTTCAGAGAGCTGCTCCATGAGAGCATAATACTTTTCGAAAATACATAAGTCACGCAGCGTGGTATTTAACAGCGCCTTTAGTAGAGAGCGATGTTATCAGTTTGGTGTGTACAGCGCCAGCAGCGTCACTTGGTTTACCTCCCTCCAGGGGCGAGCATTCGGAAGAGCCCTCCCCCCTTCACACTTTTTTTCTCTCCCATCCCTACCCCCTCACCGTCAAAGTCGCACGAAGAATATTTTCTCATTTGAGCTTTACTATACTGGCACTGGGTCGTCGCTCGCTGCACCGACCTGTCAAAGAGCAGGGGCCATTAAGGTTCCGGACGAGTATAATACTAGATTGGATGCTGGCAGTCAGTCATCTTTCCCTGTAGTTGTTCAGTACCTCTGCTTTCGATTCTGCAAACTCAAAAAGCACTGCGGACTTCCAGCTGCATCTCTTTTGCACGAAGGTCCTACCATATTGCCGCAGCGGACAGCCGTGAACAAGTTTTGCTCCGTTGACTCAGAACAGTAAAAAAAAACAGAGGAAAGACACGACGCAACCATAGAGTAGACATGTAAGTACCCAGAATGTTGACTATGGTCGCCAAGGAATCGAAGAACACCTACATTTAAAAACTGAACTAATTTGAAGCAAAGAAGACATAACCTGAATCACTGATAGTAAATTTAAATTATAAAGTAATTCAAATATATGTAATTTTTTTAACTTAAAAAATTTAATAACAACTCACCTACCCGAAGAAGCTCCTTCAGGGGTTGAGAAAATAGGCACTCACCTGCGAACAATTAGTAAAATGTAAATGAAAACGGTTAACTAATATTAATCACAAAACCTTACTATTAAAAATAATTCGATTAAATTAATACAGTATTACATAAGCTAACCCTGAAAACAATTGCGATTTGAAGCAATTATTAGGTGCACGTTCAGAGTTCTGAAGGGATAGTAATATTGTTTCTAAAGATATTCTTATATTTTGATATACATATGAAATGGGTCGTATTTTTAGAAAACTGCTTGTCGGGTGAAAGCGTAACTAATTATGGTGTATGGAAGCATCATGGTGTATTGGTGGCATCTCTTTCCAGAACAGTGGACCATGGAAGTTATAACAATTTGATTACGTGGACACAACAGGTTCGTCAGCACACCAATATTGAGTTAAATCTGTTTGTTTGTACCAGAGATATCGCATACAAAACAACAAGATTAAAAGCTGCTGAATTGCTTGCTCCGTACATAATTTTATTTAGCGAAAATCGCATTTCGTGATCTTCACCCGTTCCGGAAATTTTGGAGGTGTCTACGTTACGCGGACAAGCCTGTATATAATATTTAAGATATGGAGCCACGCACTCTAAATCTCAATAAGTGAGAATTTCGCTGTTTCAATCAGTCAAACGTATCTGACTGATTCGACAGTCACTTCAGTGAATTTAAATGATCAATGAATGAAAAATTGCTAGATTTCCTTCACTTATTGATTCAGAGACACTTTCCACTGATTCGTCAGTCATATTTTTCACTGTTTACTCAGTGGTTTATTTTTGACTGGTGGATCATTTAAACAGCGTTTAAAAATGGCCATCAAAGAATGTTTAAAAATGGCAGTTAAACAGCGTGTACCAAGTGAAATAACAACGAATATACTAATAAAACCAATACAAAATAATTTATAAAATGTGTTTCATATTTCAAAACGCCATTTATGAGGTAATAGGAGCACATAGCCTTTCATTGCGTTGTTATGTCTTTCATTTAGTTTTCATGTAATCGTCACAGTGCTCTGTTTGGAGGTTTAAATTACATATAATGTGATGAAGAGAGTGCGCTCATACATACTACTCATGTTAACAGTCCTAACGGTACTAATTAAACCAAACACGTCAGACCCTTGCTGCTTCCTTGAAACAAGAATGCAAACAAGCCGAACCCCATGAAAGATCTGAGCAAATAGTAACCAAATGGCAAAACCCAACACAAAGGTTTTCTCAAGAAGGTCAGGAATATCATTAGCTTGAGCTGAGTTCAAAAACATGAAGTGAACAGAATGTTAATTTATTCACTTCACATTTTAATTTATTTTGTGTGCAAAGCTTATATTTGATATGAGTATTAATATAGTTTACACAAATATTTTTGGAAAAAACATTACGATCTCAAAAATATGCTGTTCCAATACATTTTCTTTGGAAAACTACGATTTCAGAAATATTCTCTGTTAAAATACAGATTCTTTGAAAACATAAGATTTTAAAAATATTCTCTGTGGAAATACTGTCCGCTTACTGGACCTCAGCTACATATATGAAAAAAATTGTATGAAAATTCAAGCCCATATTGAATTATTAAAATATCATAAAAGTGCATTTTACAATAATAATGCCTCTATAATATATAAACAATATTTACAACATGGAATATATATATATATATAATATGGAAATATTATATATATATATATATATATATATATATATATATATATATATAATATGGAAATATTAAAAACCTTTAACTCCAGGCTGATTTTGACTTACCTGCCTGTCTACATAGTGATCAAGAATAGATTTTTAATTTTCTCCACTCGTCCACCGACAAAAGCAACTGCTCGCAATTAGAGAGACTAAAAATTTCGAGGAGAAAAATACAAACATCAGAACTGCGGGTTTTTACACCCAGACGAATGCTCAATAGACATTCCAAAAATGATAATGGTCGTTCAATTCTTAGAGTGCAATCATATTAATACGTGCAAGTAAAATTGATCTTAGAAAAGTTTTAGTCCATTTTAGGGCGCCTAGCCTTACGCCAGAGTGACGTCATTACCTACTGCTTGAAGAGCCTACCAAGTGATATAAAGTAAAGTGGTAATTTATATTACTTCTTATGTATGATGCTCCCTCGAGACCAAACGTCTGACCTTGAATGAGCAGAAAGACAAAGAATATATACTGTTACATTTCAATTAATTCTTAGAGGGGTGTACAAATTCCAAACCCCAATGAAAAGTCATTATTTGACTCTGAAAATACAGGAGTTAATAAGAATAAATATTACCATATTAGGAGCTACCATCATTGCATTTTGTAGTGAGAAATATCGGAATATAATATGTCCTAGAGGGGTATAAGTAATGATCGGCGAATGAAAGTTCTTATCTACAAAACAAGTCCAAATAAGGACGACACTGCATCACTCAAACGGCTGGTTGAACGGTGCGCCGACCTTCTGCGCAGATGACGAACACACCCCCGCCATAAGGGGAGGGCGATCCCAGCGCCCAGTTCCGCCGACAGCAGGAATGGAAACTACGGGCGCCATAATGCCACTTGTTGATCCAAATGCCAAATGAACAAAGTTCTTCTTTTTTTAGTGCAATGCCCGGCCACAACAACTCCAGCGAGCAGTAAAAAGGTAGATAAATATTGTAGATTAAAAGTAAAATGAGAATGTTCAATTTAGTCTTTTTTTTTTTTTTCACTTTAAGCAAAAGTTTTTGTGTGCGTATAACAGACTTCATACGTTGTCTAGTTGAACGGTTGAGCAGGGGCAACGCCAGAGACAACAAAAACACGTAGATTTTCTTGCAGTTGTCTCACACGAATAGTAAGAGCATACAATTTAAATCTTCCCGACTTCGCAGCAAAACGTAAAGTCGTATATTTTCCTTTCGTTACTTCAAGTTGACGTGGTAGCGCAGATGCTAAGGAAATGGCATATCAAGTCCAAAAGTGTGCGATTTCAATCCCGGCCTCCTTCGAGTTCTTTTTTACTTTTTTCAACTATGGTAAATTGCGCTATATAAATAGCAAACTATCGTATATATGTTTATTTCACGTAATTATTTGGCGACATTTAATAAAACAATATTTAATTGCCACTGTAGTTGGCCTTCACTTATCCAATCAGCGAAATAATTTCACATCACTAATTCGATAAGTAAAATTTTTTCAATGAAACAATCAATGATATTGCACTGATTCTAAGTGGAGCCATTTTCACTGATTCGACTAGTTGAATTTCACTGCGAATCAGTAGTTTCCCACTGATTCTAATTTAGAGTGCGTCTTGCATTCGCTAAAGAGTTTTGTTTATTTTCACTTCTGGATTTAGTCTGAGAACTTAATTTTCAAACTTATCCGAAATTCAGACGTAGTCTAAGTGATTTTTAGATTATATTTTGAAGGAAATATTTCTTCGAATATTTAACTGGTTGACATTTGACGATACGCAATTTAAGGGGCCGTTTCAATTGTTTTGTTTGATTTAATTTCAAGTTTCTTAAGTCGTATTACCTTGTAGTATCCCAAATCGTGCTGGTACGTTTTAGAATACTACAAAAATGTGAGTTAAAATTAATGCCGTTTATAGCTGACAATATATGTAGATATTTTAAACAGTTAAAATAAATTTATGCTGTTATCTCGTTTCATTAAAAAAAAGCTGCAGATTATAATACTGTTTATGAAACAATTTCACAGTGGATGTAGGCCTACATCTGTGTCCGACCTCAGTGTGTTTCAGTTGAAACCTCCTTAAATATATCATGTTCCACATTTAAAACAAGCCGATTAATGTACTGACGAAAATAAATACCGAACATGGACAGAAATGGAGATGGCAATGGATATTACGGCTTGTAGGAAGGGAGAAACAAGATCTAAAGAACGCTGCTTACATTACGACTCAATGTCGTTCAGCCAAATATTAAACTGATTGCCTGTGTAGGCCGAGATATTTTAGGCTCAAAGGTTTTAGCCTGGACGATTTAAGGTTGAGTGACTTTAGGCTGAAAGATATTAGGCCCAGCGAATTTAGGTTGACTGGCATTAAGCTGAGTGATTTTTGGCTGAATGAATTTCGTTTAGCATGTGTATATATTCTGGGTCAGTTTTAATTTTAGACTGAGTGACTTAAGGACGAGTGCCGACCCAGCCTTTCTGTTGTAATAATGCATAGTTGGACTAACGTAGAAATTGTGTTTGGTAAATTTGATGTACTCACTCTAAGAAATTACTTGTAAATTTACTATATCAGTGTATACGTACAGTGGCAAAGCGCGAGTGGTAAAATATTTTCCCATGCATGCATGGTAAAGTTCCTACAATTGCTCAGGAAAGAGTCAAATGCGTAGGGAAGTTCCCAACTTTGTATAGTAGCAGTGATAAATATTCCCATATTTTCACCCTGACACGCCGTAGTGATTCCATACACTTTATAGGTTAAAACTTCCATTACAGTTTAGGAAGTTTCCCAGAAATTATTTTTACAGTAATATAGCAGCGTGCGATATATAGATCATGGAAAATAAGTTACTGTTAGATATTTCAGTGTACACTCATCTAAATTTGTATTGACCAGTAAATTTTGACGTGAATACGTCTTTAAATTTGAAACTATAGTGTATGGCAATCCAGAAAATCCGATATTACAAAATCGGGGGTTAGAGTTTGGCATCGCAGCTCCGAATCTATTGTCTACATAATGAATTCAATTACACAAAGGATCAAATAATATGTTACGGTTAGTGAGGACTGCGAAACATCTTGATTGGCCCGGGGGGGGGGGGGGGCGTAATTTTGAGTTCATTTCGCCGCGTCTTATAACTTCCGCATAGTATAACTTTTGACTAGGAGAAGCTACAACGCTCGTTTAAGTTTCAATCGACAGCTCTCGTCAAGATCAATCGTTGCGTGTAAAAAACATTTCTGTGGCGTGGTTATGGTGAAATTGTATGCGTTTATTATCAAACATTAAGAAGTCTTAAAATAAATTCGGTCTATACTCGTCAAAAAGCCATGTCGAAAAACAGAAATCGCATACGGTTGAAAAGAGCATCTTAAAAGCAATCCAGTGATATCCATAAAACTTCATATGATCGAGTGAAGCGGTGCCGGGAACGTAAAATAAACACCAAGTCGTCCGAGTGCGTCAACGTAGACGTATTCACGCAAAACAAACGGCCGTGTCTCCAACACAAACCACAGCCACGCCCACTTTCTATTTTTTTATGTTCTTGGGGTTCATATAGTAGAGCCATACGTTTTGAAAGAAAATTGAACGGAAGAATAATTTTAACAGAATTTTTTTTTGGAAAATGTTGAACGCAAAATAACTTAACTAAATTTAAATTCTTATATAAATTACGGGTATTTTTTAAGCGAGGGGGTATTAATTTACTCGTCTGAATAGTGCCCTAAACTTCAAGGCCCTTCTTTGTAAAACAACTACTATCTAGTTACCCTCTTAAAATAGTTTGATTGAAACAAGATAAACGGTCTGATGAATAATCCATTATATATATATATATAAACACACATATTCTGCTCCATTAAATTACATCAATAATACTCAGGCTGGATAAAATAGGTTCGAATGTTCTTCAAAGGTAGTATGAAAGTAAAATATTTTGTTTTTTCCAAAATTGCAGATAAAAGACAGTATAAATAATCAAAATATACCATTGTCATCACGTGACAACAAGAATAAATCAAATAAACGAAGCATTTCACACGACAAAATAAAATATGTTGGGATGAAAAAAATAGACATTAATTTTAAGAAGGTCTCAGCGACAGGTACATAAAGAAAATTTCTGGACATCCGCAAATAACATTACATGCGAAAACTTCCGTATATTTATTTATTTAAAAATTGCATAAACTCTCATTTGGGTGATTTCATATTACTGCTAAACCTCGATCATAGCTGTAGGATGTTTGCTCATACGTAGGGAACTGAGTTACTTCAAAGAGTTGCGAACAAGTTCAATTTATTACAGCTGAATTCTTTTTTTTTTTCTCGCAGTTCGTTACAATATGTAGAAAACTGTATTCGGTAAGTTCCGAAACAGGCGCGACTATTAGACTCCTCTTTCTGAAATACATGATCTAATTAACAAAGTTTCCTTTCCTTTTACTGGTCGAGGTAAGCTGAGCTCCGAGGTGCAATTGGTTGCGTGGCGGCTTAGGGCGCGGCGGTTCCGGGTTCAAGTCCCGGTTAACGAGTGAGTGTATAGTTATATACCTCCGAGTTACCCTTGCTAACTCAATAAGCATGGTCAGCGTAGACGCATGTGAAATTTATCGGTCAATAAACTAAAAATTAAAAAAAATTAAACAAGAGAAGAGTAGCGAGGGTGTAACAAACTGGCCTCGCATTCAGGAGTGCACGTGTTCAATTCCTGGCCATGCCTATGCTGATTTTGGTTCTTCAAGGCTTTCCGAAATCACTCCAGGCGAATTGTGGGCTTGTTCCTTACTAGAGCTCATGTCTTAATTCCTCTCGCTTTCCCTATTTTTTCCGAAGCGCTGGTTTCATCTCTGATCACCTAGCTGTGTATGTGATACGTCAAACCATAATCGAGTCTTACCCGGTTCTGCATTGCGAGTACCGATATCGCAACAAGCTACCCTCTGTGTCACATTTCGGAACAGGTCGAGTTGCATTTTCTCTTTACCTCAGAACTAACGTAAGTGTTAGACGACTGAAACTGGTTCACAGATGATAAGCAAATGCCTATTTGCATTCGGAAAATAAAATTACTGCTGTAGTTGTGTATATTACACAATGACGGAAAACATGAACATAATTTTAAACGTAAATATTAACAGACCTTAAAAAAGCACTTATCATAAATCGTAAATATCATGAATATTTGTCCAAAATTTTTTTTTCTATTTCATACACATAACAGTAAAAATTGTTGCACTTTTATCGGAGTAACTCTAGTAACTTCTCAGTGTATATTCATCTCAATATATGAGTCATTGGGTATGTGGCAGTGGTTCTGCTTATCAGAAGTGGTAGAATACACATTAATAGTGCGAGAAGGGGGGGGATGACATTTCCAAACAAATTAAAAACAAACCAGCTTTGTACCTACTCGTTGAATATATATATATATATATATATATATATATATATATATATATATATATATATAGATATCGTTCAGAGACTTTCTTTTCATAATAAAATTTCTGGATTACAACTGTTTTCCTTTTTCGAGGTAATATTTTAATGACCGCAACAGTGGTTTTTAACGGGGGGGGGGGGGGTGCGGCGGAACAATAATGGGGCTTGAGGTTCGCTTTGTGTCACGAGTATAGCGTACTCTGTGTTTTTTTCTGGGAAATAAGTGGCCTCAACCGATCATAATTTCAAAAGTTAAAAAAAAGTAAAATAAAATAAAAAATCGCAATCATTCAAGTATGTCTTTTGCATTGAAGTGTTTCCCCTACTGGTGAAAACTTGAGATCGTGAGTAGCATTGCCAACTTGTACGCCAGTGTGTTGCAAGGACACATCACGACGGACCCGCAAACAATAATTTTTAAAATGTCACGAAAACAGTGGATTATGAGTTAAAAAAATTCTACAAGCTTATTTCTCTTCTCTTTCCAGGACGCATAGAAATGAAATATTTGTGTTAATGATATCACTCGATAACGCAATGGGTGACACGCTGAATAAACTGATATTAAATACTGTTACAGAAAACACAGTACTTATAATTTTAGTGCTAATGATGATTTTCATATAACGGAAGAATTTTTTTGCAAATTATCATGTTCCTAATTTTATAACTCCGGCTTGTTACGTTTTACTCGCCATAGAGCTAAAATGTCCTGCGTGAAATTAATTGGACGATTTGCTTTGTTTAGTCGGAATACAAAAAAAAAAAAAAAACGAAGCAAATAGCAACACAACAAAAAGAGAAAATATTTTCAACAAGTACAAAAACGCGACGGACAGAAGAAAATGAGGAAATGAAGTCCTCTGCTCACAGACATCAAAGAATAAATAATACGCAGATGTGAGTAATCCAGTCATCGAAAACAGCCGAAAATTATAATAAAGGTTGTGATAGAGAAGAAAAAAAAATTGAAAATTTAATTCTGCCATACAACATCGTGGTATCTGAAAGATACCATGATTCATTACGGAAAGTCGTTCAACATATCCTTTCCCTTGATGTACCGAGTAGGAGAAAGAATGATATTGATGAGAAGGAGTGAGCTGCCATCATCATTACATATCTCTTTCGTGTAAAATTCGGCTCAATGAACAGTTTTATATGAGAGTATTTTCGTAATCGTAGAGTAAGGTAAAGTACTTCTACTGTATGCAAAATGTTTGCACTCAATGTTATATACTTTCGAGTATTGCTTTTCAATAAGCCACTAAGAGTGAACTATTAAAAACGACTAATATAATTCAACCGTCCAAAGCAATTTCCAGAGTATTAGAAACGAAACGGAACTGAACTCAACCGGACACACGAGAGAGATTGCCATTATACAGAGTGTTAAATTTTTATATTTATAAGTGATAATTTTTAATTTGCGAGAGGTTTGTTGTTATGGCACACAAAAAGGATTGCATTTCCTATATTTTCATGTGAACTAACATTTGTTTACATTAACCTGAAAAATTTTACAGCCCATGTTTCCTTAGGTGTCTGACCCGGAATTACCTTATATATATATTAGTATTTTTATTTCACTTATTGATAAATCAATTTTCGTATTTTATCTTCATATATTTATAAACAGAGACTAATGAGGGTAAAACTGACATATATACATATATATGTATATGAATGAATCACTTTGTTTCATTAACACGTAATTCCTATCTAGAATATACATATAAAGAACCTTAGTGATCATACGCACGGGAGTTCTCAATCTATTTGCGCACGATGACATTTATATTACTATAAGTGCTCAATTTCCTCCAATGTACTTTAAACTTCGATCACTGGTTTCAAAAGAAACCTTTTTCTAAGCACTCATTAGGGGTAGTTTTGAAGGGACTTTTGTTCCATAGAACACCTGTCCACAATTCCTCAGTTTTTCAACTTTTTGTCACGCGAAGTTATAAGTATTTCCTTTTTCATGTTCTATTTATTAAAATAAAGTGGCTTCATTTCTGCAGCTCTGTATGGCAGGGGGGGAAAAATTCCGAATCGTACTGCTGCAATAAACTTTATGGAACACCATTAATGTATATATAGGTGTAATTTGCCATTGAATTTTAAAATATATTTCACAAATTGAATAAAATCATCGTTTCCTCTTAACTCTTCACATTAAACGTTTCGGTTTGAGTATATTTATTCTATTTCCAGAATCATTGATTAACGAGCACTTTCCTTCAATTCAGTTTATACAAATCATAAGCTGCAAGAGTAATTAAAAATAGGATTATTTATGTTGACTATGTCAGCGGAATAATAGGAGCTTATTTTTGTCACCAGAAACCGAGCAAGTGCCACTATTCATACTCTAATATGAGATAGCAAATTGTATAGTCATTATTCGCTGTCAGATGTTTTATCGTGTTAATGTTGTAATGCTTTGGCCGTTTACATTTGTATAAGTAACCTAAGAGCCAATATTCTTCACTGTAAAGGAAATTTGAGGAATTTCGCACTAAATGTATATGGAGGTGGTAGCAGTGTAATCTCTGACATCGGTGTAATTTTACACCTACATATGTGAATGATTTTTACCCTACATCCAAGTAAAATTAGCCTACAAATTTGTAAAATAGCATGTACCTTGACACGATTAATTTGACGTAGAATGAGTTAAAATTACAAGTACTATGTAGCAGAAAATAAAGTGCAACCTTTGTGTATTATTTGTACGGGGCAAGTATATTTACACGTACACAATTTTAATTTCACCACTGCGTGTGTGTGTGTTTCACTTACAAAAACGTGAAGTTGCAGAATCACTGTAATTGTAATTAAACAATTTCTGTATATTTTTTTAACTAAACTATTTTACCGTCAGTATTTACTTGATATGTATACATATTTTTACACTTTTCGTGTTACTGTGCTCCGTTTTGTAAATTGGTAGATTTCATCGAGTTATGAAAAGCTATCTCCAAAATGTGGATGGCAATTGACTTCAGATATAGATCACGTAGTTATATGTAAATGCTAGTGTATCCCATCAGTGAGAAATTAAGTGTTCCTTTTAAACAAGCAAATGGAGTTTGAAGAAGTTCCACTGCCTACCGCGAGATCGAATGTTTTTAACACATACTTGTAGTTATATTTAAATTCCTAGGAACATTAGGGCAAGATTACAAATACTGTACTCGCATTAGCAAATCTCACATAAAATGTAAAATTACCGAAAATCATTTTGTGTAATTATATGCATACAGATACTCCAGAATATAATGCATGTATACACACACACGGTAGTTGTAAAACTATACAGTGGAAGATTTACAACTACGCTGACATTGATTGTCTATAGACACGATCATGTTGCAATAAAAATACACAATTTACAGTTTTTCCACATACTTCAAGATGTGTAAATTAGCACGAGCGTTATTTTTGGTAAGCCAGACACCAAAGATTTGTAGTACTCTCTGGATTGTTAAGAACATTTGTGTAAAATTGCACGTACTGTAGTGATATTCCTAAATTACACATACAAAATGTAACATAACTAACTTTTTTACTTAAATTTAAATTTATTTTCTTATCTGTTACCAATAGACAAGGTAAGAGTCACAAAATATAACAATTATGATTTTTATTTATTCTATGCAAATTTAGACTAATAAGGTGCTAAAAATAGTGACAAATAAAATAAAGAGACATATTAAAGTAATGTAACGACGTAAGCCTGGTGTGGGATTAACAAACGTGGGAAAACCTATTCCTCGAGCAAGCTGTCAGTCGAGATAAATAGCCGTAGCCTCCCTAATATGGGTCGGGCATGCAACCATATGAACGAAAATGCTCCATGCAGGCAATAAAATGAAGACATTTATAAACATCCTGATCCACTGCGTAGATCTGGAATGATTTCAAATATTAATTTCACGTGAAACTAATTATTATCCGTGGCCTTAACTTTATTGTGTCTACGATCATTATCTTCATTTTGCACCAAGCCTTCGGTAGAAACACGTATCACCAAAATTAACATATTACTGTAATTAAAAAAAAAAAGTTTTTCTTTGCTTCTAGCCATTTTTCTCATGCACTAATTCATTTCGACACTTTATCGTACGGACCATTGTAGAGAAATGAACATATAGCCTAAGTATACATACGGTAACGGAGTGAATTTAGGCACACTATTTGTATATACATCATTACCTCATAGTTTCGAATTAAATTCACGTCTGTTTCATTGCGAGGTATCCCCTGCCTCTCTACAGCCCGCATTAGGCCTATAGAGATATGGCGTTAGTTTTTCACAAAGACGCTTGACAAATCCTAGCTTGTAGGAAAATTATCAATAATGGGCAGTGCAGAAATAAATAAAAATGCTTAATAAATTTGTTTCCTACCTATAATTAAAAAAAAATTAGAAGCAGCAAGTTTCTTTGGGATGCAATTGTTACACGTGGGCCTTGCATTTACACTCAACCGAACTACTTTCGCAAAGACAGTTTCTTCAACGTCTCTCAACACAGAGTAAAAACTTTAAACTAAAGTAATATTTTTGTAGCGTTACAAAAATTTACAAATTAAAAAATATATATATTATTTGTAAACCCGTCGACTTTGTAAACACACGACTAAAAGCCTACTAAATATAATACTACAGTGAGAAACATGCAGCAACACCATAAATTAAAAAAACATGTTGAAAATATCTGGGAGGTCAAAGCATGGGTTACATTATATATATATAATATATTTATAATTTTGATGACCTTATTTTATTTCTAGTTATTGGTCGCCATTTCAAAGTTTATTAGGTTATGAAATAAGCGTTTATTGTGTGCACAATACTGACTGACACAACTCGTCAAAGGTACAAAGAATTTTAGAACAGATCCAATATAATAATAATATTATTTAAAATGGCATTAATTTTTTTCAGACAAATATGACGGCGCCAATGACGTTTCGGTGACAACTAAAGACAGTATATACATTCCACCACCCTCAAAATGTAATGCCTGATGCTGCAATAAGATATATTTATTAGTGGTTAAAGCCTATTGGGAGGGCCGTAAAAAGTGCTCACTTTACCATGAACAGCCTATATACTTATTTAAGTAACCAGTCTGCTAATCTTAGTCGAAGTAAAAGAGCTTTAACAGTTGTGTATAGGGAAAACATCTCCATGCGTTCGAACACGGAGATGGTTACTGTCTAGCTGGCATGCGATGCAGTTTATCTCACGTTACATCTACGTGGTGGAGACAAGAGACCACCATTAAGGGTTTCCCCCCGTTTATTTTATTCTGTCACACAGCACTACTTAAAATAAATTATAATTTTGATAGCGACTGACTTACGACCATCCAGGCCTAAGATTATGTGATATACGTGAGAAATGAGTTATGACTTTCATATATAGTAACAGATGTGACGACCGGAACATCGGTTAAGAAAAATGGCTTTCAAAATAACAAAAAAAAAAAAAAAGGGGGGGGGGTGCACGTAAACATTGGCGTTCCCGTCTTAAATACCAAATCTTTAAAACCAGTTTCGGAAATATTTAAAACATCTAGATCAAGGGGAATTACCCATCTTATAATAACAAGAAAATGATACAGCTTTATCTTTAAAAAAAAACATGGATGTTAGCCTGCCTTAGGGAAGACGCTCTAACTAGTGGCGTATTAAAGCAAACAAACACTTTATTTTTCCTGGAGAACTACGCTGTAAAATGCTCAGCAATACAGGTTGAAAAAACACATTTATCTTTCTTGGAAATTCTTTGTTATTCTCTGTTCAACAGTCAATAAACAAGCATACTGTAAACTTTTTTTGCAACAGTTTATCTGCCTTTCGGTTGCACAGGAGCGGCGTGCATACAGAACTGACACTCGTTTATTTGTAACAAACGTCATATGTAAGGCGATAGTACCATTCAAAGCCAATAAAATATAAGAAACGAAGGCAATAAGATGGGAGTGGGGGAGACATACTCTTTAAAGAAAATGTACTTGACATTCCTAACAAGTCATAGTAGGTATACGACTCCGTGGATCATCTAAATGTATACCAGTGGAGTACCTTTATTTGTTCACCAAATAAGGTAAGAAAATGTACTTTACATTCCTAACAAGTCATAGAAGGTATACGACTCCGTGGATTATCTAAATGTATACCAGTGGAGTACCTTTATTTGTTCACCAAATAAGGTAAGAAAATGTACTTTACATTCCTAACAAGTCATAGTAGGTATACGACTCCGTGGATTATCTAAATGTATACCAGTGGAGTACCTTTATTTGTTCACCAAACAGGGCAAGTGTCAATTTATGTATTACTTTTTAAGAATGTGTACACTCTTAGAACTTGGCTAACAGAGAAACTGTTAGAGGCACAATCTGATTGGACTGATTGTATTTGATGCTACACAAAGAGCATTAGGTAAGTATGAATATTAATAACAGTCATTAAAGCTCAAATTGTCCGCCGTCAGCAGAAAGGTGTCGGGTCTGCAATGCTGTGAACACAATCACAGAGAGTAACTACTGTTTTTTATGGGAGTGGATTCACAGGCGGTCACAAACGCATATCTAACGGAACCCAGTTTCCGTGGCTTTGGGGTGTACACAAGTGTTCTTAAGGGGTGAATGAAAGCAGTATATTTACCCGATTTTTCGATATTACTCGTTTTCCAAAGTGTTTATCAAAATATTTTGCCCTACAAAACGTAAATAATAATTTTCAACGCATTTTTACGTAGTTAGATATTAACTGCCTTCATTCCTCTCGGAGCACTGATGGCAGAAAATACAGATTTTTTTTTTCCTTATCTTCAATGAGTGCTCCGAGAATAACGAACGCAGTGAATTTGTAACAGTGTAAGATTGTTATTCACGTCTTGTCGAGCTACAAATTCCGAAAATTCCTCTGTCAAACAAGTTCTGGCGAAATTTAAATAAATATGCTGTTCTCGTACACCATTCCTCTTAAGAGTTCTCCACAAATAAACATCTAACGGCGTTGAAATCTGGAGATCTGAGCGGATACTCAAAACTTCCTTGTCGGGGCCTATTCACCTCCCAACAAGTATATCACCCAGGAGCGACACTGCGTCTCGACGATAACGTAGTGGCGGACCGTCCTGCTGGAAAAGTAGATCGTCATCTTCGCAGAGTTGTTCAATAGCTGGTGCAATGTTTTCCTGCAACATGGTGCGGTAACATAACCTCTCACCGTTCTGTCAAGGAAGATTGGCCCCAGAATTATCTGGCAGACATAACGTACAACACTGCCAACCGGGGAAGATTAACTTCTTGCTCTGCCACAATATTTAATGTAAGCTGCAACCGTAACTAATTTATTATGGATGTGTATAGCCTACACAAATTGATTTGTTTTATAAAAGTTTGTAAAAAAAAATTATATTTATTTTCATATAATTAGTAAAACAGTCGATACAGAGATTGTTTACAATGGAGTGTATATCAAATACATAAAAATACGAGTATATATTCATATTACATACTGTTCAAATATTAAAAAAAGCTGTAATAACTTATAAATAAAACAAATTCAAAGGAATGATTATTGCCAAATAAAAATGTGAACTCTAACCGCTCCCCCATCACTCTTAATCGAGCGTTTTTTTTTTTTGCAAAAGAGTTAGATTTTTATATTTTCGTGCCATTACGTCTAGAAATACAAATTTAATACTTAACTGCAAAAAAAAAAAAGTTTAATTTTAATGAAGGTACACACAACCTCGCCCCTTTCCCCGTCATCACCAGATCAATGCAGAATGAAACTTCTACATGCAAATTATATTTGTCTCCCGTGCCATATACTCATTAGTACAGGTAGAATTTATTTATGGCACCATGATTACTCTATCCGGGTAACTGTAAGGCATTCCAACGTTTTGCTGGCAAAGTGACACTATTTTGACGGCAAGTGACACTATTTTGGTGACAAGCTACACTCTTTTGATGGTGTCTGCGGTCGAAGCACGCGATTTTACCTCTGAGCACTTTAAAAAAAAAAAAAAAAAACTGTTTCGCTGATGCTTTTCAAGGCGAAATTTTGTTGTTGGTAGAAAACAGATTGCGAGGCCCAATAGCACGTCGATTGACCAGTACTAAAGCTATTTAGTGATCACTAACATATTAGTTTAGTGAAAAAAAGTTTGTTGGCTGCCGCGAAAAATACTGTTCGTAGCAACAGCATTCGTGTAATCCACAGTGAAACATTTTGCTGCGGATGCAAAACTACGTCCGTTATATTCTGCGCATGCGCTCTGGCATCTTCGAAGTGAGGACGTCTGGCCACGACGCCATGTTTGTCTGTGCTCGGTTCTCGGTCACGAACTAATTCATGAGGGATATTCTTATGCACAATATCATTCGTTTATTACAGGTGAGTAAATGTCCCACGTAAATGATTCCAGAAGATTGACTTTTCGTGAGGTGAAGCGTTCAAGCCTGGTCGTGTGTTCCACTTATTAGATTTTTTTGTAATATACACGCTGAAGACATCGCTCGAACGTCGAACAATGTAGCGTAATGATAACACGCTGCGCTCGCATTTCAGAAGTCCAAGGTTCGAATCCCACTCATGATGACCTTAAATTTGATTTAAAGGTTGTTAGAAAATACCAAACCTACAAAACCCAAAAACATGCAAAACGCCTTTGTGAACATCACTTATAGGCTCTTCGCGGTAAATTCAGCACTTTTTAAGGCCCTTGTAAATTTTTCCTTTCATTCAATTTCCATCTTCCTGCAGCTTTTTTTTTAAATATAAACACAGCAACGCGACCAATAAATAAAGTGTATAAATTTCATCACCCTTTACATTTAATGCCTGAGGCTGCAATAAGATATATTTATTAGTGGCTAATGCCTGTCGGGAGGGCCTTAAAAAGTGCTCACTTGATCGTGAACAGCCTATACCAGTACTGCTGCTATCATCGTAACGTTTTCGCTGCGACTAACGAACACGTTATCGACTACAAACACACCGAATTTACCGGTGACCAAAACCGTCATTTTGTAGTTTCCACTAAATACTGGAATTAGAAAATGAAAAATTTTGTTGGCACCACAAAATCTTTTGTTGTGTCTATATTGACAACAGAATTTTGTGATCGCGAACAAAATTTTTTTCGGTCACCACAAAACTGTTTGTTCTCAGCGTGTTCTCAAATACGCTGTAACATCGGGGCCGCCACTTCGCTCATGCGTGCTTCTCTCAATCCCCTACCACCCAGGCGTCACACGGGATCCCAGGACGGGGCCCGCGCTGTAAGCTGGCGGTGACAGTCTGCGCCCAAAGACTAGATCGATACCTTTTACCGGCGAGTTGTTGAGTCCAGGAAGCCCTCCATTACAGCTGCCGGTGCAGTCGAGTGAGTGCCGCTTATTATCGGATGCTCCAACACGCGCTGGGCGCACCAGCGAAATCCCTCGCGGGGGAAGCGGTGGATTCGGAAAGAAAATGCGGTTAGCATATTTGGTAACAGCACTCGAACGTCAGAATCACTCGCCACGGATTTGAAACCCGTTAATTTCTCATATTTCCTTTTAAGCATTTTTTTAGTTTGATTTTAGTTCGGGTGATCTCAGCTTAGGTCAAAAGAGCGCTGAGTTTGTAGTGTTATAGGCTATTCACGGTGAATGGAGCACTTTTAGAAGCCCTGTCAATTGGAATAATAGTCAATAAATATATTTTATTTTAGCTTTAGTCGTTAAGATCCGAGTGCAGTGGACTATACACATCGTGTTTAATAGTTACATGGCAATGTTTATTTTAAAATGTGGTTAAAGGATAACAATTTATTGACAGTACAAAGTAACTAGGGCCTCAAAAGTGCTCACTTGACCGCGAACAGCCTATAGCAAAGCGTATGTAATGGCGATAAATAACAATTATGTATTCGGAGACACGCCGTCGCATAGCCGTGTCTCAGATTACTTAAGAATGGCGTCTAGCGCAGGAAAGGCCGAACAAATAGATAGGGTTTCGCATGTCAAGTGATTTTATGTATGACTCATCTATAATCCGTTCACGGTTACTGACTGCCTAATTCTCTGAAACCCTGCTTAAGTTCTACTTACAGAATATTCCTCCGCCTCAAGCAAACAAAGCTTACATATTTATATCAGAGGACCAACGCACCGCATTAGTGCGCGCTCTGGGTATTAATATTTTGCATAGGAACTTTTTCTTAATTGGCATTACAAACAAACATATTTTGCATAGGAACTTTTTCTTAATTGGCATTACAAACAAACATATTTTGCATAGGAACTTTTTCTTAATTGGCATTACAAACAAACATATTTTGCATAGGAACTTTTTCTTAATTGGCATTACAAACAAACATATTTTCTCTCTGTCCTTATTTATAGTAGTTATAAAAGATATATAATTTAGAGATAAAAAAAAATAATTAAAAGGGAAATTTAACGTAAAATAAGGCACTTTTGGTTTTCATACGTGACATATTTAAGAAACAACCAAACGCGTCATACATGGGGTGTTTTATCGAAGGTTTGATTCAAAAAGTGTGAACGAACTAAACAATATCGCTTTCAAACGAACAAAGTTGGTGTTCTCTGACGAGAAAAACAGTGTTGCGTGTGAGCAAGAAGGAGAAAATTGATAAGAGTTTAAGTCCCGCTATACGCGCTTGCATCAAGTATACAGGAGCGAAAGATCCGCTCACGCCGCGAACTACAGCCATACATTCACGCCAACACCGTAATCAGCGACTGGCATTACGTCACAACGTCGTGGACCAATCAGCGCCTGGTAACCTTAGCCAGAGCTTCGCGCAATCAATCGGAAAACAGGCGAACCGACATCAAAGGAACCGCCGCGACACTCAGCTTCACTAAAGGCTGTTCACGATAAGTTAGCACTTTATAAATTTACCTTAGAAAAAGTCACTGCCCATGCATGCATATATTTTAACGGGCGCGCTGAGTGACATGCACTCAGTAAAGTTGGTAACAATGGAGGGGAAAGTAGTTCCATTTCTTAACGTCGAATAAAAAGTGTTAATAGTTACCATTCGTGATAACTAAAATTATTTCTTTAGCTTCCTGTTTCTTTTTAAAGCATCGAAGTGTCAAAATTAACAGACTTGTAACACATTTACTTCTCTAATAATTCTACAGTTTCGCCTAACCGACGCATGAATAAAGTGATGAGACCGATGGCAATGTTAATTTTCCATAAGGTGGAGAAATACACAACGTACGTACAAGTAGATCTTAAGGAGGGCTTTCAAAAGTGCTGATTTTACTGTGGACAGCCTAATTAGTAATTATACTATTTCACTTATATCCATAGGCGTGCGCACAGGGTGGGCCAGATGGGACCTAAATTCCTTAATGTAAGCGTTCAATGGGGATTTTACCCACTTGTTTGTCATCCGCTGGGCACTGCTGTCATAAACAAGCATAATAAACAATTGAACAAGAATGTTTTGTACGGGAATTCATGCCTGTTCGAAAATGGTTGAAATTAGGCCGCTTGTGTAAAGCACAACATTCGAAATCTATAAAAATACTTATGGGAACAATTTTATTTTTCTGTGATGCATATTGAAAAATAATTAACAGAACAAGAATAAATTAATGTGCACGTTTTCAGGGCACGTTGTAATCTATATTTTTAATGGGCATTTCCTGATTTAGATAGTTTAGTGTATCCGATGTTTGCCTGGTCAAATATTTACTTGAGGATATTTCCACGTCATTTTACTCAGTACAGAAAATATGTGAGTCACGTTAGTAAGTTTAGGCTATTCACTGCAAAGTAAACACTTTTTGAAGGCCTATCATTTAGAGAAATAGTCAATACATATATTTTATTGTAGCCTTAGACGTTAAGTTTTAGGTCCGGTAAAATATATACACTGCGTTTATTACTTATACGCCATATTTATTTTAAGAAGTGGTGAATGAAAAAAAAAAAATTGCCGATAGAAAAAAAGTAACTAGGACTTCAGAAGTGCTCACTTTACCGTGAACAGCGTATATCATTTTCGTATCGGAACAATCGTAAACGAATCTTGTCTCCACATTAGGCACTTCACTTCCAAACGTTGACTTCCAAGACTGACTGAGAATAGAGTGACGAAGGAATTACACTGACGCATGTGACAATAGGTATCGAAACAACTTTTATATCACATATTGCGCAGTGCGTAGGCAACGGAACGTCCACATGGTAGCAACATACGCAGTATTTTCAACCAGTGGCGTGTGGTGAACTGTTGCAAGGTAAGCTGGCGTTAGCTGTGAGCTGTACCCTGTTGCTTGTTGATGCACACTCCCACCAGTAAGGCGTAGCTCGGCCGCTGACGCCACGGGACGCGTGTAAGAGGCACCTTGCCGTTCGCTTGTCAGTGGTCCGAATACATTCAGTTTCCCCTAGCCTGCACGGTAGTTACTGGCTCCTGCTGCGTGCACCGAGAACGTACAGCAGCGAGAAAGCACCAGCTTACTTTGCAACAGTTCACCACACGCCACTGCTTTCAACCAATTAACTACCACCTTAACTGTCGGTAAGGATAGTTAAAAAATCTATTAATGCCACTCGAAAATCATGTATGCATATGAGTATACAATTCTCATTTTTGTCTACATTAACTGTATTCATTTTCCACCCCCCTCCCTCCGCCAAATGGAAATGCCAAGGGACACCTATGCTTATGACATGCATGAACAAAGTGATAGGGATGAGAGATGAATACACAATGACCGCGAAAGTAGGTCCTAAGCCGGCCTTTCAAACAAGGTTTTCAAGAGCGCGCGGGGAATTTTCTTTGTTATCTTTCCGTGTGTCTTTAATATCTATTCAGGTAGCCACCGCAAATAATAAGAAGAGAGGATATTGAAGAGGAAGGGAAAAATTGCGGGGGAGGGTGCGAGAAGGGTAAATCAGGCTGACCCCTCGGTACTTGACCCATGGCCGGTGACCCCCGGAGGCGACAAATCGTGTGGACACTGTTGCATCAACAGGAAAACAAGACGAGTTGGGTATGGAAAGTGCCAGGGGAAGAAGGCGGGGGTTAGGTCCCTCCCAGTAAACACGCGCGCCATTATTGGCATCCTGCGGCTAGGCAGGCTCACCCCTCCTTTGTGACAGGGGCTGTGGTGGAGCAGTCTATAAACAATGGCAAAGTGAGACGGAGAGACCACCGAGAAGGTAACAGAGAAAGAAAGAGATCGCTACCATCCAGGGTACATCACTATACCTGGTCCTGTCCCGGCGAGCTGGCCTCTTATACGAGGGCACGTAAACTTTATGAAGAAAAAAAAATATTCCTGGCAGGCTATTTTTAACCCTTGGCCTATCGGGTTGGCTTCTATAAATCCCGAGACACAAAGAGGCTTTTTAAATCGTTTTAATATGTTGACATGCAAGCATACTCTGAAGTCACTTTCACTCTAAAAAAATGATTTTATAGAATTAGTTAACTGGTTTATTATTACTATTATTTAATTTTTAAACTGTTGACGTTGACTTTCGGAGAGAAGACTGGAAATAGTAACTATTTACAAACCTCGAAGTGCCGCGATTGTGTAGTGGTTAGACTCCCAACTATGCGAACCGGGTTCGATTCCCATCGGGGTCGCTCCCGGATTTTCGCATGTGGGAATCGTGGCGGACGATGTCGCTGGTCGGCGGCTTTCCTCGGAGATCACCCGTTTCCCCCGCCCTTGTATTCCGGCGCTGCTCCATTCTCACCTCTCTTCACCCATCGGCTCTCAAGACCTCGATGCAAATCTCTCTCCGCTCCACAGACATCGATTACTTTGAGGACTTAGCAGGTATCAGAATAGCGGCTTGCGTGTTATATTAACGAATACACCGTTTGCGATAAACCAAGGATTAATGGGATCGCATTATAGAAATATATGCCGGAATGGGAAACGAACCCCTGAAATTTGTCACCGTCGTGATCTATACCCCCTCGAGAAGTCGACGAACTTAAAAAATAGTAGTCTTCAGCTCTAAATACTGATGATGACCATGCGACTCCTGCAACGAAAAGTAAACTTGATATTGAGTGAGTAACTGGAGGTGAATACAATCATGAAGACGGCATTGATGATAGTCACTATGAAGACAGTGTTGATTATGTGTCTGATCAGAAGGATAATAATTTTCTCGATGTTCCGACACATTTCACCGACGAGTTTCCTTCGACAAGTGGCTTGAAGAAGGCAGAACGCATCCAGAACGCTCATTCACTTGCTGCAACGAGCGGAATGGAGAAGGCAGAATACGCTGATAATACTGATTCCATGTTTTTCCGAAGACCCGAATGTACTTGGTGATGGACTCAGACATTTGATTGTTTTGCAGCAAGATGGAAATTTCTCACACATTAACAAGATATCTTCTATCATTAGCGAACTATAGGATCGAGGTTATACCAGGTGAGACTGTTGGCTACTATCAAAGATCTGGAAACATCTGAGAAATGTAAAGATCGAATGTATGAAATAATTAGATAGACAGAATGTATGTAATGAATAAATACAATCAAATTTATTTATCACATAATAAGGTGAGTTTAATTTATTATTCGGACCATTCTGCTTATATGAAAGACTTATTAATTAAGTGTCTGTTATAGATCCAATTTATGCAAGTTTGCGCAGGAAGATGGACCGTGATAGGATCAGAAGTATTATGCCTTACTCGGGTCGGTTAAAAAATCAGCTGTGTTCTATAAGGTAAACGAATAAACTGGAGAATATTTTTGAGGACTGTTTCGCAACTGGTTTGATAGCCTGCTCAGTCGTATTAGTCGATTTTTTCGAGATTGGTTGTCATCGACTGTTGTTATATCTGGGTGGTGTGGTGGATTCGTCTTAACCACTGTCCTGACCGTTTTTTTTTCTCCAGGAATTGGTCTTGCAAGAGCCAGTCTTGAGTAGAGTTACGTCTCTTCAGGAACCGGTTAGGGTTTCATTTAAAGAAAGGGAGAGGTGTGGAGAATCGTGTGGTTGGTTGATGGCGAGGGTGGATGGCGAGGGTGAATAGCGAAGGGACGTACTGTTGTGAGTAATTGTGCGTGGATTGGAGGGAGTGGCGTATATGTACAACATAAAGTCAATAATTCGCTTTGAGGGGGGTCGTAAGATTAATCGGCTATACACCCAACGAAATATAGTGGTGGGGGTTCAGATGTCGGCTGATCGTCGTACCAGGGAGCGGCTGTGCTATACCATCTTTATAAGAATCACACATCCAACTTGGTTTTTTTTTAGGTATGTAAATTTTTTTCACAATGATTTCTTAACCCTTTTAGACCCAGTGCACACAATTGTGTATATTACACACGTGCAGCTAATTTTTGGGATGTACTGCATACTGCGAAGCTCAGTTACCAATGATCTTACATATGGGTAAATTATTCACAAGCCGTCTCGTTGGTCTAGGTCATAATTGGTTCATATTACTGTAGCCGAACATATAGCCTACAGCTCATTGGCTGTGACAGCGAAACCAGTATTGTGTTGGATTAATGGATTAAGTACAGCATTAATCATATTTTTTTTGTTTGCATCACCTGAAACCATAAGTTAAAGTGGACCTGAAAGGGTTAAATTATTGAAATTGTTTACGATTTTTTCTTAATTCTCTGAGTTCAAGGTCTTTTGAATTAAGGTTATGCTTACCAACATACAATTTGGTGGTCGGAGTCAGTAACGATTATTTAAATTTTTTTTGCCAATTTTTACAGTTCAACATAAATGGGATTACGGTTACGTTCGTCAACACTCAACATGGGTCGGAGTCAGTAACATAACATGTTCATATATTGATATGATTTTTTGTCAATTCTTTGTTTACGAGGTCATTCGGGTTAAGGTTGAGGCCATCGGTAACCAACATGGGTGTCTGTGTCAGTGAAGTAATATGTTCCTAAATTTTTCTTAGTTTCTTCTGGATTTTTGCAATTTTTACTGATTATTTTATCATTGCGAGGGCGTGTGCTTGGAGAGAGGGTGTGGTGAGGGTAATGGGATGAGTTTGAGTTAAACATTTTATGCTTCTCGATTCTTAGAATTAAACTTTTGCGATTTTTCTCGACTTTATAGCAATTTCCAGGAGGTGGGGAGAATAGGGTTTGAGGCTGGTGGTATGAGTGTGACGTTAGTGAAATAAAGAATTTAAATTTTTTTCTTAATTTTTTAATTTTTTTTTTTTGTTTTTGTGAGGGTAGAATTTGGGTGGTGAAGGGAGGGTGGTGTGATGATGACTTTGAGGTTCACATTATAAGTTTCTTGAATTTTATGATTGGTTATTATTTTATTCTTTTACTAATTTGTATGATTGGAATGGGTTGGTGATGGGGAGGTTTGAGGTGAGGGTAGTGGGATGAGTGTAAGGTTCATTTTATATGTTTCTCGATTTTTTAGAATTCTTAAAAAAAATTTTGCGATTTTTTATAATAATTTCCTGGGTGTGGGGGAAGGAAGGGGGTAAGGTGTTGGTGAAGAATGGTGTGTTGAGAATATGGGGGTTGGAAGCTAGGTGTGGAAGTGGCACGTACAGGATTTTGGCCGGGTTAGGGAGCCAGGTTTGCTGATCCTGCCAAGTCCTCTTGATCTTGCTCGAAGTCTTGAATCCTCCTCTCCTGCTCTGAGGATTAAGTGGCTCATCCCGCTAAGAGCATCCAATCATCCTGCTCGACAAAGGATTTTTCGGCTCTTGCTTCGAGGAGCTTGAAATCTGATTTCCTCATTTTTTTTTTCCATTCTTTTAAAAATTCCTGGGTGAAAAAAAGTTATTTTTGAGTGAAATAATTAATTTCAGAAGCGATTTTTGGAGTGGAACAGGCTATTGTTGTCAATAACATGTCTGTCCGAGACCACAGCAGCGCCTACCAATATGGCGGAAAACTCCTACCTCCTCATGTCGGATGCCATGCCTCAGAACCGGCATACGTAAACTGCTCCAGCGAATAGAGAACATACTGCAGCGCGCAACACAACTCTCACTTCTAGGACCTCGAGTAGCCAATCAGAGATCATGTTTGCCCATATCGAAGGGATGGCCGCGCCATTTACTTTCTGCGTACAGTCACTCTGAATGCAGTGAACTCGTTTATAGTGAACATTTGTCTATAGTGACCCTAAATAATTGGTAGTGATCCGTGTACATTAACATTTTCGTGTGTAGTGAATCTTAAACTCCGTTAAATGTAAATCTATAAATTATAACTTCAAACAAAGGTCGTAAGTGTAACATTAAATTATAACTTATTTCAAGATGTTACAGGCCTACGACTTCTTAAGTGCAATGAAGGGCAAAGATAGATTCGTCCCGGTTCATTTAAAAGAGGTTATTGTATCCAGTAAAAAAATCCAGTACAGTCTGTAATTCTGTTTACTGTAATCTTGCAAATACCGCACGCGCATATCATTTTATAGGCTATTCGTGGTAAAGTGGGCAAGGTTGAAAGTCCTCTCATTTAGATTAATATAAGTAAATAGGTATATTTTATGTTAGCCTTAAACGTTAACTTCCGAGTGCGGTGGAATATACATACTGATTTTGTTACTTACACGGAAGTGTTTATTTTAAAATGTGCTTAAAGGATTAAAAAAAAAAAAAAGGTGAAAGGAAAAAGAAACAAGGGCCTCGAAACTGCTCACTTTACCATGAACGACCTTTAGTTAAAGTACAGTTCTGTACTAATGTGAAATTGATTTTGTTTACTTGATGTATTCACTACATAGGTATAGACAATGTAGTTTGCATAGTATATTTGATTTTATTGTACGGAAAGACACTTCAGTTTTAGTGAACTTCAGACATAGTGAACAAAATATGCGAGTCCGCAGAGGTTCACTATAGGCGGAGTAGACTGTACTTATTTACTTTGTGACGTGGTTTCTAACCAACCGTTAGTGATTCTTTGGTAACGAACGTGATTAATTTATTCATCTTACATTTACAATGAGAGCGTTAATGATAGTGAATCTATGAGTTCCATTTAACTAATTTTATATAATGACTGATGCGTAGAATACAAGGCAGAATCATTAAAACTAACACATTTTATGGACAGTTTCTGACCTTAATATAACATCATGATAACAATCACTTTCTCAATCGGGCCTGTTAGAGCCGACAAAGAGACGTGTTATTCTTGCCACAACAAACAGAAGCAGCTGGATGTTTTTGCTATGTCATGCCTCTTTGTAAAAGCTGTCAGACACAATTACAGCCGTACAAGATAGACAAACACTGCCTGCTAAGACGGTATATAACAAATTTTACAGCAAAAAACGTGATGTATGGCATTTTCACTCCTACCCGCGTACAGGCTCCGGACAAAAGTGCAGGGAAATTTATGTTATAAATAAATGCATATACCATTGCACATAACTTTATTTCAGTAGACGAAAATAACACAAGCGAGACTATCATAAATTTGAGACGAAATCCTGAATCGAGAGGTGCACATTTTGATTTAATTGATACATGATACATAATAGATAACTTCACCCAGTTAGTTCCCTGTTCCAGACGTGTAGTTTTCATACAAATCAGATTTATTTACTTCACAAGCAAACCCTTAAAGAGTTCTTTGCAGCCCTAGGGAGGTAATAACTGCCAATCTTTTTAATTTCCTGTTGACACTTCTATTGGTTAAAAATATGATTTTATTTCGATGTTTACATATCTGTAAGTTTGATGTTTTAGGTTTGTATACATTCAGAATGATAGTAGGAATTGAATCATGATTTTATTTTAATTATCTCTCACCAATTATCTAAATATTTTATAATTGAAGGTTTTATTGTAACAGATTTATATAACTACTCTTTATTAATTTGTGTGATTTCTCCTTGTCAGACCACATCATTGTATAAGGATAAATAAAATTCCTAAGAGGTCATATATGTAAAAAATTTTATAGATAAGATATCATATGAGAAAGAATTTTATTCCTTGGTTTTGTTAAGCAGGATAGGATTACAAGTTAACAAGCCTAGGGGGATATCTCTCTATACTTGGTAGCTGTCAGGTTATTTAGAACTAGCTCATGCAAATTTACTTTAAATTTTTTGCTAGACCGCCCGACGATGGAGGAGCGCCATCGTCAGTTCAATTCGTGTGCGCAGGGCAAGGAAGAGGACTAGAAAACACCAGTTTTAAATTATTAGTGGATTTCAAGTCACTAAGAAGATGTCCGAGGGGACGCTTGTGACTCCATTGCTGCAGTATCTTCTGAGGTCTACTTAATTTATAACTGAAATCATCACATTCATTGCTTAAAGAGAAGAGCAACTTTTAAGTATTTAATTTCGATAGTTATCGGCCAAGAGGTACTGAAAATTAAATTCTGCTCTAATATCAAGTTAGCTGGACAAGCATTTGTTTAATTAATTAACTTATTGGAAGTTAGTATTAGTTTATTTCATTAAATTTTGTCATCAGGAAACTGCATTAATTCGAACTAATTAAAATCTTCACGTAATGATGTCCTTGAAACGTATTAACTTAGAGAGGGATTAATTTATTTATAATTCCGATAAATTTTAATATATGATATCGCACTCACTATCAGTAAGAAATCTAATTTTGGATTGGATAATTTCTGGTAATTACCAGTGTTTATGCGTGTCTGATGATAATATGTGTTGCAATTCCTCTGATACCAGTAATAAAACTTCCCATCAAATCAAGGGTAAATTTGTGTGATTTGTGTAGAATTACAATTTGAAATTCTATTTAAAAGGGTACAATTTGTGTTGTTTCTCTGTATGTTCTGTCGCAGCATAATTCTACACCAGGAGAAACGATAAATCTATTTTACTTACCTGTCTGAGAGAATTTGCGTCTTTGATCATTTATTGTCTGATAAAAGGGCATTGTTGTATCACGCTATGTAAATTTTCAATGGTACTCTCTGGCAGCGTCCTTTTAGGTTGTTTAGCAACGACACAGCGGTAATTGTTGATTGTCTTAAGTGCAAGGCTTCTCTTTTGCACTATTGCTCAGGTCAGACACCCAAATATAATTACCTACCACATATATTAAACATTTAAATGTAGAACAACAAAGCACATTTGTTAAAATTACTAAAATTCATATACCTAATGACAGCATTGAAAGACCAGATTTGATTTATGGGTTCACGTATTGGAAAAGAGAAATTTTATGATGGGTGCTGTACTTTAAGCAGACACAACATCTGTTTCGTTATTATAACCAATGCGAAGTTGGTTTTGTGTTAGCCTATACAAATAAGAAACATTGGCAATCTGTAAGAGTAACGCGGTTTACAAACAAGTTAACCACACGGAAAACCACTGGAAATTGAGAGAGTACTCGCCCAAATTATCTTCAATGTGTGTCACCTACTGGGTCTGAATGAGCTAAAACTGTTGCTGGTTAAAATCGGAAACAGATAATCACATTTTATTGACCAACATTTAAGTATTCTAAACACCCGACGAACAGCCAGGCTCCCATCGCTAAGAAAATATTTTCAGCCGCTTTTATAACATAGATGCAATTTCCTCACATTCAGTATAGAAATGAATAATAAATGCAATATCACTAACACGTTAAAGATAGGAAATATTTAAACACACGAGCACAAACAACTATGAGCGTAAAAGTGTTTTTGGCTATTATTAGAATGTCAGTGAATGCCATTAACTTATTCGTGAAATAAAAAAGATAATTAACCTAACTTGTTATGCGTTATTATGACGAAGGCAGTATCAATGTACTAAGAACAATTATCACCTCTTACAGCCCCTTTACACACACAATGTCACCATAATTTCCTTCTGTCACCCATATAATTAGTACTTCTTATTTGCCTCTTTCTGTGTTTCGGAAAAAAATATTTAGAAAGATATTTTTAAGGATGGTTTATAAAAAGCGACGAGGAGATGTAAATAAATTATCAGATACCCATTGCTCGGAAATCATATACCTTTACTTGACATATAATAATAAATACATCGCCGGAAACGTACATATGTCCCTACTAAGCCGGATTACTCTATAATTAATACCAATATCAAATGTGCAGTTTAACCAACATATGTGTTGTTTACTATAAAGTTGAATAACATACTGTTTGCATTCCGTACGTAAACATTTTTGTGCCAACATTGTGTGACCTACATTATGACAACAAACAAAATTGTCATATTTCTGATGAAACAACAATTTAATTTCGTATGAGTGTGACTCAAACTGTATGTTTTTAAAACACAAACCATGTATTATTTAAAACTGACTTCGTTGGTAATGTGTTCGTTACTTTATGGAAAACATAGAGATGGTATTTGCAGTTTAAACTTGTTTAGGTCTAACTATAAAAAATTATCATTTTAAATTTAAAAAATAATAATTTTCACAGCGTTTTAAGACTTACTAGATGTATTTTTTCTTTAAATTGCGTTTTTATCACGTTTTGAGACAATACTGTGAATATAGCAGTCGGTGATAAGTACTTTTGTTACATTGGTACAACAATCCATTCCAGAAATTATGCCAAAATATGATATAATTCATATTTTCTAACTATAACATATCATTCATTTTATTTGCTTAATAGTTGAGAGTTTTTAGCACAGCGATAATTTAAAAACAAACTGTCTCTAGTTGGATGTATATTGGTTATTAGTTATAAAATATGTGTTTTCAACTGGAAGGTTTTAAATGTAGTTTCAAAGTATGCAAACCTAACTAAAATGCGATATAACATATCATACAGTGTATTTAATGCAATCATATGGTGTGTGAATCTTGCTTAAATTCTCATAAGAAGACGCAGTAGTGTTGTGGATAAGACATCGGGCTGATAGGTGCACAAGTTTGAGTCCAACATTCACCAAGAAAGTTTTCGGATCATAACATGAAGTGAAAAGTGAGCAATATTATGGTAGCGCCGCTGTTACTTAGAACTTGGGATCTCTGGCAATGTCGGGCCACTTCTCCCCAGGAAAGGAAACAATTGGATGACGGCGGTACGGACAGGTGGGAGGAAGTTCCTGCAAATTCGTCTGCCCGCCTGTCAGCTATCTGTGGTTGGTGCTTTGCAAGTCGTTCTGCCGCTCTCTTTCACTACGGTGGGCGGACCCAAGTCCTTTCTTATAGGCCGGCGCGACTATGATAGGGTGTAATACACTATTTTTTTAAAATTTTTTGTTATTAGGTAATATTTATTACAATCACTGGTAGCCATCGTTGGCGGAATGTTATTTATTGGTTGGCATTATGTGTGCAATAACACATCTTTCCAACACACTACTTACGTCGAAACATGTTAGTAAATATTGGGTTGGTAAATAACATTATGAATGTTTGTGTGAAAGGAAAAAACACAATAAACGAAAAGTATGCCCACGACCATAACATTATGTTGGGCCCGTGTTGTGCTTCATTTGGTAACCAACATTAAAGTCATGTTGGACCCACGTAGGCCAACGTGACATTTCGGCGTTAGGCCAACGTAATATGCCAACGTTGGCCCAACGATAGATCCAAACACTGCGTCAATGTCGACCCAACAAATTTGTCTACTGGGGTATTAGGTTTCGGGTAATTTATTTCATTCCATTAGAAACTAAAAATGGGTTAAGAAATGGGATATTTAGAAAAGTATACTTTTCAGCTCTCCGAAACAGCAAACCGCTGTTTCAAATATAATTTAAACTGGAATTGGCCTAGTTCTAAAATAAAGTCACGAAAAAAAAAATTTTTAATGTATTAATTAGGTAAAGGCAAACTTTTTAAGTAATCTTCAGATGTAAGACTGGAAAAATTAAGATGTAAATAAACTTTGAAAAGATAAGACGTCAAATATCCAAAAATATTTTTATGCGCTTCTCCACTTTTCAGTAATTTCGGGCATTTTTTCGAAGACCCTGCAACTACTCTGTGATACATTTCTACTGCCTGGTGTGTTGTGACTGCGAGGGCCATCATCGCCTTCTATCTACCATGTGTGCGAAATTCCCAGCAATGAAGGAAAACTGCGATGGTAAAATACCGAACAGCAACAAAAGTACTGAGAGCATTTTACTCCGCATTTCGAGAAGCTTTCATTATCATTAAATTTAAATATTTTACCCGCTGGGGTTTAGCGGGCGGACGAAACTGAGGTCGCGAGGGGCGGCAACGACGCCACGATTCTGCTTGTCGGCGCGTGTGGATTGTGCGAGCGTGAAACACGCGGGCCGAGGGCTGCTTCCACGCCGCCCCTATGCGCAGACCGCTGAGGGATTGGACAGCCCAGCCACCACGCGGCGACCAACAGCTGGTCAGGATTCGGCGGCTGTTGTGGCTCTGCGGTTGCAGCAGCAGACAATACACAACTCTGCGACGCCACTGACCGGAGGCGGGTGCCGGCAGTGGTAACAACAATAATAAATAAAGTAATGCATTTTGTTTCCCCTAAGGCCGCTGGTTACCAAATAGTTCGTTATTTTTAATTTGTACGAAACACTGTTCAAAGTGCAGAAATTAACTACCGGTATCTCTTTCTTGACGTAAAAAATGTTAAAATCTCACATTATTTGCATCATGCCATGTCAAAGTCATAATTTTGGTGTTTTTGGTATGTAGAAATAGAATAAAAGAAGTCATTTGCAGAAAATTGAACTACGGCGACTGAAAGATCGCGTTTTAATTAATTTTAAGGTACGTTTAGAGAAACTTAATTAACAACAAATTCATATACTGCTGTAAGATAAAAACGCGAGGAAATGTTCTCATTTTGAGAAATTTTTAAAAACAACGAAAATAATTTTAGCGTGATATCCAGAGACCTACGAAATTCGCGTTATTATTTAAGGACATGCTGAACTGCAAGCTACTGTGCTTTTGACCGACTTCGGTTATTGGTAGGAAATTTGTCTGGTATGCCTAAGAGATCTCTTAAGCCAGAAGTACTGTTTCAGTGGTGAAGTGGCCAATCGCGTTTAATGATATCATGCAGGTAGGTGGCGTTGATTACAGTGCAGCGGACAATGAAACCTGTGACTGGGCTCACTTGTTTATGAGGCAGTGGAGTCTATTCTGTCACCGAAATATAACGCGAATTTTGCACGTTTCCAGTGGTTTAAATATTCCTTGAAGTAATTCACGGCATCTTATATAAATGATAATTATCTCATTTATGTAGGTAGGTCAGTGTTCATTATTAGTTATTCCGAAAAATTCAAAAATGGCGATTTTGACTGGCCATCTTGTAAAAAGTATGCCGTCGTCTTAATTTTTTTTCTTGCGAGGAAATTATACTCTTAATCGCTGTCTATATTTGATACATGGTATCTTTGGCCTTTTCTGAAGCCTTGCTAATGTTCTACTTCCAGGATATTTCTCCGCCTAGTGCAAACAAAGCTTAACAAAGCCTGGAGAATTACAGGAGGGATGGAGACTTCCTTCCCGTTTACCGTCTGGCAGGCGACTGAGGTTATGGCGGAAATAACGAATTATTTTATTGAAAAATCAATTAAATGAAAAGAGAGGTTAATACGAGTTACGTCTACATCGTGATTTTACCAACCCGCCCTGTATGTTAGTACTGACAAACAGAAGATATTAAGTGTCGGAAATGAAAAGAATATGATTGATGCCCAAATCCAATTAAAACGAATACAACTATGTGACCATCACAAATCGATCAAAATAATGTTTATTACGTACTAGATGAAACAACTAGGAATAAATTACACTAAACAAGTTCTAACTCACTAAAGGAATTACAGAACCTATTTTCACATCAATGAAGCCAAAGAAATATGAAGAACTCCCAAAAATTATTTCACTTGACACACGAAACGTTTCACATGAAATTTTAAACAACGTACAAAGAAAAATAATTACGTAAATGCATAGAAAACCTACCCCATTTCCAAGATTTAAAAATAAATTATATATTTTTTTAACACAACTTCCATTTAAGTTTAGCGAGACTCACATCGTGTGAAAGATTTAATCCCGCAACAGTGTTCCCGGTGTACTAAAGAAATCAAGTAATGAGTTAATAGAATTATATCTACAACAAATTCAATACACGTACCAATATATAAATTACACTACTTGAAATAAACCGTACTAGACACAATAGCGTACATCTTCCAAAACAAGTGCATTAAATTATTTTTATATACGTCCGTTCGGTCGGGATGAAAGTTGTGTATCGGGAGCAAACAGAGAGTACGTCTCCTTGGGACGAAGTCGACTAAGGTTATGGCAGAAACTGCTCGATGATTTATGAATTAAAATTTTCCTATTTACGAATTTGCCGGTTTATATTTATATACTGTAATCTATTAATAATACTAGACACGTATCGCTCCTAATTTAATACGGAATGATTTAGCTCTTAAACATTTCGAGTTAACGTGGACAAACAAAGATTTCCCACGCAAACCCCCAAATGAAGGAAACAGCCTACCCCACTATTCATACACATAGTGAATTATACCTACAACGAAGCCAAAAAACTATTTCCCTACTAATTTAAGTGAAGCCAAAGAAATATGAAGAACTCCCAAAAATTATTTCACTTGACACACGAAACGTTTCACATTAAATTTTAAACAACGTGCAAAGAAAAATAATTACGTAAATGCATAGAAAACCTACCCCATTTCCAAGATTTTAAAAATAAATTATATATTTTTTTAACACAACTTCCATTTAAGTTTAGCGAGACTCACATCGTGTGAAAGATTTAATCCCGCAACAGTTTATCGAAACGTAAGATATAAAAAAAAAAAAAAAAATATAAATCTACAAACGATTTGAAGGAAACACTCGAGACACTTCGTCGAAGAAAAACGATGAAATCAATACCAAGTTACGTTTAAAAAATAATATAGACGTACGTAAATGTCAAACAAACGCTGTACCTACAAACGCATACAAAATGCTTTTTTTTTTTTTTTTTTGATCCTTGATTTGAAATTTTAAGAAAATGAATTTTCTTTTTTTCCGATATGATTATTAGCGAATTTAATGGTACAAAAGATGAGAAA
Source organism: Dryococelus australis (assembly GCA_029891345.1). NCBI lineage: Eukaryota > Metazoa > Arthropoda > Insecta > Phasmatodea > Phasmatidae > Dryococelus > Dryococelus australis. The sequence goes on from CM056999.1 coordinate 43,081,331, forward strand.
AACGAAAACATTTCGAAAAATATTGATACAAAGGCTGTGTAGGTATCCATCTGTGCCGAGCGAAAGCTGAGACGAAACTAAAAATGACCTCTCCCTGGGCTGTCCAGCGAAGGCGCTTGGAAGATGACGTTAGAAAGCTCCCTCCCGCCCCTCTCTCAAAGCGTGTCATGTGCTGGCTGCTTACCACCATCCCACCGGGAGTATTGACCCTTTTCTGACGACCGTTGTCAAGGCCTCCAACCCAGACTCTGGCTTGTTTCAAACATCTACTGGCAGCGAATAAAATTCTTAACAAGTCCTACTGAAATAAAAATTTTCAACAAGTACCACTGAAAAAAAAAATGATTTCATCAACACTATAATTTAATATCTGAATCTGCATTTATAGCAAAAAATTCTGAGAAACGAATTTTAATCTGGTAATATAGAAGTAAAGTTTAACCCCGTTTTCCACTAAAATTATTAATGTTAAGTTTAAAGTGATTCCAGTAAACTACAAATAATTTCGTACAAGACACCTACAAGAAATATTTTCACTAAATAAATCTTACACGAGTCGAAAGACTTTTTACATATAATTTATGTTTAAGTATTGAAATAACACCATTTTAAAAACACGTATCATTCGATTTAAAAGATACATGACTAATAAATTTTAAGTAAGGAAAACGTACGTATTCATATATTTATGTATAGCAGAGAAAAATATGTAATTAGCGTGTAGAATTCTGTCAAATTTAAGTTATACCCAAAGATTCCATGCAAGATTTATATTTTTGGTTACACCATCAATCATAAATGTGTATACTTCAAGAAATATAAAGTTATTTTATTTTAAAAACCTTCGTTTCGACGTAATGTTAATGATATACCAAGAATCTAGCCTGTAATGGCTTCTATCGGAGCTGGAATATGCCAAATTTAATGATATTAGGGAAAATATGCTAATTTAAGCAAATTTAAGCCATTTTGTATTTTTTTACTATAAGAAGGATACTGAATTCCAACAGTCAACAAATAATTTACATTGTAAAGAGATATCCGAAAAAAATAACATTATTTCATATAACTTATGTAATTGACATAACGAAATATCAAACAACATTTACTGGGACAAAAGAAATTCGTATTACATACATATGTTTAAAAAAGAACACATTTCAAACACGGTTAAGACAAACCCAGCTCCAAAAGTATTTCTCAACAGGCTAGCCTTCGGTTACAGCACTCATAGGCATGAGAAGAGTGAATGTTTTAAGAATGCATTTCGGGACATTCTTAACTGCAAGAACTGTTATCGATAGTTCGCACGAACAGATGATTTGAATCGTCATATCAAGATCTGTAAAAATGATCTTCTTGCCGAGAAAAGAATTCAGGAAAAAACACCATTTCCAAGAAATGTAGTATAACATATTTTTAATGCATTCTTAATAACATTAAACTGGAATTACATCTTAAATTCAATGAAATTTTACCCCAGTTCCAAGAGATGTAACATTAAAATCAATCAATTATGTCACAATTAAAAACACGAAATACGAAATGGATTACAAATCAAAAGCAACGAATTACATGACACATGAAAAGAAATAAGTGTAATGTATTACCACTCTAATGCTAATCCAAAGAAATGGTAATCCAATCATCAAGCGGTTTCATTGTACAATAATTGAACACCCTGAACCGCATTGATATTGGTAGGTTTATTTTATGAAATAACATATCAACTATGTTGAAAATTTTAATTTAGTATAATCATTTTACAACTAGTGTATTACAATATTTTAAGATCTTTATTTTTTACCAACGAGTTGTGTGCTTTTGAGAAATCTCTCCATCGAAAGAAATATCTATATTTTTTCCTGTTAATGATTTTATCAACTAAATATTCATTTAGAGAACTAACGTTTTGCAATTAATGTTAGTAAAATCGGCCTCTTATAGGCTCTCCATCATAGGTTTTTTGAGGTAATACACTCTGGGATAAGAATGTCTAACTGAAATAAATTTTCATAAATTGTAAAACCAATTAACTATATATTTTTTCTCAAAGATGCCTTTCTGCTTTGAGATTTGCATTAATTAACGAAATTTCAAAAATTGCTTTCATTCGTAAAATTCTTTAACATTATTATATACAGTTTTCATTGCTCTGTTGCCATAACCTTTCCAGGTGCCATCTTGATAGCTCGATGATATCTCGAATTATAAAATTAAAGTATTTCATGCAAAAAGTCCTCCCCATTGTAAGTCTCCTCCTAGCTAACACAATCTGTCAGCAATGTGTCGGCAATTTGTTGGCCTGATACCTGTACTGTTGGCAACCGTTGTTTCAATGCCAGAAGATAGCCATCTGACAATGACATGACGTCTTTTTTGAGACAGTATGTTTGCCGTTAGAAAAGAGAAAATGGCCCATTGTATTTTTTTTTAATAACAGATGTATATCACATAAATTAAGTCGGTGTGATATCTCACAGCCAACATTTCATCAATAGCAAAAATTATATTCTGGCTAGATTCCATTATAGCATCTTTATATTTTCGTTAAGTGGCCCGTCATGTTATTTATTCTGGCCCGTAAATGCTTTAAAACATGGCTCTTTATCACAATAAAGAAACAAACGTGATGTCTTTTTGCCGGCCAACTTTTGTAAAGTGTTTTGCATAAGTAAGATGTCAGCACACAGTTAACAGCATGATGTCGTTTTTGAGACAGTTTGTTTGCCATTAGAAAAAAACAGTGGCCTGCTGTATTTTTTTTTGGATAACAGTCAGATATCACCTAAATTATATCGGCATGATATCTCACAGCCAACATGTAGCCAATAACAAAAATAATATTCTGGCCTGATTCTGATATAGCATCTTTGTTTTTTTTTAGGTGAGATGGCAGGCATTTTTTAATGTGGCCTCCTAATGTTTTCGAGGCATGGCTCTTTATCACAATAAATATAGAAATTTTTATTTTGCCGACAAAATTTTTGGAAAAGGTTTTTTTAAAAGGCAAGATTTTATATGGCTGTTAATAGCATAATGTCTTTTTTGAGACCATGCGTTAACCATTAGCATGCTTTTCACTATTTAAATAAGGCATTTTTTAATTTTTTTTATATTACATGGAGTTTATACATTAATTAATAATAACTATTGTCATGATAAATTTGAAATTACTGGAGAGTTTCAGCAACTTATCCCATGGTGTATAGGTTAGTATGCTGAACTGTCAACTCAAAGATCTTAGGTATGAATTCCACACTTGAATAGCAAAACATTTTACTACATATAATGTGCTCAGAAGGAAATGTAATGTATATATGGAAAGAAGAAATAAAAATTATTAAAATTTTTAATCGGATATATAAGTTTTTTGTGGTTATACTGCTTATTTCTTGACATAATGCCCCCACAGGCCCGGCAACTTGCCACCATCCAGCTGCTGCAGGCCCAGCATCTTGCAGCCATTTAGTCACCATAGGCCTGGCATTTTGCCACCATCCAGCAGCTGCAGATTCCGAAACTTGTCGGCTAGCTTTTACAGGCCCGATTCTTGCCAGCACTTTTTGTCTATGTTAGGCCGGAATACATTATGTATCTTGCTGTTAGCAGTACAGTGTATTTTTTACACTGTCGGCAAAGTCAGCCACCAGTCCATATTTCCATTGGGCTGCTTCCAGCATAAGACAACAGGCCTACACCATCGGGCAGGAGTTTGTCAGCTATCTTTTACTATCCCGATTCCGGCCCATATTTTTCATGTTTGTTGGGCTTCGATGTCAAATGCTTTTATATTAAGTATTTTATCGATTTGTTGAATAATTCTGCTGCACAGTCTTTAAGGTCCGAATACATTACATAATGATTGATACCATAATCAGCCATTGGTTTCTGGAACTGTCCAAAGAAAACTGGGGTCCTTTATCAGTTTGGAGCAAATTTGGAAAATGTATCCCAGTCTTGTTCTTTACAGATATACCCCAACTAAATTTTGAATAAACATATGTTATGGTATAAGTATATTTGTAACCCTTATTGTATTTGGAAAGAATATCATTTCACATAAATTGGCTTGAAAAAGATCTTTCCTTCTAGGAAACCTTATCATTGAAGGGGCGTTAAGTTCTTGATCAATATTACAGACCTTAATTAGTAATATAACCATATTCTGTTAGTTCTTCAATAATAGAAAAAACTTTGTTTGTATGCAAATTATTTCCTGACTCTCTCGAAGTGATAACAAGTTTTAATCTATCGACCAAATCATTAGGGTTGTTCCAACATACAGGAGAAAAACAATTACCAACTTCATCGTTATATAACCCACTTCTGGCAATATCGCTTAATATATGTAGTTTAAGATGACTTTCATCAACTGAATGAATGTTTGCATTCGTACGAAGAACAAGTTCTTTGTATTCCTGCAAATTGGTATCGAAATATCCATTCCGAAAGTTAAAAAAAAATAATTCAAACATTCCTTCACTCAAATAAGTTATGCAATCTCATATTTTAATTTTACTGTCATGAAAAAATGTAATTACTGAATCTCCCAGGAACCATATGTTTCCATGACAGTATACACCAAATGTCGCATTGCGCATAGGTGAAAAATGTTTTGAAGCTAAATAATTTTGTGTTAAATGAGAAAGATATTGGTTTTTCTTCTTTAAAGGTTCATCTTCCAAATTAATTTTTAAGGGTGTTTCATTAGGCATATTCAACACAGATTGTAATGTATCAATTCTACTCAACAGGTTTAATTATTTCTTTGTTTATAACATACTGTTCCATACCGGCTCTCTTGGCTTGTAAATATTTCTCCTACAAGGAAATGTAACATTATGTATTTCTGAATCACATTCCGACATGTTTTGATTATATTACATTAACTTTCCACTATTTATATATAAATTAAGTAGTTGGTTTTCTAACTGCTGCAGTAGGTAGACTAACTGCCACACTATATCGAATAATTTGTGCTTTTTCAATCCTATCGACTTTACTTAAGACATCTAATTTAGTTACAGTTTTTGTTCTCAAATCATTAATAAAATAATTAATGCATGTTTCCAAATCATTATTTTGTTTTCTTAGAACTGTTTTCATAAGTAAACCAAATCTTTTATTAATCATTTCATCACATATATTGCATCATTTCTTCCATTCGTGATTCAAGTTGTTTTGTAATGGTAGCAGTTACCACTTCCTTAATTACAACTCTTAGATTATCTTGAATTTCTATAAGTTGTGTTATAAATACTATATATGCCATATCATGGAATTCTTTAATCAACACTTTTTAGTGTTCTTCTATTTTAAATTCATTACTCTACAAGTCATTCCCAATATTGGTTAAAAAATTTTCAATTACACTCGTGTTTTAATAAATATTATCATTCAAATCAACTAACTTTATTAATCTTGCTTGCATTTTGGTCGATTGCAATTTAAATATCTTCAACATGATAATGTTTAAGTCTTCCACATAACAATTATTTACTGCATTAGTATCTTTCACAGCCATACCCAACATTATGTAATATATGTCCATTCAAATCACAATTCCCATTACGATTTTTGGTTAAACAGGTAGAAATGATTGTGATTTGTACTGCTATGTCCAAACTTTGATATACTCATTATTCTTGCTTGGGAAGTATAAAACTGTCAATTCCAGACCTACATCTGCCTGCATATAGGGGAAGCATTGGTATAATCACCAGAAAATCGTAATTGTTTTTCCAACAGTAAAAAAACATATTTTTAAACTTTGTCCAGGTCATATCGCCCAAAACATGATAATTGTTAATATATTGTAGATTCATATTGTCCATTTTAAACACAATTATCATATTTGCATTATTGCACATATTACATTTAGGAATATATACATAACTTTGCGATAAATAAAAACTATCAATGTTTGAATGTTTACCAAAACTAAAATATTAATTATTTCACCTTGTGGTTCGCACCAAATGTCGTCATATATATATATATTTGGATAATGCTTCTTTCAGAGGCATTATATTTTCTTTATTGTTAAAAGGAATAGATCACATGCCTTTAATTAACGACGAAATGGTTGGTAATCATTGATATTTCTCTTGTACTGTTTTACAAAGCACATATGCATTTTCAAACTTAAGAGCATTTGGATGTTCCAACAGCGACATAATAACACAAGTTTTTCCACATGAAGAAGTACCACTTATACAATGTACACTATCTACCAAAAAGTAATTGGGTACCTGTGAAGTAAGGTAATTCATTACCTCACTTGACTTTTGTTTGCTGGCCTTCGGCATAGGACTGCTGATTTTGTCTGTGGTAGCATGACCACAGAGAACTATTGTTACATTCTGAATAATGAAATGCTCCAAACACTGTTGCATTTTTACAGAATTGCCCCATGTTACTTCCAGGATGACACTTCCACGTGCCATGTTTCAAGTGCTACTATGCAGTCGTACACTGACAACAATATCGCCGATTGGACTGGCCTGCCAAGAGGCCCAACCTGTACCCTATAGAACATCTTTGGGACGAATTGTATTGCTGGGTGAGGGCCCGTCAACCACAGTCAAAATCCATTCTCATCTCATGGAACAGTTGCAAGAAGAATGGCGATGAATCTATGTGGATGTCTTGCAAACACTCTCAGAGAGCATGCCAGACAGGGTGGCTGCTGTTATAGCTGCAAAAGGTGGTGCTGCAAGATTCTAAAAGGGTGGTAACCACCAAGCAAACATTATGGACATGTGCCAAATTACTTTTTGGAAGATAGTGTATATTTGCAAGAAAAAGAATTCCGTTTTTCTGTTCAGTTACATTTTCTATCTGTACTTATAATTATGAAAAAAATGTACATTTAAATGTATAACCTTTATTTATGCACAGTATTATGTAACATAACATACTTACATAAAACTATAAATGTGTGTCTAAATTTATATGTTCATGTTCAGTTGAAAATTATGGCTCAAACTAAAGTATCAAAAAATGATGTGGTGTATTGAATGCATTGGTTAATAAATTACATTCGAATTGGTTTTACCAAAATACATTTATTGAGGACCTGTAACTAAGCTTGCAAAATGTCTCTCATGGAATAATCAAGGAAAAAACAATTTGGATAGTGCTTGTAAAGAACAAGACATAGTTTATGATCGAACAAATGGTTTGAAATGTAGACATATAGCATATATGATTCTAGTAGATGAAGCAGCAAATACAAGGAAAAAGTCAACTACATCTACAGGTAAAGGCTCAGTACTTGGGTTGTGGATAAAGTGATGAGAGCAGAGGTAAAAAGAGGCATGGGCATCAAATGCAGGACAAAATAAAATACCAAGAAAAAAGGAATAAATCCTTTCCTTTTTCCAGCATTAACAGCGAATGGATCACTCCTTGGAGGAGTTTCAGCAATTAGTAGAGTAGTTAAATTAAGTAGTAAAGGAATGTATTTGAAACCATATATGGTTGGGCAAGAATGAAAAATCTCCAAACATGGGAAAAAAAACAGAAAGTCCTAAGAATTCCAAAATGTGTACTTACAAAGATATTTTTGTATTTGTAAAGAAACTGGATAATCCCGATTCCAGGTGTGTGTATGTGAGAGACGATTTACCAAAGAAACCCAAATCTTATTGAATGTATGATAGTTCATTTAGATTCGAAACAAAACAAAGGAATGAATTTGGTTGTATTAATTAAAACCATAAATCATTCATCATATTATAATAATTTGGTGATTTAAGTCCTCCAACTGAAAAAGGTAATTATTTTAAAAACATGCAATTAAGATACAATTACAAAATGGAACTATTATCAAATACAACCAATTATGGGCATTTATGTTTACATTTTTAAAATATAAATAGGATATATAGGTGAGTATAATAGCAAAACATATTAGCAATATGTCAATTACACTGACAATAAATGGATATTCGTCACAATTGCATGCAGTATATTTCCCAGCATTGGAGTTGGATGAAGAATGGAAAATAAGTCTATTCGAATTTGTTACTTACAACAGCATAGTAAACATTGATATGCACAACCAATCATTTATGGTCAACATCGGTGAAAGAACCTACAAGGTTGTGATACCAGTAGGATATTATGAGTTGAATGATTTAGAAACATTCATTTAGCAGAATTATGTAAAGATCTACATTTCCAATTATGCGGAAGTGCAAACATGTTAACTAGTATGATGTATAGTTACATCAATATCTATTTCACAGAAGACAATTCGATTGCAAATAAGTTAGGTTATGAACAGAGTGTGTACCCCCCTAAAGAAATGCATGAATTATTCAAACAGGTTAATATATTGTCGCTAAATATTACGTATAAATGTTAATATTGTAGGGAGTTAATATTTCAATGGGAAACCAACAAATACACTACATGAATTCTCGTGTGGAGTGGCTCTAGGATATAAAATAATTTTAAATAACTGAATACATTGTCATATCTTCCAATAATAGTGAATCATGTTGATGAATTAGTTGTTATAATTGTCGATCAATATATTTAACATATTAATTTTAGAAACTAAGAAATTACCATTTGTTTACATATGTGCATTCCATGCACATTGCAATCACAATGGGTATAGTGTATAATAGTCAATATGGATGTACAGTAGGCAATTATTTAAGAACTATGTTTCTAAGGAACATATTTTGAAGAATGTAACTATATTGCCCACTTCAAAAAGTTACCCATGAAGTTGACACAAGGCAGCTAATTGTTTTTAAAGGAATGAGAATATATAGTTAATAGAAATTGAAGACATACTTAACGTTGAAGAACCATTCAGTTATGAAGATGCAATCACCAATATGGAAATAATGAGTATGAATCATTTCTATACAAAATCATGATATGTACTTATTACTGTGGAAATCAAGTTTACGGTTTAGAGGAACAATTAAAAAGACAGCTGGTGCAAGTAATCCAGTAACTACAAAAGTAGTATGAAACAAAATACTTCATTTAATCGACAGAATTACATATCTGCTCAATGGTGTGTAAGTCAATCAAACACAAGATGTTGGAATCACTTCTGTGATAAAGAACTATATATCGCAAACTGTAAACAACCTTTATACAAAGCTTATGGTTTGGTGTAGCAATGCTAATGATTATTCACTACAAATAAACCAAGGCAGAAACTATCAAGTTGGTATACCATTATTTATGGTACATTTTTTTCCTGAAGACAATAAACATTACATATTAAATGGTAAACAAGAATTAATTATTCTATTTGGTAACACACATTTGAATGCCATATATGATATGGCTAATAACGAGGAAAGTGTAACATAGGAATTAAACAGTGTCGAAAGGTTGATGCCACATATTGAAATAAACACTCGTAAATATGTAAAGTTTTAAAAAATATATCAAAAAAGGGAAGAATCTATATATAGCTTTAAGATTGTGGTGTTTGGATGTTTTTCCAACACTTCCAACATCACAAAAATAGTGTGGACTGTGAAATCATGTTTTTCATCTAAAAAGCCAAGTTATCTTGCAATTTGTTTTCAAACAAACCAGCAAAACAATTTAAAAGCAGATCGATCATTATTCCATAATTGTGGTATGAAAAATATTAAACTATATCTACACTGTCAAGCTTATCCCTACATTGATTCTAATACAACCTTTGGTAATTGCAAATTCCTTATTTCCTACAATATGTACTCAAAGTTTCAGCAAACATATTATAATAAATTCAGTTAAACAATACTAGACCTGAAGTATTTGAAAATAGAAGAATGTTAATTGTATTTGATGTAAGCAAACAAAATGTCACAATTGGCAATACTGTAATTGATTCATGAATTGATTAGCAATTTATAATGTAAGAGATAAGCTGGTGAAAATAATGAATTGAGTCAGTAGACAATGAACCACGATTCCAACCAGATGTTTTGCATTGTGCAGGGATTTCAATCTTCAGATAAATTTATCATTACAGAATTAGCTATTACTGATTTGGAAAAATACAAAACTGTATTAATCTTCAAGTCACCATTTGACTGGTAATATCTAACTCCCAAATACAAGAAAACTAATAGATGGGTTACCAACCACCATAGCTTAGAATGGGAGAGTGGATGTATGGAGTATAGAATATAGAAGATATTTGAAAGAACTACTTAAATAATAGTGAATTATATGTAGGTGGAGTCAAGCAAAAACATATTTTAGAAAGTTTGTGGAAAGGAAAGTAACAGATATTCGAAAAGAATACAGTTGTCCATCATTCTAACAATTATGTAAAGCATATGGATTTAAATCACCATTCTTATCTGAAGAAGAAATCACTAAATTAATGCTAACTTGGACAATGATGACAGACTGGAGTGAAGTATATGATGATTCTTCTCCTCAGTCAAAGTAGATATTTCACGATAAATATGGCACTATTTGGGATGAGAGTACCTTGTGGCCTAAGAAGTGTAATCTAGTATAAAAGCTAATTTGGTTTTAAACAAACCAATATTTCATAAAAATTAATTAAGAAGACATCAAAATCACATGTTTGTGTATACATAAATCAAAGTGTAAATTGCAACTGACATTACAAATGGACACTCATATCTCACAATTCACCACTGGTAGCATTTACATTTATTAATCCAAGTTTATTAGTGATAATAAGGTATGCATTCTAGTGCTGCTCCATTTCCCACCACACTTCACCTGCATAGATTCTCAAGACCTTGGTTTGGAAAGCCGCCAAAATCTCTTCATTCACAACAATGCAAAGATTGAATTTTTATTTTCTTGGTGTATAGATTTAATACACTTGGAAATCCACAAATCTCCTGTTTCGCGGAATCCAGAATGTTTGTAGACATGCTGAACTGTGAGCCTTGCCTCATGCCAGTACGATGTGTTTGGCAAATTTCTTCTGCCAGCTTTATACCTCTTGTATTGCAGCGCTTCATTCAGTCAGATGGCATATCACCTTTACCTAGGTGTATTATAGAGTGGGTGCGTAAATTTTTTTCTGTGCCACTGCACTCAATACCATAATAAATTCAGCCCTGTCATTTGCAATACTGTCAATGAGCTAATTAATGACACAATACCATATACAAATAAATTAAACTTCCAGTCATATCAAGGGTAAACCAATCAACTGACAGATAGTGGCTTAAAATAACTAATCTGAAATTCCAACAGCCAGTGAGCGAACACCTCATCTAGAATCTGCTGTGAATAACAACTTTTCACAGATTTGAGAGTAACAAGTTCGTCTTCCTGAGACATCAATTAAATGTTATCAACATCATTCCCTATTTGGGATAATCACTATGTCAACAACTATATGACATCAAACACACAAAGTGTAATGCTTGAATGACTATTAAAATTAATAAAGAACTTTCAAGAGACTCTGTTATATGCAAATAAGAATGAATGTTTTTTGTATATGTAAATAAATGTTATGGTTGTTGTAAAATGGGATATATTAAAAGAATGTATTTCAATATGAATGTGTGTTTCATTTATCTCCAAACAAACTATACAACTGGAATTTTATAAAACATATTTCTTAGAGAAATGAGTGAGTCAATGTTTTCGCAAAAGAAAAAATGTATTACTTTATTGAGCAAGGGTCGTAACTTTGCACATTCTTTGTTCGAAGAACATGTATTTATTCCTGGGTGAAACATTTTTACAGATGTCTTACATAACACATATCAACATAACAACAAGAACCTGGTTAATTGATATGTTTTCAGTGAGCAGAAATATTTGGGTGTTAATATATTAGGTATTTTTTCTTTCACTTGTTTTAACAAGCGTGTGTTTGCAACAATTGGTGAATCATTTTGTCTAACTGCATTCCATAACAGCGAGCAATAGTGTCTCAGTGTGAAATCAGATCATGTGAATATCACCTATAACAGCGAAATCATTAATATTTAACACAGTAAAGACTTTGGAGGATTCCAGCAGAGCAAACGATTTTGTGTCTTAACAGAAAACAAGATGAAATAAATAGTTCTACTGATACTATACAGGGTTTAAAGACTTATGTAAAATATAGTTAATAGGTTTTAACAAACACAGATGATTTTCACGGGATATTTAAAACACCTAGAAATGCAATTTACTCTATATTTCTTTATTTATTATGTAAATCAGTATATTTAGTGTTTTTTCAGAAAGCAAAATGTGTTTGATGCTCTGTGTGACGCCTGCAGGGCTCCTATAGGTAGGACGTGTTCAGGACACATATAAAGCCATAGCAGTGGTATTAGCAACCCCTTGTCTGGAGCAAAACAAGATGGCCACTTGAAAACAGCTTAGCAGGGTGGTCCATTCCCCCTTGAGAAAGGAGCGAGGTCATTGCTCCAGCAGTATCCTGTTTCACAGCTGAAAATACAAACAAAGATGCAGGGAGGGGAGAGGAATAGTAGCTGTCCCTTCCAACCCCCGCCTGCTCCGCTGCTCCGCTCGTCAGCAGTTCAGAGAGGGTAGCTTGGTATCATGGTGACTCTCACTCGAAGGCCTGTCACATGCTCCACACAACACCATCCACCGCTCTTAGGGATAGCACCTACCGGCAGCTAGAATCTGGCGGCATCTCGCGCCACAGTTTAGGGGTAGCGCCCACAGCCGTACCGGTCTTTCGATCCAGCCTAAAGCATTCATCCATCCTGTACCAACCCTGTGCTTAGCCTGGCTGTGATGGCTATCCATGACACTCGCTAGGTGCTTTCTTCAACTATCTTGGTGGGGTTCACACATATCTCACAGTCTTTGTACCATATTTTTCGATATATTTTCGTTTTTTTGCATATTTAATATTTGCAAAATTAAATGCGATAGATGCTACAATTTATTATTTATGATGTCAATAAAATGATTTCATTTTTAATAACCGTCTCATTTCGGAAAAAAATTATGTGTTAATTCCGTTTCAGAAGTTCCTCTAAAAATGTTATCTATGGGATTCACTAAGCTTTCATTGTGATAAGTTTTTGACGAGAGTTGTGTTAAAATTATTTTGACTGATAAACTGCATTTGTAGTTACATCGTAATGTTAAGACATTTACATACTTCTATATAATTTTTTTTATGTACCTCAGTATTGATTTCATCATTATATTCGACTAAGTGTCTCGAGTGTTTTCTTCAAATTATTTGTAGATAAAGTGTTGCGGGATTAAATCCTTCATGTAATGTGAGTCTAGCTAACATTAAACAGATGTTGTGTTAAAAAAGTATATTTTATTTTTTTTTTAAATCTTGGAAATGGGGTAAGGTTTTCTGTGCATTTATGAAATTATTTTTCTTTGTGCGTTGTTTAATATTTCATGTGAAACATTATGTGTGTCAGGTGATATAATACTTTGTTTGGCATAACTTAAATTAGTAAAGAAATAGTTTTTTGGCTTCATTGTAGGTCTAATTCGCAATATGCATGGATAGAGTGCAAATTGTTTCCTTCTATTGGAAGTTTGCGCAGGAAATCTTTATTTGTCCATGGTAACTGGAAGTGATTAAGTGCAAATCGTTCCGTATTAAATTATAACGGATATGTGTCTAGTATTGTAATCAGTTTACAGTAGAAATATCAACCTGTGAATTCGTAAACAGAAAAATTATTATACACAAGATGTCGTGCAGTTTCCGTCATAACCTTAGCCGACGTTGTCCGAAGCAGACATAGTCTCTGTTTGCTACCGACACACAGCTTATAAGTCGCAGCAAATGCTATACTGGACTCATTTCTGTAGATATCTCCCGACCGAACAGACATATATTAAAATAATTTGAGGTGTGTGTTTTGGGAGACGTACGCTATTGAGTCTAGTACGTTTTAATTCAAGTAATGTAATTTATATATTGGTACATGTTTTGAATTTGATGTAGATAAAATTCTATTAAATCATTATTTGATTTGTTTAGTACACCAGGATAGCTGGCCCTGTCATTGACATGGAAATAGGTTATGTAATTAGTTTAGTGAGTTTGCACGTGATTAGTTTATTCTGCTATTTGAAATATATTTTGTAACAATATTATTATAAATTTTGTGGTCCATTCATTATAGTTTTGTCGTGTGCCACATATTAGATTTAATTCATTTTAAATTATTTGTCTATTGTTTTGCGAATTGTATTTCTGTTGTGTATAACGTCAGACCTCTGAGGGTAAGAACCTACCATGCTGCTCCCCAACACAGAATAAAAAAATGAAATTAAATAAATTCCCTTAGCACACTCTTACACCAAACTATACACTTATCATTTCACACCCAATTTAAAAGTAAAAAAAGGTTTATTTATTACATTTAATTAATTGTATCAATCTATAAATTTTTATTAGATTAATATTAAACACAATTTGATTGGATCAAGGATTAATCCGATGAATCAATTTGATATCAATTTGATAATCCGATTAATCAAAAGAGAAGTAGAACCATCCAGCCCCTACTACTCTCGGGTACTATCATTTGATTCATGTAATCGTACACTACGTTAATATCGTTAATTTTCATCAGTGCACGTGTACCTTTGTTATAGGCTGTTCACGGTAAAGTGAGCACTTTTTAAGGCCCTCCCAACATGCTTTATCCACTAATAAGTATATCTTTTTGCAGCCTCCAGTATTAAATTTTGAGGGTGGTGAAACGTATGCACTCTATTTATTGGTCACATTGCAATGTTGATATTAAAAAGCAGCAGGAAGATAGTGATTGGGTGATCGGAAAAATTTAGAAGGGTCTTAAAAAGTGCTCACATTACCGTGAACAGCCTATAATAACATAGGAGTTATCGCCAATCCACAGGCGAGTACATTTGATTGGGATATTCCGTATAATGGCCTAATTTGATCTTGAGTTACTTTTTCATTATAAAATTTAATTTTGTATTACTTTCCAATAGATTTGATGTTTATATTTTATATGCAAAATCGGTATTACACAATGTGGCCATAAGCCAACGGAAACCCAATTCTGTTTGTTCTAAAGGCACCTACAGAGTGAATAGTGATGTTTCGGATCCCTCGTTGCTTTATTACAGCCAATGTATAGCATAGAGTTTTTTTTGGCGCCACTGCAAAAGACGTTGGTTATTGGCGCACGTGGTCGGTGGCATCCTGGCTGCGGCACGATCAAGGAAACCAAGGGATATCACCTCCTTGTTGGAAGTCCTGTCACTTGCTCCTGTGCCCGAGTTGCAACGAAAGTCCTCTGAATTCGTTCATTTGTACCATATGCTTTAGAATTTGTTTACATCGTTAGTTTCTTGGGCCTGCCAACGCGATGTTTGAGGGTAGTGCTTCCATGACGTGAATTTAGGCAATTACAGCATTAAGAATGGGGACATTCACGTTTAACTGGCGAGGTCTCTTATTTTGTGCCAACATTTTTGCCTCTTTCGAACTTACACGAATCTCTGTATAGTCCATTAACGGTTATCTCTAACATTTATGGAGCCCTGCTGAAGTTCTACTTTCAGGCAATTCCTCCGCCTCGTCAATATGAAGCCTCGAAAATTACACAAAAGAGGCAATGTATCGCATTCGTGCGCACTCAGTTTAATATTTGCTTGAGAACTATTTCTTACAGAATGTTACCAAAAAAAGTATTTTCTCCGTGTTTTGACTCACGTTAATCACAAAATAGATATTGTTAATTAAGCATAAATATTAAGTAAAAGTTCAGTTTAACCAAAAATGTAATACTTCAATGTTAAGAAAAGTGTAAAATGGGTTTGTATACATGGCGTATTTAGGAGACATCCAAACACGTCATACACGGGGTCAATTTTCAAAGGTTTAATTCGAAATGTGTGAAGAAACGGCGAATAGACTAAGTCCCCAAACGTTTGTGTATTGGCTGATATAACGTCCTTTTAGGCGAATTCAAACCAAGCAAGGGGATGTTAAGTCATTTTTGGCCATGTAATGCGCCTTATATGCATACATATATTGTCTAATTCAAAACCAAAGTAAATTATTTCCCCGTGAATGCCTAGCTGCAAAGTGTGTTTATTCGAAAACATGGAAACACTTTTACTGAAGGATCATTTCGTCTTAATATTTATTATTATTACTATACAATGATTGCAAGCAGGAAAGAAATCGTTACGCCTTATTCCTCCTTCTCTAATACTACAGGGGTTGTTAACTGCCATTAATAGTAAGTGTTTTGTGCCGAGTGAAATATTATTAAATTTTTTACGAACTATTGAACTGCAGGCAGCAAGCAAAAAGTATGGCAGTGTTTTTGGAAGACATTTCACAAGGAAACTTACTATTTCTCTTATGTTTTCATTTAGAAATTACATGGCTGAGAGTCTTCCAACATAGCTACCTTTTTGTTACCTGACTTTGTATTAATATTTTATAAGCATGGCTCGACACATTAACTTTAAAACTCCGGACGACGTCATACAAAGTTAACTGATTTGCATAAGAGGCAGGTGTTGATATCAGTAACAAATTCTTCCGTACTCGCAAAAGTAGACACATATATACAGGCAGGAATTCTGATTTCGTAACTATTTTCTTTTTAAAATATGAAATTAAGCTTACTCGCGAAAATGCCTTCATCTGAAGAGAAGAATTATATAGTTTTATAACTGGCGTTGGTTTCTCTCGAAATCAGAGAGCCAAGCAAACTTGGTGGTAGAATTAATTAGAGCGGGTGCGCCAGCGGCGAGTTAATTGAATGCATAAAGAAGATTCATTAAGAAAGACTTTCTTTATTGATTCGATCCCTCCAGATGGCAAAAACTGTTCGTGATTCTAAAGCAAGATTTAACACCTCGGTGTCTGTGAGGCGAAACTTTCAAACGCATATCCGTAGGAACTGTTTAAACGTTACGTTGAGAAGGAGCAGAGTTAGAAATTAATTTTTCAGACTGAAAATAATTAATAAAATGAGAGTCAGAAAATGTTCTAACATAAAACTCTTTTTCGGATTCTTTCATGCATTAGATATATGAAGAATGAATTGAATTGTAAGGAAAGTTACCGAATCTAGCGCAAGCTTCATTCTTTGTTATTAGTAATTCAGAGCTTAACAAAAATTATGCGGCTTTCTTCTATTGTGTTATCGGTTGGCATTCCATACAGTTTCTAGTAAATATATTTATTATTTATTATCACAGTTACAGCGATACAACTGTCCACCATACGGCAAAATAATTATGGGCTAGTAAACATTTCCCACACAGACATGTGAGTGATAAAATTTTGCCCCACAATCACATCGCTATCGCACTAGAGTCGACTGTGATACCTAATTTGTATAATTCTTCACTTCATGATGACCTTTATTGATGATCCAAAAGTTTGGTTTCTTCCATCACACATCTCAACTGATGAGGACTGCTCATCAGCTATGGTAACTATGTCGAAATAGACCACTGAAGCTTATTCTGTCAGATTTCACTTCCGGTATAGTCATTGTAGAAGATTTTAAGTAAATTGGTTTTTTCTGTTCCCATTTTGAAGTGTGAAATCTTCAGGCATATGCAAAGTGCTAAGTCAAATGTTATTTACCATTTTTGGGGTTCCAGTTACGATAGTGACAAAACACAACTTATTTTCTGTCCGCTGACATTATAAATTTGCCGTTTTTATAGGTTTTTAAATTTATTCAGACATCGCCATATTATCTCCAAATAATTTTTTCGAAAGATACAAAATAAATATTAATGTAACTGCGGATTTTTAAGGGTAGAACTAGGTCAAACTATTATATCAAGAACACTTATAATTTTTACAACATAAATAACTAATGAACAAAATGTGCTCTATACGAAAATTGTATTTCTGTAGGGTTCTTATCCATCCTTTGACAAACCACGGGGCCAGCAACCTTCTTGTTTAGATACAATGCAAGGCAAACATTTAGAAAAAATTTAGGCAGAAGCTGCTCGTAATCTGTTTAGTATCATAAACTTTTGCTCAGAAACATTATCAAAATGTAGCGAACATTGATTTCACAGCAGGAAATAAGGTTTTACTGGACGAACATGACATTATTTCAAAAGCAGCAAATTTTAGTGCCAAATCAGCTGCAGTGTATAAGGGTCCCTTCAGTATATTGAAGTTTCTTTCTCCAGTCACTGTGTTACTTGAATTAATGTCACTGCCAAGCATGAAAAGTAAGGCCCATGTGTACCAGCTCAAGCCATTTAAAGAGCTATATCTGTTCCGGGAGACGTATTTCCAACACAACATGTTCATTCCTTCTTGTTATATTTTAGTCATTATTTTTTAGTTTGCAAATGTAACTGTTTTACTGTAAATTGTAAAACAAAAAAATAATAATTCCCATTGCATTCCTCGCCAAATAGGAGATGGGAGGGAGGATAGATTATAGGATTTGGGAGTTCGTTTTCTTATGATACAGTTGATATAAAAAAGTTTTCGAGGATACAGTACGTCTATAGGAATCTCATGAATGGTTTTGTATGTTGCAGTCGTGGCTGCTGCACTGATAGCGGATGCCTGAAGAAAACGTTGGAGTCACCATGGTGGGAGGTTCCACCTTTGGCTAATCGAGTTGATGAGCTACCACGTCAGCCGTCTCGTCAACACTGGCCACCTTGGTGGTTGCTGCTCATCTAGTCGTCCAATGTATTATCTGATACATCTTTGGCTAATCGAGTTGATGAGCTACCACGTCAGCCGTCTCGTCAACACTGGCCACCTTGGTGGTTGCTGCTCATCTAGTCGTCCAATGTATTATCTGATACATCTTTGGCTAATCGAGTTGATGAGCTACCACGTCAGCCGTCTCGTCAACACTGGCCACCTTGGTGGTTGCTGCTCATCTAGTCGTCCAATGTATCATCTGATACATCTTTGGCTAATCGAGTTGATGAGCTACCACGTCAGCCGTCTCGTCAACACTGGCCACCTTGGTGGTTGCTGCTCATCTAGTCGTCCAATGTATCATCTGATACATCTTAAGTATACTTCTTGCCTGACTTGTCTGGAGGATTGCACGTCCTGTATCGCATTCGCTACGCCTATTGACCGCCTACCACATAGTTTAGTTGTTGCCTGATTATAGAAACGAACTGTTCTTAAAATTATTCGTTCCTGTTGATGAAAATTTCTTATCTATGAAGAAAGACGTCGCTTTGTGTATATCGGCGGTTAACTCGGTTTCCCCAATAAGATGGGACACCTAATTGTCGCCGAGTAGCAACACACCATGCCTTCCACACTCCACATGTTTCCAAATACAACTGCTGGACGCCGAGGAACAACTACTCCTCAAGAGGGACTGGGCCCGAGACACCGATCAGGTGATGGAATCGCTTGAAGACCCTACTGTATTGAGACCAAGGATAGACTTGCTTCAAAAGAGTTATAAGAAATATCTATATTGGACGATGAATCACGGCGAGAGAGACAAGCCCCACAGTGATCAAAAAGTGAAGTGAAGTGAAGAGATTTGGGAGGCTCTTAAAAGCGAGGTCTTGAGAGCCGACGCGGGTGATTGAAGTTAATATGGAGCGCCGCCGGAATGAAGGGGCGGGGAAACGGGAGAACCCCAGAAAACCCGCCGACCTACGGCATCGTCCGGCGCGATTCCCACTTGCGAAAATCCGGTTACCCGGCCAGGGATTGAACCCGGTTCGCCTTGGTGGGAGGCGAGTGTGGTAATAGCTAAACCTCCGTGGTCCCTTCACAGTGATCAATAACAAGGATATCAAGAGGATCGCATGTTGAGTGGCCTCGTGCCTCACACAGACCGGGTACAGATGAATGAGGGGAGGATGGAGAGGCCCCTACGTGGGGGGCTCGCCGGAAGAAGTCTGTTGGACGCCGAGGTGTTTACACTTCGCCAGCTCGGTAGCTGCCACTTGGAGCGCTACTATCCCACTCGCAGTTACATTTCCTATCAGATCGGACAACCAATGATAATGTCATAAAAATGGAAAAGAAAAAATAATTTGTAAAAGTGACACGGGCATGCGCACTTGGTAATTTATGGTGTTCCCAGCAAACACAACATGTCGGCAAAGTGTCGACAAATTGTCGGCCCGATCCCTGTACTGTCGGCAACTGTCGATTCAATGCCAGAAGACAGCCATCTGACGACGGCGTGACGTCTATTTTGAGACAGGTATGTTTGCCGTTAGAAAACAGACAACGCCCCACTGCATTTTTTAGGAGAACAGGTGGATATCACCTAAATTATGTCGGCGTGATATCTCACAGTCGACATGTCGCCAACAGCAAAAACAATATTCCGGCCCGATTCCGATATAGCATCTTTGTTTTTTCGGCAAGTTGGCCGCCATCTTATTTATTCCAGCCCACTAAAGTTTTCGAGACATGGCTCTTTATCACAATGAAGATATCACAATACAAATATGATGTCTTTTTGCTGACAAACTTTTGGAAAGTGCTTTTTGAATAGGCAAGATGTTAGCCAGCTGTTAATGGCATTATGTCTTTTCCGAGACCATGTGTTAACTATTGGAATTTATTGGACTTTTCTTATTTCAGAGAAAATCTGACGGCTGTGACGTTATTGCATCAGATATTCGTAGTTCTTACTTGTTTTCATGTCAAGTATCTTTTTATAATTATGTCTCTGTAGT
This sequence comes from Dryococelus australis, assembly GCA_029891345.1. Classification (NCBI taxonomy): domain Eukaryota; kingdom Metazoa; phylum Arthropoda; class Insecta; order Phasmatodea; family Phasmatidae; genus Dryococelus; species Dryococelus australis. The sequence continues at coordinate 43,101,962 of CM056999.1, forward strand.
TGGCACCGTTATGGATTAAGGGATTCGCAAATTGGTAGCTCTTTTTATCGGCGTTAACACCAATTGCCAGGGGCAACACTTAAAAAAATATTTTTATTTCAAAATTACATTTTCAATACAATTCTTTACAACATTATTTTCATATGTTAGGTTGTGTACCTTATCTAGACTTCTTATTTTTTTCACTGTTAAAAAATACTCAATATCAGAGTTACGCGGGGTCGACCCCAAGATCACTTTTAAGGTGACATTCATTCAAAATGTGCGACGTCCGACAGGGAATGGGGGTAATGAATTTGTGGGCGCCTTGTGGCGCCCCGTCTCGCTCTTTCTGCAAATTGGTGACGACTGTTATACTTTGTCTCCTACCCAGTGTAGCCACATCTTCAGCAAAAATTAATCTGTGTAAGGATTTCACTTGGATGCTATATTTCCAATAGGATCGTATAGTGTGGTTTTAATAACCGTTTTAATATTTTACCCGTGTTATTTTCCCATTTCTTCAAAGTGTAGTGAATTTAGAGAGTGTTCGACGAAACTTAGTGCTAATGTTAGGTTGGTAAATATTCCCCGACCTCAGCGCCTCAGATATGAACGAATTGCGTTAATTGGTGTTGGTAGGGACTTAACAGCGAGGTCTTATCGCCGGCGAGGTCAGGAGCAGCGGAGGAATTCAAGGGGGGAGGGGATCTGACCGCAACTTCCACGAAAATATCTTACATACGAAAATCCAGGTGATCTCGGTGGAAACAAGGAGCTCACATGCAGTATAGGCTCTTCGCAGTAAAACGAGCACTTTTGAAAGCCCTGCTAAAGATCTACTTGTATGCACGCTGTGTATTCTGCCACCTTATGTAGAATTAACATTGCCATGGTTCTCATCACTTAATTCACGCGTCGGTCAAGTGAAACTGTGAAATAATATAGAAAATTATACATTTTTAATAATCAGCTAATTTTTACGAATTGAGGCGTTAAAAAAAAAACAGGAAGCGTAAGAAATAATTAAAACTATCACACATTGTTACCTAACACTTTTTCATTCGGCGTTAACATATGGAACTACTTTCCATGCATCGTTACCAACTTTACCGGGTGCATGCCACTCAGTGCGCCCGTTAAAATATATGCAGGCGGGGGCAGTGGCATTTTCCTAAGGTTGATTTCAAAAGTGCTCGCTTTATTGTGAACAGCCTTTACCCACGTGGAGAGCCCTTGCGGCTACGCTGTAAGTTGTGCCCTTTGAAGACAGCGGACGGAGCTTATTGCGTGGCTCAGTATTGGAAGAAGAAGAGGCGAGACAGGCAAGTGCAGTGGAGAGATTTGGGCGGGCGGATCTTAACATCGAGGTATTGGAAGCCAATGAGGTGTGAAGCGGGGTGAGCATGGAGCTACGGCGGAATACAAGGGCGGGCGTAACGGGAGATAACCCCAAGAAACAAAAATCCGCCGAACGGCGGCACCGTCCGGCACGATTCCCACGTGCGGAAATCCGGGAGCGACCCCCGTCGGAAATCGAACCCGGTTCGCTGGGTGGGAGGCGAGTAGTGTGACCACTACATCACCGCGGCCCCGCGGCGAGACGAAAATATGATGTTCAAAGAGCGCGGAAAACCTGCAAACTTACCACCCCCACCCCCCCCCCCAACCCTCCGGTTTCTCAAAAGCCACTCGTTTAACAGTTCATATTTTGGGTGTTTGACGAGCAGTTTATTTCTTGTTATCACATACTGGTTGCTTTTTAGAAATAACGTAAGACTATTTGAGAAAAAATTTTACCAAACGTTTGCACAAAGTTCGAAAACTTGCAGCGTAAAATGTAAAATGCTTATAAGTTTTTTTGTTTGAGGGAATATGCGGGAGGCAAAGGCGTACAAAATGCCGAGAAAAAAATTTTACATCATGGTTACGGAATTGTGAGAGGCCTGGTTTTCATGTAGTGGGCTGATAAGCTTAGAGGATTTTATTTTCGACGTGAATTAATTGCATCGAGTTTAAACAATTAATCAAACTCGACATATATTTCCGTAACTAAGATTGCGCCAAAAAATAAAATCCATACACGGAACCTCTTTCTGTTGTTAAGTTGCCAGCCTAACAACTCTGTACACTATCGCAATCAGTTGGCGTTGGTTCGATTCTCTGCAGCAAAAATCGCTCAACGACTAGACTGAACCTGTTAGTAGTCTAGATATTACGTAAATTTTAAAGCATACGTTTTAATAAACGTAGCGTTTTGACAGATTAAATGAAATATAATGACTTCTGTGTATATAACCTCCTTGGCCGGGATTCAAACCCGGAGCGCCTTGATGAAAGCCAAGTAGTCTGACAACTACACCACCATTGCGCCTCTCAGCTAAGAAACCTGCGTTTTAGAGAGGTGTAAATATATATATATATATATATATATATGACCAGTCAAGCTTGTATTGCTATCATCTGCAATCCATACGTAACGTTAAGGTGAACTCTTCGGTCGTTGTCAGAACGCCGTGAAACGAACTGTCAAACATTTGTCATTTTATTCGTTCTGTAACGTATTCTTAAAGCCAATATGTGTATGTTCCTGTTTCATCAGGAATAGCTTGAAGAAATCATCATTCGCACAGGGCATTCACATGATTATCATAATAACATAAATGCAATTCGTTAATTAATGTGACGATTATAGTCCCGTAACGGTATACTTTATTTTATATATTTATAATGTGATAATGGTTAGGTATTCATATTTGTGATCATGCAGCCGTTCGGGGATAAGTTACTGCGTTTCTTTTCACGCCACGGCTGAACATTTTTTTGTAGAAGGGCCTTAACACTGGCCGTTCACGGCGACAGACGGATGATGACTGAACAGAAGCTAGGCACGGTGCGAGAGTGAACGCAACTGACAACGCATCACAATAGCTTACGCCAAGTCGCTGATATTGCCTGAGGGAGAAGAACAGTAATCAAGAGTGCCTGACAGACCCATTTTCAGTTTCGTTTCCCGTCCTCCGCCCTTCCTGCTAACTTGTGCAGATACTTCCTCGAGGTGTTACTTTCTACTGTCCTGATCACCCTCTCATACTCGACTTACAGAACAGCGAAAAAATATAATAAGTGACATTGGTGTGCTGCAGCGGTGCGGTTAGCTAACTAAAGCATGTCGTTGAAATATGCCATATTAACTTACCAACTTATTTTCTCGTTTTATTTTGACATAAAACAAAATACAAGAGCCAGTTGGTTCGTGAAGCTTTATGCTAATTTTTGTAATTTTGTTTTACTTATCTGGTGAAACCAACGTTAGAAATTCGCGCTACTTTATACGGTTCTTAAAAAATATCGAAAAGGGAGTACTTCCGCCTCATCGCGCGGTTCCAGAAATTGGAATACTCTGCCGAGTTCCCATTTTTTTGTACAAAATATTTGAATTCAATTTTCTAAATGCAGTAGTAAATTAATAGATACTATTTTATTTCGATAATAAACGCACTCTATGCATACATGTCCACATGATTTCAACTCATTAAGTAAAACAGATAAAGGTGTTAGCAAATTGTGGCGATAGCTACATCGAACACGAGCATTGCATACGTAATATTTATATTCGCTACAACGGCAGGCGAGTGTTAAAAGGTATTACAGAATAATGCTGGACACAGGCTTAGTAAAATTTATTTCGGATGCATCACTAAGCTGGGCCTTTCAGTAAACTTGCATTGCATTTTACGTGTATATTTTATTAACTCTGTGCAAATTTTTAAATTACAAACATTTATTATAATTTCATAAAATTTCATAATCCACGGAATATTCATAAATGCAATAAGGAATGTCGTTAGCGGGCACTTAAAAATATTATTAAATGTATAATGAAAAAATTGTATGCTCATATTATCTCCCTCCTCCCCCCCCCCCCCCCCACACTAACAACCTATATCCTCCTTACCAACTACATTTGAACAAGCTGAACTTATTTAAATGGCAATATTTGATATATTTATTTATTTAGCTGCAAATATATATTTTTTAACCTGTAACGAAGCACGGGGATCGAAATTCTGTTTTGTAGCGGTCAGAGCGATAAAATATTTCACTTCATTAAAACTATCCACGCGCTTTACGAGCCCAATCCAATTTCCCTGATAGTGAATTTGAAAATCCAATTACTGTTTGTTTTGATTTGCGATCCCTTAAGATTTCCAGCAATAAAAATTCCTCACACAAATAGAAACTTACAGGCATAGTGTTTGCTTTCGGCGTTGCATTTTTTTCCCCCAGCGCGATAGTACATGCTCTCACAGCTTGTACTTTTATAAGTAGGGAGCTGAGCAGACGACAAGGTTGGGGAGAGGCGTGGCGGGCAAGGCCGGACCAAGGCCAGGGGCCGAACAACCTCCCCTACCCTTTACACGCGCTTTCCGGGTAACGCCATACCCACGCTGCTCGCCATCACAAAAGCAGAATGTCGCTGCCAGTTAGCTGCGAGTTGGATTCGGTCGTGTGTCCGTGCAGTAAAATATAGCACATCCAAGGAAGAAGGAAAACTACGATAACTGCAGCAAGGAAAGTAATTATACGTGTGACATACAAATGTGACGAATAAGCTGGCGAACACTTAAAAAATATTTGCTGTCTCGACCTAATTGACGTGTTTCAGATTACATTGGGAATTTCGTGAGAAGTGTTACCAGAATGTGTAACGTAGTCGGTAACAGATCGCTATCAACGCCAGGAAGACGCACTGAAAACGTCCAGACGAAATTAACACAGATATTATTTTTTTTAGCCTTATGACACAGTTAATACAAGAATGCCTTTTCTTCCACAAATCCAAGCTGTAAAGATAACAATATGTTAAACCATCAAGCAACCTCTATTTATAAACTTCCCGTCGCTTTACGAAAAAAAAAAAAGAGAGGAAAAATGTAATTTCCTATGGTTGGGGGAAAAAAAAAGGGAGGGGGGGATTCGTTCATACTTTAGAGGGGGATACTAAAGGAAGTGGATTTTAAATATCTTAACAGCTAGGTGTTGGGAGGCGAAAACAATTATCGAAAGGTACTACTGAAGAGAATGCATATAGTCTATTGATTGTGTAAATATTTTAAATCAATTCTTCATTACAGAATGGAGGGGCTTCCACATATATGAGATATGGGCTGGTAACAATATCATATTTTTAAATGTTAGCAAAGTGATTGACCTGTTGTATTAAATCATAATAGTTTTCAAACCATCTGATAATTGTTCATGCAAGCTCCAAAAATAGTATAATCGAAAATGCCTTTTTATTTTTCCCTCCAGTTTAAGCTACTACAGATTATCAAAAGTAGATGAATTGTATCAACTGCGAAAAGTGTATGTATGCTTGATCATTTATGGCCAAATCTAGAATAAAAATGTATTGTTGTAAACAGTGAACCTTATTATTCAGTTTAAGAAAATAAACCTCCTTCCACGTATGCAGTGAAAAAGGATATGACACAATTGCTCACATGTAACAGTGTTCCGTTTTCTCAGGATAAGTGAAGACCCGAGCTTTATGATTTAAGTGTACAGAACAGAAACCTGAAGAAGTATTTCGCACTGACCTACCTTTAAAGTCACATGACTACGATGTTTTTAGACTGCCTCCGTACATTTCCGATTTTAATATTTTTTAAATGGCTTTGTTTACAGCAAAGAGATTAATCTGGAAAAGAAACTATACTCTTTTGACTTTCACAGAACTAATGAAATTCACGAGGGAAGTAATTTTCTCAATTACTATAGAAGACTGGCAGAAAAACTGTTCGCATGTGTGAGGCGGACTATTGGCAGAGTGACTATCGTGTGGAACAGGCTATTGACGATTCTATGGTAAGTTTATACCGAGAATACTATAGATCGAGTGGTACGTCTTCAGAATAGTAACTGGAGCTACCACTATACGGAAGGGAATGAATGATTACGAAACGGCATTACGTTTGCATTAAAACTATTTCAGATTTATGCATGCACATTTTAACACACTCAAAATGTGCGTTGTTTTAAATAACTAATTTGCATAGTGTATGTTCATATGAGTCATTTCCATGCAGCTTGTTATATGTAAATATTCCTTTCTTCACATGCCACCTATGCTATTTTCCATGTTATTTGCATTTGTAATCAATTGAATATTTTCCTCATTTTTGTTTGTTACAATTTTATTTTTATTATGTTAGGATATTTTCTCTTAGTAGTATCGTGGCATTTCAATTATGTTTAAGGATAGGGTGATTAGCTAGATAATTGTTTAATTTTTTTGTGCTAAAATTTTTTTATGGTCTCATATGTTATGAATCTTTCATAATATTTAATTTGTATGTATACGTTTCGATATCCAGTGTTCTATGTGTTTTTTAACAGTTAGGACGTGGGAATTGGTACGTAGGGGGGGGGGGGTTACGTATTTTCTATTTTCCATTGGTTCCAGGTTCGAATCCTGGCTCCCATCGGCTAGAATATTAGGTCCCTCATAAGCTATCTCCAGCTAAAAGAGCTTAGCTCTTTCTCCAACTAACTTCCTCAACAGCTAGACGTATAGGGCAGGGCTCGCACCTAAAGGTGCCGAGTAGGGTTTTTTAATTTGATATTTAGGGTGTTTCACCTTCCTCTGTTTATTTTTGTGTTCGAGTGTTTCCAGAAAATTGACGGTGCGTGTAAGCTCCCGTTTGATACGATAGAATATAGGAGATAGGAGCTAGACCGCACCAGTGTTAGGGAATTATTTATCCACGATGACCGGGGCCCTTAATAGGTAACCCAGTTCCTTCGAGTCCTAACGACGTAGTTGGATTGCTACAGTAAAGTCGTCCCACGTCAGAAGGATCATCGAGAGATGCAAACCGTCAAACAGATAAGTCATCATTGCACTGTTGTTACGTGTCGTACGCAGCGTCCACCATAATTTATTCTAGAAGGTTTATATTCTATCGGCGAAGCCATGTTGATTTTTAACGTAGTAAGAAACCAGCTTTTAAACTTTGCCCACTTATAACTTGAGTAAAGAATCTACTCTCCTGAGCTAGGCACACTGAGGAACTGAGTAATTGTTTTTATTGAATTAACATATTATTTATATTTTTATGATGAGAGTAACATTAACTGTAAGTGATTTTATCAGAGTGAACTTAAGTCTACTTCTTGAGTAGCATAGGGATTTTTATTAAACTAGGTATGGCCACTCCCACGTCAGTTAGGAATGTTATGTGTCTTGTTAGATATTTGCTAACTGCCACAAGGTTTTTTTTCTTAGCAGTAGTCTGGATATACAAGGAAACAAAAGTACGAAAATTGAAGGAATATTTTTCAATAAAACCTTGACTTTAAAAATGATTTAATGTCGTGGTCGCCTACATTATTTTCTGTTGATTGTCCCTGTGTCTTCCTATGTTAATTAAGTATATTATGGTTATATTCAATTGTGTATCAAGTGTTCCTGAGGTGTTAATGTGCACAAAGTGTGTACATATCTAAGTTCCAGGCTGATGTATGGTAATCATCTGGTAAGTTGTGTTCCTGCCGGCCAGTCCACAGACCGGGAAAATAAAACTCTGGGAATGGTGATACATGTTTGGTTGAGTATAAAATGCAACAAGGTAATTATGCTGGTATGCTACCTACTGTTTGGTGTCGTTTTCGTAAGTGAAAGCTAAGGAGTTATTACGGTCTTACACGTAAGCTAAGGGAAGTATCTCATAAAAGGGGACTTCACTTCCCCCCCCCCCCCTCACTTACTACCAAGGTGAACAAATATTTTAATTATTCACATTCATTGACTTTGCATCTACACCTACGCACTATTATTTTGCATGAGTTATTTACATTTTGTAACCATCCCGATTTACATAATATTTACAAATTAGGCGTAAACGTAAGGCTATATGAATACGTTCGTATTTCATGAGTTTTAGACGACTTCCTCTAAAAACACAAAATATATTTTAAATATGCTGTAATATATATATAATGTAGTTTATGTATATATGAACTACATTATTATTTATTTTATCGTAGTACGCGTTATTAAAATTAATCTATATGTTTTGTTACTTTTTTTTTTGTAATTTATTACATTGAATTCTGTGTTGAGCCGCAAAGAATTTACATCGAAATCAAAAAGAAAAAAATGCTTACAAGTGTTCGTAGGTTACTTTGTAGATTAAAAGCTTTTCGCATAGCATGTTGGTAAGAAAATTATAATAACTATCTTACGAAGGTTGTCTGAAATGATAACTGTTGTGTGTTTCATGTTATAAAATTCCAGAAATGCCACTGCGTATAGGCAACCTGACAACTCTTTTATAATTGAAAATAATTAAAACTTAATTTTTCGTTAATCGTAAATTAAAAGTATATTATTAAAAAAAAAAACAATTTTCGAGACGTATGCTCTAATAATGACTGTGGCTGTGTTGGTAAGAAATGAAATTCTTTCAGCAGCAGTAAATATTTGATTCGGATGTTGGCAATTTCAATCCTAACCGTTGCCGTACGCAATATAAATACGAAAGTACACAGCGAGTTTGTCTGACCGGTGTGATATGAGAACGTGTGAAGCCACATTTAGGAACAGAAATAACGTTGGGTTGCATATGCATGCACAAGGGCGCGGAAGAAACTGAAGATCTACCGAGTGCTGAGCGAGGAAACTGTTTTTTTTTCTTCGAAAAATGCGGAGAAATTCTGTAAACGCCTAGGTCGTTGCGTTCTCCTTTATATTTAGTCGTCGTCCTCACTTCTTTGCCCACGTCTTACTCTGGTAGAGCAGCGAGCGGCGTAACCCTCGATATAGGCTGTTCACGGTAAAGTGAGCACATTTAAAGGCCCTGTAAATTTTTCCTTTCAGAAAATTTCTATCTTTCTGCCACTTTTTAATATGAACATTGCTATGTGTCTAATAAACAGAGTGTATACAGTTCATGACTATCAAAAGTTAACGCGTGAGGCTGCAACAAATATATTTATTAGTGGTTAATGGCTGTTGGGTGGGCCTTAAAAGGTGCTCACTTTACCGTGAACAGACTATATCGCTGCGCGCCCGTGAAAATAATTCTCCGCTTCGGGACCTAGTTGGCACGTATCTGGTGGCCGCTTGCCATCCGGTAGGGGCACTAAATCACAGCCAACAGCCAGTGCAGGATTCGCCGTGGGTGTTAGGTTAGTGGGGGATGGGATTGGGGTGGTGGGTGGGGGAGCTCGACCCTCTTTCGTACGATCCTTTATGGACCCGGGTTCCTAGCAGACGTAATACGACATGCGCGCAAACTTCCAGCGATCTCGCAGTCTAGTTCATTCGCGATATCTACACACTTTTCTTAATCAAACTTTCGAAAAATCACACCATGTAGGACGTGTTGTTTCTTAAATATGCCATGTATTACAAGCACTTTATCCTGGAGTATAAAAAAGTACCTTAGTTTTTGTTAAAGTTAACTTTTATTTATAATTTTATCTAGCAATTAGATATAATATTTAATTTATATCTAATACGAATAAATCACACATAGAATAAGGGTGATGGTAATGCCTAATAAGTAATAGCTGTCTTGCAAAACATTATTATGGTCTATTTGCTGTTTTTTTTTTACACTTTTGGGCAGACCTCTCGTGGCGCAGTCGGTTGATGCGCCACCGATCTGGAGTGCGAGAGGCTCTGGGCTTGAATCCCGGGCAACGTGTGGGTGTTAATTTAAGTTAGGTTATGAGTTAGTCTGTAAACCGTCTCCTGCTAAGCTTTCAAGTATAAAACCGGCGGACGTTAAAAAGCCCTTTACAATTATAATTCACACTTTTTGAATTAAACCTTTGAAAGACCATCCTATGTTTAACGTATTTGGTTGTTTCTTAAATATGCCATGTATAACAAGCGTTTTTACTTGTGCTAACGTTAAAGTACTTTAGTTATGGTTAAATTAAATTTCTTACTATATGTTAGTCTACAATACATAATATTTTTCACTTAAAAATAATATGAATAAAGAGAGGAACTAAATAGGTGTGTTGGTAATGCCAAGTGAGACATAGTTCTTCTGCAAAATATTATTGCACTGAGTGCGCACGAATGTTGTGTGTTACCCCTTTGGTGTAGTTTTCTAGATTCGGACAGCCTTTGTTTGCATGAGGCGGAGGGATAACCTGAAAGTAGAACATTAGCAGATGTTTCAGGAAAGTCGGAAGTAATCGTGAATGGACCATAGTTATAAGGAGACGCGGTATAGTTTGGCTCTCGCGGAAAAGGAAGCGTGTTTGCAGATAAAAAAATATGGGTGTCGCTGTGTTAAGCCCCTGTCACGCTATCAAATTCTCGCCTTCAACTATATTTGACAATAACATTTGAAGACTAAATACAGACATAAAATTTTTCCTTCCAACAAATTTTATCTATTAATGTTGAATGCGTTTGAGTATATGTCACACTGACCAATTTTTTTAAATGGAAAACCTAATTTTAATTATTATTTCGAAATTATTTTTATAGTGGGATGTTTTTTTTTTTTTTTTTTTTTTTTTTAGATATGTAAGGAAAGTCGTGATTTATTCTCGCTTCTTTACTAATTAAGACTTTTTTAATCAAAGATGTTTCCTGCACAATGAAATTTAATGTCTCTGAGTTAGTAATATTATGTGCAACATTCACTTAAAATTACATTTATGCCCAGACAGTTTCTACATAAAATATTATTCTTCATTGCCTACTTCGTTTCCAGCAATAGTTCGTTATTTTAACATTTCTTGACGTACATTTTTGTCGTGTACGATTTTCATAGGCCGGAACAGTCAAAAATCAAAGAAATTTTAAGGTACACATTTGCGAATACTGAAATTAATTGCTTTGCGTTCTGTTTTTTAACTTACATATAGGCTCTTTGCGGTAATAATGAGCATTTTTGAAAGCCCTGCTTAAGATCTACTTGTATGCGCGTTGTGTCTTCTTCCGCAGTATGTATAATTAACATTGGCCGTGCCTCCGCACTTTATTCATGCGTCGGTGAAGTGAAACTGAAAACTTATTAGGGAAGTAAATATTTTTAAAATTTCCTAATTTTTTCAATTATATGCATTAAAAAAAAAGTAGGAAGGAAATAATTCAAATTATCACATCTGGTTACCTAAGACTTTTTATTCCACGTTAAGATATGGAACTACTTTCTATTCTTTGTAACCAACATTACAAGCAGCATGTCAGTCTGTGCGCCCGTTAAAATGTATGCAGGCAGTGGTCAGTGCCTTTTTTTCTAATGCGCTTTCATGGTTTTAAATTGATAGATCTTTCGTTTGGCGTAAAAGTCAGCGCGCTAGCACATTAGAGTCGCTGTGATACACTGCCCGCAAATTTTCGCCCACGTCGAGAATCGGCGCCCACTCATAGCCAGGTTTTTATTGTAGTCTTTTGCCCGATTAAACGAGGTCACTTTTATTTCAATCGCGTTATTAGTCACGACGCTTTAGTTTTGGAATGGAGCAGTCTGCAAACGTTACATCACCGTTTCCATCCTCCTACTCCATGTGACGGTCTGATTTTACTGTTACAGCACCACACACACACACACACACACACACACACACATTTCTCTCTCTCTCTCTCTCTCTCTCTCTCTCTCTATCTATCTATCTATCTAACTATCTCTCTCTTCAAATGCGGCGCAAAATGGACCTGGCCTTAGACACTAAACCCCGTGAAGCAAATAATACGTTACATGTCGACAAAAACGATTACGTCAAGGCGGCACACACACACCTAACATGGTCGCAATCTCAACGCCCAGGTCCGAAAAATCAGAACCGTACGTGACGGCTAGCATGATGGCGTGCTGGAAACAATTAGTCTTCCGTATAACAAGCTGCGCGTTGGCCTATGCGCCCCAAAAAATATTGTGTAATGGTTTGTACACAGACAGGACGTCACTAGTATCAGCTGCCGCCAGCCGGGGCGTGCCGGCGGTCCATTCGTGGACATCTGGCGAGGTGAGGCTACAGTACTTGTGGTGCTTACAGTAAAAACGTAGGCTGTATCCAGATTGTCAGTGAATACGTGTAAGTACGTACATTTGCGTACTAGCAGTGATGTGTTCTTGTCTGTGGTGCTTACAGTAAAAACCTAGGCTGTGTCCAGATTGTCAGTTAATACGTGTAAGTACGTACATTCGCGTACTAGCAGTGATGTGTTCTTGTCTGTGGTACTTACAGTAAAAACGTAGGCTGTGTCCAGATTGTCAGTGAATACGTGTAAGTACGTACTTTTGCGTACTAGCAGTGATGTGTTCTTGTCGTGTGCTTGTTTAAACTATTGGGACACTTAATCGCCTCTTCATGTTGGACACTTTCTGGCGGAAATATCAGAAACATAACCATATAAACATTTATTATTTATTTTTTGTAATGGTTTACATATTTTGTACCTTGACATCTAACTAATTTAATATCTGAAACATGGCTTTAGCCGGGAATGAGCAATTAATAGGAGCGTTAGTGGGCGCGTATTATTTACAGGAGGGAAATGAGTAGTATATCGGTATATTGAGGACAATCCATTTTAGGCCCAAATTTAAAGTTTTCTGCCCCAAATATCAAGCTTTTTACCCCAAATTACAAGTTTTTGTCATCAATGTTTATACTTTTTGCCTCCCAAAGTTCATACTTTTTACCCCCCAAATTTCATGTTTTAACTCCAAATTTCATGTTTTTACCTCGAATTTCACGTTTGAATTTCAGCCCCCCAAAAAAATCCGGCACAAATCGAGCACGCAAGATTTAGAACCAACATCAAGCAATTTTAAGCTAAAAATCAATCAAATTTCTCAATTTTCAAGCAAATTTTGATGTTTTCTAAGAAATGTTAATTTTGCAGGCCATCAATCTAAATCAAACAAATCTAACCAAAAATCAAGGAAAATAAGATAATATAAAGTAAAAATATTGAAAATACAGTTGATAGTTTAAATTCAAAGCTTAGAATTTTATAGTAAAATATTCAAAGAACTTATGCAAAGATATAACATCATTCATTATTCTACATTAAGTAAACTAAAAGCCAATTGTGTGGGATGATACAATTGTACAATGAAGAACAAAATGTGGAAGAAATTTGCTTTGAATGGCAATTACAATTGGGTAAATATATTAGATGATTTAGTGAAAGAATTCAACAACACAAAGCACAAAACCATTGGTATGAAGCCGATTTAAGTTACTAAAAATAATGAAATAAATTTAAGACAACAAGATATTGCGAATGTGATTGCTGAACGAAATACAAAGTTGGCGATATTCTCCGTGTGAGTAAGAGTAAACGATTTTTTGAAAAGAGTTATACAGCTAATTGGACAACAGAATTATTTACCATTTTTTATGTTTTAATTAATGATGTACCAATTTACAAACTGAAAGATGACAAAGAAGAAGAAATAAAAGACAATTTTTATGAAAATGAACTTATGAAAACAAATTATTCAAATGAATATTAGGTTGAGAACACTTTAAAAACAGAAGGTGATCAAATTTATGTTAAATGGCAGAGTTTTCATATTTCGCATAGCACTTGGATTAATAAAAAAAATGTTTTGTGAATTAAAATTGTGTTTTCTTCATTGTAAGTAAGGGGAAGCATTTCTCGCCCCATTTAAATGCTTGTAAATTTATATTTAAAATTAGTTTCTAACTCAATTCGACAAAGATTATTAATATCATTAATCAAATGTTGTTGAGTATAATTATTTCCGACATTGTTAATATAGATATGAAAACACTCAATTTGGTCATTCAATGTTTCTTTCATTCTTTGATATAAATTGATACAATTTGGAATATAATCAAATCTCAATATTTGTCAGCAATTTGGATGTCTATCTTCATTCTATACAATTATTTTCGAAAATTTCTTTATTTGAGTTCTTATGACATAGTAATCATACTCACAGTCATCATTAAATAACATTAAAAGAACTAAAGTTGGCTTTGAATTTTGATTTTGTGTTTGTGGTACAACATGTGAGGTTATTTCTCTGATCACTTCATTTCTGCGAACTATTCCATATAATGCCTGATAAATTGACACTCCGAAATTTTCAATATTATAATCTTTAATTTTATTTATACCCTCTAAATGCTTTATTTTGCCTTTGTATAAATGCATTATATCTTTTTAAATCTTATATTCACCATGTTTTCTAGTTGATGGAATAACACCTTAATATATCCATGTTTTAAAAACTTTAGCAATTTTCCATTGCAAACTAAAAATAAGTTCATATAAACCAGGCTCACTAATATAAACTCCTTTGCCTTCATTATAAGAGAGATGGTATGCGTTTAGCATTCCTCCTATTTTTGAAAGAATATATATATATATATATATATATATATATATATATATATATTGGAGAAACTTTTTTATAATGGACGTCTTTTATATTTTGATATTCTAGAGTTTCAAGTTTCAGCAATAACTTTGCACACAAAACCAAGGATTATTTTCCTTGCCAATAATAATAGAAACTTGTTTACCTTTGTAAATAATTTTGTTATTATTTATGTCTAGAATTGAATCCATTTTTATATGCGAATTATGCACATGTGAATTTGGCAAGTTGTAATACGTCTTTTTACTAGCAAATGAAAAATTAAAGAAAAAGTGAAAGAATATAAACCATATTCATTAATAAATATGGAAGATTTTTGTTTCCAACAAACCCTGTCTTGTAGACAGGGTTTAAAATTTCCAGGGTTCAAATTTATATATTTTTCTGTAATTTTATGTAGCTCTTAAGAAATTAAATTTCTAAGTCATTAGCGATATATTTCATTTTTTTGTGATTTCGTTATAAGATTCACACTTTACACCAAACAATGTAAATGCTATTTTTTTAAAATCTAATCAATTTCTTTGTAAATTTGTTATATTCCATTACAGTTTTTTTTTGCTCAAGAAATACAGTAAACCATTTGTATAACTAAAAGCCGACTCTATCATATTTGGTAAATGAGGAAATTTCTTGCTAATTAGGCCAGTTTATTTTATCTGGGAACTACATTAGTCCATTTCTGCATAATGCTCCTTTTCATAGAGGATAAAAGTTTTTCCTGAATATGAATTAAAAACAGCATTTATTTTATGTTCATTCTCTTAATCGAAGCAAAGAAAATCCTTTTGGATATCCATTAATATGAAAATAACTTTGATAATCAACCATATAAATTGCATCATCTACGAACAGAACTAACTCGCCTGAAGGTCTTTGGTATGTTAAAAAATTATTGAAATTGCTTGGTAAAAACTGAAACACTTCTGTTATCAAAAATGGCTTATTTATTTTTTTCTCGTCATTCAAACTTGTTGTACAGACTTTTTTAATTGAAAAATATACAATTTATCATCAATAATTACAAGCATTTTTACATGTCCATCTTTGCATAAATCAATTGGTTCGTTGTCATTCAAATTATTTTATTAGGGTTGTCAATAAAAGTTATGAATGCTCTGGGTGCTGTCTGACTGCAAATCAAACAAATCATTGTTAAGAATCGGATACATGATTGCATTTTATCACCTGTATGTTGTAAACCCAATGCATATATCATGGATCAAAACTGCTAGTAAACTAACTTTATTTTCAGGAGTGTTTTTTCCCCATCATTATACCAATATAACTGCTTATAAATATGAATCTCAAGGAGACTGTTTTTTTATTTGGAGAAATGCATTCACTAGTGCACTACCAAATATAAATAATTTAGTCTGACAAATTCCTTGTAATTTCTGATTTATATGTTACCTTGTTTGTATGATATAACTATGTATGGAGATTGCATATAATAAAAAAACTTCAAATTTGCATTTTTTCAAAATACCGAAAGCCTTTATCAATTTATTTGAATATTCAAAATTCATTTTATTGAGTTTTTATTCCATTTTGCGGTTGATGAAAGGTCAACAAATATCGCATCCACAACATCACGTCTTGGTTTATTGATTCAATTAAGTGTTTCTTTATTGAGTTTACTATCAATTGAAGAAATCTGATGATAGTCTAGAAATATTCTTAAAGAATGTTCTATCTTTAGTATCTTTTTTTAAAAGCCAATTTGCATCATTATTTAGATATCCATATTTATTTAAAAAGTTGATGACCCATTTGTTCTGATTCATTTTTTTTCAGCAGCACAGAATTTGTATTTATGATAGCGAGAATAATTGTATAAGTGTTCATTTATGAGCAAAATATTTTTTTCAGATAATTACCAAAGGTTTACAAGTAACATAATGTCAACTCCAGGGACCTTTTTGTAGTTGGGTTTACAAGCAAGTTAATTAATGCCAATGCCGGTGACCCAATGTTTTTATTTTTCAAAATTTAGCTTCAACAAAACTCCACTGGAGAAACTCCACACCTCTCCACTGGCCAGTCATTTTTATTATTTGTTTATTGAAGAGGTGAGAGGTTTATTATTAATTATTTATTTATTTTATTTCTTATGTAGTCCTCCTTCACATATAGTGAGGTGCAATTCCCTATATGAGAACACACTAGCTTATACATCTGCCATACTACAAGTGTAGTAAGGACAGCATTTTTTTCTAGTAGCTTAAAGGTACCACTTAATTTGCACCAATACTCATATATAGAAATATTTCATTGCAAGAGCAATGAAAATTTTTTTTGCTCAAATTTAGAATGTCTTGGCGATAAGTTAACAATGGAAATATGGGCACCTCATATTAACACTAATTAATTATTGTTTTGGGACCGGGATTCGATCCTAGGACCTTCGACTTACAATACAAACACTCTACCACTGAACCACAGTGGTCGAGCAAGCAGCACTGCAATTAAAATGATACATTCATTGAGATGGAAGACTGTTATTAATAGTCGTGCAGAGTGTTCCCTGTACTGTGAGGAGATAGCTGGAAAGCCTCTTGTGCAGTGCCTCACAGTGAGTTCGCAGCAGGGGAGTACAGATAGTGATGCAGTTGTGTGATAACATGCATCCTGTTGTGGCGAGTGTTTGCTGTCATCGCTGACAAGGAAAACTATGCAGATATGCACTTTCCTGGAAAAGACACAGCATGCTGTTATTGGGAGTGCACAACCGGGCAGATATCATTTATTATATTGTGATGGGAGTGTGCTGATGCTTAGTTGTGGAAGAAGATAGTGAATTCTCATACATAATTCACAAGAGCGAGTTAAAATACAAAATCTTTTATTCAATTTTGATACTTTCCACGGTTCACTTTTCTACTCAAATGTAATGTTAAAAATCATAATATGCCTTCCAACAGCTTGCAAAGATCTCTCCAAATTTTCCATGAGGCATATCACCACCGACAAAAACACTATAAATTTGTCTTAGGTCTCTTGTCATCTTGTCTAAACATACATAGAAAGTTTATGTTGTCTCTCACAAGTTGCTTGGGCACCCTCAGAGATGTTTGTGCCAAATAAAATGCATCTGGATTCTTGTGTTTCCTCATAGTAAAGTACTCACAGATTATATTTTGATCATCTAAAATAACATTGTCAAATATGACTAAAGAATTATTTTCACATTGATTTAGACTTTTGAGCAAACATACAATTAAAAAAAATTTGGCCATCCTGGCTTATAAATAAAATTAATCATCAAATTGGATTTCTCACTATTGCAGGGCCCAACAATTAAATATCTTATATAATCAGGCAATAATTAGCCATTCTTTTCTTTCTTGAATTTTCTTGAAAAATTAAAACACCGACACTCCAATCGACTTGGCACAGCATCTGCTGCTTTGGCTGCATTTTTTCTCATTTAATAGCGATAATTTTTGTAATAAATTGATAATAAAGTATTTCAGTTAACAAACAACAGTTATATACTAAAGAAGAAACTTCATTATGACATCTCTCATAAATATAAATCGATAGCAATAGTCAGTTTTCATGCGAAATTTTTAACACCAAATAGACAATAATACTATAACAACAATTGAAAAATTGAGTGCTGTGGTTGATAAAAATGAAGATATCACTATTCCTGGAGGCCAATACAATGCTGAATGTTTAAAAGCAGCTATAAATTCAGTATATTTCAACACATAATATTGAATTGACAGCAGACAATCTGAAAAACAGAATAACTATTAAATATATATGTTTGATATTAAACTTGACGATCGACTATCTGAGATTCTTGGCTTTGAGAGAAATATGACTATATAAAAAGACAAAATTACAAGTATAAACTGTTGTGCAAAAACCGCTTTTTGTTGTTTCTCTTGCATATAAGATCTGTGTTATCAGTTTTCACAATTTCCAAGCAATTCCAACATTCGGTATAACCACATGCATGTTTTTTATTTCTCAAACATATTTTGTTACCAGATTTACACTTATAGACCACCTTACATATCATCATCATGATTAGCAAAACATTCCTGTCCAAAACACTATCTGTTACATTTTTGGCAATATGTGCTAACACTATCTTCAACTTCCAAAATTTTTTCATGCTGTGGTTTTTTATTTAAAATGCATATGTTTTTTTATTTTTCTTAACAACATGTTGATCTTTATTATTGCATAGTTTGTCACAATTTTTAATAACAAACACTACCTAGAAATACTTTCATACTATTAAAGACATCGTAGTGCTCGTTGTGTAAGTACAAATAAGTAGTTGTTGGTTTTTTAGTTCCAGAATGTGTAATTGAATTGAAATGTGTAGCTGAAACAACATTAATTTGGATATTCAGAAAATTGTCAGTGTCCATAATATCTTCTAAACCGAAGCCAATTTCGCAACTTTTTCCCATTCTTGTGCAAAGTTCACGAGCCAATTCTCGTTGTAATTTTCTTCCTTTTCTAATGTAAATAATCTCAATATTCGTTCATTCTCTATCCAAAATGATGTTAGTTTCGTATTTTAAAGCTGTAATTATTGCTCTGAGTCTACATAAAATATCATCATTGTTATTTTTTACTAATAAATTGTTTAGCTTTTACATCTTTAGTTAAATTTATAATGTTTTTACTTTTTCCGTTTCTTCTTGGAACTCTATAAACATCAATATTGGCAGTAGTTTCATTTATATCTACATTTTCATTCAATGCAATATTTCTTTCAATTTGGTTAAAAGAATTTTCGGCATTTAAATTGTTATTTCTTGAGACCGAAAGAGTGTGGTAAGAATTCTGATTATTTGCATATATCTCATTTTATCACCTTAATTATAACCAGTTAATTTTCTTACTGCTTTCATTTCTGCATGAAAAGCATTTTTCCCATCATTCATTTTATTTATTGGAGTTCCTTCTAAATTATTTATACGAATGCTGTATTTTGTTTGTCAAATGTTGAAAGCTTCATTAAAATTACGACTTATTTCGCTAATTTCAAATGGTTGTCTTCTTTCTAAGAATTCATTAAAATTTTTTTGTTTGAAAGCAAAAATTTTACCTAAAATTTTATTTCTTCTTTAATTGATAAGGGCAAATTTTCGTTAGTTTTATTTCTTGGTTGTACAAATATCTCATAAGAAAATGGGAATTTTTTTTTTTTTATTTCTTTCTATCTTTCTTATATAATTCATTGCTATTGGTATAATAAAATGGCAAATTTGCAAAGTGTGTTTTCCTTTGCTCATTAATAATAGCTGTAATTAAATCCGCTTTCCTCAAATTATTTATATTAGTTATGTTAAAGCTTTTAGCATTATTTTTTAACTCCGCAACTTTTAAATCATTTTGATTTTCTCCTGCTCGTGGAATTTTTGTAATAATGCTTGTAATAAGATTATCTTTACCTACTTGAGACCATTTTTTTATGTTTTATTCTCTAGCCATAATTTTCAACTCGGTCACTCTTCTTTCGCGCAGATCTACTACTGAATAATTCGTAGCCAAATTAGTTTATTTATAAGAAATAGAAATTTATAAACTTTCTAAAACATAAAGAAATGAAGAAATGTAAACAATAATGAAAATACTGGATTGAAGTGATTACATTATTGATAGTAATTTTTTAAAATATTTAACTTCTTCCGTGATAATATTTCTCACTACAACATTTTTTGCATATTGTTGAATGTTTGTCTTTAGCGTTTTTATTAATAAATTTTTTTATAGATTTTTTCTCATTACACACTGTGCATGTTTTTTATTGGATAATTATCATTTTGAACTTCATTAAGAATATCTGTTTATGTATTGTGTGATTTAATTTTTTTACGCTCTTTGAGAAATATAATGCAAACATATTTTCCACATTCACATAATATTTTCTCATTAAAACATTATTTACATTTTGTTGTGTGTTTGTCTATAGTCGCTTCATGAGGATAAAATTAATTGATTGATTTATTTTCATTACATACTACACATGTCTTATTTGAATAATCCTGTCGAATTTCATTGGTATTTTGCGATTTACTATTATTATGCCTTTTGAGGTATAGTTCAGGAACATATTTTCCACATTAGCATAGTACATTCTCTTTTTTTTTATTAACTCATATTGATTTTTGGCATAATCTGCGGCACATTTTTTACATGTGTTAATATGCTTTCTTTTGTGTGTTGATGTGATGCAAAACATTCAATGTTTAATACTTAGCCACATTTTTTACGTTGCTTAGATATGGTATTATTTTACATTTCAAGCATAGTTGCCATTTTATATATTAAGAAAATTTAATAATTAAAAGAATGAAGAAATATCTTTTTAAATAATTTGTTTCTTTACAAATTACAATAAAAGAATTGAATCATTCCTCAAGAACTTGAACAATTCGTTTGAAGTCAGTAAACTACAAGATCTAGAAAAAAAATGGTTTACTGCACAGATTTTGAAATTTATGAATCCAATTTTGGTAAAAAAAAAAAACTAATTGTATTCTAGTTGGAAAGTTTAAAATTTCATTATCAGAGCTCTATGTGAGAATATTAGATAAAAATTTCTGGAACTACTAAATGAGTAGGAAGTTTTTATGTCATATAGAGACTTAAAATAACTGAAAAATGGAAAGTATGTGCATGATATAGAGTTCTCTTATAATATATATATATAAATTTCTATTCATTTGAATATTTTTAATATTTCGCTTTATTTTATCTTATTTGACTTGATTTTAGCTTCAATTTGTTTGATTTAGATCACTAGCCTGCAAAATTAACGTTTTCTAGAAAACATGACAATTTGCTTCAAAATAGAGAAATTTGATGGATTTTAGCTTAAATTTGCTTGATATTGGTTCTAAATCTTGCGTGCTCGATTCGTGCCAGATTTTTTTTTTTTGGGGGGGGGGCTGAAATTCAAACGTGAAATTCGAGATAAAAACTTTAAATTTGTATTAAAATACATGAAATTCGGGGGGTAAAAAGATGAACTTTGGGGGGTTAAATGTTCGATATTTGGGGTTAAAAAAAATATGAAATTTGGCCGTAAAATGGATTGTCCTCAATATACCTATATACTACTGATATGAAAGGTAGCGCAGACTTATTGTACACAGGTTGCTTGGCAGAGCAGAAGGTCAAAAGGCGTGTGTTGTTTCAAACGAAAATTAATTCACAAAGATATGCCATATAATTTATGTTAATGGTCGTCGCAATACAAGTGCAAATTGCACAGCAGAAAAAAGTGGCAGGCATATATTAAAGTCTTGCACCTTGATATCCTGAGGTTATGTTTATCTGTTCAGCTTCTCTCTACCACACCAATAGCCGTGAGTGGAAGATTGTACACAAATTAGTGCATTTTTTACGGGATTTGTTGCATTACTTTAGTGTATGTAAAGGACCATGACACAGAAACTGGCATTCTTTCTTCGTCCCATGATACGTAGTTTACCATGTGTTTGAAATATACACATTGATAACAAAAGAAAGAAAAATACAATCCAACGGGCTTTGTAATAACTTGTAAATGCGGATTACAAATGTTATTTTATTTGTAAGCGTACATCTGGGAAATAGGCTGCAGACATCTACAAAACGCTCAGAATTTTATTCATATTAGGAAGCACATTTATTAAACTGACAATTATTTTCACATTCTAGAGAACGAGATTTTGTAAATACTTATTAACTTTTAAAACATGTCAGCTTTATAACAACAAAACGTACACGTTAAATTTTCACATCTGAAATACAGTGTGGCGACTGTCGTAAGCACGTAAGTATACCCAGCAAGTAAATAATTTCAAATAGTTGCCAAGTATAGAGCCTGTGTGTACTATACTTGAAATTCGAACATTGCTAGTATATACGTGGTGATGTCACTTCCGGGGACAGGTACGCATAAGTATTCATTTCTTGAGAATCCGGAAATAGCCTTATTGACGTCAAAAAAAAAAAAAGAGGGAACAGCTTGTTTGTACACCGCATTCAGCAGTTACTCCACTGACCGCCTCGAACCTCTTCGACACATCGTGCCAGTTACAGACTATTCACAGTAAAGTGAGCACGTTTTTAAACCCCCTTATTTGAAATAATAGAAAATAAATAAGTTTTATAGTAGCCTTACACGTTATATTATTTTGAGTCTGGTTAAATATATACACTGTGTTTTACTTACGTGGCAATATTTATTTTAAAAAGCGGTGGAAGAACTAAAAAATGGCCGATAGTAAAAAGTAACTATGGCCTCAAAAGTGCTCACTTTACCATGAACAGCTTATACTAAAGAAACTGTGGAACTACTGATACTGTTACGATTACTTACCTTGGCACTGGAAAACTGGAATCGGCACTACCACTTATTTACTATTTTCGCAGCTCAGTTTGGCAACATAGGGAAATGCTACCTTTTTTTTTTTGCAGATACTGTTGCTCCCTAGATAAGAGCCCTGATGATTTAGGGTAAAGTTACAGGAAATATACGAGCATCAGGTTAGTATGCAGGTGAAATATTTATTATAAGGCGTTACGAGTAATGCTACTTACGCCTAATATAATTTTCTCCTGCCTGAAACAAGGATACGATTTCTCCACAAACAACAGAGACCATTTAGATTGAAAACTGATATCGTGAAGCGTGAAGAG
This sequence comes from Dryococelus australis, assembly GCA_029891345.1. Classification (NCBI taxonomy): domain Eukaryota; kingdom Metazoa; phylum Arthropoda; class Insecta; order Phasmatodea; family Phasmatidae; genus Dryococelus; species Dryococelus australis. The sequence continues at coordinate 43,124,998 of CM056999.1, forward strand.
ATTTGGACGGCTCTTAACTTCGAGGTCTTGAGAGCCGATGAGGGTGATTGAGGTGAGTATGGAGCAGCGCCGGAATGAATGGGCGGGGGGAACGGAAGATCACCGAGTAAACCCGCCTAGCAGCGGTATCGTCCGGCACGATTCCCACATGCGAAAATCCGGAGTGATCCGGCCTGCGATTGAACCCGGATCGCGTTGGTGGGAGAACTGATATCGTGTCCGGGTGAAATAATATATTTGTTTTGGTTACTGTGCAATTGTTATAATTCGACGAGAAACTCTAACTCAACTGAATTGTTATTAAGATTAACAGTGGTATGGCGGCGTTAGGCCTGCACGCTAAACAAATTAAAGCGTACGTTTATCAAAGGAGCGCATATTTACGGACAAACTAATGTTGTAACATGGAACTCATTGGAAGGAAGCAACTCTAACGACGTCGATAGCGGAATTCGCCTGCAGCGGATCTTATGCCAGCGCACAACGATATGGCCCGTCGTACTACTACAACGTACACATACGCCAGACAATCTGGGAGGCACTCCCTTGAAAACTAACGCGTCGTACTCGCGGTTGCTTCGCACTTTGTGAACCGAACCTTTCAGAAACCACTCCACGCATGCCACGTTTTGTTGTTTCCAAAATATCGCGTCTATCTCAAGAGATTTACACTTGTGTTGGCATAAAACTATAGACATTTTTGTTAAAATGGAAACTTTACAAGTATTTGACGCATAATTTATTATACTACAATTATAATTTATACGAATAAAATTAGTGAGAATATAGATGTGTTGGTAGCGCATATTAGAGATAGTTACTATGCGAAATAACTTTACACCTAGTAAGCACGAATGTGGTGCACTGTCCCTCTGTTGATATTTTCTGGACTCGATTACGCTTTGTTTGCCCGAGGCCGAGAAATATCCTGGAAGTATAAATCAAGCATGGCTTTGGAAAAGCGTGAAGTAACCATGGATGGATTATAATAACTCATCCTCTCTTATACCGCCCGGCTGAATACACTGTTAACTCCCGCGAAGTTACAGAGAAGAGCCAATAAAAATTATCCGCGAATATTCGTACACTTACGGACTTTTTCGGTTTTTCCAGTGAGGCATTTACGTGAATGTCGTCAGAAATTCACAGAACCTCAAGTAAATTTACTTATTTTGTTTGCATGTATTTTCGTTTCATGTGAACACATTACTCAAAAACTTTAACTTTTCGTTATGTTGCTGTACGATCGTGTGTAAAAATTGAAAGGATCTATAAATTTTAAAAATATGATGTCTTTGAGCGCGATGTGAACACGTATAAAAATGTCACACTTGTCTATAACGCTAATATAACGGTAATGAGCATTTTATTGTCAATTGTGCACGTAACTTTTTTACTTTCTACTGATGTTTGTGTTTGAAATAATGCTTAATACTACAGATGGCTTGAACTCTTTATTTGCTTTCCATGGAATGGATTAAAGCGGCGTAATTATAGCTAACAAATACAGAAAACATAATTTTCTTATCATAACGAAAGACGTTTCCGTATATTAAGCGTGCGTTACAACATCCTGTTGTTCAAAGTCTGATTTAATTATTCCAAATTAAGGAAACGCAAAACAAACTAGTTTAATATGCACCGATATAGTCACTGAACTCCTACTCATTACGTCTGTGACATAATATGATAGATTTAATGCTGATTTCTACTGTAAAATAATATTTTTCACGATCTGCACCTATTTTTTCATAGTTAGTGTTTGTTTCACACATTGGACACTTTTATGCATAATTCTTGTAATATACTTGTGTTTCACATATGTTTAATTTTCTTAGTTTTCTTATTTTTATTTTTATTTTTCTTCCGGCTATGATATTTAAACTTAGATGTACGAATTGCAATAATTCAGGTTTAATTGGGATAGATAGTTAGATTTCCTTTTATTTATATTTTAATTAATAACTCATATTTTGCTTTTTTTGGTCTCGTCTTTATTGTGAATGTTTCAGGGAATTTTTTATTGTTTTTTATTATTATCTTCTACGAGACCCATAACTCTATGGTAAAGGGAATTAGGCCGTTTGGAGTGTGTCATTTCAGTTCATTAGTTAGTAAGCCTTGCGACTGGCTAACAGGTTCAAACCCTGTGCTCCCATTGGCTGATGAGCTTAACATAGGGTTAGTCCGGGCTAGTCGTTTGAAAGCTCGCTCTCTCCGCCGCCTTCCTTCAACTACGTTAGACGCTAGGGGACGCTCGTTCTACAGTTGGGCGTGGCGGGGGTTTCATAGTTAGTAGTTTGGGTGTTTTTGGCTCTTACAGCTTGCATCAGTTATAATTTTTGCACTTGCGTCGAGTTGTGTGGTATTAAGCCCTCCGCAACATTTTTGTAAGCAGCTTTTACGAGATCAGGTAACGTCCATAAGCCGGCGAGCCATGTTAAGCAGCATCGCACCCAGTAATGAAATCCCTACCTCCATTCCATCTGCGAGAAACAACGTCGTATAACCGCCAATATACTGGTATTTTTCTACAGAACAATCTTCCCTCAAGTATTTAAATTTGATTAAACTCAAACTTTGCTAGGTAACGCCGCTGGCGTAGAACATTCTATATGACATGTTGGCAAGGCGCCTATATTAGCTTCAGCACATTTAAACCACAATTTACCTGAGAGAGGTCAAGTGTTACTGCCTATTTGAGTCAGTTGAGGTACATACAATTTACTTGAGAGGAGTCAAGTGTTACTGCCTATTTGAGTCAGTTGAGGCACATACAATTTACCTGAGAGAAGTCAAGTGTTACTGCTTATTTGAGTCAGTTGAGGTACATACAATTAACTTGAGAGGAGTCAAGTGTTACTGCCTATTTGAGTCAGTTGAGGCATATACAATATACCTGAGAGAAGTCAAATGTTACTGCCTATTTGAGTCAGTTGAGGGACATACAATTTACCTGAGAGAAGTCAAGTGTTACTGTTTATTTGAGTCAGTTGAGGTAGATACAATTTACCTGAGAGAAGTCAAGTGTTACTGCTTATTTGAGTCAGTTGAGGCACATACAATTTACCTGAGAGAAGTCAAGTGTTACTGCTTATTTGAGTCAGTTGAGGTACATACAATTTACCTGAGAGAAGCCAAGTGTTACTGCTTATTTTAATCAGTTGAGGTACGTACAGTTTACCTGAGAGGAGTCAAGTCTTACTGCCTATTTGAGTCAGTTGAGGTACGTACAATTTACCTGAGAGAAGTCAAGTGTTACTGCCTATTTGAGTCAGTTGAGGCACATACAATTTAATTGAGAGGAGTCAAGTGTTACTGCCTATTTGAGTCAGTTGAGGCACATACAATTTACCTGAGAGAAGTCAAATGTTACTGCCTATTTGAGTCAATTGAGGCATATACAATTTACCTGAGAGAAGTCAAATGTTACTGCCTATTTGAGTCAGTTGAGGGACATACAATTTAACTGAGAGAAGTCAAGTGTTACTGCTTATTTGAGTCAGTTGAGGTAGATACAATTTACCTGAGAGGAGTCAAGTGTTACTGCTTATTTGAGTCAGTTGAGGGACATACAATTTACCTGAGAGAAGTCAAGTGTTACTGCCTATTTGAGTCAGTTGAGGTACATAAAATTTCTGAATTAAATTCAAGTTTCTTTCTTTTTAGAGGACTACACGTGTTTACAAGTGCTTAAGTCAGGTTGTTGCTAGGTATCACGGAAGGTTATTAAAAAGACCGTTAAACATGACCACTTCCTAACGACAGCTTAGTTTGAACACTCTCTTATTTTCTTTGCTTATAGCCATTCAGGGTTATTTGTTTATTCAATTTTTTTCCCGCATAGAACAAACCAGATACTTTTCCAATTAAACCTTTTTATCCTACGTCTCCTAAATATTTTCAGTTCGAAATAATAAAACAAGTGTCTTGCTATGTCCTGAGCTATGTCAAATAAGTTTCACAGCTGGTGTGGCAAATAATAGTTTGCCTGCAACGAGAGTGGGGCTGTCAAAGGTGAGTCTCCTACGCATACTACGTGTTGGTTCCTGAGCTCAGAATCGCTGAGCAAACATATTTCTTGGGGGCAGCATACATTTATTTTTCATTCGCTAATTGTGTCTACAAATATTGCCAACATCATACACAGTTTATGATATAATCATGTGTTGCATTACATAAATTAATCTGGTTATCCTAACGCAGTGTCTTTATGTGATCCACTACTGGCAATATATTTCACTGTTCCATAGTGTCATTAAACACTATTTCGCCAAGAAACAGCAGTTTATGTGTTGAACTATCAGTGCTTCAAATACCTTATTTACAGCATAGAGCTCATATATCTTAAATTGCTTTACTTCCTTTCTAAAAGAGTTCTGTACTGCTTTGTTATCATTATGGACAGACAGCACGTCTTTGGGCTGCCTTGCCTATGGTGAAGCGACAAGGCGGCTGAGTTCCAGTTTTCACTTCAGCAAGTAAGACACGTTATAATAAGTAGACCCGTACGTAATAGGGCACCTGATTCAAAATAAACGATACAGATCATCCAGTTGGCTACGAATTCCGACGCGCAACTTCGCACTGCGCTGACTTCGCCGTGAGAGACATCGCAACTGACAAACACACGCTGAATTTGAGCAGTAATGTAGCTGAACTAAGGAAAAAAAATTCGCCTTATTGCCAGGAAGCCGCGACCAATTAAAACAAAGTCGCATGCCGCGAGTTGTGTGGAGATGGGACTCTATTCTGTTAACCTCAGTTTTCTTAAAAGAACTAATTGCGAGTGTGTATTTGACGATGAATGCCATAAATCAAGTTACTCGTAATTTTCTCTGCGTGGTGTCCTTAAAAACATATCTTTATCTACTCTTATTGGGGGCCGCGGTGGCTGAGCGATTAGCACGCTCGCCTCCTACCAAGGCGAACATGGCTCAATCCCCGGCCGGGTCACCGGATTTTCGCAAGTGGGAATCGTGCCGGACGATGCCGTTGCCTCGGCGGGTCTTCTCGGGGATCTCCCGTTTCCCCGCCCCTTCATTCCGGCACGGTTCCAAATTCACTTCAATCACCCTCATCGGCTCTCAAGACCTCGACGTTTAGAGCCGCCACAATCTGTTCACTGACTCTTCGCTCACCTACTTTTATCTTTGTGGGAAGATTTGAATTTGACACCGCTGCAGGCTCTGCCCTGGTATCACCTCTTACATTAACTTAGTGAATAATCAAAATAATATATCGTATTAATTTTTCCTTTATTTTAAAATAACGTTAATAATATTAATTCACTTCTTTATTATACACTTTTTTTCCAGCTGGGCTGAAGAAATAATTTTGAGTATCACGAGACGATCATTGAACCGGGTGGCTTCCGTTAGATGTTATCGCTGGAGAAAAATTATGTAGTCCTGCTACAAACAACTTTTTTTTTTCTGCGCAATATAATACTATCTAATAATTCTCCTCTGAAACAGAAATTTACTACCCCATCATTTTTCTCTTTTGTGTTCGTTTGCTTAAAATAACCCGAATACATCAGCCATATTTGCTTCACTCTAGTACAATTGGACACATTATCGGCTTGTCATTCTACAAAGACATAATATCATTTCATCTCGTTGATAACGATACGCCGTAACGGTATTTATTCGAAGATAGCAAGAAGTTAAACAGAGTTCGGTCCCTGGCTTTTAAAGTAGTGACTCTGAGGTTTCAGTTATTTTGGAAAGGAATAATACTGACTTGCGCGAATGTTGACTGCCGGGTGTCGCCAGGAACAAACGCTCGAGTTGCGACGAAACAAACACTCGTACGGGGGGGGGGGGGGGGGGGGGAGAAGAAAGAAAGTGTCTTTTCCTTTCTCGGGAAATGGGGAAACTAGCTGGCATCTAAAATTCATGGCTTCTGGGGCAAATACTTTTTCCCGTCTCGGTTGTGTATACGCATAGACAGCAGGAAAGACGCGCAACTTGGGAATGCTCGCACACCGTATCGAGGCGCCCGCCTGCCTGCTCGATAGTTGTTACTTCGCGGAATGTTCGAACTCCAGCTTTCTTTCGCCAGCTCGGTTATCTGCGAACAGAAACGTATTTCAGACATTTCTGTACAGCTACTCCGTCTGCCGTTAGCACATTACGTATCTGCGTGAGAGACGTCTAGTCAGCGATGTACTTGCTTATAGTAGCTTAAATTATGTATGGGCCCGTATAGAATTTAAAACGTTTTGACGTGAATACTTATTTAAATTTGCGACCATAGTGGGAAGAAATCCAGAATAACCGATGATAACAAAATCGGGGGATACAATTTGGCGTCTACATTCAATATTCAATTACATCACTTGATTGCCAAAGGATCAAAGAATATGTTTCACCGCGTCTCATAACTTCCGCGTAGTATAACTTTTGACTAGTAGAAGCTACGAAGCTCGTTTAGGTTTCAATCGACAGCTCTCGTCGAGATCAATCGATTGCACGTATAAAACATTTGTGTGGCGTTGTAATGGTGAAATGTGAGCTTTTAATGTAAAAATTAAGAAAACAATACAATTTCGGTCTATACTCGTCAGATAGCCAAATCGAAATACAGAAATCGTGTACGGTTGGAAAGAGCATCACAAAATCAATCCAGCGAATTCCGTAAAACTCCAAACGATCGAGTGAAGCGGTGCTGGGAGAAAAAAACACACACACACATCAAGGCGTCCGAGCTCGTAAACGTAGACGTATTCACGCAAAACAAACGGCAGTGTCCCCAACACTGCCAAATCCAATTTTGTTTAAGTCATGAATCTACAACGTCAAATTCAAACACTCTCTGAATTCGTTAAAGTATTTCTCTACAGCTGATTGGAATTTTGATATACTTGGTGTACCTATAAAAACTGCATATTAAAGAATTTAACCAGTTCAAAAGAAAACCCACATTAAGAACAAAATTGTTTTCGATTGTTTCAATTTTTAAACCTCTACTAATTATTCTACCCATCTTTTTTCCGCACAAACCCTGGAAATAAATTTACTTTACATTTTTATGTTCCTCGATAAGAAGCTACTCTATTATTTGTTACTTTTATGGCATTTGCTGGAACCAAGAATTAATTTTAAATGTTTACAATGTCAAAAGAAACTTAGAGCGCTACGACTAGATCTAACAATGGATTCTGCAGAACTACAGGTGCAAGTAAATTAAAATCTTAATTTTTAATAATTTTCCAGAATCGGACATCAACGAAAAATTGAATTAAGCTGCCATTTTTTTACATCAGTCACTTTTTTAATAATAGAGATTATTGTATTTATTTCGTGCAGAATCTAATAACCTTAATTTTCCCTGTAGTCACAACTTATTGTTAACGCCTCTTTACAAAGATTACTTTTTTGTCAGATCGGGCATTAAAAGTTCCAAATAAATAAATAATAAGCTTTAGTTTTGCATTTTTTTTAAATATTATATTTCCCATGTAAAACGCTCGAGGAGTCTATGTAAAAAATTACATATTTCTGATGGAGTGGCAAAAATGTCGCAATTACAATTTAGCCGTATTTTATAATTTTTTGTCGACTCAGTGATAACTGGTTGAATAAACTGTAATTGTTGCTTTGTTGTTGGGACATGGTCGCTGGCTGCAGATAATTCAATATTGTGGATTACTCTCCCCACACCCGTGAACTGTTATTTAAGGCAGCATTGAAATCTGTTTACGTCAACTATTTGCCGTGATAGACACGCGATGAAATAATGAATGGCTTAGTAATGATGCAGCTTAACACCCCCCCCCCCCCCCACACACACACACAATCCAGCGCTGTCAACATCAATCAAGGTGAAACCAAATCCGAGTATGAATAGGCAAGCAATGGCATTGTTCATGAGCATTGTTCGTGTGACTTTGTTAGTTGCTCGAAAATATACCACTACTACCTGTTCCACACGAGATATTGCAACATTTTATGCATTCACGAATCTAAATGCATAAAGTAAGCACGATAAGGCAAATACTTTTGAAATGAACTTTCGAAAAAATGTCACTGCTCCTACTTGCATATATCTTAACGGGTGCACTGAATGGCATGCGCCCAGTAAAAATGTTTGTGATGGAGGGAAAGTATAGTTACATGTATTATCGGAGAATAAAAAATTTTAGGTAACCATTTGTCAAAAATTACGTTTTTTTTTTTTTTTTCGCGTTCGGGTTTTTAAAACATCTAAGTGTAAGAATTAGCGGATTTGTAAAATATTTAGTTTCCCAACAATTTTACAATTTCACCTGACGGACGCATAAATAAAGTGGTAAGGCCCCAGGGTTATCTCAATTTTACATAAGGCGAAGAATATCCATCGTGCATTCAAGTAGATCTTAATCAGGGCTTTCGAAAGTGCTCAGTGTAACATGAACAGTCTTTAATAGAAGTTAACACCTGCAGACATGAAATGGTAAATTTAATCGGTAGTGATGTAGAATTGAAGTTTCTAGTAATATTTAATTTCCGTGTACTATGTCACTTTCGGAACGTGACATTAAAAAAAAAACTGCTCCAGATCAGCGGACCTGACACAAGATTTGTTGAAACTGTTCGACTTGCATCAGTAAGACTCTGTCGGTAACTTTAGTTGGTGACATTCACTGACTATACGGTGATTTCTACTGATTCCTGGCGAATTCCTCCGCTCCGACCTTGCAGTAAAACCTCGGAGCATCACACTGATTCGCCAGTAGAGGAGAGCTTTTTAAGTGAAGATTCAGAAAAATAATGCAATGGCTAAAATAACTGATTCAGATTTACGCACTTGAGTTTTTCGTTAGTAAAGTCGTGAAACACTTAATAAAAATAATTCTATAACATTTCGTACGTTGATAAAATCAGCACGGTGTGGATACAGTTCCCTTAGTTATTACTGTCAGAACTGTTCTAATCTCTTTCTTTCTCGTGTAGAGACGAGGCTTGAATACCAATAAATTAATTTAACATGGTTATCGAATATATATTTAGAACTAAGCTTTACCAAGTGTTTTTGCTCCGCCGAAAAAAGCACATTTTAACGTTATTGTTTAACCAGACGTGCCAACATTGGCATGAATAAAACCCTAAAATACGAAAAAAACTTTGGCAGTATTTTGCAAGTTACTGATGGCATTCTCATTACGGACTTATTTCTCAAAACCAATTTCGTTCATCTCAACCTCAAGTTTTGAAGCTACAATAGTATGTTCAATTAAAGTATTGAATATATAAAATATAGTACAAAATCTAAGTGAATTTGGCGGCTGGAAATAAATACTTTAGCATTTTACAAACTCTTTGAAACTTAATTTGGAAGACTGCTTTTGCATTATATTGGCTAAGTGATTTGAAATGGCCTCTCAGTAATAAGCAACGGAGAACAGATTTAAATAAATATTTATATAAGTTATATATATGGATATTTTTAGTGAGTGAAGAGATTTGGGCAGCCCTTAACAGCGAGGTCTTGAGAGCCGATGAGGATGATTGAGGTAAGTATGAAGCAGCGCCGGAATGAAAGGGCGGGGAAACGGAAGACTCCCGAGAAAACCCACCGACCAGCGGCATCGTCCGGCACGATTCCCACACGCGAAAAACTGGGTGTGACTCGGCCGGGGATTGAGCCCTGTTCGCCTTTTGACGGGAGGGAGGAGGGGTGTTTTAAGGTTTACTTTATCAAGGTGTTGTGTGTATTTCCTCACCTCTTACCAATTCTTGCGCATTCCAGCTACAGTACTGCGTACACAAAAAAAAAAAAGAACACTTCCCAGCTTAGCTACTTACATCAATTTTTACAATTTTAGTCTTTGATGTAAATAAACAGCTTTCGTTTCTTCAAAAAAAAAAAATTATAATATATCACAAAAAACTTAAAAAAAATTACTAAAGCTATAGATTAATCTCGGTAAAGTGAGCCCTTTTGAGAGCATCCTCATTTGGACTAATATCCAATAAATATATTACATTTTAGCCTTAGACGTTTATTTCCAAGTACGGTGGAAAATACACACTATGTTTATTATTTACATGCCCATATCAATTTAAAAAAGGTAATTGAGGGTTATAAAAATGTCTTAAAAGGAAAACTAACTAGGGCCTCAAAAGTGCTCACTTTACCGTGAACAGTATATAGACAGAAGCATGCACATCGATCACAGGCTACATCAGAACTATTATTATTGAATACAATTGCTTTTATTTTTGGGAGCCCCACCACAGCAACCCGTGATCGATATTCGCGGGCTTTACTCCCGTTACCTCGCATGTTAGAAATGTGGCGGACGTTGCTTTAACACGTGGGCATATTCAGGGTATTCCCATTTCGCCCCACCTCCCTTCCCCTTGAACTGCGCGACTTTTATCTCCTACATATTTGCCTTTTCTACGACTCTGTACTCTTCTGAATGTAATATGCCATCTTTGGACGACGTCACACACATCACCTCCAAAACTTACATACTTTCAAGGGTGTCGGACCCCAACAAATTGATTATTTCATAATTGTACCAATCATTGTTCAACTCGCACTCATTGTATGTGTGATATTTTTCTGGAATAAAATAAATTTATACTTTATTTTTTAAAATAACTTTATGACAAATACACAATGCTTCTGTTTTTTTTTTGCTGTCTCAATAACAAGTTTTACAGACAAAAATTTACATTTACTAATGCCGTGGGCTACTGCTTGAAGTATATGTAATAACGAAATAACGTTTGAAAATTTTTTTTATAGATGTTAAAAATATTCAATTTTTTTATATTTTACACTTTTATGGCTTATAATTTGGCGATAACGTATGTGCCACGTGGTAGCCCATGAGATAAGTTTACTTTGTAAATATTTTCATTTGTATATCATAGTTTATATTGTTTGTTTATACTGCTGCAGAAAAACAGAAATATTTCCGTATTTGCCATCAGATTATTAAAAAATAGAAAGTGTATTTTTTTTATTCTAGGAAATTATTATCACATATAATGTGTACGAGTTGAATCTTTTGTATAAATACAAAAGTATTAATTTTTTGGGGACCAACGCCTTAAAGAATTAATAATTTTTCCTAGGAGTTGGAGCAGTTTTCAAAAGAGAAGTTTGCTGTTCCGGAGTGAAATTTTTACATTTTCTGACCTTCCTACGTCCTAAGCCAAAGACGTGGCAATGCCGGATTTGCATAAAGACATAGCAAATCCAACAGAGAAACAAATGACAAACGCCATTGCAAAGGAACCATTTACTTGTATAATGTAAGGGTGAATTGGCTAGTAAAAACGACTTACAACAGAAACAAAAAAATGTGGTAATTGTCTTTCATTGTTATTACTCTTCTTTTCATTGTTACCAATATTACACGAGGAAAAGCTAACATGAGCTTCCCTAACTTTAAATCCCAAGACAACTGAAGTATGCACAAAACACCAGGTTTCATTCTCTTTTCTACAATAAAAGAGTAAAATGCAAATATTGTTCAGGTACATAAATTTGCTGTTACACAGATAATACTTTGAATTTAATTTCATTATACTTAAATAATGGTAGCCATTAAGCAAATAAATGACCATTTAGAAAAATACAGAAGGCTATCACAAGATATAGTGGGCAAGTTACCTCAAAATACAATCGTCACAAAATGGCGGTGTAATACTGTCGTACCTACATTTACACTGACATGAGAAAATTGTATTTGTTCCTATACAAGAGAAGCAAGGATGGTGGCAACTATTCATCCAACTGTTATGAATCAATATTACGTGAATATTATTACATCAAAATTTAGCACAGTATATTTTCCATATACATCATCTGCTCGCGATCCCAAGTGGATAGAAACAACTGCTGAACAATTTCCAGCCATAACACCCACGAGCATATACTATTTCTCAAAGAATTCAGAAACTTCGTAAAGTTAATCATTAGTTTACAACTGTTAAATACCGCAAAGTTCCGAGTATTGATCACAATAGTCGTACCAGGCGTGACTTGATAACCAGAGGTTAACAACACAACCTCCACAAGGCGTGGCTTGGTTACAAAAATTTAAAACCAAAACTTTCAAATTTATTGTCTGGTTTACAACTCTTTATACCAACAAAATCCTTCATGAATGACGTGGTCACAAACTTTCATAAGGACTTGCAAAAGGGTTACAGAAAGAAACATTATCTTTTTCCACCCATTATAAAATCTCAGATAAGAGACCAACATTCAGCGATCATTTGAAATGACTTTAGAAATTCGACCATCATGGTCCTTGCCTAACGTCCAAGGGACGCGAAGGTTCTACTAGCTTGAAGAGCCTACATTTATGCATTAAATCAAGAGTACTACTTATCTTGTAGAAGAGTCCTCGAGGCCACTGACTGACCCCGAATGAAAAATGAACAGGGATTAAATACACAGTTCCGCCACATGGTGTATCCAATCACAGCAATGATAAGTCATTTTCCTCAGAAAATGACGTGATTCCAAAATTTAAGTGGTATTTTAAATACTCCTTATAAAGATCGTGGGATTCAGTACCAATGGTGGTTGATGTAACCAAATAAGGTGAACCGACGGAGCGGTTCCCTTTATCTTTAGGGGGGGGGGGGGGGGTCCTTCATAAATGAAAAATAAATAACATTGAAATACGCAATCACACATCCGACACGTTGACCAGGTTGCAGGAACTTGCGTAAACAAATTTCACAGTTTTGCGCTGCGCGCGCACAAGTAGCGAGTAGTCTCCAGCGCCTGCCGCCGATGGTGCTGCCATCGGGTGGCGAACCGCCAAAGCGCCTTACAGCTTCACAGTTATCTGCCATGTCTGGTGTTGCTGCACGTGTAAAAATATCTCGTACTTTGACACACGTTTCGGTTACCCCAGGTTTTCCAGTGTCTTTTTAAGGTAACATGAACATGCCGAGAAAATTACAGGTTAGTTATTCAATAGATTTTAAGGCATTAATAGTGTTTTTAACACCAAACCCAGTGTGTTAAACGTCCGTGCCTGCTGGGCACTGTGTCGTAAAAATGTCACGTAACCAAAACACAGTAATTATTCGAATGGGATATTATGGCGATCATCGCCAGTCCGCTAATTAAAAGTTTCTAATTAGTTATAAATGTTGATCATTCGAGGGCGATTGGCGACGTGGTCCAGCCCGTCACAATTTCTAAATCCAAATTAAATTTTTTTGATCTCTTAAAGCACAGTCCCAAGCAGAGAATCACTGAAGTTAACAAGTACGATTAGCGTGTTCGAATTGCTAGAGTCTCTTACAACCAAACCATCTTGATTAATTTATATATATTAACACCCCTAAATAAAAATAAAGGAATACTGACGAATTTCAGTTATGTAATGCTCCGGCTAGCTTAAATAGAACATGCGCTGTTACATAATATAAATTTCCGCTTTATAAAAACTGATCCAGGAATCTACGACGATCAGTTTGCCCTTACTTATGCTACTGAATTTGCATAAGCCTCCAACAACATATCAGTCAGTATGGATCCATAGGGATTACTCAAAAGCATACAATTTTCAAATTTAATTTCTAATTAAAGCTTTACCAGACCAAGGCGCAGATATAAAGTAAAGAAAAAAAAAATTCAGAGTTTAATTAATAAGACCACTAGTTGAATAAGATAATCACCCTTAACATGTTTCAACAAACAATAAACCATTATTATTGGGATTTATTATTTATAGGTTTGAATTTGCATATTATATTTATAATGACTCTCCTTGGTACGTTTCGAATATAAGTTACAGTTATAAAATGTATTATTGGGAAATCATATGAAAGTAACAAAAACATTAGCAAAGCTCATATTTATCTACCACACAAGCAAAGGCGTGCAACACAAACGTACTATGCTCACCGGATCCACCCATATCTCAAATGCTTCATAGCGATTGTCCTACTTTCGGTGTTCATTCATCTATGATTTAAATAATTATATGCGCTGGACTTAGCTCTGGGCGATACACCACTGTAGCAGTGTCTAGAACCGCATTACTCCTCTGGTGGCTGCTGCTGGAATGGCCCGCCACTTAAACAGATCTCGCCCCTCGTCGGCAGGAACAGGCCATCCTCGGCCGCCCACTGGCACCGAGGTCCTGGCGTCGACTCTCGTCCCAGCTGCCTCGCTGTGGATTCGCCGTTGCTGATCGAACCCCGTGGCTGGTTCCTCTCACTCGTCGTACATCTCCTGACCCGGGGTAACCGAGGGTGAACTCCGTATTTGGATGCTGCGCTGGTTCATGCCCGGGTCCTCTAACGACGTGCGGTCAACATCATCTCTACGTAGCTGAGTCCTTATAATGCATACAACTTACAGTGGCAGCTTTTCGATGCAAATAAAATCTTCCTGTATTCTAGATTGATGAATTGCAGTGCAGTACAAAGGCTTATTTCAATATTAATTTTCTTCTAATCAACATTTACGTGGAGCCTTATGCTTATGATGCCTCCATACTTCGAACATTTTTTAGAAGCACCAAAACTATCATTCGATTATTTGTTCCTAGTATATCGCCGTTGGCAATGCCAACCTGGCTTGTTCATTCATTACCAAAGAAAAATACTTCTAGACATTCAAAATGCACGGATAAAGTTACAATTAATTATTACTAAACTACGATCTGCCACGGCTTTCCGGAACAGTTTCTCACACATACTTTGCATACTATCATCTGAAGCACTTGATATCATAAAATAATTTATGGCAATCAAAGATAATATTATTTCCCTACATAAAATAAAACAATCTAACATATCCAAGTGTTACTATACACACACACACACACACACACACACACACATATATATATATATATATATAAGTTATTATTTCGCAGGAATATTTACATGGTAAATTATGTATTCTACTGCTGTTTGACGCCTCAATGAACACATGCAAACGTGACTTTTCAACGGACTGTCAATTCCAAATTGTTACGCACTACATATATTATTTCTTATTTTTTCCTCCCGAACAAACTGCTCGTGACGCCCTGACAAGCATCACCTGCGTGTGAAGGCACGCGTCAGCTGCGGCGGAAGGATACACGCGTAACTGCACCTTTTTTTTTAGTAACTGTGAAAACAGTGCCGGAAAGACATACTCGACGATAAAAAACTGCTAACGAGAGACTACTCTTTGTTTGGGACGCAAAAGCCCATTTGTAGTTTTAAGTTATCGAACCTAGTCTTCAGAGTAAAATAAATTTTTCCTTTAGTAATAAAACAATGTGATGAAGACATGCCGGAAGGAAACAGTCGTATCTTTAAATTCCGGAAAAAAAAGGGGGGGGGGGAAGCTGGCAAGATGGAGGTTCTGTTTACCCATTTATCACATTACGTCATATTTGTGCAGTTTTCTCGGGGAAACAGAGAGCAGAGTATTTTTTTTTTTTTCCGTGGCACTCCACGAATAACGGGGCCGTGTCGCTGTTTTCCCTCGACTAATTTAATTCCCAGGCGAGTGAGCCCTGTCGCGCTCTCCCCTCTCGCTGGAGACTGGAGACTGGAGAGAGGAGGCTTAGCTGTGGAGCCTCCGAGGAAGCTGGAGAGAGCGGAAACAAATGTAACGTGTCCCCATCCTGGTGGCGAGGCGCGCGCTTTTCCGCGAGCCCACTCGCCCGAGAGTTTTTTCCCGGCGCTCGGCAGTCTTCCCGCAAATATCCAAGCAGCATTCCCAACGAGAAAGAATTTGGCGTGGCTGAGTTGGGGACACAGCCGTTTGTTTTGCGTGAATACGTTTACGTTGACGCGCTCGGACGCCTTGATATTTATTTTACGTTCCCGGCACCACTCCACTAGATCACATGGGGTTTCATGGGTATCACTGGATTGCTTTTGATATGCTCTTTCGAACCGTATACGATTTCTGTATTTCAACTTGGTTTTTTGACGAGTATATACCGAAATTGTGTTCCGTTTTCTCAATTTTTTATATTAAACGCATACAATTTCTTCATAAACACGCCACACAAAATTTTTATACACGCAATCCATTTATCTTGACGAGAACTGTCGATTGAAACTTAAACGAGCGTCGGAGCTTCTCCTAGTACAAAGTTATACTACGCGGAATTAATGAGACCCCCCCCCCCCCCTTCCAGGCACCCGCGCGATGTTTTGCAGTCCACACTCAAAGTAATATATTATTTGATCCTTTGGCAATCGAGTGGTGTAATATAACACAGAATGTAGGCGATAGATTCGGAGCTGCGATGCCAAAGCGTATTCTCCGATTTTGTTATCATCGGATTTTCTGGATTACCTCCCACTATGGTTGCAAATGTCAAGACGTATTGACGTAAAAAAAAAAACAGTTAAACAATTTCATGGTGTGGTGTTGCTAGTAGATAGGTTTGGGGAAGACTGGCTCAGGATTCGTGAATCGGAGCTAGTCGTCGGGGTGGCCTGGGGCGGCCATGTTGTGATGGCATCCGACCACCCTATTGGATCTTGGTGACCTTGAACCTATGCTCGTAACCTTGAATGACATTGAACCCATATAAAGAAATTAAAAATCTCAAAAATGTACAAACAATTATTAAAAAATTCTAAAGATCGATTATCATATAATGTTACCATACCCTACACATTTCTCACCCTTCCAAACCTCACCCCCCCCCCCCCGCACTCCATTCCAAATCATATAAATCAATAAAATTCGCAAAACAATGGAAAAAAAGTTCAAAATAATCGAGAAACATGTAATGTCACCCAAACACTCGTACCACCACCCTCGCGCCTCACCCACTCCCACGCCCATACCCCCCCCCCCCCGAACTCATAAAAACATCGACAAAAGTCGCAAACAATCGAAACATTAATTCTAAAATACGTGAAAAATATAACGTTTCCTCACACACCCCTTCCGCTCACCACACCGCCCTAACATAAGCAAATACCCCTCTCCGGCACCCACACAATAATAGCAATCGACAGTAATTACAGAATCTCGAAAGAAACTAATAACAGTTTAGGAACCCATTACATCACTGACACCGACATACATGTTGGATGTTGGTGACTTACACCTTGACCTCAATGTCCGTGAACTATGAAATTCAAGGAAAAATTGTAAAAATATAAATAATCTAATAAAAGTTTAGGAACATATTAAGTCACTGACTCAGACAATCATGTTTGATGCCACTGGTCTTGACCTGGACTCCAATAACCTTAAAAAAAAAATAAGAAAAAACTGCAAATGCTCGAAAAAAAATCCATAAAAATCGATAAATATATGTTACTTATTCCGACACCCATGTAAGGTGTTGGTAACCTTGGCCTTGACCCCAATGATCTAAAACTATAACAATTAGAAAAATAAAAAAAAAACAAAGAACCATTTGTAAAAATCGACGAACATAATACGTTAATGACTCCGACCACTACGTTCAATATTGGCGAGTATACACTTAATACGAATGCTTAACTCGGAAAATCAAGAAAAAAATCACGAAAAATTACAAAAACTCAAAAAACCATCGAGTAAAAAATTACATACCTAGTATGGAAAAACAATATGTATATGTATAGCCCTAAAAGTTCGATTCTCGTAAAGATGGTAGAGCACACCCAACAAACACGAAAAGTACGGGCTGGAATCGGGCCGGTAAAAGATAGCCGACAAACTCCGGCCGGATGATATCGGACCGCTGTCTTATGCCGGAAGCATCCCAATGGAAATATGGACTGGCAGCTGACTGTTTACCAACAGTGTCAAAAATACACCACACTACTAACTGCAAGATACAAGATGTATTCCGAACAAACAAAGACGAAAAGTACGGGCCAGAATCGGGCCGGTAAAAGTTAGCCGACAAGTTTCGTCACATGCAGCTGCTGGATGGCGGCATGATGCCGGGCCTGCGGCGACTGGATGGCGGCAAGATGCAGGGCCTGCGGCGGCTGGATAGCGGCAAGATGCCGGGCCTGCGGCGGCTGGATGGCGGCAAGATGCCTGGCCTGCGGCGGCTGGATAGCGGCAAGATGCCGGGTCTGCGGCGGCTGGATGGCGGCAAGATGCCGGGGCTGCAGCGGCTGGATGGCGCCAAGACGCCTTGCCTGCGGCGGCTGGATAGCGGCAAGATGCCGGGTCTGCGGCGGCTGGATGGCGGCAAGATGCCGGGCCTACAGTGGCATGATGTCCAGAAATAAGCAGTATAACTATAAAAAACCTTAACTTTTCGATTAAAAATTTTAGTAATTGCTATTTCCTCTTTATATGTATTCGTTTTATTTACTTCTCAACACATTATATGATATGAAAATCGTTTGCTTCCCGAGTGAGTGATTCGGACCTAAGATCATCGAGTTGACAGTCCAACATGCAAACCTATACACCATGGGGGTAAGTTGCTGATACTCTTGAGTAATTTCAAATTTATCATGACAAGAATTATTAAGAAGAATGTATAAATTCCATGATAATAAAACAAATAATTTTAAAACCCTTATTATTTAAAAACTGTATCTTCGTTTCTTTAAAGGCATGCAAACAAAATAATTTTCGTTAGTTTTTAATATATATGTCGGATAGTCGTAAAAATGAAAAAAAAAAATGAAAAAAAATGCCATGGGCTACCACGTGACACATATATAATCATGAAAAAACATGCTAGCAGTTAACACATGGTCTAAAAAAAAAAAACACATGCCATTAACAGCTAGCTAACATCTTGCCTATTCAAAAAACACTTTACAAAAGTTTGTCGGCAAAAAGACATCATATTTGTATCTTTATTGTGATAAAGAGCCATGTCCCGAAAACGTTTGTGGGCCGGAATAAATAATATGACAGCCGGCTTACCGAAAAAGTAAATATGCTATATCGGAATCGGGCCAGGATATTATTTTTGCTATTATCTACATGTTGGCTATGAGATATCACGCGACATAATTTAGGTTACATCCATCTGTTATCCTAAAAAATACGGTGAACCATTGTCTTTTTTCTAACGGCAAACATTCAGTCTGAAAAAAAGACGCCATGCAATCAACAGCTTGTTACATCTTGCCTATTAAGAAAACTTTACAATTGTTTGTCGGTTAAAATACATCATATTTGAGGGGTTGAGAATTAAAGTGATATTTTGGGCAAAAATGATATAAGCATACATACGTATCATTTCTGTTTAGGGTAAAAATAATATAAGTATGCATCCATCCAGTGCTGTGCTCTATGGGTGTAACTGTCATATGACAATGTTTTACTCACTGTTGTTCAGTGGCAAAGAAATACAAGTGAGCTTACTGCTTTTTTCCTCTATGGAATAACCAACTACCATTCAGTGGTAAATCAATACAAGTGCCAAAGTATTTTGTTGTCTATTGTGATGGTGTTTTGCGTGTATTTTGGTGATAATGGATGAAGGTTTGTATTAATTGGAACATGTATTTATACTACAATAGTGTTTTAGCATGTAAGGAAATAATATTTAAACGAAACCTTAAAAAGATGCACGTATAAACTACACAGAGAAGAATAACAGTTTGTTACGGTTTGAGGTTAAGAGATATTGCAAAGGCCAAATGAAGAACGTTTTATTATTAAATAATAATCTCAGGTTTTAAAAAGACGATTATATACGTAACAATTCTACAGTCACTAACCCGTTTGATCATGTTTAAGCCTACAATAGCTGAAATTTTACTTATGGGTTTCGATGTAGATAGTTTTTCTGCCTAAACATAAGGGTATGTTGTATAATGGATACATTGCTAAAATGTGAAGTGGAGAGTCTTGGGTTCGAATATTGTTAGGGGCAATCATTGGTATGTTTGATTATACAATATTAAAGAGTTTAAAAAAAACTTTTGCAAATTGCTAGTTAAGGTAATTATTATAAGCCCATTATTCAAACGGGTTAATACTCGCAAAATGAAACCAGAAACATTAAAATAACTCATTTTCCCTAGCCTAAGTTATTTATGCAGCAATCAAAACTACTGGATATTCAGTAAATTTACGAATTTTATTATTGCTTTGGCAGGTTAGGAGTTAGTAAATTTTAAATTTGACATTAAAGCATAGTATAGTACATTAGTTTTTATGCAGAACTGGTAATGCATTCCCTAACCCCATTCCTATGGTGTTAATATTTTAATGTGGTGAGAACATAAGTTAACTTACTATTGTGACAGTTCGGAACCATTGAACGGCTATTAGCTTACATTGTTTGTGGTGACAGGATCAAAATATTTTGTGATTCACGAAGAAAAATTATGGCCAAATTAATGTTTCTTCCAGAGTGTATGTATTACACTAGGCCTACATTGTCGGTATTTTGCAAGAGACTCGAGTTTGCCATTTAATGATACAGACAATGATGGAAACTACATGGAATCAGACCAAGAATGCGATGACAGTGGAAGTTATTTTGCAAGACCACGTCAGCCTCAAAATATGATAGAAATGTTCTAGATCCAGACACATTCACAGCACATTCTAGAGATCGGAAAGGTGTGCCGGAAGTAGCCAAGAGGAAACGGGAAGTAGCAAAAAGACTTCGAAATCCTGGTAAATCTTACATTGGAAATATAGGGGTAGTAGACGCCAGCGAGACAGTTGCGACCATTTAACCACAACTGTCGGTATAAACGCAATGAAAAGATTTCAGAACAAGAAAGACAAGCCCTTTTCACTGTATATTGGGCCCTTAGTAGCTGGGATTTGCAAACTGCATTTGTAGGTAGCTGCATTGAACTGAAACAACAAAAAAGACAGGAAATATTTTCTAAGAAGTCAAAGAAACACAGTACTGTAATAACAATGAAAGGTAATCGGATTTGTAAAGAGTTTTTGCTGGAAACTCTAGATATTTCAAATGCTCGATTTAGTAGAGTTGCAACAAAGAAATCAGAGCGCGGTATATCGCCAAGAGATAAGCGTAGCCAATCAACGCCTAAAAATAAAATACCTGAACGTCAGATACCGTTTGTCAAGAAGCACATCGAGTCAATTCCAAAGTATGTTTCTCATTACAATAGTATTCACTGTCCCCAGAAGAAGTTCCTTCCAGAAAGTCTTGATATTTCAATAATGTACAAACCTTTATAGGACTGTGTGTGAGAAACAGAATGAAACTCATGAGACAGAATGGGCATACCGCCATATTTTCAACACCCAGTTTAATCCGGGTTTTCACCGCTCGAGTTCTGACGCAGAAAATGTGACAAATTAGACGATTTGTTACGCAGTTGTGATCCTGATAGTGAAGAAAAGAAGGAAATAGAAAGGGAAAAAAATGTTACACCTCCATAAACCAGAGCGTACCAGGCAGCAGAAGAAAGCAGATGCAGAAAGAGCATCAACTTGAAGGACACTTTTGTAATAGTGATTGATTTGCAAAAAACGGTACCAACGCCTCGTCTTTCAACCAACAAAGTATACTATCTTCGCCAGCTATGGACATATAACTGCGGAATGCACAATCTTATGACTGGTAAGGCTCATATGTTCATGTGGGATGAAAGTACTGCCAAAAGAGGCTCACAGAAAGTAGGCTCTTGCTTAGTCAAGTACATCAACAGCTTAGATGACGAAATTAAGCATGCCATCGCGTACACTGATCGTTGTGCTGGACAAACTTCGAATGTTAACATAATCATGTTTTGGATGTATATGTTTGAGGGGACCAACATTGAAACCGTGCATCACAAATTCCTGGAACCTGGACATACATTTAATGAATGCGATCAAGATTTTGGATTGATAGAAAAGCGTAAACATAACGAGATGCATGTGTATGTTCCTGATCACTGGATAGATGTCGTTAGGAGAGCCAATAAATAGTTTTAGGTAACTAGAATGTGTCACAATGATTGTTTGTCCATATCAAATATGGGTAAGTGTACCAAAGCAAATGTTAAAACTAATACAGAGGGGGACACAGTCGAGTGGCGAAAAATAAGATGGATCCATGAGGAAAAACAACACCCGTTTGTTATGTTTTACAAAATGACGTTAAATGAATAACTAGCATTTTACTGTGCTAATTTCTCTAAAACTACTCATAGAAGACGTGTGCACATAACACTGCAACCCTTGTAAAAAAAATTAAAATTAAGCAAGCCAAGTGAAAAAATTTTCAAGAACTGAAAATGTATATCCCACCAACATATCAAGCTTTCTTCGATCATCTAGTTTATGAACCAGTGACTTCAGAAACGCGAACCCGAAGAGGACATGGGAAAAAGAGTGGCAGAAGAGAAGATGAGGCACATGTTGATGATACCCTTACTAGATCACACATTCAAGAAATCACAGCATAAGAAGCAGATGGAAATGGTGGAGAAGCTGAATCAGCAGATGAAGTTGTTTTACTGCTGAACCAAGTGATATTTTGGAGTGATAATGAGTATTAAAAAAAAAGTGTCATTTCACCACAAAGGTAGTGCAAAGTTTGTATCATAATTAGTGTACTATGGCCAAATACTTTATTTAAATGTTATATTTATACTTGTATCACTGTGCTTCGAAATCATTTTTATTTCAAAGTGATACGAGTCATTTTAAGACCTTGTAAATTATGTACATCTTCTATAGTAGCCATAGTATGCCAAATTAATAATCTCTGAAGCGAAAGAATTCCAATAACAACAATAAGAACTAGTCATGCCTGACTTAGTCAAGTTTTGGGATATTTCTATTACAGATACAACTTTAAGTGCAATTTTCTCACAATTGCTGGTATTTCACTTGTATCACTTTGCTTCTCAGCCCCTCATTTGTATCTTTATTGTGATATAGAGCCATGTCTCGAAAACAGCGGGCCGGGAATAAATAAGATGACGGCCAGCTTACCGAAAAATTAAAGATGATATATCGAATCAGACCAGAATATAATTTTTGTTATTGGCGACATGTTGGCTTTGAGATATCACGCCGACATAATTTCGGTGATATGCATCTGTTATCCAAAAAAAAATACAATGGGCCGTTGTCCTTTTTTCTAACGGCAAACATACTGTCTAAAAAAAAGTCACGCAATTTGTCAGATGGCTGTATTCTGGCATTGAAACGACAGTTGCCGGCAGCACAGGTATCTGGCCGACAATTTGCCGACACTTTGCCGACAGGTTGTGTTTGCTGGGCAGTCACTCTTTGGTACGGCGATCAGAAGACGTCAGAAACTTCCACATCTACATATCATTGGCAATAAAGCAGATCAATTTTACGATCTCCAAAGCCAATTATTGACTTTATGTAGCACATAAACTCTCTCCCCCCTCCCACCGCCGCCAACGCACCATTCGTCACTCTATTTCCCTCACTATTTACTTACCATAGCTCAACCACCATCAATATTTATGCATGTCACCATCCATTCAATCGAACAACACAATCTCCCCCCCCCCCACCCGGCACCAAATCCACCCACAATAACTCGCCGTAGCTCGTCCCCTCGACCTCCACTCACGCCCTAAACCAACCACACGATTCTCCACCCTTGCCGCTTTCTCTAAACGAAACCCCAACCGGTTCCTGAAGAGACGTAAATCTAACCAAGACTGGCTCTTGCCAAGCCTATTTCCTGCTAAATTGGCTAGAACAGTGGATAAGACCAACCCACCATACCATCCACCTACACCAACAGTCTACGAAAACCAATCTCGAATAAGTCGCCAATACAAATGACCAGGCCACCAACCTATTTGCGAAATATTCCTCAAAAAAATTCCCCAGTTAATTAGTTCGCCTTATAGAAATCGGCTGATTTTAATCAACCCGAGTAAGGCATAATACTTCAGATCCTACATGGCCCTCCTTCTGCACACACTCGCATACAGTTGATCTATAACAGACTCTTGCATTCTATTGTACACTCCGCTGACTTAATAAGTTTTTCAGAGAAGCAGAACGGACTAAATAAAAAATTATACTCGCTTTATTTTATACCAAGTGTTATTTATTTACTTAGCATATACATTCTATCTTATTAATCTTTTCGCACATTATATTTTTATAGAGTTAGCAGATGTTTTTGAAGCTTATAGATAGTAGCCAACAGACTCATCTGGTATAACATCGATCCTTCAGTTCACTAATAACAGAATATATATCGTTAATGTGTGAGAAATCTCCATCTTGTTGCAAAGCGATCAAATGTCTGAGTTCATCAACAAGTTCATTCGGAACTTCGGTAAACATGAAGTCAGTATTCTCAGCGTCATCCGTCTTCTCCATTTCTCTCGTTGCAGCAAATGAACGCGCGTTCTTGACTCCTTCTTCCTTCTTCCCGCCACTTTTCGAAGGAAACTCGTTGGTGAAATGTTTGGGAACGTCAAGAGAATCATCAAACTTCTGATCACCTACTTCATCAACACTGTCTTCGTAGTCATTATCATTGATGCCGTCTTCACGATCGTCTTCACCAATCGTCTTCACCTCCTGTTATATCCTCAATGTCAAATTTACTTTTATTTGCAGGAATCGCAGGGTCATCATCAGTATTTAGAGCCGACGACCGTTTATTTTTGAAGTTCGTCGACTTCACGCGAAAGCCCTCTAAGTGTACATTCCACACAAACCGACTCTTACTGCCCTGATTCCATCTTCATCATTAACTCTCTCATCTTTATCGCCTGACGAATCAGTACCCACTGTTGCAGCACGGGGTATTGACGACATCACTTGCTGGCTCCCAGTAGATAAACCCTTGCAGATTCCCGATGTGTTCCTTCAAAGTATCGCCTTGCATAAACTGCACAATATCAAAGTCGTAATGCTTCATCGCACGACCAGGACTCTTCGTATTCCTACAAGTAATTATCTCATGTTACCGAGCGAGGCAGATTTTGCTGAAGATCTTTCCACAGCAGCAACACTGTTTCTTATGTAATTTTCCATCAGTGGGCGAAGTTACATCCATAAAGGTAAACTCTATAGTATACTTCGTAAAATCATTGACTTGCGTCATATTCATGAAAAAAAACTGATGTTCTTTCTACAGTAGCAACTTGAAAATTTACTTTGCCTAGCTACTGCTCTAGATATAAACTTACCAACATATTTCACCAGTTAGATTTAGGCCTAAGCCTTTTTTTTTTTATGCATCCGTTCAATTAGACAATTTTCTAGTCCCTTGATTACGTTACCATGCAGTTACATCTTCAACAGTTTCTTCCAGACAAGTTCTTTGCTCAGCTTGATCTCATCCTCTGCAAATGACCCATCTTACTCCGAAAATGCCCCCCCCCCCCCCACACACACACACAAATGACCCCTCAATGACCCATAAACGACCACCAAACGACCCCCAAATTGCACTCACAGACAATAATGCAAGATAATAAATGTTATCTAACTCAAATTGAAATATTATTTAACACATGATTTAACCACTAAAACTTTCGGCAATCATCAAATTTTTGTCGGAATACACGTACATTAAAAGTGGTTAGCCGGCTAATAAATGTCATCGAAGCCAACAAGACTGCCTATCCAAATTCATCAAATTTGTCGCCAAGGTTAAATGAAGTACGCAAGGATGCAAGTACGCTAGTATATACCTGAATTCGGACACAGCTTTAGTTGTCATTGGTCCAGGGAGAATAAGAAAAACTGTCCATTTTTTTATTAAAATTTCCACCTTTATCGTATGTTCTCTACGAATTATTGCATAACAGTGACTGAATATGGTGCGTTATCGCATAAGCCAAATGCATAAAGACATCAGATAGTCAGACAGACGGTATCATTATTTATACCGTGTGAGACTGCAATGAAAATTACTGGGCAACTGGTGAATCTAAATGGTGAAAATTTTATGTTAAGCGGAGACTGTGCAGATGGTAATAAGATGATATAAATATCTCACGGAAAGAAGGTTCTGGATGTCTGATACAAACAACCCTGCGAAATTAATTTTGATAGGACGTCTTTGCGTGATCGATATGCGTTGTGTTCTGCGTTAGTGAGTCATAAATCGATTGTTAAAGCTTCGTACGATCACTGCTGTAAGAATGTGTTACCGTCTGACATATTACAGTTCCACTTCCTGATGTGAAACATTTGTGGAGTAAAAGTTAAGAAAATAAAATATGCTACTACATAATTTCAGCTATAAGCTTTGATCTTAAGTACATACATAAAATTCGAATTGACGACCTAAAATAATTTCGGAATAACCACTATATAAAATCTATACTATCAATAGGTTACTGTCTTTTTTTGCAACTACAAATAACAAGTATCAAAATGAAGTACAAAAATATCTAACAACTAATAAAATGTCAACTATCTGTAGTCATAAATTTTAATAATTACTATAATACTGAAATGACAAGAAAACGAAAAATGTCTGCATTAGAAGTAAAGTCGAACCATAAAACCGGCGATATGTGTAAGTTCAGCCAATTGATGCATGTGATACATGCACCAAGTAGCTATTTCATCCGAAATTTTGTAAGATAGCGCCTCGTGAAATGAAATTTTAAGTCATGTATCGGGAACCAATAAACCGATTTCTTACCAAATTTGGCAAACAAGTTGTAATATAACTTGTTTGCCAGATATATAAACATGCGACCATATAAATACTATGCTAAATTTAAATGTGGAGTATAGAGGTTTGGGCGGGTCTTAACGTCAGGGTCTTGCGAGTTGATGAGGGTAAAGTGACGTGAGTATGGAGCAACGCTGAAATGCAGGAGCGGAGGAATAGGGAGAACCCCGAGGTAAACCGATTTCTTACCAAATTTGGCAAACAAGTTGTAATATAACTTGTTTGCCAGATATATAAACATGCGACCATATAAATACTATGCTAAATTTAAATGTGGAGTATAGAGGTTTGGGCGGGTCTTAACGTCAGGGTCTTGCGAGTTGATGAGGGTACAGTGACGTGAGTATGGAGCAACGCCGAAATGCAGGAGCGGAGGAATAGGGAGAACCCCGAGGTAAACCGATTTCTTACCAAATTTGGCAAACAAGTTGTAATATAAATTGTTTGCCAGATATATAAACATGCGACCATATAAATACTATGCTAAATTTAAATGTGGAGTATAGAGGTTTGGGCGGGTCTTAACGTCAGGGTCTTGCGAGTTGATGAGGGTAAAGTGACGTGAGTATGGAGCAACGCCGAAATGCAGGAGCGGAGGAATAGGGAGAACCCCGAGGTAAACCGAACCCGCGGCATCGTCCGGCACGATTCCCACATGCGAAAATCCGGAGCGATCCGGCTGGGAATCGATCCCGGTTTCAGAAGGTGGGAGATGAGCAGTCTAATCACTAAATTACCGTGGCCCCCTCTTATTGTAGAATAAGTATGAGACGCTTGTGATACATGACAAGTTTAGGGAACAAACAAACGTGTAGGATAACGCATGGAGTTTGTTAGAATGTTGTTTCTTTAGAAGAGCTAGTAATTGAAAGGATCCAAATCCAGAGGACATAAGTGAGATTGATTCTTGCGACATTATCTGCTGGAAGACATTTCCTGTTAACGAAGGTGTAAGTAGTCAGACTGCGAATATAGGTACTTTTGTTAATCCTGTGATGTTTTCACGTAAGAAGAACAAGTTCGAAGTTTGTGATCAGGTTTGGTTGTACAGGAAGTTATTACTGGCAATATAAAAGTGATTGGTTATTTTGAATTGTGCTTTAATCAATCAATAAATATATGATATTAACGGATATTTGTTATTTATTTACTTTACTTTTCTTTTATTTATATTTTTTGATCATTAATTTTAATATTATACGTAGGCCTATTTGTTGTGTATGGCATTAATTTAATTTAATTAATTGTAATTTTTTTCAAGAAATTAATGCATATAGATATTCTATTGTGATCATACGCATAAACCATGTAATGCTGTAAAATAAAGAAAAAGCAAGAACATGTCTGTTACTAAAGGAAAAACAGAAAAATTCACCTTCTGCCTGTTAAAAAAAATTATAAAAATTGTTGTGACCGACAAAGAACATCCTACAGCGAGGCACTTCCTTGAGCGAGGAGCTGACGAAGAGGTTGAATTCGGCACGAAGAGTCTTGGGAGCACACTGCAGCAGCGACGTGGCTACCGGAGCGGACAGGAAACTGTGTCAACACGGCGCGGACAAGCAAGCTGGCCGAGGCGAGGGTTGGCGTGAACAGAGACGGCGAGGAGCCCGAAGGACGCAGCCCTTCGCGTAGCGGCGTCTCGGCGAGGGGCTGCGATGCGATTATCTTGGCTCGCCGAAGGGCGCCGTGACGTCACGAGGTGGCCACGGGGTGGGTCGCAGTCGGTCCACGACCCGTGCAAGAAGGACCCATTTTTGTCACACGCAGGAGCGAGGCGGCACGGGAGATAGTGATACTCCTTCGACAAATATATAAGCTACGCTATAGAAATTGACGTTGAGGATATAGCGTAGTGTGAGAACAGACAAACATGGAGCTAACGTTTGGCAATGAAAATTAATCTAGAACGGCAATTCTTAAACTGTAATGTGCCGTGATGGTGTAGTGGTTAGAATACTCGCCTCCAACCAAGGCGAGTAACGGGTTTGATTCCCCGACAAGGTCGCCCCCGGATTTTCGCATGTGGGAATCGTGCTGGACGATGCCCGCCAGTCGGCGGGTTTTCTCGGGGGTATCCCGTTTCACCCAGCCCCTATATTCCGACGCTGCTTCATTATCACCTCGCTTTCCTCCTCATTGGCTCTCAAGACCTCGATGTCAAGAGCCACTGTTTTTCGCACATTTCGTGGTGCCCTAAACAATTTGTATAGTGAGCAATAAATGTGTCGTCTACCTGGACATTTTTTTCTTAGTTTGTGATAAAGGTACGGTTGAGGAGTCGAAAAATTAGTATCACATCAAAAAGTCCTGGAAATCACAAAGTTTGAGTGGCCTAATTCTTGTCTAAAATATTCATGATTTTCAGGGGTCGATTTATTTATCTGTTTACATTTTAATGAACAGTATGTACTTTAATCAAAATGTTACGTTTATTTTGCCTCTTTGTGCAAGGTCATGACTTCTGAGTAGAGGGGTTGCGAATTTCAAGGGAAAACCTGCTCACCAGCCCTGGTTCCCCTTCCACCCCCCAAATACTATACGTTTTTACCACCTTTTTACTCCCTTCTTTCACCGTTTATAAGTAATACTGATAATGAAAGCGTTGGATAAGGAAAGAACATATTGTTATTTATTTTATTTTTAAACCACACACTTTTCAACATGTAGTCATTATCTGTAACTACTTTTCCTTAAGATAATTAATTTAGATCGACTAGTTTTGCAAAGTGACATGCCAAAGTCAAAATTTTACTGTTTTCGTAATTTACAAATAAAATTAACCAAAATCATTTGCAGAAAATTTCACAATTTAACAAGGGATACTCAAAGGTATTGTATTATTCATTTTAAGGTATACTGAGCAAAATATAAAAATCCAAAATGTGCAAGGATTTCCTAATTTTCTGCAATTTCCTTTAAATTGCAAATAACATTTTCCTCGTGAAATTTTATAAACGTCTTGAGGTGTAGTGCGTCTCGCTCTTAGATTGCAGTAGGTAGCTAATCAAACAATTTTATTTATACCCTACGTTACAATTTGAACATTTTTGTTGCGTATTTTTGTACGTGTGAACTTATTCCGTCAATACAGCACAACTTCTTAGTTGTTGATAATCGCTAGCCGTTTGGAAACAGCGCGTATCATGCACTGTTTACTGCAATCTAAGAGTGAAACGCACTATTACGCTTGATATCTACTCTCAGTGTGAATTATCAAATACCTGAATGTAAGTTATAGGCTGTTCAAGGTAAAATGAGCACTTTTGAAATCCCTGCTTAGTACCTACTTGTATGCACGTTCCGTATTCCTCCTCCTTATGCAAAATTAACACTTCAATGGGCCTTATCACTTTATTCATACTTCGGTCAAGTGAGACTGTGAAATTATTATAAAAGTAAATATTTTGAAAATCTGCTAATTTTCACACTTTATCGCATTAAATAAAACAGAAAGAGAAAGAAATAATTTAAGTTATCATAAATTGTTACTTAACAGTTTTTATTCGACGTTAAGTTATAGAACTACTTTCCCTCTACCGTTACCAACATTACTGGGCGAATATCTTTAAGTCAGCCCGTTAAAATATATATATGGCAGGCAGGAGAGGTTATATTTTTTTATGTTTCATTTCAGAAGAGCTCACTTTATTGTGAGCAGCCTTTAGTTTTAAGTATTTGCATATTTTTATAAAAGAGTAACATTGTGAATTTTGAAATTTATTCACACGAAAACTATGCTCTCATAAAAACTTTCCGCGAGGAAACAGTAATCACTAATAACGTCTAAAAGATGAAGAGAATTTCGTACTAGTATGAAATAACGGATTTCCTGCGTGGCCAACGCACGCCCATTAGTTCGTAAACGCTGTGATGCGTAGCTGCCTACACTCGGGACACCACCAGCTCCACGAACTTTATCACTGTGCTACTAGGCTATATTTGTGTTTGGCCATGCGTCGGAGGAGACAAAGCTGTAGTGGTCGGACTATACGCCTCCCACCACGAAATTACAGGCTGGAACTCCGATATGGGCACGTCCAGACGTGAGAAACGTGGCGGATGCTGCCACCTGCCAGTGAGTATTCTCTGGGTGCTGCAGTATTCTCCGCTTTTACGTTCCGTTGATGATAGATCTTACGGTCTAATTATTCTTTACTCCTCAAAGTTGATTTGTTTTCAGGGGGAGGGGGGTTGCTACGAGTCCGAATTTGATAGCCTGCCATTCGGTTGGGGTTAACCTGAATTAGTGTGTGCCACTCACGCATTAATTTATAAATCACAGTATTTTTTTAGTCCATGGAGGGTATATTGCACGAGAGAGTATTTGGTTATTTATATTGAGATAAAAAAAAAAAGCCTTACCACTGGAAGTATTGGAAGGAAGTATTTTAATCTGGAGCAACCACAAAAGGAACGCAATTGTATTAAATTGTGTACGGTTATATTAAGGCTGTAGGACCCAAAATTATTTATAAACTTTTATAATGCCTACTTATTGACCTTAGACATCGTGGTTTTGGGCAGAAAAAATTATCACTGCGGCTTATAGTTTGCGCATGGCAAGAGTTCAAAGTTGTTTTTTTGTTATTATTTTTGTAGCCAAAATCTCAGTAGCTAATCAATTTTATGAGGTGATTTTTTGAATTTCACAAGTTAATAATACAAACTATTTTACGACATGATTTTAATTTTCAATTTAAAAAATGTAATTACTTTATGCGAATTATTTGAAAACCGATCAATCTCCACTGATTATAAAACTATAAATATTAACTTAGACCGAAAAGAAAATATGCCATGAAATACGTACATAAACTGACTCCCATTACAAACAAAAAAAAAAAACCTGTTTTAGAAATATTAAAACAGAAAATGGTTAAAAGACGCTCGCATGTTTTGGCACTCGGAATTCCAAAGCCTATGATATACGCAAGCCCCCCCCCCCCTTTTTTTTTCCTCACATAATGCCAGCACGCGTAAGACCCAACCTGTTCGCGAGGTAGCCAAACGTTTACTCCACTCGCAACTATTCTGTTACCCGCCTGGTCTGCTCTTTGATACAATATCCCGGCAAAGAAGCATTCCAGCAATTCAGGGACGTAACGGAAAATTATTTACTATGCTATTACATGTTGGGGACACCGCCGAAATGTCCAACAGACGCGTGTTACCGACGTAAGAAGATTAAATGATAGTTAGATAGATGACGAGCCATTTTGTGCATATGTATAAGTGTATTTCAAAACTGCTGCCTCTTTATCACAGCCCTGCCTTCTGTACAACAATTCCGAGTCCCCTGTCCGACAATTCAGGACGTTTGTACCGTAACTTGGAATCTGAGTTTCGGAAAGTGTGGTTTGGGACGGTATAAGCACACGGAAAGTATAGTTTCGCTGAATCTGCGATCTGTTGAAGATCAATTCACGTTGTTTATTTAATAAAAAATAACGTGTTTTAATTGTAGAACATTATGCGAAAACGAAAGTAACTACTACATGGTAAAAATGTGAAATGTAAAAAAAAAAAAAAATGGAAAATACTACTTTCCTATTATGGTCTATAAACAACGAATGTTGTTTAAATTAAATTTCCTCGTATTTACAATATTTCTGTAACAATTATTTTATTCTCGTGCTAGTACAAAAAAAATTAATTAATTTTTTGTATGACCGGTTGATTAACAGTTTTAAGCCCCTGATTGGGGTGGGGAGTTGTGTTTTTGGTGATATATATGCTAGGGTACGCTGTAGGCTCGTGGAGAAGCAGCTCATTTACTTCATGTTGAGATAAGTGTTATCAGACCCTTCCGGTGATGGAATTCAAAGGGATCATATGGGAGTCCTCAGTACTCTGACAATAATGTTTACAGCAGTTTTTCTTATAGAGTTTGTTCTTTTTATGGATTATAAATGGCTGTACGTGTGTTTAGAAATAATCGGCACATGGCAGAGTATTTTCCTATAAAAATTGTAGCCAAGATATTATTATTTAGGGCTGACATTCACTGTTTTTATAATTGTTACATATACCTTATTGTATGGAACCCAGTTGTTTCTTATATGAAAAATATATTTTCTTAACAAAACAATTCGTGTTTATTCCAAGACATTAAACACATACCGGGTGTTGAATAAAAGTATTCTATATTTTGCGGGGAGGTAGAATGCACCAAAACAAGAAAGAAATGGCTAATAAACATGGGTAGGAAAACCCATAGCGTACGAGCTACGAGCACTTGTTCACCATCGCTGCTGTGAAACCGCATGTCTCCAAGTGCTCACATTTTGTACAGTACGGGTTCTCGGACCCATGTTTATCAGACATTTCTTTCGTGTTTTGATGCATACTACTTCCCTACAAAATATGGAGTATACACTGCTAAAAATACTGTCATTAAGAGATGTTAAGTATAGATTTGTCCAATTGTGTCGCCCTGGTTAGCGCTAAAAGACGTAGCATGCCAAATAACGAGTGTATCGTCCACGTACTTAAATAAGTTTGTACGCCTTAATCGGCTACTCAGTGTAGTATTTAGTCCAAAATCAGTAACTAAAGTAATCTGTTCTGCACTCTGGCGTTACTGAAGTACGCTCATCCTTGTCTTAAACTACAGGCAACAAGTTGTTACGTCTCCCCTCCTAACTGCTATTCTGACTACTGAACCAATAATATCTTAAGCACTCTGCTATCAAGATCAGGCCAGGGTAAACGAACGTAATCGGGGACGTAGCTCTACTAGTTTACTAACAACTCAGGATTCATAACACAACTACTTTATTGAACATCAAGTATATATAATACATAGGCGATTGGTACAACACTTCACAAGTAATTAATTAATGAACAATACTCAGATATTAAATACTGCCAAGCAGTTCGGTGCCGTTAAGCAACAACACAGCTATACTCAATTCCCTAGCCTTGCTAGTTATATTAATTAGTATAAAGGGGACAACGGGGGATAACGTTACGCCCTAACTGCTAATTCGAGTTATGCTCAGCAATTAACACAGAGAGGACCCAGAGCTCCTCCAGGCCTCGGTGTCGTGATGCTCACATTGCCAGCTCCGGCAACTAACGTCGTGGTACCTCAAGCGTCTTCAGGTCACTTGAGGGGGGGGGTGGCGTCTACGGCCGTTTTATACGCCTCGCCCAGTAGGTCAGCGTCGTGTGTTTACGAAACTCTCTCAATCCATATCCCGTCGTATCTTAACTGGTAATTTGCATGTGACCGTTGAAGCTTAGATGGCCATAATTCGTGAGCGGCCCTTCCTGGCCGCTTCAAAATGTCGTTATCTTAAATCAGAAATAAGTGTTAATTATCGGTATAATCAAAAGGATTCCCATTGCAGAATGCAAATTATTTCAACAATTACACCATAAACTAAAAACTGTGAAAGTTCCACTTTTAAATTAATTTATAGCCTATCATTATTACAGGTGCAAATATGACGGTATCAGGACTTCTTAACACTAAATATTTTGTAGTGATTTTATTCGCCATCTAAGCGACTTTAGTAAAACTGATAAATGTTTCATGAATCAAAATACTACATAATAACTTGAAATGTGCAAGTTATTTTTGTCTGGTAATATTGGTTTTCCACTCAAATGTTAAATTGTAATCTTTAGTATACTTGTATATTGGGAATGAACCATTCTATAAATTTTTAACAAAATGGTACTTTAAACGCAAGTTATGATTCAGTAATAGTTTATGAGAATCCTGAAAGAACTTACGACTGATTTCATTTCATTATTTTAATGACTGTTTGAATAAGGTAGAAATATGCTGCCATGAATGTCCTATTTAAAGAACAGTTTTGCTGTAGGCTACATAATAAATTATTTTTCTTTTAATTTTCAGGTGAAACTCTTATAGATTTCTATAGAGATAGTTATATTGAGTTCACAAAAGTGTTCACAAAATCGTCTTCTAATTTAACATCTCAGTGGACAATGTGTTTAGCTAGACGGAGTGTATATGGGTTCATACGGTATTTCCTGACAAAAAGAACGTTTTTCATGCATACAATATCATCGCGAGCGCTTAAAATTTTTAAAGAAAATTAAAGCAAATTAACATGGCACATTTTTGGCGTAAAGTAGTTTGGTGTGAAATTATTTTGCACATTCAGATTTGGACGGTCGGAAAGTAAAACATTATGTGCATGAAAAAGTTTTCGATAGTCTTGAGCAGCTATGAAGTTGATAGTCATAAAGAGTTCAAAATAAGTTACCCTAAATTAAAAATTTTGCTGAAGAACAATCATAATGGCACACGCGGTGATTAGATGACTAGACAAGCGTGTTAAGTGCTCTTCTAGTGGATGGACATAAAGCAAATTTGACTGCCTTAAAATTGACACCTAAACTTTAAGTGTTTCGCAACAAATTTGAACTCCATGAGAGTTAAACGGCTTATAAGAAAATGTGATACAGGGGAAACGCCAACGAGGTATTAAATAACCAGCGTAAAACACTTTAAACAAGTTACAGAAATTACGACCATATAGTCGCTATTACGTCTTAACATTTTTCTTCCTCGTGTGACATATAATGAAGCATTAATCCGGTATGTTGTAGATTTATCAAACGGAATCATTAAGAACATTTTCTTGTGGTTAAATTTGTTTTGTAATTGAAACACAGTATTTGAATATTTTAACATACGAAGGGCAAAAAATTATCCTCTTCCGTGCCGTTCGGCAAATTTCGACAAGATTTTGTATCCTGGAGGTATCTGTTACATGCATAATACATGCTAACAAATAGTAATTTTTCTGACTTTTTGTAGTGTGCTGCAAATAAAATTATGTTATTATGCGATATCTCGGGAACCGATATTGGCATGTCCCTGAGGTATGGTTATCATTCTAGTCACAGCTTAAGGAAAGATACTTTATACCTTTGATGGGCTCCAGCTACAGCCACAGTGGGTAGGTGTATTCGTGCTAAGAGACGAAACTCACGTCGACTTGGAATGTCTACTTTATTACAGCATTATTCTTACACAATACAATACATAGTTATTAATTAAACGTAATCTGCAGACGTATCCTCTGCGCTAAATACAAAAGATCCTGGGACTACCGGGTCACGAGGTCAGAGATGACCATCGTTGACTACCACACCCTAAATACTTTCCGTGTGCAGTTTTTATGAGGGTTCCTCACACTTGGCTTCGCAGTCACGCTTTCACTAACCCTATGTTGGCATTGCTCCAAATAAGGTAACAGACAAATTACGAGCTCTGATTGGCTGGGTCATGGTTCACAGCATGTTTTTGAGCAACGCTCTTCTCGTTGTTCTAGAAGGTTCCCGCTGAGAACTGGGTGTGTCGTAGATAAATAATAGTACGATTAATATTTTCAGGCTCCAGCCAGGTGGCTATCGTAATGAGGGGGAAAAGTACCTATCTCCTGTACTTTCCTTACTTTAAATTAAAATCAGAATTTTGGGGCATAACAAATTTGGCAAACAAGTTGTACTATGGTATGCCGTGGAAATGAATTCGTTTTAGGTGTGTGGCACACTTATTTTCAAAATAATCTATATATTAACATTTAAACTTAGTATGCAAAATTTACAAATCCATGTAATCATTTTCAATTTAAAGTAGTATGCTGGCAGTATCTATTACAACCATCAAATGTATCTATACAGAGCTTTACTTGTCCGCCATTTTGTGAGATACAGCTGCATGACAAAATTAAACCATTTTGAAAGATAGCACCACGCGCAAAATTAAGATCGTTTGTCCCATCTCGGTTAAAAAATATTATGTTATCCCCACCAAATTTCTACAAGGTATACTTTCCTAGTCAATATAAATGTATATGTATTAACGGGGTAGTCACATATTTCTAAAATAACAGCCATGAAATTATTTTGGCTTCGTATACCGTGTGTGCCCCAATTTTTATACGCTGGCAGTATCTATGAAAATTATCGTATAAGCTAATACATAGCCGTTTTGTCTTCCATTGATTAGAATCGTCACATGAAAAAAATTGGAGGTTTTATGCCATATCTTGAGGATTAATCAACCGATTCCCACCAAATTTTACACGCAACTAGTGCTTTGGTACGTCGTGTAAACTTACATTTTCTAGGTTGGGCAGGCCTTTCTTTAATTGCGTTAGTATAATTGTTTAGGTTAGTATATTATACCTATTGAAAAATTCAACCAAATTAGGTACGCTAACAGAAGTATCAATAATGCGTACTGGGATACTATTTGGCCAGCCGTTTTGTGAAATAGTGTCAGGTGAGGAAATGGAACATTTTACCACATTTCCGGAAACAATTCCACCAGTTGCCATCAAATTTCGCACACTAGTAGTGCTACAGAAGGCCATGTAAACTTACATGAGTCAAGTGGGTGGGACACTAATTTTAAAAATTGTAGCGATATAAATATTTAAGATATGTTTGCCACTTCTATTAAACTACGTAACCAAATTCAAACAAACTTTGTATGGTGACATCTATTAAAAGCATAGTAAAAATAACTTCTTCTTCTAGGCAGTATTGTAAGGTAGCACCGAATCTATACAAATAAATAAAATATAAGTATCTTATCCGTAATTTTCGAATTTTACATTTTCCATATCTAATATCAATTTTTTTCGTGTCTGTCTGTCTGTCTGACCGGATTTAACTCAAAAACCACTGAACGTATTGACATGAAATCTACATTTCTTTTTTGTCCATGGGCTATCCTTCTTTCCCTCCCAAGAGCCGTAGTGGCCCAGTGGCTAGAACAATTCAAAGTGGTGCCTTATTGGTTCAGTAGATAGAGTGATTCCAAGTGGGGCCGCAGTGACTTAGTGGATAGAACTATATCAAGTGGGGCCGCAGTGGCCCGGTGGATAGATATATAGAAATGGGGCCACAGTGGCGCAGTGGTTAGAGCGATTATCGATTCCAAGTGGGGCCTTATTGGCTCAATGGATAGAGCGATTCCAAGTTGGGCTGCAGTGGCTTAGTGGATAGAACTATATCAAGTGGGGCCTCAGTGGCCCAGTGGCAAGGTATATACGTATCTACTTCATTAAGACCATAAAACATGTGCGAAGCGATGACAGGGTGTAATTTAATAACTCCATTAAACCTAAAAGAAGCCATATTACTATCTTAAACATAAAACCTTAGTTAAACGAAGCGAAATTTCTATTTCAAATGTAAGAAAAAAAGTCCTAAATTCCATGCGAACAAAGTCGCACGGGTCAACTAGTAAGAAAATTAAAGTGTATACCGTATTTAGGAAACAAATCAACAGATTACTACCAAATTCTTCACACAAGTAGGACTACGGTATGCCATGTAAACTTACGTGTTTTAAAAGGCTCAGACACTTATTTTCAAAATGACGGCATTGTAAATATTTCTGGTTATTAAACTCTATCGTTCTAAATGTTAGACTGATTACATCCGAAGTCGATGTTCCGAATCCCACCGCAGTAATGCAGTTGATTGCATGCTAGCTTATGGTACGAGTTATTTTGGGTTCGAGTCCCGGGTTGTGCACTTACGTAATTGTAACTCTTGCATGTGTTTCTGGTTTTATCACTTACGCCATTGATGTCGACGAGTCGAGCTTTTATGAACTTCATTCGAAGTCAGTTGCACCTATGTGGAGGAAAGTAGGTTCGTTAGTTATACCAGTAACTTCTTGTTATTTATTACTTTGTATATTCAAACGTGTGGGCATATCCATGGTCACCTATAACAACAAGAAACAAAATAAAGAGTTTTTTGTTAGCTTATAAAGCTCATTTACATATTTTGTTATACATGTTTATTTTCACTCTTATGCCCCTTGCTTGACACACTCAACAATCGAATGTGGCATTAACTAAAAATCAAGGTGGCCTTTAATTACCACTAATGGCAATACTACATTCACATACCAGAAACACGTGAAGTTATGAAACTATTTGCAGGGAACTTTATTTCAAATATTGCAATCAGTTTTCTTAGAATGTCTGCAATTAGAGCATAAATAATAATATATCAAAGGTCAGATCAAAAAATATCTGAGTTCATAGTGAAACCCGCACATTCCGAGACTCAGAAGTTATGATAAACATATACAGATGGTGATAGCCTATACAGATGGTGAACGTAGAACAAAATTAGATCCGGAACCATTATAGCAGGAGGAGTGTCGGGCTGCTTATTTGAAAACATTTACAGAGACGGAGATGGCGTGTGCCTGTGTGTGTGTGTGTGTGTGTGTGTGTGTGTGTGTTACCGCTCTGTCAACGCCAGATACGCATCCCAGCTTCTTGCAACAGTGTCGTCAGCAAATTAGCCCCTTGTGTTTTGCCCCCCCCCCCCCCCCCCCCCACCAACCACTCTCTTCAAAGTTTACTAACTCCCTGCTGTATATCTTCTCGTCTCCTGGACTCGCAGAGGCCTCCTTGCTTTTCTTACAGTTTTGTTTGAATTTCCCGGAGCTCACTGTGCTGCCTCTCAAACTTACCCTTGTTTTCTTGTTGGGCAATTTTCCGCCCTCTTCGAGAACTGGATGTTGATTTTCCGAACGCTTCTTGTACGTTCAAGTTTCTTACAGCTGCTCTTTCAAGAAACGCCGAACGCATCAAGTTAAGTTTCGTGAAGATCACAATTGACAATCACCAAGGTACTAAGCAGACGCGCACGAGTACATACGCACATATTTCCATTAAGAAATATGTTAAACACTAGAAAAATATTTTTAACTAATCGCGGCAGAACATGAGTAGAATTATTATGGCGTATTCGAGGCAAGGGGATGGAAGATCGGAGCGTCGGGGCTATTTATGCTCTGTCATTTCGACCTTTACCTGTGATATTGATCCGATGACCTTGGATAACCTTGAACCCAAAAATTTAAAAATGGCAAAAAAATCTTACTTTCAAAATTATTTAAAAAAATATAAAAACGTTAAAAGTTAGCAAAAAATTTAAAACATAAAAAAAATGATAAAAACCTGTAAAAACTTAAAATATTGAGAAATATTTAAACATTTCTAAAAATTCCAACAAATTGCCAAAAAAACGGAAATAATCTAATAGAAAAAAATTAAGAATTTTCAAAAATTAAATTATTAAAAAAAATTATTTAAAATTACTAAACATATATTTTAAAATTTGCATTTCAGGAGCACCAGGAGCATCCCTACAGCACCACATCCAGCAGACGACTTACCCCCTCCTATCAATCACATTGTATTAACATTCCCCTCCCCTAACCCCTCATCAACACTCATTTAGTCGTATGAAATCCATCAGCCATATTGATTTTTTAGTTTGTAATTTGTTTATATTTTCAACACCTAGGTGGCAATGATGACCCTGACCAACATGTTAGAGCTGGTTGGCATTCACCTTAACTTCACATCTGTGACCTTGACCCCATGCCCATTACCTTGGATAACCTTGAACCCAAACAGAAATCTTTAAAAAATGTATAAAATCCAAACATTAAAAAAAATATACTTTGTTATGAAGAAAATAATTAAAAAGTTATTTTATGAACATTCTTTCGATTAATTTCGTAATATGTCCATCAATCAGCACCAAAATCAACACCGCAATCAGCAATCGACATACCAATCCACACACCAATCCACAAATCAATCCACACACCACTCTGCACAAATCCACACACCAACCTGCACCGACCCATAACAATCTACACCAACCCTTCGCAATCCTTCTCCGCAATCAACAGCCATCCACGACAATCTTTCGCAATCCTCCTACACAATAAACAGCAATCCATGTCAATCTTTCGATCAATCCCAATCCTTCGATAAATCCCTATAGTTCCATCAATCCCAATCATTACATCAATTCCAATCATTCCATCAATTTCAATCCTTCTATCAATGCTTTCGTTTGTCCCCCCCCCCCCAATATGTATAGAAATTACATTATTTCGCCACCTATCTCCAAATTTGTACATGTCGACAGTATTAATGTTTTCTATGCAGTTCATAACCATTCATTTTAATACTAAAGATTTTACTATCATTCTATATGCAATTCTTTCCGTTAATAGTCTAGTGCTCATAGCACCACTTTAAAACTGTCAGGGAAAAAGGATGCGGCACACAAAAATAAAGAAATACCAGTTATTGTATAATAATGATTTATAATTACTTTCTAATTACAATTTCTGAAGAAAACAGTTTATTACGTCATGCGATATTTCCACGATTCTTCAGTTTACTAATGATTGAAGTTATCTCATCGCAGTGTGTGAGATCCCCACGTTATTGAAGGGCATTCAAATAGCTTAGTCAATATACAAATTCATTCAGGTCTTCTGGAAATAGGTAGCCAGTATAATCGGTGTCTTCTGCCTCCTTAATGCCGTTTGTTGCAACACATGTGTTCGAGGGGTGTGTCAGTGCATCGAAAAAATCGCCATCATCATCTTTAGCACTGTCACTGCATTCATGTTCATTGTCATCAATGCCCTCTTCATGATCATCTTCACCTTCTGTTTTGAATTCACTATTAAATTAGCTTTTCTTTGTAGCAGGAGTTGTATGGTCATCAGTATGTAGACCCGACAACAGTTTATTTAGAAATTCGTCGACTTCACGCGAAAGTCTTGCAAGGGTACAGTCCACGCAAGCTCACTCTGCTGCACTAATGCAGTCTTTAACATTAACAGTCTCATCGTAATCACCTGTCTAATTGGTACCCATCGATGCAGCAAGAGGTATTGCCGGCAACACTTGCTGACTCCCAGTAGACGATTCCTTGCAGATCTCGGCATGTTCTCGATGTATTGCCGTGCACAAACTGCATGAGACCAATTCCGTATTGCTTTATTGCGCGAAAAGGAATCTTCGTACAGGCTGTTCTCTCATGCCGACGAGCATTTTGACCATAAGTGAAATCTCGTTGGCAGAATCGGCACTGGCGATATTCAGCTAGCGATGATGCAGGTCGCGGCTACATGATCGTTGTGGTCAAATGCAGGCCTTCGTATTCACAATCCATCTTCATTGTGTCTCGAGAGTGCCTTTCATATCGATGTTCACCTCATGGTGTCATAAAGTCAACTGTCTGTCTTTTTGTTTGAAATAAATGTGGATCTTTTTTCATTAAAGAGCCCAGATTGTGCCCACAAAAGACCTTCCACCACAAAATGTGTATGTAAAAAATATGGGAGCACTCTGAGAAAACTCATATAATCGTTCGTCCCAGATGAAAATACACGGGTATTTACAAATTAATATTTTATTTCAATATACTTGTAGACCTAAGTATATAAGTATAGAAATTGAAATTATTATATATTTTCTTATTTATATACGGTATGCATAATTATGTATATATAAATATATGTGTATATATAACGGTATATACATACCTATACATTATTATGTGAAAAATATATTTAATTTATTTCATATTTATATATTTATGTTTTTATATATATTTTTTATATTTTATATTTCAAAATCTTTATATACTTATATATTTCTGTGTTTAAGTACATAAATTTAAAATTATTATATACTCTCTTATTTATATACGGTATACATAATTATGTATATATAAATATATGTGTGTGTATATATAAAGGTATATACATACTTATACATTATTATGTGAAAAAAATTTAAATTTAATTCATATTTCTATATTCATGTATACATAGTTATCTGTGTGTTTTCTTTTGGGGTGAACGACACTGTGGGTATTCTCAGAGTGCTCCTATATATTTTACATATAAATATAATGGTGTAACGCCTTTTGTGGGCACAAGATAGGCCCTTTACTGTAAAAAGAACTGCACTTATATAAAGAAAAATAACAGCTGACTTTCTGACACCTTTAGGTAAACATTGATGTGGAAGCGCTTTATCGTTATACCACGAAGATGAATCGCGAATACTAAGGCCTGCCTTTGACCTCAACGACCATAACGTCGCGACCTTTATCATTGCTAAATGGCTGTCGCCAGTGCCGATTCTGCGATCGAGTTTTCACTTATGGTCAAAATACTCGTCGGCATGAGAGAACGGCATGTACGAAGCGTCCTATTCGCGCTAATAAGCATTACGACATCGGTCCTATGCATTTTGTGCAAGGCGGTACATTGAAAGAACACACCGAGATCTGCCAGGATTCGTCTACCGGGAGCCAGCAAGTTTTGCCAGCAATACCTCTTGCTACATCGATGTGTACCGATTCGACAGGCAATCATGATAAGAGAGTTAATGGAAGGCAGTGATAGTGCCGAGGATGGCGATGGCAATTTTTCGATGCACTGACACACCCCTTCAACACATATGCTGTAACAAGCGACGTTAAGAAGGCAGAAGACGCCGATAAGAGAATACTGGCTACCTATTTGCAAAAGACCGGAATGAACTTGTTCATAGACTCGGATATTTGATTGTCCTTCGAAAACGTTGGGATCTCACACATATTACGAGATATCTTCAGTCATTAGTAAACTGAAGAATCGTGGATATACCGCATGATGCAATAAACTGCTTTCATTAGAAATTGTAATTACAAAATAATTATAGATTATTATTTTTAAATAGTTGGTTACCTTTATTTTTGTGTGTCGTATCATTTTTTCCCTAACAACTTTTAAGTTGTGCTATGGGCACTCGATTATTAACCCATTAAGTACCAACGGGCATTTTCATGCCCTCTTCTTTAAAAAATCGCAACAATTTTTGTATTGATTACCAACGATCTGCCGTGCTGTGTTGTGCGTAGGAAAGGTTGGCACTACAAGTTGCAGTATTTGCTGTACCTGCGCTATCTCTCTTCGTCTGATGGAAATACTTTGTACACAAGATGTCTTCCAAGCCAACTCACGCGCCACGAAAACAGTAAGTTTTGGTTACGTAATTTTAATTATTCTGAAATGTATTTATTATTAAATTAAGAGTAGAGTTCTATGACTGCTGGTGAAAAAAAAATATTTTTTAATATTTACATCAATATTGATTTTGTGACATGCTGAACACAAAGTAGGCATCAAAACGCCCCTTAGTGTTAAGTTCCGATATGTGCGATGATACTAATATAAATATTGTATCTCAAAAATAACTCTCACATTTTGCTACCCAGACTAGTAACGTAAATTTTAAGGGCTTACAAACCCCTGGTTAATCACTCCCATGATGCCCATGATGACGGGAAAATATTTCAAGAGATTGTATTATTTTTTACCTATTTCTTTCTATTTTATTCTAAAGGGAAGGATATTATTCTTTTTTTTTGAAAAATATTGAATAAATATAAGAATATATACTAACGGCTTTTATTTAATTTACATATTATTGCTTTCGTTTCTTTCAGGCGGAGATACTTTCCCTTGCGGAAGCTCTGGACTACGTCGAAAATATTTCTGACGATGACGAATTGATCACTGGTCCCGGGTCTGCTGAGGTCACCATCTATCCCCCCCCCCCCGATGATGGAGCATCCGATGACGATTCTGGAGACGAAAGCTGCAACAACCCTGATGTTCTATTACCTAAACAACATAGTGCCATTGCTGAAATCCGTACCGAAGATGAAAACCGAAGAGGAGAGTTTCCTGCGCAGTCAGATGCAGACGAGTAAGATGACAAGTCAGATGAGGAACCTCCAGCAAGAAGGAGATGAGAAATGTCTCATATGGCACAGTGTATTTTCAGGTGGAGTAAAGGAGACCTGCCCGCAGCCCCAAAAATGTCAGGTATGCCACTTATGACTCATTTTGATGCTGCACATCTGTCATCAGAAAATCATCCTTTAGATTTTCTTTGAATTCTTTTGACGGATTAAATTATGGGTGAAATAGTGAAATATTCTGTATTAAATGCTACCCAGAACAATAATCAGAGTTATCCTTTGTCTATTGAAGAAATTTATGTTTTCGTTGGCATTATTTGCCTCAGTGGACATGTCATTCTTCCAT
Organism: Dryococelus australis; assembly: GCA_029891345.1. Lineage (NCBI taxonomy): Eukaryota > Metazoa > Arthropoda > Insecta > Phasmatodea > Phasmatidae > Dryococelus > Dryococelus australis. Next base: position 43,169,463 of record CM056999.1, read on the forward strand.
GTAAAAAAATGTTTTGAGAAACTGCAGACGATGTGCAAAACATCCTTGTTTCAAATGCAATGTTAAGAATAGATTTGAGGAAATCACAAAATTCTTACACTTTTGCAACAATGCGGAACTAGATGACAGGGATAAGATGGGTAAAATCAGACCCCTACGGGATGTGCTCAGAAATAAATTCATTGCAAATGCTCCTGATTAAAAGAATATTTCTGTTGATAAGGCTATGATCCCCTATTTCGATAGACAAGGGTGCAAACAATTTTTGCTATTGAAACCTCTACGGTTTGGCTTCAAGACTTGGGTTATGGCACAAAGATCTGGATATTGCCTTGCTGCAGAATTAAATCAAGATAAAATTCCAATGGTACGAGGCCGAGTGACCAAGGCCTTGGAGAGTCAGTGGTTATAACTTTTTGTGACTCTCTAATGACATCGTTCCCAGGTATTCAATTCTCCTTCTACTTCGACATTTTTTTTTTACCAACACTAAGATCACCTGCTCCTTATCTGAGAAGGGCATGAAGGGAACAGGAACAGCTAAAATAAACAGAATGGGGAAGTGTCATACTGCAGACAAGAAGGTAATGCATAAATGTGAAAGGGGATCTTATGAAGTGTATACTGAGTAAAATAAGGCGATTTCAGCTGTTGCATGGAGGGACAACAATGTTGTATACACGCTATCTAATGAACATGGAGTGCAGCCAGTTCAGTATGCTAACCGGTACAGTTCCAGGGAAAATAAATCATTGCAAGTCACACAGCCAAATGCCATTCACAAATATAACAAGTTCATGGGAGGGGTCGATTTGCTCGACAATAACATTTCCAATTACCGCAATGGTAACTGAGGGAAAAAATTGTATATACCAATTGCATTCTGGCTGTTTGAGGTGTGTACAACTAATGCATGGATGCTTACCGGAAGCAAGAACTGGCACTAGATCAGCTGTGTTTCGGCAGCAATGTGTTAGGGAATTGTTAGGGAAGTATGAACAGGCAGCATTGTGTCCACACCCAATGCGATATTGTGACAGAGCCTCCAAACCGGTACGAACATCCCATGGTGGTCACATCACTTCCACTGGCCACCATCGTCGCACATGTGCACATTACCGAAGAAACAAAACTCCAGTAGCCTGTAGGAAAGGTAATGTAACATTGCAAATTCACTGATTTGAAGATCTCCACAACAAATAAGTAAAATCATGTTTGTATTCAAACTCTATGGACTAACTTGAAGCAATAAACTTGTATTTATATTATATTTATTGAGAATTTTTTTTTTTAATTTCTATTAGACGGCAAAAGCATTTGAATTTTTTATACGTATTATGAGTCCAATAAAGTGACTTTATCTGACTTTTATGTTATTTCAGTAAGCAAAATCCTCAAAAATAATGGAAGAAAATCCTTGTTAGTGTTCGTAAAATACAGTATTTAGACGAGGGTTGCAGCAAGAGAAAATTACATCATCATACAGGCTACCAATAATCTTATGACAAGATTTGAAATTGAAACAGTATGACTTTTGCTCTTCGGGTAATACATGACTGCTTCACTCCCAAGGGGCATTTTGATACCCACCCATTATTTTGTAAACTGCGAGTGAGATCAGAAAACTGACAATTGAGAAAGACATATAAATGGTTATTAACTTATATATGTAAATTTGAACAAAAATCTCGAAAAAAAGTTACGGTCCTTGATGGGTTAACGGAGAGATTTGCACATAGAATAATTATAAAGACTTTAGTACACAAATGCACGGATAGTTGACTGCATAGAAAACATTTATGCTGTCGACACGTATACATTTGGAGATAGTTGGAAGGATTGGGATTGATGGAAGGATTGGGATAGGATTGGGATTGATGGAAGGATTGTGATTGATGGAAGGATTGGAATTGCTGGAAGGATGGGAATTGATAGAAGGGTTGGGAATGATCAAAGGATTGGGGTTGATCGAAGGTTGGGGAGTGATCAAAGGCTTGGGATTGGTCGAAGAATCGAACGATTGACATGTATTGCTGACGATAGCGGAGGGGGATTGCTATGGATTGGGATTGTTCGAAGGATTGAGATTGATCCAAGGATTGGGATCGATCGAATGAATGTCATGGATTGCTGTGTATTGTGGTGTAGGAATGCTTATTATTATTGTGGTTTGCTATGGATTGTGGAGGAGTATTGCAAAGGATTGTTGTGGATTAGTATTGATTGGTGTGTGGATTGGTATGGGTTGGTGTGTGGATTGGTATGGGTTGGTGTGTGGATTGGTGGATGCATTGGCATGGATTGGTGTGTCCATTGGTGTGGATTGCTGATTGTGGTGCTGATTTCAGTCCAGGTTGTGGTTGTTTGGTGTGTGGATGAGGGTGAACTGGTGTGTAGATTAGATTGGATCGGTGTGAGAATTGGTGTGGATTGGTGTGCATTGCTGATTGTGGTGCTGATTGTGGTGATGACTGTGGTTATAATTGTGATACCGATTGATGGAAAGATTGCAAAATTAAGCGAATTATTGTTGAAAAAAAGTATTTAATTTTTTTTTGTAATTTTTGGGTTTTTATAAAAAAAATTTAAAATTTATATTTGGGTTTAATGTTATCCAAGGTTACGGGCACTGGATCAAACTCACAGATGTGAGGTCAAGGTGAATTCCACCCAGATCTTACATATTGGTCTGAGTTATCAGTGCTATCTAGATGTTGAAAATGTAAACAAATGACTAACGAAAAAACAAAAGCGGCGGGCGGATTGCATACGACAGAGTGAGCACAGGGTGAAGGAGTTAGAGGAGAGGGAATTTTACTTCATTGTGATTGACTAAGGGAGGGGTCAGACGTCTGCTGTATGTGATACTGTGGCGGACCTCTGGAAATGTAGGTGTTTAAATAAAATTTTAAATACTAATATTGAATAATATTAGAAACACTTTAAAATAAATTTTATATAAATTTTCGAAGTTACCAATTTTTTAAATTTTTTTTTGAGTATTTTTGGGTTCAATGTCAAAGATCACATTTAAGGTCACTTCAATTCAATATGGTGGTTGGGCGACATCATAATATGGCATCCGAAATACCGGAATGACGTAGCATGAAGCCGTCTTTGGCTGCGGGCCTCGTTGTTTCCAAACATTCAAAATTTGAACTTTTAGATTTTTAATTCCTTGTTAATGATCTTGGGTCAAGGTTGTTATGTCTTGAGTTTTGAGTCTTGAGTCTTGGGTAAAGGGTCTTGAGTCTGGAGTCTTGACTTTCGAGTCTTGGCTCATGGGTCTGGAGTCTTGAGTCAAGGGTCTTGAGTACTGAGTCTTATGCCTTGCGTCAAGGGTATCGAGTCTTGCATGAAGGGTCTTGTGTTAAGGGTATTGAGTCTTGAGTCAAGGGTTTTAAGCCAAGTATTTTGAGTCAAGTGAATTGAGTTTTGAGTCTGAGTCTTTTATAAAGGGTCTTGAGTCAAGTATCAAAAGTTATTTTGGAATTTTTGGGAATTTTTTTGTATTTATACATATTTTTTATAATTTTTAAAATATTTTAATACATTTTTTAAATTTTGTTTATTGGTAGGTTTGAAGGTCACCGGGTAAATGTCACAGGTGAAGGTCTAAGTCACCGACATCCAACATGGACAATTTGGCTGCCAGGCGATCGGAATGACAGAGCATGAACAGCTCCGACGCTCTGATCCCCTATCCTCTTGCCTCATATCGGCCATTATAATTCTACTAACATGTTTTATATTACATTATAATACAAATTTCCTTCGTTAGCAGGTACTAAGAAAAGCTGGCCGATGAATAAAGAATGTCTCGAAACATAATTATTTTCTGAGTACTAAGACAAAAACATTTGAATGTGATTTATACTAGTGTCATATTATAACTAAATGTCACAATCACGAAAATACTATCCAAGCGTAATAACGTTAACTTCCTGAAGTCATTTGTATAATGCGTTGAGAATGAAGTCGGTAACCAACAAATTGTTGAATAAACCAGGCTAGTCTAATTATCATCTCCTTCCAACCTGTAGCTTAAAACGTTTAGCTGAAAGAAAATTATTTATATGGCACTGGCTTCGAGAAGAAAATCACAATAACGACCTACACTATACCTAAAGTTGGTACTACTAAAAGGCACTTGTCTTACGGACACTAGAACTAAACTGTATTTATATTAAACTCGAAAGTGTACTTATTCAAGCCACCAGTTTATACAGCAGATAGAAAAGTTGTCATTTAGTGCGTGCATGGATCAAAATTACAATTTACAAGGTTATATTAATTAGGATGGCTTCAGAAAGCTGAGTTTGGTATGGGATGTGTATATTTTTATTGGGTTCTGAGAAAAAAATTCTTTTTTTTTTCTGAAGTGTAGTTCGGTTGGATTTTGTTAATCATAACATTTTAGGTTTCTTTGAGATACCGGTGTGTTATGTGAGGTACGCTATGTTCGAAGATGTGTAATTTAAACCGTATCAGGCTACATTACGATCATTACTAATTCAAATCTGCATTAGGGCTACAGGCATTTCCTTCTGTGGTCTCTATTGCAAGGTCGCAATGGCGTTATCTCTCAACCATATACTTTTAATGTTAAAATTTTGTCTGAGTTTACCTTTATATATAGTTTATAGGAAGTAGCTTATCCGTTCCCTTGATTGAAGAAAACATCAAACAAATGGTGTTAATAAAACGAAGTGACAATTGATATTGGTTAGGATTTTTGAAGTCAGAGAAATAGTTACTTGAATTAACATAATGTCTGTTTGAAAAAACAGTGTTTATTTGAGTTGATGTTAACACATATTATACCTTTTTAATAAAACGTAATGAATAATAATATACTTATTTGGTTCTTCCGCACAAAAAATAAATACTTAAACTGATTGAGTTCCGTTGTAAGGAATGCAATATATCTATCAAAATGTTAGATCTTGGAACTCTTTCGTGACTGGGTGGCACTAAACGAAATTATTTAATGTAAAAAATGTCTCTCAGTTATAAGCGAATAAGGTTATCCCAGTATTTGTTAAGTGACGTAAAGTAAATTTAAACCCTGATATGTTCAAAATAGTACATCAGATGAAATCAATTCAGACAAATATGAGTGTATTTTTAAAGAACTATAGAGTATAAACTGTTGATTACTTCTCTGCCACAAAGTGGATCATTATTGTTAATACGTTATTCATTTTAAATAGAAGATCACTACTAGTCGTATAGACTCTATTCGTATACAGAAAAAACCAAATTATTTGCTCTTACACCCATGTTTGGGCTGATATTTGTAAGCTATTCACACTTAGCTGGTACCATAATGATTCAAATAACTTACTGTCGTCTTTTTAATAAACAAAAATATACCAATATAGCTAATAAGCCTACTTTCCCCAACATACATATTCAAACAGTTTTCATGTGTTATTCAACGCCGTATATAAAACTAGTGTGCTAGATTGCTCAGCAAAGGAAATTTTCGATAAGATTTTATAATAATATGGCGAGTATTTTCGGATATGTAAGTCTATAACACTATATCAATAGCGGACAATTAATAAAGTTATTTTGTGTTTAAAAAAAGTTTACACTGTATGTACGTCAGGCCCTGGGGGCCGGGTTGGAGCTGGGCAATTGACCGGGAAATCAGCCTGTATTGGGCGTAAGACGACGGTAGTTGTGGCGAAAATGAACTTTCCGCAGGGAAGTGTAGAGATTAGGCACTCGCCGAAGTCTGGTTAGATAGTCGTGACTACGGGAATGACTATCCTCTTTCGTCCATCCTCTGGTGGTGACCCGTGTGGGTGATGAAGCCAGCCTGTAACGGGTGTAAGGGCAGATCGACGTGAAGGACACTGCATCTCTCAGGACCACGAGGACACACAGTGCTTGGTCTGGTGATGGACTCTTGTCCCAGCTGACCAGTACTGGTGGGACCTTCTCGACTCCTAGCCAGGGAAGGGATCGCTCCTTTAGTTATCACACGATCAAGATACAGTCTCTGAAAAGGGGCAGTGATGCAAATATATAGCCCATCTCCACCTCTGGTCTGGGCTGGAAACACGGTGCTGCACCATGGCTGACAGAGTGAGGAAAACTACAGGCTAGTGGCGGCCCCTTCAGTGCACTACCGATCGGATATGGCGAGGTCATGTGTAGCTTACAGAGGCTGCATGTGTCCCTTGCCCGATTGCACTGACGCAAGCTGGGACTTGCAATGGTATGCAGATCTCGAAGTGGCGTAGCTCTGCAGAAGGGTCTGTCTGGTGTCATGGAGTTGTCGAGCCGCTCTGGGTGAAAACAGTGAGCATGGTGTAGTCGCTGGGACCCATGGGGTTGGTGTGAATCCCATTCTTTGGCCAAGCCGATCGCGGATCGGACTCTGGGTGGCTTGGGTAGAATATTCTGCTTAAGAAGAGGCCTGAAGGTGGGTATTTGCCTGGAGGGCCATTAGCAGTGTTCAGAAAGCCGAATGAAGATGTCGGTGGTGGCACATGCGGCCTCAGTACTCTGGGAAAGAAAGTGAGTGGGACCCGTGATTATCTCTCGGGAGAATAAAAGTGGCATATCGTCTTTGCTGGTGGTGGTTTTGAAGAGGTTATGCTCGCTAATGAAGGTACGGCGGTCTTGTCCGCCTAGTAAGAGTGCCCGTTCAATCCTGTATGTTGCTGTTGACATGTGAGCCGCTATCCACACCAAACCCCCGCGATTGTAAAGAGCGCGATCTCCTTCTATCGGATTGCATTCAAATGCAGCCGATTAAAACACTTTTAGTGCCCAATAAGTTTGGCGACGGACAAAGATTGGGATACCTGGCCGGTACGGCACAGCAGAATGCTCCGAAGCTAATTAACGAAAAGGTGACAAGATGTGACACTTAGAATGTTTGTGTAATTACTTGGGTGGGACTGCTGTGCGTACTGTTAGGTTATAATGCTCAGAAAGTTGACTTCTGCACTAAGCTTCGGGAACAAGAATAGGAGACCAGTCAATAAACCAGCAAGCTATACTCAGTTCAGAAAACCTGTATGTGCGTCATCCCAACAATATTAATTTAAATAGTTAAATGGTATACGGCATATAATACCATAAGAATTACAGGGACGCTATTTAAAAATAAGATACAAATCTATAAAAAAAAAAATAATAATGTTACTTTCAATAGTATTGTTTGCATGCAATGTCGCAATCGCCTGAGGTATTATTTTCAGCCTAATTTCCTTGGAAAGATAGACTTATGAAATCACCCGAATGTCTGTCTGGGTGTAGGGGAAAGTCGCCTATATTGGACCGGCGTCTAAATAGGACCACAGCAGTATCTCGCGAGTTTGTGGAAAGAGGTGGCATCTGCCAGCAGAACTGTGAACCACTAGCTCAAGAAACGACGCCGTCCCTTCGTGAGCATTGAAATGGAAGTGGTTTGTGACGTGTGGTCGTAAACGTATTTCCGGTAACTTTAATGTTATATTTTGTGTGTGGCTCTAAGCGAAAACTACTACTTCAGGTAATTTATATATATGCATATACATGTGTGTGTGATTGTTATATATATATATAAAGTACAATAGGCATGTTTCCTTTAAATATACAAAACAAGCGAAAATAGTTTCTACAATTTGTGTTCAGCGAACCAACCTTTAAAAATGGCGGAGTTTCCTAATTTGAACCACTTCTAGTTGCCTTAATTGGACTGGTCCAATTAAGGAAACTCGTTGTGCAGTTTTGATTTTTCTTTAACTTAGTTTTTGTTTTAAAGCCTAATTGGTGTCAAGGAGGAGTTGAGGAGCAGTATATTGCTACAAATATGCCTAGCTACTTATATTTACTACTGATTTATATTTCAGTCAGTTTTCATTATTTTTAGTCAGAATAATATGCAGAATGAGTATTAGTTATTGCACAGGGTCATTTCTTTATCTCCGGATGACTTCACGTGGAAAATACTCAAAATTAAGTACTGATGAACTGAGCATGGCAGTTTCTGCACATCTAAGTGGTGATAATGGTTTGATTGCATGTGCTCGGATGTACAATATTCCTAAGGATACTTTAAAATAACGCGCAGAAAAAAAAAACTAAATTTCAAAATAGGGATATAAAGCAGCTAGGTAAGGTTAACAGTATTCTCAGAAGAAATAGAGAAACAACTTGCACTACATATCTTGAGATTTGAAGATATTATGTTTGGAATAACTATCACAGATATTAGGAAACTAGCTTAGGATCTTGCAGAGAGAAACAGCATACAACACAACTTCAACAACACCACGAAAATGGCAGGTAATAAGAGGTTCTATGCCTTCATGAAACGCCATCCGGAATTGTTGATACGGCAGCCAAAATCTACATCGAGAGCACGAGCGAATAGTTTCAGTAGAGAGAGAGAGAGAGCGTAGAATCATTTTTGCCATTTAGGAAGGAAGCTATTGTCTTGGATGCTACAGGAATTTATAACATTGATGAGAGTGTATTTTTTACAGTACAGAAAAAGTCGCGAAAAATTGTAGGATACAAAGAAAGAAAACAGATTGACGCACTTTCAAGTGGTGAGTGGGGAATCAACACTATAGTGGTTTGTTGTGTCAGCGCTGCTGGACACTACATTCCACCAATATTAATTTTCAAAAGACTGATGATGACAGCCTCTCGCAATCCTCCTCCACATTACATTGCAACCCATGTCAATCCTTCGACCAAAATTTTGCTGCTTCCGATATTTTATATCAAAATTGTTCAGAGTAATGAATAACACGGATTGCATTAAAGTTTGTAGCAAAAGAGTAAGAGACATATAACTTCTAGGACATAATTTTCCAAAAATTTGGAAACAATTATATTTTTTAGAAGCTTATCCTCTGACCTTAAACGTTTCCATAATAGTTTGGTGTGCTCATAAAATGAAAAAGACAACTCACATTACACGCAAAAAAAAAAAAGAGAGAAAAAAAAAGAGCTGGAAATGGAACTACATTACTTACTGCCATTTACAAAATCGCTCACGTTAAGAGTGGGATGGACCCCGTGGGAATCTCCTGTCCACTGTCAAGAAGCTGAACAGCGATACGGGCGACCCTAACACGCACGCCTAGTGCCTCATCGCTCCTACGCGCAAGGCGTGCAGTGCTTCCGTCATAACGCTGTACTGTGCAAATTAAATCTGTAACAGTGGAGTTTCATTACATGCGATGAAAGACCACAGATTAAACTACGCCCGTATCTTTGTACTTTTCTCTTGCCGCTTAAGGAAACTGCATGGGCAAGCTTTAAAAATGCGATATTTGACCATTTTCACAATTTTTTCCCAAGAATACACTTGAAATGACAAAAGCAAAAATACATAAATAGGGACATAGATAATTGTTTATTTTTTCCGGCAAAAATTGGTATTCGCATAATATTTATTTACCGAGATACGCGTATTCGCGCAAACAACTATTTCACAAAAAATGCAGGGGTCTATCCCACTCTTAAATATTCATCACAACATATTGTATGTCTTTAAGTACACTCATTTTTGTCGGAAAACAGTCATTAAAAGAAAGTGGTACTACCTCAGTGAGTACAAAACTACTTCATACAAGATTCCCAGACTTGGGTACAGTGCAGGCCTGAAGAAACCCATCCTGCAATGTACAGTTCCCTGACGTCTCAAGTTTACGAGGGGCTGAGAATTCCGCAGCCCATTTTCTTTTTTGAGCGCAAACTTTATTAATATTAAAGTCTACTCGGCATTTCACGATACTATTGCAATTTTATGGAGGGTTAGCAAATTCGTTAACTATGTTCGAACTATGTCCCTGCTCATATTGCACAAAATTTTTTTTACGTAAAATTAAACAAGAGCATCAATTGCTACGATGAGTTGGTAAGGGAATAGTGATATAAAAGTCAAATACACCATCATAATATGATTCCGACTCATATTTTAGTTACATACATCGTTATAGGAGTCAGAAGATAAACAAGTGTTAGGAAATGACTTCTGCCTTGAGCAAAATCGGCATCGCATCTACTGGAATCAAATACGCAAATTTCGTACAGTAATTTGTGTAACTTTAATTTTGCACAAAGTAAACAAAATCGAGCAATTCCTATTTATATGAGATTTTTGCAGCTTTTAAATTTTCAAGGCAACTTCGAATTTAATCAGACGACGTTTCTAGCGGTTAAAAATCTAAGGAAATGTCAGGAGTTCTGCAAGAAATTTGTGTAAATGGAAGGAGAAATAACTGCCTTCAACCCTTTCCTTAAGCCCGCTGCAGGGAATAGGTTGAAGTTTTATTCACACTTCCTGCTTAGAGATAATTAAACTTAACTTCCGTTTAGTAAGGCAGGGTGTTATTAAGCTCGCCGGATTTAACTACATAAGCTTAACCTGTACTTCACTCCGTCAGAAGCAGTGGATTATAATAACCTAACTCCAGAAACTGCGGTACGTTACGTAATCTCTCGACGAAGCTCTTCATTTCCCTGCGCAAAATCCAAGAACTTTCGGTAAAATAATTGTAAAAATACCACGAAATTCTTCTACATCCTCTTGCAACTTATTTTAATTATGTAAATTTTTTTCTTCTACGTTTCATACCCAATGGAGCCTTCAAGTAGCACCAAGAGATTTTTGTACCACTACCTCAGGATCTTAATCTTGCAATCGAAGGTGGATAAGGGAAAATAACTTTTAATTAAGTAATTTTTAAAATTAAATCTGTAGTACTGTAAACCTTCAATTACAAATCTAAAACATGGGTACTTCAAAATGTCAAAATCGAAATTCTTATTTTACTTATAATAAAATGTAAATAACATACTGCAAATCAGTGAAAGTTGTAGGTGGCTGCCTTATATCTCTTGGAAGGATACAAAATTTAGAAGAATAAGTTAAAGTGAATAGAAAAATAGTGTAAAAATATAATGACATAGCTTATAATACTGTAAAAACGAAACATGAAAAAAATTCCATGTTCACAGAAATATGTTTCTCACGTATATTTAGGTAAAATGTTAATTTATCGCATAACCCAGGTCGTGGACATAACATTTCACGTCAGTAAATTCTATGTCATATTGAAATAGGATATGAACACTCTTTCTGACAATATCTCAATTGCTATGAGCTTTACATGAAGTACTTTCTTGTCCGTAAGCTTTGGCCATGTGTTCTTACCGATAAGCTACATAGGACTAACTTAAGAAGGGCTCATTTGAAACACCCTCAGAAACGTAGGAAATTTTTGCGTGTGGTTGGAATGAAGTATTTCAGACTGACAGGATGGGTTTAGCTCACTAACGCGTGCGTTTCTGCGTGTACCGTGAAAGTTAAAGATGCTCGTCTATACATATCACTACGATAAACTCAACACGACTAGCAAAGGGTGCCAATTTAAAAATGTTCTTTCACACTTTCTACTTTAAGCTTGTCCCTCTTCAAGTAATTCTCTGGTGTGACTATTAAATTACGAATTTTAAAATAAGTTATTAGGAAGGTGTGATAGTCTACTAAGGGAAACATAACAGGTTTTGCGCAAGCAGGTTGTCGTTAGTTTGAGCAAATAGCAGAAAAACTCGAACGAAATTTTATAATTTTATATTGCTGTAAACAGCAACGAACGGCAATAAATTAAAAAATAATTACATTACTTCTTTAACAAATATGATCGTGCAATATTTGTTATATATATATATAACTATGTGACTTTTTAGAATAATTTAAAGCCATAATAAAATGCCTAGATATCGACGAAAATGGCTTTAAATGAAATGACTAAACACAAAGTACTAAAAAATGTTCCAAGAAATAACTCGCTATTGAGAGTGATGGATAACTTCTCAATGCGAGAATCTTTTATAGTAACCAGATTAGCAACTTGAAAAAAATAACTTTTGGGATGTAATACAACGCAGATACAGACGTTGAAATGAAAGTGATTCAAAGAATTAATGTTGCCAAAATATTTCGTTATTCGTCTACTGAAAATTACTGAGAATATTGTGACACTGCTCTACAGTCTGGTAAGCTTAAATGGGCTGCTCGTTAGGACTTGGAGTGCGAAGGAAAGCATAACAGATTCATACGTTACCGTTAGTTAGGTGCAGACTGCTCTTGCTGGGAGATTGGATCGCGTAGCGTAAATAATATGTAAATCGCCACGGCTACAAACAGGGATAACTATAAGAAATACCAACACACTACTGAAAACAGAAAGCAGCCGAAACGTTCCTTAAAAATGGAATATTTAATTTTAAATAATTTCAAAAGAAATTTTTTAAAATAAAAATTGAAAATTGTTTTCAGAAGAAAAATCATACTTATTTCTAAGGCTCTAAATTACAATCGAAAATGTGAAAGCGAATATTTACTTAGTGGCCCAACACTAGGCCCTATCGTGAATGGAATAATAAGTTTGGTTTAGGCCTGGTAAAATAAATTAAGCTTTGAAAAATAATTAAAACGTTTCTTCTCCAAACTAGCTCGTGGAAGTGCATTAAACCTATGCCATGGTATCCGTGGTTTAAATTTTGTAGGAAAAATTCAACTTAAGTTCAAGATGGCGTTTAGAAAATGATCGGAAAAAATTAGATGGCGTCTCTTCTTAGCTGAAACAAAATTAATGTGTCGAAATCTGGAAGCTTTGGACGGTCTAGTGAATTTTGGAATAGATCAGAGAGATTTAGGCGGGTCTTGAGAGCCGATGAGGGTGAAGTGAGATGAGTACGGAGCATCGCCGAAATGCAATGGCGAGGAAAACGGAAGCTTCCCGAGAAAACCCGCCGACCAGCGGCGTCGTACGGCACGATTCCCTCATGCGAGAATTCCGGGAGGAATTGAGCCCGGTTCGCCTAGGAGTGAGGCGAGTGGTCTGACCACCACACCACCGCGGCCCCTTGTAGATCTCGTTCTCGGTGGAGGTGTTCCCCTGGATGCTGCGGGATATCGGCTTAGAGGCTTCCCTGAAATAGGCTCTCGGTCCAATAGTGCAACGTACAATCTCAATCACTTTAAAACTACCACTTAGTAAAGGCTGTTCACAGTATAATGAGCAGTTTTGTAATCAATGTTAGAAAACAGCCACTGCTCCTACCTGAGTATATGTTTTAACGGGCGCACTGAGTAACATACGTCCAGTAAAGTTGGCAACGAATGGAGGGAAAGTAGTTCCATGTCTAAAGTCGAATTATAAGTGTTAGGCAACCATTTGTGGTAACTTAAATTATTCCTTTCACTTTCTGTTTCTTTTTTGATGCGTCTAAGCAAAATTGGCAGATTTGTAACACATTAACTTTTCTGATAATTTCGCAGTTTCACTTGACCGACGCGTGAGTGACGTGACGAGGCCCGCAGCAGTGTTAGTTTTACATAGCGCGCAATAATACACGCCGTGCATACAAGTATACCTTGAGCAGGGCTTTCAAAAGTGCTCAGTTTAGCGTGAACAGCCTATAATTATTTGCAAAGTAACGCACTTGGCGACGAGAAGCCTGCTTCTCTCTATAACTTGCCATCTGACGCGTCTTCGTCTCCAATCCAGGCCGCAGGTTTACAGGCGCGAACTCGGTTAAGTATGAAATGAAATATTCTTTTAACGCCCTACGGGCTGAACCCAAGCGGGCCAGCGTCCTGCCGTCGAGGACCAAGATGATTTAAACTCTTGACGTATTGTCACTACACTAACGAATGCCGAGAGCATTGGTGGCAAAATTGATCATCGCGCCACTCAATTGCGATAGCAAACAATCAATAACGTTTTAAACAATACAGCAATTAAACGAACAGGAAATACATAAATATGTTGCAAAATTGATCATCGCGCCACTCAATTGCGATAGCAAACTATCAATAACGTTTTAAACAATACAGCAATTAAACGAACAGGAAATACATAAATATGTTGCAAAATTGATCATCGCGCCACTCAATTGCGATAGCAAACAATCAATAACGTTTTAAACGATACAGCAATTAAACGAGCAGGAAAGACATAAATATGTTGCAAAATTGATCATCACGCCACTCAATTGCGATAGCAAACTATCAATAACGTTTTAAACAATACAACAACTAAACGAACAGGAAAGACTTATAAATAAGTTGCAAAATAAAAATAATCTGAAGAACATATGAGCAGTAATCAGCACAATAAATAAAATAATAACTGCCTCAATCGGAAATAACTCACGAGAAAATAATTTTTATATAAAGGCTTAAACTCACGACGTTATAGAGATTTGCTTCGTATTCAGTATATAAAAAAAAAGTGAAAGGAGGGGGTATAAAGGTTTCACGTCGATAATAAAACATTTAAGCACACACTCGAACACTACTTGTTCAAAACAACGCCTTTTTTTTTTTTTTTTCAAGAGAGCGCTGACAGCATTGCGCATGAGATCTGCTTCGTGCCATTTACGGTAGTGCAGTTACAGGGGATAATTTTTATTAAGAAAACTATTTCGCAGTTAATAAGGCCTATTGACACAATTTACTCCAGTAGCGATTATTACACTTTATGACCACCTGAAACTGGCGAAAAAAAAAAAAAAAAGGCTCATAAACGGTACGTTCTGGCTTCAAAATTAATTTTAAGGTGTAAAATATGTTGTCATTCACGACGATTAAGTAGTAGCAATTGCTGTTTCGTTAGGAAAAAAGAAGTGAGGTCTTCGAAACGGTGTTAGTGCGAACCCAACATCTGACATGACCAAACATTTTTTTTTCATGTAATAGGCGCGAGGTTAAATTAATTCGTTATAAATTAAAACACTATAACTTGGCAATTTACGATTCTTGAGTATTACACTGGATGACAAGAACATAGCTTCCAGAAAGTGCACTGTTTCGTTATTTAATGGTATAGAATGTTAACGGTAACTTTTGAAAGCACTGCTTAAGATCTGCTTGAATGCGTGTTGTGTATTATTTCACATTATGTAAAGTTAACATTGCTATGAGCCTCATCACTTTATTCATGTGTAGATCAAGTAAAACTGCGAAATAATTAAAAAAAAAAAAAAGTAGATATTTTATAAATCTGCTCATATTTTTCGCTTCTATGCATAGAAAACATAAAACGAACGAAAATATTTAATTTGTTACAAATGGTTTCCTAACATTTTTTATTCTACGATAAAATATGGAATTGCTTTCCCTCCATCGTTACCAACTTTACTGGGCACATGTCACTTAGAGCGCCCGTTTAAACATATGCAGGTAGGAGAAGTAACTTTTTTTTCTAAGGTTGATCTTAAAAATGAGCACTCTATCGTGAACAGCCTCTAAGGAAATGATGCGATGCGATTGTTGGAACACGTGCGTGAAGCTGGGGGGAATTCATTTTCTCGAGCATGTGGGAGTGGTAGCACTTGCAGGGTGGTCAGCTGTCTCGGAGCAACGCACTTCACAAGCCTCTCTTTGTGTCCAGGACCCCCTGCTTATCGCTAAACTACTGGAATTCCATCTGCTCGCCTCATTTACAGCTGAAGACTTCCTGGCCTGGAAAAACCTTTTGCAGAACTGCTCTTAAAAAAACCAAGCGCCCTCGCCCAACGCGCCATGAAAATCTCGCGTTGTTGCTCCCGAGTGAAAACTGCTCCCAGTTTTTTTTTTTTCCTTTTCCTTTGTCGGAAGTTCGCGTTGAGATCCTCCTCGCTTTCATGTTATCAGGTATAAGTCCGCAGGCCACAGAAGTACAGTGGTTTCCAACAAAATTTCTCAGTGTTGTCGAAATAAAATGAAATATTCCATAGTATTTGCTTTAAAAAGGCAAATTATATATGATAAATAAGGCAGAAGTACAGGAGTTCAATTTTTAAGTTCTATACCTCAGCAAGTTTATGAAATATGGATATCGCCAAGAATTTATGCACCTGATCGTGTTCGTTTATTTCTCTGTAATTCTAAATATCGAGCACTTCAAAGCTATTTTCATTTTTCTCTTCTCCTTCATGCATTTCCTTTCATGATTCTTCACTGCAAGCAATGTTACGCAGTATGTTATACAAAGAGGATGATTGCCTCTCCTTCATAGCTCATTATCCACAGCGTGTACCAATGTCGTACTTTATGGAAACAACTGAAATGTTTCATTAATCGTTTGTTTAAAGAAGTATGGAAATTGGAACGGTTCGATTTGCCACGGTACTTTAAGCTGAAAGAAACATCGATGACCATCCAAGCCATTCCACAATAGTACGTTCAACTCGGGGGAACACCACCTGCGGAAAACGATAGATTCTGAACTGAACCAGTAAGAATATAACTGTTTAAATCAGTGAGCAGCACCTGACTTATTCAACGGTCACTCCAATCTATTTAACTGATGAATTAGTGAACAAATGCCAGTTATCCTTCACTTACTGATTCAGTGACATTTCCCACTGATTATTCAACCATTACATTCGATGTTTTTTTTTTTAAACTAACAGAATTCGTTAAATGTAATTTTTTAAAAGTGAGTTCCATGTATTACATCATCCTACGAGGCAACATGAACATTCGGTGCTGCATTTGGTTTTAACTCCTTCCATTTCGTTTACGCGTAATCATTGTAGCACTCAGTTTGAAGGTCGAAACAGCATTCGGTACGGTAAGTGAATGCATTCGTACATTCTATTTGTTTAAGCAAACCTGAAGTTACCAATTAAATTGAAAAAGAGAACACAGAGCATACGATGTAAAGCTACATCTATCGATGAACGATTATAATATGAATATTTTCACGCTTGCGATGAATGTTGGCGTGTTAACACTATTGGCACGGTAACCTTCTTGGAACGGGATACTGTGGGTTCGAGTCCTAGACACGGCGTTTTTTTTCCCCCTTTTTAAAATTAGGTTAAATTGGAAAATATAAACAGCGACTATCGGAAATATGTTTATTCTTCGTATCGATTTGGCTAAATTCAATAAAAATAATATTTATTCGCCTCCCGCTGTTGGCTGTCACTTATTCAATCAGTTAATTCGTTTCACTAAACAATCACTGGTTTTCCACCGATTCTATGTGGAGCCATTTTCGCTTATTCGAGTAGTTGAATTGCAATGTGATATCAGTGTTTTTTTCACCAATCCAAATTTAGCGTGTACACGCCCTATATCTATGCCAACTTGCACCAATAACTTTCCTACACCAAGATCCTAGAATCCTGGTTACTATAATATCTTTAGTTGGATCCAAGTTTCAGCGTTAAATAGATGTACCACCGCTACTGGCCGAGTTTAGATCATAATTTTAATGATCTCATTTTGTGACGTCGTTATGTATCTGTTTGTTTATAAGTGTAGAACAAAATTAAAAAGTTCGTTTGGGTATCAATAATAGTATTTCTTTAGTGGGATAATCTGGTTGAATGCGTTGCAAAAATAGCCAGACAATTATATCGTAACAAAAACCAACTTTGGAACATTAGCATTTCAAAAAATGTGCACACGACTAAGGATATGCAAAATAGCTTACAATGTTAGCAAGAAAATTTGTGCATTCGTTGTACACGACAGTTTCCAATACCGTTTCCATGTTTCGTCGGAAGCGCGGTGTCTTACCCCACTTGTTTGTTAATTTTAACACCGATATTCTGAAGCAGATAATGGGTAATGATCCATGCGTTGCAATTTTTTTTTTGTTACTGTTTTAAGTAATTTCAATGCGGTGTGCGAATTTTAATTTTTTTTTTTTTTCAGTGTATGTAACACTGTTTTATATTTCCGAAAATATTAAAGCATATTTCTATCCGCCGGCTTATTTCAGAATGTTTATTTGTTTTGCAAAGCTTGTTTCTTTGTTAATACATTGGAAATAGCTGCACCAATATACTTTGGTAATCGATTAAATTATTCGTATCAGACATAAAACAGTTAACAACTGGGAATTATCGGCGAAATCTTCTCATCCCACGAGCAAACAACCTTCGCCGTAAGCTCAATTTCGGAGTGGCTCGTGCATAAAAGAGGACGTTGTTTGCTATTCTGATTGGCTATTCCAGTTTTCCGTCATGTCTGTTTGGGAAGATAAGCGTAAATATCGTTATCTCCGTACAAAATATAAACACTTTTAAAATCAAATACATACATCACATTTCAAAACTCATATCATAGATATCCGCATTTATGTATCACTACTGTAAGCACGCAAATTGAAACTACTCATGCGATTTAATTATAATCAGTATTTTTCTGGTAAATAAATATATTTCACTTTGACTTCGCCACTTCTCTGTTTAAGTTTCATGTCTTTGAACCTCTTTATTCGGAGGTTCGTAATGAAGTTCATCTCGATCTTCAGTCAAGTGCCACACTCGAATGGTGCGACAGTATTCTGTGATGATTTTAGATCAAGTAAGAAAATGGTCTCGGCTGAAGCAGTGAACTCCAATGACACAACAGGCCATTAGTAACAGGAAGTGCGAGAAAGCGGATAAATGTCCATATTATTCAAGGGTCCAATTTAAGCAGTCTGCAAATCAGTCAGTGTAAGTTATGGTGAGATAATTGTATCGTCGACGTAGTACCCTGCGAGTCGTGTGATACTGGTCTATGAATCATGGTATGCGTTAGGTGCTCCTACATGGTTAGCGAAGAGTGTTATAGGATGTTCACGTTAAAACCAGTACTTTTGAAAACCCTGCTTAAGATTAACTTCGATGCATGTTGTGTGTTCTTCCGTCTTATGAAAAATTACCATTGCCATGGGCCTCGTCACTTGATTCGTGCGTCGGTCAAGTTGAAAGTGTAAAATAATTGTAAAATAAATATTTTACAAATCTGCATTTTTTTACCATTTGATACATTGAAAAACTAGGAAGCGAAAGATATAATTTAAATTATTACAAATGGTTGGTTACCTTACACTTATTATTCGACGTTAAGATATGGAATTACTCTTCATCCATCGTTACCAATATTACTGGGTGCATGTCACTCAGTGCACCCGTTAAAATATACGCAGACAGGGGCAGTTATATTTTCCTAAGGTTGATTTCAAAAGTGCTCACTTTATCGTGAACAGCTTTTACCAGCCTGGAGGAATGAGTAAGACTGTGGAGAGGGAAATGAGAGACTGATCGCTATATAATGTAGTGAAGTAACTGACATTTTGTATGTGCTATTAAGTCGATTGTTGTGCAGAGCAGCGAGGAATTGTAAGTTGTTCTTTTATCGTGCCATTGGAAATTTTCACCTTTAAATTAAGTTTTATGAAAATTATATGAAATAGGTTGTACTGTGTTGATTTGTTTGAGAACCTAGCTACGCAGCTGCTAACGAAATAGGTTGTACTGTGGTGATTTGTTTGAGAACCTAGCTACGCAGCTTCTAACGAAATAGGTTGTACTGTGTTGATTTGTTTGAGAACCTAGCTACGCAGCTGCTAACGAAATAGGTTGTACTGTGTTGATTTGTTTGAGAACCTAGCTACCCAGCTGCTAACGAAATAGGTTGTACTGTGTTGATTTGTTTGAGAACCTAGCTACGCAGCTGCTAACGAAATAGGTTGTACTGTGTTGATTTGTTTGAGAACCTAGCTACGCAGCTGCTAACGAAATAGGTTGTACTGTGTTGATTTGTTTGAGAACCTAGCTACGCAGCTGCTAACGAAATAGGTTGTACTGTGTTGATTTGTTTGAGAACCTAGCTACGCAGCTGCTAACGAAATAGGTTGTACTGTGTTGATTTGTTTGAGAACCTAGCTACGCAGCTGCTAACGAAATAGGCTGTACTGTGTTGATTTGTTTGAGAACCTAGCTACGCAGCTGCTAACGAAATAGGTTGTACTGTGTTGATTTGTTTGAGAACCTAGCTACGCAGCTGCTAACGAAATGGGTGCATATTTAGCTATGTCTGTATTGACCCAGTGTTAGAAAACATTTCAACCAATGTTGTCAAAAAAAAACAAAAACCAATACGCGTTTCTTTGTGTGCACTTCGATTGCTCGTCCTGAAGTAAAAAGAAAACGTTTTAATTGCGTTTTCATTTTCTGTTTTCGTCTTATGCCGACGATAATAGGATTATATGTTTCATTCCGACGGACGTATTTTGGCACTTGTCAAATTTGCGTTCTAGGAAAATCGTTATTTTTACACATCTTGGAAATTAAATATTTACGAACATAGGAGAAACCCAGTGAATGTATCTACTACGCTGTGTTTTAAAATTTGAAGTCCTAGAAGTAAAGGAATTTTTATTTTTCTACGTTAACAATAATATATTTAATTCAATGTGTTTCAGTGTGCAGCTCCCTGTGATTATGTAATCTGTCTTTAAACAAGATTTGAAAATTATAACATAATGTTATGTCAGTGATTTTCCTTAGTAAAAAAAAATTGTGAATGACTTATATAGTACCACCATCGCTACGCGCCTATTAATTACGGCATGTTTTTTTTTTTTTTCGTAATGAAACAATTCCTCAAATTCTTTTCCAGGAAAGCAGGTTGATCACGCATGCATGTTTTAGTGCGCAAGGCGATCAAAGACAACATCCACACCACGTGTTTGTTGCAAGTATGTAATGACATAATCTACATCATGTGATAATACTGAAAAAACCGTGCAACTTTAGAACGAGTGTTACATGAGCGAAATTTACAGCGGAAAACAACTGACTTTTATCCTTGAAGATCAGTTACCACATATGCAGTATTTTTCCAACATCTATCTTATGATATTTCATACGAATTCGTAAAGTGAACAATTAATTTTAATACTGAAAATCAGTAAGATTTTGAATCAGAATGACGAGGGGATGAATTCTTGTCGTTTAAAGATTTGTGTGCCTATATATTACATTTTAGATACAAATACATCTCTTCTCTCTCTCTCTCTCTCTCTCTCGTTTTGTCAGTCTTTTTTATTGCGTGCCTGAGCTATTATTTTACGTACTACCACAAAGTAATTATTTTTTTTTTTTTTTTTTTTTTTTTTTTTTTTTTTTTTTTTTTTTTTTTTTTTTTTTTTTTCAAGGCACGAAGAACTCTCAAAATTAACAGCCACATTTTGCGTATTGCATGTTGAGATTAACGTATATTTCGATGTAAACGAGTTGAGCTGCGCCGTTGGTCTTTTGATGAAGTTCGCTTCCCGTTTTCATATAATTCCCTTTTATTAGGACGTGAAACGAATTGCTAATGGTATTGTTAAGAGCTTAGTGTTTCCCTTTCCGTTTTGTCATTCGCCCTTAATACACTGCCACTTTTTTTTTTTTTTTCATCTAGGCGATTATAAAATTCTAATTCTTTTTGTGTGTGCTGCGATTCTCCATTTTCCACGAAATGGGGTGTTAATGACTCGTTCTGAGTTTTCGAGTATCCCGTCGAGTTAGGGAAGGTTTTGGTTTAAAAATAGTAATTACACAGCACGCATTTTACGAATAAGCCTCGTCGCTTAGCAAACGTTTGCCATGCAACGTAAGTGCATAGATTTTTCTCACTTCGTGCAAGCACGCAAAATGAAATTAACACATCCCTAACAACACGAGCCTTGAAGAATATAATAAACGATTTTGAGGAAACTAATTTTTAGAATATGTTAGATATTCATTAATTATTTTTTAACCGTTTACTTGTATGATAATTGTATTCAAACTAGTGTTTAACACATCGATAGAAATTTTTTTATTAAAAAAAAGCTTGTAGACTTCGAAAAATACGACTAAAATTGAGATCTCCTCTACCCCAGCGGAGTATCAGTCTGCCTCATTTCCGCTACTGAACCATACAAATTATTAAAATATCACTCCAGGTAGACGCAAGCCTCGTCTTAAAATTTCCTTCGTACCCCGACCCGATACTGCCACCTTAATTACACAACTCATATACAATCCGAAAATACGTTAACCAAGTATAATATCATACTATGTACTACCAAACAGGGTTATCAGACACTATCAATTAGCAAGACTTTTTAAATTTCTTGTTATTTTATTTCGCTTTTATACGCGTTGCTTTAGCAATGCACGTGAGTTCACAAAATTTCTCCATACGACGTCATAAAATACGCATTCAGTTAAATTGGCCTTAGCACACTCGAAATTCGATTCAAACCAATTTAATGTTGCAGCATACAAACTCTTCATAAAAAATACTGCATGATGAAATCATTGGGCCCCGAGAAAATTATACTTAAATTGATAAACGCAATTGTTTGCACGCAGACGAGTGTCGCGGCGCACGTCATAAAATGCTGACATCATAAAATAACCACTCATCGCGTCGATAACGCCCGGGCAATATTTCGGGCACTACAGAAGATGATTCGGCTCAATACCTGGTTGTTTAGATGTTGGACGACTCAAATAGTCGACACACCGCGTCGTTGCAGAGCACCGGAGCTCTGCCCCAGGACAAAACACGGCGACGAGTGGGGGGCCCGTTCAATTAGCTGACGGCCCGCTTAGCAAATCCGCATCAGAAACGCGGATGCGTCAGTCTTCCTTATTGAGCGCACACTTTCCGTAACGTGGTAAATCACTTTCAATACAACCTTTTGCGGGTCGGTATCACACCGCACTGAACTGCACCAAAACTCGGTTTACCAAGCAAAATATATATTTGTAGTCCGCACTGAGAGAAAACCTAACAAAAATTTGTTTCGTATAGGGCCAAATATATGTTTAGTTGCCCTAACAAAATATAATGTTGAGCAAACAAAATTTTAGGTGCAACAAAATAACTTTGATTCGTCTAACAAAATGTATGTTTGAATAAACTAAATCTCTGTGCTTGGCCAGAAAAAATTGGACTGGTAACAAACAATTTTGTTGAATCAACTGTATATATTCGTTTGGCCATTCATTTGACTGCCTACGTTCGAAAATACAGCTCGAGAGTTTGTTTGTATTATTTGTAACAATTAGAATAGTAACCGTGTTTGTTAGTGTATCTATTGATGCTTAACAATCGTATAAACACATTAATAAAACCATGCAACAAGAAACTGACAGGAAAATATGGAAAACTTTAAATATATTTGTTTCCATACGTTGCCCAATATTTGCAGTGTACCTATTTAAAAGGTTTGTGGCGCCGTCAGTTATCACGTTAGTTGAGTTTACTAAGGCATGGCGCTTGTACGCAGGTGGTGTAGGTTCGAAACTAGGTCAAACTTGTTGAATCTTTTATATCGGTCCAAACTATTTAATGCAAGTGCAGCCAAACAAATCTTCAGTTGCAACATCCAAATCTTACAGTATGGGGCAACCAAATAAGAACCACAAAATGATTTGGTTTCAGCAACAAAAATATTTAATTGCCTCTTTGCAAACAAATCATTTGGTTGCGCCAAACAAACCTTGTTTGATTCAACAGAACCTTTTTTTTTCTCAGCGCGAGTAACTGCATTCGTGCACACAGCTGATGGCGAACTTATATAACGTCGGGCTGACGTCGCCAAATAGTTCAATTTACTCGCGTCTGCGAACGCGATCGCTCAGTGCGGGATCAAACCACATCGTAAACTTGAGCATAGTTCCTGCTCGGACCGCCGAGGCGCGCTCCTCCCGCTAGCCGTGCTGATCCGTGCTAATCGGCTGGCCTGCCTCATTCACCTGCCTGCGCGCCGCGCAACATTGCAACGCTTACGATGGCTCTCGTGCCCCCGTTGAAGTCGCACACCTGAAGGCCTTAATGCCCTTACACAATTGAAAACTTTTAACATTTGACTTTTCCGTTTGCTTTCCGACAGGTTGTTTCTTGTGGAGCTTCACACAATGGAACTGTCAAAGGCAAAGTCAAGCACTCTTGACTTTGCGATTTCGAAAAGTTGAAATTTAAAGTCAAAATCAAGCAGCCATTTTGCCAAGAATCTTACAGAGGCTATGTGGGAAGTGCATTATTTTATTATAGGGCCATTTTAATCTCGGTATGTTATACAATGCTCGTTTTAAATTAAATGAATGGAAAACAAATATAATGTGAAGAAGAAATATATGAATTGACATATTTTAATAATGTAAACAAATTAGTTTTTTGTTTTGAAATAAACTTTTAATATAAATTTTAACCCTGTTTTTAAGAAAAGGTACGTAAAATGCATTCCTTGATAATATCACGACTATTTACATAACAAGATACACATTTTTACGAAGTTCGCCGAACCGATTTTCAATTGTCCTAACCCAGACTTTATTGTGTATTGGTGTTTTCGTCAGAGAAAAGAAAACCTAAAGTCAAATGCTAAAGTTTTATATTGTGTAAGAAGCTTTAGGTATATTAACAGGGTTGCCACTGGAAAATTTCCTGGCAACTCCCTGATTTCCAGACAAAAATAATATTTTTTTCCGCTGACCTTTTTCTAACATGTTATGTAAGGATTAGCTTAATTGCATTATAACATACATTGCAACAAAATTCTTCTCATATCTTACAAAATTGCTTACTACATAGATTGCAAAGAAAAATGCCTAAGCGTTTTGTCCACAATCATTAAAACAATATTATATTATTCTGGCAGAGGGGCACGATTGATGACAGAACTTAGATATAGATCATGCATGTCACAGAATTCCCTGACATTTAGCCAACTCGTTTGAAATTCCCTGACATTTCTCTGATTTCCCTGGCGATTTGTAAATTCCCTGGCATTCCCCTGTTTTCCAGACCTATGGCAACCCTGATTAACCTGTACAGCCAATGAATACCACAAAAAATAAAATAAAACATAAAAGCTCAAGAAACGTCAAAAAGCGAAATGTCCAAAATCGAAAGTCCATTAGACTAGCCAAACGATCAAACGCGCCACACACACACACGCACACACACACACACGCGCATATACACACACGTACATACTCACACGCACGCGCACAAACACACGCACGCACACACGCTCACACAAACATACGCACGCACAAACGCACGCACACTCGCACACGCACGCACACACAAACGCACGCACACACACACAAACACACGCACGCACACACACACCCACGCGCACACACACAAACACGCGCACACACACAAACACACGCACGCACACGCACACACAAACATACGCACACACGCACGCACGTACACACACACACGCACGCGCGCGCACAAACGCACGCGCGCGCACACAAACACACGCGCACACACACACACACACGCACACGCAAACGCACGCACACACTCACACACAAACACGCACGCACGCACAAACGCACGCACGCACACACACAGTGACATCGAGCTCCCGACGCAGAGGGTCAGAAATACGAACCGTGCGTGGTGGTGGATACTACACTACTTGGTTTCCTACTATACCTGACCGCTAGCCTACTATTCCCGGCGACACACACGACCGCCTAGCGACGTCACACACCGCGCACGCCGCGATCTCAAGCGGCGACTCCCGCGGAACATAAACCAAATATTAAATAGGGCGCGTTTACACGGTGATTGTAGCTATCACGATGGTAGCTACAACGGAAGTGTGTGACAGTCACTGCCACGATGGGCCCCGTTTACACACACTCCCGAGACACGCTGTCATAGTTAACCTCGAAAGGGACAAGTCCGACAACACTTGAGTAAATACACCGATAGGCCCTACATTTATATCCTTTTGTCAAGAGGTTGGTATTTTTTTTGGTGTAGTTAAATATCGCGACAGGATATTAATGACATATAAACATATATTGTTCACGTGGTCTATTATATGACAATGCTGTCAATATTGCCGTATCATACCTATATGATAATATACGCCCTGTCATGCCGTCACAGGGTGTAAAAAAGACAGATATTAAGCGAATACAAATAATTCTGCACTGTTTTTGTCAAAGTGAACACATGTACAAATTTGTGACCCGCACTTTCACGATAGTTATGCTGCACGGTATACGCTACGATAGTTGCATGTTATGTCAAGATAGTTACTATCACTGTCTATCTCGAGCTGATATCCCGATAGCGCTATCGCGACGATGCGACAGTAAAATCATGCAGTTTACACGGCGATAGCAACGCGAGAATAGCTTTCGCTATAGGAACTATCGCGCATTACTATTGCCGTGTAAACACGCCCATATACACAATATGAATAAAAATTTTAATAACTAAAATCATGCTATATATATATATAGCATGATATATATATATATATATATATATATATATATATATATATATATATATATATATATATACACACACACACACTTATATAAATTATAGGTAAATAATAATGATACAATAGGCCGGCATTTTTTTATTAAACACAATGAAATCTCAACCACGCGCAAACTACACCAGCTGGCTATTGCCGACATACGCACATAGGAACCAGACGTCAAAAAACCCCGTGACGATCTACTCGTCACAAAATATAAAGTATTCAAAGTCCATAGGCCTCAAGTGATTAGGCAACACAATGAGTTTTTGACAATCACGAAATTTACATAAATTACATTGTTTTGTAGAAATTATTCATAACTAAACTGCATCTACATTAAAAT
Organism: Dryococelus australis; assembly: GCA_029891345.1. Lineage (NCBI taxonomy): Eukaryota > Metazoa > Arthropoda > Insecta > Phasmatodea > Phasmatidae > Dryococelus > Dryococelus australis. Next base: position 43,195,893 of record CM056999.1, read on the forward strand.
GCTCTTCTAAAAAAACGGCATAATTCATAAAAGATAATTAATTTTTTACACCTTTGCATTAAACACATTTGTGAACAAGAAGCGATGTGAACAACAAATTTAGTTACTCACGTGTAAACTGTTTACCCATTGCGCTCAAAACGGAAAACCTAGTAAAAAAAATTCTCACATACACACAGTCACAAAACAATAGACATAGAATGGCAGATCTGATATATCGAAATAAAAAAAAAAACTCTTCCATTTAATACATTTTTCAATCCGAAACCACATACGATAATTCCAAAAAAAAATTACGTAAATTCCAGGCTGAGTGCTTTTTATATAATTCATTAAATTTTAAGCAAATTTGCACTGGAATTCCGTTTCTTTAATCAAGCTTTATTTATAATTTGATTCCATATTTTTTAAAACAGGGGGAATTTTTTCCTGTCACGGCGTTGAAGAAATAAATTTCGTGAATGGAAAAGTATTCGGTGCTAAAATTTTAAATGGAGAACCACGTTTCGTGTTTACATTTCATGTGCCACCAATATTTCTTCCTATTGTTTTGCCTGCCGTTTATAGAATAGTTACGCAAAACAATTACTGGTCGTACATCACAAGAACGTTGTACACAATACGTTTATTCTCATGGGCGCTCAATAAGGTCTTTCGACGAGACTGGGGAAAAAAATAATCATTTATCATTCCCGTTAAGCTCACTGAATACACCTATATACATATATAAGACGCTGGTCAGTGAATACGACAATACTCAATAACACTACGCCTAGATACACATTTTGTGTGTGTGTGTGTATGTATATATATATATATATATATATATATATATATATATATATAATTATTTGGTTTCGCTTTCAGGCATACAAATGAAACAGTGGACTTTGGAGCTCTTGTTGTGATGCGAAATTGAGTAGCCCAATAAAGAGACAAGGCGGAACAATGTGCTACATGATGAATTGAAACCCTTGCCCATTTGCACGAAAGAGCGCAGCGTTAACGGCGACGGGTGATGTAAGGTGGCGCCCGGCGGGACGGGAGATAACAAGCATCGCAGTCTGTTTCACGGGGGGCGAAAAAAAAAAAACAGGCCCGAATCGACACATTTTAACTAAATGTTTAACGGGAACAAATTTCCTCTTAGCTTACGCGATTTATTTTATTCCGCTGATGCTTCTGTCAGCGTTTGACGTTTCTCTTTTGCTTTTGCTGTCGCCGTTACTTCTGCTGCAGTCACCGTTGCCGCTGCCGTAGCCAGGCCACGGAATAGACTAAAGACAAGGTAGGCCGCTTATTCGTCTTCTGAGCATGTACCCGACGTTGACCTACCCCAATCCTACACAACTGTCAGAGTCACGTGGTCAACAGTGATGGACGGGTTTGTTTACATCTTAATTTTTAAATGACAAACACTATTATATTAATAAAATACTTTTACCAGTTTGAATGTAATCAAAAATAATTACAAATTGATTAAAAGGAGGTATAAAAACATCTCAAAAGCACTTGTTTACTTAACAGTGTTCTAACCTCAAACCCATTCCACGCCATTTTTGCTAGACGTGTAGGCAGAAAAGCAGTTCAATGTTGGGACACGGAGAATGGTTGTGCGCAGCCAGCGAGATCGGCCTACCTCATCTTTAGTCTATGGGCCACGGGGCGAGGCAGTGCTGGAGCTGGTCTCATTGCTAGCAGCAGCACTGCCCCGCCTACCTAGGTACACGTGCCAGCGACTACGATTGTGATGTTCATCCCATAGAAGCTCAGCTAGTTGATGCTGTTCTGCCCAGACCGCAGTAGTTATGTTCAAACCTGTCCCGGACCGACAGAAAAAACCCAGGCGGCCCAGGAGGCCTGCAAACACTGAGTCCTGGGCGTGTTGTGTGTGAAAAATTAATTAATTTTGTGTATATGTGGGGTGTTTATTATGTTCTTGGTGTGTTCTTGTGTATATTTAGCGCCCAAAACCTTGGACCACTGCCATCCTCCCTCTTCTGGAAGCGGGGGCTAGGTCTGCGGAGGAACCTGGGTTTATGACACTCGGCCCTCACATCTCGTGCTCCCAGGAGGGTACTTAACACAGACAACACACTACACGCCCAGGATTAGCAATAGTTAGGCACACAACACATCCAGGATACACAGAACACTTAGATACATCCACACAACACACCAGGATTTCAAACACACCTCCCGACTCAAAACTAGACCTGAAGTCATTCGTAAATTTGTAAATACTAATATAATCGTCCGTAAGTAATAAATATCCATTTTTTATTTGTTTATATTTACTCTTAAACGTTTATATACGAGTTACAGCACTGCCAGACTAATAAATCCCTACTAACCAGTGGTAGGACGCTTGCCTTTCACCAATGTGATCCAAGTTGGTTTCCCTGTGAGGTTACTCACGGATTTTCGCATATAGGAATTGTGCTGATTGATACTGCTGGCTGTCATGTTTCCTCGAGGTTTTCCCGTTTTCCCCACCCTTGCATTTCAATGCTGCTCCATATCTGCATATTCCACCCTCATTAGCTCTCAATGACTTGGTTATTATAAATCACCTAAACCTCTCTCAACTCCCCTCTTCTTAAGACGATGGAGGTCATGTTGGTGTAGCGGCTAGAGTAATCTCTGTTTTACGAAGCACACTTTATTCTAAATACCTATGATTAATAATAAATATTAAGATAAGCTTATCTCCAATTAGTTGCCCTCAAAATTAGAATTTCAAAAATCCTTAAGAAGGGTGAAATATAGTTTAAATAAAATCACGCGACGTTTTTATGTTTTGCAGATGGTGTAGTTATATGAAAATATTGGTTTTGACTGCCTTCGGAAAACGATAAAATGTATAAATATTTGTCATTTACTGTAATGATTTATTTTACTTAACAGCTTGTCGACAGCAGGTTCATTAGAAAATGGTAAACCAAGAACACAATGAAGGGAATACACGGAAAGAATTGGTCAAATTGTCTTTATTGAGTCACCCTAGAAATTGCATGTAGTGAGTTCGAGAAACCATGGAAATTGCAAATCATGAAGGCTACATTCAATAGCTATTAAAAATATGGGAACTGATTTGGTTGTAAGCCTAGATTCCTGTATTGATAAACAGCTTATTTCTTGTTTGTTACTGCAAATCTGGTGACTTGGGGAGACAAAAATGGTAGGAGTGGAGTTTTTATAAGGTGTAGCCTTTTATTGGTTTACGAGATGATTTGCCATTACTAACAAATGAATTCCATAAACTCCTAGACTGAAATAGCAAATCGGCATTTAGAAAAATACGTATCTGCAGATTTATAAAAGAGCCTGTACCTCTAACGAGTCCGCAACTTGCAGGTTAGCCCTTAAATTCACAGCTCATTAGTAATCGGAAACGCACTTGAAAAAATTAAACACACTGCAATTGTTACTTTACAAATTTACGCAGATAACATATACCTATACACACAATAATTGTGCGATATCTTTCGCGAATGTATCCACGGTATATGCGAATACAACAAACACTGGACTCACATGGCCCGACTCGTACCAATTTCCATACATTAATATTAGTTTTCGTTCGTCAGAAACGCAAGAAAAACACAAATTTAGAGGAAATTCAGAACAACTTGTGAGTTCGTATAGCACTCGTAAGGCTGTTCAATTTCAATGTAAAAAAAAGTCTCCCTCCCGCATGGCTGCTTAATTTGTAACGCACTCGCAGACGACTTCAACAGCGTATTGCATTCAATTTTAGTACGGTTAAAGTATTATCATAAGCTCCTATAGTCGTCACAATATTATCTCGTGGAACGGTTTCGAGGCAAATATATAGCGAATGGGAAGCAGATCAACTAAAACACCGTATACAACACTTCCATTTAAATGCAAATAGTGCATAACTTTACATATTTAACGGCAAAATTGATGTCTAGTTATCTGATACAAACACACTCAAGCTTTATGTATATTATCTTTAAGGTCAAAAACGGCTGTATGTTAATTTATGTAGATTTTAATACTCTTCAAAATACACGTGAAAGATCAGCGGATACAATGTTTTGGGCTGCTAAAGTTCACGTGACTTTTTACCGGAAAACAACCGTCTAACTCCACCATAAAAACTGGCTTCACTTGTTAACACTGCACGGTATGGGACATAGCAACCCCTGTCACACGTTGGATTTTATGCTCGTGAAGGAGCAGCCGTCGCCGACATTTTGTTTGAAAAATACACCAACAGATAGTTCTAAATACTATTGTTATTATGGAAATTTAAAACGACATTATATGCACTTAAATATTATTCAGTAATATTCGTACACCACTTATTTTACAACAGATAGAACATCGCGCCATCTAGTTTTATGTACACTATCTTTTTCAGTAATATTGGTAATAAGATTAACGAAAAATAAACAGTGCAAAGTGTTTTTTCAATTAAACAGAACAACTGGAACGGAAATTTTGCCGTGCATTCAACATAATTATATAAGAAAAAAATCCTCGTCTTAAGAGATATTGTCAACAAAAACTCATTAGTTGTCTGCGGACTTAATAAACAGTTGCATCATGGCGTCACGAAATGAGAGCTGATCACAAACAGCGCTTTATCTCAATCATAGTTCCGAAACGAGATCAGAAGATCTACGATCGGAACTCGGCCGTTCGCGTTGGCGCAACACTTGTACATCGGAACTCGGATCCAACTGAATATTATGCTTGAACCAATATCTGAGGATTTCGGTTCAGGGCTGTTAATGGTGCAACCGGGTATTAAAGACAAATCTTAGGGTTATTTTAATTAATTCGCTGCCAACTGAACAGCGATCCTGCAAGTCAGTGTGTGTGTGTGTGTGTGTGTGTGTGTTTATGGGTATGTGTGTAGCTTATAGTGTATGCACTTCCAGGGTTGATTAAAACTATACATATTTCACCGCGAACAGCTAACGTTATTTATTTCCCTGCTTCACTTCATGGAGACATGATTAAGTTACCTTGCCCACGGCAGCGAAAGGATAGCAATGGGCGTAGAAAAGACATCCTTAGCAGGAATTTCGAAAGTTATGAGTTTTTAGCGAACAGGCTGTTGTGGCCTTGCCATCTTTCATACACTGAGTATTTGGATGTATGAGACTCGTAATCAACGTTTGTATCGAGCACACGCCATGACAAACAATGGTGTACGTATTTCCAACAATGTGGACATTTAAAATGTGCTGGTAATTTCTGTGCAATCAGACGTGCATCATTTTGTTTTATTTGTATGCCTACGAATGCAAAAGTGAAACTGGATTTGTATTACGATCTGGAGTCACTCTCATAAGCATAGTTGCCCCACCTGTCAGTAATAAGGTGGAACGTTTTGCACTAATCGCCTCCTGGAGACCGCCTTGTCATACAACAGCTATACCAATAGGGAATATTACATAAAGAGCAACAGCCAATCAGACTCGACCTTTGAAAAATCGCACCATGTATTATGTGTTTCGTTGTTTCCTAAATATGACATGCACCAACAAGCGTTTTATACTTGTGTTAACATAAAAGTATCTTATTTTTTGTTAAATTGAACGTTTACTAAAAAAAATTGTTATGTAAATTCCAGCAAATTCATTCAAAATAAATAATAACTAAACCAGAGAGAAATAAAATGTATTTGTGATGCCTGTTAAGAAATAGTTCTCGTGCAAATCATTGTTAAAAGGAGTGCTCACAAATGCGGTGCGTTGTCCCTTTAGGGTGATTTTCTAGACTCATTTAAAGCTTTGTTATCAAGAGGAGGAGGAGTATCCCGAAAGTAGAACTCAAGCAGGGCTTCAGAAATGTTTGAAGTTAACCGAGAATGAGCTATACGTTCTGACGTCCTCCGGAAGAAGTCGCAGAGCAGCGCCGCCTCTCCCCCCCTCCCCCCCTCCTAGACGAACGCTCTGTGCCGTGGAGACCAAAGTTTACGACCAGACTTTCTTTACACGCGGGGACAGAAATAACACCGGCGCCATCCGTACCGCCAGAAACACGACGTTTCAAGAGGAGGCAGTTGGACAGCTTCGATGTGTTACTCCATCGGCCCTTGTACGCGCAGGGAAAAGTTTAATGTTGGTAACAAGACAAGTATTGTTGAGCCCTCCCTTTAAACGTTTGTGTTGTAGTAAAATTTATGCCGTTGTTACAATGATAATTGTGTTGGCTGTTAAAAAAAATCTTACAATAATGAAATGGAAATGTACTGTTGAAGTGTTAATGGTAACAAAGCTATTAAATAATATTTCCACAACGAAATTTTTTATTTCGCTACAGATAACAGGAAGAACAGGATATTTGTTACTACGACATTAAAGTAATGTTTGGCCAGCATCAGTTTATGTTGAGATGACATTGAAGTCTCTTGTTTTATGACGGAACGTTCTGTGTGCTCGCTGCAGTGTAAAATGGCGAATACTAGTCGATTACCTCGTAAACTAAAAACACTATATTTAAATTTTAAAGCATAGAATCACAACTGAAGCTAACTTACGTCAGCGTTCAAAGGTTACAAAGCAGTTTACGTGTCAAGAGCAGCGGTGTGTGGTGAACTGTTACAAGGTAAGTTGTATTTTGCTCTGTTTTTTACCTAATCGTTTGCTACTTTGCACATTTGCTACATATACGTAGTAGCGCAGTTGACGTCACGGCACGTGTGTAATGGGCGCCTCGCCGCTCTCTCTCTCTCTCTCTCTCTCTCCCTCTCGCATCGCGATATATTCAGTTTCTCCCGGCTCCACTCTAGTTACTGGTTCCTGCTGCGTGCGCCGAGTTGTACGGCACTGAGCAAGCTGCAGCTTACCTTGCAACACTTCGCCACACGCCACTGTTCGAGAGCATGAATTATTTTTACGAGTACTGCAGTTTGCCGTTATTATATGCACCTCTCAATAAGTTTGGAATATCTGTCGGGCGACAAGGCAGTTCGGGTAGTAGGGATTGTATAGTTCATTTGTGGTCATCAGAGAGAGCACTGACGCATTGAAGATGCCTGGGACAAGTTGAAAACGAGCGTTTTATAATCGTCCACAACTTCCACACACATCTGAAAGAGCTGTCCAGATGGAATGGAACCTTCTTCCGTCAGATGACATCAACACATTGTATGCAAGCATGCCACGGCGTGTTAGGAGCGTGGAGATATTTTGGCGGCTCTTAACAACGAGGTCTTGAGAGCCGATGAGGGTGACTGAGGTAGCGCCTGAATTAAAGGGCGGGGGATATGGGAGATCCCCGAGAAAACCCGCCGACTAACGCCATCGTCCGGCACGATTGCCACATGTGAAAATCCGGAGTGACCCGGCCGGGGATTGAACAAGGCTAACCGCTCAGCCGCCGTGGACTACGGCGTATTACGGACCTGTACAATGCGCATGGAGGCCATACACAGTATTTATATAGGAAAATTGTTTATTTGTTAGAAACACTTTGAAATTCACGTTTTGTATCGGTTACTTTGGTAATGGCTAATTGGTATGATTTATTTTATGTATATTACATAAGTTTTTTTGTTTTCTTTCTGTATATACCCAACTTTTTGTGAGGTATTCATGTTGCATAATATCTTCAATATGAAACACAGTAACAAATATTAGAGTAGATATGTCGGTAGGATTCTTGACTTCGTAAAAAGATCGGCATGCGCACTGGGTTTGAGTACGTTTCGTGAAGAGATCTGGGCGGCTCTTGACATCAAGGTCTTGAGAGCCGAAGCTGGTGATTGAGGCGAGCATGGAGCAGCGCCGGAATGGAAGGGCGTGGGAAACAGGAGATCCCCGAGAAAACACGCTGACCAACGGCATCGTCCGGGACGATTCCAACATGTGAAAATGCGGAGCGAACCGGCCCGGGATGTGACCCGGATCGCCTTGGTGGGAGGCGAGCGGGCTAACCGCTCAGCCATCGTGGCCCCCTGCAGGGGAGATTGGGGCAAAGTGAACTGGGCACTGTACGGTGTTTCTACCTACTGATGGACCGGAAGTGTCTTCTCCTTTACTAGTTTGTGTATTATCCTATACCAGCTATGGCGGCCAACGAAGCAAAGCGAGAGTAGTGGCTTTTGATTGTTTTTTTTTTTTTTTTAATTTCTGTATGCAAGTTACGTTTTCACCTTACTCTTTTCTCTTTAGTAAATACATTTATACAAGAACATTATTAATATTGCATGCATACGATGTATCCAGTTCATTTATATTAAAGCGCTCTTTGGCTTAAAGCTTAGTATTCGCAGAAAATTATTTAGCATCTTAAAATGGTGTCTTAGGGCAAAGCGAAACAGTTCTTTCTACTTAAATGGTTTATTTCGGAGTGATGTTTTAAAACAGAAGAAAACAACTGTTAGTATCATTTCACCATAAATCTGTTTTGCCGCAACCTCAACATCACCTGAATGCTGAAGAGTTTAGTAAAGAGAAAACGTTCTCACGAAATTACAGCATATTACATTTACGTAACTAGCATGGCAGTACATTAAATTAACACCGACATAAGTTACTAACGGCTCGCGGATAAAAAAATAAATGCACTGTATTTGTAACTTTAATACAGCTGGCACAACGTTCGACTTTCATCTGTGCGCCAGCGTCTGTGTCGCCACATTGCTTCCCCTCCTCATAAATGTTTGGCAAGTTTGCTGGATCACAAAGTCACGCTCATCAGATACCGCGTCGCCTCTACATGCACGGCAGTGAACTCAATGGCGTAACAGCTAAAGAGGGCATTTTATATATTGTTCCTCTCTAAAGTTTATCAAGGTCACCGTAATGAGAGTAAATGGGGACCCAAGTCGTTTATTTTTCCCCGAGATTCTTTGGTATATTATATAAAATGTTTAATGACCTGTTATACTACCTTTCTGGTACTTATGTACATCCTCGCTTCTGAGTAAGCCTAAATACTTTTCTCTATCCTTTGCGCAGTATAAACTTAAGATATGGATCACAACAAAATAAAATGTGTACGAGAAGCTGAAATGTCTTAGGAGGGACGCCGGAAGGCTTCGTTCTTTCGCTAGGGAGGAGACTTATAGGCATGCCTTCTCTAAGTCGGCATTGCTTCGCCACTTTGCCAGAGTCCTCAGTATCACAATATCCCGCTCGTTTATCAGGACGACGTGCGAACTATCAGCCCAAACAGAAACCGGTTTTATCGGGTTGCGGTTACGCCAAATAAACTAGAAACCAATGCCGGCCAGCTTCAAGATTTCTGCGAGAAAATTTGACGATTTTGTCACCTCGAGCCAACAGACAGCAGCGCCAGCGTTTAATACTGCATTCCAATGATATTAATAATACCATACTAACATGGTGGCTATGAAGAAGAAATTTTCCCTTCTCCCTGGAAAGTTTATTCAACAATGACCAATACTTAAACGACGAACACTAAAATTTTCCAATGCGTCAAATGTTTCAGAAGTGAAAAATATTTACCGACAAATGAAAATAAGTAACTTATGAACTATATCCGAAAATATATTAGCAACGTCTCTTGTTGCTAGGTTATTTTTCGCAGACACTCCTATGATGTTTGTATAGAGCTATCCGATATTTTATCTTAAGTGTAAGATATTTGGTTAAGCCAGTTGCGTAAGGACAGCGCAGCGCTGTGCCCTACCTTGTTTGGTGCTAAGTGTCGCTGTAGGAACCACATGGTCGTCTAGTCAGTGAACAACCATACACAGGGACTGGAATATTTTGCGAATTAATTTTACACCAACCTAGACTTCAAATACATATACATTACTCTTACGTCTCCAGTTGGATCACAGTTTATTACCCACGCCTAGGTGAACGCTGGACCAGTAACAGACCTGCGGGGGAACACCAGCGACGAATACCGTGCCACCCGGTCAGTGTGAAAACTGATGACACAATGGAGAAACAGCCGATAAACACAAAGTTGAAGACCGAAAATACATACAGCAGAGGAGTCCAGCATGCATGTAGTTTAAAGCGCGGAAATTTCCTATCACTAACCACACATGACGCATCACCTGGATGTTTCTGGAGACACGCGTAGGCTGCTCACGATTAAACGAGCGTTTCTGAAATCAGCCTTTAAATATACCACTTCTCCTGACTTTACTTTTATTTTAACGAGCGGACTGACTGGAAAGCGTCCACTAAAGTTGGTAACGACGGAGAGAAAATAGTTCTACGTCTGACTTTGAATTGAAGGTTTTAGATAAACACTTGTGGTTACTGATAGATTTACTTCCTTTTTAATGCATGTAAGTGTAAGGATGAGCACACCTTAAAAAAGGCATAAAGGCCTGGGATGGAAAACTTTTTTTTTTTTTTGCAAATTTTAGATTTTTTTATATATTTGTTGGTGTGCTAAATTCGGAAATGTTACTGGAGGTTATTCCACAAAATGAGGTTATTCCACAAAATGAGGTTATGTACCTGAATAATGTAAAAATGCAAATTTGTCATCATTAAGAATCCTCTTTTCGAAGGAAAAAAAAGTCACAAATCTCAAATATAAGGCATCGTAACCAAGAGAAAAAAGGACTATATGGCTAAAGTTAATGAGTAAATTTTAGCATTTTGAAAATAAAATATTGATTTATTGACGTGTTTTTTTCATTAGTACACTCACAAATAATTTAGCAACTATAGCAAATAGGCTTGAGTACATAGACGGATTGCTAAATTGCTACCTGATAGAGAAAAAGTGAGATCACTTTCGGATTCAGCATCCCAAAAACTTGTGTTAAGAGAGCACAAATTTCGAGAAAAGTTTTTAATGACCCAAATTTTCAAGGACCGTGTAATTTTTCAGTTTTACTGGACCGACGCATGAATAACGTGATGACGTCCATGGCAATGTCAATATATATGTGGAGGAATAATACATAACGTACATACAAGCAGATGCTGAACATGACGTTTAAAGTGCTCGGTTTGCCGTGAACAGCCTATAGTTCAGTGGAGAGATTTCCGTTCGGCGCTTGACGTCGAAATCTCGAGCTCCGGCGAGGGCGAAACGAGATAGAAATGGCGCGGCGGGAGAATGCAACGCTCGGGGAAACAGGAGCATCCAGAGAAAACTCAGCGGCCAGCGGCAACATCCGCCACGTATCCAACGTGCGACAATACGGGCGACCGCGCTGGGAATCGAAACCAATTCGCCTTTGGGAGACACGTAGAGAACATCTCTTATAGGCTGTTCACTGTAAAATGAACACTTTTGGAAGCCCTTTGTATACACAGTTGTTTATTCTTCGGGCTCATGTAAAATTAACTTTCCCACGGGCCTCAACATTGTTTTCATGCGTCGGTCAAATGAAACTGTGAAATTATTAAGAAAGTAAATAATTTACAATTGTGCTCATTTTACACTTCGATGCATTAACAAAAGAGAAAGCGAAAATATTAATTTTCAAGTTATCACAAATGGTTACCTAACACTTTTCATCCGACGTTAAGCTATGAAACTACTACCCATATACCGTTACCAACTTTACTGGGCGAATGTCACACAGTGAGCCCATTAAAGATATGCATGCACGGGCAGTGACTTTTTTTCCAAGGCTCGCTTCTAAAGTTCACACTTTAGAACAACCTTTAGATATTAAGACGTAAAACTGCCCCGACATTCGTGAGATTTTCCTTTCCACTTAGAAACTAGAGACATAAATTCGTAACGGACACTATTAAAATTCAACCTTGCAAATAGTACATTTGGTCGGGACTATTCACAGTTAACGGGAAGTCCGTGAACAAGAAGACATAAACGTGCAAACGTTACCCCACGGAAAACGCGACTGCGTGTAGACATTAGTTTCCTTAATTCGGGCGTAACGAATTGTTGCAAGCAATTCGCGTGAATGCAATCGGTGAAATAGATCCGAGGCTGCAGAAAAAATTACTAATTTCTCAGGCAGCCGGGCTGAACGAAGAATTTCGGATCATCTGCTGCCTGAGTGCGTTACGTTGTGCTAATACTTACATACACTTTAATTTAAAAAAAAACACAGCAATTTAAAAGAGACCCTCCTCCAGTTACTCCTGATGGAAAACGAGAGATATCTTCGTAAATGAAGTTATGCAAATAAAAAGAAATAGCAGCAGTAACCATTTTTTTTTTTTTTAACAGAAGAGTTTTACGCGTGAATCCACAACTAGCGTAAGTGACCGGCATATTCGAATCAAGGAGGTTGTACATACTAAACATCTGGATAGACCCTAGTCGTGGAGGGGGTTAAGCCAGCTCGGGTGAGAACAAGGCTTAAAGAGGAACGGAGGAGAGCGCATTAGCCGATAGAAAGTTTTGTTTATGCCACGGTGTCCGCAAGCTTTATTATTTCGTGCAGGGCGTCAAACAATGGCATGGCTGCAGTAATCGTTGGAACAAAATGCATGTGAATGAGATATTTCATAAGAAATTAAAATTCCATTATATGCTACTTCGTTACTTATAGCCAAGTCTAAAAATTTTCACCGGAATAGAAATAAATACATTTTTAAGCGTTAAAAAATGTGGTTCAAAAATAATTATTTTAAATTGTTATTCACATATGTATTGAAACTTTTTTTTAGTCTACGCTATAAGATTTACTCTTAATGTCACTGACATTTTTTTAGATTTTCGTATAGCAAGTCCATAATTATTATTTTGGACTCATTAATTTTACACACTTCCAAAATAACTATGCTGTTTTTTTTTTTTTTGTTTTCGATTATAATTATATTTTTATTTTCGTCGCGTTATCAATCAGACATGTCACAGTTGCACATTATAATGTGAAATATAACTACACTAATATCAATTAACTGAGTGATCATTTTGCGCTTAGCTAGAGTTGTTTTTTATACATTTTCTATGAAATGAATTATTTTTAGTGTGGTGAAATACCATTTCGTATTATTAACTTATGAACTATTTCATCTTGCAAAAATTATTTTCGCTGTAGAAGTCAACTTAATAGTGAATATTACATGCTTATATTCTCTTTCATTCTCCATATTACAATGTCTAATGTAAATTTTTCACAGTTATTTGTTACAAATGAGTTAACAGGGTAAATAAAATAGACCCTGTATTACATTTAACCACTCATAACGCTGCAGCTATCAAAACGTATGCTTGAAAAATTACATTATAGCTAGGCGTTACTGTTCAGTCGTTGATCGACATACGAAATTAATGTCCCAGCAGAGAATCAAACCATACGCCAACTGATTGCGACAGAGCGTTTGTTGACTTAGGCTGGTAATTTAGAAACAAAAGAGGGATCGAGCATTTATTTTATTTCTTACGGGTCTATTAGTGACATAACGATTCTTATGTACTGTTTTAACTCGATACCTGATAATTCAAGTTGAACACAAATACTCAAAACCGATCAGTCAATTATGTGAAAACTCACAATTCAGCAACTTTCAAGTAAAATTTATGTCCTTTCTTTATATTTCAATTGCTTTTATTCCCCATCTGCGTCTTCAAACAAAAAACTTTCAAGTACCTTACTTTATATACCACAATTTTTCCGAAATTTCGTGCATACGTTAGTAAGTACTTTTTTTCCTTTTTTTTTTTTTTTTTTTCACTCAAAGGGACTTGATTGATTGAAAATCCTTTTATACTAAAAAGGGCGTTCGATTGGGTCAATATCAGCTCCGTTCTCCAATGGCTGATGACCGGCTAATAATGAATGCTGGGAAGTATAGGGTTATGCCCGGTGTGGTATGGACCAATAGGACGATGGTGAGTTCTAACAGACACAAACATAACCAGTGTTCTTGCAGTAGTGGATATAGGTGCTTCACTTCTAATTTGTCTTAAGTGGCGGTAAATGTGTGCAGACCTCAATGTGTTAAGAGAAACGACGTGATAAGTTTAGCGATTTTTCGCGCATTTCGAGCGACATTTACCTCTCACCCGCTTTTCTTCCATTACTAAGTCAGGTCATAAGCTGAATCCCCTGGCTTCCGTCGGCATTACACACATGCGGTGTTGTTGCAGGGCCGCGCCCAGATATTTTATACCATACATGAACTCCCTCTAACCGGTAATGTATTTGAGCTTTGAATCCCGCCTACCGGCTTGTTGCACGACTTAGAATTTATACACTCTAAAACAATTTATTTGCTGCAACACATGATTTCTTGCCACAAAGAATATTTTGGTTTAATACGAACCATTGCAAAGTAGGTTAGCCACAAACATAATCTTTGTTTGATTTACAGTTAGAGCCCCGAGTATTTCGCGGATTGAATCTGCAGCAAGCTAGGCTGGACAGCCCTCTATACACTCAAGACATTATCGTTTGCTTATTGGTTGCTGTGTTCAAGTGGGGCCTCTGTACAGGACACACACACACACACTCCTGCTTCCTTCTTATCACTGACTCACAGTTAAACGGGGCGTGTCTAAACAACTGTTGTCCAATCACAACAGTAGGAGAAATTAATAAGCGTTTGTAGCCTACCTCGCCTCCGAATGAACTCGCGAAATACTCGTGGCTCTATTTAGAATAAATATTAATGATAACAATAATATCCTTTGTAGTAATGTCAGTTACACTGTGAACAGTGTTGTGTTCTGAAAAACAACTGTGAATAATTAATAAGCGATAGGTAGCAATTTTTCGAAATTATATTCATTAAAAAAATAACTAGTGTATCTCCGAGAGTCGAACCAGTATCCCCTGTGATGTTAGCATTAAAAGACCTCTACCCAGCACGACCACTTTGTCTTACTGTGTATAACTAACTATGCCTGATAGGTTGTGTCACACACTAAAAAACGACAGAATATAATAACATCGCTGCTTGGGAAGAACTGAGGTAAGTGATTTCGAGAACTGCTGCACATAAGAATGAAATTTTAAAGTCTGCAGGAGGACTGAACGTTTGCTAAGTCGCTGTTTCGGGACTGCAGAATATATTGGTTTATGAATTTTTGTGTCGGGACATAATTAACGTACTGAAACCTACAACGTGCAAAAGGAAACTTAGAAAATATTAACAGCATATCTATGCTTCTATAACCTTCTCTTTCAATTAACGCAATATAGTGTTACCGTAAACAAAATAACCTCAAGGAAACGGTTTTCTTTGCTCCACAGAAAACTTCGTGAGGGTGTTTTTAAAGTGTTGATAACCCAGTCGGTTCATCAAATGATTCACATCCTCCGAATTCGGGCAGTCCACAGTATTTACTATTTCTATACTAATTTAAATGTTGGAAAGTGATGGTAGGAAATACATTTTTATTTAGCCAGAAATGAAAGTTCTACAAAAAAATTATATTTAAAAAAAATATTAATATCACGTAACACCAGTAGGGCAATCATAAGCCTGCTAGGATAAAATAAAGCAGTTGTGTGTTCGAGCCTAAAATTGGGTATTATTTCCCGCCTGGTTTTGAACGTAACTAGAATATCACGTAACACCAGTAGGGCAATCATAAGCCTGCTAGGATAAAATCAAGCAGTTGTGTGTTCGAGCCTAAAATTGGGTATTATTTCCCGCCTGGTTTTGAACGTAACTAGAATATCACGAAATTAATTACAATCTTCTTCCAATCACTGTTACAAATATAGAGACTTGATTATAATTGATCGTGTTTGTTCGGGACAGCCCATGCGATTTTGTAGGCCCTATTTCCACTTGCATCGCGTTGTAGCTTTTACAATACAACTATAAAGGTACTGGCGGAGAAATTTTCTGCTGCCAAACTCGACTTTATCGGGAAGCGGTCAGTATCTATAAACCGAAATGAAATTACTCCTTTCGAAGTGACTGAACAAACCAATTATGTAATTGAATTGCTTTTTTATGCAGTTTAAACGAGAAACAAGTTAAAACGCACAGACTGATATTAGCCAATGCGTGTGTTTTTTTCCCTGCCATGAATACGTATCTGCATTTAGAGCCGTCACCTTGTCTCATACATATGGCGTTTAAATATATAGCTTCTGCTGGAAAATAATTGGTAATGTTATTCTACTTCTCACAAAATGGCGTTAAACGAATTCCGGCATTTATTTAACGTCACGCATGTTGCGTGCAGCATCGATGGAACTGCTCGGATTAGTGAAATGTGGCGAAATTCACTGAGAGGAAGGCCAAGATATTTGTTCGCAAAGGGCCAAAAATACATTGGATTGTCCTTTGAAAATATTATGGTGAGTAAACAAAACTTGAAAAGCCACACAATGAATTTTGCATATTTTACAAAATACATGTGTGAATAAACAAAACTTCTGTGTTGGGCCAAAACAAATTAGACTGTTAAAAGAATGTTTTGTTGAATAAACTGTATATTTGTTTGGTCACCTATTTGTTTGCCTTCGCTCAAAAAACCAGTTCAAGAGGTTTTTTTTTTTTTTTTTTTTCCATTTTTGTGACTACTAGGATAGTAACAGGATTTTTATTGCATTACTTGATGGTGAATAATGGTATAAACGTCCTAATAAAATAAGGTGAACAGGAAACTAAAAAGTAAAGCCATAAAACTTATGATATTTCTTTGCACTCTTTGTACAGTATTTGAAATGTATGTATTTTATATATAGCCACTTTAGCTTAGGTTCCTAGGGCGCAGTACTCGGCCATAGATTGTCTAGGTTCGTATTTTCGTGGGGCTTTCTATTTTATTTAATATTAACCGATGTTTAATGGTCGTACAGCCAAACGAATCTTTGGTTGCACCAACCAAATCTTTGTTAGTGGTAACCAATTATCAACAACGAAATAATTTGTTTACAAAAACCAAATATTTCATTGCCCCTATAGCATATAATCAATTAATTATTATTCACCAAACAAATTTAGTTTCATAAAAAAAAATTTTCTCATTGTGTGTTTTGGCAACAAAATCTATTTGTGATTATAACATTTGCAGACAAAGTTTATAACATAATCCTTGTCAGCCGTTTTATACAATTTAAACGAAAATACGAGCAATTTGTATTAAAAATATTAAACTCAAATGAAAATACTGTGAAACACTTGTAAGTAACATAAATTATTTTAGTTTACTGCCAAATTCGGCCTTTGATGGACATTCACTTACATTCACATGTTACGTGTTCAGAAAATATAAATCATTATTATTTACATTAGTCTTACTGAGTTGTATACATTTGAAATACAAAAGAACCAGAATAAACTTAGGAGCACGATATTTGTAACGCAAAGTACCTATACACACATATTCACAGTCACCGCTGTGGAGTGATACATGACAAACATGAATAGCATATTTGAAAAGACAGTCAATTAAATGATCGAACACAGTCAACATAATGAACCATTATTTCTTGCCAATTTAAATAGAAGCGAATTCATACACAAACACACGTTTTAGTGCCTTAATTACTCAATTATTTACATATCGTACTTTGTTAAGGTGATTACAGTCCCCACAATCGCATTAAACTTTATCCCTTCGTTACTACTTCTGATGATTTAAATTGAAAAATCAATTATCTTTTGTCCTTTGGCCCTACTTAGAAGATTTATTGACGCTAGTATTATTGGAATACAACTCGTACTTTTTCAAGTAGGAGACAATCAAAGTCCCTGTCACACTATCAAATGTTAGCGTTCAACTATGTTTGACAATAAAATTTTAGGGCAAAATACGGACATCGAATATTTCCTTACAACAAATTTTATTAAATAATCTTGAATATGTTATAGAATGCGTCACCTTGTAAAATTTTTTCATTGGGAGAATCAAATTTGAAATATTCTTTTTAAATAATTTTCATAGGGAGATGTTGCTTATGTATTTCAATGCGGTCCATTACAGAAAGAAATGTAATTAATATTGCAATTTATTATCTTTTCTTTACTAAATCAAAATTTTCTTTATAAGATGTATTCCCTCTACAATTAAATAAAAGCCTTTGAGTTCGTAATATTATGTGCAATATTCACTTAAAATAGCATTCATGCCCAGGCAGCTTTTACATAAATTAATTATATTCGTAACTTACTTAGTTTCCAGCAAACGTTCGTTATTTTAAGTTTCTTGGCGTCCAATTTTGTCGTGAACGATGACTGGCTGAGACCGTTAAATAAAACACAATAAATTTTCGAACTGGTCGAGTTTTCAAATGTTTGATGGAAACTAAAGCCATCCATCTTTCTCAGACAAAATGGCGGCGTTTATGACGTTTCAATGAAGTCATAATTGCCCAACTTTATTAGACCAAACTTATTGGAAGCAGTTTGACGGAAAAATTCGACAGTGTGATAGGGGCTTTACACATATCTTGTTGAATGGTTGGTCTCAATTGAGAATAGGATTTTTTTTTAAACCCGTTTAGTCACGCTGCTAATGAGCGTGTGTACACGTTGCACGTGCTATGTAGTTATGACCGATTCTGTACGCTGCCAGCCGCCAGTGCCCAGTCTTCCTCGTGGCTAATCTGATTTGTGGAATTTGCTGCACCTCTTGTGGTCGGTTGCGCCGTTGCGGTTCGAAACTCGATCCGAGATCATGTCCGAACTGTGTCTAAGATCGACACAGAAATCTGTTACACCATTCCATGTTCAGAGCTTGACTGGAGATCGAGATGTGTTTCATTTCTAACCGCGGAATTTGGCGGTTCTAAATCTCTATCCGAGATCAGAGAAGAATAAATGCCTGTTGAATATAGGTTATTTGTAGATAAAAGCAATGTTAGATATATTTATTTACTGGAAGTAAACTTAGTAATATATGAATCGTTTCAACATTGATTAGGTTGATCTTTATTGTTGTGAGATAGTAATTGGGACATTTTACAAAAGGCTTAAGATCAAACGCATTTATTTAGTTGAAGATGTATTAATGCTTTGTAAATACAACGTAAAACGGGAGAAGTCATTGAAAATATCAGAAACTGTCCTTATTTTCCCCACGAGCTATCGCATCGAGATTTTTGGTCAGGAAAGAACAGACGTGACCGACAAATGTAATCTGAAGATATGCCTACTAAGTAAACAGTTTTCTTGGGAAATTTAAACATCATTATACGCGCTTGAATATTAGTCAGAAAAATCCGCACAACAATAATTTACTTAAAACAAATAAAACGTCGCACCAACTAGCTCTATGTACGCTACCTTCTTCAATAACACTGGTAATAAAAATAACGGAAAAAATAGATTTTCGAACTAAAACAATACTACTAATTGGAAATTTTGCAGTGCATTCAATTGGATTATATAGTAATAATTACTCTAGGGTCTTCCATTCCTCAATTTTCTGTTTCGAATAAAACTGGTCCGTTTTTTTTTTTTTTTTTTTTTACAATCAATGACGTTTAATTAGTTTTCTACCAAGTCAACGATTACTATTTTCTCCTTTTTTGTAAAAATTATTCGTTTCGAACAACTTGCAGCTTCATCCATATTTTGTCTCCATAAAATTAACTAATTAAGAATTGCGAAAATTTGATAGAGAACGTTAGGTAAACAGGTATAGTACAATACCAAAGCAAGCAATCAGAACTCCTATGGTGAAAACCACGCCTACATTCATGACGTCATATATTACGAACCAATAGTAAAATTTGTCTCATACTTAATTTCGAACTCTGACTTTGGAACGAAGATAGAAGAATCGGAGATCAAGAATCATGCAATCTCGTCGGTGCAACACTTTTTCAATGGAACAATAATCAAACCGAATCGTGGTTCGGAACTAGGATCATTCGATCTCGGATCGGGCAAGTTGTTGCTGCAACCGGGCATTAAATGCTGTTCACGGTAAAATGATCACTTTTGAAAGCCCTGCTAAAGATCTACTTGAATGCACGTTGTGTATTTTCCGCCTTTTGTAAAATTAACATTGCCAGCGGCCTCCATAACTTTATTTATGCGTCGGTCAAGTAAAACTTACAAAAGTAAACATGATACAAATATGCTCATTTTTACACTTCGGTGAAATAAAAAAATAAGCAGATAGAAGAAGTAATAATTTAAGTTACCACAAATGTTTACGTAACACTTCATTCGATATTAAGATAAGGAACTATTTTCCATCCATCGTTACCAACTCTACTGAGCAAATGTCACTCACTGTGCCTATTAAATTATATGTAGGTTGGGGGCAGTAATTTTTTCCTAGGGTTCGTTTCTAAAGTGCTCACTTTACCGTGAACAGCCTTTAGACATTAATACTCAATGCCGGTATCATCGAGCTCGCAGCGCGTTTGCTCGCTGGTTGCAAGTCAAGTGCTGAACACGAGTACAGCTCATGCCAACAAAATTCATACGTTATTGCCGCATTTGAACTCAGAAATTAATAAGAGATCGAAAAGGTTAACGAATGATATAGGTATACACCATTCACTATTACTTCAATTTTATTCTGAAGCCCTGCTACAGTACTACTTCCAGTGTATTCCTCCGTCCCATAAACGAAACTTAGATGATTACACCAGAGGGCCAACACATCTTATTCGCGCACACCCACTCTAATGATATTTTTTTTTGCATAAGTACAATTTCTTACTAGGCATTACCAACACACCTTATTTGTCACTGACTTTATTCGCATTAGTTATATACAAAAAATTATAATTAATACATGAAATGTACGTAAAGGTTAAATTTTACAATAAGTAAGTTTAATTAAAGTCAACAGAAATATAAAAAGCTTATGATATATGAAATATTTACAAAACAACCAAACACATTATACAGCGTGTGTTCTTTTTCAAAGGTTTTATTCTAAAAGTGTGAAGAAACAGCGAATAGACAATGGGATATGACTGGCACGCTTTTGAATGGTAATGATTAAACATGAGTTACTAAGGAAAAAAAAATGGAAGTGCTGTATCCACAGTGAAGATCTGGAGGAGAGTGATTCACTCTTATTCACACACTTAATTACACAGATTAGCATGAAATTATACTACTCGAATCGGTGAAAATAATTCCACTTAGAATAAGAGGAAAATCACTGATTGTTTCAGTGAAATAATTTTCCGTATTAAATTAGTGACGTGAAACAATTTCGCTGATTGAATAGGTGACGGTGGACTGCAGTTGCAAGTCAAATATTGTTTTTATAAAATTCAGCCACATAATTAAGTAAAATAAACCTATTTACGATAGTTAACTATTTATACTGTGAAATTGACCTAATTAAGGAGATTGAACTCACACACCCATTCTACTTCGCTTATAGGGCGTTACCTTACAATCTGCGCTATCAAGTCAACTTGAAAATTTTGAGGAAAATATATATGTCATAGTACTTACCGATTTCGTGAAGATTTAAATTGTATGCCATTACTTACCGTTTTTTCTTTAATTGGTACCGTTAGGATTGTTAAAACAAATAGTATATATATATATGTGCACTCTCTACGCCACTTTATATGCAGTTTAAAACTTCAAACTGAGCGCTGTGATGATTACATGGAAACTAAATGAAAGACGTAAAAACAGAATGAATGACAGGGTGTTCATATTATCTCATAAAATAGTGTTTTGAAAGACGAAACACATTTGAGAAAGCATTTGGTATTAGTTTTGTTAATTTATTCGTAGTTATTTCTCGTCATACACGTTGTTTAACAGCCATTTTTACACGCTGTTTAGTTGATACATCACTCAAAAAACAAACTGCTGAGTAAGCAGTGAAAACAGATGACTGATGAATAAGTGGGAAATGTCACTGAATCAAAAAGTAAAGGAAATCTTGTATTCTTTCACTGATTCATCAGAATAATTCACTAAAGTGACTACTGAATGAGTCAGGTACTGTGGACTGATTGAAACAGTGAAATTCTCACTGAATCAGAGTTAGAGTACACGCCAACCACTTAACGTAAGCGAATTACACTCTGCGGCACGAACTGCGGTGTTACGGCGAGATCAGCAACTGAAAAGGAAACTCGCATGTCCATCGCTAAGGGACACAATTTCGTCCGTAAAACTGTACGTTGCACGCCAGGCTATGCCATGCAGTTCACATGACCAGCGTTGCCGTTTTTGTGTATGGTGTTACGTGATGCCAATACACGGGATCGACGCACACTAGTGTAAATGAGCCGTTATTACTGATAACACTCAAAAAAATATTTTGTGTATGTTGTTACGTGATGCCAATATACGGGATCGACGCACACTAGTGTAAATGAGCCGTTATTACTGATAACACTCAAAAAAATATTTTGTGTATGTTGTTACGTGATGCCAGTATACGGGATCGTCGCACACTAGTGTAAATGAGCCGTTATTACTGATAACACTCAAAAAAATATTTCTGGTTAACTTCCTAAACTCAATTGGAAGGTTTTTAACCCATGCATCGTAAAGAAATAATACCGAACATATGGCTACAAATATGGAATGTTCAGCGTCGCTACTATACTAAGTTGGCAAGTGTCCTACACATTTGACTGATTCCTGAACAAATGCAGGCTCGCCAGTATGAATGTATGGCAAATAACTTTACCATTCCCACTTTCTCACTAAGCGTATACACTGGTATGGTAAATTTTCGCAAAATTCCTTAGAGTGTAGCATCTACACAACCTCAACAGAATAACAAAGTTTCAGGCCCCTTTAAACGTCCGAAAGTTATTCCCTTTTACCGTGAGGATTAATATTTAGATAAGTTATATATTTCATTACTATCCCCTTTCATAAATACGGACTATCAGTTTGAGCTCAACTAGTGAAAAAAATTATTATTATTTTTTTTTAGGTTATATACACTCGAGATTTAAATCAGTGAGAATTGAGCCAAATCAGTGAAAACTGTGAAAATTGAGCAACTGATAGTCTGTGCAAGATAACTAATTAATATAGTGGCAGAATTTCACTGATTTATTTGTGTTTCCCAATAAATGTCAAGAATTCCAGTGCTATAAATCCCTTGTTATAAGTTAATTTGCTTGATTTGCAGGTCAGCTGTAACTTGTCAGTTGATTTACAGTGAACGTTATTTCACTGATTGATATCACTGGTTCGGGCTTACAGTGTAGCACCTCCGTTGGTTTTCCGGTATTTTTCTCAGTTATCCTACTTTTATTCTTGGTATGTTGGCTTTATATGTAGATAGAAGTTGGAGACAACATTTTTAATATGCTTAGCTGCCCTAATATATAGTATTATCCTTTCGAAAACCGAAGATGGGTAATCTTTCGACTGACGTTATTTTTTCGATTTAAAGGCTCTATTTAAAACAAAAATATTAATCTGAAAGCTGCTTACATACTTAGGTAACATATGCTTACACTCTAAGTTCTAATAAGTGATTTCAGTTAGTGAAATGATATTCACTGAAAGTCAGTTGATAAGTTACTGCTGACCGGCGAATCAAGCAAATTAACTGGGAAAAAGTGATTATTAACAACGCAATTCTTAACATTCAGTGGGAATAACAAATAAACAAGGTAAATTCAACCACTACATTAATTAGTTATCTGGCACTGATTATCAGTTGCTCAATTCACACTGTTTTCACTGACTTGGCTCAATTCTCACTGATTAAAATTTAGAGAGTACATTATAAAATTGAATTCACAACTACAGCATGCTAGAGATCCGAAACTGGCGCAATAATAACGTCATGCTAACGCGGGACAAAATGAATTGTATGGGTGAAGATCTGTTAGCCATAAGCCACCCGGGATATTTTGCTTCCTTATTAATGTGGTTAGTTGAAACCACTGCCACAAGATATTTTATTTCACTTTCATCAAACGCATAGAAAAATATAAAAGGAGTTAAAAGAGAATTGATATTTATTTGATTTCTTATATCACTTTCAGCATATAGAGGAAGTTGCTACGAATGTTGCTGGCTAGGAGGAGATCCTCAGGTTTGGCCCCGTCGCGGAGCCAAAGGCAAGTCATCATGGAACTGCCATAACAATAATCAATATATATATATATATATTTATTTAGCGTAGAACTATTTACACCTTTTACTTAATTCCCAGGATCCAGTAGTGATTCAGGAATAATAATTTTAGAATATGTCCGTTGGAACAGCTCATTCATTATTCTAAACGTTGCGAAAGCATTTTATTGAAAAGGTAACAGCAAACTGAGCTTCAGAGAATCGTATCAAATCTTATGTACTCGCAAGTTCCAAATTCCTGAGGTTGATGCTCATTTTCAATGACTTTGTCTATGTTCAAAACACAACGAGTAGTTGTGTTTGTTGAGTTTTTATATTCGCTTTATACCTTTAAGAGATAAAATTAGTACTATCCTCCAAGTAAAAAAGGGTTTGTAATTTTGTTGTAAGACAGTGGAAATTTACATGAGGTACTTGAAACCTGTCTTATATACTGTGTTCGAGTTCGGGAGGGAGGTAGTTTTAATAACATCAAATAATTAAATTTGGTTTTAAATTTATTCACTAAGATATTATATACATCATAAAATATCTGTCTCCACTATTTCTCTTGTTATTTTCAGTTAGCGGAATACATCATGTCTGTCTCAGTTAAAACTGAAGTCCTTATCTGTGCCTATAATTCGTTAGAGTTACTTAATTCACACTCAATATTTGCACGTGTTCAGTTTGTCTATTTTCATAATTCAAAATGTGTTACGCTCACGCATTCAGTTCAATAGTCCCTCCCGTCATTCTCATTCTCCATTGTACCGGGGGCCACGGTGGCCGAGCGGTTAGCCTGCTTGCCTCCCACTAATTCGATCCCGATTCAATCCGCGGCAGGGTCACTCCGGACGTTCACATGTGAAAATCGTGCAGGACGATGCCGTTGGTCGGCGGGTTTCCTCGGGGGTCTACAGTTTCTCTTCGCCCTTTCATTCCGGCGCTGTTCCATATTCACCTCAATCACCCCCATCGGCTCTCAATACCTCTATGTTAAGAACAGGCCAAATCTCTTCACTCTTCCCTCATTCCATTGTACTGATACTCGCAGTCCGTGGACTTCATTTCCGCTGGTAAATTTCCTCCACTCAACGCTCTGCTGGCTCGTCGGCTTCGCACAATCCTCCAAACTTTCAACTCTCGAAAATGTCGGCTCGGGGTTTCGGTGACCAGATCCTGAAGGTTCCCCGGACCCCGGGACCCGCTGTGTGAGGCAAGGGCGATGAACGAGAACATGCTTTCAAGATAACACCAGACATTCAATTCACTGGAGGTCGCTAGTTGCGATGGGCTTATCCGCGGCGGCACGCAACGGTACGGGTGGTATCGCGCTATCTTTACAAACTCCTTCGCTCGCAACAACCGGGACGGGGTAGGGAAGTGATGCATACCAACACGCATGTAACAATGCGAATGCTCTGGTTTGAAAATCGCAATTTAATGAATATTACCTAAAGTACCAAACAATTTAATATTAATACTGCTTACATCATAATGTCACAGAGTCCCTTAAAATATAGAGGAGAAACGTTGGCGTGTATAGCGAACTCCAGCGACACACGCCAGAAATATGGCGACACATCGTTCACGAGTGACCTGTTGGCGACTAAATTGTCAGCCGGCACCCCGAACCAACATAAAGTAAGTATTCCATTATGTGTAATAGCCAATCTTTCACAAGTCCCGTTTCAACAGCTTTGGGTGACCAATAAGCACCCATGTTAGCTTACATGAAAGGGATCATCACGCCAATTCGCTTCTATATCGATACCTACTTTGTGATATTGTTTTATTTGCTATGTTTACGTCTTGATCATCACAATACTAGAATTTTGTCATTGAAAAAAATAAATAGAATATCGAGATATACTAGGAAACGCGACCAAAATTACATTTCTTAAACTCACAATTCTGCGTACGGAATGTGAGAGTGGTCGGTCTGGAGATAACCTGAATAAATTTCACATATTTCAGGTTTCGCTGGCTGCAAGTTATTCTGCCTATTTGCGAGGAATTTCATGTTCCTTAATTTCCACAGCATACAGATTAATTATTTGTGTAAATTTATACACAATCCGTACAAATAGTGCAATTAAAGGGCCTCAAAGACTATGCCAGTGGTAGATGTATGTAAATTCAAAAGTGGTAACGAGACAGACCGAATTTATGAGTTGATAAAATTTGGATAAAAAAAACAGCTGTCTACTTATGTATTAAAGTAATCAGAAGTACGATATCATACGTACAACTCCACGTAAATCCATAAAAATAAACTATTGCATGTTGAAAAAATTCTCAGTAACGAGGTTGTGGGACCCCGGTCGAAGCTCTCGGAACGGCATTCGAATAGAGAGATGGAAGTCTGACTTCATTTAATTTCGTTCTTATGAAGATCACGTCGTCCCACTTTCCTCTCGCTTTGAAAGTTTTTCGTCGAGCGACGTCTGCGAACATTGAGGTGGTCCTTCGCTCTGTGCCCGCAGTCTCCAAACTACTCAAGACACATCAACAAGTCTTTTAAAATATCAACTTCGGATTTGTGCTGTGGAGTGGAGTTTTCAATTCGTTACCGCATTTCTCGAGGGAAGTTCCCATAAACTAATTTCAGGAGATACATTTTGCGATTCAAGCAAAGATACTAGGAAAGAGAGTGAAATTTATAACCGAATAAATGAACCTACATTTCTCGATGTACCAAGCGAGGACTCGTCCAAAATGGGCGCTATGGTAGAAGCATGGTCGCAATAAGATTCAGTCAATACAATAGTTAGCACGAGCCGAAATTACGTGTGATAGTGGATGTTTTGGGAGTCATCGAATGTGCTGGCATGTACTGAGGCAATGTCCAAAAAATATTTGTTTGTACAGAGTCAAAAATACATTTAGTTGCCCCAGCAAAAGATTTCGTTGGGTAAACAAAACCTGAAAAGCAAAAAAAAAAAAAAAAAAACTAATTTTGTTAATCTAAACAAGTTCACGTTTGCATAAACAAAACCTCTGTTTGGACCAAAATAAATTACACCATCAACAATATATTTTGTTGAATGAACTGTTTGTTTGGCCACGCATTTGATTTATTTCGAACGAACAACATCTATAGAGTTTGTTTCCATTTTTTGTGACAGTCGGGATGAAAACATCATTTGTTAGAGAATCTGTTGATTCTTAATAATGGTAAAAGCATCCTAATAAAACGATTTCAGCAGAAACCTATAAAGCGAGGTTGTAAGAGATGAAACATTTATTTGCACACGTTGTCCAGTATTTAATTTACGTAGAGCCAAGCAAATATTCAGTTTCGTCAGCCAAATCTTTGTTTGGGGCAACCAGTATAAAAGTAAACAATTAATTTTGTTTCAATAACTAAATATTCTACTGCTCCTATACAAACAGTCAATTTCATTGCACCAAACAAACTCAGTTTGATTCAACAAAATATTTCTCTCAGGGTGAGAAATTAGAAACCGCTTAAGGATATAAATTTTACAATTTTGAGAAAAATATTTTTAATTTGCTGATGGCATGAGTATCAGAACCTGTCTAGTATATTTTTAAGATTAATATAAATGTTAAATTTGACTTGTGTCTCTTAGTACGTATGGTAAAGAAATCAGTTTCGTTTTTGAGGTACCCAACAAAACGTACAATATATTTTCATGTTGCAATTTACAGATGAGATACTAATTCCGTGCCCGAAACAATGTATGCCACTTGGCAATCTTACTTCAGTTTGAGATAGTCCTAAAAATGAAACAGAATAATACACGCATAATTTTTTCCAACGTGTTAAAGTTCATCCCATTGAAAATAACTAATAAATTTTAATCCCTGCTTCCTTTATACGTTTAAGAGCACTTAACAGTATATCCCTCATACGTGCACGACCCTACCATTTATCTTTTTTCTTTTCCGAAACTAAATTATCTTACGCATACTGTCGGCAACCCAAATTTCAGAGCTTCGCGTTCAAGGAATAATCTTCCATAAAATATTTGCGTCAGCGTATTTTAATTTAAAAGTTTTTCTTCCCCACATTCCAAGGGATGCGACGTTGTGTAAATATGCATAAATATACATGTCAATATGTAAAGTTAGACAACATAATGAAGAACGTTAAGCTATAAATACAACCATATGAGTGTAGAAACAAATGTATTGGGTATTATTTAATCATAATTTTACCTGCAGTAATGTAGCTTTAACCCTTCTGTCTCGAAATGAAGAATTGAATGTATTATTATTTCTACCCATATTTTCCAAATAATAAGTTTATCAATACAGCCCCGAATATTTTGGGAATGCATTTTGTGGTGAGGTAAACTGCAAACTTTTTTTTTTCTGTGACTTTTTTTTTTTTTTTTTTTCACTGTGACTGGGCAACTTGCTCTGTTTAATAAAGAGCCAGTAATATTCAGGAAGCGGTAGTGTGAGTGAGATACGAACATTCCTGTACGGCGTCCTCACTTGGTCACGGTTAACCAATAAACAAACGATAGTGTCTCGAGTTTATAGAGGACTGTCAAGCCTAGCCTGC
Organism: Dryococelus australis; assembly: GCA_029891345.1. Taxonomy (NCBI): domain Eukaryota; kingdom Metazoa; phylum Arthropoda; class Insecta; order Phasmatodea; family Phasmatidae; genus Dryococelus; species Dryococelus australis. The sequence continues at coordinate 43,224,264 of CM056999.1, forward strand.
TGCCACAACAATCCGATAATGTAAATGGGCAATTATTTTACGAATAATCCAATGTGTACTACAAAAAAAAAAGCAACAGCGTAGATTGTGAGACACATATGGTAACAAAATTTGATCGAAACGCAAAAAGTAACCACTATTCTTAATACTATGCCAAATATGTATAAATATTTAATGTGGACTCCATTTGGTGAACTTCTATAAACTTTCGTCGTTATGTGTTACAGTATATTAACTAAACGATAGCAAAAAGTTAAAAAATACGACATTGCACATCACATACTATAACGCGTGAATGCCAAATATATGAACTATTGATATTTTTACTAAACCAGATTGTCTGTCATAAACATAACTCTTAATTATTTTTTTAAACATCAACTGTACCTAATTAATTATATACTGATCAGTGAATTAAATATAGTTTACAGGAATATTAGGTAAACAAGTGAACATTTTATTCAGTACCTCCACTCAACACTTAGAAAGGTTGAACACAATGGTTTTGAAGTTTGCCAGTTCCCTCGCATTATCCCAAGTGTCATAATGCTATGCTAGGCAGAGAACCTAATTCGTAGAGCCCCAGTAGTTATTTCGCACTTTAATCCAACAAGAATTTTGAAAGTGCTCTATACTGAGGAGAGCTTAAACAATTCGGCTGAAACTTTGCTACGAATATGACTCATCGATCAATACATGAAAAAGTAAAACATCATGACAATGAAGAACTTGGAACCAAAAGTGAAGTTTAAAAATGTGAAAGACATTTTTTTTTGGTTGAAAAATAATACGTTGGCTATATATGTGAACACACAAAGCAAGTGCTTATAGCGACACGTCAATTAAATGGCACTGTTGAAAAGTACGCTCGGGCGAATTTCGGTAGTGCTGGTAGTGTCATGTCTGCTGGCATCCTGGCAGAGAAAACTGGATGAGATCTGTAATTACGTGGCACTGCCGCTGGGGATTACATTTCAGTCCCCACGGGACAGCTGGAGCTGACACTTTACAAATATCTCTCTGGAATAGGGGTCGCCAAAGCATACAACTAAAACGCGCGTGTTCGTTTAGCTCGGTGGTTAATGGATTCTATAATTTCAGCTGTGTATATATATATATATATATATATATATATATATATATATATACATACATACATATAAATACCCAGTAAAATTTCGATTACTTACTTCGTTCCAGATATACAGCAACTACTCGCTACGATTGTTTCGCATCAATACGCAGTTTTTAAAAAGAAAATATATAGATCACTGGCACTGTTTGCCACTGTCTTATCCAGCAGTTGAATTATAGTCCCGAATGTTCAGAAACACATCAAATGTAATATATGAGCATTCCTTAAATATTTATATAAATTATGCGCTATTTATCATTGAGTGAACGCCAACACAGCCGTTGACTATACGCGTCGTGGGTGAATGCGGTATGTTCAGGTCTCTATTTCGATAGAGCTACTCTTAAGTTGAAATTTTTGACTGAATGTTCATAAACACTCAATTTTGACTATATTATTCAGGGAGAAACCAAGCGGTTTTATAAAATGTTGAATAACACTTGAAAATAAAATCGCTACCATTTTACAACCTCAAAAATAATGCGTGACGATATTCATCTCCATAAGGGCTTTATGTTCATATTTTACTACCAAATCTTTCGTCACTTTAGTTGAAGACATGTTACCTACAGACTGTGTAAAATGTATAGATACGAACGTCTGTAATTTCCATAATTGTAATTTTATTTCTTCCCTTGCCTAAGGAATTATAGTTTTCCTGTTATTCCTGGAATAAGCAATGATTTTAGATTTTACAACTCATGGGCCAGTTGCTCGTCTGCAATAAATATTTATGAAGGGTGAGTTCTACTATAACACCAGTTGAACTTGGCTTTCTTAAATTTTCCGTCGTGATATGGTCCACCGATTTCTTGGATGTCAATTATATATTCCTTCTTCCTCTAAACTAAAATCCACTCTTTAAGTAATAACATATGTACCGTAATATATTGAACGTTCCAACGAGCAACAATTTACGATCTCTAGCTCACGAAATGTAGATGTGCAAATTTTCTTAAAGTTACATTATATTGGACTAGTTTGGACTTTCCAACGAGCAACAGTCTATATCTCACTAGATAAATCGATGCACAAACTATCAAGAAAGATGCATTTTAAAATTTTCACAGTCCTATAACTATATCAATTACGTTTTTCTGTTTTGTTTTTACAATTTCCGTGATTTACTGATAGTGCTGATATGTAAGTTCTGTGTCAAAATCAAACATTTAACAAACTCAGTGGGTGCTTGGTTTCCGACCAGCATAGTCACATCAAATTAGTCAAACTGTTTAGCTCCCGGAAAAGGAACCCGTTTTCTGAAATGTTATGATTTTATAGTACACGAGGACAATGAAAACTACATTTATTTTTTACATGGATATTGTATGGCGAAGAATAAACTGCCACTGTCCATACACGGATATTTGTTTACACGTATAAAACAGAACTCTAGTGCTTTACTGTCGGCAGAAAATAAATGAAATATTAAATGCAACTTACGTTTGGGAACGGGAACTCACAAGGAGGGTTTTTTTTTTCCGGCGCGGAGAAGGTAGTGGGATGGTGTCTTTCATATTTATTCTCAATATATTGATTAAGTACGTTTGCAGTTCTTCCTTTCACGTGCAATTGTCCGAGACACTGATTTATCACCTGCCTCACGAAACGACGAATCTTTTCGCAACATTTGGCCGTCCCTAAGTTCATACCAGGTTAAAAGAATCGCTTTTCAATTTCTGCAAATGGTAGCGATCAGTTCTGAGGTAGAAAAAAAATCATTTGTCATGGATAGCGCCAAATTCCCAGCTCGCTTGGGGTTCCTGACTTCCTCGTTCGCCCTGCAACAAAAGATCCCTGGTGGCGCCTTGATAAATCGTTTATGGAAACCAGGGTCTCCTGAAGATGATTTTGCTCCCAAGTTTTTTTTTTTTTGGCATACGTGACGGAACTTATAACACGGAGGATAATAAACCGTACTTATTATCATATTCACGGATTTCTACGTTGCCTCTGAGTTGAGTCATTGCCGCATAAAATACTCATTTGAAATGTTTCATTAACCGCAAGAATGTTTTCTCTTTTTTTTTTTTTTCCAATAGTGATCATTAATTGTTATTAAGTAACGCTCTTGAAAATATTGAGAGAGGTTACTGACATATCTCCGTATTTTTGTCTTGCGGTGTACAGGAGCAACAGAGTTCTTCATGAAAGAAATAATGCTCTCGTTCTTGTCCAACAAAGAAAATATTCACAACCGAAATATTTCCATCTTTACTTATAGATAAAATACAGGATAACCACTATATGTTCAATAATATATGGTTGCTCTAATACCATACGTGATTTGATACTAATCAGTTCGGATAGGCAGGTTGGTTTAGACTTTCAGCTAGAGGGGAGTGTTCTGTGAGAAACGACACATATTCCATAACGAATGCTTATCAAAGGAAAAGAATAATGTTTCTTTGTTTGGATAAGTATATAGGAATAAGAATGTACTAAAGTGATTACAGTGGTACTCGTAGCAGGTTGTCAGTATGTAGACCTACATGTAAGTGCGGCTAGGAATTAGTTATTTTACACAGTAGACAACAGTTGGCACAATTAGGATTTTGGAAACAGTATTCAATTATGAATGCATACCACTGTTTGTAAGGTTTTTGTAAGTTAAATCTTATGCTAATGTAAAAATGATGGCCGGTTTAATTTATCGCAAGTATAATGTTGATAGTATTTTCCGAGTTTTAATACACCAACAAATGTATTGAGCTAATATGCTACAACAGTGGAGAGATGGCCGCAAACACTCTTGATTAAATTAAAACATGCATATAAATACAAAACATTTTCACATGCACTGAGAGCACAATTTCATAAATAATGAATATGTAAACATTTGTTAACTAAGTTAGTTAAACAAATTATTCCACACGCAATTTATTTCCACATATAATGGTAAACGTATACATTTTCCTTGTGTAATAGATTCCTCGCAATTAATGCTGTGTTGAAACAAAGGTGTCGTATTATTTGTGTGAATTTCTCCATAAATATTATGGATTTAATTAGATATGATCAGAAAGTACTATAGCACTGCAAAAAATGCAATTAAAATCAGTTTTAATTTACGCAAGTTCAAAACATAAAAAAAAACATATATTACAAAAATAGTGCTGAAAATTAATAATAAATAATAACAAATTTCAATTTCTTGGCTGTTCCCAAGAGAAAAAAATGATATAATTTCAGAATAAATCATTTAATTAATAAAAATTAAAACATAATTTAAACAAGCGAAAACAATTATTTAATTTTTGCTTGTACATTTTTATAATTAATTTTAAGACGATTATAAATTCAAATGCATGTTTTACTGCCTGAAAACTTATAACAATAATAGTAATAATTTGTAAAAAAAAAAATAATAAAAATAAAAAAAAAGGCGGATGATAAAAGCAAAATAATAATAAACTTGGAATGAGAAACAATTTTGGAAATCTTTAAAAATATTATATTAAATTTAACATTGCTACATAATTATAATTGGGCAGGAACACCACAATATTTTAGTAGTTCTTTAGCTTGTGTTAAAATGCATTATTGTTAACTGCGGTCCTCAAAAGAATTGTGATAGTGATTTTTCTGGTGTGAAGGCTGTCTAAACTCCACTCCAGTCGAATTGCCTTATGCCCTCGCAAGAGTAGCGCCACTCTCTGTTCGAAGAGAAGTAGCAGCGAACAAGGGAAGGAAGAAAGGCCAATAGGAGAGCACCCACAATCTATATGGACATGAACCACCTGTGCATAGGCTTAAGTCCAGGAAGAGCTTCTTAAGATCACCAAAGGAACTCAAAATCTCAGGAGACAAGGCCAGATTACAGCCGTGGAAAGCGAAGAACCCTTCCCATCTGGTTGGAATATCTAAAATTATCTAAAAGTTTACCACCTGGCCATGAAGACTCGTGGTTGATATGGAAATCTTTGAACAGGCTGGGACTAGGAGCGGACAGATCCAAGGTGAACTTGGCAAGGTAGGGTTACATTAACGATGACGTCAAATGCGATTGCGGAGAAGACCACACTGTCGGGCACATGATTCAATGTCGACTATGTCCAGCTTCCAGCACAGAAGACGACCTGCTTTGGACCTCGAAGAGAGCGCTGGGTGTGGTCAAATGCTATTCAAAAGCTGCTAAATGTTTTTCAGAGTTGCTTTAGTTGTGTTTCAATCATGTTTCTGACACGAGAATAAAAAAATAATAAATACCAGGATATCGGCAACATTGCTCGATTACATTTTTTAATACTTCAATTAAAAAGAGAGGCTTATTTAAAAGCTGTAATTCTTGGGTTGAGCGTATTTAACAATGGGAATTGAAATTCTTGCATTGAAAAAAAAAACACATGAATTTAATAGAATAAATAAAAAAAAGGTGTACTGGTATAATTTTAGGAGGAGAAATCAGAAACTCTAATTAATAACAACACTAATATTATAAAGCCTTAAATATTATATAAAATAATATAAATACATTAAATAATTGAGCGTTTTTAAGTAAAGTTAATTACACAAATCTGTGTAACAGTGTTAACCACGAATTATTAAAAAATATATTGAGAGAAAGTTTTCTATATCAACATATTTAGATGAACACATTTGTAGTGATGTGATAAGCACTTAGAAGAAATTGAAGAAATAATATCGTAGCGACGAGGTTACTAATATAACAGAAGATGACGTTTTATGTTCGAAACACGGAGTTCAAAGAACATGTTCCTTGACGAATGAAACAGAATCTCATAGACGGGATTGATAATCCAAGAGCTAATTAATATTGAAAAGAGCTACATTAACTTATGTGTTATTTTCATCCCAGTGTCGACACTTTCATATTTCAAACAGGGGAGTTACAAGTTCTTTGATGAATGATACAGTTTCGTAAAGAGGAGCGAGATATTCTAAAAGCTAGTGGCAAAAATTTTAGTAAAATATTCTATAAATTAAATGGAAATACGAATTAATAAATAAAGACAGATAACTAGAAAAAATATTTTCCACAAAATGTATCTTGCACGTGGTGCTTTTAGGAAATGAAATAAAGATTAGACACAACTGAGATATAATAAGCTTTATTATGAACAAAATTATAAACCTATTGAAAACAGAGATAGTAAACTAATTATTATTCACTGTGTGTTTATATATATATAAGTATATTAAAAATTGCTCATATAAAAATATTATAGAATAAAAATACAATTTTTACACCAAACATAATGTTCTTACTAAAGCTCTCTTCAAGCTTGAATATTTTTCAATGCGTATTTTAATCAATTAAAAAAATCTGACTAATAATGATTTTATCAAAGTAATTACTGAATACAAGTAAATTTTTCTCATTTCATGATACAAAATAATTTAAATATATCGATAATCTGTAACAAATTATCATATTTGGTAAAAATATACGCATTGGAATTAAAACATTTTTCTAAATAATTATATATTATTGCACGAGTGGATATCAATTTGATTTATAAATCAAATATTCGTACTTCGTTCAAATATATCATCACTTCCCTCTTATAATAACAAAAATATTAAAATTTTCTCAAATATTGCATTTAACACCCGTGGATCTTAGCCCTAAGAGATATAAAGAACATGAAATTATAATTGTGTCCTAATAAAGATAATTTGGATGTTACAAAAATACGAAATGACAAGGCTTACATTTTTAGTACGATTATATCCTAAATGAAACAACGAATTATTTTGTTATAAATAATAATTTTATTATTCAATAAAACTTGTTTTACCCTACGTGTGCAATTAAAATCAAAAGCTGTTAAAATAAAAAAAAATTGTTATTAAAATATTAAGATACCGGCCAATTAACTGAGAAAATGCTGCTCTTATTTATAAGCAATATTCTTTTTAGAATTAGAATTGTTCCGGAATCAAATTTTTTGAGATTGAAAAAGGTTATGTGATGACATTAATTCCTCTTCATTATTTGTAGAATTTTTTTAAATCTCGTTTTTAATTTCAGTAAAATGATTGTTTATTTTAATTTAAAATACTTGCATTAATAATATCAGTTTCTTGTTTAAAAAGTTAGAAAAATTGGTTCCTTTTTTTTGGGTATTGTAAAATATCTTCAATTTTTTAAAATCTGTTTTGCTTATTTTGTACATTCATAAACTATTTAAATAACACATAGTTTAAAATGTTGGTTTTTTTTACGTCAAATAAAAAAATCGAATTAATAATTATTTTTTAATTAACAAGTACCATAAATAAGTTCGTATTTATTTATCGCAAGGCGAAACGGGTTCAATCCCCGGATTTTCGCAAGTGGGAATCGTGCTGGACGATGCCGCTGGTTGGCAGGTTTTTTGGGGGGATCTCCCTTTTCCCACTTCCCTTCATTCTGGCGTAGCTCCTATTCATCCTACTTCACCATCATCGGCTCCCAAGACCCCGATGTGAGCCTCCGAAATCTTTTCACTCACTCACTTTATTCAATGCCATAACGTAAGGAATACATTTTGGAACAAATTATATTTATTATTTGCACTATATATTTTCATTAATATTTCTATGAAAATACTAAATCAGTATGAAATCTAGGAATAAGAGAAACAAAAATTGTACATCAGGAAACAATGTCTCAATGATTGTAATGTTTGGCATAAGGAAAATTATACCTGCGTGAACTACCAGTCAATTGGAAATAATATGACATGACTTTTCATGAATTATGCATTACCAACACATCTTTTTCTGCTGTTTTGATTAATATTATTATGAATAAAAAATTATAATTCATAGACACAATATAACTAAAAGTTCAATTTTAAAAAATAAGATATTTATATGAAAACGGATACTTAAAACTCTTTTTGATACACGACATATTTAAGAAATTCCAAGCACGTCGTACATGGGGTTATTTTTCAAAGGTTTGGTGGAAAACGTGTAAAGAAACCGCGAATAGACTTAATTTCTGAAACCTCTTGTTACTGGGAAAAACAATAATCCCCTCCACCAGACTGAGAACCAGGTCATAACTGCGCGATGATGCGACGATTTCCAGAATGGACCACAAAATTGATTTGGCGACCACAAGTACCTGCATATCTATTTCAACTCTTCGCATGGAGACAATGTGGGAATTACTGAACCATAACAAAATTATGAGGCGTGGATCAATGCAACATATATACATATCATGGATTATTAGTTAAAAGCTGTCCCCAGTCAATACTATTGAATATTGCTATAAATTCTGTTCTGTCCAATGACTGATTATCTATTGCTGAAATTCATCTCTCTTTCATTCATGCATTTATGTAATAATATATTACTAAATAGGCAACTGATGACAGTATGCGTTAAAATATGGCTAGTTACGAACAATGATGTTTTATAAAATGCCATCTGCCGTATATCTTAGTTAACCTCAACCAACTATAAAATGTTTTATTTATTTCAAGTTATAGCCTGTTGACCTAAACACACATATCAAGAAGAAGTGCGTGGTAAGCTAGAACTGCACAAACAGCTTCGACTCAGCAGTAGGAAGAGCAATCGGTGTGAAAACATCTGAATTTGCATCGGCAGCACTGATAAATATTTGTAACATTTTCAGTAAGCAAATTATAGAATAAATGTTGTTTGTTTTCAAATTTTTGAGTAAAATTCTGACCGATCGCTGAATAACTTATCTTAAACAAAAATTTGTGGTAAATACAGGCTTTCATGTATGTATAACCAAAATTATTATTAAAATAAAAATTTAAATCACTTTCTATCTTACGAAATTAAATAACCAACTAAAATCTGACTTATAAGGCAAGTCTAAATTATCGCTACAAAAAAAAAAAGATTAGTAAATTGTGTTTCCTAATACTAAATAATACGTTTTACAAAAATTGTAACAGCTTTACTGAGAAAATTGTAGATAATTTAAGAGTTGCCAAAAAAATATTTTATATCCAGTGAATTGCTACACGCGAGAATGTCAGAGTTAAATATAAAAAAATTACCCAAAACACCTTAAGGGGTCGTGGGACAAAAATTAACATCAAATACGTAAATTGATGTTTACTGATTTTTGAAAGCCAACATGGAAAAAAGTAAAAATGGCAATCCTAGACAATAGGTTTTGCCAACTTAACGACCAAGTATTTTGCAGTAGCAGGCTTTCAATTTCGCATAGTGTCTTGTGCCACGAAAACACACAAAAATTGACGGCGTCAGATATATCTTCGGCAGAATAACGTCACTCAGGTAAAATATTTGCTCTTGTAGTTAGTGAAAACTATCGTGTATGGTTGCCCTTTCTTTGTTTTCTCTGACGGATTCCATAAAATTTATAAAATACGATAACCCTCAATAGCATTAGCTTATGTCCCGTGTCCTCTTAAGTTACTTATTCCCAGATGCAACTAGTAAAATTAAGCTTGGAAGAAACACCTGAATGATGCGTATCGAACTGTTGACCACGAGTGTTGGTCGTATTTAGAAACGACTTTTTCAGCTGCGAAAATAACGGCCGGCCTGGAGCTGTTACAAAAACAAAATATTTAGCGCCCGTTTACGATCCGACAGAACATAGCAGGCGGTCTCAATATGGCCTGGGGGATACGTCTGGCTGGCAGGTCAATGGAATTACGGGCCATGAAATATTCATGGCAACGACCAGGCGAAATGGCTTCGGATGCGACGCATGCTCGCTTGGCCGGCGCGGCGTTCTCCACATTCCGGCACCGGATTGCTTGATTAGCCCCACTTTGTCACGACTGGCAATAATAAACCGCACACTTTGTCCGACGGACATGCATATCCAGCCCCCCCCCCCCTGCACCCCTTCTCCCGTTCTCACCCGCCAAGTTACGGGACAAGCCACATATCAAATAAGTACAGCGGCGGACAAACGATTTCCAGCCGCGCGGGCGGATCCGCCCCCGTAAGTGCGGGCAACCTCGCAAAAAACAGATTTGACGCTAAATTGGTTTACGCGTTGTTCCGACTGTCCCCCCGAGCTTGAAAAATTGTGGCCGTCAAACAATATTCCATACATTGCACGTCCCTACCCCCACCCACCCTCCCCCTCACGTGGCAGCGACGAGAACCTATTTAATTGCCAGCCATTGAAATGGAAGAATTTCACAACGCATTGTTAACGCACTGCTTGTTCGAATAGAATGCGTCGATTTTTCTCCATCGGAAACGATTTTGAAAAAAATAATAATAATAATAATAAGTGCATCTCATTCGTTTAAATATGTTCATTCATTCCTAACAGTATTGTATTAGATTTTCTTAGAGTACTGCATGTAATTTCTCAACAAAACAGCTAGGCGTTGAGCATGTATCTCCTTATCAAGTAATTCCTGTCGTTGTAATATCTTATTTCGATTATACGTATCTTTCATAATCCACAGGATGTATGAAATCGTTAAATGTTTAATGCAAACCGTTACTAAACGAAGTCCGAACATTTCAGGGCCCTAGATAATAATAGCCTGAAATCCACCTGTATTCACTGATGATGTAAAAACATAATTTAGCTTATATAACGATAGCCAATTATTTCAGGAAAATATCGCGATGTTTTTTTTAAGAGCGATTTATTTTTTAAAATTATTAATAATGTTTCAGGAAAACATTTAAACATCCTCCAGATATATGGTTTTACACAATGTATTCCTTAACAATAATTCAACTCGCAATTTCAGATTTTTTAACCGACTTTCATTTATACGAGCGCGTTCAGCTTCATCATGTCGCAGGGGCCACGGGGGCTGAGCGATTAACCTGCTCGCCTCCCACCGAGGCGAACGGGGTCCAATCCCCGGCCGGGTCACCGAATTTTCGCCAGTGGGAATCGTGCCGGACGATGCCGTTGGTCAGCGGATTTTGTCGGGGATCTCCCGTTTCCCCAGCCCCTTCATTCTGACGATGCTCCATATTCACTTCAATCGCCCCTCATCGGCTCTCAAGACCTCGCTGTTAAGAGCCGCCCAAATCTCTTCACTTCACTTCGTCATGCCTCACCCATGGCGAACTGCCTCCGGGCGAGCAACGCGCGAATGTTAATTTAGTCCATTCACAGTTACTTCACACTTATGTGAAGCCCTGCTGAAGTCCTTCTTCCATGATGATCATCCACCTCGTGCAAACAAAGTTTAACTAGGTCTGGAAAATTACACCAAAGGACGACAGCCGCATTCGTGCGCTCTCAGTGTAATAACAAATTGTATAATAACTATTTATTAAAAGGCGTTTACAACTAACCTAATTTCTCCAATTTTATTCATAGTTATTATAAATGAAATATTATAATTTGTAGATAAAATATAAACTAAATTTCAGTTTAACCACAAATAAGGTGATGTTATTAACACAAGTATACAACGGAAACAACGAAACACGTTACACGTAGGGTATTTTTGTAAAGGTTTGATTCAAAAAATTGTGAAGAAACCGTGAATAGTCTGTAGCACGAATATGTTTATTTGAAGGAATCGCATGCAGTGTATATTGCTACTTGATATAATGACGGGGGGGGGGGGGGGGGGAAACTCCTCTACATTTTTCCCCAGCGTAATGCTAGATAGAAATATCCCAGCAACACAAACATCATTGCGAATGCAACCTTGTGGCTCATAAATATTAGAAAAGGACATTAACATGAGTTTGAAGTAATATACATTTCGTACGTATTCCCAGTGAGAACATATCACTGGGGAAAAAAGATACAAAACACATGGACTTAAGTACATATTCAGTGCTGAGGGACTGTAACTGGAAATAATTATATTACATAATTAATTGTTTTTTTTTTCCGAAGTGGAATAAGTTTTCAAACTGTCCATTTATTTTGAATGAATGGTAGTTCCGCCAGCCTTTTCACAGATCCACTCATTCATACTTAAATGCGCATATAGCGAAATTTTCATTTCAGTTATTTAAATTATGTAGTTATTTATAGCATAAAAAATTTTTTTTCTGCTATTTTAAGAATATTTCAAATAAAAATAAGAATTATTGCTGCAAAATTACGGAACAATTTATCCTTCGACGGAAAATAACATAAAATATAAATTATTCTAATAAATATTAAATATTTTCTCTCCTTCGGATTTTTTCCTCACAATAAGAGCTACCTTTTCTTGAGTGGTAAATATCGTGACATAACTGACAATTATTAGTGGGAAAGTTTATTACATACAATATAACATAGCTGCTAAATGTAGTAACAAACCAGAATCTTCTTCAATGGACCAGATTTTCTGAGTAATAGGTGTTAACGAAATCCTCCGAAATTTAACATTTTTGTATAAATTTAACATAACTTTGATATTTCAGGTAAATATGTCTGTAAATTTAATAAGAAATAAATGTTAACACGTTTCTACTAAGGTCGCTGCGACGAATTTAATTATTTATTCTGTGTCCCATATTAATGTTACTTAATGAATTTATTGATGCACGAGGCTGTGCATATAATCGAGAAATCCGAATTTTCTTTATCAAGTCATTAAGTATTTTAAAATAAGCAATTGCCTATACGGATTTGACTATCGCTGAGCTTCGGTATGATCAAATATTATCTACTCTGGAATAATTACGGCTTGAATTTGAAATCTAAAAATTTGCTATGATTGTTTAGGCGTAGTTCTGGAGTGCCGAAAAATAATAATAGGTAAATTGTAAACATTGAAAGGTAATGGGAGTGCTAGGAAGAAACTCCGCCACAGATTCTGCAGAGGAGCTGATTAGTTTCTTGTGAAATTTTGTTCACCGAGACAAGTTAAACCTTGAACATTAACGTGTCACAAGGAAGTCGCTGGTTCAAGTAATTCGTCTCTAACACAAGATTATGTTAGGTTTCTAAAAATTACCCCCCTTCCGGTAACACGGCGAAAAAACACAAGAGTAAGAAAGTTGTTTTCGTGAAAATACTGTGTTTTAAATTGTCCTGAGCCTCTGTGACTCACTAAATCACACACAAACATTGAAAAACTGTAAGTTATATTTTTAAAAAGGCATCTTTCTCGTGTATACGAAACATTATAGAATCTCTATAGCCGAAAAGATATGTAATCGGTTTCTTAATACAATCCTGGTCCTTACAACACTGTCAGTTGTTACGTATATTTATTTTTTACACTACGTCAAAAAATATTTTCCAATTTTCGAAACATAACTTCAAAACATATTGTTTTAGTACACGCAGAACTTAATTTCGCATATATTACAAATAAGACTCACCGACGAATAAAAGGACCACTAGTCTGTAGCAGCCACTAAAATTATTAGTAAAAGTTTTAAGTAAGTGAATTGTGTGTACAGTGTATTCGCTTTCTCTTCACACTTTTTTAATCAAACCTTTGAAATATCACCTCATGTATGACGTGCATGGTTGCTCCTAAATATGTCATGTATCACAAACGTGTTCTATATCTATTAATATGAAAGTATCTTATTTTTCGATAAATTGAAGTTTTATCAGTATTTTATTTATAAATTGCAATAGTTAATTCATAATAATTACGATGAAAAACAGTGAGGAAAGATATGTCTTCGTAGCGCCTAGCAAGAAATAGTTCTCATGCAAAATAACACTAGAACTGAGTGCGCACGAATTCGGTGCACTGTCGTTTGGAGTAATTTTCTAGTCTTGTCTAGGCTTTGTTTGTATGAGGCGGAGGAATATCCTGGAAGTAGAACTTTAGCAGGGCTTCAGAAAAGTGTGTAGTACCCGTGAATGGTTTACAAGCGGTTTAACAAGTACATTCCGTGGAGAGTTGCTGCCAATTAATAGAACAGTGTTATGTATTTTTAATTAAATTATACTTTCGGCTACTGCTGAATTTTCATTAAAGGTAAATTCGTGTTTTATCAGTCGAGTAAGAGTTTTCATTAAATTTTTACGTAACAAAAAATGTATGCTTGGTCCTTTTTTTTTTTTCGCTAAATAAGCGTTGACGTTTTTGCGAAAGTAAATAACGTTGATAATAAAGGTCAACAAACCTAATGTTAATTTTGGTATTTTTCGTTTCAACACTCGAAAATCATAGATTTTTGTGGCTTTATTTTATTTAACCTGAATTCTTGTGTGCGTTGCTAATATTAAAAGGCGTGAATAATGAAGGCTTGATAGGCATCGACAATGCACATTCATACACATTTACGGGAGCTCGGTGTTCTATGTAAGCTAAAATTATTTGGTATCATGTGGGAAAATATTTTTACTTCACAGTAAATATCCTGTTTCACCAAAGTGGAGATAGTTTTGCGTACATAGAGAGATACAAATGAGTATACACAGATGAATACACCCATGTTCGTAAATTAAGTATATGCACGCGTAATGCACAGATTTCGACGGTATTGAATGTAAAAACAGCGACCTCGACGTCGTATGACTCTTGCCCCACGCGAACTCTTACCCCACATTACTCTACCCCGAACTTGTACTCCAAAGATTTTGAATTGGTCACCTAGGACAAAATACGCCCACTAGTAATTAATCATGCGGTAGAAATTCTGCGCAAAAGACAGAAAAATTGCATATTGTCTCTTACGTCACGTCACTTCATTTAATCCGTTCAACTAGTGTCGGTAATAGTTAATGTGTAAACGGTCTTGTAAAAATGTATTAACCACGGAAAGCTATACTTAAATTGAATATCTTGCAATGCACATCAATATGAAGCCTGTATGGAAAATTAATAGTAATACTCACGTATTTACGGCGAACAGCATATCAGCGTCAATGGCGTGTATGGTGTGCCAGTCAACTCAGAGAGGCAGACTGTCAGGATTAGGATTATTGCACAGACGTTGTTTTTGCACGTGGAATAAAAAATATATTTAAATTTAAAAAAATATATATTAATTTTAAAATAACTTTATTTTATCGATTTCCCGGATACCGCATTGTGTGGGCTAGAAGCAATAACGAGCCTCACAAATCTTTAAAATTGCTCGAATTTGCAAAAATGGGGTTCTGAGTGTGGTTCGGTGCTTTTTGAGAGAAAGGCTTTTGTGGGCTCAAATATGCGATTCTGAGAGAAAAACGAGAAATTTCTAGATGTTGGGTGGTTCCCTTGAATAAGTATTCTGGGGGAGCCCTTTTTTTGCAGCTGGGCAAAATGAAAAATTGTTTTAGGGAAAAGGTGATTTTTGGATAAAAACAAACGATTTTTGGGATAAAAAAGGATATTTTGAGAGAAAAAATGGGAAATTCCAAGATCTCGGCCTGTTTCCTGGAGCCACAGAGCACAGCCACCAGCCCTGTTGTCCCATTTAAAATACATTGTTCCGGAATCGACATACGCCTACTACTGACAAACCTTTTGTTACTGACAAGAAACTTTTTCGCCTTGTCCTCCGTCGTCACTGAGGAAAATTTTGGAGAAACATTCGAAAACGAAACAATTACACACACATTTCAAGAATATTCTAGGAGCACAAGGGAACTGAGTTATACTTCCTGCGATTCAAGCCCATAAAAGAGCACATACCAAGTTATTTATTTTAAGCGAGAACCCAATCCGCACAGTATTCAGTATATACGTGTTATATCGCCACGTTATAAGACCCTAAACCGCTATGGCGTTCCACAGACTATGCTCGCTTGTAAACAACGGCTCCTAGATTTATGTCCACTTTACCCACAGCTGTTTATATTACGTGAGTTATAAACAAAACCGGTGGGTCTTGGACAGCTAGCAAAACGAGGACCATTTTTTGGTAATGACGTTTTTATAGCTTAATAAATATCTACCTAACCTCCATAAAAATACACGAAAAAAAAGTATGCAAAAGTAGAGCAACCGTCCTTATATCGATTTAGGTAATAAGTGTAAAGAAGAATTTATTATATGGATTATAGTCGCAATGACACAAAACACACTTCCAATGATGGTAGTTTCATTACACGTCTTTTAAAGATTTTGAAAAATTCCTATGTATAAACTGAATATTACTGGGTGGATATCTCCATCAGGAATTGAACCACGCTATTAAGTCAAGTTATATAATTTCTACCTCATTTTTCATATGGAGTCACTTCCCGAAATATATCGGGCGAGTTCCAGAACAACCAGTATATACGCATGTGTGTGTACGTGTGCGTGTGTATTCGTATATTTTTTTAGAATTTATTTCACCAGGAAGCGAAATATTCTTTTTAGAGTGGAACTGTGAAGGGGTAGAAATGGTTTGCGTATTTTTAGCAGAATGAGAGGGGAAAAAAAACTCCACTTAGAGCACACACGCAAGGCACGGACGCAAACCTGCGACTCTGCGGCGCCTCTGACAGTCATGATCAATCACTGCGCTAACCAGACGTCAAGCTGCCGAGGCCACGAGACCTGGGGGGCGAAAATTAAATGCTCCGGCCAGAACATTTCTGAAGGGAAAAATAATCTACAATCAACTGAGAGTGAAGCGACGGTTAAAAGTGCGCCATCATTTTATTTTATTTTTTATTTATTTTATTTTTTATTTTTTATTTTTTGCCTCCTTTCGACATCTACAGATAAATTTACTTTTTTCCAGCTGGTGGGGTGAAAAATTATTACGTATCAAAAAAGAAAAAAAAAAGAAAACTGAACAAATAGTTGCAATAGCAGCATTGCAGGAAACACGTGCTTCCAAGTCTTACAAAACTGAAATTTCTACTGAGGCAGCACTAATGAAACAAGTCGCGCAACTCGATCTATGAAGTTATAAAATACTCTTGCGGTGTTCGAACTCAGGCAAAACGCCCCTTTCGAAAGCCGGCCGTCGACGATGAACTGCGGCAGAGACACAGAATACTTCCGAAACCAGAAGCGAAACACCTGTGTTCATACTGCGAACTACGGCTGCACATGTAAGCTAACTGCCGTCACGTGAAAGTGACGCGTCGGAGCGGAGTTCGCCGATCGTTGTCGTGGCAATGTAACCAATGGATAGAGATGATGGTTTGTCGCGGGAAAAGTAGACTGTTTGCTGGGATCCAACGTACTCTACGCACATTCTGAAGTTTTCTTTCTTTATTGGCTGCCATGTATGTGTGGAGCTACTCTCCCGTTTCACTGGGCCAATGAGGTTTCTGACGCCATAAGCAGAACGTCCGCGATTGGTCTGCAAACAGCTTATCTGGGTCAGAACCTTGCTTATCAAATCATAAAAGAATAAACTAGTTAGAGTGTTATAGGAGATGCGTTGGCTGAAAAGATTTTCGCGATTTTCCATCATTTCTACCAATGGGGAACCATTCTCAGGTCGCAGTAGCCAATCGCAGACGAGGCCCGTTCCCAGACGCTCGCGCAACCAATCAGAGCATGAGTACGTCCTCATCAGAAGAACTACAGCTCCATTTGTCACTTTGTATTTATTTACACTGTGCTTCCGTTATAGAGTATACATATAAGTAGAAACCTGCCAAATTCGCCTTATTATTTAAGGACAGATGAATTGCAAGTTACTGTGTGTTTGACCAACTTCAGTCATTGGTAGTAAATTTGTCTGGCACGCTTAGGAGATCTCTTAACACAGGAGTATTGTTTCAGTGGTGAAAGAGACTGATATCTCTTGATGATATCAAGCAGATAGCTGACGTTTATTAAAGTGCAACGGCCAATAAAACCACTGAACAGGCTCACTTTTTTATAAGGCAGTGGAGTCTACCTGTCACCGAAGTATAACGCTAGGGCCACCTGCTTTTCGCGAAAAATTTTACGTGAAGGCTAGGACTTCAATGTCATATGGCATACGTGCAGTTTTCCTTTGGTTATTGGCAGAGACCTGCAAAATTCGCAATCAATATTTAAGGATACGTTAAACTTTAAACACGTGTATCTTTGCTATACGTTTGCCATTGGACCATACTCTGCTTGACACACCTTGGGTAACTCTGTGCCAATAAATGAACACTTCACAATTGCGTAGTTCAATCACGTGGAGTCCAGTAAGACAAGAAGTGATTTCACATCTGTGCAGCAGCCAATGGAGAAACGACGCCGGCTCGGGTATATACAGCACTGTGCTGTCTGGCCTCATGCCATATAATAACGCGAATTTTGCATGTCTCTAGTTTTTGGCCACGTGTCTTTGTCGGGCGAGAGTTTCTTACCTGACCGGGTAAATCAGAATTAGGCAACTCCGACAATGAGTGGATCTGAGCTCTAGTGTTTCAGAGTACAACTTGTCCTGAAATATTTTCGCGCAAAAAAACAGGTGGATCTAGATAACGCAAATTTTGCACGTCTCTACATGTATAGGCTATTCACGGTAAAGTGAGCACTTTTGAAAGTCCTCTCATTTGGAACAATAAATACGTTTAATTTTAGCCTTAGACGTTAAATTCCGAGTATGGTAGAAAATACACACTGTGTTTATTACTTAAATGGCAATATTTATTTAAAACGGTAGTTAAAGGATCAAAAATGGCTGCAAGGGAAAAGTAACTAGGACCTCAAAAGTACTCACTTTATCGTAAACAGAGAGCGCACAGAGACGAAATAGCGGGGCGGTTCCTTCGTTGTAGGCGTACCCGTTCTCTAATAGGCTGTGCGAGGCCCTGCTAGCGGGCCTTCTGTCTGATTGGTTACTGCGTGTCGCGAAATGTTGCCTATTGGATGGCTTGGCTGGTAAGCAAGACGCTGATTGGTGAATGGCATTTATACACTTTAGTAGCAAGTGGCGCCACTTGGTTGGCACGTGCTGGTCGCGGTGAAAGCATTTGTTCCACCTCCGTATCGTTAATTATTCTGAGCTTCCGTAGGGCACATTTATAAATAAGAAACGAGGCCCATTCCAAGGGTTCGTGCAAGCCAATCAACTAATGGGCGCGGACACATCAAAGCAGCTGCCACGCCGTTCCACTTCCATGTACGTACCTGTTCTGTGCCCTAGCGCCTATATCCACAGGTAAAAGTATCTTTCTGAGTATAGTCCATTCACAGGATACTTCCAACTTTTCTGGAGCCTCGCTTAAGTTCTACTTCCCGAATATTCCTCCGCCCCAATCAAACAAAGCTTTACTTTGTATAGAAAATTACATCGCTCTCAGTGTAATTATATTTTCCATAAGAACCGTTTCTTATTAAGTGTTACCATCACACATATTTTCTCACTGTTCTTATTTATATTAATTGCAATATAAATATTACAGTTTAAAGATAAAAAAAGTAAAATACCAATTTATAAAAAAATATGACTTAAGGGAAGTATGTAACGCAGGCCTGTATAACGATTGTGTCATACGTCTAGGGATAGGAAAATTTTGCAAATTCATTTCGGGACAAGATAGAAGTCAATCAGATATGTAGTGAATTCACCTCTGCAATTGGATCAGAGTTTATTACACACGCCCTGGACGAGTCTGAGCCAATATCATACTTGCAAGGAAACAAGCAGCAAATCCCTTACTGCCAGGTGTGAGGTAACACTAAGGCAGCAGCCAATGGACACACACCTGAGGCCCTAGTGTACACAGGGCTGTGGAGTCTAGCTTACAGGTCATTGAACTCGCGAAATTTTCGTATCACTACAGATTAGCACGTCATACATGGAGTGATTTCGCAAAGTTTTGATTTTTAAAAAGTACGAAGAAATCACGAAGACACTATAATTTACGTACTTAACTGTGAGATAAAGCTGACATTGTTACACAGAGAAAAAAGGTATTGTCGAATCAAACAATACTGGTTTGGTGGAACCAAATTATTTGTTTGTATAGGGGCAATAAAATTGTTTGTTGCCGAAACCAAATCATTTTGTTTTTCTCACTTGGTTGCCCCAAACTGTAAGAATTGGTTGGTTGCATCTAAATATTTGTTTGGCTACACGTACATTAAACAATTTGACCCGACATAAGAAAACTTACAAGTTCGCCCGAGGTTTGAACGTATATCACCTGTGACCGAGCGCTACGACTTAGTAATCTCAGCTATTGTGACAACTGATGACGCCGGAAAACTTTTAAACAGATATTCTGCACATATTGGGCAACGTGTGCAAACAAGTTTTACAGTTTTACTTGTCAGTTTCTTGTTGCATTGTTTTATTTATGTGTTTTTATGATTATTAAGCATTAATAGGCGCACTAACAAACACGGTTACTATCGTAATTGTCACAAAAAATACAAAAAACTCTGGAGTTATATTTTCGAACGAAGGCGCTTGAATGAATGGTCGAACAAATATATACAGTCGATTCGATAAAATATTTAGTTAGTCTAATTTTTTTGGCCCAACACAGAAATTTGGTTTATTCAAACATATATTTTGTTAGACGAACAAAAGTAATTTTGTTACTTTTCAAATTTTGTTTGCCCTATATTTTGTTAGGGCAACTAAAATTATATTTTGCCCTTTACAAACAAATATTTTGTTCGATTTTCTCTCAGTCTCAGTAGCTCGCCATTGCCTCTTGTAGACTGTTAAATATAGGCTATTCATGTTTAACTGGAATTTTTACGGAAACGCACAGCAGATATTCGGAAACGCAATACGTGATGATGAAAAGCGGAGTCAAGTTCGTAAGTACCATATACGGGAAGTTTCCGTAATTCGCATAACTTCGGGTTTCCGGGACGAAAAATGCTGAGTCCACTCGAAGATTTCTTCGACAATGTAGGTAACCAAAAAATCATCGTTTCTGCAGCAGTTAAGGTTATTCAAGCCACTAAGCCCCACTCTTTCGAATATTAAATAGTAGCATCAGGCGTCTGTAACATTCAACAACACTTAAAATACACTAACTTTAATAGGAACTGGTAGAGACACGCGAGAATTAGCTTTATTATTTTGCACCAGGATGAACATAACAGCACTGTGAATACCGGAGCGGGCGTCGATTCGCCGTCGGCTGCTGCGTAGATATGAAGCCACGCCCTTTCTCTCTGAACTGCACGTGATTGGGTTGGAAAATTTTGAAGTGTTTATTTATAGGAGCAGAGTTACTCAGGGCGTGTCAGATAAAGTATGTTCCAATGAGAAACGCATTGCAAAGGTAAAGGCTGATCACGGTAAAGTGAGTACTTTTGAAAGCCATGCTTAGGATCTACATGTATACACGTTGTGTATTCTTCCATCTTATGTAGTATTAACATTGGTATGGGCCTCGTTATTTTATCCATGCGTCGGTCAAGTGGAACTGTGGAATTATTATAAAAAGTGAATATTTTGCAAATATGCTCATTTTTACACTTTGGTGCGTTATAAAAAATAGGGAGCGAAAAAAATTATTTCAGCTATCAGAAATGGTTGCCTAACACGTTTTATTTGACCTTGAGATATGGAACTACTTTCCCCTCCATCGTTACCGACTTTACTGTGTGCACGTCACTCAGTGCGCCCGTTAAAATATACGCAGGAAGGAGCAGTGACTTTTTTCTCAGGTTGATTTCCAAAGTGCTCACTTTATCGTGACAGCAGATGCATGTGTTTAAAGTTTAACGTGTCCCCAAATAATAACGCGAATTTTGCAGGTCTCTAGAAACTGGAAAAGTTCCCGTGTGTCTCTAGATGAAACACAAACGTTATGTCACGAACATAATGCGAGAGTTGTGAGTGTTGGGAGTCGGGTACCTGCAAATTTTTGACTCGGTATCAAATCTTGCTCAAGTACAAAATATTTTGATTTTTTAAATATTTTTTATTCACAGTAGGACAGCCACATAAGGATTTTTTTTTAATATTTTAATCTGGGTGAACAAAAAAATAACCAGGTTTCGTTAAATTTACAGGAAGTCCGTTTTTGAAAATGAAGGTGTCCGTAATTTTGCGGGCGGTTTACGGACACCTCTGGATAAATTTTTACCAGCACTTTTCCGTAAAATGAAGGACATATTTTTTTTTTTTTAACAATGATGCTGTCATTACTTTCGTTGATTTCCATATTACTCATCTTGATCTCGGCAAGACGTTAAACTATCCACACTCAGTGCACACAACTTTGTACATGACGCAGGAATGAATATTTTTTCTGGCCGGAACTGTTACATTACTAGGCTCAGTTCACAGTGACCGGCCTGTGGGTAACTGATTCATAAACCGTGTTACTGCTCCTGTCGAACACGATACCTTCGTACAGGTCATCGGATGTAGCAACGAAACAAGTGTTATGTTGATTCAACTACAGCACTCATCAAAAAATTTCTTGTTCGCAACGCGTAAAGCCGTTTAAAGCCGAGCCGAGAGGTTTAAGCCGAATAAGGCAACCTACCAACGGAGTGAAAGTTATCGAAGTTTCGTCTACCGAAATGCAGTACTAATGGTGACGTGAATGTTTTAAGTGTGGTCAACCCACGAGGCCCTACCTCAGTGTTCGCTGATTACCTGCACCGACGTCATAGATTATAGACAGCATTAACTGCCCGCAAGTGCACTTAGCGTCAGATGGATTGTTGGCTTCCCGTAAAGCAAACCCCTTTAACCATTTAAAAGTATTGGTTCGCGTGCGAGAAGGAACCAAGTGGCTCTCCAGTGTCCAGCGAGGGTAGTGGATGTTATGGAAAGTAATTTTCAGTCACCGAGGGATTCAAGTGTACGTTATTTTTGTTACAAAGCGTTCGTGCTATGCAGTGAGCAGCTTCGTTGATATCGGAATAACTCTAATTTTCACGTGTGCGTGTCCCTGAGAATAGACCATGTGATACATCTAGTGAAGACATTACTGGGGCATGTGTAACGCAGAAAGCTATGCTAACATTTTCAACGCGCAACCCAGCAAACACAACCTGTCTGTGAAATGTCGGCAACATACGGGCCAGATGCCGGCGCTGTCAGGTATATGCAAGAAGATAGAGAGCTTTCAAAGGCAGGCTGTCTTTCCTGAGAGAGGATGCCAGCCTTTAGGATGACGATATTACCCAGTGTATTATATATATATATATATATATATATATATATATATATATATATATATATAATGTGTGTGTGTGTGTGTGTGTGTGTCTAGCGAACTGCCCCAGCCTCGCTCGGTTGCGATTTACAAATATGGCATTGTTTAGGTTCACAACACGTATATACACTAAATATTGAAGATAACTACCTTAGGATTAATACTGTGTTGTTCAAAAAGTCTTCGAAAGTGAAATTTAAAAGACTAAAATGGTTACTGTGGGTCATCCTTGGAAGACAAACTTACTGTCGCGGACTTTTTGTACAGCTTTTTGAGATCTACATTTCTGTAGTAATTACATTAGTTTGGTGTATCTCTTATTGTTTAGTCAGCGTAAGCCATGTAAGAGCCCGAAAGCTGCTTTTCCCGACTTGATTAGAAAACGTCGACATTTCTCTAAAAGCCTTACATTAAATCTTAATGTATTATATACCTGAACCTTCCTCAACAAACTCTCTAAATAATGGTGAAAACCGCATTAAAATCCATCAAGTAGTTTAGAAGCCTTAGCCGAATATACAGACACACGCAGCTGGACGACTTTGTTTTATACTATGTATAGATAACAGATAGATATGACAATAGTTACGGCGGCCTGATAACGCAAAGCGAACCAAGTGCCGACGTTTTAATGAAGATTTTGGGTCGATTTCAACACAGTACCGTTGCCTTGTCAGTAAGGAATTATTTATAATTTATTCTGGTTCAGTGCCGAAAAAACTCTCGAACATAAGTGCTGCAGTTGTTTAATTTTGTGGTATGCCCTGTATTTGTGTCAAGCATGCTTCTCTCAGCCAGTGAAAAGCGTATTGTTTGTTCGGTGTTATCGGCATTAAACATTCATATACGAGAGAAGCACAAACTTGAACAAAACAGATGTCTTCACAGCGGGGACGCTCGAAACACCGCCCGCTGATATCTTGTTGTGTACAGTGCCGACCATAAATATCCTCCAGGTGCAACATGTCCTCCATCATGGACACGGAGACTAAGTTCGTGTTAACAATGTAACGATATTTGTCTGATGCCTTTATGCCATTCACACTATCGGTAAGTATTGAGGATATGTGCAAGAAGATAGTTGGCTGTCAATGGCGTGTCTGTTTTGAGAGAGATTGTCATCCATTAGAGTAATGAGAAATGGCCAAATGTATAATTAACGATGCTAGGTGGATATCACCCATATTTCCCAGACAGCACACAATGAATTATATTACGCCGATATCAATGATATCACACCCACTGTATGAATATTTTGTGTATAGCATAGGCAAGAATGAAATGTCCTATACTTATTATATGAAACACTGTATAAGGTATGTCAATAGATCGATTTAGTTCCTTCTGGCGCAAGGGCACTTAGCACAGGAGCGCAGAGGCCGACAGCCCACCATGTTGTGACGTCACCCGGCGCCCAACTTGGAAGACAGGTGCCGTTGACCATTGATCTTTGACCTACGACCCTTTACCCTTGACCTTTAACCTTGAAATCCAAGAAATAAAATAAAAAATTCGACGAAATGCCAAAAAATTTCAAAAAAGTTTGAAAACTAAAAAATTCCAAATATATATAATATTATTTTTAATTATTTTAAAATACATAAACAAGATTATAAATTTATTAAAAATTGTTGAATATTATTTAAAAATTCTGGTTCGCTGGCAGCCATTTCCCCTAACAATTTAACTATTTTAATTCCCCGTTTTTCCTTTAAGAGTACCATTTTTCCCTTAAAATTTCCCCTTTTCCCTAAAATATTCCAAAAAAATTGCAATAAATTCATAAAAGTTATCAAGCCTATTACGTTACTGGCTACTACCACAATGTTGGATGCAGGTTACCTTGACCTTGACCCTGTGAACTTCAATTACCTTAAAAAAAAATCGAGAAAAAAATTCAAGCATATTAAATCAATGACTACTGCCGCCATATTGGATGCAGGTGAACTTGACTTTGACCCCATGACCATGAATGACACAGAAAAACAAAAACTCGAATAAAAATTATAACATTCATCAAGCATATTACATAACTGACGACTACTGCCATCTCAGTGTTATTTAGGTTGTCAGTTGTTTATACATTGCTGGAGGACGCCATACTGTTTGTTATTGGTTTATATATTGCTGGCGGGCGCCACCATGTTTTTTTTTGCGTTTGTGAATTGTTTATACATTCCTGGAGTTTGTCTCTCACCTTCGTTCGACTGCCATGTTGGTTTTCATATGTTTTCCACACCTAGGTGATGCTGGTGTTTTTAATTCCCCCGCCAGGTGGCAGCCATATTTGTTTTTGTTTTTAAAGTATAGGTAACACTGTAGGTGCCCTCCATATTTAATTATATTTTCAATGCATAGGTAGCATTAATTTCTCGATTTCGTCACCAGGTGAGCTGATGGCACTCATATATACAGACATAGAAAATATCTTAAATGTTTCATCCTATTAACAAAATATATATTTCTAATCAACAGTATACCTACATGCATGCTGCAGGACTTTAACTAACTGCATACTTTACTAAACAAATTTTTTTATTAAAGATTCTAAACATGTTAAATATTTTTAAAAATATTTTTTATTTAGTTATATGATTGTAGATGTAGAAAAATGGTACTTTATAAAATACTTGTTAATTAAATTTATTTTATTTTGATGCTTTTTAAAAATCTTATTATATTTTGGAAAATTAGGTAAACATGAAAAAAAAAAAAAACAGAATTTTTTCGCTGGTAATATTTTATTCAATTAATTAATTACAGTTACTCGTGCCATCAAAACATTACAATATTCTTTAATATGTCTAAGTAAATGGTCGGTACGACTGATCTACTTACCGCACTTGTCACACAAATATGACATGCAACAAGGATTCTTGGCACAATTACAGCGCTCATATCATTAAGCATGGCTGCTGCTCATGAAGATCTTTCCACATAAGCGAAACCTAAAATGTCGGAATGGTCCAGTAGAGGTGGTTGACCATACTATTGTCGCTGGAACAGAGATCGATGGTCCAGTTGGCATTGCAGTTGTCGCAGCTGAAGAACTGAATGGCACTTCTGCAGTCACTGTGTCAAACATTCTCGAAGACCCCGGAAATACCGGTAGACAAATAGGTATCTTAGCCGAAGAGGTATATGATATGACCTGAAGAAAATAAGACCCAAGAAGTCGGTAGTATGAGCCAAGAAGTTGATGGTAGCCTTGTTAGCATGCCCACAGCAGATGGCAGCGGTTCTACGGTAGGCAGCCCATCCGAATAAGTCGATTGCGATGCTATTACAGGAATGCCGCTCGAAGAAGTCGATGGCACTGCCTTAGATACTGTTAGCTCTGGAGTGCCCTAAGACATCGCTGATGCAGATAAAGACTTTGATGATAAGCTGCAGAAGCTAGCCGAGACGATGTATCTTTCACAGCAGCTGTTGCCAAACTAAGCCTCACAGATAAACCCCCCCCCCCCCCAACATGCTTTAATATACAAATATGTAAGCCCTATGACTTCATATTGACTTTGAACCAATCGAATTACACCATTAATTCATTGTTTGGACACCGACCAGCCAATCACCGAGTTTCCTAGTGATTTAAGCTGACCAATCGCATGCAGGCGTTTAGCTATCACGTACGGGAGTCATTCTCTGACTCATGTGCTGTGCGTGCGGTGCTGATTGCGGTACATGCGGTGCGTGTGGTGCTAACTGTGGTGTGTGAAGAGCTAAGTGCAGTGCATGGAGTGCTAACTGCAGTTCGTTTGGTGCTGATTGTGGTGCATGCAATGCTGATTGTGGTGCATGCGGTGCTGATTGTGGTGCATGTGGTACTGGTTGCAGTGCATACGGCGCTGATTTCAGTGTGCACGGTACTGATTGTGGTGCGTTCAGTGCTGATTGCGGTGTGTGTGGTGCTAACTTCAGTGCATGTGGTGCTAAGTGCGGTAGGTGTGGTGCTCATAGTGGTGTATGGGGCACTAAGTGCATTGCATGCGATACTAGCTGCGGTGCATGCAGTGCTAAGTGCGGTGCGTGCAGAGCTAAGTTCGGTGCCTGCAGAGCTAAGTGCAGTGCATGTGGGTAGCAAGTTAAAATTAATTGTCCCTATTTTAAATAAAATTATACACTCCTACCTCTAAAAGCTGAAAGGAGGGAATTTTATTTTTTAATATCGCTTTGAAACGTATATATCCAGGTCCCTCAGTATATTTAATTAATTCCTGGGTAAACTGCATTTGCACTTCGCACTAAAAGTGCCTAGAACTGCAGCAAGCTCAAACTATACTTCGCTATTGGTCGATGCACAATTTGGACTTTGTACTGAATAATGCAGCACCATGACAAACGTCCACCATGCTTTCCAACACAGATCTTAGTATGTTCTTTCAATGTATCGCCTTGCACATACGGCATGTTTTCTTCTGGGGCAAACCAGTATGTGGGTTTTTTCAGAGTGCTCCCATATTTTTTTTACCTATACATTTATGGTGGAAGTCCTTTTGTGCGCACAAACTACCCATGAAGCAAGCCACAGTCGACCGATTGTGGTTTTACTGCTGACACTGCTGGATGACTGCTGGCATTGAATACTTATGGGTTTGCACAAATGGCCCTGTTATCACTGACTGCTGGCAACAGGACACTTGGTATTCCATCAATGGCGCGTTAATGGGATGTTGATGGAAATGAAACTGATGGCTGAGAGGTCGTATACTGCTAATAATCCACAAATGGCTTGCCAACTGTTTTCCAGCACTGGCAGCATTTAACATCCATTTTTGGGCCATTGAATTTCCCAGAAAACTTATGGGTGTACACAATTGGCCCTGCTATGGTTAACTGCTGGCCCCAGGACATTTGGTATGCCATTTATGGCACAATGGTGGAATGTAAATGGAAATGAAACTGATGGTTGAGAGTATGTGAACTACTATACCCATAAATTACTTACCAACTGTATTCTAGCAATGACCGCACGCTATACGTATTGCTGGTGAAATTATGGGTAACCATCTGTGGGCCATTTAATGGCTGTGAAGTAGTATATTAATGGGCCATTGCTGGTACAATTTAGCTTATTATGGGAATTTTTATGGCTCTCACTCTTCGCAGATAGCATTTTCAAATTACACACACTTATATGTATATTTGTGCGTTTGTCTAATATAATTATATATCGTATAAAAATGAGTAGAATATTTGTAAATATATAGTACTGGAAATATCCATTGCAAAAAGCTGTAAATACAGTATTAGGTGAAACTTCATGACTGGCATTGAATAATTTGATATATTTAATCATTTTAATGTATGACTGCATATAATTAAAATGAGAAGTTAAAAAATATATATAAACACCTCTAGAAAAGTAACATTGAAGAGCTTTTGTTATTTCACATTGCTAAAATATTAATATATGCCGAGAGCATTTCAAAACAGATAAATAAAATCCAGGTGACTTACATACTGCGAAAAACTAAATTAAAGGAAAGGTTTTATTTTAATGTCGCGATTCAGTAGGAAGTTTTCTCTCAACGACAGTATTTTTTTTGTTTATCTGCATCTATTGTAAAATCCGATTTGTTCGCATGGTAAATTTGAAGGCTTTGAAATTATTGTTGTAATTTATATTATATTAGTGATTGTTAGTAATTCAAGTCTAAATGTATTCTAAATTAGTTCATCTAAACATTAGAAAACACAAATTTGTAATGGTCAGCATGCTGGGCTGTCACTGCAAGGGTAGTTAAGTTCGCGCCCCATCCCCTCATTTGGTGAGCATAAGATTTTAATATCGTTTAATGTGTTTTATAATGAAGTAAACGAAATTCAAATATCGTTTACTTCATTACATGAGGTAAATAATAATTATTTTTGCGTTATAGAGTTTGACATATGGTAGAAGCATGGCTAGCCATCAGTAGGTCGTTTGGTGGCATTGAAGTGGTACATTGATGGGCCAATGTTGTTGTAATCATATGGCCCATGCTTGGGCCATTTTTGATCACCACCTCTGGGCCAGCTATGGACAGAGTATGGCTAGTTAGTTGTTCCACTTAAGGACCATCAATGGTGCCGGATGCATGTCAGTTGTTGGCCAACTTTTGGTCGGCTTGGCTTCTGACTGTTAAGCATAAATGAGTCATATGTGTTTTGCTACATCGGTAGGCTCTTTGCTGTAAAAATAACCGTATTTATATAGAAAAAAATGACGACGTTCTGACCACGTGAGGTGAGAATCGATTTGGAAGCGCGCTCTTGTCATACCACGAAAAAGAATTGCGACTACGAAGGCCTGCCTTTGACCTCAATGATCATGGAGCCGCGACCTGCATCATCGCTAAGTTGTTGTCCCCAGTGCCGATACTGTGATAGAGTTTTCACCTATGTACAAAATGCTCCTTGGCATGAGAGAACGGTCTGTACGAAGAGCCGTTTTCACATACGACACTGTTCCCATGCAGTTTGTGTTAGACTATACATGGACATCACATACCGAGATCTGGAATGTTTGTCTACTGGGTGTCAGCAATTATTGTACGAAATACCTCTTGCTGCATCGATGGGTACCGATTCGGCAGGTGATTATGATGAGACAGTTAATGCTAAAGGCGGAATGAGTGTAGTAGAGTCGGTATGCGCAGAATGTACTACACTTGCAAGAAGTTCGTGTGCAGTCGACGAACTTCAAAGAAAACGCGCGTTGGCTCTAGATACTGATGAGAATGCAACTCCTGCTATAATGGATATCAAAATTTAATATGGATGACGAAACAGGAATTGAAGACGAATCATGAAGACAGCATAGATGATAATAAGTATTAATACAGTGATAAGGTTTGAAGAGGACGATGGCGATTTTCTGAATGCACAGACCACCCCCTCCAACACATGTGCTGCAATGTGCAACACGAAGAAGGCAGAAGACGCCGAGAATACTGGCGACCTATTTCCCGAAGCCACGAATGAACCTTTTGACAAGCTCAAATATTTGATTGGCCTTCAAAAGTGGGTATTTCTCGCGCATAGTTGAGCTATCTTCAGTCATTATTAAACTGAAGGAACGGGGACATACCGCATGTCGCGAATAAAACTGCTTTCATCTAAAATACTAATTATAAAATAAAAACAAATAATAATGATAAAATTATTGTTTTTTTCTTTATTTTATTGTATCCTTTTTTTCCCCTCACATCTTTAAAGTGGTGCTATGAGCACTCGATTATTAATTGAAAGATCTGCATATAGATTGATATAAACGACTCCAGTGTAAAATGCATGAATAGTGAACAATATATAGAAATCATGAAGTCTGTAATCATGTAGAAATTTTGGAGACATTTGTTAAACATTTGTTTTTAAATATGTATGGATAGACAGACGACACACCCATGGATTGAATACAAATTGATGATTGATGGAAAGATTGCGGAAGATTGATGGAAAGATTGCCAAAGATTGATAGGAAAATTGAAAGATTGATGAAAAGATAAAAAAAATTAATGTAAAGATTTTTAAAGATTGATGGAAATATTGTGAAATATAGATGGGACGATCGAAAGATTGATGAGAAATTTAAAAGATTAATGGAAAGAGTGAAAGATTGTGTTGGTGATTGCAGTGTTTATTTTGATGTGTGCGGTGCTAATTACGGAGCTGATTTCAGTGCTGATTGCGGTTCTGATTTATGAACTGATTGTGTGATTGATAGAAATATTTATGAAATATAATTCTTTCATTAATTTTCTAATAATTTTTTTTTATTATTTCAAGTTTTAGAAATGATTTTAGTTTTTCTTTTTTGAAGCAAGTTTATCAAAGGCATGGGCACGAGGTCATGGTCACAGATGTGAGGTCAAGGTGTAGGTCATCCAGATAAGACATGTTGTTCAGAGACATCAGTACCACCTAAGTGTTGTAAATGTAAACATATGACCAACAAAATAACTAATATGGTGGGTGGAGTGCAGTCATCAGAATGAGCAAAGTTGAGTTTGTAGGGAAGGGGAATATTAATACAATGTAATTGATTGGAGAGGGGTAAGTCATCTGCTGGACTTAGTGCTGACGGGGACCTCCGGAACTGTGAAATTAAAAGAAAAAATATCTAAAAAATTAATTTCTAATAATATTTTTATTAATTTTTTTTTTAGAAATTCTTTTAAAATACTTGGGATTTTTTTACGAAATTTTGGTTTCAATGTCAAAGGTCACCAGTGTCAGTATCAAAGTCAACCGAACGCAAGATGGCGGTTGTAGTTAGTAATGTAATATTATCGCTGAATGCTATGAATTTATTTAATTTTTACCATTTTTTCTCGAGTTTTTGTATTCAAGGTCATCCAAGGTTACTTTTACTGTCTCAAGGTCATAGGATAAGGACAAGGTCACCTGAATCCAATATGGCAGTTGGGTTATGTCATAACATGGTGGCTGGTCGGTTTCATTCTCTCGTCCCCTCTGAGCCAAAACTTTCAAAATTTTAAATTTTTATAAAATATTGATATATGTTTTTTTAGAAAAAAATTTATAGGCTTAAAATAATTCTTAGCAGTTTTTGTAGTTTTGCAATTTTTTAGAATTTTTAGGTTCCAGGTCAAAGGTCACCAGGTTAATGTTAAAGACCAAGGTCTCCTGGATCCAGGGTGGTGGCAGTTGTCAGTAATGTAATATGCTCGCCGACTTTTCTGAATTTATTCAATTTTTACAGTTTGTACTAGAGTTTTTTTTTCAAGGTCATACAAGGTATGGGTATAGATTCAAGGTAATTGGTCAAGGTTAAGTTCACCTGGGTTCAACATGGTAGTTGGGTGACATCTTAACATGGTGGCTGGTCGGATGCAGTCCCTTTCCCCCTCTAAGCCCGAAAATTTTAAATTTAATTATATATATTTTCAATAAATTTTATTTTTTATAAATATGTGGGACTTTTTGGATTTTTTGGGGGTATTCGAGGTACAAAATCACCAAGGTCATGGTCAAAGGTCAAGGTATGCTACATCCAACATGACGGAAAAGATGGCTGCCGGGGGACCGGAATGACAGAGAATGAACAGTGCCAGGAGTATGTGCCCCGTACCCTATGGACCCTATTTATATTACATTATGCCCGAATCGGCCAAATCATTCTACTAATAAGCATTGATAACAGCATTTAGACCTTGGTCATTTCTTTCTTCTGTGATTATTGCTTTCGGAGTGTACTGTCATCGTCGTTATTCTTACAAAAATTTGTTTAGTTACTTAGCAGTCTTGGATTTTCTACCAACATGGTTGAAGTGCACAGGTCTGAGCAGTCAGTACTATATCAGAAGAATTTAGATGTTCATAGTGCTGCTCAGTACTTTCAGTTCTGTTTTGACAATTGAGATTTCAACATAAACACATTAGATGGCCACAATACATTTAATTGTATGGGTGGAATCAGATGCACAACTCCTGTTGCTGAAATTAATTTTAGTCCCATTCCACGCATTAGTGAAACGCCAAATGTAAGTGAGATCACTGCGTAGGGAGATTCGAAATTTCCTGGTTCAAAAAGACTATTTCATCCGGCTTGATAGACATTGAAATTAAGCAGCTCAGTTTAGTACCTATAAATTCTGTTGCTCAAGCATTGACGATGGACATACTCTGGATAAGTGTTATATGAGCAGGAATTTCTGCACTCCCCTCATGGAATGGCTACATGAAAGCATCAATGTCTAGACCTTGAACTGACTTCCACTCAACAGAAGTTAAAGCACTGCCATTCATAGATAGCCTGGTAATTTGTGCACAATTTATTCTACACTACTGTTTGCATCAAAGGTGTGTATAAAACGAGGCCAGCAGAGCTGTTTTATTACTTTCGACAAGCCTTTGAATGCCAAAGTCATCGAGATTTTAACGTCTAACCAATCACAAAATTGTAATAACATAATATATTTTTTCGCCTGGGTGGTTTCCACCATCTGATGTCATTCCTTGGAACCATAGGATATGTGTTATCTGGAAGCGGCATAGAAGAATTGTTTAGAAAGGTGTGCGCGAAGGCAGCTGTCACATGATGTCTGGACATGCATACCCCAGGTAATTTAGTTATTATGCAGAGATAAATTTTACTTTAAAAGCAAAGTTTAAGTCGCCATGTTAAATTTCCAGTGCCCGCTAAAAACGATTTGCATAGGACCAATTAAATATAATAAGAGTAACACATCTGAAAAAATTCAACCGTCACCCAAACCAATGAATTTAATGAGCAATTAGATGAGTTTTGTGCTGTAACCAAATTAATATGAGCAAAGTAATGTTCACGATTTTTAAGACATCTTACGCAGCACAGCCAATATATTACAATGTTAATTACTAAACATTATTATTCGGTTGAAGAAATGTATAGTGGGGGATAATAATATTTGTTACTATACGTAACCTTCATTTCACCTTTCAGGTCTTTGAGAGCACATTTATTGGTGCAGCAGGCAATTGCAACAACTCTGCTAGAAGTACTTCCCAATGTCTATGTAGAATGAGAGCGATTTAATGGCGTATCTCAAGTATTAGTTGGCTCCAAAATCACCACCTCTATTTGATGAAATATCAGTGAAGAGGACTGCGAAATTATCGCTTGCAATAGTCCTCAAATCGTGTAATATAACATGTGAGAGCATCAGTGTAGACTGCAAAGTAGTTGATGGAAGGTAACTCTTGCAGTCACTTGTGTGGCCAAGACCTGCTGCATTTGGCTAGATATGCGAAGCTTATGTTACATTTTCTCAGAAATGCTTTTCTCTGACAACTGTGGTATTTGATGGTTATGCAAAGTGCACCACTAACGAGGAAGAACGAAGGCAGAGGTCTACGGGGAGATATTCTGTTGATATTTAAATAGCTGCCAGCGGACATGACAACTATGCCACTTTGGATCAAATGAGAGTTTATATGTATACCCCTCAAGATAGCGCAGCTGCCTGTTTGTGCTTCTTTCCAACTAGCCTCTCTTCCACCATCCAGTGCCACATGCAAACGGCATTCTTGGGGTTTACCTCCGAGTACAGAAGGGGCTCGGCCAAACATTGGGTCATGATGTATGATGCTAGAAAAGTAGGAGTGGCATACTTGTTTCTATCACAACATCCCTTCCTCCAGCTCCAGACGGGCTCCTGAACTTCATGTCTTAAAAGTTGTTGCAGTAACATATGCGAGTGTGTGCGTGCAGGAATGCAGAGTGGTCTTATGTGTACAAGTCCCGGGGGGCAACGTGAACCAAAGTTGTCAACGATTGCTCCGACGGAGAGTGCACTTAAACGGTTACAGGAATTAATATACAACTAGACCATTAATGGGTGATGATACATTTAGCAATTTAATTGCTCACCTAATGATTAAATGGTTGGCTTATGTGTATATAAATAAACATTCCTTAGTAATAGTTCATTAAATTTTACAGACCAATTCATTCTTATTAGTATTGTGCAGTGGTTCACTTTCATGCTGATTATCTCAGCTAATAATTTTCGTACAAAAATTCTAAATACACAATTTGAAGCCTTACAATATTATCAAAAACTCTTATTCAGGTCTATTTCTACGTATTGGTGACGGGATTTATGTAATTTATTGTGTACAGCTGTAGTACTTTTTTTCACACATTTTTAAATTCGAAATGAGTTTAGAAGTTGTTTTGGCAATGGATATTATTACAATAAGGGTTGATAAATAACTTGATACTCTTTACTCTACGTTTTTGCTTAATTATAATAAATTCCAATTTATATTTTACATACTACAGTTGTGATATACATATTTTGGCACTTAACTCTTATTGTATCAAAAAAGTATGACGCCGGCGTCTGAGATGAAGGGACTTTTCAGGGATAATTTTCGTGACCCCATGAAAAGTCTGTGCCAAATTTCAAAAGTACATAATTTTTCTGACGTAAAATCCTATAATTTTCGGGCTAAAAGAAAATAGAAGTTTCAGCCTTTGTGTGAATGTTTTCGCGAAAAACAGGTGGCCCTGTATGTAATCAATCCGCAAGGTCGTGACCATATCCACACTGAAGTGATACATCAATTTTGTTTTGTTGTTGCGCGTCAATTCCAAATAGAGATTAATTCAAATATAACGACAGTGTTCACGCTGTAATGTTAGCGAGATGAAAATTTCGCTGTTCAACGTCAGGAAGGTAATGATATTAAGATAGATGAACAAAGTATTTTATATTCCAACGTGTAATTTAGAGTTAAGCGAGGAGAGAAAGATGAGACAGGGCCGGCCATTAAGTCTGACAAATGTTCCCCGCTACTATCCAACTTGGCCTCACGTCCTCGGACAGGCGAGGTGTTAGTGCGGGAGCAACGCCACATGGACGACAGGAATAAGGATCAAACTAAGAAAAAAAAGAGCGTAAAAATAATCAGTGGCGGACCTAGAAACTCATTAAGGGGGGGGGGGGCAACTTTGAGGGGTTGGGCGGTGTGCGTTACGTTCAAAATCGCATCCAAATTAAAACATCGATTATACATTATAATGCTGCATAAAAATTTTCAGTATTTAGTAAATATGGTATCTAAGTATTTTCAAAATTTCCTGGCCAACTACTTGCCTCCCAGAGAGGCAAACCGGGTTCGATTTCCGGCGGGGCCGCTCCCGGATATTCGCATGTGGGGGATTCGTGCCGGATGATGCCGCTCGCTGGTCTGTGGGTTTGGGTTTTCTCGGGGATATCCCGTTTCCCCCTCCCCTTAGTTTCGGCGCTGCCCTATGCTCACCTCGCTTCACCCTCGTCGGCTCTCAGGCCCTCGACGTTAAGAGCTGCCCAAATCTATTTACTCGCTCACTCCTGTTATGTATATAACGATACGGCATTACTAAAAACATACTTGGTTTCAAGAAAAAATTAATTTTATATAATGTAAAACCATGTTGCAAGGATGGGATTCCAATCCCCTATGCCTCCCTTTGAATCCGCCACTGGGAAAACTGATAACCAGGAGACCATTTCAAATCGATTGCAAAGGCGTAGACTTTTGTGTAAATTTGTATTGTTACAGTAGCATCAGTATAGGCTGTTCGTAGTTAAGTGAGCAACATTTAAAGCACAGCTAAAGATAAATTTGCTCCCCCTATTTTCTACGTTAAGTGTCATTCCGCAATATGTGAAATTAACATTGTTATGGGTCAACAACTTTATTCATGCACCAGTAAAAGGAAAACGTAAAATTTAAGGAACGTAGACGTATAACAAATAAGCCAATATATACTCCAATCTTTATAAAGCAAAAAACCACGAACTTGACCTACCACAGTTTTTAAAATTACTCACACAATGCAAATATAAGGCCTTGAAATATTGTACTTCATTTACTACCAACTTACCAGAGAGACTGCACATTCTGGTGTGTACGGTAGCACTTGATAATGTATACAGGAAGTGACTTTTTTTTTTTCAATAGTTGATTAAAAAGAGCTATATTCACCATGGACAGCCTGTAATATATTCTAATCAAAGGCAGTAGCAATTTCCTAGTGTTAACACGTCAGTGAATACGCTATGTAGGAAGAATATTTATGAACAGCGTAAACAAAAATCGCCACAATCCTGTACGGTTAGAGTCGTCCCCGAGGTGTAATCTGATTTGCGCACGCGCTCATCAGCTTTATTATGAACTGTTAAAACGCGTGACAATGTGGGTCAAGCGTGCATTTCATGGGTTGGAAGAAGCAAGTAATTCCGTGATATTTTAAAAATAATATTTATACCCGAAATGTTACGTATTTGCTACACTGGCAGTCGTAAATTAATGAGAAACCGAAACGGATAAAATCTGAAAACGAGATATTAAGAATGTTTTAGCGGAAATAATGCGGGAGTTGTTTATTGGTTTTATTTTTGTTGGTTTAATTTAGTGTCGCGCATTAAGTCTGGATCGCCCGTTTATTTGTACACAATCACGCATCGAAAGTACACAATTAAAAACGTGCTCAGACAAACGGAGAAATGCAATTCACTAAATACATCCACGAAACAACAGAAAAAAGTCAGAAATTATTTTTAAACTACAGAAACTTTGTGATTTTAAATAATATACTTTCCGGAAATTTCACACTACTTCCTACGAATTCACGGAACGTCTCCGTAAATTTGCTACTAGCTTTATGTGTATTTATTTATTATAGAGACAGATAAAAAGAAATAGATTCTGTTTTGTCAGTTTTACAAATATATATAACAAATTATTAGAAAATATAAAAATATACTTCATTTTGGAGTTGGATTTGAACACGAGTTGATAAGTTGAGATTCAGCGACTGCTGTCCTTCTACAACACCCGGCACGAGTGGAAATATATGGGCTGTTCGCAACATCTAGGTCTTGAGAGCCTGTGAGAGTGAAGTGAGGTAAGTTTGGAGCAGCGCCGGAATGCAAGGGCGGGGGAAACACCAGATCACTGAGAGAACCCGCCAAACAGCGTCATCGTCCGGCGCGGATTCCCGCATGCGAAAATCCGGGAGCTGCCCCCGCCGGGAATCGAACCCGGTTCGCCTGGGCGCGGAGGCGCGTACACTGATCACTACAACATCTCGGCTACACATCCCGGCGCGAGAATGGCTAGCTAACGCGTCATTACATTGATAGGGACGTATGACACATTTTCATTGTATTGTAATAACTTATTACAGCGTTTGTAATGTTGCTATCTGCCGCAGGTAGCTCGTGCACCTTTTTAAATGTTCGGAATAATAGGCGTAAAAGTGGCGGGAATAAGCCTGTCCTAACTACCGCAGAAACGAACATTTTCTGCAGTGGTGAAGAATGCTTCGTGTATCTTCGGTACTGTTCGTTCCCGAAACCCGGAGTCGTTAGAAATTCGGCGCGGTTCCGCGTTTTGTGTGTATGGAGCTCAGTCACGTTATGTGTAATTGCGAACCACGATTCCGATATTTTCCCTGTATTTCCTTTGAAAACATTGCCGTGAATACACAGCAATATTTAACAGCGTACGGAAGATACTTTACTAAGGGGAATCAGTACCCGTATTCTTTATCTTGTGTGATTTTCGGTACAACCTACATTACAGATTTTGTACAATATTTTACTGATCAAAAGGGCATAGGGAATTGGTTAGCAGAGTTTATAAAATCGTTATTAATTGTTTCCTGTTACTAGTATAATTTCTATAATAACTTGCAAGGACTCATCTCTTATTTCTTCCCGACTGTTAATAACTAATACATGCGATGGAACTGAAACGTTTAAACAAAGCTCCAGAAGCTGTTGTATTGTATTCACAAGTCTTGAGAAATCATTGTGAGGTAGTACAAAGAAATATTTGGGAAGAAAACTTTTAACACTCCGACGTAATATTACGTCGTCTCAATTTAACTGAGTTCATGATATTTTGTCATCCGCATATTGTACAGATACGGACGAGGAAATATAAATTTGCCTGCACTTTACACAAGGCTCTATGCAAGTAATGTTACGTCAGAAATACTCAAAGTGAAAATTTTCCTAATGAATAGGGTGGATTGTACAGTACATTATTTTACATAGAAAAGAACTATTTATTGGAACGCTTTCAACTCGGCATTAAATTGGCAGCGAGCCAGCCACTACAGAAAGTTTTTTAGTGTATGACCGATAGTACGGTTGTAAATGCGATTTTAGAGAGCAAGTAGAACTGATGGTTAGAGCCCCGAGTATTTCTCGCGTTGATGTGTCAGCGCGCTAGTATTTACATTCCTCTGTATACTTGAGACATTATCGTTGGTTTATTGGTTGCTGAGATCAAGTGAGAACTTCGTACAGGACAGTTCATATCTCACTCACACTACTGTTTCCTGCTCATTACTAGCTCACAGTTAAAAGGGGCGTGTATAAATAACTGATTTCCAATAACTGCAGACTTCCAATATTCGCGTTATCTTTCGACGACAGGATAGACTCCACTGCCTTATAAACAAGTGACTCCAGTCAGTGGTTTCATTGTCCGCTGTACTTTAATCAACGTCACCTACCTGCTTGATATCATAAAACGAGATTGGCCACTTCACCACTGAAACAATACTACTGGCTCAAGAGATCTCCTAGGCGTGCCGGACAAATTTCCTACCAATTACTGAAGTCGGGGTGAAACACATAGTAACTAGCAGTTCAGCCTGTCCTTAAATAATAATGCGAATTTTACAGGTCTTCAGTTATGACTTAATCCACTTGCGTAGGAAGAATTTCCACGGATTCCAGAAACGGCATGTACTGACTTCAAATGAGTTGGAGTAGTACTTATTTCTGTACGGGATAAAAAGTTATTACGCAATTTATTAAAGTCGCACTGTTACAAACCTGAACACTACGTGACCACCAAGATTACAGCTGCCTTCGAAATGACTACAGGTTGTGCTCAAAAACTGATTTAGGCCATTAGACCTTCATTAATGGAACAACACACCGCATTCGTGAACACTCAGTTTAATAATATTTTGCTTGCTGTCTTTTTCTTACTAAAGGCTGTTCACGATAAAGTGAGCAATTTGGAAAATGTCACTGCCCCTGTATGCATATATTTTAATGGGCGCATTGAGTGACATTCTTCCTGTAAAGTTGGTAACGATGGAGGGGAAAGTAGTTCCATATCTTAATGTCGACTAAAAAGTGTTAGGTAACCGTTTGTGATAACTTAAAATTATTTATTTCGCTTTCTGTTTATTTTTTTTAATTCATCGAAGCGTTAAAACGAACACATTTGTAAAGAATTTACTTTCTTAATAATTTCACAGTTTCGTTTGGTCAACGCATGAATTAAGTGATGAGGCCCGTGCCAATGTAAATTTTACATAAGTTGGAGGAATACACAACGTGTATTCAAGTATATCTTAAGCAGGACTTTCGAAAGTGCTAATTTTACCTTGAACAGCCTACAGGCATTACACAGACGCACATATTTTATTCATGTTTTATTTGTATTGGTTATAAGTCTAGCCACCTGTTTTTTTTTTTTTAGAAAATATTTACGCGAAAGGTCGTCTACAATATCGTATGGCATACGTGCATATTTCCTTTGATTATTGGCCTCGTGTATTTGTTGGGAGACAGTTTCTAACATGACTGGGCCAATCAGAACTAGGTAACTCTGACATTGAGTGTGCATCATTCCCGGGCTCTACTGTTTTGGTGTACAGTAAGTCTTGGAATCTTTTCGCGAATAACATATGGCTCTAGTTATAAGAGAAATAATACTATTTATAAAAAAAATATAAATAAATGTTCAATTTAAACAAACATATAATAATTATGTGTTAACAGAATTATAGAACGCTTGTGATATGGTGTATTTGAAATCAAGCAACACGTCATACAGGGGGTGAGTTTCCAAATGTCTGATTCAGAAAGTGTAAAATTATCGTGAATAAACTACAGCCGGCCGTACACACTATTCAAATTTTATATTTAGAAACATGTTTCCTTGTATTTCCGTGGGATGTAGCTTCGTTTGATTAAATAATTACGTTCAGAAAACGCTCAGGAACAGTTTTACATAATCCATCCGGTTCATTTGAGTAAATTAAGCTCTGAGAGCTACCGATGAAATACTACTTGTATTGAACATCATAAAAACTCCGGAAAACAAAATATTTTGTCGCTAATGTATATAGAGAATGCAGAAGTTTTACTAGCGTAAACTATATTGAATTGAGGCAATGTAAATCATTGCTTTAAAAAATTATAACTTTCATTATTTAACAATGTCTCACCCACTATTCCCGTGACTGTTTTGCTTTTATGTGCCATATGTACAAACTTACATACGTGCATATATATTACCTCATAACTCATAACAAGTAACTTTGGCAAGGCTTTAAGGAGAACATTTACCCCACCAACAAAGTAAAATACAGACCCTTACGTTTGCGCTGTATCTGCAAAAATGAATGAATGAATATATATATTATATATATATATATATATATATATATATATATATATATATATATATATATATATATAAAATCGTCAGTTTCAAACAATATTCAGAGCCATGAATTGTGGTCGAAAAAAATGCAACTAACAAATAGGATTGTAACAAATGCCTCCTTATGGCTTCCTCGTCCCAATAATGAAGGAAAAACTATCAAAGAAAGCAAAAACAAAATGCTGTACAATATATGGACCAACTCTCTCTCTCTCTCTCTCTCTCTCTCTCTCTCGCTCTCTCTCTCTCTCTCTCTCTCTCTCTCTCTCTCTCTATCAATCTTGCGATGGCGGTAACATTTTATGTCCTAGTTCCTACAGACATCATAATGGGCGACTGGACAGATATACTCCGTGTTTAAAAATGAAATGATAGCCAGAGAAAGCCCATTATGGAAATCGGGTGGACTTGGAAGAGAGGATTGTGAAGTTGTGGGATATCAGTAGCTTTGAAGTAGTCTCCGCGATGTGGGAAACTTGTAACGTCGGGCCAGCAAAGCTTTCAACCCGCGTCCCATTGGATCGCAAAAGGAAGGTTTCGGCTTCGGCTCCCATTCACCATTCACCAATTATTAGACCGCTGCAATTCCAATATTGGCTTACAGAGTTTGATTAAAATCCGGTCATTATTCCTAAAATGATTAGCGGCGAACGCGTAGACCTCCAGATAAAGGTGAGGCCGTATGAACAAGCGAGAGAACAGAACATATATTCATTGTTTTCATCTCGATATTGAACGGGCAAAAAATATCTCTCTACCCGGCCGGATATTAAATTTATGGGAATATACATTGCGAAATTCTAAAACGGGGGGTAATATATATCACGCAGATTTTCTTGAATGCGGTAATTCATAAATTCATTTGAAGTGCAGAAAATGTTATAACATTTAAAAATATGCCATTAGTAATATCTATAGACGGTACCTTACAAATTAAAAAACATGTATAATTTTTTAGCAATTTCAAATTCTCAAATTAATATATGGTTTGATTTTATAGGGATTTAAGCTTTCTATCTTAATCCTTTTAAATGAAAACTCAATTATTCTAATATGATGCAAGAAAACTAAAATCATTTTTTACGTAGTTCATCGACATTGCACTATTTATTTCTGGCATTTCAAGAATAAGAGGCGGTGATGTAACAGTTTTGTTTTAAAAACTTAGTCTACTTTGAATTAAAATATATATGGCGCCTTCAGTATACCTTTCCACTGAGGAACTTGTGTATTTACCAAAATTTGAAAATTATTGCTTTATATGTTTTGAGAATTTATTACCATAATAATTTCAATAGTGATCAAACAGGAAAACACTCTTAACAAACAACTACTTATAAAACTATCTAGTTAAATTATTTGTAATTATTTATGATCAACGATATTTTTTGTCCTATTTAGAGATAGAAAACGTAATTTAGACCTCCTGAGAAATTATCATGTAGTATTTCACAGACCAATACGGTAAAAGTGGAAAACTGGTGACAATAATTACTTACAGGCACTAAATAAAATTATTGTTTATCGCTTGTTAAAAATAATAATTCAATTTTGCTTTGATTTTGAATGAATAAACAACTTTCAATGTTATGTTTTCATTACAAAGGGGCAGCGTTAGCGCAGTGGCTAGGGCGCTCGCCTCCCACCACGGCGATCCGGACTCGATCCCCGCTGGTTCATTCCCGGATCTTCGCATGTGGGAAACGTGCTGCACGATGCCGCTTGCCGGCGGGTCCTCTCGGGGTACTCCCGTTTCCCCCGCCCTTGCATTCCTGGCGCCGCTCCGTCCTAGGGTTTCATTTCATGTTATGTCCGGGGATGACGTGCACCTATGGGTCTCAGCTGGAAAACCCGTCACTCGGAGAGGGTTGCCTCACCCTGGGTTCCCTCCCCACTCTAGTTTCTTTTATTATAAAGTTTATCTGCGTCAGTCAAAGAATATGTTTAGTTTTTCTGACATCACATACAATCATTAAACAAATATACCATGTATTTTCAGTACCTAATAAAGACTTTTACTTTTAAATTTCCTTTAACTTGATTAAATACGCCTTCTTTCTACTACCATATCAGTATGAAGATGTTCTACATACATAGTTGCAGAGTCGTACATCATATTATTGTATGAATGAATTTGGTAAATTACGGTGCTGAAAAATCTAGAGAAATTTTCCCATTCAAAATTTACCTAGGCATTTTATTAACCCTTTAACTCTCACATTAATTTTTAGTTCCCGGTGTTGCAAGAGAAGAAATTATTGGTGTGTGAAGTACTTACATTTATTTTTTAAAACTGCTAGGCGTTCTTGTATGGCATCGGCTGGCGAATAGAATTTCAGAAACGGTACATATATTTACACAGAGTCACTTTCTCTATAGCTGCATAAAGTGCCTCGTTAGGGATGTTTCCATAATCATTTAAGTAGGAATATTATGGTAGATAACATTAGCATTATTATTCATACTGTTCTGTTATCTACTTTAGGGGAGTTTTAATTCTTTACTAAATTTCTTTCTGCGTAGAGGGTGGAAACGTGAGGCGCCTCCACCAATGTTCTGATAAGTCTGATGGGCTTACCAAACAGTTTTGGGGTGCGTAACTCAAGAATGGTAGGCGAAAAAAATATAAATTTACTACGTCATTAGTTTAATACAATTACTCGTGCCATTTA
The DNA here is from genome assembly GCA_029891345.1 of Dryococelus australis. Classification (NCBI taxonomy): domain Eukaryota; kingdom Metazoa; phylum Arthropoda; class Insecta; order Phasmatodea; family Phasmatidae; genus Dryococelus; species Dryococelus australis. Next base: position 43,267,888 of record CM056999.1, read on the forward strand.
CAATACGATAAATACATATCTTTACAACAAATCAATTTACGTTAAAACCTAGGGAGTTCAATATAATTAAATATTATTAAACTACCAAATTATTTTATGTTTAGCCACGCCATTATCTAAAGTCTGTGATCCCTACATGATCCGCTGGACTGATATCACCTTGCCTGTTGCCGAAGGCGGCTTCACGTCTCGACTGCGGCGGTTCACGTTACGCCCTGCGTCGTTCCATCTCCTTGGTTTGGCGGCTGGTAAAGGAAGACCCCCGCTTCGTTGACCTGGCGGCGCTTTTAGTATTCCCGCTCGGTTTACTACTAACCATGCTACTGTTTTCCAAACCTCTCGCTGTCCGCGGCCTCGCCCCGAATACTGTCGTTTGTCGCCTCTGCGTGGGGCGTGTCCCTGGCAAGCGTCACATATATTGCTTGCCCACGCCGTAACAATACTCACGTGTAGCACGCTTTAGTATTTACTGTTTCGCCACGAAATATCAGTCACCTTGTGAAGTTCAATTGAGGTTCGCTTCCGTGGAACTAAACGCACAGCACTTAAGGAGAAAAATGTTTTGTTGAATCAAAGCAGATTTGGTTGGTGCAACCAAATTATTTGTGTGTATAAAGGGCAATGAAATATTTCGTTGCTAAAACCAAGTTATTTTGTTGCTCTCATTCGGTTGCCCCAAACTGTAAGATTTGGTCGGTGCAACTAAAGATTTGTTTGTATAAGGGGCAATGAAATATTTCGTTGCTAAAACCAAGTTATTTTGTTACTCTCATTCGGTTGCCCCAAACTGTACGACTTGGTCGGTGCAACTAAAGATTTGTTTGTATAAGGGGCAATGAAATATTTCGTTGCTAAAACCAAGTTATTTTGTTGCTCTCATCTGGTTGCCCCAAACTGCAAGATTTGGTCGGTGCAACTAAAGATTTGTTTGTATAAGGGGCAATGAAATATTTCGTTGCTAAAACCAAGTTATTTTGTTGCTCTCATTCGGTTGCCCCAAACTGTACGACTTGGTCGGTGCAACTAAAGATTTGTTTGTATAAGGGGCAATGAAATATTTCGTTGCTAAAACCAAGTTATTTTGTTACTCTCATTCGGTTGCCCGAAACTGTAAGATTTGGTCGGTGCAACTAAAGATTTGTTTGTATAAGGGGCAATGAAATATTTCGTTGCTAAAACCAAGTTATTTTGTTGCTCTCATTCGGTTGCCCCAAACTGTACGACTTGGTCGGTGCAACTAAAGATTTGTTTGTATAAGGGGCAATGAAATATTTCGTTGCTAAAACCAAGTTATTTTGTTACTCTCATTCGGTTGCCCCAAACTGTAAGATTTGGTCGGTGCAACTAAAGATTTGTTTGTATAAGGGGCAATGAAATATTTCGTTGCTAAAACCAAGTTATTTTGTTGCTCTCATTCGGTTGCCCCAAACTGCAAGATTTGGTCGGTGCAACTAAAGATTTGTTTGGCTGCACGTAAATGAAACAGTTTGTGTCGATATAAAAGAATTTACCAGTTCGAACGAATTTCGAAACCTAGATCACCTGCGTTCGTTCACTACGCCTTAGCAACCTTGGGTATAGCGACAACCGATGAACCGGAAAGCTTTTAAATAGATATAATGCAAATATTAGGCAACGAGTCCAAACGCATATTTCAAGATTTGCAGCTTTACTAGTCAGTCTCTTGTTGCATTGTTTTATTAATATATTTATAGAATTATTAAGCATCAATAGACTCAGTATCTTAATTGTCACAAAAATTACAAACACATTTTCGCGCTGTATATTCGAACGAAGGTAGTCTTATGAGTGGCCAAACAAATATATACAATTGATTCAACAAAATATTTAGTTGACAGTCTATTTTTTTTTGGCCCATCACAGAGATATATTTTTTTTATTCAAACATATAGACGAACAAAAGTAATTTTGTTGCTCTTCGAATTTTGAATGCTCAACAATATATTTTCTTAGGGCGACTAAATATATATTTGGCCCAATACAAACTAATATTTTGTTAGATTTCCTCTGAGTGACGTATGTTTATTGCAACCTTGGCGCTCTCGTAGCTATAGGATTCGCACACGCCAGGTGCATTCTGCTAGGTGATAATTTTAACTGTGTTACAATATGCGAGCTCGGGACAGCATAGTTTCCATAAATAAGTAATCGTTACTTTAGTCAATTTTTAACTGGAGCCGCAGCGGTTTTCGGACTGCGATCTGTGATGGTCCTTACAGGAAAACAGTATTTGAAACACCCGGTGAGTTTGAATGTCAAATTTAGTTCGCTGGCAGATCGCAGGTTGAATGCCTCAATAACGTCTTGCAATCCCCCTTCACCCCTTTAAAGTACTCCCTTCCGCGACTGACCAATAGTCAATCCCCTGAAGTACTCGGGGACAAGAGAATCTGATTGTTCGATTCGCTTTTCGCGCACTGCTAGCTTTCTCCCTTCTCTGCCAAAATAATTCAGTCGCCCAGCAGTGGCCGACAACATCAGCGAGGAATCATAGTGTGTCGTCATTGATCGCTTAGATATTCCAGTGACACGATCCAGGACAATGCTCTCTCAAGGTGTTTCGATAACTCGATGTAATACAGAAGTGAAAACCAACGGTGTTTAAGAAAATAACGATCACTGCTACCAGGGGACATTTTTGTAAAGGCTGTTCCTTGTGAGCACTTTTGAAATCAACCTTAGAAAAACGACGCTGCCCCTAGCTGCATATATTTTTGCGGGCGCAATGGGGGGTCATGTGTCCAGTAAAGTTGGAAACAACGGAGGAGAAAAATACCATATATTCACGTCGAACAAAAAGTGTTAGGGAACCATTTGTGACAGCTTAAATTATTTCTCACGCTTTCTGTATTTTTTTATGCATCGAATTGTAAAAATTAGCAGATTTGTACAATATTTACTTTACTAATAATTTCACAGTTTCACTTGACTGGCGCATGAATAAAGTGATGAGGCTCACGGCCGTGTTAATTTTATATAACATACAACGTGTATACAAGTAGATCTTAAGCAGAGGTTTCAAAAGTGCTCATTTTATCGTGAACAGCCTATACCCAGAAAGGAGTCTCATATTATCGTAGAAGTACGAGCTCTTGCTAACTCAAAAGACGAAACTTCGCAAACATGCAATATTCTTTTTTATTGCAAGTACACACTAGATTCGTATAATTGGAAAACCATTTATTCTCAGTCAAATTCAACTACTCGAATCTGTAAAAAACCACTAGTTGTTTCAGTGTAGCAATTCTATGCATTGTTTAAGTGACAGCGAACTTCAAGAGGCGAATTAAATTCTGTTTTTTTTTATATTTATTTTTTTTAATTTAGCCAAATTATTACGAGAAATAATCACAATTCCGACATTAACTGCTTGTGAAATTTAACTTAACTTAAAAACAGTAAAATAATTTCGCGGTGCCCATAGGATTTCATCACAGAGAACCCCGCTTGCAAACCGCTACCATGCTAATCGAGTTACTAAGCCTATGTTGATAATAATGAGGAAACTACATATATGTATTTTATCAGGCATATGTATCTTTAAACTCTATGCCCTTTCTTAATTATTGACATTAGGACTGTTAATACAAATAATACGTAGAATGCATTTAAGTAAACACATTTAATGTAGTACAGAATTCAAATTGAGCGCTATCACAGTTAGGTGAAAACGAAATGAAATACGTAAAAACGAAATTAAAAACTGAATGTTTTTATTATTTCATTAAAACGGTATTATGAAAGACGGAACTCACATTCAAAAAAATATATTTAGTGTGTTTTGTTAGTTTATGTTTTATTTCATTTGAAACGCCTTGTTTAACTACTGTATCAGTTAAGAAAAAATCACTGATAAACAGCGAATGAAATGGTTCATTATCCGGTGGAAAATATTCACTGAATCAATAGATAAAATAATCTGCTTTTTTTTTTTCACAGTGTCGTCATCAAAACTGAAGTGACTGTTGAATAAGTTAGGCGCTGTTAACTGATTTAAACAGCGTAATTCCTTATTCATATTTCGAATGTTCAGATAACGAGATTATTTGCGTAGGGTTGCAATGACGCGCGCTAAGGAGATGGCTCTCATTAAGCAGAACACCATTTCTCAGAATCCACACATTTAGAAGGTAAGCGAAAATTACTGGTCATTATCTGCCATGACAAGGGTGATATTTGTTTTGCAGTATCAATTTTCGAAGACTCCGGGTAGTTTTGGTAACGCAAACTTGCACGAACAATATGCCTATGATAATTACAGACTGCAATAAATTTAATGAGTTCTAGAAAACTGTTTACAAATTTCAATAAAATTTAAAATCTCTAACGTTTTTTTTTTTTTTTCCTGTGCTGTCTCAAGAAAGCTTTTTAGCGACTGGTTTTCCGAGTTCGTTTGTAAAAGTGGCAAAAAGGTATTTTCACAGCACACTCTTACTTCCACACACGTGCTGCATGACACGGGACTTGAAAACTTCCGAACTTTGGTTCTACGCGTACTCAATACTCAGCTGTTTTACCGTTGGATGCTGCGCCCGAGAGTTTCCATTTTTCACCCCGGCCCAGGCGGCGCAGGATTGTCTCTATATTTTTGCAACGTTTCTCATCGACTGCGAATGATTTTATTCCAGAAAGAAAGTGAAATGGACTCGTGTTTGAAACTTAATTTGTCGTTAAATTAATTACTGAAATTCTCGAACTCCTCTGCATTACGTAGCAAGTCACGTTGTAAACGCTGGATACAGCTGACCAGCCCAACCCACTCATGAGGCGCAGAGAAAACTCTCTATACACTAGTAGGGGCGATGGCGAAGAACCATACGGTTAAACAAACACACAAACTTTGTTTGTCATTTTTATTCTATTTATTTGTTGTGCCTGTATAGATAGACGACACGGCGCTGCAAACAGACAGCATCAAAGCAGTTTACATCGGCAGAGCACGTGAATTCGAGACTCGGTTTAGATAAAACTGGCCCTCTTGGTCCCCAGATCTCACGGTTGCCGAATTATTTATATGGGAATATTTCACATATTCTGCATATGCTCAAAAACTACACACACAATGCTAGCACAGTTCAGAAGACGTCAGTTAACTTTGGTAGTTCTGCTGCAAATGGTGGTGGCTTCTTAAGTTGTCTCTATAAATAAATCGGTCGCTGATAACATGTGCAGTATTTATTCTTAGATTTTTAGTTAATTCAGTAGCTAGGAACAAAAGGCGCCTCAAATATAGTTTACTTTTTTACCCTTTCTCTTTACAACATACGTTACATTTGTTTATCTCCGCAAAATATACTATCAGTAAGGAAATATATATATGAAAATTAATCAACTTCGTAAACATTGCAATAAATATATCGTGTTATCCGTCTATTCGAATATCTATCACAACCAAGGTTGCGATACGTGAAGAATAATCGAAGTTCTACTTCCAGACATGGCAAACATTCTAGAAATTCCAGACATGGCAAGCATATGGCCAGACTCAAAACTGTGATACTAACAGCCATGTAAAAACACGCGCAATAATGCGGGGGGATGTAGAGGAATAGGCAAATCAAAGTAGAACGGACGGATCATGAGGCGAGAAGGAAAGAGTACGCATTGCAGAGAAGGTACCAAAGATGAAAAGTAAAGATAAGACGACCTGTCAGTATTGGATATATTTTTTAAAACAGCAAACGTCAGGGTAGCCGAGGCGCGTATGAGAATAGCAAGAGAAAGACAGGAAGAAAATACGAAGAATGCGTGAAAGACTTGCCGTGTCAAAAACACAACATTCTGTGCATGATTTCGTTCGGCTGTCTGGTCGTGGAAGAGGTGGTGGCATCAAAATAAGGCCGTCCTACAGACATGCTGCTTGCTATTCTTCAAATGCGTTCTCGTGGCCCGTTCTTTCCTCGGAAAAAGATGTCTGAAACATTAGTGAAACCAGCCCCTGAATTGTTTATCTTTATTTTATTCCCCAAGGAAACGGTGCGAGCCATGCTTAAAATTTAAATCTTACAATCTTGGGTCCGAGAAGGCGAATTCACTTGCACATTTGGTTGTAGTAAAGAGCTGGTAAAATATTCGTTAAACAGATTTATAGTTCATGTATTTTATTTGCCTTTGAATCATAGATTTACTATATGGAGATATTCGTTATTTTAAATTTTAGTCGACATTTTTATTTTACCAATCTTCAATTTTTAAACGTCTTAACACTGCAGACAACGTTAGCACCTCGAACTGACACTAGTATCATATAACAGCCTATTCTGTAGCAACGTATTTTACGTTGAGGAATGCGGCTTGCGGCTCATCTGCTTCGGGCCGACTCGGGAATGCTCGTAAATGTTCGGACGTCTCCGTAGTGGGCTGGAAGTGAACCTTCGACAAACGTGCTCAAATGTTGTAACTAGTAGCAGTTCCAGCTTCATTTCGGCAGAGCCTGCTATCGAGCAAGGATAGCTGTCAGAAAGTCCGGACTGACTGCTTCAAGATCCCGTACACTCTCCTGGGAAGAATCACCCGTCCCGAATTATTCAGTTTTTTTTTTTTGTACAACATACACACTTTTATTTCAATTGGTCGTCCATTGCGGATCCGGACTAATGGGTCACTTTTTATTTTTCTTTCATCCGTCAACTCTTGGACATGTCTCATGGCATTCTCCAATCCGCCGAACAACTGGTAGTAACTACTCGAAAAAACTATTTTCTTACAATTTCGAGTATCAAGTTCAAGTCCTCACAACGTCGTAGTAATGTTCCTCCATTAGAATGCTAGAAACTTTACTGAAGTTACTTTTAAGCACGTGCGCAGCCAGAAGTTAACGTAAGTAAATCGCCAAAAGTTCCTAAACTGGAGTCGGGATTATAACTGTTGAACTTTTATTTCGCTATTTTTTCTATATTAATTTGCTCTAGCATTTATATTCTAACACGGTTCAAAAATTATTTATTTAATATGAACATATTCCCAGCATTTACGCACTGATGTTGCTTAACTCTTTCAGATACACTTTAATTTACAGTTTCAGGCGTTGCAACCAAAAAAATCTATATGTGCTTTTCTTAAGTCTACACAACACTTTTTCCAGTGTCACAGCCAATGAGCTGTGGGCTGTGTTTTTGGCTACGGTTATATGAACCAATTAGAACCTAGCCCAGTAAGACGGTTTCCGAATCATTTACCCACAGGTAAGGTCATTGGTCATTGAGCTTAGCAGTGTGCAGTACAGGCCAAAAATTACCAACACGTGCGCAATGTACACAATTGTATACACTGGGTCTGTAATGGGTTAAGTGTCTTTTCCACGGAGTATTAACAGAGACGAAAGGAGAGCCCATGAACGTGATCCAGGGTACTGATATTGTAGTACGTCATTGATCGTCGAACGTCATCCACCATGTTACATATGTGTGACACTGATCGTGATCTTGAAGGTTGGCGATGAATAACCATGACAACGAAAGTGGTTCCAGCACAATTGTGGCCTAGCTCAAAGAGAACGTAGCATTCGCGACAATCACAACAACTCCCTGACCGATGAATTGGTAGTAGAGCCCCGAGTATTTCGCGGCGGATTGAGTTGGCAGCAATCTAGGCTGGACAGTCCTCTACACACTCGAGACTTTATCTTTTGCTTATTGGTTGCTGTGCTCAAGTGAGGCCTCTGTACAGGACTGTCAAACACTCACTCGCACTACTGCTCCCTGTTTATTACTAGCTCACAGTTAAACGGGGCGTGTCTAAAGAGCTGTCGTCCAATCAGAACAGTAGGAGAAAATAACAAGTGTTTGGAGTCTACCTGGTCTCCGAATGATTTCGCGAAATAGTCGTGGTTCTATGGATTGGTCATAGAGGACCCAATGCCTAGCCCCACTATCACCCGACCTCGATATGTAACAAATAATCTTTTCGGAGTTCGCGCAGTCTCTTTCTTACGTGAAAACGGAGGTTGATCTCTTCGTGCCGATCGTTTAAGCAGCTGACAAAATTGCAGACATACATGTTATTTTTGGACGTGTCCTCCAGTCAGTGGTGCGCCGTTATGGACTGTAAGAAGTACGTCGATATCGTACCACCATGTCTTCCTTGTAGCTGTGTTATTATGGCATTCGTTTTAATAAATACCAGTTAATGAATAAATTTATTAGCATCTCACTTTAAATGTATTGTCTTAGCATCACAATGATGAACTACGCACTAAGATTATATCATAGGTGCAGGAAGCATTGCCTACCCCCGCAGGCGTTACACTTCACCCTTTTTCACGTAATTGCCATTAAGTTGTATATGTTGCCATTGTAACTACTTGCCATTAAGCTAATGGCAAGTAGTTACAATTGCTATTACCCAATAGGTGAAGGTACAATAACATTACAGGATATTTAATACTTATTAAATTTATCACATATCATATATTCGCGATTAAACGTCACCCGATAGGGGTTAACCACGCATTTGTTCTTCTTGTGTCGATGGCTATAAAAATCGTCACCTTTGGATAATCTGTTCGCTTCTATTATTATTTGTTTTATACTTAAAATTTACGAAGCATTTGGTAGTTTTATTAATGTGAAGGAAATAAAAAAAAAGGAAGGATTTCGAAGTTTATTTTACATAATATAAAATGCTCAGTTAAATAAATTTAATTTCGTAAATTCTTAACATTTTGACCATATTTAAATTAGCGACATTTTTCTTTTCGTACCACATTGAAATGTTTTGCAACTATTTTCCAAGATTTTCTCTCTTGTAGCACAAAATAAATATTTGTGGATTATTGTATCTTATTAATATCATTAGTTCCAGCCCGATTTGCGATACTACGTATGCGGCAAAATGGTAATAAACCGTATATATTATTTCGTATATTATTGTCAGATAATGACAATGAAATGTTTTAGGACCAACCCGTAAAATTTGTATATCCACTACCATCCATGATTTACGTAAGGAAATTTTATAGAAGGAAGTTTGGAATAAAATTTATAACATTAGAATGAAACCATCACTCGTCAAGCAGTAATACAGGATATCTACAAATGATAGGAGCAGTTTTATTATGTTCCCGTACGTGTATTATTAAACGTATCTAGACGTAACTTTGCAGCTGTGTACAGAAACTCGCCTAGTTTTGTTGACACATTACAAGTGTCCGATATGTCCCCCCTTTGCGATCCTGCACACCTTAACCCTATAATTAATTTCTTCACACACACGATACAACATGTTCCTGTAAATGCGATCAAAAACAGTGATTATGCAAGCCCGCAGGTCTCCTAGATCAACCGGCAAAGGATGCAAAAAAAATGCATCCAACACATAGCTCCACACAAGAAAGTCGCACGGAATTAGGCCAGGGGAGCGCGGGAGCCATGACAGCAGTTGCTGACCATCATTCCCGCTATGGACAATCCATCGGTTTGGCAATCTGTTATTGATGAGTTCGGTGGTGTACCTGATTTCAAGAGCTTATGGAAGATCATGATGACTCTTGCGATAACCTTGTGGTCAGCGACGTAGCGACACTCAGTCTCAGTGGCCCAGTGAACAGACACAATGTCCGAATATGTGGCACGGAAAACCCTCATACCGACATTTGAGCATATTAGTGACTCTCCGAAACTCAATGTTTTTTGTGTCATCACGAAACGCTTAAAGTATTACAGGGTACGTTTATCTGGACATGTAAGAACTTTGGCTCATGTCTCAGCTCGAGACAGATAGTGCAAACGATATCTACCAATTATAGAGTGCTCCACCTCACTTCCATCGGGAAATCCTCAAATTCGTCAATAGCGGATTGCCAAATCGATGTATTGGCTGTAGCGGAAATGGTGATTATCAACTGCTGTCATGGCCCACGCGCTCTCCTGACCTAACCCCATGCGACTTCTTTGTGTGGGGCTATGTGAAGGAGGCCGTGTTTGTGTCCCATTTATCGGTTGATCTAGCGTACCTACGGGGCTCGCATAATCACTGCTTTTCATCGCATTGACAAAGACAATGCTGCATCGTGTGTGGGTAGAACTTGATTATAGGTTTGATGTGTGCAGGATCGCAAAGGGGGGACATATCGAACACTTGTAATGTGTCAACAAAACTTGGTGAGTTTGTGTACACAGAAGCAAAATTAAGATTCGATATGTTTAATATTACAAGTACAGTATCATAATGAAATCGCTCCAATCATTTGAAGACATGCTGTATTAAACATAAGAAAATTATACCCGAAAACTCAATAAAAGAAATATGCAGTCTGCATTAGTTTTGATCCTAATATGAAAGTTTCTCAGAGAGGGGGGAAAATAATGGGAGCGGCTAAGATCCAGTTAGTAGGTTTAATGTAACCTCCAAAATCCTGCGAGACTATAAGTAATTCTGATATCTATGTTTTCCAAATTTTAAAGTAGTATGTTAGATCCGAAGACATACGATTTAAAACGAATATCTACATGTAAAAATATTGACTTCCCAATACGCAATACATTGATTAAATTTCAATTTCAATTGTATCTCCAAAATTTTTGTGCATGATGATTCGTAACTAAAAAGTAATGAAGCAGAATATATATATATATATATATATATATATATATATATATATATATATATATATATATATATACATATACATATAAATTGAGGTAATTTACTATTCGCCATAAAAAAATTATGCAATATGTAAATTGCATTTATATTGCTAAAAATTTTATTTTTAAGTTTTATAGCCCAACAGCCTTTCTTCAAAGAAATCTTAATAATTCTCTCCACAAGAAGACCGAATAAAATAAAAAGGTGCAGTTTTATTAACTGCCCTAAATTTGCACGCAGTTTGGTAGACAAGTTTTTTAACTTGTAAGTCAACTTTAATTCTATACAAGGTTACTGACGGTTACTAACATACATCAAGTGCACATAGCTAACTGAAAATATTTCTCTTTAAGACTACACTTGCAGACACATGGCATAGTCCACAATAGCTCGAAAATTCTCTATTGGGCGAGGAAAAGTTCAGTAAAGTTAGGTAAATTTTTTTTTGACATTCTGAGTATTTAGTAATTCTCGTGACTGCGGTGGTCTTGCGTCTAAATCATTAACACGGTTATTTGGATTCGATATTCGATTCTCATCGGGGTCACGCCCGGGATATCGCAAGTGGGGAACGTGGCGGGCAAAGTTATTGGTCGAGGAGGTGAGAAGGAGAGGGGAGAAGGAGAGGGGAGTGAGTTTTCTCCGAACACTCCCGTTCCACCCGCAGTTGCATTCCATTATCACATTCTACGTCACTCTGCAGGAACTACAGGCAGCTAGGGGTTGGATTGAAACACATCCAGGGCCAGTGTAGGCCTACGAAACTGGGTACATGAGGCACATGAAGGTTATTTTCCACTGACATCGTACACTTAAGTAGTCTTTCCTGTGGGTAACTGATTCGTAAAATTTTCTGTTGCTTTAGAACTCTAATTGTTCGTATTACTCTAGCCGAACACAAATCCTATCGAATAAAATGGGTCAGGAATGGATAAAATCCCGTCGCATGGACGATGTTATTTGTCCAGATGATATAATTTGCCCCTCGGGTGCACTTCTCCACACGCATTATTATTATTATTAGGCTATTCACGGTGGAGTGAGCACTTTTGAAAGCCCTCTCATTTGGAATAATAGTCAATGATTATATATTATTTTTGCCTTAGACGTTAACTCCAGAGTGCGGTGGAATCTATACACTGTGTTTATTACTCACTTGGCAATATTTATTTTAAAAGGTGTTTACATGATAAAAATCGCTGAAAGGAAAAAGTAACTACGGCCTCAAAAGTGCTCACTTTTCCGTGAATAGCCTATACAGCCAAACTATTACACAATATTTCACAAGACACGTGTCGTCAATTCCCCTTAACTAAAAATCATTCAATTTGCCATTTGAAAAGGCAAAATGTCCTTCGAAGATAAAACACATTTCGGCTAAATTTTTTTTTAGATAAATAAGGCCGCGGCGGTGTAGTGGTCAGACTAGTCACCTTATACCTAGGCGAACTGGATTCGATTACCAGTTGAATCGCTAAAGGAATTTTCACACGTTTGAAACGTTTGAGAATCAGGATGATGGCGCTGGTCAGCGGGTTTTCACAGGGATCTCCCGTTTCCCCCGCCCCAGCATTTCGGCGTTGCTGTATTCTCACCTCCCTTCACCCTCATCGGCCCTCGAGACCTCGGCGTTAGGAACCGCCCAAATCTCTGTAATCTGCACTTGTATATAAACACCATTAAAGACTTATTTTAATTGTAGGGCATTAATGATTTAACAGAATAATAGCTCATTTGTATAAATTATATCGATAAAAACGTAGGTTACCGTAAAGGCTGTTCACAGTGAAGTAAGCACTTTTCAAATCAACATTTGAAAAAAACAACACATTCATGCTACAAGACCCACTGGCACGCAGCATACCAGTTTAGTTAGCAACGATAAAATTAAAAAATTCATAAATGACTATGTAAAAAGTTATAATATCCGAAGTTGCACTGCGATTCTAATGTTTGAATTTTGGCCACTGGCGTCAGTTTTCATTATTTATACACATGAGAGAATGAATTTGCACGAATAAAAATCTTTGAAAAATATCCTCAAGTATGACATGTTTGGTTATTACGTAAATATGTTATGTACCACGAGTGTTTCATACAAATGTTAAAGTAAAAGTACCTTATTTTTGGTTAAATTAAAATGATACCGTTATCCAATCTATAAAGTATAATATGTCATCTATAATTAATATGCACAAAAACAGTGAGAAAACTGGTGTTTTGTTAAAAACTGTTCACGGAAAAATGAGCACTTTTGAAAGTCCTGCTTAAGATCTACTTGTATGCGCGATATGTATTCTTCCGCCATGCGTAAAATTAACACTGTCATGGTCCTCATCACTTTAATAATGCGTCGTTCATGTGTAAATGTGAAATTATTAGAAAAGTAAATACTTTACAATTCTGTTCATTTTTACACTTCGATTCATTTAAAAAAAAACCGGAAAGCGAAATGAATTATTTATGTTATCCCAAATGATTACCTAACACTTTTCACTTGACGTGTAGATATGGAACTACTTTCCATCCATCGTTACCAACTTTACTGCGCGCATTTCACTCAGTATGCCGTTAAAATATACGTAGGCAGAGGCAGTGAATTTTTTTCCAAAGTTGATTTCAAAAGAGCTCACTTTATCGTGAACATTCTATAATATATGGTAAGTAATACTTCTTATACAAAATATTGTTACACCGAGAGCGCACGAATGAGGTGCGTAGTCACTTCGGTGTAATTTCCTAGGCTTGGTTAAGCTTCGTTTGCAAGAGGCGGAGGAATATTCTGGAAGTAGAACTTCATCAGGACGTGATAAAAGTTGGAAGTGACCGGGGATAGACCATAGTGAAATAAGGTAATTTATAATTAAAATACTATATTAATTCATCTACGCTAGTGGCAACGGAAAATATGTTTGTCGGAAAATCAAGTAACGTGCATTACCGTTACATACATGAATCCGCATCTAGATAGTTTGGTCGCACGCCATAGAAAACTAGGAACATGGAGTCCGTCTTAGTTGTCTACGCGTATTTCGTGCTGCATGAATCGTGTGTGGTTCTTCTCTTTGACCATTAAACGTCACATTAACATAAGAACTGCCGCCAGTGCATTTGCGTAGCTAAATTATATTTACCTTGTTAATGTCATTGGTAACATCAAATGAGTAGCTCGTATTTTACGCGTAATATCTGCAGTGTATTTTTTTATTTTGCCGAAAAATCAATAAATATGAAGCCATCCATTAATCGTATAGGCTGTTCACGTTAAAATGAGGGGTTTTTGAAAGCCCTGCCGAAGATCCACTTGTATACACATTGTGTGTTCTTCCGCCTTATGTCAAATCACCATTGTCATGGGCCTCATCACTTTATTCATGCGTCGGTCCGGTGAAACTGTGCAATTATTAGAGAACTAAATATTTTACGAAACTGCTAACTGTTACACTTAGATGTGTTAAAAAATACAGTAAGCGAGATAAATAATTTATGTTAACACTTTTTGTTCGACGTTAATATATGGAACTACTTTCCCGTCCACCGTTACCAACTTTACAGGGGGCATGTCACTCATTGCTCCCGTTAAAATATATGCAGGCAGGGGCAGTGACAGTTTTCTATGGTTGACTTCAAAATTGCTCACGTTATCGTGAACAGCCTTTAGTGAAATTTTACAGCGTTCGAGGCACCTCAGTAGCTCTAAGGTGAGTCATATTCATTGTCGAGTACTTTAGTTAGAGCTGATTAAAACATAGAGTATTCCAGGGCCGATGACGGTCGCTTACATCGACATACCACCAACCATCTCCGAAACTCAGGCAGAATAGCCGCAGCCAACACCTGTCTAAAGGCCCGCGAATTAATTGAAACGATGGTGGGAAAACTGGTCATTAAAGCGTGGGAACCCCGATCCGCGATAAGAAACGCGGAAAAGTTTTCGGCGTGTAAAAAATACGGAAGGGTTTCCGTGGTGCGAGTTAGCTTCGGTTCGCCGAGACGAACAATGCCGAGGGGAACACAAAGGCGATCCGCGTCGCTCCGTCTGGGGACGAAAATCGCGCCTGCGGTAATTAACGAGAGTGGCAGGCGACTGCGCGTGGAGATCAGTCTGGCGAACAATTCCCCTCCCGCTCGAACCTCCATCAGGAATTGGAGACTTCTCGTGTCTCGCTACCACGTCGCGTGCCTCGTGATTGAAATACTGGCTCGCCTCCTCGCAACATTCCGCCCACCACGCGTTGGGAACAAGGTGGCTGCGCGGGCACAGCGCTGTCCTCTCATCACGGACACCTGGGTCCAATCCCGTGTGCGGTAATCACGGGGAATGTATGGAATTTTGCCACTGCGAAATGCGTAAGGATATTCCCACACGAAACATTACTGTAAGTACAGCTTGATACGGTAATTTTTCCACTCGGTGTCTAGGTTAAAACGTGAAACACAGTTTAGGAAGATAACCGAAATTCTTTTATTACATCGTGGTCGTGCGCTGATGTCGCTGAGCAGGTGACGAGTTTATCGCAGTCAGTGTCGCTACTCGAAATTTTCTGTGCACCGAGCACGTAGCGGCTGGTTAGGAAGCCATTGTTATTAGACAGTCCCATAGAGTTTTCACTTTCTCTGCATGGAAAATAACTGGTACAGCAGAATAAGTAATAAGTGCTGTGTAAACTTACTCGCAAAGAGCGCCATCTTTTCGAGACAAAATGTTCGAACTATCATTTGTTTTTCTTTACTTCAATAAAACAGAGTTGTAAATATAAATATTCAGTATTTCAGGATTAAGAGCGTTACATAAACGAAGTATCTTAGCCCAACTTATGGTCGTATTTAAAAATCGAAAATAAGAGTTCAACCACCGATTCATGGATTGTAACATCGTCACACTTAAAGAATTCTATACTGAATACTGTATGGCAATTAATTTAAAATATTTATTATTTTCTAAGTCGTAACATTGTCGTATTGTTGTTATGTATTTGGGATCAACACAACCAGCAGGGTGATTTCGTACACAGTTCGCGTGTAACAGCTGTTCCTGAAAGAATTACATGAAACGTGACACAAGCATTCGGTTCCTAACAGTTTCCAGTCAATCATAACATGACTTCTAAACAATTTTTCGTAGCATTTAATTTCACAATTTTAAGGAACATTAGTTCATTAGGGAACACACACACCAACACACACACACACACACCCCTTTTCCTCTACATGAAATATAAAAAAAAAAACGTGGCACTGTATCTTAAGACTAAAACAACGCTGGCGTAGACATGAATGGAAATTACTAGAATAAGCAGATTACGACTTCTGGAGATTGCACATAAAACGTATTTCACATTTCCAAAGACTGCAATGTAGGAATTGTGAAATACGCACAGTGCTTTTCTGAAACTGCATTGAATAAAAGTGTCCTGTTATTTATCCAAACCAAATAAAAAAAAATTAAATATATTCTCCCGCTTCCACTTCATTAGGGTAGAAACATCAATTAAAACTGTCTGTATTTTAAATCTAGACATCTGAACGAATCGTCCTATACAAAATAAATGGTGGATGGTCAGAAACCGATTAAGCTGTCCCTCATAATGAATTATACATCACATACATATGTGCCCCTTTGAATACGCCCTAAATTATCTAAAAATTTTGATTTTCCGATACCACATCTCATTTTATATCAAATGCCCGTCAATTAGATTTTCTTTTTGCAGATAAAATGCGCTTTATTTAATGGAAACCTATTAGCGTTACGATATTATTCTCTTTCAGATAGATTTAGAATTATGAAATTTGATTTTAAAGTCACGGAATTTTAGGACCCTAGAAGTAAAACACCTAGCACATAGAAACTCACCACAAAGGACATTTGGTTTTCGCTCATACTTTATGTCTGTCGTTGTTGAAGCGACGCAATTCTTAACGTGTTGAATGAAGCCATTACAAAATGTTGGCAACTTATTATACTGTAGCATGATATATTTAATGTGTTTGGCTACATCATTTGACACAGGGGATGTTTTGTACTTCCAACAATTTAGTCCTGCCCTCATCGAAATGATGTACCACTTCAACGTGTGTTTGGCTACATCATTTGACACAGGGGATGTTTTGTACTTCCAACAATTTAGTCCTGCCCTCATCGAAATGATGTACCACTTCAACGTGTGTTTTGCCCAGGAGTTATTTTGGTTTATTGTAAAGTAATTATTTAGGAAAATAGTGTAATTAGTTACTTTCTGTAATTATAAATCTCCGAGATAATGTTTACATCTAACAATTGTTTCATAATTAAGAAGAAATAAGTAAAGAAAGTGTTTTTATTTAATTTTAATTTTGTTTCAAAATTCTTTTATGTTAAGTGGAACAATACAAAACTAGTGTTGTTTGTGCTTCACTGTATTAAAATGTTTGCATGCAAAGCATAATTATAGAAAATTTAAAAATATTTCTCACTGTTACACTAAACATTCAATTGTTTTAAATTGTTTTCACACGTGTCAGTTTAACGAATGTTTTGACTCGACCATGCATTAGTAGTAAGTAATAATCATGTAAGGTGTAAATAAGAGGAGATAGTGTTTAGAACAATTTCCTTGAACCCCGAAATATTTAGTTAGCTTTTTCGCCGAAAAAGAAGGTAATTAAAAAATCCCGTGTAACGTAAATTATAAAAATATTTGATATTAGGTCTACTAATACTTGCTTACATAAACTAAAGTAATTAGCTTATATTGACTGTTCTACTTTACGAAGTTTTAATTGCAATACGTGATATTCCGAAGCATCAGAAATTAAAATACACTTAAAATTCAATTAAAAATTATTTATTAATTTATTACATTAGTTATTTTTTAAAACATCTAAATAACTGAATCCCAGCGAAATATTTTATTGTTACAAAATACGCGCATTATCCTTTAGTATGCAAAGTAAATTATACTTATCTGACAGTGTTGGTATTTGTATCACTTTTAATGAGTTATGCGTGTCGTATAGTGCGGTTTAGTACTCTACTCTAAATCACTATACTTCTAAAGTTTATTCGTGATATAGTGAGCACTTTTGAAATGAACCTTACGGAAAGTCATTGCTTCTACTTGAATATATATTAACGGGTGCACTCAGTGACATGCGCCAAGTATAGTTGGTAATGATGTATGGAAAGTAGTTCCACACTTAATTAACGTCTAAAAAAAAGTGTTAGGTAATTATTTGTGATGACTTAAATCGTTTATTTCGCGTACTGTTTTTTTTAATGCATCGACGTGTAAAAATCAGCAAATTTGTCACATATTTACTTACTTAGTAACTTCACATTTTCACTTGGCCGACGCATGAATAAAGTGACGAGACTCATCGAAATGTTAACTTTACACAAGGCGGAATAATACACAACGCACAATTAGATATTATGCAAGGCTTTCAAAAGTGCTCAGTTTACGGTGAACAGCTTTTACCTTACACTAAAACGTGCGACAGGAAAATCGTATCAAAACGTGGCGCGCGCAGAAGGCGTAGATGCAACTTCGGAAGGAAAAGTGAGTAACTGGTTTTAAAAATGTCGGTCCGGCGAGAAGAGTGTCTGAGATAGTTAGGTCATTAGACACTGAGTAAGTTGCTCAGACAAGCAGGAGTGGATAAGGAATCGGTAAGAAACTGTAATATAATTCGCCTGGAGTGATTTCGAGGAACCATGGAAAAACCCAAAATCATGAAGGTCGGACCTGGAATTGTACCAAGGTGCTGGAAGTTTACCTGAACGTTATCTTGCTCAGTGTGTCTCTCAGATGAAGAAGGTGGAGGACACAATACAAGTGTTGAAAAATATGGTTTAAGAAGGCGTGGGACCTAAATTAAATCTTAATATATCTGCTGGGGCGTACAAGATTTAGGAAGCCAACACAATATTTTCCCAGATTAATGCATTTACTCCGCGTAATTTCTTGCGCCGCATTGACACGTAAACATTTCCGGTGTAAAAACAGTTCTGCAGAAATACGTGCCTCGCTTTGGTACTATATTTTCTCACAAATTTATTAAAAACAATTATTTAAGGATTGCTCTTTCTTAGTTTCTCAATACAGGCTTCAATAAAATTGTAAAATATGATCGATCTCTGAAGTGTTAGTATATACCCCACGCTCTCTTACAGGCATGTTTGCAGGTAAATCTACGCATCATCGTTCAGGAATTCGATCAAAAGGTTAACGTTTGTATATCAGCATTTTGTGATCATCTACAGGAAATAGGAAACATTGTCAACTAGGTGTGAACTAATAATCACAAAGTGTAGCTGATGGACGTCTGCAGTAAGAGTCTAGATCCTCACCACACCTCATCCTATACGATCGTAACGTGATGTGGGAGAGGAAGTGGATACCTTATAGTAATTGCTAACAAAGTCGTCAGTATCTGAACTGAGGTGATATCTCCTAACACTTAGCTGATGGACGTCTGCAGTAAGACTCTAGATCCTCACCACACCTCATCCTATACGATCGTAACGTGATGTGGGAGAGGAAGTGGATACCTTATAGTAATTGCTAACAAAGTCGTCAGTATCTGAACGGAGGTGATATCTCCTAACACTTTCCATGTGATTAAGTTTTCGCGTGAAAATTATCTGAGTAGGGAGTAATGTTTCCTTCACGCACATTCATTTCAGCTATAAGGTTATAAAATTGTATATTTTGTATCTGAAATATGCGTGCATAAAATGAACTATTAAATATATTTATAACCTTACTTAATATATGACATATTTAATTATGTTTTATTATAAGCAGTGTAATTGTAATGAAAATCTTGCTTGTTGAAGGGGTTTTTTTAAAATATAAAATGTGCTTTCCGAGTATTCCAATTCGAAATACTCTTACATTTTAATTCAAAATTTATTGATAATATTTTTTTTTAGCATTCAAATAAGTAAATCATGGTAAAAATATTTTACAGTGTTGTAAAACACATGTATTCTTCTAATATAGTCCACATAAATCGTACGTTTCTGACAATTTCGGTAGTGAGTTGACCACTTTTTATTGACTTCTGCGTGTTGTACAATGCGGTGGACTGCTACAAAGGAGGCATCATGCTGTAAACAACCTGAAAACAGTGTATTACAGCATGTTACACAGAACACTTTAACAAGGCCTAGAGTCGACGTAGAGGCTTCACGTTACTGTGTACATACATTAAAGGCTATTACACAAAGTTCCGTCGGTCCCTTACAATAGGAGGCACTGAGAGCTGAATGCAAGTATTGTGTATTTCTACAATTTATTTATGAATAACCTGTTTGTCTCTGACCAATTTGCATAGCTCTCTCCCTAAAAATCGTCGCAGTAATATATATTTTAAGTAAGCAATTGGAAACTATGCACTAAAATAATAACGCACCTATTTATGCGGTAAATGGCGGCAGTATTACCTGTATACAGATACTGCACTTTGTTAATATAGGAAACCTGATTACTGTCACACAGGTATGGCGACCTTGGTAATTAATGTTCTGACTCCCAGAGAGACGATGTCTGCAAAGCCGCACGCAGTAAAAATCTACATCAAGTTGTTGGAACTTAACGTTCAATTGAAAATTTAAAAGTTTCAATTACTAGTTTCATGTACATTATATGCTGTTCATGGTAAACTGGGCACTTTTGAAAGCCCTCCTTATAATCTAATTATATGCGCAATGAGTATTTATCCAACATATTGCTGTGACCTGTCCTGAGGATGAATCAGGCCACGCAAGGAAGGGGGATATCTGCAACTAGATAATAGAGCACTCATATACAAATTACTATACTTTATTACTCACAGCTTTACACGAAGTTACGTACAATGGACTCTCAGCTTTATGTTACATTTAACTCAACAACTCCACTCAGCAACTAGCATTTATGATTAAAAGGTCCTGCTGACCTTTAGCAACGGTTATGTAAACAGTGCTCATGAATCAGGGGGAGTCTTGATGTTTCGTACGAGGACCCTAACGCCGCACGACCTCTGGCGACCCAC
This sequence comes from Dryococelus australis, assembly GCA_029891345.1. NCBI lineage: Eukaryota > Metazoa > Arthropoda > Insecta > Phasmatodea > Phasmatidae > Dryococelus > Dryococelus australis. The sequence continues at coordinate 43,288,516 of CM056999.1, forward strand.
TGGAAGTATATCTACCCTTTGGCTGTCGTGTCGGCGTCGTCGAGCTAGACCTCCTCGACAGTGGCAGTGCTGGGCGTCGAAGCGGGGACCACGGCCTGGCGATCTTCCTTGCTGGCGTCTCGGCGTTCCCTCGGGAGCAAGATGGCCGCGGGCCGCCATCGCTCCAACCTTATATACTACTCCTCCTAGCCTCACGACCTTCCTCGGAGGGGGAGTGTTTTAATAACAGCCGGGTTGGCTCGTCGGGATCGCGCCGTCCTTGATGCTCGAGTGTCGCCGGCCAGCCCTGGCTAATAATGATAACAGCAATATCATAAATAAATATAACTATTAGCCTGATAAAATTATTCGTGTCTTGGTCAAATGAAACTATAAAAGCATTAATAGAGTTTTTATTTTGGAAAAAAATTGATAATTCTTACATGTATATGGATTAAAAATTAGAAAGTAAAAAAAAAATATCAGTATTCACGTGTGGTTACCTAAAGCCCCTGTCACGCTGTCAAATTTTCGCCTTCAACTACATTTGACAATAATATTTGAAAACAAAATGGAGTCATTAAATGTTTCCCTCCAACAAATGTTATCAAATAATCTTGAATATGTTCAAAAATGTGTCAAACGGAAAAATTCTTTGTACTGGGAGAATCTTATTTGAATTATTATTTAAATATTATTTCCACAGTGAGATATTGCTTTTGTTTTTTAATGCAGTCCATTGCACAAAGAATTGTAAGGAATGTTGCAATTTATATTCTCTTCTTTACTAAATTAAAATTTTATTTAATCGGAAATGAATCCTGCACAATGAAATTGAATCTCATAACGCTCGTAATATTATGTGCAATATTCACTTAAAATAGCAATCATGTCCAGACAGCTTCTACATTAATTAATTATCGTCATAACTTACATCGTTTTCAGCAAGTGTTCGCTATTTTAAAGTTTCTTGACGCCCATTTTTGTCGTGCACGATTGTGATCGGCTGAGAGCGTCAAACATCAAATAAATTTAAGAAGTGGTCCAATCTTCAAACTTTTGTTAGAAACTGAAGCAATCCAACTTTCTCAGACAAGTATGGCGGCGTTTATGACGTTTCAATGACGTCATAACAGTCCAACTTTATTTGATCAAACTTATTGGAAGCAGTTTGACGGAAAAATTTGACAGTATGACAGTGGCTTTACAGTGTAAATTTAACGTTATGGAATGGAACTGCTTTATCTCCGTATTTACCAACTTACTGGGTGCTTAAGGGCTGTTCACGATAAAGTGAGCTCTTTGGAAATCAACATTAGAGAAAAGTCACAAATCCTACCCTCCTACCAGCATATATTTTAACGGGCGCCCTGAGTGACATGCGCCTAGTTAAGTTGGTAACGATGGATGGGAAAGTAGTTCCGTATCTTAAAGTCAAATAAGAAGTGCCAGGTAACCATTTCTGCTCACTTAAATTATTTCTTTCGCTTTTACGCATCGAAGTGTATAAATGAGCAGATTGGTAAAACATTTACTTTTCTAATAATTTCACAATTAGCCTTGACGGACTCATGAATATAGTGATAACGCCCACGACAATGTCAATCTTATATAAGGTGGAAGAATACACAACGGGGATACAAGTAGATCTTAAGCAGCGCTTTCAAAAGTGCTCATTTTATCAGGAGTAATCTATATCACTTAGTGCACCCGTTAAAATATAACCTATGCAGGAAGGAACAGTTGACATTATTCAAAAGTTGCATTCGAAAGTTTTCGATAGACCGGGAACAGACTATAATGGGATTTACCTCAACGGTCTTGGTTGTGCATATTTTCCCCGCGTCCCACTCTTACCAACCCAGGAATTAACACAACGCATCGAGTTTAGAAAATTGTACAGCGTACTAAATATTTGCCACTTTCAAATATGGAAGGATTACGGACATGTCCTAATCAGATACGTCCTGTGTAGCCTACTTTACAATTAAAAAAAAATCAAATATGAGAAATGGAAAAAAAAAAAAAATATTATTATTACTAATTCTTGCAACACACAAACGAAAAATTTAATCATGTAGAATTTCCGCACTTCGAGAACAATAAGTGAAACTCAATGCAATGTACTTTAGTTATCGATAGCCCTTAGCTGTTGAATTACATTTTTATTTTCAAATTATTTTTACATGTTGTGTATATTGCAGTGGTGTATCATGCAACGAGTACAGAAAGCAAAGAAAATGTTTCAAGCCTACTTATATTACTAAGCCCGAAAAACGACTAGGACAGATTCGCCTTTACGTACAAATTGTGGCACTTATTTACCATTTTAGTACAAAACGAACAAACAAAGCAGTACGCTTTTCAAACATATATATAAAAAAAAGGGAGGATTCACAAGAAGTTTATTTGGAGTACCAAGCTTGCCACTATATGGAAAGAAACAGCAGACCTTTCCCATAGACTAAAGATGAGGTAGACCGCTTATTCGTCTTCTGCGCATGTACCCAACATTGACCTACCTCACTCCTACACAACTGTCAAAATCACGTGGTCAACAGTGATGAACGTATTTGTTTACATCTTAATTTTTAAATGACAAACACTATTATATTAATAAAATACTTCTACCAGTGTGAATGTAATCAAAAAGCATTAAAAATTGATTAGAGGAAGTATAAAACATCTCAAAAACACTTGTTTACTTAACAGTGTTCTAGCCTCAAACCCAATCCACGCCATTGTTGATAGACCTGCAGACAGAAAAGCAGTTCAATGTTGGGACACGGAGTTTGGTTGTGCGCAGCCAGCGAGATCGGTGTACCTCAACTTTAGTCTATGGCCCATACCAGGACGCACGCACCGCGTCATCGTGGTATATTTACTCTAATGAGCTGGTATTGAATGGCAGTTACCAACAACGGTCTATGCAGACAGCGCTGCCAGCCAGGCGTGGAAGAAATACAGCTTCCTCTGCTCTCTCACCCACGTCGACTCACTCGCGACTCACTAGCCGACCGAGTTCAGCGGTGCTCCGGCTTGCGAAATCGTAGCGTTCAAGCATTAAGCTTGAAGTAAAGCATTGCAATTTTTTTTTTAACGGGAGGTTTTTAGATAAACGGCTGGGGGAGGGGGGTGGCATTTCCTCGCAGCTGAGTGAGTATGGAAGTGTGCTTTGGCGAATAGACGTATTGAATACAGAATAATGCCGGAATCACGTAGCCCCGAGCAGCACGCCACGCAAGCACGACGCGGCACTTTACACCGAACAAACAATGAAATACAAGCTAGATCTGACGCAAGCCCGACAATTCTGTAGTACGACCAGCAGTTTTGGATTACAAATTATTGCTATTCTTCGTCGTGTCGTGCGGCACGACGCACAGGGTGGACAACCTTGCAAAATAGAATCATCTGATAAGCTTTCCCTACAATGGGAAAAACGTAGCTTAAAAGAAAACAAATTATGAAAATTATATTTGTTTAACTCTTATAAATAATAATACTACTTTTGTATGCATTAGCTATAAAATTTTTTTCACCATCATGTATTCCAAATTGCCCGTCTGCCCACCGCCTTTGAAACTAGCGTATTTAATCAGCGCCTTCTAAATGGACGCGAAAAATTCTACTCGTGTCGGGCTGTAAATTCGAGCAGGCACTTTGAAAATGGTCGTGGTTGCGGTTTTTTGTCGTGTCGTGCTCTGCTCGTCGGGGATGTGTGATTCCTGCATTAGGCGACAGCCATAGATGAAATATTTTTCCAGCAAATTTTCTAAACTATCAGAATTTTCAAGAAAAAGACACCAAATTTATTTGTGCTCTTAAGAATGCCGGCTTCTTCTAACGGCAGATGGTATTATATCACCAAAGGAGGAAATTATTTTTATGACAGCTATGAAGTATTAGTTAGTATAACCATTGTTGTCTCATGTTAACAACACCGCTCAGTATGCGTTATATAGTAAGTTGTGAATATTACAACAAATAATCCATAAGTGGCACATGTCCAAGAACATTACATATTTCTGTCACCTCTATGTGCAAGGCATTGAATTGGAATGTTATCCTGTAATAATGAAGTCATAAGGCCTTATTCAGTGACCCAGTTATTTTTAGGACTTATTAGTAAAATGACTGCTCTCTCTGCATCCCTGTAATGATAAAATCGATTGTGCCGTTATTTTCATGTTATCGTTTTAACACACTTTTCGGCAATAACCGCCCCCTAAAAAATTACAGTTTTGAAATTATTCATGACACTGAACCATGAAATAACTCTCAAGTAACATTCCTAGTTCAGATCTCACAGAAATATAAAGTTTTCCAACGCCGTGTGCATGACAAATATAAAGGATCTGAAGCTCTAGGCTTTTTTTTTTTTTTCGTTTATAAATAAAGAAATACTTGACGTTTTGTATAGTTTCACTTCATTCGAGGGTTTTATTCAACTTCCTCTTAAGGAAATATGATGGTCGGAAAAAGTATGCTATCGGACATGTTCGTCGGAAAAAGTATGCTATCGGACATGTTCCTTGTAAGATAAATATTAAAAAATCAGAACATTTGTGGGAGACGACAAAATGCACCACTGAAAGAAAATCAGGTAGAAAAATGTGAAATAAAAAAAGAAGAAAAGAATTTCTTTTCATTTCAAGCCATTTAATTGAATAAAACATGTAGGTTAAATCGAAATAGTTTTCCTCTTTCACCTGATTGTATTTGGAGACTAATGGAAAAGTCGTTACAAATCATCCCAGGATTTAATTATTGTAGTTGTAGACAGTCTAGTTATGTAAGTTACCAGCCTTGTCTGAAATTCCTTGTCAGGTCACCTAACCACGACCAGTCTCCGGAAATTCCAGCACAGAAATCTGGGCCGCTATGGGATTGTTTTATTTGAATATTTATTATTCAAGGCAAATAAAAGGGACGGTAATTACGCCACCGCGTGCCACCAGGAATACTGAAGTTTGATCGCTGGTAACTTTGTTCGCGGACGGAATGTTTTAATACATCTGCAGAGATGTGTAGCTAAAAAATGTTTTGCACTGAAGCAATGGAATGTTTTCATCGACTGCTTTGTGCCTAAGAAGGGAGTCTGGCATGGTTGTGTTTCTCCAGCATGCTTTAATGAATCTGGCAATTTAATAATTCTTCTTATCTTTTCCCGCATCGTTACATCAAAGTTCTCCTGGGCAATTCTTTTCTTCTGAGATAAAAATCTTAATTATGAAACAACTGTTAGACGTAATTATTGCCTCGGAGAAAGCTAATTAGAGAAAGTAACTAATTACCCTAATTTCCTTTATAATTCTCCTCATAAAACCAAAATAACTCTTCTAACATATAGTATTTTATAGCAATAAATATAATCGGTTACTCGCCATATTTATATACTTTTTGTAAAACACAAACGCATTCAAATAAATTGGTTTAAAACAATTGTTCATCGCATATATATATTTTTTTGATGGTTTTGGTGATGAGAAAATTAAACTAGTTCTATTTTTTAGAGTAAGCGTAACGTGTCTAGATTTCATAAGCATTTTTACGCAAATATTTTATGTTAATATTAAAGTCATTTGAAGCAATAATACCTATTGAATATATAATCTTTTCGAAAAAAAATTGTTGTACGTCACTGAACCTGACGAGAAATATATTTTTTAGAACCTCAATCGGTGTAATCATTTTCGGACGAGTGCTGAGTTACTCAAAATATTTGTGATTTTGTAAGCAACATCAATGCATTCGAAAACACAAAATCTGGCAAAATATATTATAGAGATATTAAACACTTAAAGAATTCAGGTCAGTTTAGAGGACGTTACTGCTCTAAATAAGGGTATTTCATACAGTCATTGCAGGAAATAGTTCAAGACAATTTTCCGCTACACTCTAAACACAGAGGGAATCGGAGAAAACCCATCAAAATGGCTCGACTAGTAATCAGTGTCACATAGCTAATTAATATGATGGCTGAATTTCACTGATTTTTGTGTGATTTCCCCTGTGTCGAGAATTTCAATTCTGTGATCTTTTAGTGAATGATATTTCATTGATTGATATCACTAATTCGAGCTTATACTGTAGTGCTTTTTCCCCCCAAGCACTTTGAAGACGGTTCGGAATTAAAGATACAAATAAAAATCAATCAAGTTTAATTAAAACTTTTCAGTGAGAGCAAGACAGAGAGATAACAAGGAAAAAAAAAACAATTTTTAAAGGGGCTGGGTAGTCACCTAAGGAGGGGAGAAGGGGCAAAATGAAGATGTGACAGGAAGCTTATTCAAGAAATCGAGAAAGAATAAATTTATATATATATATATATATATATATATATATATATATATATATATCTGTTACAGACATTTTAATTTTAAGAGCATTCCTTTTATTTTTGCTACATTTGCACTATTAAATATCTGCCGTAGTAATCGCAGTATCAGGTATTTTGTAGACGAGAAACACCGTATTCTGACCTTACCAGAACTTATTTTAAAAACCTGGATGCAGTTATACGCTGTATTCTCTTTGATACAGTTGTTTTTGTAAGATCACGTTTTTGTCTGACTAAGCGTCACGACAAGACCTATTCATTCGTGTCAATGAAATGAAATGAAATTTTATGTTGTGTTAGTTTCCACAGGGAATAACGTATTCGAAAACACAAAGGCATGTCATGAGAATTCGAGACAGGTTTCAGAGTGTGAAATGTGAACTTTGTTTATAAAATACACTTGTTTACAAAATGCACTTATGATGCACACCTTAGTTCAGGATTTTCGAGATAATAGCAAACTATGTTGAAGGAGTGGGCGAGAATTATCCTTGCGTGCTATTTGCTCGAAAATTGTTTGGCCAAAAGTGTTACAGCAAACGTACATTTGTGTTGCCTTTCGCATGCAAATTTGCAACTCAGTAATGGCTATATTTCTCGCTAATTGTTAAAATGGCGCGTGTGCTTGTCTACATAGCATGCTGCTACAACCGCAATGACGGAACTTGAAAGTCCTTGCCACACGAGGGTAAATCAACCAGCTGCAACGTGCATCCTTTACTTTGCTACGGACGGAAAAACTTCCCCGGAATCACTCCAGTACAAGCTAGTCGTCAAACGCGTGTTCATTTCAGCTAATTTTGCTTACGTAACTTAGTTACGGGGGACGCCCGAAGTGAGCCTTAATTTGTTTCAAAACTCCAAGACGACAGCGTCGGCATTTCGTGCAACAGTTTCCGGTTTAAAAATGGCTGTTCTCTTGGGGGGGGGGGGGGGCAAACTTTGAGCTCAAGTACACAGATGACTGCAAAGTCTGGCCACAAGTCACTGAATACGCGAAGTTTCCCCACTCACAGTTTTTACCGCGATTTCTAGTGAGATGGCTGAAAGTCTTTCGCCCATCACTGCCTGGAACGAAACGTTGTCCAGGGGTTAGACGAATAGCTCTACCAATCTGCTGCTGCACACGCATGTAGAAAAAAAAAAAAAATCCGCGACATTTGGTTTGCATTTTTGTTTGTTCTGTAGCAGGGTATTTGTGCACTAAATTACATGTTTACATGAAACGCAGGTGTCAGTATATACTATCAGCGCCACATGTCCTGGCGCCTTGCCTCCCTAGATACCTGCGCATGCGCCGGCGGCACAGCCCGGCCAAACGCAGCTCATGTTAGTGACGGCCCGACTGTGTACAAGCTGTTGCAAAAATATTCGGTGCGCATCGGCAAACTCGCCACTGGTAATAAGGAGACTAATGTTTTCAGCACGGCATCAGGCTACGGCAGGATGCGCGCGCAGCTACCTCTCTCCTTGCTGGCCGCGCTCGGCTCCCCTTACTTTCTCCCGCAAACATTTGCGACTCTAGCAGCAAAGCGTATTACCAAGTTGCGTGATCTACTTTCAACTAAGATCTCGAAGACTAGACTATAGCTAGTGACCTGAAGGTTTCGCAGATGCCCTTTGAGACAAGCTAGAATCCAAAACACATGTGTTTATATAACTTTGGCCGTTGGTCCACTCGGTGTTTGGCCCCGGAGAAGGCTGGCCCAATCGTCGCCTTACACTGTGAGACTACGCAACAAATGTGCAGTTAATATCAGCACATTTGTGAACAAGGCTGTAGAGTCTAGCCTGTAGTTCACTGAAATCGCGAGTTTTTCAAGTCTCTAATTATAGCAAATATGACTGCACTGCTTAAGTTCTACTTACAAGATATTCCTACGTATCATGCAAATAAGGCTTAACCGAGTCTAGAATATTACACCATATGGACAGTACACCACATTCGTGAGCAGTGAGTGTAATAGGCCTAATATTGTGCATAAGAAATATTTATTACTAGGCATTACCAACACACCAATTTTCTCCCTTTTTATATTTATATTAACAATAAATGAAATATAATAAATTATATATTAAATGTAAATAAAAATTCTATTTAACGAAAAATAAGGTAATTTACGTTAACGCAAATACAAAACGCTTGTGACACACGATATATAGGAAACCACGAAACGCATCATACATGGGGTAATTTTTTAAAGGTTTGATTTTAAAAAAGTCCTTAGAAACTGCTGATAGAGTATAATTAGTAACTGAAAGTTGAGCGGCAACTACAGTGGAAAATCTCGGTTCATAAAATTACTTAATGTACGCGGCACGCGGTTATCAGCGGTATTCTGGGCAAAATTTTGCAACCCCCTTTGTCCGGTTTACAGCTGTTTTCGTGGATACAGCGGTGTCTCCCCGCCCCACGCGGTGTTTTCATAAACACACCCCGGTGACTATCAACAAGCCCAGAATGACAAAAGAAAATTTTTGCCGTGACAATAACTGTGCAGGAGGCTCATTTCAGAACAGTCATGAGAGTGCACCCGTTCGTGAAACGATCTAACTGTGACGGCAACAATGAAATAAAAAATATAAACTTTCTTGACGATCATTGTCAATGAATTGGGATTAGTTCCAATAACGAAAATTCAGGCTAACGTCCATGGGGGATCGAATTTTGTTGAGTTCATTAGTGTAACCCAGGGGAAGCGAAAAGAAGAATTTATAGGATACATTTATACTCCAGGGGCTACAGTGGCTGATCGGTTAGACTGCACGCTTCCCACCAAGGCGAACCGGGTTCAATCCCCGGCCGGGTCACTCACGAATTTTTGCAAGTGGGAATCCTGCCGGACGATTCCGCTAGTCGGTGGGTTTTCTCGGGGATATCCCGTTTGCCACGCCCTTGCATTCCGGCGCTGCCCCATTCTCACATCACTTCACCTCTCATCGGCTCTCAAGACCCCGTTGTTAAGGGCCACCCAAATCTCTCAAGTCAACTCAACTTACGCCCTAAACTTACGCCTCAAAGGGGAACACAGAATCATGGCGACTTGAGTGGCTCTGCTAGTTAATCTGCCAGAATGCTTGGCTTTTAGGTGCTCGCAGATATCGAGCAATAAGTGGGGATGTGGCCGCAGCAAGAGTCAAAGTTAAACCCTGAGTATATTCTGCAGGGACAGTGTGCTCACCGAGAGGTTCTCTGTAGGTGGGCTTTCAGTAAGACTGCTCCTGAAGTAGTGGAGCTCTTGGAGGCTTGAGCAGTGAATCGCTCTGCCTCAAACCAGATCTCGAACTTCAGAAACAAGCTACGGAAATGCATTAATTATTTAGCAAGAACTGTTTTCCTCTTGACGCTGAAGTTTCTGCACATTCTGTAGGAACGCCATGAAGCTACAGACAAAAGTGGATAATTATTCCGGGAACACGTTTCAGTAGACCGATATTGGAGTTCATATTAACTTCCGCGTAATTTAGTAATCAAACGTATGCATGTAGAAAGTAAATACCATAACATGTTGCTCTTCAAGCTTATTGACTGCGAACTATATTCTCATTTTAAATTTTTGTATATATTTTTCTCTGTTTTGAATGGATATATCGTAAAGGTATGATTAAGGACTATGGTTACTTAGGGAACAATTATTTACTGGCATTAAACATTGAAAGTAATTATTATGACGAATCAAACGCAAATCTCTACAGTATTTGCTATATATATATATATATATATATATATATATATATATATATATATATATATATATATATATATATATATATATGTGTGTGTGTGTGTGTGTGTGTGTTTGTTTGTTTGTTTTACGCCCGTATGCAGTAATTTATTGTATTCTTTAACATATTGTCGATTGTCTGAAATATCTAAGCGGTGGTGTACAAAAGTGGGTCATCGTTATTAATACAAACAAGAATTAAGGAAATGAGTGTGTTCGCAGGATCAGATTGATTTTGGAAAGATTACTTTATTTTTACCATATCAATGAAAGCCGGCTAAAGGAAGCTGCCAAATGAATAATATTTTTCGAACGGTGTGCAGAACTCCAGAAGAAAACGTTTTATTTAAAAAAACCGCCCAACGTGTCTGAGTGAGGTCGTCATGCGAATAGAATTTCAGAAACGTTACGCGTCTGTATACGTTTATCAGTTCCTCTATTTCTCTCTAAAGCGTGTTTCTGTGATAGTTACAATGGCTCGAGCGGGTGTCTTCACGGTCATGTTAAGGGAGGAACATTCCGCTAAAATACGATTTAAAAAAAAAAAGGAACAGAGGAATGCAAGAAACTTTTATTTTTATTATTACGTTATGTAATTGCAGAGTTTCTCTGAAAGTCTCATAGAGGCACGTTATCGGCCGATGGCAAGACTTCGCGCCAGTTCAGTGCTTCGCGCGTAGAAGCGACGAGAGCATGTCTCGGTCGCACCTAGCATTCCCGCGCGTTTAGGCCTCAGGCGTGCAGAATTCCTGCAAACAGGCGGTCACCCAAGTGCTTTTCAAATCCATCGCGTGTCGATTATCTATAAAGCTATGAGACGTAAGATCCCATTTTTGTGCGGCAAAATTTCGCAGAGCATCATTTGAAATGAACGTCTCTATCTTAGCATATACGATAGACAACTTATAAACATTAAGCTGCAATGGGTTTGTACGTATCTGAAAGGGTGAGTGCGATTTATAAGAGAGTTTGTGGCTAGAAATTTAGGTTAGCACAAAAATGAGATACGTAAATTCCATTTCGAAGCGTTGCTATAAAGGGCGATAAATAAGAAGTCACCAGATCTCCGTTTCTAGCTCGCTTCACAACTCGGGCGAAGAAAGGGAACAAGAAAAATAATGGGCATAAGGAAAAGTTTCGTCCCATCGTACGTGGTGTTTCTCGCCTGCCTGCGAGGCGGCCTCATGTGAAGTTGTCACGTTGCCAAGGGACGGGCTGGCTGGGTAATTGTTTCTCTGGTCTGGCAGTCGCCGCACTGTCACTCCCTGCTTCCTGCCCGAGGTCGTCCAGCGCATTCCCTCCAAGCCGTCGTCTTATGACGGCTTGGGGACGCGCCCAAGCTGCGGCGAGCCATCCTACAGTCCCAATGTCGTCACTTAAAACATATATGAAACCCTGTTTGAGCTCAACTTTCAGGATATTCCTCCGCATCATGCGTAGCCGAGTATAGAAAATTACACCGAAGTGTCAACGCACCGTATTCGTGCGCACTCAGTGTAATAATATTTGGCATGGCAGATTTTTCTTATTAGGTGTTCTGTTACCAACAGTCATATATTTTCTCCGTTTTCTTTCATATTAATTATAAATTAAATATTATTCATGATGTATGTAAAAGTAAATGGAAGATTTAATTGGACTAAAGAAAAATATTTTTGTGTTAACAAAAGTAAGTTTGATGATAAAATATATGTTTAGGAAACAATCAAGCAGTCATACACGGGGTGATTTTTCAAAGGTTTGATTAAAAAAGTGTGGAGAAATGGCGAGTAGGATATACAGGATGTTCGGAAATTTCCTTCGCAAACTCCTAGGACTTGTACATGGGACTGAGTAGATGATCTTTTGTCCGGAAACATACCGTTTCCGTCCTACAACCATTTCAAATCAGGTGTATCACTCGTCCACTTCCGCTGAGGGAAAGAGATATATCTTGGACGTGCCTGTCTTGGTATGCAACCGGGTACGTCTACCCTGACTCGAGCCGCATTACCGCACCGTTTTATCTCTGATTAACATGGTTGAGTATATGCTTGCGGAATACACAGATATGATCCTCGTGTATGACGCAACTGAAGGTAGTGGAATAGCAGCTCGTCGGCTGTATCAAGAGCGTTATCGACAACGTGCGACATCATCACATACCCTTTTCGCCGCAGTTTACGCAACGGCTTCGAGAACAAGGTACCTTCACCGCCGACAGGAACGACTGTGATGCTCCGAAGAGACGCCGCACTCCCTAATTGGAAGAGGCTGTACTGCACCACGTTGAACAGAGCCCGTCAGCGAGTACGCGAATAATTGCGCGTGCAATGGGGCCCGAGGCAGGGTACACGCGTGCCATCATGTGATCGTCTGACGTAATGTACTGCCTACCCGGTTGCATACCAACAGAGGCACATCCGAGACATTGCACTTTCCCTCAGAGGAAGTGGACGAGTGCTACGCCTCATTTGAAATGATTGTAGCACGGAACACGGAAAGTTTGCGTACATAGGTTCCTATTCAAAAGAAAACTATAGTTTACTCAGTCCCCTCTACAAGTCCTAGGAGTTTGTAAGGGGAATTTCCGAGCATCGTGTATGTACTGTAGAAGTTAAAAGAGCCTGGGGGTTCCTTTGATGGAGGCATACCCGATTTCTGATTGGCTGTGTGAGGCTCTGGAATGGGCCTTGTGTCTGATTTTGGATGGGGTTACCGGCTGGCGCGTAAGTTAGCAGTGGCTGTTTGGCAAACTGCTCTCCGACATGTTTCTAGCCAGTATGATGTGATTACGCTGGCACGTATGGATGGGATTCGCGGTACGAGAGGCTCTTCCACTTTTGTTTTCTCAATAATTATTTTGTGGACGCACACTCGTGTTAACTGTTTCCAGAGGCCACGGTCGTTATAGCAGTCAGCCTATTCACTTACTGCAGAGCGTCTAACTCTTAGATTGCAGTACAGTGTGAATGGCGCGCACTGTTGCCAGATTACTTCAGCTTTGTAGCGTAACTGGCCGACGGAGGAACAAATGGGTGGCGAAGGAAACGGCCTGATTAAGAAAATTTTATCTATTTATGTTCCTGACATCTCTTACGAAATTGCGAAGCAAAGCTAGGCGGCTCCTTTGAAACTGACACCCGTCAGAAACACTGCAATTGTGATTGGACGAGAGCACGCAACGGGGAATGTATTTTTTTTTTTTTTTCGAGAATGAAAAAAAAAAAAAACTTGTCATGCAATAGCGCACGCAGGAACAAGGACGACAGTGTTAACGACAGAAATCATGGATTGGAAAGAGAGAGTGAATGTCCATTACACCACACACTGCAATCTAAGAGTGAGACGCTCTATACCACAAAGCAAGTAATATAAAGAGACGAACTCAATGCTATTTTGGTGGGCCATTATTTTCCTCTATAAGGTAGAATTTAGTACCAACATAATAACTAAAAAAAATTATTATTTCAGTTATCAGACAGACGTTTTAGTTACTGCTAATAACAACTTGTTAAAAATGTTATAATTAAATGTTGTATTGACAAACGGTAACATGAAACTAAATATGTATTTATCAATTTGTGACGGCTATCCCTGCACATCGAACGAAAGTTAAAAACGACGGTGCCACATGAAGTTGAGAAAATGTTGACCATTTGGGACGGCTTACCCTCGCTGCTACGGGGGTTCATTTGACGAGCTAAATGCATCACGTCCGCTGGACGGGCCTGCTGGTCTGTAAGTGTGGGCACCTCGGGGTTTCTGGCGCCCACGAATCTTGGGCTGCCTTCCCCTCCCTTGTACGTCCTCTTGACCACGTGACGCCCAGCCAGCCAATCACGTACCACCAGGGTGTCCTTCCAGGACTTCCGTATATTGACGAAGGGAAGATCATTTTGTAATATTCTCGATGGTTTTAAATAAAATATAATTATGAGCGGTTCGGGGAGACAGCACAGGGTATTCACTTGGGCAGGAACTGCTGTTCCGTCAACATTTTAAAGGGGGGGAGAGAGGCTTGCTTCCGTTTTAGTTACGTATGATTTAAAGGGAAATATTTAATGTAACCTGCATATAGCTGAAAAGAATTGTATTTTGGTAAAAATGAAAAAATATAAATTTTGGGGCACATTTTGAACAGAATAATTTTTGATACTAACTACGTATTGTAAGATTGGGGGAAAATCAATACAAACGTCTATATTTTGATATAAAAACCAAGGCACCGAATAGTCGCCTTTTCACTGGAGCAAACCCAAATCCCTTTTGACACAATTGGGGAGCTGTCAGCTGTTTTAAAACCAAAACACCTACATCCATACATAGGTTGGCTACTATGTTAACTACACAATCATTTGTTAAAATGCTAATTATACATATTTCTTTCCTTTAAAAAGGCATAGTTGCTGATAGCAATAACTCTTGTACAATTTGACAATAACCATTTGAAATCTAATAAAGTTCAGTTCCTTGTAATTGATTGCAAAAATCAACTACTCCTTCTCTAGCAATGATCATAACAACGGAAACAAAACAACTAAACGCTCAGGAGCTGACAGTGCATGCATACATCAAAATTTTATATTTTATGAATGGTGATAAGAATAATTAAAATTTTATTTACTTGTGACATAAGTATATTTAAAAATAAAATTACAGTGTTTATAAAATGTACAGCTTTCTTCATTAATGAGAATTATTTTAATTTTTTAACAGTCGGTGAAGTTATTCTACCCCCTGCTCTATACCAGGACGGACAGTGAACCCCCGAGATTCGCATGCGGGAAACATGAACGAAGTCTCCGGGAAGCGGTATTTGGCAGAAAGGTCATTATGCTTATTCCACAGACCCGCGCGTGGTAGAATATGCGTTTTGCCTAACAGGTATTTGGCAGATAAATCTCTATCAAATTACTTTTTTGCCAAAGTGTGGTTACTCCTAGGCTCCAGGCGACCTCCGTGGACTAGGTATATGAAACACCATTCGAGCAAGAGATTTTCTTGCAAATTATCCTTTGAGCAGACCATACGGCGGAATAAAGTTTTGGTACGTCTACAGGAATACAAATATATCTTGTAAAGGCTGCGGACAGGAAAATTTCGCAAGTTCAGTGACCTGTAAGCTGGCCTCCCACTGTCCTTTGTAAACTCGGGCCTACGTGTCTGTCCATGGGCTTTTGACCAAGACAGAGAGAGAGAGAGAGAGAGAGAGAGAGAGAGAGAGAGACCAATGCTGCCCCAAACTTTGGCAGTGTGGGAATGAGCTAATTGTTCCCTTACAAGTCTGCTATTTGCTCAGAGTCGTCCAGGGTGTGTCTAAGGCCGCGTCCCAAATAACCAACAGCTGCACACGCACTCAAATTTGCACTTACATCTGCATACACTGTAAAAAAAATGAGGTGAAATTCCCTTGCATATAAGGAAAGCTAATTACCCCTATATATAAGAAAAAATTACGTCTCAAATGTGGAGTAAATTTACATAACAAGTAAGGTACTATTCCTTAAACGTACGGAAAAAGTACCTGTCTATAAAAGGGGCGGGGGAGGGGGGGGGAAATCCCATACAAGCAAGGTAATACTACCTACATTTTATAATTAATTTATATTTAACATGAGATGGAGTATTAGTACTGTTAATTTTTTTTACTACCTAAATCCTCTGACGAAGAGTAACCGAAACCTCATCTCTAAAATCATCGTCACTTACTAGTGGATGGGAGCGAACCATGGACCTCTATCGCGATAGGCCGCTGCTCTATCCATTACGCCAAGACGACAATATTGCAGCGCGAGTAAATATTAATGTGTTAAAGGAATGTTTCTTTCGCCCGTCCTCCCAGTTAACTGTTTAGACAATCCTTAAGAGATGCACGCGTCGTAATGTAGTTTTCCTATCAATTTATGGGATTTTCCACCGCTATGTACGTGAATTTTACTCCAGCGAGCGGTAATTACACCTTACACACACACACACACACACATATATATATATATATATCGATTATCAAACAGTTACAAATAGACTACGGGATCCAAACGTCGTAAGGTAATTTTCCCATCCATGTATGGGTTCGTCACTACCATGTACGTGAATTTTACTACAGTGAGCGGTAATTTTACCTTAAATGTAAGGAAAACTATGTTTTTCACGCAAGTTGGCGAATATTACCGTGTACTTTTTCGGTAATTTGCCATTATTTTTTTTCAGTGTACTCCTAACTTGGAACAGATCCACACTCGCACACTTTCTAGTGCATAAAATGTTGGTGGAACACAATTTTTTTATTGGCCAGTATACAATTAAACTCATGGAAAATGAAGGGCCTACTCATTATGCTAGGTGTTACAAGTCTGCAAGCACTACAATTTTTTTATACTATTTAAATAACAATTCTATTGCGATGCATGTTGAACATGATATAAATAGCAAACTCATACATTATAAAGAAATATTTTTTTCACATGCAACACGCACTCGTGCATACGCTCTTGTGCACTCGCACTCTGTCATATGGAACAGCACGCTCTGTCTTCACTTCCGAGCGAGAATGCGCGAGTGTAAATATTCTGGCTATCTATATCACGGCCTGATAAACTACGTTTCAATTGCAAAGGTGATTTCACGATGTACACGCGTTTGATGTCCAACGTCCAGAAATTAATTCGCGAGATTTTTCTTTCCCTATTAAGAGCACTTGACTCCGAGATTTTTTTTTGTCGCCTCTTGGCACTGGCGATACGGGCGACAGTAACACCCGCGACCAGTGTCCCGTCGCCCCTACACGCAAGGCGCTGAATGTGCGTTCAGTGCTTTAGCTGTCACGATTTCCTGTGCAAATGAGATCTGTTACAGTTTGATTTTTTGACACACAGCGATAGCCGATAGATTAAATCACGACTGCGAAGATTTATTTTTCTCCTACCTATCAAAGAAACTGAGCACAAAAGCTTTAAAAAAAGTGCGATATTTGACAATTTTCTGGAATTTGTTTCTTAGAGTAAACATGATGTTATAAAAGCAATACTGTACGGCCTTTGAAGATTGTTTTTTTTTATCTTTCCTGGTAAAAAGACGTATTCCTAGGACATTTATTTGCTTATACACGTGTGACCGCACAAACAACGGATCTACGGAAAACGTGCCCGGATTACTAACTGTTATAGGCCGTTCAAGGTAAAGTGAGCACTTTTTGAAGATGTTTCATCAGACATAATAACCAATAAATACATTTAATTGCGGCTTCAGACTTTTGGTTTTGTGTGAAGTGAATCTATAAACTTCACATGTCAGGGTTTACATTAACAAATGATGAAATAATATAAATTAGTTAAAAGAAAAAAGTAACTAGGGCTTCAAAAGTGCTCGCTTTATCGTGAACGGTCTATAATGATAAATGAGTGATGTCTTGGGCAAACAAAATGTTACCAGGAACCCGCCGTAAATGTCAGGTGGCGCACCCGATGTGACTTGGTAAGGTGATATAGCTACTGAAAAACATATGTTTGGTAACCAAACATTATTAGTGACCACAAAATTGTGTTGTCAGTACAGACATCACAAATGATTTTGTGGCACCAGCAAATATCTCGACGTGAATTCAATGTGTTGGTAGGCAATAACGTGTTCGTTACTCGCAGCAAAACTGTCACCATGCTAACAGCGGTATTGGTTAGTGAGGCTCACAATAATAGTTTTGTAGGTTGACGGATTTGGTAGGTTGGTATGGTTTTAAAACCAATTGAAACCAAATACGTAATAACCAGACCTGGACTCAAACCCTTGTCCTCTCGAACGCAAAATTTGTGTGTTATCGCGGCGAGCACTAGCAGAAGTCGTCGACATCTTAAGTGAGACGCAGATATTCGAACTGGCTTTCAGACTGAGTGACGTGTGTTTGTTGTGGGAAGCAGGATAGCGGACAACCTGCTCCGTTCAGGCTTTCCCTTCGCTGTTAATATGCGCAGTACGCCAACGTAAAGTGGATGGGAGAAGAAATTTGGGCGGATCTTTAACACTTACGTCTTGAGAGCCGATTAAGGTGAAATGAGGCGTGTATGGAGCAGCGCCGGAACGCTAGGGCTAGGAAAAACGGGAGATTCCCGAGAAAACCCCCGCCGATCAGCGGCATCGTCCGCCACGATTCACACCGTACAAAAATCCGGGGTGAAACCCGGCCTGGAATGGGTGGGAGACTACAGCGGCCCCTGCCAGAATACAGGAAGTCGCCGACGTAGGTAGGCATTATAGTCTATTGGCGTCAACTTCACGCTTTTATAATCAAACTTGCCTAAAATCATCCCAATGTATGGCGGGCGAGTTTTGTTATCTCCTAAATATGTCACGCGTCACAAGCTATTTGTATATTAGTGTTAAAGTAATATTTGGTGTTAAATTGAAATTTTGCATATATATATATATATATATATATATATATGGATATATATATATATATATATATATATATATATATATGGGGGCAGTTTTCGAAACCACTCTCAGATAAAAAAAAAAGGAAGAAATATTACCTTACGGCTTGGATTCACCTATTATAAAGACATCCTTCGTTTTCGTGTAATAATTTCAGTTTCCGAGTTGTTAGTGAAAATGTTTGATTATAGAAAATTTACAATTCACTTGTTATTCAACACTTGTTTATGTAATTTTCACTGTGTGTTATTTCCTCTTTGCAAAACGGCAATAACTTATTGATTAAATGTTAATGTTCTCGACTTTTTAGAGTAAGCAGATAACACACAATTAAAATTACACAAAAAAAATAATTAAATAACTCGTAAAATAGAATTTTTCTATATACATGCATTGGCAGTAATTAATATGAATCCGAAATTATAGCGCGAAGACGAAGAATTCTTGCAAAAGAGGTGTAGCCGAGACGTAAATTGACGTCTCAATCACATTGAGTTTTAGAAAACTATTCTGGGGAAAAAAAAAAAAAAAAAAAAACCAACAACCCTGAGCCAGCTGAACGTCATTGAAGTGTACGAGTGGAATTTTATTCCTGGGAGATATTGGCCGAGCTGCTAGCTAGCTCTGTGGATAAGCACGAAGGACTTAGCCGATATCCGCTGACACTAGGAAAGGAATCAGTGAAGTAGTCTCGGCGTACGTATTTGTTATTTCTTTGAACGTCAGTGTTTCTTTGCCGACCAACGAGAGTACAACGCGCCAAAAAGAACGTAAGCAACACGCAGCGCGATTCGTCTAATGGAACAATTTAATTTATCAGGTTCTTGCTCGGCGCGCAGAAATTACCCGAAGGAGACGTTAGTTTTTTTTTTAAACGTAATTTTCCTCTCCGCGTGCCTTGAAGCGGCAAAGGAGCAGCACTCACAATAGCATATCTCGAATGAGAGACGATTTTGCCCGACGAGAGAACTACGGCAACCGTGCTCTCGTTACAAAGAAAGTGCTGTGCTACTGAACGATACCAACTGATGTGGAATGATTTCCCAAGTCATTCTCGATAGCATAAAACTCGGACTGCACTCAATATATGTACGTGTGCGTGTACACTTGTTAAGAGTTTCCAATGATAAAAAGCTCAATCCATATGAACTTATTTTAGCAATTTTTATTTTTAATGGCGCTTGTGTACCTATAAACAAATTGTTGAAGTCATGGTGCTACATACGAGTAAAATTTAAAAAAGTAAATTTTCCCATTTCAGTAGGCATTGCAGACTCCACAATGATGATTCATAAAACGGTTGAATAGAATAGTAGTAAAATTGTTACGTGTTCTCCTCGTAAATAATATTTGAGTTCCAAATTTCCCACAAAAGATCTATGATGCTGATCCCGCAACGCAGCAAAGAATCTCTGTAAAAAATTTAGTTGGTTTTACATTTTTGTGTTATATGTTGCTAACGTGTATATAATAATTACATTAATTTTTTGTGCATCTAGAAACACTTCGTTATATATTTATCAATATTCTGATAGTGTTTTTTTAATTCATTACCGACCAGCTAATAATCCGAAGTAACTTTAATAGTTGTAGCTGTCTGTTCCTCAGTGTAATG
Source organism: Dryococelus australis (assembly GCA_029891345.1). Taxonomy (NCBI): domain Eukaryota; kingdom Metazoa; phylum Arthropoda; class Insecta; order Phasmatodea; family Phasmatidae; genus Dryococelus; species Dryococelus australis. The sequence continues at coordinate 43,308,590 of CM056999.1, forward strand.
TTACAATGACTGTACACATGTAACTACTTTCAAAGACAACTTTTGAGATCATTTGGAGTAATTCTTGTAACGATATTTATTAAAGCTTTTTCATATAATGAAGATCAAAATTGCACAGGATAATGCGTTTTATAGGGATTAGGTGAATATTCGTTTCCATGCCTGTGAATGAAACAGTAGTTACGTTGGTGATTTATTTTATAGATGGAAGTCCTTGCAATACTCTAATAGCTGCAATTTCCTCAATGTGAAGCGATTAGTAGAGACGTGAAACATTAGCGGATTCGTTTCGCGACAAGCTAGAATTCAAACACGCGTACATTTGTGTTGTGTTGTCAATCTGTCCACGCCTTACTTACATACATACAGCCTACCGGAAAATGGTGAGCCTACAATAAACTTTCTATAAAATGCAGGCCCAATGGTCACCTCCCACTGTGACAACAAGCAAACAATGAGCAATTGATAGCTGCGAAGTCTAGCCTAGAGATCACGGACCTCCCGAATTTTTCATATCTTGCGATTAGCCATTGTTACCTATAATCCCTTAGCACTATTTTCACACTTCTTGAAACAAACCTTGGAGAAATCACTCCATCTATGAAGTGTTGGGTATTTTCCTAAATATAACATGTATCAGAAGTGTTTTATACATGTGTTAAAATAAAAAGTATGTAATTTTGGGTAAAATTAAACTTATTCTTATATTGTATACATAAGTTCTAATATATAATCTATAGTATTAATGTGAATATAAACAAAGATAATATAGGTGTTCTGGTAATGCCTAATAATAAATGGTTATTATACAAAATATTATTAAATTGAATGTGCACGAATGCGATGCGTTGTCTCTTTGGTGTAATTTTCAATATTTGGTTAGTATTTATTTGCACGAGGTGAAGGAATAGCCTTAAAGTAAAGTCTAAGAAGGGCTTCAGAAGAGTTGGATGTGCATATGAGTGGACTGTATACGCTGGTGGCCAAAGAAACATTTAACACTTTGCAGACTGTGCTCGAGTGTAGCTCGAGCAAAACTATTTTTAAAATGTGTTTATTGTTCAGAACGAAACTCGCATGGATGTACAGTCTTGGCTACTGTTTAACATGACCTCGGAAGAACACGAAAACACAGTAACAATAATGTTGTTAACGATATGGTTTCTTTTTTTATTTTTCTAACCACTGAAGGCGACATGATAGATTGTAAATTCTTTCACATGATGAAGGGCATTTGAGTGGGTCAATATCAGCTCGGTTCTCCATTGGTCGATGACCGACCAATAATGAACGCTGTAGAGTAAAGGGTAGTGTCCGGGGGTACGGAACAATATGGCGATGGTGAGTTCTATCACAGACACGAACAGAACCGGTGTTCTAGCAGTAGTGGATATTGGTGATTCACTTCTAATTTGTCTTAACTGCCAGTAAATGTGTGTAGACCGCATGTGTTAAAAGAGTGATGAACGTGCGTACGTGTCTCTATATCAGTGGCACTGGTACTCGCTTCCAGGCGGAGTAGCTGCTTTCAGTTATTAATCTGAGGGTAAGATTGAAAACTATTTTGGTCAAAATCAATTGAGTTGTTTCGTTATACGTCGTACAGAAATCCAGAATACGTCATAGAACACATAACTAAAGAAAGAAAAAAAAAGTGAAGCAAACCACTGGTATCAGCTGTCAAAAGACGTATAGAAATACCACTCGGAGAATTCCGCTGAAGGAAGTGACTCAATAAACACACGATATAAGAGGCAAAAATCACTATAAATAACTGATGCTCAAACAAGCGACCGTGAACACTGAAACCAGATAAATGTAAATAACTCTGGGCGACGCCAAAGTCGAAGAAACCACCCTTCTTGCGATGAAACAATCACGAGTTTTAACGAAGAGGCATCGGTTGCAATCTTCAAGTACACTAAACGGAGCTCAGTCACACATTGGTGGATCGAGCAGTGGAAGGTTATTTTCACCACTTAAGCAAACCAACAGTAATTCACTTGACCTCATCAGTGCAATCATTGGTTCGCCGCTCGCTCGGGAACGATAAAAAAAAAAAATGCCGTGTGCAGAGACCGGTAGGATTTGACTGTGAACCCACTGAGTCTGAATAAGTGATAAACCTGAACAAGTGTAATATGTCAGCTAAACACAGACACTGGGAGTAGAATGATTCGGAGAGTGCTGGGACAAGTGGCATCAAGTATCGGAGCCGAAATCGCCCGGCTATCATGTAGAAATTTCTCGTTACCTTCAGAATTTCCCCGTTTTCCCTCAAAATGCACCAATTTCACTGCGGAATTTAAAAGAGAACGTAAAAAATTTTAGGCATAAGATTTTAAATCAGCAAGGAGGATTCGAGGCTCTTCGTTGGGTGAGCCAAAATGTCCCCAAAACAACTAGGGGGAATCACGGCTTCGAGTGGAGTCCAGCGAATCATGAGGACAGCGGCAACGTTTGTTTAAACTATGGACCCCCGACCGCTGTGTCTGATTACATTTTGAAAACCGACCGCTATGTCTGTTATTATTACGGTTCTCGACTGCCATACTGAATTTACACGATATTGATCTGACCAAAGGTGACCTTACCCCAGTAAAATTAAGAAAAATCACAAGAATTGTTTAGATTTAAAAAAAAGGAAAATCACATTATTAAATCCGATCACCATCTAGAATCGACATTAACTTGACGTGTGACCTTGAACGTAACCCCAAGTAACCCGAAACCGTAAAGAAAAAAATAGTGTCCTTAAAGTTTAGTCAACATCAGGAAAAAAAGTGGGGGGGGGGGGGGATTTTATAGACAACGGTCTCCATAATGGGTTTCCATTATCTTGAACCTAACTCCATTTGACCCGGAACCCGAAAATAGACCAAAATCGCAGAAATCCCATAAAACAATTAAAAAATCGGGCAAAATATTTATTATTGAATATTGCCGCATCTTGTGCTTACATGCTTACATTAACCCAAGAGCCTAAAAACATGGAAAATTGGGAAAAAAATATATAAAAATGTATTAATAATTTAGTTAAAATTGGGGAAACCTTAAAATTAAATACAATGGCCGCCATTTTAGATTTTCATAACTTTTACCCTGTTGCAAGGTGACATTGACACAACATATCGATAAAAACGATATTAGGCTTAAACAATTTCAAAATGAGGGATAAATTGCCTTACTTGTTCCGAGCGCCATTTTAGGTATATGTGACCTTGACACTAACCACCGAAAACATAAACCAAAAAATCGCAAAAAAAAATTGCGAAAAATTGTTTAACTTAAGGGAGAAACTGCATTGTTTAATTCGAACATAATCTTGGATATCCTTGAGCTTGATTCCAGGTAAATACATTTTTTTTAATCGTACAAAAGTTGATAGGAACATTTAAAGGATATTCGAAAAACGTTGAGAAACAAATTATATGATTATTCAAATACTTGATATAAAATATCTATGGTTTGAATAGCGGATAGATTGCGGAGCCCATATTCTTCCAGCAAGGTCAACAACAGACCACTGACCCCTACCAGTATATTTCACTGTCTAGTTTCTCGCCCCCTATCTAACTACCCCTTCCAACGAATCATTACCTTTACATCACAGCCGACTCTTCTTCCCTCAACACCCACCAAACATTTACACACTACAGGTCGATCCGCGCCACTACAACTAGGAGGTTGCACTGGTGATTTAATGTGCAGTCGCATTGCTCACTCGTTATTGGCTATTAGTTACGTGAATTATGGCCGTCTGCAGACAATTGATGTAGTCAAATTCGCTCCACATCACAGTTCTTCGTCTGATGCGAACACCGCTATCTCTCTCTCTCTCTCTCTCTCTCTCTCTCTCTTTTCTTCCCTGATGTTTCTAGCATTCAATCTGGTACTTTTCTTTATGTTTGACTCTTCCATCACATTTCGCGTGGTATTATCGAGAGTACTCGTAAATAAAAATACATTTGCTCACCAAAACAAAAAAAAATATCTGCTCATATATAAAGCACTTGCTCGACCTGCGAGCTTGTTCAGTGTAAGTATAGAGATATGCATCTCACCCCCCGACTTCATCTTTAATGGTACCATCGCTGACTCCAACAGGATTCCGTGCACTGTCAACGATGTCATTCACAAAACATTCAGGTTAGACCCTTGCAAATTATATTATACGAGGGCAACTCTGGTGATATACATTCTTAACTTTCATACTCTTCTAAGTCATCAATACACTAATACATCAATATTTCCATCAATCTTTCAATCATTCGATCAATTTTTTATATTTTTGGTCAATTTTTCCATCAATGTTTCAATATTTTGATTAATATTTCTAACTTTCCATGATTCCTTCAATCTTTACATCAATCTTACAATCAATATTTCAATTTTGTAAATCAATTTTTCAAACAATTAGACGTTATATCTTCAATCCATAGTCAATCGGTCGGTTTGTCGTCAGTACCCCTTCCATACCTTTAGAACATACAATTCATTCACCGACTGTCTCCAAAATTTGTCATTAATTACTGCATTAATGTGTTGTATGCAGTCCACTGGCGGTGCATTTACACATAAAGCATTAATTAATCATCTTTATTCTGAATATTTATCAGTATACAAGGCCGGCCATACCAAATGACCATAACAACAGATAACAACAGATTACACCAGCTAGCCATCAAAAGAACCGATAAGACCGATTAACTGGCAAGACCAATCGACCAAAAAGCCATACCAGCCGACTCTGCCAGCTGACCAGCAGGCCAATAAGACCATACAAGCCGACTATAAGAACTGCATGTACGAACAGCCCTTATTTACAGACCATAATAATCAGACCTCAAAAATCTGACGTAAAATATCAAAACTAAATAAAATCAGAAAAAACAAAATACATCATAAAAATGACCTAAAAAAATCAGACATAAAAAAACAGACCTCAAAAATATAAAAACCTCAAAGCCAACGGGACATACTATTACACGAGATTGGCCACCTGGAATATCAATGGTCAAGTTATAACAGCGGTATGATTTAGAACACCTTCCTGATTAGGTATAGTCTTCCAACAAATAATGTCTCTCGGATCAAAGAAGATATTTCTTTCACAATAGGGTCAGGCATATTATGATGTATACGGGAAAAACCAAAACTCTAATAATCCACTACCACGTTTAGCGGTCATGCCTTTGAAGTCCGAATTGAAACATTAAAGATAGTAACATAACTTTCCTCGATGTTGATAAATTTTCTACAGAATGTATTGTCGTCCTTGGTCACATCATAATTAGCACCTATAATATTTTTGTAAATCCTGTTTGGATTAATATAACTTCTATAGTATCTTCTTCGGTACATTGTTTATGTAACTAACGTAGTTAAATATATTCGTCTTGCAATGACAATCGTTGAACCAACAATGGGCAATGAATAACAGTAAATGCCAATATGGAAATACTTATCCTCAGTGTATCTGAAATAAATAATAAATAAAATTACAACCACAATACACCGCAAGAGTGTATTGTTCCTACGTTACCATTGCAGGGTAAACTGATCTCTGTCAATGGTCACAGACAGTATGCAACAAGTATTTTTGCGTGCGTCACATGTCTACATTATGAATCACCATACCTTGGTTTGCAACAGAGTGTTTTCTTCTGGTGTGAATGAGTATTTGGGTTTTATCAGAGTGCCCCCATGCCGCAAAGATGAATTGTGAATACAGAGAGCTGCATTTTTTCCTCGAAGATAATAGAGCCACGACCTGCGTCACGGCTAACAAACAGGTTGTTACCAGTGTCGAATCTGTGATCTAGTTTTCACCAAAGTATAAATACGCTCCTTTCTTTCATTTTCTTTCAGTGTCATTCACGACTTGGAACGATACGGATATTAAATATCAATGATACATCTGCTGTGTCACTTCTGTGGTAAAGCATTTACAGCTTTGCGGAATTTACGATGACACGAAATAACGACCTGCGAGATGAAAATTTCGAATGTGATATTTGAATGCGATTTCTCCCACAGGCAGTTTACACGGAGTTATATTTTGAAGAGACATTCTGAAACTTGTAGCACTTGTTCTCTGCAACTGCAATTGACTCCACCTCTGCCACGCTTCTACCTCCGCCTTCGCATCCGCAAGATAGTAGTGGTAACATACAGATCTTCATGCAAAATTTTACTCCACCTATACGCATTCATGCTGAATATGAAGGTATTTTCCACGAATCGCGACATGGAAGCCTATTTCCGAAAACAGTAAAGTGCTTCATCGCAGGAACATTTGGCTGTGGCAAGACATGCGTGGAAGGCTTGGGTTATTTCCCATGCAGGCATAATGAAGCCGTTGTACCTCCGAGCGAAGCACTGTCAAACTCGATATTTGTCTTCGATGACATTGCCTGCGAGAAACATACTTGCATTTAAGAATACTTTATCACGGGACGACACGCATATCTGGACTGTGAATACCTTGGCCAAACTTATTCGCGCATACCGAAACAGATGCTTCGCGATAATGCTAATGTGTTGGTGCTGTTTTGCATAGATTATATGAATTTACGTCATGTTTACGATGTACATGTTAATACGGACATGAATTTGTCATATTTAAAAGATATGTATTCCTTGCGCTGGCAAGAGAAATATTTATTTTTTCGCGATCTGCTACATAAGGGAAGGTACAGGCGTGGGTTTGATCAGCTCACCGTTGTCTGCTGAGAGGATTCGTCTACTGAGAGCCAGCAAGTGATGTCATCAGTACCTCCTGCTACATCGATAGGTACCATTTCCGCAGACGATTATGACGAGATAGTTAATGCTAAATACGGAATGAGTACAGTACGCACGGTTTGTGTGAAAGGTACACTTGCAAGACATTCGCGTAAAGTAGAAAACCTTCAAAATAATCGACCATCAGCTCTAAATACTGATGAACAGTATGATACAACTTCTGCTGCAAAGAAAAGTAAACTTGTTTTTGAGGGTGAAGCAAGAAGTGTAGACGATCATGAAGACAGCATTGGTGAGGACTATTATGGAAGTGATGGCATTGAAGACGATGATGATGATTCTCTCGATATTTCCAAATATTTCCCCAACGAGTTTCCTTCGAAAAGTGATGCGAACAAGGCAGAAGACATTGGTTATACTAATTACCTATTTCCCGAAGACCCGAATAAACTTGTAGACATACTTAGATATTTACTTGAGCTTCAAAAAGGTGGGGATTACTCGAAAATGAAAGATATGTTTTATATCATTGAATAACTTAAGGATCGGGGTTATATCAAACGATGTGATGATCTTCTTTGCTTTTAAAATGTATTTACAAAATGATAATAAATTATTATTAGCTAAAATAATTTTTTTTCTTTATTTTAGTGTGTCGTATCCTCCTGTTGCCGTTTAAGTTTTTAATAACAGCAATATGTATCTTAAATATTTAAAAAATTAAGCATGTATTCAAAGTCATGCATCATGCATGTAGCTGTACCATTGATTGGAAAAAAAATATTTAAAAATAGGATGGATAATTGTAGGTTTTCTTATGTCTCTAACTATAAGTGCTGACAGCTCGCTTGACAGTGAAATCGGGTCGTTAACGTAGTATTCAGTAATATAATATGCTTTTTGGATTCTATGTAATTTTTCTGAAGGTCTACGTTTTCAAGATCATTCAAGGTAATTGGGTCAAGGTCAGGGTCATATGCATCTAATATGGCGGTAGTAGTTTGTAACGTATTATGCTTAATGACTTATAGGTATTTTTCTGGAGTTTTTTGTTTTTAAGGTCATTCAATATCATGGGGTCAAGGTTGAGGTGGTTTGAATCTAATATGGCGGTAGTAGTCTGTTATGTATTATACTGGTTGACTTTTATGTATTTTTTCTGGAGTTTTCGTGATTTTTTATTGTTTTGTAGTATTGGAAGGTGGGTAGGTAAGGGTTGAGGTTGAGGGTTGAGGTTGACGTATAGGGTGCTGGGATAAGTATGAGGTTAATGTGATATGTTCTTAGAGTTTATTAGTTTTTTAAAAATATTTTTGTGGTTTTTTTGTATTGTTAAGGATTTTTTTTGGATTTAAAGTTCAAAGGTCAAGATTAAAGTCACCTGGATCCAAGATGGCGGTCGTGTGATCAGAATGAGAGGGCCGGAAAAAATAAAATTCCTTGATGCCAGTCGAATGAATGTGAGTAATTTGGAAACAAGATGGTGGTGGGATCCCGGAGACGGAACCTGGCAATGTGAAAGGGAGTGATTTCGAGGGTTTTTTGGGCTAAAACATGCGAGTTTGAGGATAAAAAGTTCTGAATCCTGCTCTCCTGGCTCCAAATACACCTTAGTCACTGATCACTGTTAGATAAAATAACTGAAAATGGACTTATCTGGGGAGTCATTTTTTTGCCAAATGGGAAAAACCGAAAATTTTTAGGGGGAAAAAATGGAAATTTTGAGGCTTGTTTGGGCTAAAACGTACGATTTTGTGTGACAATGGGCGATTTTTGGAAACTATTCCAACATGGCGGACAGGAGCCGGAGCCGGCTTCTGGCTCCTGTCCCAGCTCTCTCTATTCCCTACTACTTACGACTCTACGAGATTTTGAACAATTTTGTAAAATTGTTATTGACAAAATTCGAAAAGATGATACAAATTATCGTGACGCCATTACAGTTCAAACAAGACTGCATATATCATTCAGATATTTAATTACTGGTGATTCGTATACAAGTTTGCAGTATCTCTTTTGTGTGTCGAAACTGTCGATATCTACTATTGTGTCAGAAGTTTGCACTGCAGTCATCGAGGTTTTTAAGGAATATGTAAAGGCAAGTACAAAACACTTATTATAAATAACATTGTTAATATGTCTAATCACATCAGAAGAGGTAAAATGTTAAACTTTTGGTAAATGAGGTACTATTTTCTCAAACCACATAACAAGAAACGTGCATTTTTGAAGGCACGTCAGTTGTTAACAACAGTTTTAATGTCTTTGAGGAAATTTGAATATATATATATATATATATATATATATATATATATATATATATATATATATACATACAAAAACACTTATTATAAATGAGATACCAGTTTCACAAGTCACATAATTAGAAAAAAAAAAGCTGATTTGTTTAAGCACACCAGTTATTAGTAATAGTGTCAAATTGTTGACCGAGGCAACAGTCCTGAATTTGAACGTGGAAGTGTGCTTATGTTCTCCGCGGGTGTATGTGGAGGCATGGATGCACTTAAAGGGCATGCAGCTGTTTTGGAGAAATATCCAAACGACGGTGATGTGAAAAAGGATGTGCAAAATCCACTCTGAGCATTGTATAGTGTGTGGCAACTGGCATAATATTGCTGCAGTCTGCCAGTGTCTACTTCGAAAATTATGTTGTTAATAGCGTGTTTAACATGTGCAAGTGTAAACTGATATTACTTTCTGAGTTAGTTAGCTATATGTCGCCCAAATGTGGCAAATGACCGTAGGAGTTTCATCGATCTCTGTTGCGATGCCTCTCCATGGTTTGTTTCTCCTGTGTCGCCGATTTCCTGTGATTCTTGACGCCCTTCTCTTGATGACAAATACCGATACCTCCATGTAGATGTTGGTAGCAAGGTACGAATTTCAGATGGCAGCGTTTTCAAAAACACCACCCTTCACGGAAAACTAGAAAGAAAACAATTAAATGTTCCTCCTGCGTGTATTTTGCAAACGCCATAGGCAATGGAAGTCCCCTTTGTAATATTAGGTGAAACAGCTTTTGCACTTAATGATTAAACTGTGAAACCTTTTGACGGTAATCCGCAAAGAGGATCAAAAGAGAGAGTATTCAATTATCGACTTGCGAGTGCGCGAAGAGTCGTAGAAAATGCTTTCGGCATTTCAAGTTCCGTTTCACAGAGTACTCCGGAAACCAATGCTATAAAAACAAGAGAAGACCACAAAAGTGGTGTTGGCGACTATTTATTTGCACACTTATTTACGGACCACAACCAGTTCTGACCATATCGTTCCGCCCGGGTCGTTCGACAGCGAGACAAATGGTCACTTTGTTCCAGGCCGGTGGAGGAACGACCACTATACTACTTCATTCCTGCACAGATTCCAGCTATTCCTCGGAGAGGAGGATTTCATGCAAAGGAAATACGTTTGCACCTTGCAAGACATCTCGTCACTAATGGAACAATGCCATGGCGAAATGATTATCAGTAATAAACAACCTACTTGTGTGTCCTGTATTGTGCCCTGGTTGTCCCAGGGTTCTGCCATGAATTGGAAGCTTTCGTAGGCGAACCACTTTGATGTGTACACGTCTTCACGAATTGCAACAATTTGTAATAAATATTTAATTTCATGGTTGGTACTAGTTTACATATGAAATAGGATGACTATAGGCTGTACACGTTAAAATGAACAATTTCGAAAGCCCTGCTTAAGATCTACTTGTATGCACGTTGTGTATTCCTCCACCTTATTTAAAATTAACATTGCCATGGAACTCATCAGCTTATTCATTCGTCTGTCAGGTGGAAATGTGGAATTATCAATAAAGTTAATATGTTAAAAATCTGGTCAATTTTACACTTCGATAAAAAAAAAAAAAAAAAAAAAAAAAACAAATAAAAATAAAATAAAATTAGAAAACGGAAGAAATAATTTAAGTTATCACAATGGTCACCGTACACTATTTATTCGACGTAAAAATGCGGAACTATTTTCCATCCATCATTACCAACTGTACCGGGAGCATGTCACACAGTGCGCCCGTTTTAATGCAGGCAGGGTTAGTGACTTTTTCTAAGGTTGATTTCAAAAGTGATCACTTTATCGTGAACAGTCTTTACATATTAATTAAGTACGTTACCGGAACCAGTTATTCCGTGTTTTTTCCACGCGACTGTACACGTCTATAGGAGCCGAGAAGTGAGTCTACGCGCAAACTCATATCCTCGCCTAAATTCCTCGAGGCGTCCTCTTTTAAAACTTTGTTTGTATAGCTATTATCCCCCCCCCCCCCCCAAGTCTCATAGAAGCCTATGGATGCGACACGTCTCCATCAATTTCAAACATTGTTCTTTGTTCATATCGAGAGGAAATACCAAGACCGGCACGAACAGAAATCTGGGAACACCCTGGCGAGCCGCGCGAGGCGCAGTTGTGGAGACAGCCGTCTGGAGTGCGCCTGCGAGGCAGCCTTTAAGCACGACACGAAACCAACAACTGTCGACTCGGTCCGAGGCTGCCTCGGGCGCGGCAGTGGCTTCACATGCGAGAATGTCTCGCCTCTTGCCTCGGCCGGTCTCGACCCCGCTAATCACCTTCGTAAACCTAATAGAAATTGGGTGGGCTGTGTCGTCTAAACAGGTGTAAGTATTTTTACGTGAAGTATATGGGCGATGAGAGGAAAAAAAAATTTATACACTCTGTGGGTTTGTTTAAATAAATTTATTTGTTATTAGAACGCATCTCGTCACGTGGCGTGGCATGTGGTGGTGACGCAAATCGCACGTTCGCATCTCGCTGCTGCGTAGAATTGCCTACTTATTCATATAACTCCGGAATGGATTGGGGTAGCTGAGTCATCCTTTCAGTGTTAGATTTGTCTCGTGGAGCATTATTCATGCTGTTATTATCATTAGTATCCTCTTCGCCTAACTCGTAATTTTTAACTATTTTGTTTCGTAATCTGCACAAACAATTATTGTTGGTCAGAAAGTCATTGTTTGTGTTTATTATTTATGATTCTTGGTTACGTTTTCAGTTAGTATTTTTTTTTTTTTTTTTACGCAGAAACTGACACCACAATTTCTCCGATGGGATGAGCCGTTCCGATCGCTACAGCGATCTTAAGCATAGTAAACAGCTCGAAATCAGAAATTCTCAGCGCGGCTCCCACCGCGGCCTGATGACGTCAGAACGATACCTTTGTGTGTGAAGCATGAAGCCAAAGGACCGAACTATACTATCGTGCATTTACATCCAACGAAATGCTCGTTCTCAAAGACTAATTGCCACACACCCATGAGCAAAATTTCGTGACCATCACTTTCTGAACATAACGTGCTGAGTTGTAAGAAGTTGTCACGTCAAAACCTTTTGTTCGGATTGCCGCTCTTACAGGCGTCCGTGAATATGGCCTTGAACACAGCGGAACCATATCCAACCTTGCTTCGGTACACCTGATGAGCTCCCTGTTAACTAATGAACAAAACACATGGCAAGAGCAATAACAAAACCGCTAATGATAAATGTTATGCTCTTCACGTGCGCACAGTCATTTCGCATCGTCCTTATTGCAAGCGATATTCTACTGAGTAATTTAGCCAAATGTTGAATGTGGTAAGTGAGTCGATGGATGACTGCTGAAATCTCTCTTGCTGCCATTGAGTTTAAACCATATCTCAGAAATGGCGGGAGAAGTTACTGTAGTGACACTTACGCACAAATAACTTTATGTCCCTAATTACACCCTACACGAAAATTGATATAGCAGCAGTCGTATTACCCAATACCTTAATATATAACTTTCCTTACGAAAGTTCGTTTTTTTACCCACAGCAGAATAGTTTAAGTCATGAAAGATTACTTCTCAAGGGAAACGCCAAAAATTAATGTTTAAAGAAGATTTTACCGAACCATATGATTCAATTCAAATTCGCCGCGGAAAAACCAGCACGGTTGCCAAAGGTATTAACTATTAATTGGAGTGTTTTGATAAAAAAAAAGACGTAAAACAGATTTCAGTTTGTTATGATCAAGAACCATTCTCGTTAGCTAACAGAAAAGAAAAAAAAATTCTTAATGGCTTTCTCTTCAAATACCCAAGTAGCAAAATATAGTTGGTCCACAAGTGCAGATCTGCCCACATGTGGCATCCAAAGGAATTCAAGAAGCGTAATGCACTCGCAGACGCATGTGGCACACATGATGAATGATGACTGTGGTATGCTGTGTTTACTCGTGGGCCACATACGTATATTTAACTGTCAGCAGATGTCTGGCAAAACCAGAGTTCCCAGTAAGTTAACCACAAGCGGGCCACTTCTGAATGTACTATCGGCTGACGTCTGGCAAACCAAGAGTTGCCCATATGTCAACCACAAGCGGGAAACATCTTGACGAATTGTCGGGTGATGTCTGACAAAACAAGTGTTACCCATAAGTCAACCACAAGCGGGCCACATCTTGATGAATTGTGGCTGATGTCTGGGAAAACAAGATTTGCCCATAAGTTAACCACAAGCGGACCACTTCCGGCTTTCTGCTACTGGCCTGCCGTAAGTAAACCACATGTCGTTAGCCAATTGTTGGTAAGCCACTTGTGGCCCAGCTATTTTCACATGTGACCTACATAGACGCAGATTGCCATGCATTTTCAAAACCGAAAAATAATTGTGTCTAACCCAAATAAAGTTGATGTATTTACCATATTCATATGTATCTTCAACTTTATTTCGCAATTAGTCAATTTCTTTGGAGAAAATTGGAATCGAACTCTCAAACCTTTCGTCTACAGTCAAGTATGCTATCAACCACTCTACTACGACCTTTTAAATAAACCTGGATACTTATTTCACATACATAATGCATTATTAACTTTGTTATATAGACAATGTTAGTATCGCGAGTCAACACTGGGATTGATATGTTTTGTTTAAAATACTAGTATTTTAGTTTCGTTCTACTTTAAGGTAGAATTTAAAATGCAAAATAATGATTTTTTTTTCGTGTTATGCTTTGCAGGTTTTTGGTCTAAAAACTTTTTTTAACTAATTCTAGCAATGCCACGTGATAACTTTACTTCATATATACATGAAATAGAAACTAAATTCAATACGAATATGCTATTTGCTACTGCACAACAACATATAGTCGGTATGCCATAAATGGAACATAAGCTTGCTGATCATGTTTACTCAGTAATAAGGAACAGTCGGCATACCAACCACAAAAGGCAGTAAGCATGCTGCTATTGTGTCCCCAGCAGTGAACAACTGTTGACATGTCGTAAGTGGCCCATAAACATGATGCTAATATTTTCCCAACAGTGAGTAACAGTTAGCATTTCCTTTATTATCTGCTTTATTATCTGTTGAAAACTAACAATCGTCGTGAGAGTATTGGCCCATATTACGAGTATTTGTAAAATGGGTACTGTCACTTTTGTTTATATGACCTGATCGTCAACCATATGGGAAATGCTAACAGTCATAAATGCGAACGTTGTCACCAATCGCAAAAGTTGACCAACTGTTATCTGCTTGTTGTTTGCTACTTGGGTAGCAGCACCCTTGTGATATACTGTCTTTTCTTTTTGGTCCTGTATAATTTTTTAAATGCAGATTAATTGCTGAAGATATATAAATGTTCTTTCGCAACAAAAAAAAAGTCCTGTGTTTGTGCATTGCAGCAAATATTTTTAAAGAATTCTGATGATGACACTCTTTTTTCCTAGATTTCCCAAATTTCCCAAATTGCTGCTACACTTTCTCAGATACAATACTGTCAGGAATTTTCCTTTCGTATATAATATTCATTCAGGTCCTTCTTTGGAACGCTATTATAAAATCTGTTCCGGCCATAAAAACGGCAAAAGTTACACAATAATAATTTTTAAATACGTTTTATGCACCGTGGTTTATCGAAGAATATATAAAATAAGCGATGAAATAACACTCAATAAATCAATAAATGATGACATCTACATTCAATTCAGATAATTAAGTACTTCGCATTTACCACATCAGTGCAATCGTCTGGAATCAAGCTAACGACACACTCCGATGATCGTCACCACCAAACACACCGCACAATATTGGAGAAACAAGGACAACAATCGTTTCGAATCATTTCGATAAAGTACAGTATGCAGAGATAAAATCCTGTCGACGCGGCAGCTCGCTATGAAACACGTTCGAGAGCAGCCAATTTGCGCGAAGCGTCGGTGACATACCAGTACTAATTAAGGAAATCAGGAGCGACCAGTTTTGAAACAGATCTCCCGGGTGGGGCGAAGGGGAAAAAAAAAAAAAACATATGAAGGGAATACAGAAGTGGCGTCTCACCCCTCAACAGCTCGGTAATTAATACGGCGTATCTGGGTAACGCCTACTGCGGAGGCACATTCCAGGGGCAGCATCTGATGCCGGGGGCGAGATAAGGCTTCCGACGTAACTGCGGTTGCGCCCCCTTCCCCCTCCTAAATGTTCAACATCCCCCTCCCTTCCGCCGGCATCCCACCCCTTGCCCATCGTGGGCACGGCACCGCTGCAGAATGCGTGTTAATTAAACGGGGAACAGTCGCAGCCACAGATACCGGAGGAGGACGTAACCAGGAAATAACACCACCTCCCCCCACCCCCACCGCACACACACATACACACCACGACAGCAATACCAGTGGCACTCTAGCACGGCAAACGGCAGCCATCGTTTTCGCCACGGAATGCCCGTAGCAGCTCTTTTCCTGAGCGAATTCTCGCGAGCGGGGCAAGAACGATCTCCATTTGCCCCTCCCCGCCCTAATGGCTCCAACTATCCTCCAGGCTTGACGTTAACGTTGACATTGCGTTGCGTGGAATAGTCGCGATATGTCTAATACCAACACCCGAGTCGAAGTATAACCGGCCTACGAGCACGCGTTGATTGCAAGGTCCGACACCACAACTTACACATAAACAATAATTTTGTTACACTGTAAACAATTTTGAGCTAAAATTCTCTTACATCTAAGGGAACCTAATTACCTTAACATACGAGGTAAAATTACCTCTTAAATGTAGAGTAAATTTACATAACAAATAAATTATTCTTCCTTTTTCGTACGAGAAATGTGCCTGACAAAAGTAGGGGAAAAATCCCATACAAATAAGGGAAAATTAACTATAATGTACAATAAAATTAAATATTTAAAAATATCCTGGAGTATAAGTACTGTTAATTTTTTATTACCTATATCCTCTCCTAAATAGTAACCCAAACATCAACACGAGAGCCTCGACCACTTGCTGATGAGTGGGCGCGCGAACCATGGTTCTCTAACACGATAGGCGGATACGCTATTCATTAACCCACGACGACTGCGAGACAGCAGCACTGATTATTACAGTTTTAAAGAATTTGCCCCTCCCCCCCCCCCTAAATGAGATGTTGTGAATACTGAAGAGATGCAAGCGTCGTAAGGTAATTTTCCCAACCACGTATGGGATTTTTCCACTACCATGAAAGTGAATTTTACACAATAGTGCGGTAATTATACCTTACCTTTAAGGAAAACTATGTTAAGTAGCGGGCAGTCAACGATCGTCGAAAATCCAAATTTCTCTTTCCAGCACAAGGAATACATATGTTTGAGATCATATAGCGTCATGTCCGTATTTACGTGATCGTCCTAAACGTGCCGCAAATTCGTGTCGTCCGTGCGAAACAGCACCAATATGTTTGCATTCTCGCGAAGCATCTGTTTGGGTATGTGCGAATAAGTCTCGCCGAGGTACACGCGTCAGTGTTCGCGTGTCGTCGCATGCTAAAGTGTTCTTGATTGCAAGTTCGTTTCTCGCACCGATGCCATAGAAGAGAACTATCGAGTTTCGCAGTGCTTCACTCGGAGGTACGACGGCTTCGTTATCACTGCATGGGAAATAAACCAATACCTTCTACGGTATGCAGTACAGGTGCCAATCGCCGGTATTTCGGATGCTGGAGCGATTTTTAATATATGTACACGTTCTCGAAGTGAAGACCATTCTCTCCTTCCAGCAGGCTCCGTAGGACGCACGTCATGTCGCAACCCGGTGGTCCTGCGATGATGCGCATCACTGTATTCAGAAATAGTCTTCCATGTCGCGATTCGTGGAAAATTTCTTCATCTTCAGCATGAATCTTTATGGGTAGCGTAAAATCTTGCTTGACGATCTGTATGTTACCACTGCACTCTTATGGAGTAGGTGGAGCAGGTTGAGCAAGTGGAACAGGCGGAAGAAATGGAGCAGGTGGGCCAGGTGAAGCAAGTGGATAAGGTAGAGCAAGTGGAGCAGGTGGAGAAAGTGGAGAAGCCGGAGATTGCACAGAATCATTGCTGCCAATTTCAGAATGCCTTGTTAAATTATCACTCCGATAAAACTGCCCTGGCAGAATTTGTCTTCAAAAGCCACACTCGAACTTTTCATTCCGCAGGTCCTTATTTCATGTCGTCATCAATTCTGAAAAAAATGTAAATGCTTTACCTCAGAAGTGACAAAGCAATTGCATCATTGGAATTTTACGTCTGTACTGTTCTAAGTCTAGAATGATACTGAAACGAAAATGTATAAAAGGACTGTAATTATACCTTTCTCGCCCTCTCATGCCAACATACACTTTTAACATAGGTGAAAACTCTATCGCAGAACCGGCACTGGCGACAAACAGTTAGCGATGATACAGGTCACAGCCCCCTGGTCGTCGAGGTCGAAGGGCAGTCATCTGTATTCACTGTTCATCTTCGTGGCGTGCGAGTACTTTGAGAAAACACAAATATTAGTTTTTACTAGAAAAAAACAGGTACAGAATTTATTCTCTATATAATTATTGTATCTTCCTATATTATATATCATTCTTTATATAATTATGTATATATCTATATTCTATATAATTCTATGCATAATTATTTATATTCCTATATTCTATACCTACTTGTGTATATTCCTATATTGTATATAATTCTATACATTTTTAAGTTTTTCCTATATTATGTGTATATGATAGTACCTGCTTGTTTTCTTCTGGCGCGAACGAGTATTTGTTTTTTCTCAAAGTGCTAGCACGCCACGAAAATGAATTTTAAATACAGAGGGCTGCCTTTTGACCTCAACAACCATGGGGCTGTGACCTGCATCATTGCTAACTGGTTGTCGCCAGTGCCGATTCTGCGATCGAGTTTTCACCTATGTTCAAAACGAACTTTACTACGAGAGGGCGAGAAAGGTATAAATACGCTCCTTTTATACATTTTCATTTCAGTGTGATTCTAGACAAGGAACAGTACGGGTGTAAAATGCCAATGATACAACTGCTTTGTCGCTTCTGTGGTAAAGCATTTTCTATTTTGCGAAATTTACGACGACATGAAACAGCGACCTGTGGAATGAAAAATGTGACTGTGGCTTTTAAATGCAAATTCTACCAGGGGAAGATTTATCGGAGTGATGCTATAACGAGACATTCTAAAATTTGCAGCACTGATTCTGTGGAATCTCCAGCCGCTCCACTTGCTCCACCTGCTGCACATTCTCAACTTTCTTCACCTGTTCGACTTACTCCACCTGCTCCACTTGATCCACTTCCTCCACTGGCTCCACCTGCTGCACATTCTCAACTTTCTTCACCTGTTCGACTTACTCTAACTGCTCCACCTGCTCCACTTGATCCACTTCCTCCACCTGCTGCACATTCTCAACTTTCTTCACCTGTTCGACTTACTCCAACTGCTCCACCTGCTCCACTTGATCCACTTCCTCCACTGGCTCCACCTGCTGCACATTCTCAACTTTCTTCACCTGTTCGACTTACTCTAACTGCTCCACCTGCTCCACTTGATCCACTTCCTCCACCTGCTGCACATTCTCAACTTTCTTCACCTGTTCGACTTACTCTAACTGCTCCACCTGCTCCACTTGATCCACTTCCTCCACCTGCTGCACATTCTCAACTTTCTTCACCTGTTCGACTTACTCCAACTGCTCCACCTGCTCCACTTCCTCCACTGGCTCCACCTGCTGCACATTCTCAACTTTCTTCACCTGTTCGACTTACTCTAACTGCTCCACCTGCTCCACTTGATCCACTTCCTCCACCTGCTGCACATTCTCAACTTTCTTCACCTGTTCGACTTACTCTAACTGCTCCAGCTGCTCCACTTGATCCACTTCCTCCACTGGCTCCACCTGCTGCACATTCTCAACTTTCTTCACCTGTTCGACTTACTCCAACTGCTCCACCTGCTCCACTTGATCCACTTCCTCCACTGGCTCCACCTGCTGCACATTCTCAACTTTCTTCACCTGTTCGACTTACTCTAACTGCTCCACCTACTCCACCTTCTCCACCTGGTCCAGAATATTGCAGTGGTAACATACAGATCATCAAGAATGATTTTACTCTACCCATACGCATCCATGCTGAAGATGAACATATTTTCCACGAATCGAGACATGGAAGCCTATTTCAGAAAACAGTGAGGTGCATCATCGCGGGACCATCGGGTTGCTTCAAGACGTGCGTCCTACTGAACCTGCTGGAAGAATAGAACGCCCTTCGCTTCGAGAACGTGTACATGTATTCAAAAATGCTCAAGCCACCTAAATACCGTCGATTGGCACGTGTTTTGCAAACCATGGAATATATGGGTTATTTCCCATGCAGTGATAACGCACCCGTCGTACCTCCGAGCGAAGCACAACGAAACACGATATTTGTCTTTGATGACACTATCTCCGAGAAACACACTTGCAATCAAGAATACTTTACCATGGGACGACATGCGAACGGGGACTTTGTGTATCTCGGCCAGACTTATTCGCGCATACCCAACACAACTGCTTCGCGACAAATCCTAATCTGTTAATGCTATTTCGCATGGACGATACGAATTTGCGTCACGTTTGCTACGGTTATGTTAATATGGGAAATGACTCTATCAGATTTCAAATGTAGTGTTCCTCGGGCGAAAGATAAATGTGATTTTTGACGATCGTTAAGGACTGTCTGCTAAATAAGGGAATGTACAGGCGTGGGTTCGATCAGATCGTCGCTGTTTGCTGAGAGGGCTCGTCTACTGAGAGCCAAGAAGTGATGTCATCAGTACCTCCTGCTACATCTATGGGTACTGTTTCCGCAGACGACTATGACGATATAGTTAATGCTAAAGACGGAATGAGTGGGGTCCAGTTAGTTTGTGCGGAACTTACACTTGAAAAACGTTCGCTTGAATTCGAAAAAAAAACTAAAATTAAACGGCCATCAGCTCTAAATACTGATGAACATACAACTCCTGCTACAAATAAAAGTAAACTTGATATTGAGGATGAAGCAGAAAGTGAATATGATCATGAAGATGACATTGATGATAGATATAATGGCAGTGATGTGTTGAAGACGATGATGATTCCCTCGACGTTTCCACACATTTCCCCACCGAGTTTCCTTCGACAAGTGATGCGAAGAAGACAGAATACGCTGATTACACTGACTACCTATTTCCTGAAGACCGGAATAGACTTGTAGACAGACTTTGATATTTTCTTGATTTTCAAAAATGCGGTCATTAATCTAAAATGAAGAGATGTTTTCGATCTTTAGAGAACTCAAGGATCGGGGTTATATTAGATGATGTGATAAACTGCTTTGTTCTAAAGTTGTAATTACATAATAATAATAAATTATTTTATAATATAAATGTTTTTTCTTAATTTTTTGTTTGTCGTATCCTTCCATAGGTATCAAAATTTTTAATAAAAAAATATATAATATACTTAATATATTAAGCATGTACTCAAAGCCCTGCATCACTCATGTAGCTATACCGGTGATTGGAAAAAGATATTTTTTAAAATTAGGATGGAAAATAACATGTTTTTAAGTCTATGAATATAAGTGCCTACAGCTCGATTAGCAGTGAAATCGAGAAATTAACGCAGTTGTCAGGAATATAATATGCATGTTGCCTTTTTATGAATTTTTTCTTCAGTTTTTGTTTTCCAGATCATTCAATCTGAATCTAATATGATGGGTAAAGTGCAGTAATGTCATATACTTGTTAACTTTTATGTATTTTTTTCTCGATTTTTTTGCTGACTGGTTGGAACGATGAGTGTGGAGACTTCCAACTTCTTGGTTTGGAGAGGTTGGTGATGGGAAACCCTTGGGAAGTTTAATTTTTTTATAAATCTCTTAAAATAATTGTTTAATAATATTTTAGTTTAAACTTTCTTTATATATTTTTAATTTTTTTTTAGTATTTTTTGGTATTGTTTAGATTTTCTATTTTTTAATTTTTGTATTTTTCAAGGTCAAACGTCCTGACAGGTCTTCTTGCCCTGACCCCAATGTTTCGTGGGACATAAGTTCACATCGCCTGCTCCGGGAAAAATTGGTAATTTCGGGGGATCATTGTATATTTATTTATAATTCTTATTAATTTTTTAATAATAATTCTTTTTTGAAATTTTTTAGAATATTTCTGAATTTAATTAGTAAGTTTTGGGATTTTTTTGAGGATTTCTGGGATTTGTTTGTGTTTTTTTGCCGTTTTTGGGGCCAAAGGTCACAGTGAAAGGTCACGGATCATGGCTAAAAGATAATTTACACTCAATATGGCGGTCGGGTCCCGTTACAAAATGGGGGCTCCCCCGGCTCCGGATCCGATCCCCGATCCCCTTGTGCCCAAGTCTGTCAAATCATATTACCCCAAGGATTTTTCTTGTTAAAGTACAAACAATTTTTTAGAGTCTAACTACTGCAGAAACCAAAATCTCCTTTTTACAGTGGCGAAGGAAGTTAAGAGTTGGCTCGTCATTATTCCCTCCCAAAACCCGAAGCTATAGGACATACTGAATAGTTACGTAGTTTCTATTTGCATTGATCACCTCAATGTTTCGACAATGCGGTTCACGTTTCCGCGTATTAACTGCACATTTTCATGGAAATTCCGTGAATATACGGGAAATTTTAAAAGTGCTGAAATACAGTTTTTCGCTCCCAAACATTCTGACTGCTTAGGAGTCGACCGACTTGCCACCAAGCCGATTGAATCAATATTGCACTTGATTTAAGCACAGTGTGAGGGGAAGATACCTCTAAGAGGATACCAGGTACGGCGGCAACACGGGAGCTTTCGACATTTGTTAATCTCAATACTTTGAGGTCATTCAGCGATGCCGCATTGACGTGAAATGAGACCAAAGGATTCGTCCTGAAAATCCTGGCGTGAACACATCGGGAACTGTACCCGAATCACCTTTGTGGAAGTAAGGCTAGCGGGCCCTGTATGGGATTAAGTTTATTGTAAATCTGTGATAATAAGTTAAATGATGTCAAGTAATCACCATTCACAAATATGTTTCTCACTGATTACGTTTTTCGTACACAACGACCATCGAAACCTACTTATGTAAGTTGAAAGGTGATCTTGTGTTTTAAATATCACACCAAAAAATTAGTAATATAAGTATTGGTTACGTAAACTGGTGTCCTTGTTTTAAACAAACATTGCAGTAACACACTTATGTATCAAACAATGACACGGTGACATATGATCACCGTACGTCTACCAATATATCTAAAAATGTTCATGGCAATATTTTTGTATTTACTTGTGGAGAAACGATACAGAATAGACAAACACAACAATATTTGATCAGAGATTTCAAAAGTGTAACGGTAGCCTAGATACCAAATAGTTAAATATGGTTAGATTTAACATCTTACCACAATCAATTTTTCAAAACCAGGTGAAGAAATTAACTGTAGGCATTCCAAACATTTCATTTTTGAAATGTTGAGGGAAATTTAATCCCTCCCTTTTCTTAATTTCTCACGCCCCTCTTTCAAATTGTTGCAGTGGGAAACGAAGAGAGAAACATCTCATACAGCTGTTTTTTTTTTTTAAGTGTAAGATTTTTGCTCCTTCTTTCGAGAGCAAAAGCTCACGTAGTTACATTTTATCGCCACCTTATTGCCTGAGACCGCTTCACGTTTAACGGCTTATACATTAAGGGCAGTACTAAAAGATTAAGAAGGCGAAAGAGCGGACATTACACCTGTCGGTGTAAAGAAACTGCAGAACCCCACTTAGAGTTGATTCATCGGACGTTTAAATCATCGTATAGAAAACATTATTATTTCAAAACCTCAAAATGATATTTCATGCAAACACACGTTACGTTATTAGATAAATTCCATAAAAATAATAACAATAATACAAGGTATTATTGTTTTTTTTTTTTTGTCATTTATAAATATAATTTTAAACGTATAATTTACAAGGTTATACACGCTTTGAAAAACAGCAAACAAGTCTTAAAATAGCGCATACACTTGCTTACCTCACGACTATTTAAGAAATTATGACGTGTTACTTTCTTTATGCAGAGTGAGGCACCTAAGGCAATGTACCTGAATAACACTGCCACTTTCTGTGGTAGAAGTAAATGTTTCAGACAACAGTTGCTCGGGTCCAAGGCGCTAATAACTTGATAGTGATCATTTCTTTGTGCGTGCAAGGGTACAGAAGATACAAAGGTCGATCTTCTATTAACTTTTCTCGGCAGTGCGTATGAAGATGTAATAAATACGATGACATTTGCCTGTCATTCAAGATCGCTGGAGGTCAATGACGAAGTAAACTGCGCTGCCGGACGGAACAATGGGCTGACGTAGCGCCGTCCTGTAGCGACTGTAGCCGTCTTGTAGCGACTGAAGCCATCCTGTAGCTGATGTTTGTTGGAAGAAAAGCCAGCCTCAGACTACGCTTCCTTTGTTATTTTATTGTGATATCAGTTCAAGATGGTGATGTTGTGCATTGGTACGTACTGTAAAGCGATTCTGAGTGATGGACAATACCACATGTCGAATATCACCTGGACTTATCACAGAACAAACATGTGTGTTATATGGCCTTTTATGTCTTCAAAAGCCATCGTTGGGTCTTTGTAGACCTGTTGCTTTAATGTTCCACATTGATAAAGGTCCATAGGCTTTAATACTGGGGAAGGTGCAGGCCATTTTGTATTTCCAGACCGACCGATTCGACGTCCACCGAAAGTTCTGTTAACAGCCGTTGTGATTCTCTGTGCAGAATAAGCGGGACATCCGTCGTGTTGGTACCACAGGGATTGTCTTATGTACAGTTGAATGTCTTCAAATAATTGTGGCAAATGCCATCGTATTTGTTACGACTTCATATGCACTGTCGAGGGGTGTTAATGAAAAAGTACCATTAACGCTGTTGACTCTTATATATTCTTTACCCTTCCACATAAGGGGAAATTATCACTATCAAATTATTAGCGCCTTGGATGCAAGAAAATTTTCTTTGAAACATTTTCTTCTGCCACTGAAAGTGGCAGTGTTATTTAGGTGGTCTGCATTAGGTGCCTCGTCCTGTATATAATACGTATTTTGCTGCTCTCTATCGTACAAATTTAAATGTTAAACCGTTACGATCTCCGAAATATCTTTATTGTGAGTCTATTTCAAATCTGACTATACTAGTTTACATTCCATACCATGTATGCATGACCCAAGGCTTCTATGAATAATGAACTGCATCCATCGATCGTATCTCTATCGTCTATACAGATAGAAGAGATTTATAATCCATTGTGGATGCAGGTACGTACATATTGCATTGGAACATACATACGGCATATAAGCTATACGTGTGTCTTCATGGGTATAGATATATGATCAAGGGATGAAGTTGGTTTTTCACAGAGACCTTAAACCATGTACAGTTTATTCACACTTTTTGAATCAAACCTTAGAAAAATCACCCAATATATGATGCGCTTGATTGTTCCTTATATATGTCGTGTATCACTAGCGTTTTATACTTGTGTTAACATTAAATACATTATTTTGTACTAAATTCCACTTTTCTTTAAATTTTATCAATAGATTATAATATTTTACATTTATAATTAATATAAATAAAAGCAGGGAGAAAACAGGTGTGTTGGTAATAGTTAGTTAGAAATAGTTTTCATGCAAATTGTTACTACACTGAGAGCGCAAAATACGGTGAGCTGTTCCTTTGGTGTAATTTTGTAGAGTCTGTTAAGCTTTGTTTGCATGAGGCGGAGGAAAATACTGGAAGTAGAACTTTAGCAGGGCTTCAGAAAAGTTGGACGTAGCCGTTATTGAACTACACAAACAATAAGGCAGTTCACCAGGTCCAGTCACAAGTCGAGGAGACTCATAGTCATAAAGTAATTTCGGAACTCGGCAAGTTTCAGCTGTAAAATTTTTATGACTCAGTGTAACACAAAACGAAAAAAAAAAACCTTGCGTTAGTATCAGAGAACAAGAAAATAGGGGAGAAGATCTGTAAGTGTGTCGCAGTAATATGAGTATTTCTTAGCACTAGTATTATTTCATCAAATTGCTAAGCACTTAATACCTAACATTAGTATTCTTTAAAATGTTAATATACTTCTACGCCGCCAAAGCCTAATGTATCTTGATAACGCCTAGTTACACGTCAGAAGTTTTACTTTATTTGTTGATTTTCCTAAACGTGTACGTGTTTTGGGTATGTGAAGATATTTCCCCGTTTCACTGGAACCATGAGAATTCTGATTAACTAATACCAAATGTTTGTGGTTTCAAAACATGCAGCTAGAGAAAAAGACATTAAAATAATTGTATTAGCAGAAATAAACTCGCCATTTTTCTTTCTTTATTTACCTATATGATCCGTTAAACAAACAAACATAAAAACAATTTTAGTGACTACTAATGTGGAAAATTAAAATTTTTATTCTGATGGAAACAGAGACCGGGATAATTAGCCGGTTCAATGACCTATACTCTAGATATCACGTTCGTTCGTTTGTTCAAGTAGACACCAAATGTTCATTTGCTCTTTGCTTGCTCATTGTGGTTCGACACATTTTTGGTACGTTTTTTTAAAAATCGGTTCTGTGTCAGCCAAATAGCATCAAATAAGTCGTGGGCCAATTAACATAGCAACACAAATTTGCAAGTGTTCGAAGTCAAGTTAGTCTATAAATAAGGCCGCAAATTTTTCACGCCTTTATTTACAGCGCGTGGGGAATAAACTAACGCTATACATACAAAATCGAATTATATTATTACGACCACCTGCTAGAAGTGCCATCTGCAGCGCGTAGCCCGTGACGTATGTCCGGTGACGTGGGCTGGTGAAGCGGGTATATAATGTGACCGACAGGCTGGCTGTACACAGTGCGCTTCATGCTGTCATGGGTAAGGGAAGCGATTTAACAGAGCTAAAAAAGGGACGATCAACGGCTTCCTGGCCGAGGGGGGGCAGCATTTCGGAAACAGCGACGTTTGTGAACTTCTCACGTGCCTCTGTGGTAAAGGTGTATCGTGAGTGGATGAATGACACCATTGGGAATAACCGTTGTGAATAATGCAGAACTCCGCGCACCATTGAGTCAGAGGTGAACTTCGACTACGATGGCGCGTGAAGGCCAACCGACAGGCTACAGTAGAACAGCAAACCGTCCAAATGAACCAAGGGGCATCCAGACACGTGTCTATCGTAACAGTTCAGCGAACCCTTCTGCGAATGGGGCTCCTGAGTAAACGGAGGTTGACTGCCCCCCATGCTAACACACGTGCATCGACAAGAACGACTGGAATTTGCTCGACAGTATGGCAACTGGACCGCTGCTGATTGGCGACGGGTAGCATTCTGAAACGAGTCACATTTTCAGCTGCATAGAACGGATGGACGTCAGCGTGTCCGTCGTGAAACGTCGGAGAACCGACACCCTGCATCCACTGCTGGACGAACACCAGGTAGTGGGGGCAGTGTTTTGGTCTGGGGAATGTTCTCGTTGTATTCTCTTGATCGATTTGTTTATAAATCCATCCTCGGCTATCACGTCCACCCTCACATGATGATTGTCTCTCATTGGAAGGATGGGATCTTCTTGCATGATAATGCGCCTTGACACACAGCTAGAAGTATCTGCAAGGGGCTGGAGGAGCACGATTAAGACTTCAAAGTTCTTCCCTGGCCCCCAAACAGCCCTGATCACAATCCAGTTGAACATCTGTGAGATTAACTCCATCATCGTGTTTGCCGTCTCTTTCCTCCACCAAGCACCCTTCAACAGTTGTGGGACGCACTGCAGACAGCATGGCTCCAGATACCCGAGGAGACTTATCAGCACCTGACTGAGTCACTGCCAGCTCGTGCTGCGAAGGGCGGTTACTCTGGATACTAGCAGGTGGTCATAATAATGTAATTCGACTGTGTACTAGTTTGTCTACATGCTTTCTGAGGAAAATTTTGCGTCAAAAATGCTCTAGCATATCATTAAGGAATCAAAATGCCATAATAGTCTGTAAACCATGTTGGTACACAAGATTTCCGTTATTTCCTACTGTCTAAAAACAATGATAGATAGCCAGAGACGTGCAAAATTCGCGTTATTTTAGGTTACACGATAGACTCCACTGCCTTATAAGTAAGTGACTACTGCTCGTGGTTTCATTGGCCGCTGCACTGTAATCAACGCCACGTGTCTGCTTTATCTCCTTGAAAGAGATTGGTCACTCCATTGCTGAACTTAAATTATTGGCTTAAGGGTTCCCCAAGGCGTACCACACATATTTTGGGCCAATGACTGAAGTTGGTGAAACGCACAGTAATTTGGAATTCAGTCCTTAAATAATAACGTGAATTTTGCAGGTCTCTATAGATAACTGTTTTCGTAAACGATGTTGAGTATATTTTGTCCTTGACTGATACACTCTGTGGAAATATTTACCAAGCCGTTTCTTTGTATTCTTATTTATGAGCAAGTACTACGTTAAAGAAGAATGTAAAACTTAAGAATTTCAAATTTTTCATAGATGAATGTTATATCTTAGTTCGAAATTTGAAGATGTTACTTATTTTAGATTCAGAAGTCCATGCCAGACTTCTTTGCCTTTTAACATTCCGAGGAGTATACTACCTATGTGTAGTTCGAGCAACGATAAAATTAAAAGTTTTCTGTCATAAGTAACAGAACTTTATATATATATTTATATATATATATATATATATATATATATATATATATATATATATATATATATATATATTGTAGTATGATCTTAATTAGAACAATATCAGAATAATGACACCATATATATATATGGTGTCATTGTTCTGATATTGTTCTAATTAAGATCATACTACAATACTTCACCAAAGTAAAAATAATTCCGTGAATAAAAATTGTTACGTTTTTAAATATTATTCAACTGCATACATCATATCATGTTACATACGAAATACATACTATTAGGACACACTCGTCTCGCCACACCACTGGCTCTCAGCCAGCACGTGACGAACGTTGTCAGGACAATAGTAATATCATGTGTGGGGCGGATATATAGTGCGACTGTAAGTGGAAGGATCCAGTAATAAAACTCGGGATTGCCTTACCATATGGTGGAACAGTCAGTGCTGTGGGATCCGCGTCGGCTCAATCGTCCCTAGCAGTCGCGACGAAACTCTTCAAATACTGTCAATTCGTAATACCTCTCGTTCAGATTTTGGAAACACTGCCCGCCGTCTTATTGGTCCACGTGATACCGGAATGCGCGTACTGTACTACAACGTTTATTTCTGGGGGATAATCAGACACTGGGACCCCGAGTTGATTTGTCCCCAATCAAATGTTCTTTCAAAGGGTTTACAAAGAGTCGTGGCCTGCTA
Organism: Dryococelus australis; assembly: GCA_029891345.1. Lineage (NCBI taxonomy): Eukaryota > Metazoa > Arthropoda > Insecta > Phasmatodea > Phasmatidae > Dryococelus > Dryococelus australis. The sequence goes on from CM056999.1 coordinate 43,337,079, forward strand.
ACTGTCTGTAAAAACTTTGCCTAAACAGGAATATTATTATTTCTATGTATTAGTGATCTAATAAGATCGTGTATACGCTAGCGGAACGAATCTATATCGATGCGAATTTTGCTTTCAAGGACAAAAAAAGTTTCTTGCTTTTCGGATTTTAAAAACTATCAAATTTCAAGTTAACACATGTGCAGCAGATAGCAATAGGCGTATGAAAATTATTTGTGAAACGTATATGAAATCCCTCTAACTGTAATGGGAAATACTTCAATAAGAGTATCAACTAGAATATTAACAATAATATTAATAATCCAGCAAATCCATACATACCAAGTCCCTGTTAGATTAAGCATTAAATCACAGGACACATTTTAAAAGTGGTACTTATAGTTACGTAAATCTATATTTTGCAAATAGTTATAAGTAAAACAGCATGAAAATATTTATCATTTGTATAGGTAAACAATGTTAAGTCCTACTCACCGCTGATGATCATCACCTCAGAAACAAAATAAATGTCAGGATCCCTGTCCTTTCAGTGTCTCACTTACCTGAAACACAAGGAAAAGCACCCTTTAAAATGTTTACACCGTATTTTATTTTCAAAGAAAAAAAAGGTGCACACTGAAATAGTTTTGTTTCTTACAATGCCAATCGTATTTGTGTTATAACTCTGATGTAGAAAGGAATAAATTGCAGAAGATTGCCGTTCGTGATTTACGAAAAAATTTAAAGCTACGAGATCCTTCATCAAATTTCCCCAGAGATGCAAACACTTTTTTTTTTCGTGTATATGCGATGAAATCGTATGTAATACATACATTGATATGCTCCAGGAACTGAAAGTGTGTTTCGTAAGTACTCAAATTTCTAAACATAATTGTTAACTTTCTGCATTTCGTGCACTCATTTATATACTTATAAGACACATGACTATTAGACTGCGTTAATGTGAAGACTCCCTTAATATTTACGAATTAACAAACAAAACAACCCCAGCCAACTTCAATTATTCTATCGCCCTGTTTTAAGGAAGAAAATTATGAGTGTGTCAGGTGAAGTATGCGAGCAGAGGAGAATGCAAAAAATAAAAAACAAAACCACGCAGCAAAAATGTCTCCACTTGCTACAAAGAATTACTTATTTCGAAACTAGCCGCCAAAGATTTTCTTGTTGCTATACAGCTTAAAAATTACATTTTAAAATCACTTTATTAGAAAAACACAAAACTATATTTAATTATCTCAATTATTATAATAAACATTAAATCTACAACCCTTGCTTGTTAAAATTCTATATTGATTTTACACGGTCTATAGCAATGGTTTGTGAAATTTGATCTAATTTATTTGCAAAGTTATATAAACATATTGTTTTCAATAAATTTCCAGTGAATTAACTTTAAAAGCACAACAAATGTCAGTACATGAAAGTAAAATATCACACAATTTTGCCCGTATTGGGATTGGTCTACAAGATCACGTGTGCAGCGTCATGATTCACGTGTCACACAATAATTTGACAATGCCAAACTTTCTTTTACGCGAACGCACCTGCTAAACGATGGTCACGGGTCGAATTGAAACACCCAAGTGTAAGTTTTAGACGCCAAACGTGAACGTGTTACATGAAATGAGAATTCATATCGCAACAATCGGCCTAACATCATCGTAGGCCCAGGTGCATGAAGAGAAATAATTATATAATCCATTCACGGTTACTTCACACATTTCTAAAGCCCTGCTTGATTTCTAATCTCATTATATTCCTCCCCCTCATAAGTAAAGTAAGCTTAACTAAAGTGTAGAAAATTGCACTGAAGCACGGCGCACCGAATTAGTGAGCACACGGTTGTAATGATACTTTGCAGGAGAACTAATTCTTACTAGGTGCTACCAACACACGTGATTTCTCATCGTTTTCCTTTGTATTTATAATAAATTAGTGATTAGAATTTATAAATAGAATAAACGCAAAACTTCAATCTAAGGAAAAATAAGATATTTTCATGTTAAGAGAGTTATAAAACACTTACGATACATGGGATATTTAGGAAATAACTAAACAAGTCATACATAGGGTTATTTTTCAAAAGTTTGATTCAAAATGTGTGAATAAACCACCAGTATAGGCCGTTCACAGTAAAGTGAGCACTTTTGAGGCCCTAGATACTTTTTTCCTTTTAGCCATCTCTTATCGTCTAAACACATTTCTAAATAAATATTGACTTGTAAGTAATAAACAGTGTGTATATATTCCACCACACTCGGAATTTAACACCTAAGGCTAAAATAAAACACATTTTTAAAACTATTATTCCAAATGAGAGGGCTTTCAAAAGTGCTCACTTTACCGTAAACAGCCTGTAATGGTATTCCGCACTGCAATTGTGACGACACGAGAGGACCCTTAAGGGTTCCTGCCCAGCTAGAGCTTTTATCCGCGTTTGAGAACGAGAACCTCGGGAGCGATAAGGACGACCGTGCCACGTGCATCAAGTGCCCCATCGCCGCTAAGCGCAAGGTTCTAGCAGTGCTCTAATCGCACTGCGGGTACCTATGGGAAGAGAGTGAAGACATTTTTATGGCTCTTAACATCCAGGTCTTGAGAGCAAATACAGGTGATTGAGGTGAGTATGGAGCAGCAACTGAATGGAAGGACGGGGGAAACGGGAGATCCCCTAGAAAACCCTCCGACCAACGGCATCGTCCGGCACGACTCCCACATGCGAAAATCCGGAGTGACCCGGCGCGGCGTTGAACCCCGGCTCACCTTGGTGGGAGGCGAGCAGGCTAACCGCTCAGCCACCGTGGCCCCTTGTACCTATGGGAATTTCAGTGGTGTCCCTATAATGTTATTAATTGAAAGTCTGAAGGAAGGTTCAATACAAGGCCACCGAGTAATTTTGTGTGTACCTAAGGCGAATATGTTGGGATACAGAGCTTTGGAAAAGCCGTTTTTAGCCTTTGTGGAGCGCTATGAAATGGTGTTTCTAATGTGAGCTACGCCTTGAAAACAATCGACAGCCCTCGTATGAGGTGTGTGTTATTTTCGTACATCAGTATATTGAACACACGTCTAATAAATTCGTTGAAAACCCAGTATTTCAAACACACTGTCGCGCAGTTCACGTAGGTGGGATCGTCGAAACCATGTTCCTCTTGCAAGCTTCGACACAAACCACCGTGTCCCCTTCCGACGAAGCAGTCATCCCGGCAGGTTTGCGCAAGCTCTGTGCAAACACTACGGATATGCACTGGGCTGCGTGTGTGATGGACAAACACAGCCGAGGGTCTCCGCATGAAGGAGTCGCCGATTGATACAGGGTGGCTCGGAGATGCTTGCTCGACCCATTAAATACACGCAAGGCTGAAAACTCTTCTTATTCTTCTAATCTGAAAGGGTTGAAGGAGACTTTAAAGTAGCTACTTTTGCTGTTACCCTATCTGTCTCGACCACACAGAGCTTGATTACAGTTGTAGGCTGTTCACGGTAAAATGAGCACTTTTGAAAGTCCCGCTTAAGATCTGATTGTATGCACGTTGTATGTTCTTCCGCCTTAAGTATGATTAACATTGTCATGGGCCTCTTCACTTTATTCACGCATCGGTCAAGCGAAACTGCGAAACTATTAGTACAGTAAATATTGTACACATCTGCTCATTTGTACACATCGATGCATTAAAAATACAGAAAGCGAAAGAAATAATTTAACTTATCACAAATGGTTCATTGACACTTTTTGTTCGACGTTAATATACGGAACGATTTTCCCCTCCATCGTTACCAACTTTACTGGACTCATGTCACTCATTGCGCCCATTAAAACATACGGAGTTAGGGCAGTGACTTTTTTCTAAGGTTGATTTCAAGAGTGCTCACTTTATCGTGAACAGCCTTAAGCGAAATAATGTCCATAATTGACAAACGGGAAAAAATTTTAAACAAAAAAAAATGTTTTGAAGTAGATACATTCGCGATATTGAGTTTGGGAGTATTTGGTCGAGGTTTAAAAGGAAGGTCGTAAGCGTCGGTAAGGGTGAAATGTGGTGAATATGGAAAACCCGCCAAGCAGCAGCAAATTCGGCCACGTTTCCCTGATGTGAAAATCCGGGTGAGTTCGCAGACAATCGAGCTTGACTCGCCTCAGTGGGAGACAAGTAGTCTAACCACTGAACACTACCGTCCATCTACTCGCGATACACCGGGCGAGTCGCCCGCGCCTGTTTTTTCCTTATGTATGCAACCCGCACACAGAAACTACCCGCTTAGCACAACATCTCCTCCGCTGTAGAATAATTCTCTCTTGTGTAGCTCGTGTGCGCACTCGTTACGGCGCCTCGTCTGTTAGCTGAACATTCGACTCCGTTGTCAGCCTGCACCAACCAGCGGCGCGAGAATAGAGAATCGCTAAAAACACAGCACACGCGCGTATATTCCATTTCGCGAATACAGTAAGCGGCGACTTTGATGTCACATGGCCCGAAGCTTGTGTTACCAAGGACGCGATCGTCACGTGCCAGCGTATTCTGTGAACATCGCAATAACCTGTTTTAACACAATAAACAGACGTGCATGCTTTGAAAAGGGACTGCTTCTCAACACATTGTTGACATAACACCGTCCGTCCACCGCTCACTGCACTGACGACCGCGAACCAACGCGCACGTGGTGTTCTGCTACGATCGATGTTAGGTGAGATGGGTAGTATTTAGTGAGGGTTGCGTGGATACGGAAAAAATATCCGGTATGCTTCCAGACAAAATAAATGGCCTTGGCGAGAGTCCGTTTCACAGGATCGATTGCGAATACTAGCCTGCTCCCGTTAGGTTTGGATTTCGGTGTAGCTTCCGTAGCGGAGACAATAACTGGAGGGCGAAGTTGCGCAGAAGAATGGGGGACCATCGAAACGTATTTGAGTAGCTGCTTAGCAGTCAACTGCTTTTAGTTTGCTTTGAGGTGCCTACTTATTGAAATATTCATCACGGGAAAAGAGTTTTGCACAGAAATGGTTTTTTTTTTCTACTTTCACACACGACTTGGAAAATAGTTGCTGAAACATTTTCATGTGATACTACAAGAGAGATAATACTGCAAATGGCACGTCCGCCGCGAATTTTAAGTCTTAAAATTTTGTTGAGAAACTATTTAACTAAACATTTATATCTCGATGTAGAATATGGATTTTGTCATTAAATTTGGTTTCCAGCCTCGAGGCGTTTCTTTAATGTCTGCAATAGCTACCTCGTTTCTTCGAAACTTAACCACTTCAGGCACAGATAAATAATTTGTTTGGTTTAAGGCGTTGCCATGGACAATTTTTTTTTGCTTGAAACTGGGTCAGTCGTACATTAGAATAAATTAAAATTTTGTTCACGATTTTTAATAATTGGCAATAACTGTGTACGTGATTGCGGAATGCCTTCAGTCTCAGCAACGAATGAAGTTTCCCACCATGTGAGGAACTGAAATGAATTGACCTCTGTTTCCTACTCTACACACTTTTTTCAAGAAAAATCCTCGGTAACCCAGTTGCCAAGAAAATCCTTTGTAAAACTACAAACAGTTCTTGTAAAACCTGCAAAACATACATTTGTAATATTACTAATGATAGCCTTGTATTACAACTTACATTATTTAGAAGTGTGCTTTACATTATATTTTCCTTCTAGATTAACAACAGAGAACAACGTAAAAAAATATTATTTCAAAATATAATTTACGAAAACCGAATATGCATTGTCAACATGGGGATTATAACCAATACTCCTTGTATAATCATCCCGCACTCTTAACCGCGAGACAAATTATACTTGCATTCTTAAATCTTATTATTATATATTGAATATGCGTGCAAGTAGCAGGAAAATATTAAGGAAATCATTTGACTACGAAGAATACATTTATTTCATTTTAAGAATTCTGGTGTTGAGTTAAGATATCTGGACGGCTCTTAGCAACGAGTTATTGACAGCCGATTTAAGATATTCTGTGTAGCTGGGAAACATTAACAGTTAATGAGTAATGTGGCCACGTTTTATTGGAATTGTCGTCTTACTATGGTTATTTGAGTTGTTATAAGTGTTTTAAATTATTAAAACTTGCAATACATTTCTTTATGCACGTTGTTGAGTGTCCGCCATTTTGCTGGACCTCGTGGATACGGGTCAGTATAGAACAAACATTTCTTGAGGTCGATTACAAACACGCGAGTTTTTTTTACAAGAGAAATCTTTGTACTGTTACAAGTATTTTTTAAATTATAAACAATTTCTCAGTAAAAACAACTAACTTCTTTCTAAAGTTTACAGTGTAGACCGTTACATCCACTTAGTCGTCCAGTGCATAGGAAGCAGTCTGAAAGGTTAAAGTGTACGACTATATGATAAGCCCATTCGTCATCTCAGCTATGGGCTGTGCGTCCCTCGGAATGGGTTGAATATCCGGACTGAACGTGTAGCGATGCGAGTTCCCAGTGATTTAGTATATCTTTGTATAGGCCGTTCACGGTAAAGTGAGCACTTTTTGAAGCTGTTTCATCAGACATAATAACTAATAAATACATTTCATTCTGGACTCGGACTTTTGGTTTTGGGTATGATGAATGTATACACTGTGTTCATTACTCACATGGGAGGGTTTACATTTACAAGTGGTGGAAGGATATAAATTGGTTGGAAGAAAAAAGTAACTAGGGCTTCAAAAGTGCTTACTTTATCGTGAACGGCCTATAACAACACAAGTTCACACAAAGGCTTCTCTTGCAAATTAAGATTTACAGTAGATTAACGTTATCTGATCTCCTGACTATAAAACATGGTATTTCGACTACTATACATCAGTTACTGGAAGAGAAATTCTTTAATTTCGGAGACACGTCTCTTTCGCTCTAAATCTGAATCAGTGAGAAGTTCACTGTTTCAATTAGTCAAACGTATCTGACTTATTCAACAGTCACTTCAGTGAATTTAACATATGAATCAGTAAAAAATTGCAGATTTCCTTCACTTATTGATTCAGTGACATTGCCCACTGATTCATCAGTTTTTTTTTTTTTTTTCACTGTTAACTCAGTGGATTATTTTTGACTGATGGATCAGTTAAACAGCGTGTGAAAATGGCCATCAAACAACGTTTACAAATGGCCGTTAAACAGCGTGTATCAAGTGAAATAACAACGAATAAACGAATAAAACAAATACGAAATATTTTCTAAAATGCGCTTCGTCTTTCAAAACGCCATCTTACGAGATAATATGAACACACAGCCTTTCTTTCCGTTTTAACGTCTCTCATTTCGTTTTCATGTACTCGTTGCAGAGCTCTGTTTAAATGTATAAAATATATATAACGTGGTGAAGAGAACTAACTCATATATATTATTTGTTTTAACAATCCCAACGGTACCAATTAAAGCAAAAACGAAAAGTAAAGGTAAACAATTTCAATTTTCACGATTTCGGAAAAGGTATAGCACGGAGTTTATCCTCTTATTCTTTTTCAACCAGAATTGGTAGCGCAGATGCTAAGGTAACGAACTAAAAAGCGGAAGGGAAAGGATGAGTGGTTTAAATCCTGGTCACATCCGAAACATTAATTTTTTAATACTGCAAATTGTGCTGTATAAAAAGGTTAACTATAGTAAATATGTTTATTTCGCGTAATTATTTGGCCACAATAAACAAAAAAAAAACTTATTCGGCACTGTAGTCGGCCGTTACTTATTCAATCAGTGAAATAATTTCACGTCACAAATTCAATCAGTGATATTTTTATCACTGAAACAATCAGTGGTTTCCCACTGATTCGCATTTAGAGTGTATTGTAAGCTTCTATGAATGCCAGTGTCATCTTACATCCCCTCATTGATTGATGTCGGTTCCCGTACGATTTCAATAAAATAATGCTGTGAGAAATGCCGCAAGGGTGAGTTGAAGCTCTCGTCAGATGCAATGGTGATGTGATAGGGAGTAGGAAGGAGTAGGGTTGTCATGGGATTTGTTGCGCGAACAGTTTCTGCTCGGGTCGAAAAGAGCTTTAATCTCGTGCGGTGGGTAAGGGATATAGAAGAAGGAAGGATAAATACCCCGACTTGCGAAGACGTACATCTCCGGCGGAACAAAGAACGTAAATTACCCCAGGAGTATTGTTTCAGAGTTTTCCACGCTGCTGAATCTGTCAGATATACTGTGGAGTAAACAGCGGGCGCCAGCTTGCAGTAGCCATTTTCAGAGTACACTGTAAGGCTTCTGCCAATACACCTGTCAAGACTACACAAATTGTATTCGTGGTCAGCATACCAGAGACAGAAATACATGCTTTGAATTTTTAATACGCCTCATCTGAGCAAATTTTGATTAGCGCGATATACGTTATGCAAATGTTATGAGAGCACGTACATATTTGGTGGGTAAACCCAACGCACACGAAAAAACTTCACACTTTATATAATATAAATCTTTTAAACCGAGTTTGCATTAAAAATACATTTTCCGATATATATCTATTTTTTTTCGAGATTTCGACATTTTTCCAATGACAAATTTAAATAAAATAATTATAATTATTTATTAATGCGTCGATTCCTAGATATAAGATTGATTTGATAAGGCTGGTCAGCCGAGTGCCTCGCGAGCAGGTCAATACACGCTCAATGACCTGCGACCTGTGTGGTAATAGGTGCCGCGCAGCAGGTAGGGGTGTACCTATTAAATCCAAAATGGTGGTCCTGGCATTGAGTTGCATAATCGATATGATATCACGATGGTATGCATATTGAAAACACTAGTGATATGTAGTACTCAATACTTACATCTTTAAATTGTTTTATCTATTAAAAAATATTTAAAATTGAAAAAAAATATATATTGTTTGGAATTTTCTTGGATTTTTGGAGGGAAAGGTCAAAGTTCAATGGTCCTGAGACCTGACCGATCCACTTGCCCTGACCCAAAGGTATCCTGGGTCACTCAGCCACCTCACTTCTTCGGCCTGAAAATGGCGTTTTTGGGGGTCCTTCTTTTGCAGGTGGGAAAAAGGGATTTCTGTAAAGAAGTAAACTTTGGTAAAGATAATTGATTTCTGGCTATTTTTCGGGTTTAAAAAAGTGATTGCGCCAGAACCTAATTTGCTATACTACTCACGATACTGCACAGTTACGGCAATGGATTGTATGCACTATCGTAAGTTACAGCTGGGTGCACAATCAGCTCTGTAGCGACATCAGAACGGCATTGTAGGTAATACTATACCATACTGGACTGTAGTCAGAACCATACTCGTTTGTAATCCAACATTCTATTCTGCAGAAAGTAATGACTTCACTAGTAGAGGTCTACCGCAGATCTTCGCGCAACTGAATAATTTAACTGAAATTCAACCAATTTCAAGCTAAATTCAAACAAATTTCTAACTCCCTGTCAAATTTTTCTAAGTGCAACTCAAAAACCAATCATATTTAGGGTGAAAATCAAAATAATTTACAACCTGTGTTCATTCTTTGTGTGTGGTTCTTTAAAGACTCATTTTCAAGCTAAATCATCGAAATTCCAATAATTTTCATACTTTTCCTGTAATATTATTTTTGACTAATTGATTTGGCTTTCAAAATGAATGCAAATATTTACACTTTCTGACCTACATTTAGCCCCATTCGCCCTGAAAATGGACCACTTATCAAAGAGTGAACAAAGTATGTTTTTTTTTTTAAAGGTGTGTAATGGAGACTGAAGATTTGGATCAGATTATCTTGATTTTGGGGGTGAGATTGACGAGATAAATCAGGTTTGAAAAACATATTGAAAAATGTATGCATGAAAGTGAGAAATCTACGTGAATTCTAGTTAAATTACTCTACTGTCACTGTTTTGTGACGTATGACGTTCTGTTGGCGTTACCATATATCTTGAACAATATTCGTAGGATAACCACTACTAAACAGATTGTTGTCACTATTTTAATTGCGTAACTATTGTCCCCACAACAATATTTTTCTTTCAGTGTAACAAAACTAATACTTTCATCGCAACGAACAATATGCATCGCAAAATAAACACCCAATGGCAAATAAACACCAGCTATCGCATGAAGAACGTGAATTTTTTTTTTTTGCTTGCGTGTCTACCATTAACGAAGAAGGAGGAAGTGGTCATAAATATATCGATAGCCCGCGATTCGTTAACGACGATTGTGTTCGTTTCGCACGACCATTCGATATAGGCTTACCGAATGGTCATGGGGTAGTCATCAATAAACCACTGATCTAAATGAACTAAATAATCTTGCTAAACGAATACATTTCTGCAGTTAGTGTGTTAACTATTAGCAACTACATAAAATGTATTAAACTGTTGAAACAAAAACTTAATCAAATCCTTGAAGTGGGTATGAACATTGAGGAGCACATATACATATGAAACAAAGTAAACAGATATTACTTCCATTTATTTTCACTGCAGATTACGCAACCAATGTAATGCACCGATTTTTTTTTTTTTTTTCGTTTAGCAGATACACTTGTTTTTAAAATATATTTGAAATAAGACATGTAAGAAATACTAGGAGCACCATGTCATTAAAACAACACAAAGCAGTAATGATAATTCCCAATAGGGATGACAACAATTAAAGCTAGTGCCAAAACACAACGACATGCTGCTTTCGGGCAAGGGTCATTATTTGTGACTGGAAACTGGTGCTAAGTTTAGCCGGCTCCAATGTCGACGGTACAGTATCTTCAATAAGACAAAGGTGAAACGTCGATTTATTACGTGAAGGTCAGCCGCACGCCCCAGCAAAATGGCACCACTTTTCAGCGCCATGTTCGAACGCCGGCAGCCCAGTTAATATGGAGCCTGTCGCAACAAGCAGTGGCCAATTATACGCAAGGCTCTCGTTCCAGAGCTTCGCACAGCCACTCAGCGAACGGGTAACCGCCACGCCGTTTCGCCGCTGTATGCTTACCTACTCTGTGCTTAAAGGGCGTGCTGGTAGCGGATGAGCTGGAGTTGCGAGTAGCTTCGGAATGAAGACAAGAAAAAAACGAGATTACCCCGAGAAAACTTCCACATCGCGGCAGCGTCCGCCGCGTTTTCTACGTACCAGAAACCAACTTCGGAAATCTAGTTATATGCTGTTCGCAGTAAAATGAGCACTTTTGAAAGCCCTGCTTGAGGTCTACTCGTATACACGAACAGTGTTCTTCCGCCTTAATGTAAAATTAACATTGCCATGGGTGTCATTACGTTAATCATACGTCGGTCAAGCGAAACTTTGAAATTATTAGAAAAGTACATATTGTACAAATCTGTTCATTTTTACACTTCGGTGCATTGAAAAATACAGAAAGCGAGAGAAATAGTTTAAGTTATCACTAATCGTTACCTAACAGTTTTTGTTCGACGTTAATATACGGAACTATTTTCCCCTCCATCGTTACCAACTTTACCGGACACATGCCACTCAGTGTACCCGTTAAAATGTAATGCAGGCAGAGGCAGTGACTTTTTTCTAAGGTTGAGTTCAAAGTTGATCACTTTATCGTGAACAGCCATTAACTGCCGGTGACGCAACCGCGAGTGTAGGAATAAGAGAAGGTGCGGTCACCGCGTTCAGGTTGTTACCAAAACGTTTACACGTGCAGAGGCAAGGGGAGCGAGCGGGCCGAGTGTAAAATGCGCCAGTGAACTACCTTCATTTGACTGCCGCACGCGAGTGGAAAGTACATCATGGGCGAAGTTCTCGAAGCGACCCGGGGTGGTTAATGCGCCCGGCGGGCAAAATGAAAACGCGGTCGACGCAACGGTTCGGCGAACACAAGGGCTGCAGCGCGTTCTCTCGCCTCCAGGAGGCAGGAAGCGGTGATGCTGGCGGGCTGCTCCTCTCGCCCACTTAGCCTCCGCTCGCCGCGGGGCGAAGGGAGAAAGTCGAGGGGAATGGGGGTTAATAGCAAGGTATAGACTCTTCACGGTAAATTGAGCACTTTCGAAAGCCCTGCATAAGATCTATTCATGTGAGCATTGTGTATTCTGCCACCATATGCATGTACAATTAACCTTGCTGAAATTTTTTTTAGAAAAGTTAATATTTTACAAATTTGCTAATTTTTTTAACATGAATAACCGTTATATAAAATATTTCGGTATTCACAAATGTTTACTTAACACTTGTAATTCAACGTTAGCACGTGGAACTACATTCTCTCAATCGTTGTCAACTTTACTGGGCACGTGATAGTCAACGTGCCCGTTAAAATGCACGCAGGTAGGGGCAGAGACCATTTTCAAAAGTTGATTTCAATAGTGCTCACTTTATCGTGGAAAGCCTTTACACACTCGCCGTAAAGGACGACAAGCGAGGCACCCCTCGCGGTATCTTGCAGGAAAGCGGCGCGCCCGGAATTTCATAAGATACCGGAGTTCCACCGCAGTGCCAGCGAGTGAATTTATTTTTCATCCCCCCCCCCCCCTCCACGGCCAGCCATGCCCCATGGTGACGGCTTATTACCTCGCTAAATTGACATCGCGAAACGTCAAGACATTTACAACCTTGCGTCGCGGAGGCAGCTGCTCGAACTGAGTTTTTATTCCCGAATCTTGACAGTTAAAGGACATTCCGTTTAGTGAATAAAATCGTTTAAGAGGACTATGTACGGAAACATTTTATGTGAAATCCTTATTTACGTGAATACGCATATCTCGGTAAATAAATGTTCTGGAAATAAGACTTTTTTTTATCAGAAAATGTAAAGACGAACTATCTATTTCTATATGATTTTAATTTTATTAAATTAATTGTACTCGTGGAGAAAAAATTGGCAAAAATGGTCAAATATCGCATTTTTAAAGTTTGCCTATACAGTTTCCTTAAGCGATATGTCAAAAGTACGACTATACAGAAAAAATTGGCAAAAATTGTCAAATATCGCATTTTTAAACTTTGCCTATACAGTTTCCTTAAGCGATATGTCAAAAGTACGACTATACTAAAGGCTGTTCACGATAAAGTGAGCACTTTGGAAATGAACCTTAGAAAAAAGTCATTGCCATTGTATGCATATATTTTATTGGGCGCACAGAGTGGCATTCGCCCCGTAAAGTTGGTAGCGATGGATGGACAGTGGTTCTACAGCTTAACGTTGAATAAAAAGTGTTAGGCAACAATTTGTGAGAACTTAAAAATCGTTTCGTTCGCTTTCTGTATTTGTTTAAGCAGAAGTGTAAAAATTAGCAGATTTGTAAAGTATTTCCTTTTCTAATAATTTCACAGTTTCACTTGGCCGACGCACGAATAAAGTGATGAGGCTCATGGCAATGATAATTTTACTTAAGGCGGAGGAACACACAATTTGCATACAAGTAAATCTTAAGGAGGGCTTTCAAAAGTGCTCATTTTACCGTGAACAGCGTGTAATATAGTTTTATATGTGGGCTTCGATCTCGTGTAATAAAGTCTCACTGTCATAGATCTGATTTGCACAATACAGCATTTTGACGGAAACTCTGCACGCTTTGCGCGTAGGAGCGATGAGGTGCTAGAGGTACGTGTTATTGTCGTCCGTATCGCTCCCTCGCTTTTTGACCTCGGACGCGTAGCTACATAGTCCCCTCCAGCATAAAAAAAAGAAGTACAGAAGCTGTGAAAAAGGAATAATTTTTCTCTGTATTTTAAAGCTTCTTTCTTGGCCCGAAAGAAGATAATTGCGTAAGAACTTCCGTCTGCTAAGTGATGAAAAGGGGTAATCATCCAGTGATCTTAATAACTCAAAGCAAGTCATCTCTCATCACGAGGGCTAAATAGGCGACTGCATCACTTGTTGTTATGTTAAAACATACATCTCTGGTGGGGCAAAATAATTGGTTAAACGAAATTTCGCAACACGTGTCAAAAAAAAATCTTGAGACGTTTTACGTAAAATACAAAATAATATTGTCTTGCTTTCGGATGTTCCATGCAAAACGAGTTGCCTATGGCAAAGCATACAAACATTCCGCCGAGTAGCCACTCCGCTGAAATCTCCCACCCACTTCAGGTGATAAAGATCTTAGATTCTGAATACAGTATAGGAAGCGAAGGCCATAAAACTCCTTATTTATAAACGTTGGTGTTGACTTATTAAAGTACGAACTGTTAGTACTTATTTCAAGGGATTAGACCTATACACTGAGAAAAAAGTTTTCTTGAACCAAACAAGATTTGTTTGGTGCAACCAAAATTATTTGTTTGTATAGGGGCAGTGAAATATTTTGCTGCTGAAACCAAATTATTTAGTTATTTCCATTTGGTTGCCCAAACTGTAAGATTTGGTTGGTGCAACTAAAGTTTGTTTGGCTACACGTAAATTAAACAGTTTGGGGCCGATATAATACAATTTTTTTCATGCTTGACCGAGTTTCGAACCTAGATCACCAGCGTCCGCTCGCTAGGCCATAGTAACCTCGCCTATCGCGACAACTGATGATACCGGAATGCCTTCAAATACATATACTTGAAATATTAGGCAACTTGGGCAAACAAATATTTCAAGTTCTACAGCTTTACTTGTCAGTTTCCTGTTGCATTGTTTTATTAATGTGTTTGTTAAGCATCACTAGACGCACTAACAAAGACGGTTACTACCCTAACTGTCACAAAAAATACAAACAAACTCTCGAGCTGTATTCTTGAACCAAGGCAGTCAAATTAGCGGCCAAACAAATATATACAGTTGATTCAACAAAATATTTCGTCAGCAGTCTAATTTTTTTTTTTTTTTTTTTGGCCCAACGCAGAGATTTTTTTTATTCAAACATTTTATTTTGTTAGACGTACAAAAGTACTGTTGATGCTTTTCAAATTTTGTTTGCTCAACAATATATTTTGTTAGTACTACTAAATATATTTTTTGCCCTATACAAACAAATATTTTGTTCGACTTTCTCTAAGTGCAAGGCGACGTCATAATCCGAGGTCACTGCTTAATTTTTCTAACCCCACGGTTTCGTGTTCGATGCTTGGCTGAACCACATTTGTGTGGAGTTTTTAAATCTAAGTATACAGCGCCAGCACTAGAAACCATTTATAGGCCGCTCGCTGTTACCCGAGCATTTGTGTGGAGTTTTTAAATCTAAGTATACAGCGCCAGCACTAGAAACAATTTATAGGTTGTTCGCTGTTACCCGAGCATTTGTGTGGAGTTTTTAAATCTAAGTATACAGCGCCAGCACTAGAAACAATTTATAGGTTGTTCGCTGTTACCCGAGCATTTGTGTGGAGTTTTTAAATCTAAGTATACAGCGCCAGCACTAGAAACCATTTATAGGCCGCTCGCTGTGACCCGAGCATTTGTGTGGAGTTTTTAAATCTAAGTATACAGCGCCAGCACTAGAAACAATTTATAGGTTGTTCGCTGTTACCCGAGCATTTGTGTGGAGTTTTTAAATCTAAGTATACAGCGCCAGCACTAGAAACCATTTATAGGCCGCTCGCTGTTACCCGAGCATTTGTGTGGAGCTTTTAAATCTAAGTATACAGCGCCAGCACTAGAAACCATTTATAGGCCGCTCGCTGTTACCCGAGCATTTGTGTGGAGCTTTTAAATCTAAGTATACAGCGCCAGCACTAGAAACCATTTATAGGCCGCTCGCTGTGACCCGAGCATTTGTGTGGAGTTTTTAAATCTAAGTATACAGCGCCAGCACTAGAAACCATTTATAGGCCGCTCGCTGTTACCCGAGCATTTGTGTGGAGTTTTTAAATCTAAGTATACAGCGCCAGCACTAGAAACCATTTATAGGCCGCTCGCTGTTACCCGAGCATTTGTGTGGAGCTTTTAAATCTAAGTATACAGCGCCAGCACTAGAAACCATTTATAGGCCGCTCGCTGTTACCCGAGCATTTGTGTGGAGTTTTTAAATCTAAGTATACAGCGCCAGCACTAGAAACCATTTATAGGCCGCTCGCTGTTACCCGAGCATTTGTGTGGAGCTTTTAAATCTAAGTATACAGCGCCAGCACTAGAAACCATTTATAGGCCGCTCGCTGTGACCCGAGCATTTGTGTGGAGTTTTTAAATCTAAGTATACAGCGCCAGCACTAGAAACCATTTATAGGCCGCTCGCTGTTACCCGAGCATTTGTGTGGAGTTTTTAAATCTAAGTATACAGCGCCAGCACTAGAAACCATTTATAGGCCGCTCGCTGTTACCCGAGCATTTGTGTGGAGCTTTTAAATCTAAGTATACAGCGCCAGCACTAGAAACCATTTATAGGCCGCTCGCTGTTACCCGAGCATTTGTGTGGAGTTTTTAAATCTAAGTATACAGCGCCAGCACTAGAAACCATTTATAGGCCGCTCGCTGTTACCCGAGCATTTGTGTGGAGCTTTTAAATCTAAGTATACAGCGCCAGCACTAGAAACCATTTATAGGCCGCTCGCTGTTACCCGAGCATTTGTGTGGAGCTTTTAAATCTAAGTATACAGCGCCAGCACTAGAAACCATTTATAGGCCGCTCGCTGTGACCCGAGCATTTGTGTGGAGTTTTTAAATCTAAGTATACAGCGCCAGCACTAGAAACAATTTATAGGTTGTTCGCTGTTACCCGAGCATTTGTGTGGAGTTTTTAAATCTATGTATACAGCGCCAGCACTAGAAACCATTTATAGGTCGCTCGCTGTTACCCGACCATTTTCAGGAGCCATGCTCACGATCTAGTTTTCTGAACATTTGTATCCTTCCAACATGCTATGTAATATTGACATAGTCATTGAGCGAAACATTTATTCGATTAGTCGATCGTTTGAAAGTATGAAATTGTTACTAACCTAAATACGCTACTTGAACGCTGTAAAAGATTAATTACGAAGATTTCTTAGCCGATAGCGAAATAAACCATTCCTTTATGTTGGTTTGTTTAGTAACAAAATTTTTCTTAAATTCAAATAAATGTTACAATTTTTTTCTTTACACATTTTACTTCGGGCAATATTACCTTTCTTTATAACAAAGAAAACCACTGGGCTTGTTATATTGACAGTAAAGTTTATACCAAAGGAAAGTGCAGAGTTATATAAAAAAAACTTTGCTTTAGTACGTAACGAAACACATCAAATTTTACGTTATAACAAATTCCTTATATCATGAACTTAAATATTTAACCTTCGTAATAAAGTAACTGACTTAGCTAGAATGGTTATTGCTGAACTATCGCAAAGCAATGCAAGATCATATTTACACTAATAAATATATCAAATAATTTTTTTTGTTGTAAACTTTCTTTACGGCGCGGGTGGTTCGTATTTAGTTATAAATTCCTTTGCGGCAACAAATAATGCGCTGCAACGAAAGTATTTTTAGAGTTCATAACGATTGTCACACTTATTAGAATAACAAAAATAATAAAATCGATTTTTAAAAATTACGATTTCCAAATATTAAAAAAAAAAAAGTTAATTTTATACAATGCTAACACTCGGAATTACTTTATCCCATGTCGCTACTAACTTCGTCGGGCGAAAGTCACTGCGTGTGTCTGTTAACTTTTAAGTACGTAGGAGCAGGAAATTTTTCAGAGGTTCATTTCAAAAGTGCTAAACCAACCGTGAATAACGTATATTGAAGTATCGCGACCCAGTCGTAATTACCTTGGGAATGTAAGTAAACTTATGGAGAGGAAATTCGCTGCCTTTAGGGGACTTCCTAGCGAATTCGTTTCTGTCGAATCGGTGCGTATCTCAATTAACTTAAAAGTTCTGGGAACATATTTTTTTTTTCTCAGAAACGGTGGGAATAAAAATAATTAAAGCCATGTGTTTGGAGCTTGTTAGCAGAATTACCATAGCAGCAAGGATTAAAAAAATATTGGGTTTGGCTATTTTGGGGACACGGCCGTTTGTTCTGCGTGAATACGTCTACGTTGACGCTCTCGGACGCCTTGGTGTTTATTTTACGTTCCCGGCACAGCTTCACTAGATCATATGGAGTTTTTTTTTTATGGGTAACACTGGATTGCTTTTGATATATTCTTTCCAACCGTGTACGATTTCTGTATTTCGATTTGGCTTCTTGACGAGTGCAGACCGAAACTGTAAGTTTTCTTAATTTTTTTTTACATTAAAAAGATATAATTTCAACACAACCACGCCGCGCAAATGTTTTTATACACGAAATCGATTGATCTCGAGGATTAGATGTGGATTGAAACGTAAACGAGCTTTTTAGCTTCTCCTAGTCAAAAGTTATACTACGCGGAAGTTATGAGACGCGGCGAAACGAACTCAAAATTGAGCCCCCCCCCCCCCCCTCGTCTTCTGCTGCGTCCGATGATTCGCAGTCGTCACTAAACGTAACATATTCTTTGATCCTTTGGCAGTCGAGTGGTATAATTGCATTTTGAATGTAGACGATAGATTCGGAGCTATATTGCCGAACTGTACCAACCGATTTTGCTATCATTGGATTTTCTGGATTGCCTCCCAACATCGTTGCAAGTTTAAAGACGTATTCGCGTCAGAAAAGTTGAAGCAGAATCTGCGATTCAATAATCTGGCTTTGAATACGCATAATAATGCTCAACTGTTGTAGAAAAAATGTTTAGCGTAATCAGTAGCAGCGATTGTGTTTCGACGTTTTTGAAATCATTCACACGGTGTTTATTAATGGCGTAAAGTAGAACTTGTTGGGTTATAAATTTTTACTACGTATCCTAAGCATTCCTCAAACTGTATTTCTCTTCGCCAGGTGATATTTTTCCTCTAATCGGATCCCCGAGGTGCACGAATCGTCCACTGTGTGGAAAATATGATGTTCGAGGATAAATTGCGGTCTGGCGTGAAACCTCGCTTATTTTTTTTTTTCTTCTTATAACTGCTTCCTCCCACAGTTCGCGCTATCTAACCACAAGTCAAAAAAAAAAAATTGCGAATAAATTTCTAGCTTGCGTGAAAAGCTGTTTAAATCCGTCGTTGATTTCACGCTACGAAAATCACGGGTTTCCCCACAAATATGATCATGTAGCAAACAAAAGTCTACAAACTACAATGTTTACTAGTGTCAACGAAGACATTTAAAAGCTGTTAAACACGCTAAAAATATTTTACCCTACAGATGAAACAGGAAAACGTCCATGTAAGTCTATCAAACCACTCTTCAATTTCATGCCATGGCATTATTTTAAGAAATGCATCAATACTTGCTGAACTAACTTATTGTGAACACGGATATTAATCAAGTCATGTAAACAGTGTGAATAGCTCAAATACCTGACGGAAGAAATTGTGATTTCTTTATTATGTCGGTTTACCGTTAGCAGGGCTACTTGGGAAAACATTTTATTCGAATCATCATTAGTGATCCTGAGTAAAGCTCGATTCTGTGGCACAAGAGACAAATTATATTACGAGTTTAAAATTCCACATTGGCTGTGATTAAGATGATGCCGCTCGTAAAAACAAAGAAAACGTTAGCAGAAAAATTTAAGCGCACACCTAAATAAATACTGCAAAAAGGCAAAAACTGTTCAAATAAGTCGTTGTTTTACACACATAAGGCAATTTTCCCCAGTGGTTCTCTTCTGTTCGTTTTTTGGTACTGTTTTGTAGGCAGTCGACATAACGAAGATTGTTCATATTAAATGTGAACGTAACTCGACCTCGCCATTGCCGTTAAACTCCATAATAATTATTGGACATTTTGTTTTTAAGTCTCGATACATATAAACTGATTTTCGGGTAGAGTTGAAAAATGATTTTATGTCAAGTAATTGAGGATTAAACAGAATGTTAAAATATTTTCCTAGCAAGCAATTAACTGTGTTTAGAATGTTACTTCATTAGTGCTATATGCAGAGTAAATTACAGCAAATATTGTGTAGATATGCCAGGCTTAACTTATGTATGAATACGGCAACAGTCACAGATCTGTAAATTTCGCAGATTCATTCGGACTCGTGTTATAATTCAAAATCCTACACTCACGTATTGTTTTTATGATTGGACCGAGGTTTGTTACGATGCCCGTGGAACGACTTATGAGCCAGCAGTAAACCGGTAGACTGCATCACGTGGAAACAAGACCAGAAGAAAAACTTATCCTCCGTCCCGCCAGAAGACTATGAATATGCTATTGTGGGCAGATTATATGAAGGGCTTAGAAGTCTAGAGTTTCGCCAGATAAATTCGTATAATTCACGCACCTATAGTAACTGTATTTGTCAAATATTATCATGAACGGTACACAATAATAATGAGGTTGTGTTCGAAGCTAAATGGCAATGGTGTGCTAGAAATGAATTCTAAATATGATTGGACTTCACTGGCTAGTGACAACGAAACATGATCCACTGGGGACAGCTGCAGACAGCAGCTTTCCGACGCTGATGACGTTTTGCTGTGTATTTGGTTATTTTCTTCTTATTCCACTTGCGCTGTCGTAGTTGCTATATGTTGCTCGTTGTCGGAATGGATCACCATATGTTTTAAATATTTATATATATTTTATGACATCTTGTTGTTTTGTTTTTCGTGTGTTAATTTTTCTGCTGTCGCCTGATTACATTTACGCTGCCTTTGCTGTTTTTGTGTCGTTCGTTGTCGAACAGGGTCAATGCAATTTGTTTGATATTTTATGTATTTTTTTGACCTGCAATTTTTTTTTTGTCTACATCCGTTGCCCTGCGACTTACTGCTATTTGCGTTTTACTTGTAATTTTGGTTGTTTTTGTCTTAATATCGCTGTGTTATTCCCATTGTTTCTGTGTCGCAACTTGCCTAACAGGATCATTGCCTACTGCTCCATACATGCACTTATTATTTTTATCACTAGAATATAATATTTGCAGCAATTTTTGTCCCTCGTCCATACGTTGTGCTCTTATTTTTTTTCTTACATTTTCGTAGTTACTCTAAGCGATGGAAGTCCAATCAAATTTTGAAGGAAAAAAAAGGAATAATAACAATAATGCACATCCAGTCGATGTAAGAATCCGACGACGGATAATTCTGGCGTAGTGAAATAGTGAAGTGATTTGATGATTTCAGATAGTTTAACTATTCTGGTTCCAGATACTTAAAGTACGGTAGCAAAAAGTGACTGAAACGAAGATCAAGTGTCAGTCGGAATTAGTGTACTGATAATTAATATTTTTTTATAAGAAATTATAAAATTTACCAAAACTTACTTTCTAAGGTAAATTATAACTCGGATTAAAGTAGTTCGTAATGTCTACCAGGTGTAATGAGAAGCAAACTCCTCTACGAAACGTCCTGCATTTCCAAGAAAAAGAATGGAAGATTTTGGGACGTAACAATCAGTTTGTGTAGACGTAGTTGTCGTAGTAGAAATTAAATTGATTCAACGTGGATAAACTTTTCATAAAGTCAACAAATTTTCATAAATAAGTAGGCCTTGAGAGCCGATCAGGGTGAGTATGCAGTAGCGGCGGAATGAAAGGCCGGGGAAAACGAGAGATCCCCGAGAAAACCCGCCGACCAGCAGCATCGTCCGGCATGACTCCTGCGTGTTAAAATCCGGGAGTGACCTGGCCGGGGATTGAGCCCGGTTCGCCTTGGTGGGAGGCGAGCAGGCTAACCGCTCTGACACCGCGGCCCTCCATTTTTTACGTGACTTGCTTTTAGACCCCTGCGTGTAAAAACTAGATACAGTTCGCCTAGCTTTGCCTAATGTAAACAGTCTCTTGAGTTCGTACAGTTAACCAAACTCTAGCACATATTATTAACACGTCGCCAATTGTCGATTCTAGCGTCAATTCCATGGAAAATGCGATTGTCTGAGCGGCTTATCTCTCGGAGAAGGATTCTCACGAGGGCGATGTGAAAGCGGAGGTGTGTCCTCCCCACTCCCCACAATTTCACCCGCTCCACCAATCCGGTCTCAGGCTGACTGGCAAACGACAGGTTGCCAGCGAAGTAGTTCGACCAGCTCGAACAACTTCGTGCGTCCCATTTGTGTTGATCCACATTCGCCGCGGAAAGCGACGGAAATTTTTACCGCCATTGACTTCATCGTTACGGTGTATCTCCTATCATCGTATTGGATTCTTTGTTGTTTTTTTTTAAATATTAATGTATTTAAAGAAAAATATCCGACAGAATGTCCGTAGCGAACTAGTTATTGGGCAGTACCGACATAAAAACTTTATTCCGAACTCATAATTATCTCGCCATATCGACCCTGCAAAATCTTGGTAAAATTAAAATTGCGGCATAATTAGGTTTTCGAAGTTTTGTTTTATCTAGGTACAGCAATGTTAAGTAAATAGATAGTTCACCATAGGCGTACTATGAGAGTTTCATGCTTAAACTCATAAATAAACAAGAAAAACGTCTTAACCAATTCGAGCTCTATTCTTACCAAGGCATAACTATAATTAAAATAAAAAAAGCATTTAACATACATATTAATGTTGATTTTTATTCGCCAATATACTACTGTAGCCGTGACGAGTCTGGTGGCACAGAAACCAGAGTAAATGAACGAAAAATAATTCATACTATTTCCAAACCTCTAAGACGAGATATAACGGGTCGTTGATATGGCTAAGCTACTTGCTACTCTTTTATGGCCGCAAATTCCGTCCCAAGGAAAACCCACTGCAAAATACTCGAAAATTACGTCTCGCACACATGGTTAAATAAAGTGAGTAAAATCTCTGAGCTGCCAAAATCATACCAACAGATTAAATTACCGAACAATTTTTTTCGCATAGCATTGCAGGGAATCATGAAATGAAACTCGTCTTTAG
The DNA here is from genome assembly GCA_029891345.1 of Dryococelus australis. Taxonomy (NCBI): domain Eukaryota; kingdom Metazoa; phylum Arthropoda; class Insecta; order Phasmatodea; family Phasmatidae; genus Dryococelus; species Dryococelus australis. Next base: position 43,359,806 of record CM056999.1, read on the forward strand.
AAGGCGATTTCTTATCAAATTTCTCTTTAGGTTGTTAAAATAAACACTGTATTCAAAGGCATCGTGTGCACACATGAAGATATACACATAAACAAAGAAAACAAAAAAGTCTTTATAATATTGACTTATAGAAGAAATTTAACTGAATTTGGGTAAACGTTTCGAACAATCAAGATTATGAATTTCGAACTGTTATATGAAAGTAGCAAAAAATGGAATTTTTGGGAACAATATTTTGAAAGAACTCAAATTTTAAAATTATTTGCGTACGAACAAATTCTCAATAACCATTTTTTTTTTTTTTTTTGGAACAATGTCTTAATACTGCCGTTGTAGTGAAAGTATTTAACTTAGTGACTAAAACGAAGGAAATATTGTGAACATCTTATACACTATTTAGACCGCTACTAAATTTATAAAAATAAAACCTCCGAAATGTTCGGAAGTGCAAAAGATTTTGATGGTATGAATTTTTTTTATGAGATCTTACGAAATGTATAATTATTTTAATAATTCCAGTAATTTTTTCCACACACTTTTTTGTAGCTTTCTGCCTCCTCTATTCCATGCTTTTAAGTAACACAAAATTAGTAGTTAGTGAACAGTTTGTTGGCAATGAACTACTTTGGTTTCGACGTACGTTTTCAAGCTTACTGCAGATCATTCTGAGGAAGTACAATGTAACATTTTACACGTGAATTATATATATATATTTATATATTTATATGTATATAGTTTCAATCTATAGTTTAAAATAATTATTTCTTCCTAATAAATAATTGAACGCTGATAATTGCATTTTGGTTGTATCTTTTTTCCCTTAATTTATGTGTGAAAATATTGATTTTGAAGGTACAAGTAAATTGCTTGTAGTTGCACAATTAGTGAACTCAAAATTTCCAGAAAAAACATATAGTTTTACTATGCATTAAGGTAGAGCGCGCGCACATACACACTTCTACACACATACACACCAACACGCACACACGCACCTAGGCACAAACAGAAAGGTGTACCTGAAACTTTTATTTTCAAGAAATTGTAGTCTAATTTTGGTGAATATAAACATCATTCACTTTTGCGACCACCCTTATTATTTTGAAAACAATTACCAGTTTCGTCACGTTAATTTGCCGCCAAAATAACATTTTTGATGCTATTTACATTTCGTGGACTTTCCAGCGTCTTATTAAAAAAAAAAAAGTGCAATTGGAATTCTGATTTTAGGGTCAGTTTCGAAACTGACTAATTCCATAATTGACTATTCGATACTCTTTTTTTAACGTGGCGTATTGTCTCGTACAGTATCTAGTCGCTGCTTGTTGTAAACCACAATTGTTCGTATTGTGAATTTTATTTGTAAAAGTACCCAATATTCTCTTTCGTCACATTATTGTAAGGCCAGATTAAATTTCTTGAGAACAATCTGGGAATGCAAAGTTTTTAAAAAAAAATTTTTATCGTCAGATACAAACAGTACTCTCCTATATGCTTCCCAATAAGAAATGTATATATATATATATATAATTTTAAAATCAATTATTACACTTATTATGTAGGCCCATATATAAAATCAATTATCAAATAACGACTTCCAATATAAAATTCAAATATGATTTCCAAACTTGCATGAGGTTGCGTAGCAAGATGTACGTACAAGAAATTATAATGTTCACACGCTGCAGACGCATGAAATAATCATTACTTAAAACAATAATGACAACAAATCAGTAGATTATTGTTGCATACAGAAATGTAATAATATTTTCTGAACGTTCACCTCTGTTGTTGCTTCCCCAAAAAGAACCACAAAATATTTCTTGCAACGATCGCAGTGCAACAAACCCTGGGGCATACGCCAGTGATAAACGCTCGGCAATTATAAAGAACCAATTGCGAACAGTTGAGAAAAAACTTGATCTGTGATAGAAATGCTAGACGTAAGCCAATCGTAACTGTTCTGGTACACAGGACGCTTCTAAATCTAGGCTACTGCAACGTAGAATTTTTCGACCAGTAGGACCATGGATTATAGTCCAGAGAATTGTTTTCATCTTATATTTGTTTCGTTTTTCATTGAATATTATTTTAAAAAAAAAAAAAATTGAAACAGGAATTTTACACCACTTTGATTTTTTTTGAATATGCATTTTTATTTATGCACTTTTTTTTTTAAAATCTGTATGTCGATAAGTACCAACTTGTTAAATGAAAGGGAATTTTTAATCGCCTTCTAAGTTTAATAGGAGTAGTAGTAAACTAGCAAATTACGAACAAAGAAAAATAATTCTGTAGACACATTACATTATTTTTTATTGTTGTCATTTATCTCGAGGTTTCTTTAAAAAACTAGTTGATTTTGAGAAATTTGCAAGTCATCCAACCTATGACTTTCGGAGGTGAAAAAAAAATTGTTTTAAGCAATTTGCTTAGAATTATAAGAAAAATTACTCGATACATCGCAGCCATTAGTACTAGGATGTTTTGCGTCTTATAATAGAAAATTCTTGTTGTTCAAATGCCTTGACGTGAAATATTAATGCACGAGTGTCTGAACATGTAATGTTTTTCCTTCAGTTCAAAACGCCGTCAGCCCATTGAATGGAAATTAAATTAATTGACGCTATTTTATAAGATGAAATAACTAACGCTCCCTTTAGATATTTACAACGTGGCTGCAAAGACACTTCTGAAACGAAGAGAATTAAAGAGCGGTTTCCACACAAACACACAGAGATTTCCGGTTCGGAATGTACTAGGCTCCAGTTTTCGGTTGAATTATTTTCAATGTGTGCAACAGATGAATTATCATGCATTCAGTCCCTTTCTTGGTCTACTGGTGCGTCGCATAAGATACTGATATATGCTAAAATGATCATATTTAATCTGGTTCAAGCAGTTGTGATTTTTGTCCTTAAATATTTTAGTAGCGTCTCTACGCATCAGCATTCTCTGCGAAAGAAGGGGTTTTAGAAGCACCGAACGCGCGAGCTGCTTCCAACACAACACTTCAATGTATCATTGTGCCATCGTCTGGCATCAGCTAACAGTTGTTCTGAGAATAGAACCACGTCATATGCACCAACGGCGTATTTGTGCAACCGTTGGAAAAGAAAACAAGAGCAAATGTTTCAATTTATAAAAGTATTTTATAATAAGTCGGCTTTCTGCGTGAGTGCAATTGTGCCGTTTTTCGGACATTTGAAATTGTTTAATGACAAATCACACAATAGAAAAGTATTTCGTGTGTGCTCGGGTGAAATTAAACAGGGATTGGTTTCTTGGCAGTTGGTTGCCTCGTCGTATACAACGGGGAATATATTGGGGCAAAATTCTATCACTGTTTGAATATTTTCAAACTTCTTCTTGAGGAACTGTTCAATCAAAAGGGAATTCCCGAGCGACAATGGAATATAAAGGCTGTTTACTCTAAACTGGGCACTTTTGAAGGCCTTGGTCATAATCAACTTGAATGCACGGTGTGTATTATTCCGCCTTATGTAAAACTGACACTGCCATGGGCCTCATCACCTTATCAATGCGTCGGTCAAGTCAAACTGTGAAATTACTATAAAAGTAAATATTTTACAAAACTGACAATTTTTACACTTCGATACATTAAAAAAGAAACAGAAAGCGAAAGAAATAATTTAAGTTATCACAAATGGTTACCTAACACTTATAATTCAACGTTAGACATGGAACTACTTGCCCTCCATTCGTTATCAACTTTACTGGGCGCATGTCACTCAGTGCGCCCGTTAAAATATGTTCAGGTATAGGTTGTTCACGGAAAAGTGAGCACTTTTTAATACCCTTCAAAATTTTGATTTTCAACCAAATTTTGTCTATCCTTTACTTGTTGGTATAAAATTTTTTACGTAACTAATAAATGCCGTGTACAGATTTCACCACTCTATCCGATGCTACAATAAAACTCATTTATTTGCTTTTATTCGTGTTGTGAGGGCCTTAAAAAGTGCTCACTTTACCGCGAACGGTCTATAGGAGCAGGGACTTTTTTCTAAAATTGATTTCAGCAGTGCTCATTTTATCGTGAACAGTCTAAATACACGTGAACTTATACTAAACGCGCGCGCACACACACACACACAGATATATATATATATATACTCTTGTGACCAACTAGGCCCTACTCTAATCGCTCTCCTGCTCCAAGCGACAACTCGCTGTGTATGGCCCTCTCTCTCACACGCATATACACACGCACACACAATTTCTTTTCTCTCTCTCTCTCTCTCTCTCTCGTTTCGTCTGTTACTGTCATCGTTTCGACCGATTTTTTTCCCCCGCTCTCACATCCGCGCTACCATTTCGGAAATTGTTTTGTGCCCGCAAGGGCGGAGGGAGGTAGTGTGACAAGACGCGGGGGATGGGTGGGGGTAAAGAGGGGTGGGTGTGTATATTGGGCGGAGGAAAAAGCGATCGGGAAACTCGTCACCACAGGAAAAAAATCTCGGCCAGGTTTGGATTCCCGGAAAACGATTATAATGGCCCAGCCTTTTACCCTGACCGGCTCACGGCGACATTTGTTTGGCAGCCGCACACGAAGTCACTTATTTACGTCCTCTTCAAGTATCGTTTATGTTTCGTTTTGGAATTAGGAGGCACACACGAGTGATTTATGTGTATCGTGCGACGTAATATCACTCCCTTCCGATATACGCATTCGTTTGGGAATTTAAAGGAAAAAATTAACGTCAATACTTTTTGCAGCAGGCGGCTTCCAACAAAGAGAATGGCAAAGCGTAGTCGAACACGGATATAATTTCTGTGTCTACCGTTCATACATGAAACATAAGCCAACTTCCATTATCCCACTTACCTAAGAGCGTGGGAGCTAGACAGTTCAATTAAATAACTGAAACATTCATCACAAAATTCATTGCAAATTTAATTTTCTACTCTTTCCTCCTGGTGCTTCGAAGTAAGATATATTTCTTGACAGCAGTAATTTTTTATTTTTTTTTTTATAAAAATACGTGCATTTGCGAAGAAAATTCATCACCCTGAACAAACTGCACGAGTGCAAGGAAGATTGGTACACGGTATCGTCATAGCCCGAGATGTGTCTCATTTGCGTTTATAGGCTGTTCACGGTGAAATGAGCACTTTTGATAGCCCTGCTTAAAATCTACTTGTGTGCACGTTGTGTATTCTCCTGCCTTATGTAAAAATAACATTGTCATGGGCCTCGTCACTTTATTCATGCGTTGGTGAAGCGAAACTATGAAATTGTTACAAAACTAAATATTTTAAAAATCTGCACCACTTATACGTTGATAAATACAAAAAAAAAAACTGAAAACGATAGTAATAATTTAAGTTATCACAAATTTACCTAACACTTTTTTATTCCACGTTAAGATATAGAACTATTTTCCACCCTTCGTTACCAACTTTACTGGACGTATGTCACTCAGTGGGCCTGTTTAAATATATGCAGGCAGGGGCAGTGACTTTTTTTTCTAAGGTTGACTTCAAAAGTGCTCGCTTTATCGTGAACAGCCTGTAATACGGTTTGCTCGCGTGGATGTGCCATAAGGGGGCATGTGTGTCCCTCCATCATTCACAGCTGCACGACACCGAATAAGGTCTTAGTGGCGGGGTCGAGGAACTTGAGCCACAGGGCCAAGTTCAGTGAACACGCAGCGTGCACCGGCGAGAGACAAGGCATGGCTCGCCTATTGAATCGTCCTGCGTGCTGTGGGTCGGTGTTGGTCGCAGTGGGGACCGTATAGGCCGTTCACGGGAAAGTGAGCACATTTCGAAGCTGTAATAACCAATTGATAAATATCATTGTGGCCTCGGGCTTTTGGTTTTCGGGTATGGTGAATTTATGCACTGTGTTTATTACTCGCGTGGCAGGGTTCTATATTAAAAAGTGGCGGAAGGATATAAATTGGTTGGAAGAAAAAAGTAATTAGGGCTTCAAGAGTGCTCACTTAATCGTGGACGGCCTATACACAGACCCTCCAAGAAGGTTCGGGTGGACCCCGGTGGATCACCAGCAGGGAGGATCGTTTCATATAGTCCATTCAAGGTTCCTTAGGCATTTTTGAATCGAACCTTTGAAAAATCTCCCCGTGAAAGTAGTGCTTGGTTGTTTCCAACATATGCCATACATCACATGCGTGTTTATACCTGTCTTCATAAAAGTTACTTTTATTTCGATTAAATTGCAAAGTTATTCATATTTTATGTGTGAATTATGCTTCGTTTATAAATAAATTAGAATAAAAAGAGTGAGAAAACATGTGTGTTGGCAACGCCTAGTGAGAAATAGTTCTTATACAAAATACTGTTACAACGGAGTGCACGCGAATCCGGTGCGTTGTCCCTCTGGTGTAACCATCCAGATTTAGTTAAGCTTAGTTTGCAAGAAGCGGAGGAATATCCGTGGAAGTAGAACTTTAGCAGGGCTTCAGAAAAGGCCGAAGATACCGCGAATTAACTATAGTGCGACAGGCTGTAAGCACTCCACGGTCGTCGCTGCGCACGCCAGCTGATAATGCGCATGTGTCCCACCAGTGACATATCCAGGCGACTGGCAGAGCGCGATCTGTCATATAGTCGGTTCCACATGCCTCCATGCGAAAAAAAAATATTTTTCAATGTTACCAGATTTTACAGGAAATAACATTTAACGTGTTGATTCCATATTTTCGTCCGAACACAACCAGCGCCAGAAATCTGCGTCAATCTGCTTCCCTGACCACGATGCAGGTATATGGCAAAAAAAAAAAAAAAAAGGCTGTTCACGTTAAAGTGAGCACTTTTGAAATCAACCTTAGAAAAAAGTCCCTGACCGTGCCCGCATACACTTCAACGGGCGCACTGAGTAACATGCGCCCGGTAAAGTTGGCAACGATAGATGGAAAGTATTTCCACATCTTAAAGTAGAATAGAAAGTGTTAGGTAACAATTTGTGATCATTTTAATTATTTATTTCGCTTCCTTTAATTTTAATTCATCGGTGTGTGAAAATTAGCAGATTTGTAAAATATTTGCTTTTCTTATAATTTCATCGTTTCACTTGACCGACGTATCAATAAAGTGATGAGACGTATGGCGATGATGATTTCACGTACGGGAGAAGAATACACAATGTGCATAAAAGTAGATCTTAAGCAGGGCTTTCAAAAGTGCTCATTTTATCGTGAACAGCCCATACCACTTTTCTTCGTCGTCTGATAACCATGTAATTATCTGTTCGGTGACGTGCTTAATTTCTCTAACAATCCGATTGCACGAAATCGTAGCACTACTGTGTGTGTAGAGCCGCGTACGCGGGCCCCGGCATGAGGCGCGTGTCACCAAAATAAGCATATCGGCGCGTGCTCTGGGCGATCGACGCGAACCATCGAACGCAGCAGTGCAAACTTGCAGACTGCCGCCGCTCGTGCGTTCACTGTGATGTTCTGCACGCACGAATGGAAAGCAAAACGTCGCCCTCGATCGTGGGTAAAATAACTTCACCAACGAAACTGTTGAACACGGAAACAGACTTTTTTGAGAGACCGTAACTTGCGAAGAGAAGAACACAAATTTCGTGTGTATGCCCACTGAAGACTTTGAACGTGTGTTGAAAATAATTGAGCCTATCCCGAAAAAAAGAAAGACACATACGTGAGACGCTATCACCATCAAAGAAAGATTACTTGTTACTTTAAGGTTCTCGGCAACTGGTGGTGCGTACACAAGTTGTACAATGTGACAAAAATAACACATTGCTGAAATTTCGTACTCGATGTCACTCAATATAGCACTCAAAGTGTTCTCAGCGCCATCACCAAACTCAGTATCATTTCCATACGTTTCATTATCTTACGATGAAGCTGGAAATTGTACTCTTGCAGAGGGGCGAGAAGGTTCTTGACACGAAGGTGTTTTGGGCGTTGGAGTATAGTGGATAGAAGAAGGCACACATGAAGTTGACCACGATGAACCATAGGAATTATAATAGCTAGAAGTGTAGTGGTCGAGTGGGGAAAGAGCGATCCTGTATCTGCGTGAAACAAAACGTCCGAAACGACTTACTTTACATAAAGTAAAGTTTGCCTTTGCAGGTCATTCCCTATATGAGTTTTGAATTATTCGTAACGATCGGTGCTCACCGATTCCGTTGTATGTATTAAAATTTCATATGCGTTCTGTCGCATAATTTCATTATTTTTTATCATCAGTTGAACGGTGTTTCTTCGCTGTTTTGGCGTCACTGTATACGCAGTTTTATTCTAAAAACTCTGTAAATTAGACTGTGGTGTCTTAGTCACATTGTGTGACGTATAATCGGTGTTTTCTTAATAATTATCTTGCCTTTCACTAAAAAATGGTATGCGTTTTCTCAAAAAAAAAAAAAAAAAAGATTAATCTCCCCCTCCCTCCTACTATTTCCGGGTACACTCTTCAGAAAAAACATGGTAAGAAGATATTGAAGACTTTTAAAGAAGTGGAATTTCCCACACGCATTGGGCGCAATGGACGGCAAATACGTCATGATACAGGCACCATGCCCAGTGGAACTGAATGCCATAATTATAAGAATTGTTTCAGTATAATATTTGGGTTTTGGTGGACGCTAATTACACTTTCTTGATGCTTACTAGATGTTGGATGCCCTCGCAGAATCTCTGATGGAGATGTCTTCGAAAACACACAATTATATAGTAAATTAGAAAATGGCAGCTTATTGTACCAAAACCTCAAATACTAAAATTCCCGTCCGCCTAGAAGTTCCATGTATGATATTGGCAGATCATTTCAATTAATTAGTTACGTCACGAAACTCTTCAGGTTAACACCGCCAAGGTATATGGTAGAATAACTCGGAACCCAACGAGCTGCAGCCTATCGGAAACATACTTAGATGAGTAAGTAACGCAACAAAACATATACGTTAACATTTAGCAAACCATTTTTTTTAATGATGCCATTCCTTAGCAGTATAACTATTAAAGCATGTATCAATATATATATATATATATATGACTGAGACAGGCGGTAAATTCGGGTGACAAAGTAAGGAGCTTGTGTATTTACATTAGCCATGATATGTGCTGTGTCACTGGGTATATTCTTGTTCGTAATAAATTGGGATCATATGTAATCCATTTCGAAGTGTGTGTGTCGTCCACACCTGAAAAATAAGTAATAAATGGTGTACAGACCAGTGCATAAAATTAATTTAAGGCGTATGTGCTTACTCCTTGAAATTAGAATCAAATTCATATTTATTGTATAAAAAATATGTCAAAAATATTTTTATCGAACTCAAAATACCTCCTGTTAAGAATTATCTCTCTTATACTCTGTAAATATATCACAGCATTTTGTATAATAAAATAGAAATAAATACATTCCTGGTCCAGTAAGTTGAATTATATTTTCGTGAACGTTTGTACGATGCCAAGAGGGAAATGAGGTTTTCTTTTAGTTCTACTACAATGAGGTTTCATTTTAGTTCTACTACAATGAGGTTTCCTTTTAGTTCTATTACATTGAGGTTTTCTTTTAGTTCTACTACAATGAGGTTTTCTTTTAGTTCTACTACAATGAGGGTTTCTTTTAGTTCTACTACAATGAGGTTTTCTTTTAGTTCTACTACAATGATGTTTTCTTTTAGTTCTACTACAATGAGGTTTTCTTTTAGTTCTACTACAGTGAGGTTTTCTTTTAGTTCTACTACAATGAGGTTTTCTTTTAGTTCTACTACAGTGAGGTTTTCTTTTAGTTCTACTACAATGAGGTTTTCTTTTAGTTCTACTAAAATGAGGTTTCCTTTTAGTTCTACTACAATGAGGGTTTCTTTTAGATCTACTACAATGGGGTTTTCTTTTAGTTCTACTACAATGAGGTTTTCTTTTAGTTCTACTACAATGAGGTTTCCTTTCAGTTCTACTACAATGAGGTTTTTTTTTAGTTCTACTACAGGCACATTCATTTTGGTGGATATTTATCTCCAAGCATCTTCCCTTTAATTTTCTTGCAATGTCGCTCACTTTTTTGCACCATAACAATCGATTAACTTGGTAAAGTCCAACCACTTGATCCATGATGCGTGCGAAGTGCAGAGCGAGGCAAACATTACGTGTCCACATGCAGCGCACAGCTCGCACTGAGGCACCTTCGTGCACGACCGTTTTACCGACAAGCCCACGGATGGCCGCGCGCGCGCATGCGCTACGCATGCCTCGGGACGACCATGCCATAGTCCATTCGCGGTTACGCCAGCCGTTTCTGAAGCCCTGCTAAAGTCCTGCCTCCAGGATATTCCTCCGTCTCGTGCAGTCACAGCTTAACTAATCCTGGATAATCACACCAGGAGGACAACGCACCGCATTCGTGCGCACCCAGTTGTAATGATATTTTGTATAAGGACTATTTTATCACTAGGCGCTGCCAACACATATTTTCTCCCTGAATTTTATTCAGATTATTTATAAATGAAGCATTATAATTTGTAGATAAAAAAATGAATAACATTTCAATTTAACAGACAAAAAAAGTAACTTTTGTGAGCACACGTATAAAACAGGGCGTGTTTACGAAATGACCAAACACGTCATACATGGGGAGATTTTCCAATGGTTCGATTCAAAAAGGTCGAAGAAACCGTGAATGGACTATAGTACCTATAGTCCATGCGAGGCGTGCGTCGTATGCCGTACGCCGCACACTGCCTAGCGCTGTGCATACGCGACTTTAACATTGTAACAGAATGTTTAATAAAATTAAATAAGAACTGTAAAACCACTTCAAACAATTCAAATTGATAGTTTTACCATGTTTATCATAGTATATTTCTGAGATACCTACGTAATGTAGATATTTTTTAAAAATTGTTGCACGTATTTTCCTGAACATAAATTCGCTCATGAATGTACGCTTATTGCAGTTTTTTTTTTAGATAAATTAATTTAATAATAAAAAAATCTATATTCGAAAATCACGTGCATTTTGCATGCATTCCATGTTTTCTTTAGTTAAAGCTGAGTGAAGAGTTTATTTTTTTAACTTTCCTAATTATTGGTTCAGGTGTGCATTTATAAACTTTCCTAATTCTTTGTTCAGAAGTTCACTTCTTAAAGAAACAGAACCCAGTAAAATTATTTCTATTTAGCTAATTTTTCAAGGGCAGGAATGTTCACATTTATATTAAATGTAATTAAATTAAACTACCAAATTTTAAACTCGCTTTTGGAATGTCAAGAAAAAATAAATATCGCCCCTTATCAGATGTTCATAGAAGGAAATCCTTTCAAAATACGAAAATGTGATTCTATCATATATACACGGTATTCTAAACTATTAAGCAGTCATATGAGTATTCATTACAAAAATAACAGGATCTCTTACAAACCTCCAAACGAGCTGATTTTCTTAATCATTTTGAAAGATGCATAACTGTGCTTGGGTTTCAATAATTCATTTGTGTTAAGGAATTCTCGCATTTCAACGTTTGGCATACAGGATGAGATTCATTCAAGGTTACATAATCTTGTTCCCATATTCACTAATTCTAACCAACCGCTTTCAAAATAAGTTTACCACGTTCGTACGATACCTGTAAAACATAAAAGGATGAATTAAAAAAAAAAATTATTAACCAAGTAATGCTCACTTTCAGGGCTTAGAAAAAATATCCCGTCGTTCTAAACTTTAAAAGATTACTGCAAGAAAGTTGACAGAAATCCCAAATTAAACTCGCGTGGAAGGTTAAACATTTCGTTCCATACAATTCCCTGTACAACCTATTCTGAGGTCTACGGATAACTATACATATGAAATAGAGATAGTGTGTTTCTTCTTAAAGTCTGGACACAGGTTGGAAACCTTTCAGAGGTTTGCCGTTTTCGGGAACCGAGGAAACGTTTTTTTTTTTTTTTTTTTTTTTTTTTTTGCATTCTAGATATTACCAGTTCTCACCTTTCTAATTAAATGATGTTTATTAAACAAATGGCTCACAGATCTGAAATGGCTTAGAGCTTCTTGAAGAAGATAACGTTCAAACGAGATGATACGTTTCGTTTAAGTCGATGGAAGAGTGCCTCTTTTTTTTTTTTTTTTTTTTGCCGGCCCGGGGCTTCCAACAATGGATTCAATCAACATTTAATTCTAGAGTGCCCCCCCCCCCCCCAGGCAGCTCAAGGAAATCAAACTTACGTCCAAGCGCGCCAGCAAATCTGCATTTGGATCACGTATAGGGTGACCTGAAAGCAGACTTCCCTCAAATTGAACAAACACTAACGTCATACACCTACCCTACATTTCACACCCTGGTAGGACCACATACCAAAGATTAGGTACACATCCATGCACGGTTACATACGACATTTATAAAACCTTGCTAAACTTCTGATTCCAGGATATTCCTCTGCCTCATGCAAACAAAGCTTAACCGAGTCTAGGAAATTAAACCAAAGGGACAACACACCACATTCGTGAGCACTCAGTTTAATAATATTTTGCATAAGAACTATTTCTTATTAGCCATTTTCAACATACACATTTTCTTAATTTATATATTTTATTCATATTAATTACGAATTAAATATTATAATTTATGGCTAAAATGTGAGGAAAAGTCGAATTTAACCAATAATAAATACCTTTTATTTTAATAGAAGTATAAAACGCTTGTGATACATACAATTTTTAGGAAATAACCAAACATGTCATACATGGGGTGATTTTTCAAAGTTTTAACTCAAAAAGTGTAAAGAAACCGCTAATAAACTATAGGTAAGTTAACGTCTTCCACCTCTATCGATGGTTTACAAATTATCAGTACAAGTCTTAAAATTGCGTAGACGATTAACTCAGCACTTTTTAATTCAACCTGTGGAAAATGTCTTGGCCCATGGCTGCATATATTTCAACTGGCAAACTGACTGGCAGGTGCCCTGCAGATAAGTTGGAAACGATGGAGAGAAAGTAGTTTTGTGTCTAAATGCGGAATTAAAGTCGTTAGGTGAGCATTTGTGAATACAAAAATAATTTTTGTATTTCAATTTTTTTTTTTCGTGAATGCGTCTTTCAATTTGCTACCATAGGGGGAGGCAATCCAGAAAATCCTATGATAGCAAAATCGGGGAACAGAGTTTGGCATTGCAGCTTCGAATCTATCGTCTGCATTCAAAATTCAATTGCACCACTCGATTGCCGAAGGATCAAAGGATATGCTACGTTGAGCGAGGACTGCGGAACATCGCGTGCGTGGGAAAGGCGGGCGGGGCGCTGCAATTTTGAGCTCGTTTCGCCGCGTCTCATCACTTCCGCTTAGGAAGTATAACTTTTGACCAGGAGAAGCTACGACGCTCGTGTAGGTTTCAGTCGACAGCTCTCATCAAGATCAATCGATTGCGTGTATGAAACATTCGCGTGGCGTGCTCATGGTGAAATTGTATGAGTTTAATGTAAAAAAAAATCAAGAAAACTTTACACAATGTCGGTCTATAATCGTCAAAAAGGCAAGTCGAAATACAGAAATCGTATACGGTTGGAAAGAGCATCTCAGATGCGATCCAGTGATACCTATGAAATTCCATATGATCGAGTGAAGCGGGGCCGGGAACGTAAAAAAAAAAAAAAAAAACATCCAGGCGTCCGAGCGCGTCAACGTAGACGTATTTACGCAAGACAAACGGCCGTGCCCCCAACACAGCCACGCCCCATATAAAAAAATGTACATAAGTGTAAGAACGAACAAATTTGTAAAAATATTTAATTTCACAGTTTCACTTGACCGATGCCTGAATAAAGTGATCAGGTCTGTGACAATATTAATTTTACGTATGATGGCATTTAACAAGAAATCTCTATTAAAGTAGATCTTAAGCAGGACTTTCTAAAGTGCTTCATTATACCGTGAACAGCTTATACATGTACTGTGACAGGCTGGTCACATTTGTAGAAGGTTTTTTAAATTATTATGTGTGGTGTTATTATTTTTATCACTGTGGAATCATGAGTTTTTATTTAGTAGAATTGTATTTTTAGCAGCGTTTGGCTGGTCTGGTGCGGACTATTTGTAACGGAAGGGCCGCGGTTGCTGAGCGGCTAGCCTGCTCGCCTCCCACCAAGGCAAACCGGGTCCAATCAGCGGCCGGGTCACCCCCGGATTTTCACATCTGGAGAACGTGCCGGACGATAGCGCTGGTCGGCGGGTTTCCTCAGAGATCTCCCGATTCCCCCCCGTACTTTAATTCCGGCGCTGCTCCATACTCACCTCAATCCACCCTCATCGGCTCTCGAGACCTCACTGATAAGAGCCGCCCAAATCTCTTCACTCATTCCTTTTAGTAACGATACGTAGTAGGTCTAGTGGCAGTTCGTTTGCAAGTCCTCAGAGCCTTCAACTGACAACGGATAAAGGTGTTACGTATGCGTTAATGGGCGTCCGTGCTGGTTTTAGATATAAAGTTTAAACTGAAGAGAGATTTAAGGAGACTTTGGTGACCGGTCTTTGAGATGCCGCACGTGCTATATGATAAGGCCTTTAATCTGTAAGAAGTTTACCGGACCGTCGAAATAAATCAATACTACAAACGTCGTAATGGATATTGACATCATGTTATCCAGTGGCGTATGGTGAACTGTTGTAAGGTAAGCTGCTGGTGCTTGCTCACTACTGTACATTCTCTGTGCACGCAGCAGGAGCCAGTAACTACCGTGCAGCCTAGGGGAAACTGAATGTATTCGGACCACTGACAAGCGAACGGCAAGGGGCCTCTTACACGCGTCCCGTGGCGTCAGCTGCCGAGCTACGCCTTACTGGTGGGAGTGTGCATCAACAAGCAACAGGGTACAGCTCACAGCTAACGCCAGCTTACCTTGCAACAGTTCACCACACGCCACTGGTATTATCGCCGACTGTACGGCAGAAAATTTCTCACCGCAGCAACTGGCAAGTGACTTTCCCTTTGCGTCTGTGTATGGGATTGTGGAGTTTCGCGGAGATAGAATATTCCGTTCAGTGGATGTAGAACGGTCATGGTAATCAAGAGATTCGTTATTTTACTGATAAAAAATACTCTGCATAACTGTTAACTAAGTCCCAAGGAATATCGGACAAGTAATTTACTAGAGAAAACTAATTGTGAAACAAGAAATTGTTGATTAGATCCATGCATAAGTGTTTACTTTATTTGGATTTTATGGATCCACGTAATAGCTAAGCGACTCATTAGTTCATGTTAGAGTCCCCTAAACAGGTGTGAATGAAGATTTTGCAAATGCCTAGTGAATAATAACGCAAATTGTACATTTCTGGAAGTCCTCGGAAGTACCTTATTCTGTAATAACTACAGCGCTAGAGCCTAAGTTTGCATGCAGGGCCTTGTAAAATGTGGTATAATCGTGGGGCTAGTGTTACCAAGCACAATATATAATTAACTTTTCCAGTAGAAACATTTTTTTTTTTATTTTGGTTAAAATAATGTATTAAAGTTGCTTTAAGCTGGGTAATAGCAAATACGCTAAATTTACGAGTAAGTGAACAGTGCGTGTAACCTTGGTTTGGTCACGTGACTTTCGACGATTCAGAGTTGGCTCTCTGAATTTTGTTACTATAAAGTTGGCATGTACAATGCAGCATACAGGGTAAAATATGCGAAATTTTGGAAAAAATAATAATTTTTCTATCACTGTAGGCAAATTAAAGTCAGTTTAATAGAGCATTGTTATAAAACATGTATAAATTTGTGAATTTATTATCACACGCAAGTTGAAGTTAGTACACGGATAAGAATAATTAATTGTATACGTGCTAATTAACTCCGTTTTGTAAAAATATAAGTATTTCTTTTCTCTGTTACAATATAAATAAAAGTAGTTCCAGCGACCGGCTTCCAAGAACTGACTATAAAACGTAAAAAAAATTTTCCCTGTGTACACTCGGCGAGCGAGTATCTACGGCCGCATCTGCGTAGCTCGCGCAGTTAATTAATCCCAGAGCGCTTTAAGAAGCCGCGGCGGGTAACTCCTCGCACCAGGGAGCCTGGCGAATGAAGTGTAAAATTCTTTCCTGATAATTATTCCGAGCGAGCGCGGGAGCCTGCCAACCCCCTCGCGCGCGCGAGAGAGGGCCAGGGGGCGGCGCGCGAAACTCGTGTGCCAAGCCGAGAGGCAAAATCAATATGAGCACATTTGGGGGATAGCTAGTTCCTTCCCTCGCCTTGCCACCAGCCGTCGGGATTCCTCCGCTCCCGCGCTGCCTCGTCGTCTACCCTCCGCCGCCGAAAAAAAACCAGCGCGCCGTCCGCCGGCCGCGATGTCGTGTCGGCTCTGCGACGATTGGCCCCGTCGTTACTGTCGTGGGAACCGTCACATATACAGGATGATTCTCAACTAGACCGACAAACTTCTGGAGATGGTTCATTCCTGAAAAAGAAAAAAAGGAAAACATTTGTTACACTGTATACCTAAACCGAATATTAAGGGAGGTATGATCCCTTTTAAAAAAAAAACGAGGTTTTAAGCAGTATTTGCGCAAAATATCGGATCTTACGTTGAAGATCCCGATAACATAGAATAATGTTCCGAGAGTTGTCGTTGTATTTTACTTCGTTACCGATATTTTCACAAATACGGTTTAAAACCTCGTTTTATAGAGGCTCATATCTCCCTCAATATTCGGTTTAGGTATAAAGTGTCACACATGGTTTCTTTTTACTTTTTCATGACGAATCGACTCCCGAAGTTTGCTGGTCTAATTGAGAATCACTCTGCATAGACTTTGCTACCACTTGAAGTGTGCGCAGTGGCGGACACTGTATAGTTGGCTGTAAAATTTAAAGGATGGATTTATATGTAAACAACAAATATGAATATAATTATTCTTTTACGCGGTCATTATTTTGTCTAGATAGCACTGTTTAAGAAGACAAAATATATGTTGGTAATGGATTAAAATGACATTTGAAAAAAAAAATTCGACATGTTACAGTAATTTTTAATTTGTATATAATTTGAACAAATCTCATAAAAACAAGTAGACCTACACAATTTATACGTTATGCTATACTTTAAAAAAAAAAAAGAAAAAAGAAAAAAAAAGTACATTAAATATAATTCTAGAAATTTTTTATCCGACTCGCCCGTGTTTAAATTTCAAAAACTGGGATTTAATTTAAATTACAAATAGCCGGAAGTTAAACCTTTAACACAGGTGTACCAAGCGTAGTATTTCATTGGAATTGTAAGATGTCACTCCTGTGTCTACAATATCCACTCTGTCAGAAACCAGTTTTTACGTTAAATTAACTATGGTAATTTCACGGTTACTTCCAACTTTCCTGACGCCATTGCTAATGTTCTACTTCCAGGATATTCCTCCGCATCATTCAAATAGAGCTCAGAAAATGGCATCAGAAGGACATCGCACCGCATTCGTCCGCACTCAGCGCAAAAATTTTTAGCATAAGAAATAATATGTACGGGTCCTATGTATGTAGGCACTGAAACGTTTTCTGTGAAATCGTTGTTTGCGCGTAAACGCATATCTCGGTAAATAAAATTTCTGGAATTATGACTTCTCGTCAGAAAAGATTTAAAAAAAAAAAAAAAAAAAAAAAAAAACAATTATCCATAGCTCTATTTTTTTACTTTTGACATACTAAGTGTATTCTTACAGAAAAAAATCGGCGAAAATGGTTTAATATCGCATATTTTAAATTTTCCTATGGCGTATCCTTAAGCAGCAAAAGAAAAGTACAAATGTGCGGACGTAGTTTAATCTGTTGGCTTTCATCGCGTGTAATAAACCACTATGTTACAGATCTAATTTGCACAGTACAGCGTTACGACTGAAGCACTGCACGCCTTGCGCGTAGGAGCGATGCGGCGCTAGGCGTGCGTGTAACTGTCGCCCGTATCGCTCCCTCGCTTCTTGACCTTACCAACACACACACATATTCTGTCTTTATTCGTATTAGTTATAAAAATAAAATATATAATTAATATATAAAATATAAGTAATATTCTGTTTAACAGAAAATTATTTACTCTTATGTTAACAAGAGTATAATACTCTTGTGATATATAACATATTTTGGAAGCAAACACGTCATACATGGGGGTCATTTAAAAAAAAAAAAATTTCTAAAAGAGTGAAGAAACCGCGAATAGACTATACTTAACAACTGCAATAAGCAAAAGTTTAAGTTAAAATTCTAATATTTCGAAACAAAAATATGGGCGTTATTTTACAAATTATTTGGTATTTTAATAAACTTATCATTCATATAAAGATAGTCTTACCACAAAGTATCCTAAACCCCAATATATAAAGGGCTTCTGGACTGCATTAATAAATTACTTAACATTACAATATTTTATGGATAAGATAGGTTACGTACCTATAGAAAAACTAATTAAAGTTTATATATATATATATATATATATATATATATATATATATTACAAATAGATATGAATTTGCTGAATCCTCAACTATGTGTGTATCGTTTTAAAAGATAACATAAGACACTTATTTATATATTTACTCTCTAACCATTATGCAATTTCATGTATCATCAAAAGTCAAATAAAAAAATTGAAATGTATCTATTTCTGTGGAAACTTAGTAGTTGTTCGTTAATCGTGACCTTAAAAACTGGAGTCTAAGTCATATTTGCTTTTGGTCATATGTTCCGCAAAGCATGGGATTCTTATATGTTATTTTCTTTTGAACAATGATACGTGAACAAGTTATTAAATTTGGAGTAATCTTGTTTACGAGGAATAACATGTTGTTTCTATGTGGAATAATTTAACCAGAAGCAGCTACTTAAAATCCTATGCGCTTTTATCCCGACTTGAAGGAAACATAATCACACTAGCCACACGCCCCGGCCTCGCTCGGGTGCGATTTACATATAGAGCTTTGTTTAGGTTTACAGCAAGTATTTACAGCGAATGCGTAAGGTTACTAATATAGGATTAATACTGTGTTGTTCACAAATACTTCGTAGGTGAACTCCTAAAAGACAAAATTGTTTACTGTGGGTCATCAATAAAAGATACAAATATGCTGTCGCGGACATTTTTGTAGACTTTTTTTGAGATCTACAATTCTGTGGTTTATCAATTTGGTGTATTTTTTTATGGTTTAGTCAGCGTAAACCATGTAAGCACCCGAAAACTAATTTTTCCAACTTAATTATAAAACGTCGATATTTCTCTATTATACTTACATTAGATACTAACGTATCATGTATCTAAACCTTGCTCAAGAAATTCTCTAAATTATGGCGAAAACAGCATTAAAATCTATCAAGTAGCTAAGAAGCCTTAGCCGAATACACAGACACACGCGGCCGGGCGCCTTAGTTTTATACTATGAATAAATATAAACTGGTACTCATGAAAATTTATAATATGAAAACATAGAATGTGTTGGAACATTGTGAATTATATAAGACTTTGTGACATGAAACTTATTTAACATTGGAGTTTCAGATATATATATATATATATATATATAACATTGGAGTTTCAGATATATATATATATATCTGAAACTCCAATGTTAAATTATATATATATCTGAAACTCCAATGTTAAATTATATATATATCCCCATTGTGCATAAATGCAAGTTAAAGGTTTTAAACAGACACTTGAACGAAAATATTCTAGTGATTTGTGTTGAAATGGGGAACCCTTAAAGTGAATTACCCCCCAAGGATTACAACACTGCTTCATTAACATAGGAACAGTATATGTAATCCATTCACGGTTACTTCGCACTTTTCTGAAGCCCTCCTAAAGTTCTACTTCCAGGATATTCCTCCGCCTCGTACAAACTAAGTTTATCGAAGTCTGTAAAATTACACCAAAGGACAAAGCACCGCATTCATGCGTAATAATGTTTTTCATGAGACCTATTTCTTCATTATTATGCGTTACGAACACACATCTTTTCTCACTGTTTCAAACTCATTATAATTTTTAATTAAATGTTACAATGTATACATAAAATATAAACAACATTTTAATTCGGCCAAAAATGTCATGCATGAACACGGGCATAAAACGCTTCTGATACATGGCATATTTAGGAAATAACTGAACACGACATACATGGTGAAATATTTTAAAGGCTTAATTTAAAAAGTGTGAAGAAACGCGAATAGAGTATATATAAACTGTACAAATGGAAGGTGAAACCGCACCCAGAATTACATTTATATGGACGGTCACTTGTGAACTGCAACGACATAATGCAGCAATAATATGGCCTTACAAGATTCATGTCACAGATATGATTTTTCTTCAGAAGCGGCATGTTCGAGTTGTCAGACAACTAGGACAAAAAAAAAAAAAAACAACTAAAAAAAAGTGTGACAGTGAAATTTTTTATTAATAATTAAAAACTGTATGCAACAAAATGTCTCTAGTGGTCATCAGTATTACACCTTTAAAACTTTATCTAGTGGCTATCAGTAAGAACAAAGATATTTTTCAATATACCAACAATAAAGTTTCAGTTCGAAAAGAAATACAAAGTTGAACATTTTTGGACTTGTAACAATAAACTATTGCGATAAGTATCGAATGTTTGTAACTGAGTCGAACGTTCTTGGGAAGGCCATCCCATTTTGAAAATAAACATATGGCTAGCTAAAAATAAGTATCGAATAGTTGCAACCATAGTGCTAACCCTTAAATCAACAGAAACTCAGTAGCAAATCTCCAGTAAGCCATGATAAATTTTCCTCCCGTCGAATTCCCTTTATAGGACATGAAAATGAAACGAGACTTACAAATCTGACAGATTGTGTGGAACATTCTTGAAGGAAGGAAACAAGAAACTGTTTACAATAAGAAATTGAAAATGTAGCAGGAATAAAGACGGAAATAAACGGACGAGCGTTTAGGATGAGAACCGCTATGTCACAATGCGAAACGTGCTCATTCCGGAGATACGAATATACGACGTGTTATGAATAACTGTTTCTTCGCCGTGCTAGTAAGCACATTTTTCAACAAATACGTGTTAACAGTACGTTTGTTGCATATTGCCAAGCTATGTTAGGAATAACTGTTTCTTCGCCGTGCTAGTAAGCACATTTTTCAACAAATACGTGTTAACAGTACGTTTGTTGCATATTGCCAAGCTATGTTAGGAATAACTTTTTCTTCGCCGTGCTAGTAAGCACATTTTTCAACAAATACGTGTTAACAGTACGTTTGTTGCATATTGCCAAGCTATGTTAGGAATAATGAAATTGCTATAATTTGAAGTTAAGTTTTAAGAAATTCGTCCGAATAGAGGTTTATTTTTTATTTTTAGATAGATTGTTATCTCCATCCAACCAATCGCTATAACTAACATTATTGTTATTTTTAGGGTTACCTTTATATATTGCTTATAGTTCAATACGTGTATTGATGTGTTTTGATTATTGTAGGTATATTGTTAGGGCCCATGGTATAAAATTTACCAGTCATACACGTCACTTGTATTAACCTAATTCCAGTCAAAATTCGAAAAACGCAATGATTAAATTTCATGTGATCCTACGTTTCTTTAGTTCATAAACGCAAAGTAATGAGAATTATACTCAGCCACATCGCTACGACCCTGTTTCATTGTAACATATAAAACGAAAACATAAGAATTTATATTTATATAAAGTAAAGGTCCGTTTCAAACATCTGCTCTTTCTGTCTTTTGTTGAGTACCGAGACGTTGCCACATCGCATTGACAAATATTTAACACATTACAGTCAGTGAAGTATCTTCAATTTGTTTGAGTTTTTGCAACTACTCGTAAAATTATTTCCTTAAGACTTTAGCTTTAAAGACCTGTTACAGATTAGAATTTGGACAGGGCATTTCCACACGAACATTACTTAGACTACTCCATTCGAACAAAATGCACCAAAAATTGAAAACGAGAGGGCGTATACTCTAAATTCGAATCAGTGTGAATCCACCGATTCGCAGTGAAATTCTACTACTTGTTACAGTGAAAATGACTCTACTTAGAATAAGTGAAAAGAAAACTGATTGTTTCAGTGAAAAAATAATCAGTGGAAAGACACTGAAAGATTCAGTGAAAAAACTTCACTCATTAAATTAGTGAAGTTAAACAATTTCAGTGATTGAATAAGAAACGGCGGAATGCAGTATGGAATATTTGTTTTTATTGACTGTAACCAAATAATTACGTGAAATAAACACTTTTACGATAGTTTACTAGTATTATGATTATAGCGACTTGCGGACAAGGGGATTGGGGATTGGAGCCGGAGCCGGGGGAGCCGCCATCTTGTATGCAATTTATCTTTCACCCCCAACTCGTGTGATCTTCGACTTTGACCTTGACCCCGAGGACCTTTGACCTCAAAAAATACTTTGAAAATTTTAAAAACTTCAAAAACTCCCTTAAAAATAAAAAATAAAAATAAAAATCTATTAAAATCTTTAAAAAAAAAAACTCGGAAAATTTTACTTTTAAAATAATTGAAAATTATTCAAGGTGACGGGATCAGGACCTATGACCTTTGACCTTGACATTTTACCTTTGACCTTGAAAATTCAAAAATCCAAAGGATCTAAACAAATCAGAAAAAATTAAAAATTCTATTAAATAATTATAAAGAATTTATCATAAAAATTTTATTTAAAGAAATAATAAAAAAATAAATATAAATATTTAAGAAATTAAATTTTTGTAAATTTCATTTTAAAAATTTCTGAATTAAAAAGCATTTAACACTGGCTTTTATTCTCCCCTTTTCCCTCGGAATTTCCCTTTTTTCCTTAAAAATTTCTCTTCAAAAATTTATAAAGAAATTTATTTAAAAACATTTCCTGAGGTCGCCCCCACACCACCAATTACTCACCTCTGTTCGAATCCAGCAGACTGACTTCCTTGCATTCACTCCCCTCACCTATACTCATTCCGCCATCTTAATGTTTTCGTTCGTCATTTGTTTACATGCTACTGGAGGAGACAGCCATCTTTGTTTATATGTTACTGGATGCCACCATATTTGTTTTTCGTTTGTCATTTATTTATACATTACTGGACGCCACCATTTTGGTAGGCGACCGCCATCTTTGTAGGTGACGACCATCTTGGTATACATCACCAATTCACCATCTTGGAAGACGATGCCCAATAACAATTGACCTTTGACCTGTGACCTTGAAAATAAAAACTAGAGAAAAAATACATAAAATTGAACAAACATAATACATTACAGACTACCACCACCATATTATATGCAGACTACCTCGACCTTGCCCCATGACCTTGAATGACCTAAAATCAAAAACTCGAGATGTGAAGAGGCAGAAGCTAGTCGAGAGGATCCACCTTCCCCTCAGCTGCTGTCAAACTAAACCTCTCGGCTTACCTCCCTACTGCTTATAATATACAAGTGTGCAAGCCTCATGGCATAATATTCATTTTGAACCAATCGAACTGATTGAAGCAGTGCAATACTCAGTGGTTCAGATTTAGATTATAAAATGTATCAATTGATACACTTCTTATATAAAGACTACGCGTTAGTTTATACTGTTTGAAATAAAAATTTAAATTTTACAGGGTTATGTTTAGCACAATATTAGTGTGTTGTCTGAGAGGCAGTGTAAAATATTAACTGTAGTACAAAATCGAGAGTACATTGAAGATATTATCTGATTTTCCCCATGTTTTGAATACAAATGAATGGTAAACGGAGTATCGTGACACAAACAGTTGGGTAGACTTTCGAGTCATCTCTTTTTTAAATTTAGTACATGTAAACTTGAGCTCTTGGTATCTCAGAGCTGAACACGACTTCATACAACCTAACAGTATGGTAATGTGTTGTAAATTGAACAATTTGTAATACCGAGACTAGAATAAAATATTAAAAACGTTAAGTGTGTTCACATCTGTGCCACTTCTAGACATGACAGGTAGGTGCTATAAATGTTACGTCACGTTAAAGCAGCTTTTAGAACTGCCGTATGTGAACGTATTTATTTTTCATTACTATTTGCATTTCATTTTAGTAACAAAGAGATAGTAAATATACAGGATGTATATCAATTCGACCGACAATCTTCGGGTGTAGGTTAATAAAAAAAAAAAAAAGAAGTTGCAAACATGTATACGACATATGGTAGAAAATTAATTCTAAGGGAGGTACACATTTTTTACAGTTGTATTAGAAGAAAACGTTTGTTACAGTACCACTGTAATGTACCTCCCTCTGGAATTTTCCCCTCACTTTACTAGCCGCAATATTGTGTTATTGTGTATTGTATGTGCACAACCTGCCAGGTATTGGTAAATATTATTTTCTGAAAGTAAAACAAGAATTACTCGAAAACGGTGAGGTTTAGCGTATTTATACAAATTGACATTTTTGTTAATTGTGACATGAGGATTAATAATCCATCCTTTTAAGTTCAAAATAGAAGTAGTAACAGTGATTATTTACGTGAAATTATTTATGACAGCGACAAGTGTTGTGGTGATTGAAGCTCTTTGTTCAGTTAACCATTATCCAGAGACAATGGGTGTTCCATCTTAAATATTATCTTCAATATTTGCAATAAACAAGGGTTCCAGGTAGAACTTCAAATATGTGTACCACCCTTGTTATTAATTTTATACCATAGGTCGTAACACATGTTTTCAACTTATTATTTCGTGATTAACCTACAGCCGAAGTTTGTTGGTCGAATTTAGATACATCCTGCACGTGAAATTTTGTTTCTAGCTATGTTTTAACAGCCTGTTTTCGTACATGCAGCAGACATGAATGTAGTTTTCAAGTTTCTCATTAAATGCCAGAAATCATGCAATGTGCGAAGATGGTCGTACTTGTGTCTAACGAAAGAGGATGCGCTACTAATGTACGTTTTTCCTACTGTGTTGACCCAGCTAAACCAATGACGTATTGACCACTTGATGACGTTACAATTAGCGCAATAGAGGGCGCGGAGGACAGCTGGAGTTCTTGATAGGTCACTACTATTGTAATCATTTCCGATATTAATTATTTTAATTTGAAGGACATCATCATGCCGCGATTTGGTACCACGACGGAGCTGTTTCCATACATCAGTTAGCGATCATCCAAGTTGAGGATTAGTGACAGATCAACTTGTTAACTGCGTTTCTTCGCATTCACATACGCAAGATTCTAAATGTATTTAGGAAGTGTGAGCGAATACAAAATTAGATAGGCCTAGTGAGTTTAAAGGTCTTAGATGCTATTAGCTGCACAGTATGTGATTTCGATGATAAATTGAAGGTTAAGTATTGTAATTGTTATTTAAGATAGTCAAGGATAAATCTGAGCGGAAATCTTAAATGCATACCGCAGGAATATGAGAAAAAATTGTACCCTGATTTTAGTGTCTTTATAGAATTCAAAGCGGTGATAAGATACCCGTTTACTCTTCTTATTAGAAATATAATAATTACTGAGGCAATGATCTATTGAAAGTTATCAAATTAAAAAATTAAAATAAGCCACTTAATTATCATTAAAAATCCGTTTTTTATTTTATTATTTATTTACTAGTTGTTTGTACCGTTTTTGTTTCTGAAAACAATATTTGTTGTAAAATGATGACACTCGTCAAAACCTGCTATTGTAATGAAATTATCATTTGCGTGCCACGTTTAGTAACATTCACGAAACGTTATAACACACTTAGAGGAATACGGAAAGATAGTAAAGACAACCCAGGATAATTTAAAAACATTTTATCCACTCAAATAATTTCTTATTTCTAAAAGTTTTTATTTTATTTATTTATAGATACTAAGGGCGTATCCTAGCACAGCGCAATAAATAATCGAAAAACCAAGTAATTTAAGCCAAAATCAAGTAATTTTTTTGTTTTCAATAAAATTTTTTATGTTTCTAGAGACCTTATTTTACAACACTAAAGAAAAGAAAATTTAAGCCTACATCATGCAAATTTAAGCCAAAAACAAGCAAATTTTCACTTTTTTCTCAAATGGACGTGCATGATTTTTATTTATTTAAAAACGAGCATAAATATAGCCAAAATATAGTAAATTTCTCGATTTCAAGCAACCTTTACATGTTTTCTAGAAACATTAATTTATTAAGCGAGGAATCTAAATCAATAAAATTTAAGCCAAAATCAAGCAAATAGAATCAAATCAATAGAATTTATACATTTGAAGAGAATTCTATATAATGCATGGATTTTCCATTTTTCATTTCTTTTAAGCCATTATATGCTATCAAAATTAGTTTTTCATTTATTAATTTCAAACAGATTTTATCAAATATATTTGAATAGCGATCTGCTAATGTAATCTTATGTTTACCATCTAGAATACAATTAATTTTTTTTACCAAATTTAGATTCATAAATTTGAAAATCTGTAGCACCATAATATTAATTTTTTTCTAGATCTTGTAGTTTAGTCAATTCAAACGGATTGTTTAACTTGCGAGCAAGTATTCCATTTTGATTTATAAAGAGAAAAATTTATTGAAAAAATGTTTTCCTTTATCTTAATAAATTTCTTACCTTATAGATAAAATGGAACCGATGTTATCTTCTAACATGGAAAATAATACCAAATGTAAGCAATGCAAGAAGTGTAGTGAAGTATTAAAAATAGAAAATTTTCCATCACAAAAGATAAGCATATTAACACCTGTAAAAAATGTTCCACTGAATATGCCTGAAATGAATATGATTTAAATAAAGAGAAAGTATTATGCGAATGTGGAAAATATGTTTTAAACTATGTCTCAAAAAACATGAAAATACTAAATTACACGTTGCAAATTTAATTCGACATAATGATTATTCAGCTAAGACATGTGTAGTATATAATGAGAGTAAATCTATAGATTCATTTATCCACATAAAGCAACTATAGACAAACACATAACAAAATGTAAAACATGATTAATGAGAAAATATTCCATGAATGTAGAAAATACATTTGTATTGCATTTCTCAAAGAGCATAAAATAACTAAATCGCACAAAACATTAGTAAATATTCTAAATAAAATCAATATGATAATAACCCAAAAAAATATTTAATACTAAGTAAAGAGAATAAATCTATAAAATTATTTTCTCTTAGTAAAAATACTAAGGACAAACATACGACATTATGAAAAACAATTTTTGAATGAGAAATATCCCTATAAGAAGAGGTGAAATATTAAAAAAATGCTGTCAATAATTTTAACACATTTCCATTTTCATTCCTTTATTTATATTAATTTCATATTTCTTCATTATCGTTACCTTTTTTTGGTAATCTTATTTAATTTGTTTCTTCTTATAAATAAACAATAATAATGGCGATGAACAATCTTACAGTTGAATTAAGCGAAAGCAGAGCTAAAGAATTTAAAATTAAATATTGGTACACTCTAAGAAAAGCAGATTTAATTACAGTTATCACTCTAGTTATTATAAGTAAAAAATAAAAAAGAAACTTTGTATATTTACCACATTCATATGCCAATGTCAAAGAACTATATTCAAAAGATAAATATGAATTAAAAATAAAAATTTCCAATCTCTAATAACATATTGATAAAGCCTATAAAGAAAAGTAAGGGGATAACAGAATTGATAACAATAAGCAACTTTACACATTTACCCCTACCAGATGTCAATATCAATGAATTATATGAAGAAGATAAAAAGATCTTAAAATAAATATTCCCATTTTCTACTAATGTATATGTGAACAAAAAAAAAAGAACCAATAGAAACAGAATCAATACAGCTTTCAATTGTATAATATTAACATATAATATTGAAAATACCTTTAATTTAGTACAGCCAAATCAATTTTTATCTTCTGTCAAACATAGGGTTTTTGAGATAATACATGATCATCTTAGGGACTTTATATGGTTGAAAACTAGTATTAAATTATGTAGCAATTGTTGCAAGCAAGAGAATAATCAAGTAGGATTACTTACATGTAAATAACCCAACTATACAATATTGAACGAAGGAGAAATTAAAAGTATTTACAAATCCATAAAAAAAGGAATACTTGCACATTTATCTGAATTTAAAAGAAGAGGTTCACGATGTACTTTAGATAAAAATAATTGGAATACAGTTAGCTATTAACAAGTATAATAAATTTGATGGAGCGCCATATAGTGAACTACCAGAAGTAATTAAGAATAAAAAAGCATGTATTATTGTGAAAAATGAAGATCAAAAACGTTTTTGTTGGGAAATCAAATCTGCATTGTTTCCAGTAGAAAAAGATCCACAAAAAGTAACTAAATATAAAACTTTGAGGCTTAATATTTATAAAGTAATAGATAAAAAAGAATATTCTATTAAAACTGATGATATACCAAAATAGAAAATCAAACTGATACATCTATAAATGTATACTCTAATGAAGGTAAGTCCATTGTATATCCACTAAAACTTACAAAACAAAAAATTGATAGACAAATGAATTTACTTTATCTCGAAGATGGTAAAAACTCACATTACTGTTGGATAAAAGATTTATCGAAGCTGATTTCTGCACAAAAAAATAATACACAACATAAAACTTATATATGTAATAAGTGCCTGCAATTTTTTTCCTCAAAAAAAATAAACATACAGAAGACTGCTCTAAAAATGAATCAGTAAGAATCAGTATACTTTCGAAAGGAGAGTAAATAAAATTTAAAAATTTCAATGAAGTTACCTTTTACAATATATACAGACTTTGAATCAATTCTAAAGAAAATAACAACCACTAAACCAAAACCCAAGAGAATTAATTATATTTAACTTAATGAAAAAATATCCTGTTTTAACAGAGGGCGATACTGATAATGGCATTTATAAGGAGGTACTCAAAGAAAGATATAAACTTACTAATGAACAAATAAGTGCAATCGATTAAAAGTTGAATGATGAATCATATACAATGAAATGTTAATTACATGAATCATCTGGTTTTTATTATGTTGTATGTAATTATGCAGATTATAAACAAACAGATATATATCGTGGTTCAAATGTACATAAAAAATATAGAAAAAGAAGAAGAAATCGGTGAAATATATTCGCAAATTGAATTTATGTCCCCCTTAATAAAA
This sequence comes from Dryococelus australis, assembly GCA_029891345.1. Taxonomy (NCBI): domain Eukaryota; kingdom Metazoa; phylum Arthropoda; class Insecta; order Phasmatodea; family Phasmatidae; genus Dryococelus; species Dryococelus australis. The sequence continues at coordinate 43,388,920 of CM056999.1, forward strand.
CAAGAAAAACTATTATATAATATATCTAAAAATTATACTGTTTGCCAATGTGAAAATACGAAGGGGGAAAAAGTACATTATCATGATCATATAACTGGTACTACATTAATCCAGTATGTAACAAATGTAATCTACAAATAATATTACCCACATTTGTTCCAATTTATTTTCAAGTTTAGCTTATATGATGCTCAATTATTTATTGAAGAGATATGATATGATGATAAAAATATAGTTTCAATTGCAAATAATGATTGAAGAAAAGTTTGTTATTTTTGGAAAGCAACATAAAATTAAAAAATTAGGTTTATAGACACATTTAAATTAATGACAATTAGTTTATTTGAACACTCTGAGAAGACTCACATATTTGTTCGCCCCAGAAGAAAACACGCATATAATTATGTATATAAGTAAATATTGAAACATAACATTATTTTATATAAATTTTATACATAATTATGTATATTTATATGAATATGAAAATAAAAATTATTAAAATTTTATTTTATACATAATTATGTATACATAAATAATAGGAATATAAAATTATTCTAAATTTCTATATTTATGTATACATGTGCATACAAGCATAATTAATATAGTCATGATTCCTAGGTTAGTTGTTATTGAAACAGCGAATAAGTAACATCTTGGCAGGAGTCAGTCGGCAGGTGTCAATCTGCCGCAATTAGTCTGCAAGAGTCAGTCTGCCGGAGTCAGTCTGCAGGATACCGTCTGCAGAAGACAGTCGGCAGGAGTCAGTCGTCTGCAGAAGACTGTCGGCAGGATTAAAGTGTGTGAATTCGTGTATTTTTGAAGACGATGCGAGCCACTGAAGATTTGAAATCAAGTATGTCCTGTAAGACTATATGCATATCTTCAAGGAATGTCCAAATATTACATGGAAATCAATGCTGTTACTGTGTCAAGTCGTTCAGTAAAAACTGCAATGCGCGGCAACATGTGAAGAGAGACTATTTTAAGTACCCATCTCTTAGCTGCTGGTTCCAGACAGTTCACTTTAAATGATAACTTAAATAAACACATCATCAAGGCTAATAGATGTAGTGTTTTTTTTTTTGCCCACTAAGAAACAGCATGTGATGACTTAGTCACGTTCTTTTAATAAACTACATTAAATGTTCGCAGACGACGAGGGAATCCGCGTGATGAAGCATTACGACAAATACCACATTCAGTTCATGCAAGGCGATGCAATGAATGAAAACATCAAGATCTGGAAGGGTTGGTCTACTGGGAGGCAGCAAGTGATGTTGTCAATACCCCCTGCTACATCGATGGGTACTGATTCTACAGACGATTACGACGGTACAGTTAATGGTAACGGAGGTATGAGAGACCTACTAGGTGTTATAGAGTCGGTATGTGTGGAATGTACACTTGCAAGATGTAAGCGTGAAGTCGACGAACTTCAAAATGAACGGATGTAAGCTCTGAATACTGATGATGACCATGCGACTCGTACAAAGGAAAGTAAACTTGATAATGAGGATGAAGTAGGTGAGGACGATCATGAAGACAGCATTGATAATCATGAACATGGTGACAGTGTTGATGAAGTATCTGGTGAGAAGGATGATGATTCCCTCGACTCCCCCACACACTTCACCGACGAGTTTCCTTCGACAAGTGATGCGAAGAAAGAAGAAGGCGTCAACAACTCTCGCTACATTTTCCTCGAAGACCTGGACGAACTTGTTGATAGACTCAGATATTTGATTGATCTGCAAAAACGCGAGGATCTCTCACATATTGTTGAGATATCTTCAATCATCTATCAACTGATGAGACTGTCGGCTACTATTCCATGATTTGCAAACTTCTAATAAATGTAATTATCGAATGTACAAAATAATTAGAAAGATATGTATAAATTAAGTAAATAAATTACATTTATATATACATATTAATGTGTGTTTTATTTACTATACAGTCCCTCCTGCTTCTCTAAAAGACTTACTAATTCAGTGGTGTAAACAATCGATTACGAGAGTCTGTGTTATATAACATTTATGGCAGCGTGTGCAGGAGGAGGGCTATGACTTGATCTGAAGTATTATGACTTACTCGGGTCGTTTAAAATGGAGGAATTCTATATGGCTAACGAATGAAATGAGGGGAATATTTTTGAGAAATGTTTCGCAACTAGTTGGTTTGCCTAGTCAGTTGGCTTGGTAGGTTTAATACGGCCCTTGGTATGATCAGCTGTGCTAGAAATATTTTGCGAAAATTTTGCGAAGATTTTGTGCGAAGAGTTTAGCTACGAGACTCATATCAGAGACTTTATTCGAGATTGTAAATTGTCGTTTGTATACGTGGGTGGTACGGCGGGATGATCTTGTTGGTTGTTCTAGTGAGTTATGTAAGAACTGGTCTCGTCAGGAGCTAGTCTTGTGCTCCGTCAATCACGTAAGGAACCAGTCATGGGTGGAGTTAGTCTTAGGCGGAGTCAGTCGTTGACTAGTATGGTTAGTCGGTATTGGTCCTTATTGTGACCAGCTGGTATTGGTCAATTGTATGGACTGAGATTTTTCTTGATTTTCCAGATTCTATATAATTAGGGTCAACGGCAAGGTTGGTTGCCAACGTGGTGGCTAAATCGATAGCTCCTCTGGCGGCGAAATCGATAATTATTATTTCAGAGTCACATAGGTGGTGAAAACGAAAACAAATGGTAAAAAAAAAAACCGAAATGCTTGCATGTGATGGGATGAGTATTGGTGAGGGTGGTGGAGGCCTCCCAACTAATTAGCGAAGGCAAGTATTTGATAGATTGAAAAACCAATAAAAAAATTGGTAACCGTGACAATGGAGGGACCTCTGGAAATGTAACTTTATAAAACAAATTTAATAACGATTTTTAAAATAATTTTTTAACATATTTTTGGATTTTTAGGATTTTTTTGGGATTTTCTAGAAATTTTTGGCTTCAAGGTCATCCAAGATTAAGATCAAGGTTATCCAGATTCAATATGGTGGTTGGACGACATCACAACATGACGGCCGGCCCCTTTAACCTTGCCTCAGACTCATATAAATTATTCTACTAAAGGCTGTACACGACAAAGTGAGCACTTTTGAAATCAACCCAAGAGAAAGGTCACTGCCTCTGCTTGCATATATTTTGACGGGTGCACTGAGTGACATGCGCCCAGTAAAGTTGGTAACGATGGAGGGGAAATAGTTCCATATCTTAACATCGAATAAAAAGTGTTAGGTAAACATTTGTGATAAGTAAAATTTTTTGTTTCGCTTTCTGTTCTTTCAAGCATCAAAGTGTTAAAATGAACAGATTTTAAAATATTTACTTTTCTAATAATTTCACAATTTCACTTTACCGACGCATGAATAAAGTGATGAGATGCATGTCAATGTTAATTTTACATAATACGGACGAATAAACAACGTGCATATAAGTAGATCTTAAGCAGGACTTTCAGAAGTGCCCAGTCTACCGCGAACAACCTATAACAAGATGTGACGTTATCTTAGATACTTTTCCGTGTCATTGTCTTTGTTTGTGAACCCCGGGACTCTCAAATGAGACGTGATGGAAGGCCGTCCACCCTAATTTATGCACGGCGAATTTTTCAGTAAAATTTTGCCAAGACTGCCCAGCGTAGGCTTAGGAGAGGTGCTGAGAGGCGCCTCAAATTTCTATAAATGCACGTGAACAAGCAAGCGTCCTGAAATGCCAGATTTTATATTTTGAGTAGGTTTTATTCAACCGACTCCACTTCGGAACGATGAGTATTCCTAAAGACTTTTATAACCAACTAGTCGTCACACATCAATGAATTCGCCTGTTTCTCATCAAGAGTTAAATAACTTCTGGAAACTCATTACCACTTATTTTATTTGGAAGTTTTACAGTTTCAAAACTACGTAGGACTTTCCAGAGGTCTGAGCATTTTAATTATACCATGCACGATAGCAGAGGTGTAATGATTTCCAGCATGGTAATTTGAGACTGATAATTTTTTTATTGAAGCCAGAAACTCCAGTATCAGTTATTTTGTGACGTAATTTGAAATTGAACACGGCTCACAAAAGAGAGGTAATAGTCAAATTGGTTTTACTATTTTAATTTGCCTGACTGAGTGGCAGTATATATTTCTCTAATATCAGGTTGATTTTAATTTAAATTATTGCGGTACTTTAAATATATTTCATTTACAGCTACGTCAGATTGAATTTTAATAAACATAATTTTCCTTATTAATATGTATTATGGTAATGTAGTGTCTTCAGCAGTTAGCATATTTTAGTGGTTGCATTCATACAAAGGATATGAATTCTCATGTACCATGTTCTAGTGTTTTCCTGTTTTTAATTATCAAGGGTTCATCGCTTTTATGTGTATTTGTTCCCATTCTTTCTGCTGTTTAAAAGCTACAGATTTGGAAATTGGTAAGTTTTATTTTCATGGACGTTTTCTCTAAGGTGTTGCACGTATGATTTGAGTGTCAAATTTCAGTAGAAAGGCGCCGGCGTTTGTCAAATACTCTTACACACACATTGCAATAGTTCGTTATATTCTCACATCCCATTTACATCACACGCTAACTTACCTAGATATATTGTTATCTAATCATTCGCACACATTACAACAAAGCGCGAACAAAGTTTATTCCTAGATATATCATTCTTGGCCAACGTTTGTAAGATGTCTTCGGGGAAACAAAGTTTATGATTTGAGCCCTGGCATAGCCATGGATACGTGTGCAGTTTTAGTTATATATTTACTTAAAAATATTATCCAAGCCTTTCTCTGACTAGCCTCTTGACTTAGAATGAGGAAATTAAAAATTTTCTAATAAAAGTTAATTACACCTTACACCAACATTTTTTTAATAATTTTAAATACCTCAACAGTTTGGCATTTTACCGACAGATATTAAGTGCTGCGATTATGCTCTCATTACGTTTTATTTACCTACTTACCTGAATATGTACATAAAAGGAAAAGCTGACTGACAGACATGTCAACGCCCAGTCTCGACCATTGGTCCTAGACACATAACATTTGGAGGTAACATTCATTATGTAATGTAGACAGCCATTCAGGAGAAATTTTCCAAAATCCCATCCCTAAAGAGGTGTAATTGAAGGGAAGGGGGGAAACATTTGTACGGAAACCAATATATTGAATGGTCCTATTAATTCGGAACTTCGGGAAAGTGCTGTAAAAAATTATTAAACACTTGTTTTAAGTTTTCTTAAAAGCAACCCATAGTAAAACTCATCTATTAACTAGAAAATTCATGAACGTATGCTTAGAAATATCAATTCAAATTTAGAAAGCTATCACATATAATCTAATAACCTACTCATCTACTTATGCGTAACACTAAATTATTATTGTAAAATCGTAAATATTGAATACATTGACAAAAGATAGCGATATGTACATTTTAAATTGTGCTATCGTTTAATTTATGTTCAATTAATAGAGATCTACCTAAAAGTTTACCTATACGCCATTGACTAACACACATATATATATGTTCAATTAATAGAGATCTAACTAAAAGTTTACCTATACGTCATTGACTAACACACATATATATATATATATATGTTCAATTAATAGAGATCTAACTAAAAGTTTACCTATACGCCATTGACTAACACACATATATATATGTTCAATTAATAGAGATCTAACTAAAAGTTTACCTATACGTCATTGACTAACACACATATATATATATATATGTTCAATTAATAGAGATCTAACTAAAAGTTTACCTATACGTCATTGACTAACACATATATATATATATGTTCAATTAATAGTGATCTAACTAAAAGTTTACCTATACGTCATTGACTAACACACACATATATATATATGTTCAATTAATAGAGATCTAACTAAAAGTTTACCTATACGCCATTGACTAACACACATATATATGTTCAATTAATAGAGATCTAACTAAAAGTTTACCTATACGCCATTGACTAACACACACATATATATGTATATTCGAACTGGTACAGACCCTAGTTGTTTGGTTTTATTTTACTTTTCATTGATCCTATTTGGTTTTGTTTATATCTCAAATATTATATCATTTTTAAAAAAATGGCTGTTTAAATGTTCAATATTAACGGGTAAATCGTGCGACAAATAGTTGTGACAATTCTTGGGTACGGAAAACGGAATTTGCTTATTTCGGTCCCTTTCCTTTCTAATTTACATGTTTACACGTTGTCTTATTTTTATACTTGCATTTCATCACACTTTCTGTTTTGAAATATTTATTCTAATTTAAACACATACTTGTTATTTAAAAAAAAAAAAAATCGCAACTAAAAGACTAATTCCGCACGGTCAAAGTCGTGGACGACAGCTAGTTTTAACGTATTTCATTATGGTAGAGATGTAGTGAAGAAGGTAGCTGATATTAAATTATGCCCTATTTGTTGCAGCAACTGGGACGATGTTACACTTCCACGCGTAACAATGCAGCGTCTAGGGCGTATCGGTCCCTCGCTTCGAAGAACAGGAGAAGGGTGGGTAGTGGAAGAGAAGAGAAATTGAAAGGAGCGCAGATACCCCTTCCTGAGGCAAAATTGTAGTTGTCTCACCGTGAGACCTTTCTCGGGGCAGGGCCGCTGTCTTGGGCGCTCTTTAAATTATCGGACAAATGTCGACTGTCATTTGTCACTCGTCGTTGTTCTCGTCGCACATCCCGAGCAACGCAAAACCTTTAATAATAGCTTTTATATATATATATATATATATATATATATATATATATATATAATATAAAATCTGAGTCGTGGGTGCTGGTTGCTCCGCAGATACGTCACGCCTCGACAATTATGGGTAATTATGCTGTGAAACTTAGCGTTGAACCTCGCACAGAATATATTTAATAATTCTGAAGCAATGACAAGGCTTCACAACAAAGACTGTCTGAAAACTCAGAATAACACGAGAACAAAGAGACAGAAATGAGCGAGAAATGCTGAACAATAGGAACAAAATCAAGATATTACAGCCGAGTTGCTGTTTGGAGAGGCCCTCCTAGAGAAAACGAACCAACGGCAAACGTGTAATTGTGAATTTCGTATTAAAATGTTATGTGATGATTTCTCATGAGGAATAACGTATAAAACTGATAAGAGTGTGGCCAATTTAAGGTATGCGCTCTAGCAAATCATTATTTCAAATCATTATAAACTATGTCAGATTAAACAACGAATGCCTGAATACGAACGGGCTTTCTTTAAGTATTTTATCAGGAATATCATGTCGATTTTTTAAGGAAATGAAATGCTCTGTCTATGTTGCATAGCTGGAAGGCATAAAATAGTGTTTTTTTTAACTTGTAGCTTTTTTTCCTTGAGAGACGCTGGCGGCTACATAGGATAGTGTAGCAGAATATCTTTTTTTTCAATTAAAAATTAAACAGTTTATTATTAAACATTTATTACAAGCCCGGATTCAAATAACTATGAATAAAATGACACATTAACACCAAGTTTCTCAAGGAAGGGGGGCTGGTTCAAGCCATCAGACTTCATCAGACTTCAGACTTCATTCCAAGAAAACAGAATTCAGTTTCACTGTCTTAATTTTTTCGAACTTCTTAAAACAACCAAATGACTTGAAAAAAAAAATTTAAGGACGCGCACAGTTCTTAAACAATCCATTAAAACAATAGTATGGATTGCGATTTCTAACTCATAAAGAAATGCTTCACTTCGTATTTACTTGAAGTTTAATAAAACATGTTAATATGGTTCTGAAACATAATTGAAAAATTGTTTATTCATTTTGTTACGCCAAATATTATTTCAAAGTAAAGAGAAATTAAATGGGCGTTACAAGATTAAACTTTTAGCAAACATTATTTAACAAGTTAGGATGTCAAAATTGATTAATAAAAAGAATATTGCCTTAGTTTTAATTTTTCCTCGTACGGATGACTCTTAATTACGTAAATCCATAGTGTCGAAAAACATTTGCTATTTATTTAACACTAAAACTATCACTTAATCTTGGTGCAGGAATTATAAGTTTGCAACTGGGTTTATGGAAATTTATAGAATTTGTGAATTGGTGCAATTCGTTATAAAGAATAAACTTTAATCTATAAATAATGCCGTGTACCTGCTAACGTGTGCTTCAATGCAAGTCTTACAATACCTCAACTGTGTTGACTTATGCCTGAGCAATATGCAGTTTTCCTCAAAGCGGTTCGCGTACAAATATTCACGTGGATCTTTTCTCCATTTCGAACGACCTTTCGAGTCCTGTCTTCTCTCTGCCACGTCGCTCTCATTCGCACAGATAGACAGCGTCAGCACTCGTCTACGGCGAAGGCGAAACACGAATAACGACATCAGGATCCAATCCCAGCGGGCCGCGCCCCGCCTGATTCCGTAAGCATTGGAAGGGTCGAGACGTCATTGCGTGAGCAGGTGATTGGCCCCCGCAGACACCAGTCGACAGCAGGCGCCGCCGAAAGACAACACGCCGTGGTGCGAGCACCACGCAGGTACTAACGGTCCAATCAGCGGCCAGCGGGGATTGCGTCTGTTCATCAGCACGTCGATGGCCTTGCCGTTGCGTCATCGCCCGCTGGCAAGAAGTTGACCTGCCAGCGACGAAGCAGGACGATCAGAGAGAGAGAGTCGTGTGAAGCTTGCTGTGCACTCTATATCTGAATCACTGAGAATTTCACTTTTTCAATCAGTGAAACGTATCTGACTGATTCAACAGTCACTTCGGTGGATTTAACTGATTAGTCAGTGAAGAAATCCCAAATTTCCTTCACTTATTGATTCGGTGACATTTACCACTGATTTATCAGTCATTTTTTTCACTGTTTACTCAGTGGTTTATTTTTTACTGATGGATCAGTTAAACAGCGCGTGAAAATGGCAGTCAAACAACGTTTAAAAATGACCGTTAAACAGCGGGTATCAAGTGAAATAACAACGAATAAACTAATAAAACCAATAAAAAATACTTCTTAAAACGTTTTTCGTCTTTAGAAACTCCATTTTTTGAGGTAAGATGAACACTCAGAGTTTCATTCCGTTTTTACGAATTGTATTTAATATTCATGTAATCGTCACAGTGCTCTGTTTAAAGGTTTAAACTGCATGCAATGTGGCGAAGAGAGTTAGATTATATATACAACTGGTTTTAACAATCCTAATGTCAGCAATTGAAGCAAAAACGAGAACTAAGGGCATACAAATTTAATTTTCACGATTTTGGTAATGGTAGAACAAATATATTTTCCTCTTAATATACAACTTGAATTGGTAGCTCAGATAGGAAGATAATGAATTGGAGAAAGGAGATGAAAGGTGCGTGGATTTAATCCCGGCTCCATCGTAAGTATTTTTAAATTTTTTTATGTACAGGAACTTGCACAATATAAATTGTAAACTGTCGTAAATATGTTTATTTCAAATAATTATTTGGCTACATTAAATAAAAACAATTTTTAATTCGCCACTACAGTCGGCCGTCACTCATTCATTCAGTGAGATGATTTCATTTCACTAAATTCAATCAGTGAAATTTTTTTACTGAAACAATCAGTGGTTATCCACTGATTCTAAGTGGAGCCATTTTCACTGATTTGAGAAGTTGAATTTCACAGCGAATCAGTTGTTTCTCACTGATTCGAATTTAGAGTGTGGTTTATAAGTTCGCGTATTTAACTAATTTTTAATCATTCGATGGTAATAATATTATTTAATATATTCAGACTCAGTGTAACATTTGTATACATTCCGCACGTGTAGGTAATTTTTGATATACACTGCACACTGTGAAGTTCTATGACCAATGATATTACCTGTGGATTAATGATTTGCAGGCTGTCTTACTGTTATAGGACATGATTGGTTCATATAACTGCGAATATATAGCTTACAGCTCATTGGCTGTGGCAACGAAACAAGTGCTCTGTCGAGTTAGGTACAGCACGCATCGTAAAATGTTTTGTTTGTAACACCTGAAACCGTAAATTAAAGGAGGTCTGAAAGTGTTAGGAAACGACAAATATTTAACTGGACACTTTTCTTCAATTTTTTCTATCCTTCCGTTATTTGTAACATTTATTTTAACTTTATTCACGAATCAGTCAAGTGAAAACCTTGATAATTTTTGGAACTTAAATTTACTACTATAATGCCAGTTTATACTCCGATGTGTATCAAGAAAAAAATCACCAACTTGATTTTCCACAATTAGAATTATTTTACTTCACTCACTGCCAATTAAATAGTGAAGTGGAGAGATTTGGGCGGTTCTTAACATCGCTTTCTTGAGAGCCGATGACGGCAAAATGACGTGAGTATGGAGCAGCGCAAGAATGGAGGGGCGCGAGAAACGGGATATCCCCGAGAAAATCCGCCGATCAAGCGGCATCGTCCGGCACGATTCCCATATCCGAAAATCCGGGAGCGACCACGCTGGGAATTGAACCCGGTTCGCCTAGGTTGGAGGCGAGTAGTCTGACCTTTACATCACCGCGGCCCCATACCAACTTAACAGGGAACTTGCATGCTAGTGTGTACGGTAGTATATATGCACTAAACGGAGGGTTGTTTTTCTCAAGGTTGATTTCAAAAAGAAGCCATGTAAAATATTTTTCGTATAGTCGTGGCGTCATTGTATAGCTGGACAGTAAATTTCACAAGACATCTCTCATTTTGTCTGTAAAAGGATCAACATATTCTTCAACTATTTTCGCCTACGTGGAAGAGTGCTGGTCTCGCCTAGTTGGTTTCCGACAGTAACTAGCCTGGCTACACGATGGCTCAACGAACATACGTATACCGTAGAAATTACGGAGCTACCGAAATTTTTTATATTCTCTGCTTTTACTTCTCACTGTGTGCTCACGTTTTACTAACGTTTAAGAAATCATTCGTCATAATGGGCTTCGAAACACGTACTCTCAAATAACGGTCCGTACCGGTGATTGGGCTCTATTTATTACTGGCGTGACCTCTCCATTAAGTGATTATTTGGGAATCACTGCATTGGAGGATTTCTGGTGCATCTAAAAGTTAGAACGGAACCTTGTATCTGCGAAATTATTTACATACCACCAATTAGGGGCACGTGTGAAGCTTTCATAAACATTTTTCTCTCTGATAGTTGGTATTATAGTGGATAGAATAAGCAGTATCTTCATATAATATGCTGGACTCCCTGGTGCACTAAACATATACGAATCAGAGAATCACGAAGACACCGTAAAGCGGATGTCTACAATCTCAAAATTTCCTTTAATTTTTTGCACGTTTAGCTATTTCGGCATATCGCAGATGAGTGCAGTACATTCAGTAGCTTGTGATGACTAACATTACGCATTGACAAGGCCGACATCCGGCCGTGCACTCTAGGTTGTGAGCCAGGAGATACAATGCCGATGCGGTGCAGTAGCTAGCACATGTTATACTTGGCTCACCCATCGCTCGATGGTAATACAGATCTAGTTTCTTCTCTGGCCGAGAAAGGAGCTCCAAAAACTCAGAGAAACTACATATGGCATTGTTCCTTATAGGGTGTTCTTTCTATTCAGTGTTGCTACGACCCTGGCTACTGCATGACGTCAAGTAACCTGAGGGGTGACTGATCTTCCAAGTCGACTGGAATCGTTGGAAATTTAAACGTCCAGTAAATTTCGCAAACTCTGGAATACCATCGCTGAAGGGTGCTTTCGTTCCACTATAAAATAACGTCACGCTATATCTATGACTCACTGTATGGTTTTTACTTGGACGACTGCAAATAATATTTTGCACATATTTGAGATGCTCTCGATTCAGTTAAAAAATAAATAAACTGTGCGAAAATGTATTCCTAAATCTCTGCGAAATGATGGACACTTCGCTTCTCTCATTAACAAATTCTCTGTTTATTTCACGCAACTTTATATGAGTTTAAAAAACAGCTATTTCATTTTTCTGCATTACCTATATGTCTACTTAAAAATCGATTACAATGATTTTCTTTATTTTGCAATTTTAGTAGGTACAGAACAGGATTACAATTTTTTTACCTTGTGGATTTAAATTTCGAAACGAGCCAACAGTATTGTAGCATGTGACTGTACGCTAACCGTACTCGCTCAACAATTAAAGTATGCTACTTTTAAGTTCCTGGTAAAGTAAGATTTTTTCCAAGCGTTGCCGTACCGTCCGTAATTCCTGTTACCATTTTATGTTTGAATATTTAAGTGGCTTCAATATTGCAAGAGTCGCAGTTAAGACGATTCCGGTTACAGCTACGCAGAAAAACTTCGTGTTAACTCGGCACTGAACGTCCCGGATACAGCTTAAGCGAATCAGCTTGCAAGACGTAAGGACATTTCAGTACACGTGCGGAAATCTTAAAGCTTATAGTTACAGAGGTTTTTTTTTTTTTTCGGTTGCTCTGAATCTGGATATTAATGAAAATCCACGTCAAACAATTATCATAAAATTGTTTGCTTTATAGATTATGGAAAGAACATTATAATTTACATACTAATTCAAAGTGTAATATTAAGTTAGATAAATTATTCTTATGTCTGCAAACTTTTCAGAATCCTCATTGTTTCACTCAGGTATAACACCTTCACTTAATACGATAACGCTGCGACCACTTAACTTGCCATAGCGGCAGACGTGACATGGTGTTTATTATTTTTATATTACAACAAAGCTTTCTTAATTTTTGAGTTAACAGAAAACTTTTGAGTACTACCTCGTATTCTTTCCTTTTTAGCCCACCTCCCTTCGAAAGATAGGTTAAAAATCGGGAGAATATCTGCGGGTGGGTATCTGTGTCCCCTCCCCTTAAAAATAACTTTTCAACCACGAAAGAAAGAATTATATTTTGCTTAGAAATGGGACCACTGTACTGATAGTCGCGACACGACCTTTCATAAAATCATATCTCCTGTATTGATAAAACTCTGTAAACTACCTTCCAGTTGTTTGCGTATATGTATCATTACGCGTCAATTAAGTTTACTACGTTTAATGGAATGTAAAGTGAGGTAATTATCAACACATTTTTACCATCGCTTATGCCTGGGTGCATGCATGTTCACATGCCCAAGTGTGGATTTGTTTGTCCCTGTATATCTGTGAAATCGTGCACTGATTTTAAACCATTCATGGTACACTTGGAGTACTTGGCAAGGTCGCCTGAATTTTAAACATTTTTTGAGGTGCCGGATGCTCATTTTTTAATTTTTTTGGTATTTTCATAATCGACTCTGTTTACATCAAATACATACATTCGTGTTCTCATTTGTCCGTTCGAAGATTATGCTATTTAAAATGTAAAGTAATTATTATGTCAGGAACTACTCAACCATTTAGTGCCAAATTAAGTATGATGAGTCACTACGTCGTTTGGCAACCTTTTAAAAGATAGCATCATCTGAAAAATATAGCATTTTTGCCACTTTTCGGGAACAACTGATAAGATTCTCGCAAGTATTGACTTGCGAACACTGCTGCAGTAATTCATCTTAGACATTTTTGGTCTTAGTATATTAAAGATGTGTTTTCAAATTGAAGGTCAGATAAATATTTTAGTTTAGTATGACACATTTACAGGGCAATTACAATCATATAAATCTAATCTTGTATGCTGGAAGAACTTTGCTGACCATTCAAACCAATTATTAGCCGATTTTGCTCACAATTTTGTAAGATAGCGGCACCTGGAATATCGAGCTTTTTAATAACGTATTTCAGAATCTACGGGAAAGAAACCCACAAATGCCCTAATTAAAAATACTATAAAATGCTGAATGATTACGCACTTTAATGAAAGTAAGTAACAAGGAGATCTCGGTGTAATTTTGAATGCGATATCTCTGAATTGGTGCCATGGTCTGATCGTACGGCTGACTGGTATGGTCGGTTAGTATGTTTGGTTGAAATGGTTGGTTATTATGGACGGTATTGCCCATTGGTATCTCTAGTCTGTCTTGTTTGGCTGTTGGCCTGATTGGGTGGAATGGGTGTTTGGTATGAATGAATCGTTTGTTCGAATTATATGGCCAGTTGGTTCATATGGCCGACTGGTATGGTCGGTTCATGTGGCCGGTCTTGCTCATTGATATCCCCAGTAGGTCTTGTTGGGTGAAATGGGTGTTAGGTATGGGTAGTAACCTGCAAAATTCGCGTTTTTATTTGAGGACACGTTAACCTTCAAACACTTTTACCTTTGCAATGCGTTTGTAATTGGACCATACTTTATCTGGTATGCCCTGGGTAACTCTGCGCCAATAAATTAACACTTCACAATTGTGTGCCCCATTCATGTGCAGTGAAGTTAGAAAGGGCGTGGCTTCGCATTTATGTAGCAACCAATGAAAAACGACTCCAGATCTGGTATATACATTACAGTGAAGTTCAGCCTGATGCCAAATGATGACGCGAATTTTGCATGTCTCTAGGTATGGGTGATTCGTATATTTGGCTCATATGGCCAGCTTGTATGGTTAGTTCATATGGTCGGTTGGTATGGTTGGTTCGTATGGTGGGATTGGGCAGCCATTGCCAGCAGTTGGGGCCATGACTACCTCCCTAAGTGTACCTATAGTTAGCCTATAACTAAGAAGAGAGAGGGAAAAACCGGGACAGACCGTAAAACCCTTCTCGAGAGGAAATAATTCAAAATCATTACATGCATTAATCAGAAATGCTACATGAAACAGAATATATGGAAACACGATCTTTGTTAGTAGGGAAAAAAATCTAGTAGAGAGGGGCCGGGGAGGTCCCGAGTAAAATTCTGACTCCCTATCGGGCGGCTGCCTCGGCGATCATTGGCTGGCGGTTCTTGGGTGAGGGGTGACCACTGGAGAGAGGGGTGTCGAAAGTAAAACTTCTCTGGTGTAACGTCAATGGCTTGTGCCTTAATAGCTTTGGTGGGCCGGTAGATAATATAAGTTTTCTGGCTGAAACGTCCAATCTTGCCGTGGGTAAACAATACAATCCCTTGATGTCACATGGCAGTCAACAATGCCAGAATTGCGACGATGCAATCCTACAGTCGTGCGCAGAGACAGTCATAAAGGTGTCGGATGTAATCTTGGGGAATCGTGTTCCATGCTAATTCCACCTGTTGTTGCAATTGTTGGAGCTTTGTTGCCGGTGTTGCAGACCGCATCAAACGCCGTCCCATCATTACCCACAAATGTTCAATGGGGAACAGGCCGGACGATAGTGCTGGCCAGGGGAGTTGACGAACACCACAGAGAGCGTGTTTTGGGTAACACAAGACGTGTGCGCACGGGCATTGTCCTGCTGGAAGAGGACATCTCCTTAGAATCGTAGGAACGACAACAAAATGGGCTGGATGATATTCTGGATGTAGCGTTCAGTGTTCAGTGTTCCCTCAAGAAACACCAGAGGCGTACGGTCATCGTAGGCTGTTACTCTCCAGACCGTGATGCCAGGAGAGCTGGTCCTGTGTGTCGCTGCCGTTAATGCCGCTCTCCTGGTCGACGCCGCACTCGCAAACGTCCGTCACTGGCACCAAGCGGAATATGCTCTCATTACTAAATACAACTCCGCGCCATTCATCTCTCCAGTCACGTCGTTCGCTGTACCGTCCAAGGCGGGCTGCACACGGTGATGAGGTGTGAGAGGGAGTCTGGTGAGCGGCACCTTTGGGTGATTATTCAAAGTTATTCGTTAATTTTTTTTCATTTTCGTTGAATTTCGAATGCTCTCGAAACGAATATAATCTTCGAGAAAGTCATAATTCGTTACAGCCCTGCGAGATTTCGGCAGTGATCGGGTTTTCGTCAGCGAATGCAGGGTAGCAGCACTATGCACATGAACTTTAACTACTTTATGAGACTTTGTTTCCAGATTATGAATATTTGAGATTAGAATCATTAATAAACCAAAGAAATAAAGGGCTAGGAATATTTTGTTTGCTTTTGGAGTGTTTTAAATATTAGTATTAAATACGCAATGCGTTATAGGAAAAAGGTATATTTCGTTCGTGAAGTGTGTCAAATTTGCTGATGACGTTGTACTATTTTTGTTACTCGGCTGGACGTGTGATGTATTACACATAAATATGCTTTAATTTCGTCTGCACTGAGTTGTTATAGATTCGCATGCATGCCGATAAGCCAGAACATACAGAACTTTGCTTGTTTAATGCCCGAAGATTTTTCTCAATGACAATTTTGCTGTTTGGCTGCAAGCTATTTATGATGAACAATTTTCCTCTGATATTTATAAAACCAAGATTATAAGATAAGCGATGGACAAGAAAGTAGACGTTGTTGTGTTTCTCGTGGACTGTATTTATATCAATATACGAATTTTCACTCAATTATTTTCAAGAGAAAGTATTTTGGTTGTAAACCACCAAGAATTTTTTACAGTTTAGCTCTACCTATCATGTGATTTACGAACTACATTGTTCACAGCAAATTTTTTGAATAAATCAGTGTTTATGTTTTTTTATGTTATTATAAATAACTGTAATAACCTAATAAATTTCCCCACAGTAGCTAGTATACACTGATGCTTAGATAACTAACAAATTAAAAAAGAAAATTTAATTGGTGCGTTAAAATTTTTTTTTCTGAAATATATTTTTATGTTCCTGTATTACATAAAGACACATTACGTCACGACTCGCTTGTTTCACAGCCACAAAAACAATCTGTTATTCACACCAGACAAGTTTTTATAGTAAAACTCGGTAACGAAGGCCCCCCAAGGGCTTCGTTTTCGTTTCGAGTTTCTTAACGAACACAGTGACGTCAAACGAACACTTGTCGCTCCTTTCGTTAGTAAACGAAAATTTGAGCAATAACGAGTATTTTTTTGGCGAGAGAAACGAAACGAATAACTTAGAGAATAAGCCAATTGATCGTAGTCCAGCGTCCAGCAGATGGTTGGCGATGTTCCTAGCTGACACCCTGCGTGCAAACAGTGGCCGTAATCTGCGCGCCGGTCGCCGTGCATTCAGCAATGGCCGCTCGTCTGATGCGGCGCAATGGTCCAGGCAAGAATCCGCATGCCGCTGCCGTTCGGAACCAGGTTGACAATCATGTGCCCTATCACCGGCACCACTAGCGATGCACAGCGGAAACTCCTCCGCGTCCTACGGGTTGGGCAATTCCTCGGAATAGCCATCTAGCCTCCTTCAGGCAAATGATACGACCTCGTTTGAAGTCCGTTAAGTGCACGAAGTATGGTCGTTTGGCCGTGGTGGTATGTCTGCTATGCTTACTACACACAGGCCGATGCTTGAAACAACAAACTACTTTGTCACCGAGTCAACGACACTTGCATTGTGCTCAGCGGTGTTATGCCTAGTACGCGGTTCCTACTCTGTCCATAGCAAAGTACTGTTAATCATTACATGCACTTCCCTATCAGTGCCCCACGCGCATATTGTATTTCTACTTCGCAGATTTGGTGGTGTTCATTTTTCATTTTCCTCCAGTGCAAGATGTTAATTCCATGTTACCTCAAAAACTGAATGGTATTTAAATTACTGTTGACATTCTCATGAACTATTATTTTATAATGGAAACTTCTATACTTTTATTTTATACTGAATGACCCGTGCGACTTCGTTCGCATGATTTTCTTTTGAAGTTATTAAAATAAAGCCCACCATAGTTCCATTAAAGTTTTATGTTTAAAATACTAATATTTCTTCTTTCAGGTTTAATGGAGTTATTAAATTACACCCTGCCATCGTTTCGCACATGTTTTATGTTAGCATGATATTTAGGACTTTGAAATAATCAAGTCATTGTTTATTGGGTTCTCTAGCAACTAAGCTACAGAGGCCCCCTTTTTGGTTGCTCTAGCCACTGAGCTACTGCGGCCCCACTTAATATATCTATCCACTGGGTCACTGCGGGCCCACATGGAATAACTCTAGCCACTGGGCGACTATGGTTTTTTGGAAGGAAAGGTTTACAGCCGATAGACAAATAAGAAAGGAGAAATAACGAAAAATTTTTTTATTGCTTTTTATTATGTGGTAATCCTAACAAAATCTTAATCCAGTACCTGTTTACATCCCTGATCATCATTTTTTCCGAGACCGTTTGAGATATTTCGATGAAACAAAGAATGAGTAGGTCCTGGGGTTGTTATCTATATACTGTGTAAATCTGATGTCAATACGTTAAATGGTTTTTGAGTCAAATCCGTTCGGACAGACACACAGACACGAAAAAAAAATTAACATTAGGTATGGCTTAGTTATCATTTATACTATATGAAGACATAAATAAAAGTAAAAAATTCGAAAATCACAGACAGACACTTATTCTTTATTTAGTAGTATAGATTATGAAGCGCCTGGGGTATACTAATAAATTTCTGAAATTGAAAACTTACAGTAAAGCAAGCACAGCATTTTAAAATGGGAAAATAATTACAAGAAAGTCCAATATAGATAAGCACCACTGCATGTTACTAATGCGTGCGAGAAATCTTAGCAAGACGATACAACTAGTTATGATAAATAAGGATATTCTCAAAATATATGCGTAAAAAGTAGAAGACTAACAGTGGTATCGAACAGAGAACAAATTAATACTATTTATTTCATGCACATTTCAGGTAAATACGGTAGTGTGGAAACTCTTTCAATGACGAATAAGATAACTATGCCAAAATTGGCAGCACTGAACTTGTTTATCTTATTGATGTGCTTAGTCTATATAGGTAAAAAGAAATATTTAATGTGTACTTTGAATGTGGCTAATAGTCAGTGATGCAATTTGTGTTGGCGTTTGTAGCAAATCATTCAAAACAGTATGTTTTAAGATAAAAAGATTATATGAATATGCTCCGCTCCTTTCTCCCTCCCTCCCTCTCTCTCTCTCTCTCTCTCATATATATTTCCGTGCATATATATCATTAAATACTGTAAAATTAAAAATATGTATCAATTTTGGTTTGGTCCCAAGCAGTCGTTAAGAAATTTGTAAGCCTTGGCCGACCCACACTTTGTAACAAATTGTTGGTAGAAATTTAAATTAACTAGTTTTAATATCAATTTTGTTCGATACATAATAATGTCGGTCCTTAGGGCAAAAGTGAGACTAGAATTAAATGGTCCAATATAGAATCGTACTGGTTAATCCATATAAATTCGCTGATATGGCCCCCGCGACACATTAGCGAAACACTGCGATCACGAACACATGATAACCCGCGTTCCTCTGCTCGCTTATTGTAATAAATACGTGCTACTATAAAATGCTGCTTAAACTAAAATATCTCAATGAAAGAGTTTTTTTTTTAATTTTTCTGTCTGTAAGCTTTCATATAAAATTTAAGTTGTTATACTTATTTGATTCGATTTATAATTATTAGTTTCTGAAAATTATTACTTTGAAGTACTCTGTTAATACGAAACGAATATCGTGTCAAAGAAATTATAAAGACCTCGTCATTTCGCATTATATGTTCTTGGCATAACAAAATCTTCAAACGCTAGGGGCGACTAGACTATCATAGATATTTATGTCAGCAAATAGACACTTGCTATAATCTAGTACCCGAAATTCGCTTGGTAACGTCGAATAGGAAACTGGACTCGTGCCTAATTGTAAAATACGGAGCAAAACAGTGAGGTCCCTAATACGAGTCGCATTTTTATTTGAAGACAATGCAATGCCAATGTCAAACAATTTATCGCAATATGAGGATTTTCATCTCAGAGGGTATATCTTTGTTCCTCTACATGTTAAACACAAAACAAATTGAGAGGTTTTGATATATTATGTAACATGTTTTTTTAATTTTACAATACAAAATGAAAACCTATAAAAAATTAAGACAAAATCAGAGCAAAAATATGTCATCAATGTTGCGAAAAAGCATACTACCCTCTACATAAATTTGGAAATAAATTTTATGAAGAAGTTCCCTCTATAAGATTTAAGTAAAGAGAACATGGATGTTAAAATAAAAAATAAATAAAAATATATCAGTTTACATGGCCTAACGTAGTGGTCAATTTTGGTTGAAAAAGAATGATTGTTTACCGATATAGGACTTAAAATTGGTACTACTGTAAAACTTTGTGACGCCCCATGATTGCTGGCGGCACTGTAAACTTTGAGACGTGTTTCTCAACTAATGTTTTTTATGCCCCACGAATATGTTGCACAGTAACATACGTGCTATGGCACAATCTTTACAACACACTTGCATGTAAGAAAAATACTCTAACAAGAAGACATTAAGAAAAATACCCTTGTCATACGTTTCAAACTACAACCGAAACTACCAAAAACAAATAACACTACACATCTGGTAGAGTAACATTTACTGATAACTAAAATTATATAGTGCAGCTTTTAAAATATTTAATCAAGTTTAGAATAATGAGAAAATGTGAAGCTTTAAAATAATTTAATGATCTGAATTTTAGAAAATTAAATACAAAAAGGATGGTAGCTGGCTTCTTAGTAATTAATTTTACTTTAATGTGTAATCAAATAAAATTTTTCTCGCACACATGGGTTAAAATAAAATTACAAAATAAAATTTGTTTAGCTGAGTCTCTTATCTGTAGCATATGACTACTCTTTCGACACTGAGTAACGTGTAGGCTAATGACGGATAAAAGTTTTAATAGCTTGTTAGACATCGCCAGAAAATTATTATAAATTGCTTGAGAGCTAACAAAATCAGGTCGAAGCTAGCAGGAATTCTCTCTTGACAATATAAAATAAACTTTATACCTCTGCAGAAACATCAGGGCTGTATCCGGAACAAGTCGAACCAGCCCGTAGTTTTGAGGTAGGTACCAACCCTAGGTACCAAGTCTTCGGTAGGCCGAAATACATAGTTTCGCTGTATGCCGAGTTTTAATTAAATTTTCCACGAACGCTGCTGCGGCGATAAACACCAATTCGGCACCAGAGTCATCTAAGAATAATCTTATTCCGGCTGCATTCATTAAAACAATGAACCCAGGTCTTACAAAAACACTGTGCCACTTCACTCAGCGTACTTGTGCGAAGCCTGCTTCTTGAACGATGTGCTGCGTACTTGGCAGTATTGCCACTAAACAGATGTTTTAACCCGAGGAAGATACACTCCTTGGCAAAATACATGATTACCATGAACGAATCGCGCGAGGACAACGAAGATTGCCACCCACATAACACCGTAATACGCCAACATGTAACCCATTAGCTTTTAATGCAGTTAGTGAATGAAGAGATTTGAGTGGCTCTCAACAACGAGGTGTTGAGAGCCGATGAGGGTGATTGAGCTGAGTGTTGGAGCTGCGCCGGAATGAAAGGGCGAGGGAAACGGGGATCCCCGAGAAAACCCGCCGGCCAGTGACATCGTCCTGCACGAGTCCCGCATGCGAAAATCCAGGAATGACTCGGCCGGGGATTGAACCCGCTTCGCCTTGGTGGGAGGCGAGCAGGCTAACCGCTCAGCCACCGCGGCCCCTTTTACTGTGGTCAGTTTGAGCGGATGTGCCACCAGCGGCATACATGTCCCTCCACCATTCACAGCTGGAAGACTCGAAATTAGGCCTTAGCAGCATTGTGAGCCACAGAGCCAAGTTCTGTGCAGACTCAGCACATCACGATTGCGCATTCGACAAACCATCCCTCAGCTAAATGCGTCTGAGGGATGCTACATTGTCGGCCTCCAAGAGACAGGTTGGACGTCTCGGTACATTTCTCGCCGCTTGTACCATTCTGCGTACACCGCGAGCCGGTGTTTGACGCAGTGGGCACAGGAGAGTACACAGACCCGCCGAGAAGGCTCGGGTGGATCACCAGCAGAGAGGATCGTTTTATCGTTCGACAGGATAGCCCTCCACGAGTGTCGCTGCGTACCGTTCCAGGGACATGTCACGGCAGCTGAGGATACACTGTAAAATGTTTTTGTTCTTTTGCAAGAAAAATATTTGGAAACCCAGTTGCGAAGAAATTCCTTTGTAAAATTACGAACAGTTTCCTTGTAAAATCTGCGAAACACATATTTGTAATTTTACAAATGATAGCATTGCATTACCACTTACAGTATCGAAAGTGAAGCTCAAATTATTATTATTCTTCTTTTAGAAAAAAAATGCGATAAATTAATAAAAGAGAATGTAATGAAAAAAATATTTCTAATTATAATTTATGGAAAAATAATCATTACGATTTGCCAACTTGTGGACTAGAACCCACACCACTTATGTAATAAGTCTGCACAAGGGTGTACTATACCAAACTTGACATTACGTACAGTGCTTATTTTTACATTGAATACAACTCTCGACCACTTACAAAATATTAAGAAAGTTATTTGATTAAGAAAAATATATTTACCGCTACTGTGTTTCATTTTAAGAGTTGCGTGAAGCTGGGAAACATTAACAGTTAACGAGTAATACGGTCACGTTTGATTGAAATCGTGGTTTTATTATGATTATTTGAATTCTTTAGGCGTTTTACGTTATTCAAACTCGCAATACATTTATTTTTGCACGCAACTACACTTTACATCACGTGTAGTTTTATGTTGCACAAACAATTATATACCTACGGTTTTACGTTGTCGGCTGAGTGTCGACCATTTTGCTGAAGCTCGTAGATACGGGTCAGTCTAGTACAAACATTTCTTGAGGTATAGGCCTACTAGAAACACGGCCCTTGTAGTTTTACAAACGAGTAGTTTTGCAAGAGAAATCTTTGCACTGTTACAAGCATTTGTAGAAAAACAAACACTTTCTCAGTAAAAGTTATGAGAATGTTTTACAGTGTACGCTTGCGTCCACAAGTACCGTACCTAGATGGCTATAGGTTGTTCAAGGTAAAGAAACACTTTTTAAGACCCTGCTAAATTTTTCTATTGAGCCAATTTTTATGTCTCCGCCTTTTTAAAATATAAACAATATCATTTATATAATGAACGTAGTGTAAGCATTTCGCCAATCTCAAAAACTAACGTCCAAGGTTACAATAAAACTGCACGGTAAATTGAGCAGTTTTGAAAACCCTGCTTAAGATCTACTTGTATGCGTTTGGTGTATTCTTCCGCCGTATGTAAAATTAAAATTGCCATCGACCTCATCACTTTATTCATACGTCGGTAAAGCGAAACTGTGGAATTATTTTAAAAGTAATTATTATAAAGAACTGGTCATTTTTACACTTCCGTGCATTAAAAATAACAGAAGTGAAAAATATAATTTAAGACATCATAAATGGTTACAGAACAATTTTTATTCTAATTTAAGATGTGGAACTGCTTTCGATCCATTATTCCCAACTTATTTGGGCGCATGTCACTCGTTGCGTCCGTTAAAATATATGCAGGCAGCGACAGTGACTTTTTTCTAAGGTTGATTTCAAAAGTGCTCACTTTATCGTGAACAGCCTTTAGAGTTTTCTCATCCAATGCTCTTGACGTAAATGAATAATTCTCCCCATGTGATATCAATAGGTATAACAATTTTTTTTTGTTTTCTTCGAATTTTGGTTTTTAGGGGTTTGAAGGTTTGATAGGCCCACAAATAGCCAGAATGAAATAACGGTAACGGCACTAATCTAAAACGGTTTTAATTACATTTGTGATACGTTGGAAAGCAATAATTGGAGAGGCGTACTTTACAATTCGAAGGATCAGGTGGAAATAGTAGATAGTTTTAGGCAGCACCCACAACGTTTCAGCAGGAGCGCGTATAACTCTTCCCCAAGTTCATAAATTAATAAATAAGAAATTCTAGTCCTGTGGATGAAATGTGAAAAACTTCCATGCAAAAATTCGATAGTTCCAGGTGGCACAGATTAAAAAGTTCATATTTTGTACCGAGAAATTTCTGTTTAAAAAAAAAAAAAAAACGTCGATGCTGTGTCGCTGTCGGTGTCACGCTTTTTTCTGGACTCGTGGCATTCGGGCGTGACACAAAGAGGACCCACTTCTCATTAGCAGCATAGCAGCCATACTGGCGATTGTCACACGCGAGCACATCATATCGCGAGGTAGCGCGAACAATCGAACAATCGATCGACTGCAGTTAGCTGAAATTATTTCACACCGGTCTGGCTACGGCCCCCGCATGTTACGCCGGAGCCGCCGCCACTGATTAAAATAATACACCCGCAGCAAAATTGCGAATTCTTGCGTCCCCCGTGTTCGTGCGAGGGAGGTGCATAATTATGTGTCGCACGTGGCGTTATAGTGAACTTCGCCGCAACATAGGCCGTTCACGGTGCAATGGGCGCTTTCGAAAACCCTGCTTAAGATCTACTCGTCTGCAAGTTGTGTATTCCTCCGCCTTATGTGAAATTAACATTGCCGTGGACCTCATCACTTTAACCATGCGTCATGGTCACCTAACACTATTTATTTCACATTAAAATATGGAACTATTTTCCATCCGTTATTACAAACTTTACTGGGCGCATATCATTCAGTGCCCTCCTTAAAATAAATGCCGACAGGGAAGCGAATTTTTTCTAAGGTTGATTTCAAAAAGCTCACTTTATCGTGAAAAGCCTTTAGTAGAGTTTATATCGGATGGAATGTCGATGTCGACTAGGGACAAACGTGTGGGTAAAAGTCATGTATAGGCGGTTCATGGTTAACAGAAGTATTTGAAAGCGCTGTTTAAGATATGCTTGTATTCACTTAGTGTACTCCTCCACCACATGTGAGATTAGCATCACCTTCAGTCTGATCACTTCATTTACGCATCGGTCAATTGAAATTGTGAAATTATTAAACAACTTAATATTTCACAATTTTTTTTTTTTTTTTTCACTTATATGCACGAAAGAAAAAAGAAAGTACGATAAGTAATTTTGGCATTCGCAAATATTTACGCGACAGTTTTTATTCAACGTCAAGACATGAAGCTACTTTCCATCCGTCGTTACCAACTTCACTAGGCACATTCCACTAAGTTTACTTATTAGAATATGTGCATGTACGAGTAGTGATATTTCAAAAACGTTTATTACAAATGTGCTGAACAAACTGTGGACAGTTTATATTCGGTTGCCGACGTAAACCTATTTTCCACCCCAGAAAACATACCGCGAACTTCAAGTACAAGTGCGGATTCGTGGGTGAGAAGTTGGACAGGCTGTTTGTGGTAAAGCTGGAAAATATTAATACTGGAGGGAGTTCGAAGTACAAGAATGTTTGCAAGATTTAACCACCTACTGCGTCGCAAAGACTCTGAAATGAATAACTTTATCCTAAGTGATCAAAAAATGCCTACTCGGATTTGCAATGAACAGGTTCCTGGCACGGATTTTTTTTTTATCGGCCTGCAAGAGTAGCATGTAAACGATTAAAAAAAAACTGTGCAAACAAAGGTGGTATGAACTGATGTTATTTAATTCTAATTAAAATATTAAGTTTGTTTAGTTTATATTTTTTAACTATAGCCATTGATGTAACAGATAGAAAAATGTCGTACTCAACAAGTCAAATTGTCCCATAAATTTTCTGAACGGAAACTCATGGCGTATGAGATTACTCTATAGAAATTATTACCAATAAATATGCCAGGGGGTAATTTATACATTTTTTTTACCTGAAACAAAATATCCTAGAAATGACAAGGCTGCTCGTCACGATTACAGCCATCCCTGGTTTTTAAAAGCAACAGGTTGTTTCCTGCCTTTAGTTCTGTTAGTTTACTCTCATAATTATAGTTTTATACATTTTTAATAAACGATTGCTTATATATTGAGAAAACGTGTCGAATTTTATTTCCACTGCTTCGGTCTAAACACTGCCAAACTACAGGTACGACATATGGTTGTCTGTTCTTTAATTTATTGTTATTTACAAATTCTAAGCACAGACATAATGGCATTGAAATTTCACTTTGCTTGAAAACATGAGAAAGTACTGAATTTTGACTCCACCGATCATTTTAAATTGTTTGGATGGATGGGAATTAAGTAAGTTTTTTAGCCCGGAAATGAGTATTTGAGGCCATATTTATATTTTAAGCTGTATTGTGATTATTCGCTAGATAATTTGGGGGAATGTATTACTACCTTATAAAAGTTTTTAAATTGTTCATACAAATCTCTGTATCGGAATATTAAGGCTTCAGCGTAAGCTTCAGCACTTGTAAGTTACTTGAGAAAAGCGTGCTTGGTGCAGATACAGGATAAAATACATGTATGAACAGTGTCCAGCATACTCATAATCGCTTATCTATGGTAAAAAATTTAATAGGCTCTGTGGATCTGTACTTTATCCATTGCAGGGTGGCAGCAGATATAAACAGTGATCGTGCATTAGTTACAGCTATTGGCCGGTTAATCAGCTCGCATTATTTACGAGACAGAAAATAGTTCACTCGTTGTTTTGCATATTTACGTTCAATAACGGTAATCTGAACATGCAACTGTCTTCATTATTGCTTCGCAATAGTAAAATACTCTGTTTGCTTGCACAATTATGAAAACTTGCAATTTGGAAATATTTTGATTCACTGGTTTTGTTTACGTTTTGTTGTGCAAGATGGCGGACGAGGTGAGTTAGGCCGAGGATTCAAAATTATAGAAGAAGAAATCTTTACTAAGCTGAAACAAATGAGAACTGATTAATATATTTAAAGCCATGAATAAATAATTTCATATATTTTAAATGTGTGATACAGTTAACTTAATCTCAGCATAAACTAATGTTCTAAAACATATTAACAGCAAAAATAAAAACATGAATGCAAAATTGTAGATGTTTCCGTTACACCGGAAAAAAAAGCATTTGTACAAATTTGAAGGGTACAACAAATTTGTGAAATATGTCGTAACGGGTTTGCACGAATTATACTTAATACGGAAATGAACTCCCAAACATAAACAAAATGCTGCATTCTGTTATCAGTGCGTCGTGTCTTTGACTTGCCGAATTTTAGCACTCGACGTTCACAAGGTTTTGAAGTATTTTAGTTCTGAGTTTGTAAAACGCCAAAGGAATTAATTTTTGTATTGGCGGAGAAGTCATATCTTTGTGGCATCGTGAGCACAGTTGTTCAGTGGAAAAAACAAGTGCACCGTTTGGACGAAACTTGGGTGAACGAATTGCACGCCGTCTCAAAGCGTGACTAGTAAAATATACGTTCTCCTGGACGGTCTTTAGAAAATACTAAAATATACTTGCAGAGGTAGGAAAATATGAATAATCCCGCAGATAGAAAGCGAAGCGGCGATTGTTAACTGGGGACTTCTGTCATTTATCTTAACAATTTCTAATGACTACCACCCAAAAACGACAATGAAGTGCTTGCTAAAGTGGCTTGAAAACGTGTTTGCCCTCCTCACTAGAACATAAGGTGGTTATTCTCACGGGCAATACGTCTTACACAAACCGTAAGGTACAAAACAGTTCTACAAGATTGGTATGAAAGCTAACATTACAAATCGGTTCCTACAAATAAAGTATTGACTTCAGCAATGATAAATACGTCGTCGACGAAGTGGTGACAAAATCGGAGCGTTTTTTTTTTTTTAATTTTAATTTTCTCCCTATCACTCTGATCTTGATCCTAATAAATTAGTTTTAAGTCAGGTCAAACAGTATGTCATTAGAAGTAATAGTTTAAAATTAACGAGAGAACCGAATACTTGCAGTCTGGACAGTATTCAACCATTTTGAAATGTGGATATAAATAGTCTAGGTTGCTTGGTGTCTACATTTATTTTGTTTTCCCGCCGTACCTTATTGATTAAATTATTAAGGCAGTATGAGATTCCAGGAATCATAAATCTCTCTGTAAGTCCAATGTGCATGCTGATAACTTAATTAAATTAAACATAGCTTTTTTTTGTAATATAAATGCGGATGGGGAGTGATTTTGACAGCTGATTGCAAATGACATGTACACTACCAACTCGCACCATTATGAACACGAATAAAAAAAAAATTAATATTCCATTACTTGCCAAACTCTTACTTTTTTATATTATTTTTCATCCGTCTGTTGCTTACTACTAGCAAGATTTGGTGTTCATTCTCAGTTATTTCAACAAGTCTTAATTATTCTCAACGTTCATACCGATTATGAGAGTCTGTTGTTGGAATGCATCCTTTTACGATGTCCGGTATGTATGGTCCATCTCGTAACCTCAATAAGATCAATAAATACCTACGGATTCAAGAGTAGGAATTTTTTCTTTTATATGCTGTTCACAGTAAAATAAGCACTTTTGACAGCCCTTCTTAAGTTATACTTGCATGCACGTTGTATATCCCTCTGCCATGTGAAAAATTATTATTTCCATGGGCCTCATCACTTGATTCGTGCGTCTGTCAACTAAAACTTTAAAATGATCAGAAAATCCAATACTTTACAAATCTGCTAATTTTTTACACTTCCGTGCATTAAAAAAAAACACAAAAAGTGAAATAAATAATTCGAAGTTATCACAAAAGGTTACCTAACACTTTTAATTAAACGTTAAATAAAGAACTACATTCCATCCATCGTTACCAACTTTACTCGGCGAATGTCACTCAGTGCACCCATTATAATATAAGCATACAGGGACAGGGAGGTTTTAATAATGTTCTTTTATAAAGTGTTCACTTTACAGTGAACAGGCTTTACACATGGGAACGAGATGAAATTAACGAAATGGACACATAAATTTTATGGCTTGAACCGACAGACGTAGATGAGGTCTTTCATTTGGCACCAAAACATGCGCGGTAGTACACTGGAGTCACGAGATATACTGTCCGGAAATTTTAGGCCACGCCCCATAATTGCAGGCCACTCGCCATGGCCACCCCTCCCCCCCCCCTCCTTGCATGTGCGGTGCCATATCAAGGTCACGCTCACTTCGGAGTCGTACATCACAAGATCAAGCGAGACATGCTTTTACTTCGATCGTGTTATTCGTAAAGGCTGGTCACGGTAAAATAGTGAGCACTTTGGGAATCAACCTTTGAAAAATGTTACTGAACCTACCTGCGTAAATATTAAGCCTCGAGTTTAAAGTATTTGGTGAACAAGTGTGACCACAGATATGATTTATTTTAATTTCTATGTTTTTAATGCATATAAGTAAAATGACAAGCAAAATTTTAAATATTAACTTTGCTAATAATTTCATAGTTTCACTTGACCGACGCATGAATAAAGTGATGAAGCCCATGACAATTTTAATCTTAAATGAGGCGGAAGAATACACAACGTGCATATAAGTAGATCATAAGCAGGGCTTTCAAAAGTGCTCAGTTTACGGTGAACAGCGTATAACGAAGTAATTGTGTCGGAATAGATCACCCTTGCAAACCATACGTCGTAGTTTCCCTCCTGGCACTAACGTGTGTTTTCACGTCAGAAAAACTGGATGATGCACTTCATTCACGGTTTCTCCCAACTTTTCTGAAGACATGCTGAAGTTCCACTTCCGGGATATTTCTCCGCCTCAGCAAACAAATCTTAACCGAGTATAGAGAATCGCAACAAAGAGACAGCGCACCGGATTCCGTAAAATAATATTTAGCATGAGGACCATTTCTATTAGGCATTGCCAAAACACTTATTATTTCCCTGTTTAAACACACATTATTTATGAACAAAATATTATAATTGATATATAAAATATTGGTGAAAGTTCATATTAACCAGAAACGAGGTGCTTTTTTACTAACACAAGTAGACTGTAAAACGCCGGTGTCACACGACATATATATATAAAACATCCAAACACGTCATACATGACGTGTTTTTTTTATGTTTTGTTTAAAAAGTGTGAAGCAACCAGGAATAGACTACATCACACGGGCTGGCAGGGAGGTTTGACGCACCACCGAACGTGAATCGTCGGGAGCTTTGGAGGGTAGAGTGCGGTTTAACGGGCTGGCAGACCACGGGGGCGGGTTCCCAGTGGCCGCTGGGTAGAGGACTGGCCAGCGTTGAAATGGCTGACGTCAGCGGTAAATGCTCCCCCCTTTCAACAAACCCGATACCCCTCCACGGGATCCCTAACCCGTGTTGGCCTCCGTCGTCGCTAGGGAAGGACGACGTCCATCATATCGCTGGAGGAAGCTCAGGGCACGCTCAGCAGGCTACACCAGCGCTGCTAGTTAGCCAACCCCTAGACACTGGACAGGAGTAAACAGAACGTTTGATTTATATCAGAATCGATTTTGTTTAATTCCCCAGTCCAATATCGGCAATATAAAAAAGGGGAATTATTTTAATTTTTTGAAATAATGTAAATAAACTGCTTATCGTTTCATCACTAATTTTCAACGGAATTTCAAATAATAATACTGTTTTATTTTTTCAATTGCAGGGATTGAAGTACAATGATCTAAGAAATCCACTTTTTTTTACGATGTTGGTGGTGATGTGAGCATTACATTGTCGTATGGCCGTGCATTGTCGATTATGTGAGCTAGTTAAGTGTTTTAACAACGATTTGGTGTTGTGTACCGACAATTGACAGCTCAAAGCGACCTTTTATTTTTGGATGTAGTTCTACATATTTTATATGTGAATATTGAACACATTTTTTATTAAAATGGGTGGAATTAGAGTACTGAAATGTTATGCAGAAAAGTGTTCACTTATAGTAGTGCCAACACTTGAACGTAATTTTTTTTTGTTTTGAGTGACGTCTTTGGTACTGTATGCTCGTTGAAGTTAGCGCTGCAGTGTACTGCAGAATGGACTGCTGCTATGGTCCATTCGTGGCAGCTTCCAACCTAATGTTCTAATTTCACGCCATTCCCCTTGTTTCACGCTAACAAAGCTGAACTAATTCTACAAAATTACATCCAAGGAACAACGCACTGCGATTGGGTCCGCCAAGTAAAATAATCCAGGACGTCCGAAAAGTCTTTCCCTGATTGCAAACTTGATTTGCATCCGCTATATGCAGGATAGAAATGCGAAACGCATTCCAAACTGTACACAGTTTGTGGATTTCAGTAATAAAAGGTATGAACCCACAGGTAGCAGATCAGAATACTTTTACATCGAGGCGGCCTTGTTTGCCAAAACATTTAAAGATGCGTGCGAAAACAGAAATAGTGACAGTTGGTCCATGGGAGTAAAATTTCGCAAGGAGTACATAGAACATGATCTAGTTCCATCTGATTGTGTCTACCACTGACCGTGCAGCTCAAATTTCTGTACTGGTAAAGAGATTCCCTATCAGTATTAAAATAAGCGTGATTTAAATAAAAAAGAAAAAACTTGGACAACGCAAAAACCAAACAAAAAAGGAAGCATTTCTCAGAACATGCTCGTACGTTGAAGAATACGAGGATCTCTCTCCAACACTTAATGATTTGCTCATGGTTATGCGAGGGTTCCTCGGATGGTTAAGTGAAGAAGTTTATGATCGGACAAGGATGAAGGAGAAACTATATGATAATTTTGGGGACTTAGTTGTAATCTGTAAATAATAAGGGAAACCCAACTTCGCTGTGTTAAGAGGATCGGCTCATTCTATTCTGAGCAGCTATTATAAAATGAAATGTGCTGGAGATGAGAATGCAGAAATACATTTGTATCATAGAAACAGCTGCAAGCTTAGTAAAAAGCGAAATTAAGAGTTTAAAAAATCTGGGAAACAGCATTATCCAATGTCAAAAGTTATAAACCTGGGAGAAAGCTTGGAATACCTGCCTAACTCATTGAAACTGTTCAGCTCAAAAATGTTAACCGGCAATAACGTTGACCCAAAAATTGTTTATTTTGGCAAGAGTATACTGCAAGCATACAGGCCAAGAGCTATAACAACTCCTCTAAAGTTACGCCTTGCTATTAAAATTCATTCGCATTTTCGATCAAAGTATCAAGTTAATAAACTAAATCATTTAGGCTTTTGTTCAGCTTACAGTTTGAACGTCGTGCAGGACTTGCTAGCAGTCGCAATCTTATTGATGCAAGTGGCACTGAAGTAGTTTTGTTTGCAGCCGATAACATAGACCACAACATATAACTGGTCAAACCACATTCCATGGAATGTGAAGGATAGCCTCGTTTACTCCCAGCAAGAAAATTAAAAGAATAAATCCTACACTGGAAACTTCAGATTCTGACATTTAAAAAATGGCTTAAGTTATGATTCATACATACAGAAATGCAAAAAAAAAAAAATCATTGAAATAGTTGAAGTACACACAATTATCTGCATTGCTAAGAAGTCAGAGAAGCACTGACCTTCTGTGACAAATGGCATGGCACTTTAAGGAAGGTACTCCGGGCTAGAATAATGAAAGGTAGCTACACATCTAGCGATGTTGAAAAAGCATCCATGATTGCTCTTCCAATAATAGATATACAAGCAAGCGACATAACATGTATTCTGTCAACATTAAAATGCATGTCCAAAATATGTAAGGAGCAGGGTCATACACAATTCATACCATTTGACCAATAACTGTTTTGAAAATCATATACTATTGTTAATGGCCACAAATACGAGGAAGAATTTAAAGATGTATTTTTACTGGGCTCTTTACATACACTAACGAACTTACTAAGTGAAATAGGTACACTGATGGCTGGTTCTGGCATTACCGAAATTCTCCAAGTAGTTTATGGGGAGAGCACAGTAAATTATATGCTGAATTGAAAAACTTTCTGAAGAACATTTCATGGACATATGCTTATTGTTGCATCACTAACAACGTTGTTGCTGGCATATATTTTTGGTGATTAAATGAAAGTTATTACAGGGACTTGAAGCAAAACATTCAACATTTTATGACAGTCTAGTAAATCAAACGAAAGATGTCAGTGAATCAGAAATGTCAGAACCTTTTAATCTTTTAAGGTGTTTTTTAGACGAGAAAAGGTCTGATTTGAGTAAAAATTTAATAACAAGTAAACTATGGACAAATTACCAGATGATGGTTGTACTAGGACGTGAAATTGTGTATGCAGACACAACTGGTACATGGAAGTCTCATTTGCATACTATTCAAGAATCTTTAGCAATATTTGCAGCAGCTGGTCACACTAATTACCTAACATCTGCCTACTTATACAGTCAAACAATGTTCGAACTTCCAGTGAAAAAACTGCTTGTATATTCACAATTTTAAAGAGGTATCCATGTAATGCATAGAACTGATTTACCATAGTCAGGTCTAAGATCTGACCTTGGTTCTAATGCGATCCCTAAGAACTATAGGTGGTGTTACACGAGAAAGTGGAATTACTGAGGTTTAGTGAGCTCTGTGGATTTGGTCAGTGCCAGTTTGTTCCGAGTTCAACAGCAGTATGCAAGAGTTAACCAATGCCTCTTCCTCACCGAGAGAACAGCACAAATAAATATATAAGGCGAGACTCTACGAATATAGAGAAGGGGTGGTGCAAAATTGCGAGAGTGTCTCAGACAATTCTCACCATTCATGCCAGATCCTTCACTTAGAAATATAACTACTGGATTCACATTTGACGAGCAAGTAATTAATGTTCATTATTTGAAAACAAGAGGTTAAGCAGTGGTTGATATGACGGTTGGGAATGATGTGTTTACATTTTCATGCAAAAGAAGTGAAAAAGTACAAATACTTGCATCTCAAAAAAAGGTCAAAATTAATGAAACGGAGAGCATCAGCATTAATCCCGCACACATGTTTCAACATCTGATTGCAGCGGCAAGCCATTACTACATAAACTGAAGAAGCACTGGAGTATGAACTTTCTGAACTCTCAACCTCACTATTCAAGTCTTCGACTGTTATGGAAAAAGCTCAGAAGTCTCATATGGCCCTCAGTATCACTGAATACTGCAAATTGGCTAACCACGCAGATACTCCAAACCAGATTGAAGAACAGGCCGGGAGTTCAGGACAAGCAGTGAACGTCTCACCAATAAATTTTGTATTGGATGGTGGTCATTACTTCATCGACTAGCTTGGAAAAGAGGAGCGACCTGTTTATGTGTGGCCAAATCTTACGCTACATTCGCTGTCATGAATTATGATAAAGCCACAGTTATCTTCGATTGCAAGTCGAAGAAGAAGAAGAATGAACTTAAGGCTTACTACCTACCGTGAACTTCTCACCACAAAACATTTTTGTCTGCAAGAAAGAGATATTTCTAATAAACAATGCGAATAATTCTAGTACGATCCATTTAATACGGGATCACATTGAGAGTCAGGGCTACAAAGTAGTTTATGCCAAGAGTGATGCAGATGTCGTAAGAGGAGGAGTTATCACTCTGAATCGAAATCAGTAGATACCTACTCTACTGATTGCCAGTTGAAAAACAGCTCCATCCGGAATCAGTAGAAAAATAAAACTATTAATCTCTTCAGTTAAATGAAATCAACTAATACAAACAGTATAAAATCAGTTATTTATAGACGATTAATAAAAATCACAAGGATTTAAACCGTGCATTACAGTTTGAAATAAATTAAGGACAATTATCTTGTCACAAAACCGTACAAGGAAGTTTTGGAAGTGGTTGGTATCGAACCGCCACCCCGGAAAGCAACACATTCTCTTGTTTCTTTTGTCTGACATTCTACCAACTCTGCTAATTTGCAACTGAAATAAACGATCTCGCATTTGCGTAGTAACATAAACTTACAATTGTGAACGACTGTAAGTTTCATAATGTGAAAGTACTTCATATTGTCGAAATATACACATATAATTCGTCCGTATATGTCTTTGTAAGGCTCGAAAGTCATTCTAAGTTAAGTTTAGTTCATATTATGTGCTTTGAAAGAGAAAAATAGAGCTTTAACGGTGTTGTCGGTGTTTTCTTGTATCTGCCATTTTACAATGCAAAGATATTTTACAGAATTAAACTGTTATTTTGGAAATATAGATCGATCAGTAATAACTGTGCTAATTAGATAGCGGAATGTTAGAAACAATGCAATATTTTATCAAATTTGTCGTTCCCTCATTATTTGATCTGTTAACGTGCAGACCACAAAATATTTGTTGGTTAAAATCCACGTTTCTTATTGAATCACCGCCCTACGGAGTCAGTAAAATTATCACTTATCTATCTGTCACTAAAAATAACAGTTTAAATCTGTCGCATTGTAAAATGGCGGATGGCAGTGGACATCGATAACCTCGTACATTGAAACCACTATATTAATCTTTTAAGGCACAGAATCCGAACTAAACTAAACATAGATTGACTTTCGAACTTTACAACGACATGTACTTGCGCAGATTATCTATACCTATATTTCGACAACAAGAAATAATTTCACATCACGAATCTGGCAGCAATACTTGACAATACATTTTGTGGTTCAGTACCTATGATACGAGCACACGTTTGATAGTGCTAAAGTAAGGCAGTGGATATGGCTCATTATGAAAGCTTCAGCATGTTTGCTTTATGAGCGGAGGTTCGAACCCAACCGCGTCCAAAAACGTTTTTGTGTAGACAATATTTGTGTTCTGCGACAAAATAAATCGTACCTAACTTACATCACATAGGAATGCCCTGTGCTTATTTATTAACTAACAATAAATAACTGGTTTTCTACTGCTTGAATTAGTAGGTTTCTTTTAACTGATGAATTAGTGATATTTTTTCTACAGATTCCGCATGGAGCAGTTCCAACTGGGAACCAGTAAAAAATAACTGATTCCGATTTAGAGTGCATGTCTTCGAACTTAATAGACACAGTAGTAGGAGGAGAAGACTGTGATTTAGTTATCCTAATGTTGAACTATTCATCAGACAATCTTCATTCGTTGAAGTTCAAAAGTGATGCTAAACATTGAAACTCACTATTACAAAACTATGATATGCATATTATACGAAAAGCATTAGGAAGAGAACTTTGTAAGTACTTACATTTCCTACATGCGTTCAAAGGGTGTGACTCCACTTCACACATCCATGGAATTAGAAAGATTGAATCTTTCAACATGCTTGGAAAATGCGATGAACTTCAAAAAGTGGCAGAGATTTTCGCCTCACCCAACAGATTTCATACCGAGGTGGAAAATGCTGGTAAAACAGCAATACTTATCCTATACCGATGCAGAAAAGCCGAAAATGTCCAAATCCCACGGAATAGCGTGTTTATGGAAAAATTCGCGTCCTCTAAGACGTATGTTAGGCTTAAGCGTCTACCACCAACAAAGTCAGCAGTTAAATATCATGCGTAACGAAATTATTATCAGATGCAGCAATGGATGGGCCAGAATAACGCAGAAGTTGAATGCTCATGGGGATGGTTTAATAGGAATAATGACTATTACCCAAAACTTTGTGATCTGCCTCCCGCACCAAGATCTTTACTGTCTGTTGTTAAATATAACTGTAAAAAGTGTTGTACAAATAAACCAATGCAAACCAATGGAACTGACATGTACTGATGCTTGCGGCCCATCTCAAGAAATGGGTTGTCACAACATTTCTCCAGATTTGGATGCGATTGATCGAGAGGACGATATTGAGTGAAAGGATAAGACACCGTTATCTCCTTTTCCATAATATGTAATTTGTCTTGTATTTTTCATTATATTAACTTCACATTTTTTTTCAACATACAATTAATCTATTGTCCAATGTGTGAAATTCTGGCTAAAATGTGTCGTTTGCCCCATTTGAAAGACCAATTTTTATTATTTGCTGAATTTGCTGAAGTTATTTAAATACAATTGCACATGAAAAGAAGCAGATAATAATCTATGAGGTGAAAAAATAAGAAAGCAAAGTTCTATACAGCAATACATCACATACCCCAGAATATTATGTTTTCTCGTGGCCATTTTGCAAACGCCATTTCTTACAGCTTTCACATGATCCAACTTTTTCGAACTTTTAATATGATATTTTATACATGTAACCAGTTACAACAGCGAAAAATTTATTTGTGATTCAATTGATCTCGGTTTAAGCCATACTTTTCGCTGACTAATACGTAGAGACCTGCAAAATTCATATTTTAATTTGGCATCAAGCTAAACTTTACAGTTATACATATACTCATGCCAGCGTTGGTTCTATATTGCCTACTGCATAAATGTGAAGCCACTTCCTTTCTGAATGGACTGCAGGTGATTGGACTACACATATGCGAAGTGTTTATTTATTGTCTCAGAGTTATGAAGGGCGTGTCAAACAAAGTATGGTCCAATGACAACTTATTGCAACGGTACATGTGTTTGGGGGGCACATTAACGTGCCCCCAAATGATAATGTGAATTTTGCAGGTCGCTCTCTCTCTCTCTCTCTCTCTCTCTACTAATACGCAAATGTTTAATTAAAAAATAAAAAATGTTTTTATGTTAACAGAAGTAGTACACGCTTGCGATACGTGAAATAATTCAGGAAACAACCAAACACGGAATACATATGATGATTTTCGAAAGTGTGATTTAAAAAGTGTGAGGATACTGCAAATGGACTATAGCGACCACGATATATTCTAAAATAGGTTCTTGTTCGTTATTTTCTGCGGCCGGGTTTTGTGATACTGAATGTGAAAAGTTTCAAATGTAGGTAGCAAGAAATGAAATTCGTACCTAAAAATTAAAAATACAGTTGCATGTGCCGGCAACAGAACGGAAGATGTCCCATATCTCATGCGCATTGTTTCATTTCGGCCCGTTCTACAATGATAAGGTAGTGTAACAACACGGACGCCAATCACAGAGGGAAGTACGCTCGTCCGGTATTTCGGCTCCGTCTGAACCTTCTACAATGCGAGGTAACGTAGCGAATGTCTGCCAATGACAGTGAAGCATGTTGACGCCACCTGACATCACCAGAACCCAGTTTTCTGTACAAGTCAAATTAATCATACACGGGATAGCCCATTATCTATTACTTCTAAGTGCATTTCATTGGAATAGCTAGACCACTATAAATGTTACCATGGGTATTTTCTTCAATTTAGTTCAATATTACTTGGGGTGTCCAGACACCCAAAACAACTACCCCCCCCCCCTCCCCCCTCCTTCCCGGCTTGGTCCTGATAGCGTATCATGTATTCTTCATGCTTTGCGAAGGTGACTATGTGTGTGTACGTGTGTTTTGCGGTCAAAACTTTTAATCATATTGTTATTTAAATATAAATATAATTCTTACAGTATTGTCACATATTATATCATCATAAAAAATAGGCTGTTCACGGTTAAACGAGCGGCCGCGGTGGTTTAGGGGTTAGACTACTCGTCTCCCACTCAAGCGAGCCAGGTTCGATTCCCTGATGGGACGCTCCCGGATATCCGCATGAGGGAATCGTGCTGGACGATGCCGCTGGTCGGCGGGGTTTTCTCGGGGATCTCCCGTTTCCCCCGCCCTTTCAATCCGGCGCTGCTCCATACCACAATCACAAATGGCACCGTACACATTCGGGAAAACTGAAATGATTTATTTCGCTTTAGGGCATCTGAATTTCACTAGACAGGCATTCCCCCAGAGATCCACGCATTAAATTCGCGTGTTTCAGAAGCATCACTCTGTCGCCATACCGGTCTCATTGCGAGTAGTTGAGTTTGTTGGAATTAAAAAATATATGTGAAATATTAAAACTAATTATGAACAGAAGCAAAAGTCGATTATTTGTCTCCCATTCGTAAGTTTGGTTATTGAAACACAAACGTGGTTGTTGAAAAGTGTGAAAAACTGCAAAAATCGCTGCAAGATATCTATTCTTCGGTCAAACTGTGTTTCAAACTGTAGCGAAAATGCTGTATCTTTTCCGAGCAGACGGCTGTAATAAATCCCTACAGCCATCGCGTAAAATTCTGATAGAAAAGAACGCATGTTAGGGTTGGTTGTGCTATTTTACTTTGCCGTCGCAATGCTTCCTCATGTACGGGTGCCGGGTGTGACCTTGAGCAGTATACTAATGTTTGCTAAGATTCCAGCGATACAAGCAAACCAGTCTGGCGTGGGTTATTTGTGGGAAGTTAGTCGCACAACAGCTTAGACAAGTGTGCGTCAACTCACTTGGCAAGAAATTCATGTAAGCCAAGCCATCGCCTGGGAAATGTTTATTACACGTGCGCACAATTATTTCATCGCGGCCATGCAGTGGCGGCATCCTGGAGTGGCCACGGGAAACCAAGAAAGCGATAAGTGCTAGT
Source organism: Dryococelus australis (assembly GCA_029891345.1). NCBI lineage: Eukaryota > Metazoa > Arthropoda > Insecta > Phasmatodea > Phasmatidae > Dryococelus > Dryococelus australis. The sequence continues at coordinate 43,427,987 of CM056999.1, forward strand.
CCGGTTGAAATCTTAGACCTCAGAGATACCTACACATCTTTTCAGAAATGCTAATTTTTTTTTTTGTTTTTGAAAATAAGTATATTATTTGCACTTGAGACCCTCATACGCACTAAATTATAATTGTTAATGCTGATATTTACACAAAATATATACTGGAAAATTTTGTCAACATTACTTTTTATTATTAGATTGCCAGCTACTAATTTTATTTATCATAGATGCACGAATCAACGAACTCGTTATGTTTAGGCCTAAACAAGTAAAACAGTGAACGCCAAATTCGCAATGATTAAAAAATTTATATACTAAATCTGGATTTGTTAATTTTTTTTACAATTGAAACATATATTTACCCATCACTGATCGCATTTGCTTACCATGAAATATTGCGCTATTTTCATCAGCAACTGTTTTATTCTAGCTGTGGGTTCGTTATTAGTTCTGCGATAGAATGATCGTTATTTGGAATACATTCAGAGGAAAACCCTACCGACGAAATACGATGTATTTCCTGGTTTGAAAGTTACATAACATCTCTGAACATTCAACTGGATTTCAAGCTTGACTTATACGGATTTTGATATCGATCGTCTACTAAGCTGATCCTCTCTATCCCGCGGACCCTCATAATCGAAGGTTTCTGAAGTTTCAACGCGTTGCTATTGAACAAGCTCTCTGCGGTTTCTCGTATTAGCAAGACCAACCTAGTTGTTTCAAGCTGCCGATCATAAGCTGTCTCGATGACAATATGTCCAAGATTTGCACGAGGAAGGGGGGGGGGGGGGGAGTGGAAATATTTACAGCTGGAAGGACGATTGATGGCGTGGAAACGCAGGGAATCTACCTCTGGCACACGATCTACCGGCTACACGGGATGAATTATTAGCAGTACCGACGAGTCCCCGAGCCTCGCCTAGCTGATGATGTGCTCCAGAGGGAAACGGGGAGGGGGGGGGGCGGGTTAGGAGACACCGATGAACAGTCAACAGGCATTACGCACCACTCGTAATCAGCTACCACAGTAACATTCAGGGTCGTGAGTGTGCAAGAGAGAGTGGGCGGATGTGCAGTCCGGGGGGATGGGAGGCGGTAGGGCAGGTTGGGATGTTTGCTGGAGTTGATCGGATTGGAGAGATTGTGATCAGCTTAAACACGATTTTCCAGCGTCAACACTTAGCAGCAGGGGTAAATGTGTGCTCTGCCAGAGCACGTGTGTGTGTGCGCGCGCGTGTGTGTGTGTGTTGTGTAAGCTCGACTGTTACAATGCACGTGTATTGGTCCTGCCGAGGGCTGTCCGCTTACCTGCCGGGATTTTTACAGGATGAGGCACATAGACTACGTTCTTCTACGAAGCAGGTTTGCACATCGCTCCGAGCGTTAACGAGAATGGATTCTCCGTGCTTTTCCCAGCACGCATTACCTGCGTAAGATTTCACTATGATAAATGTCGAAACTAATAGAAAACATTGCGTTTAAAATTATTCGCTCACGTTTCAACACATGGGTCTAGTAATACAGTTCTTACAGCCTTATCTTGGATACCACCACGCATCAGCTAGAGACTCAACATGTTATTGTAATAGTTTCCTGCTTTTTCACCACATAAACTTAAGATAAATCTGAGTAGTATGCTTATACCTACATAACAGTTAAGACAAAGAATAATGTACTTATCCTGACATCATATAATTATTAGACATCAAAAGCAGAGAGCGTAGACGTAGTAACTGAATTATATACTTTTGCTTGTTTCCGCATTACTCTAAGTACAATTTCGGTACAAACAAAAAAAAAAAACAAATTAATATATTTTTAACATAAAAAGAATTATCGATGTGACACACCCTATGACTATCAAATCAATATGGCCGCCAATGTTCTGCCCTCGCAAAACGACCCTGTCAAATCCATCCTATGGCTCGAAAAGTGCCTTTAGGACACTCGTTTTTGCAAATGGGAGGTTCGGTAAAATTTTTAAGGGAAAATGGATAATTCAGAGGGGAAACCAGGGAGTTTTAAGGGAAAGGGGGAACTTTAAAAGCAAAAGGAAATTTTAAGTGAAAAATAATTGATTTTGAGGGGAAAATGAGAATGTTTTAGCAAAAATGGCCGCCGGTCGACCGGAATGACATCATTAATAGCTTATGTCCCGATCCTGGATCCTGTTTTGTATACACATTCAAAATGTAATTTTTTTTTTTTACTTTATATGTTTTGTATTTGTATACATTTTTAGAAGCTTTGAAAGTTTTTAATTGGATTTTTCATTTTTTAAAGAATTTCGCGAATTTTTTTTTTTGTTTAAGGTTACCCAAAGTGAAGTCGAAGGTCAAGGTCAAGGTCCCCTGGACTCAATATGGCCACCGGTCGACCGGAACCACACAGCGAGCGGTCGGCGCCGGCTCCAGACCCGCAACCATTTGTGACCCAACTCCCATAGATATACTTACTACTAGTGACGAATCGCGGTTCTGTCTAGGTACAGACGACCACCGAACTCGAGTCTGGAGACGTCCAGATCAGCGCCGTGATCTACACTTCATTGTAGAGCGGCATACCGCCCGAACTAGAGACGCAATGGTGTGAGGTGCCATTTCCTACCATTCCCTAACCCCACTGATGATGAGAGAAGGAACCCTGACGGCGCGGGGCTACGTCCAAGAAATGCAACGACTATGTGAGCTCTCCTTCCTGGTGGAGCTCGGCAAACCCATTTCAAGCAGGATAATGTCCGGCATCACACAGAACGGATATCTCCGTCCTACCTTCGTTATCTCAGCACGATTCATTGGCCAACAAAGTCACCAGACTCTCGCTCACCGAGAAAGTGTGGAATCATACAGGAAAGCATCTTCGGCCAGCGGCAACCACGGCGGATTTGGAAGGCCAGTTACACCAGCCGTGGCAGGATCTTCCTCAGGAGAACATCCGACTACTATATGCCTCCATTCCTGACCGTATTGCTGCCTGTCTCCTTGCTACGGATGGTCCAACGCCATACTAAGTGCAACCTACAAGTGTTGGTCCCGTGCAATAAATGCTTGGTGTGGTACAGTACTATGATACTTTCTGTATACGTACTACCATGCCCTGTGGATGTAGCCACTTACGTTCTCCTGCAACTGCACATTCAGGGTGACCAATTTTTTTTGCAGATGAGTGTACATACTTGCATACAATATCGTCTACCAGACTGTAGATTTCCAGTGCCACATGTATTTGCATGGCATGATACTATAAAATTGTACGTAATAATTACTCATAAATGTAGATCTGTAAATATTGACCGTAAGCGATGAGATAGGTAAACGTGTTTTTAGTTTCGTTTTATCGGTGTATCAGTTAGAATTGTTTAAGGAAGAAAGGAAAAACGACACAGCTGTACACACGTACAATGACACGATTAGAGCGACATCGGCGGTGATTTCAGACACTTTTAATTGAAAATAACTTCATCTTACAGGGAAAAATATAATAAAAATATTCAAAATACAAGATATGTTATCCTTAAAGATTTTTTCATACGATGGCGTTTCCAAGAAAAATAAAGCAACAAAATTTTGTCTCATATCAAATGTAGAGTTCCTCCGAAAATGTTGAATATGCATGAGGCTTTTATAAACCGTCTGCTTTTCGTGAGGCACACGAAAAAACGTTTTATTTATTCCTGGCCTTTTTACCGTTGCTTCTCGTGTGAGCCTACTTCTAAACTTTTCTTTATTTTGCTACGACTTCCTCGAACGTCGAAAATGAACGAAACATTAACTCCAAGGATTTAACTTTTATCTGTATCCCCGTGTGATTCGAACGAAGTAATTGAATTACGTTGATAAGTATTCATGAGTAACATCTTAGCAAATTTTATTTTCCTGGTACTATAAAATTACTAATATTAACAACAGTAAACAGTTGACGACACGTAAATTACTATACATGGAAATCGCTGCATTCTCTTTCCCTGCGTGAAACGTTATTAAAACTTCACATGCTGAGATACGATAGTCAAACGGGTAGCGATCAGCCTTTCGCGCGTAACGGGCTAGTTGTCTGGCGTTCGCAGAGTACGCGTTCAATGCGAGTCAGAGCCTTCTCCCGCGGCTATACAAGCAGCGATGCGACAAGGCATTCAAACGGCCGACATGGTTGTTGCGACTGCACGCGTAGACCAGCCAGTGTTCGCGCGGGTGGTCGGCGCTAGTGCAAGCGATCCGTGATATAGGGGCCCGCGAGTTCGTTTCAGGACACGGCAGACGTCAAACGCGTGCACGCTGACGCGTGCTTTGCAATCGTATCGCAGTTTATTAGACAAGGCCTGGGCGAAGATGAGCCGATAGCAGACCTACAAGGAAACAAGCAGCGAGTGCCATGCTGCCAGGTGTGAAGTAACACTGGCTACTCTATAGGGCAGCAGCCAATGAACAAACGTCTGAGGCTTCGAGTGGAGTCAAGCCTACGGGTAGAGTCATACAAAAAGCGCGTTATTTTTTAGGGACATGTTGGACTTGAAATACACGTACCTTTGCAATACGTTTGTCATTGGACCACACTTTATGTGACACACCCCGAGGTGACTCTGCACCTATAAAGGAACATTTTCACAATTGTGTGCCCCAATCGCGTGTAGTTCAGTCAGAGAGGGTGTGCCTTCACATCTATGCGGCAGCCAATGGAGAAACTACGCCGGCTCTAGTGCATACAGTAATGTGAAGTTCAGCCCGATGCCAAATAATAACGCGAATTTTGCACGTCCCTACATGCGGGCCATTGAACTCGCGAATTTTTCCTATCCCTACATATCATATATTCTATACGCGTTCAAAAGGGGACAAATCCGGAGTCCTCGCAGCACAAGGAATCGTGTACACATCTTGTACAGCCTAACGGGTGATAGGAGGGAACTAAGGTTATCTCAGCAAACAAACTGTAGCGTCTAGAGTGTATAGAAGACTGTGAAGCCTAGCCTGCTGACACATCAACTCGCGAAATACTCGAGGCTCTAAGTATAGAAAAACTGCGCGTAAGCCATATGTAGGGACAGGAACAATTCGCGGGTACATTTCAGGACAAGGTATGCGTCAAGCATGTGTACACAAGTTTACTTTGCAATTGGATCGCAGTTTATTAACACGCCCTGGACGACTCTAAGCCAATAGCAGACTGGAAGGGAAACAGGTGGCAAACCCCGTACTGCCAGGTGTGGCGTAACACTGGCGTAACACTGGGGAAGCAGCCAATGAGCAAACACCAGAGGCTCGATTATATACAGGACTGTGGAGTCTAGCCTACAGGTCATTTAACTAGCGAAATTTTCCTATCCCTAGCCATATGGCGTTGGAAGCCATCCCGTAAAACTTTTCGCAAAAAACAGTTGACAGCACAACCTGTAGGAAATATTTCGCAGCGTGCAGTAACCACATTGAGGAAAATGTTCCGTATAATCAAACTAACTTGGTTTGGCGCAACTAAATTAGTTATTTGTGTAGGGTCAATAAAACCACTCAAACGTTACTGAAGATAGAAATTCTTGCGTGTGTAACATTTTCTGAGATAACTTATTTGTACACAACATTTTCACTATAAAATTTTGGCTGAGTGGTAAAAATAATGGCCACTCCTAAAACGTTTCGCTCGTGTTCAACTCTCGCGTTAAAAAGGGTTTGTAATATATTTTTATAAACAGAAACGGTGGAAAAGATAACTACATTCTAAGTTCGAATCATTGGGAAACCACTGATTCGCAGTGAAATCCAACAACTCGAATTAGTGAAAATTGCTCCACTTAGCATCAGTGAAAAAACCACTCCTTGTTTCAGTCAGAAAATTTCACTGATTTTATTTGTGACGTGAAATTATTTCGTTGCTCGAATAAGTAGCGGCCGACTACAGGAGCAAATTACATGTTGTTTTTATTGAATGTAGCCAAATAATTAAGTGAAATAAACATATTTACGGAATGTTATTATTTATATTGAGCAATTTACAGTAATTTAACTCACACACCTTTCCTACTTCTACTTAAGGCCGCTACCTAACCATCTGCGCTACCACGCCAAGTTGAAATAATGAGAGGAATATTTCGCCGAAAAATTGTGTAGATTGAAATTACATGCGCTTACTTTTGGTTTTTGGTTTATTTGATACAGTTAGGATTGTTAAAACGAATAGTATATATGAGTGCACTCTCTTCGTCGCATTATATGCAGCTTAAAATTTCTAACAGAGCGCTGTGGCGATTACATGAAAACGAAATGAAAGACGTAAAAACGGAATGAAAGGCTGACTGTTCATTTTACCTAGTAAAATATCGTTTTGAAAGACGAAACACATTTTAGAAAGTGCTTTGTATTGGGTTTATCCATCAGTCAAAAATAAACCACTGAGTGGGGAAAAAAAAAAAAAAAAAAAAAAAAAAAAGACTGATGAATCTGTGGGAAATGTCACTGAATCAATAAGTGAGTGCATCTGACAATTTTTCACTGATTCATCAGTTAAATTCACTGAAGTAACTGTTGAAACAGTCAGATACGTTTGACTGATTGAAACAGTGAAATTCTTACTGATTCAGATTTAGAGTGTATGTTATTTACGGAGAGGTTAAGTGTATTCACGATAAGTTCTGTGAAATGTACGGGGAAGTACGATAGGTTATTGAATAAAAGTGTCCGTAAATTTACGGAGAGTTGTGTTTGACGACAGTTAAAGTTTCGCTTTTGTTAGGTATAAATCAACAGGCATTGCCCATTAAAACTTCCAAGCCCACTTTCATATACAGTTTCGGGTGTTGCAAAAAAAATTATGATGCGTAGGCTGTAGGCTGTATGTTCGGCCACAGTTATGCGAACTAATTCTTACGTAGACCAGTAAGACTGTTTGCGAATATTTCACCCACAGGTAAGATCATTGGTCGTTGAGCTTCGCAGCGTGTAGTATAGACAAAAAAATCACCAACACTTGCGTACTGTATACACTGGGTCAAAAGATCTTTCCTTTTGACGAACTGTCTTGTGCTACGCATACTCTGACGAAATTCACCGTACGTTGTGTCAAAGTAGCCATCGTTTGTCAGTAAGAAAGGGTCGTATGATCTTCGTCGATATCAGACATCACGGGTTAAAAATTTCTAAACAGAAGCGGCGAGGCTTGAAATATGGCTGTAATGCGACATCCTCGATAATTATCGGACTATAGTCCATTCATGGTTACTTCGTTCTTTTCTGAAGCCTTGCTGAAGTTACACTTCCAGGGCATTCCTCCGCCTCGTGTAAACTAAGCTTAACTAAGTCTAGAATATTACACCACAGGACAACGCACCGAATTCGTGCGCACTCAGTTGTAATAATATTTTGCGGAGGAACTATGTCTTACTAGGCATTATCAGCTCACATGTTTTCTCACTGATTTTATTCATAGTTATTATAAGTGAAATTAATGTAATTTGTATATAATATATAATTAAATCTTCAATTTAATGGAAAATTATATACGTTTATGTAAAGAGAGGTATCAAACGCTTGTGATACACGAAAGATTTAGGAAATGACTAAACACGTTAAGGGTGATTTTTCAACGGTTTGATTTTAAAAACATTAGGAAGTAACTGCCAATAGACTATAAGCACCATTATACTATACGCTGGTATCGGTTAACTGAGAATTTTTAAAATCAACCTTTGAAAAATATCACTGTCCTAACCTGCATAATTCTAACGGGGCACGCTGAGTGGCATGTGCCCAATAGAGTTGGTAACTATGAAGAGGAAGTAGTCCCATGTCTTAACGTTAAAGTAAAAACGTTAGGTAAATATAAAAGTACAGAAATTAATATTTCTAATTTCTGGTATTTAAATGTCTACACGTGCAAGAGTAGGCAAATTGTTAAAATATCTACTTTACTAATAAGATTACAGTTTTATTTGAACGACTCGCGAGTAAAGTGAGCTGGCTAATCGCAATGGTAATTTTTCATATGGCGGAATAATGCATAATATGCAGACAAGTCTATCAATGATTGAGGTGAGTTAACACCATTAAAAAGGTTACTTGTTATTTGAAGTACTAAAACGGCCGTTTATTTGCTAACAACCCCGTATTGCGGAACAGGATTAAGAAAATATATCAGCCGACACCCAGGACCGTTCCATTTCTGACATAGTAAAAACTTATTAATTGCAACAGAAGGACATTTCTTCTGCTTACGCGGAGGGTGCTCACCGCGGAAGGGTATTGGTTAACCGACATTATTTTGCGCGCGATAATGTTACAAAATATGGATGGATTTTAATATTGAATGGATTGCAACGAGAACTATGACTAAGCTTTCACAGCGTATAAAGAATACAACTGACTTCACTCAAACTTTTTAAAAAATAATAGCTTCCCCAAACTTTACAGTTTTTTTTGGAACAAATATTAGTATTTTAAGATTTTCATTAAAGGTTTCATGCGTCAAACGAATACAGCAGTCCTTGCTACCATAGTCGGAATGTAACCTTCTATTTGCTTGGACGTAAAATAGGCGAATACAAACATGTAACTCTCATTAATTAAAATTCTATCTGCTTTAACACCTGATTTATGTTTTAAACTACGATAACAAATTACAGCTCTTATCCTGCAGCATCTGGAAAAAAAAATTTAACCCTTCCAATAGATGTAATACGTTATGTCAACCATACTACCCCCCATCACATGCAGTTATGTTATTGCGAAACATCTGTTTCTGCGCACAAGGCAGAAATAAAACCAATAAACTGCTTTACAAATAGAACAAAGAACAGTTTTTGTAATGGTAAAAATATGTTTTGTACTCGTCACAGACAAATGAACTACAGTACTTAAATATTAGTAAATATGGCTTATCAAATAGAACACTCCGATATTTAAAAGGGGAGAACAGAATAATTCATTAATTATTCATGTCCTGCAAATATTTATGTTAATATATTCAGTACAACAAATTATTTGAATAAACGTTACAGGTTGCCGTTTAGTCTCAAATAAATCTTCAATTGGCAAACAGACAGTGTAAACATTCAACGACTGGAATTAAGCTCACTATAGTAATATCATTGTGTTCAATCATTAGGAACATGCAAAATTCGCGTTTTTTTTTTTTGCCATCATGCTAAAGTTCACAGTACTGTATATACTCGAGCCGGCGTCGTTTTCCCATTGGCTGCCTCCCAAATGTGACGTCAGTCCCTTTCTGAGTGAACTGTACGTGATTGGGGCATACGATTGTGAAGAGTTCATTTATTGGCGCGAGTTACCCGGGGCGCGTCAAATAATGTATGGCCCAATGACAAACATATTGCAAAGGTAGAAGTGTTTTAAGTTTAAACTGTCCTCAAATAATAACGCGAATTTTGCATCTTCCTGCCAATCAGAAAACACCCTCATTGCAGTTATTTGGAATTTACACACGGATTACGAAAAGGTTACTCTTAATTAAAATACAGGTAAAATGCACAAATGTAAACGAAAGGAAATTTCCGAACAGCAAAGAAAATTGACGGATTTGCTCTTAAGTATATTGCCACTAATGGAAAGTAAGCGATTCCCATCAAAAATCTATTTTTGATCAGAAAAATTATAGAGGGACACAAAAATTTAATTTACACTCGGATAATTAGAAGTTAAATAAATATTATTGAAGATTGTTACTCATTTTTTTTACTAGACCCACTGCGCATTCGTGAATAACATGTTAATGAAAACAATTTCATGGACGAAAGGTCTACCACACGAAGTTATTAAATTGTTGAAAGACAAATATTATACAGTTACATTTATTACTACTATAATGCACTCAAAATAAAACAAATAGTTTTCAGAAATCTACATAATTTAATAAGAAGTTGAAACAAAACATTTAAAACCTTATTTGCTGTTAACTTTATAAAAATTATACCCAGTAATGATTACTTTAAGATTTGTGCAATTGGAAGCTAAACTCGATTACAAAACAGTGCTGATAAGTACGATCGCATTACTATAATAACACATAGAACCGCTGACTGATGATACGATATATAAATAATGCCTTAATTTTGCCTGAATATAATTAGTTTTTTTTTTTTGCGTACGAAGTTCACTATGGAGTAAGCCATCGTAGCACAGCCAAAGCAAGAATGGACTTTGATATTGAAAGTTTAAATGGTGTTTCGTTCGACTTATCCCATACATTGCAACTTTAAAACCGTATCTATATGTAACTATTTATTATTCACACAAATATTATGAGGTAAAATGTACGCCCACGTGTCAGAAATTTGGTAAATAAATCTTTGCAACTACTTCTGATGAATTTAAAGTACCCCATATACACATCGGTCTACATACCGACGTTAAAAAAAAATGCACGGAAATTTCGTCCGATAAATAATACGATCTATGAATTAAAAACCCAAATTACGCAGTCATGAGAGACACTCGGAAATCAAATACACTACATCAGCTCTGTAAGGCTTTATTAAATACATTATTATTTCAGTTAGGCTACACTGAGTGATTCCACCCCTTTATCCACCTACCAAAAAAAAAAAAAAAAAAACAACGCGAAAAACGTAAGAATATGACCGCCACCAGTCACAATAATAGTGCTTTAAAAGTCCACCTCTGTATTTTATACTCTATTTTCAATAAAATTATCGATGGATGTAAAATGAATACCGGCGTACCACACGAACGACCTTTATGGCAAGCTTAGCGTGTATCCTGGCACAAGTCACTACTATCTTTTAGCCTACAACTGATATATTGCTTAAAAAAGAAAAAATAAATATTGTTGATATACTACAACCACGGAACAAATTACAGATATATTGGAATCGCGAACAATTTTTCAGTCAACATAGTATCCAAAAAACTATAGCGTTTTGATGCTATTATGATTGTATTAATTATCCTCTCAAACCTCAAGCCTCCTTATTAGCACATGTGTCCAACATCTACCTATCCATTGTATTATAAATACATAATTTGTATTGTACATAAAACCCCCATTATAGTGTGTCAGTATTCTCATTGGTCCAGAGAAATGGCAAATAGCTTCACATTGACAAGACAACCAATAATGAAATAAATATTTCGGGCATGTGAACATCAGGATGAAATCTAGAAATAAGTCAACTTTTCCCACAGTAAAACATTGCCTTTATCTATAGCGTACATGTTTCAGTCATGATAAATACAGGAAAAGTCATATTCGTGGCACTAGAAAGCCTATCAAAAATACATTCATTATTTACAACCATATTAGAAGTAGGGAAGCTTAAAGGGAATCTGTAAAGATGAACAAAATCTATTTAATAGTGGGCAGTACCTAAAATGCGAGCCACAAGAAACAATGTTAATTATAACCTGAAGTTTTCAGAATTTTTAAATACGCATACAAATTTAATGAGAGTTGCAGTACCTTGTCGCATTTGATGCAAAGAAATAAACCACATGTTCTAAATCTAAATTTAAATGTTGTGAAATTTTATAATAAAGACCTAATTTTGATTATGGGCAATTCCTGTGACACTGCTTAAAAAATCGTGTTCAGCTGCCTCTTGTAGTAAATGTATTAGCTACTTATGCTGTTCTAAAAAAAAAAAAAAAAAAAACCCAATAATTATTTTGTGATATATCACACATTGGTACTATAAAGAGTTCACCCACATTTTATTAAAATTTTTAACTAATGTTGGCTATTTCAGCAGCTTCTGGAGATAGTGTGTTTTGAACCAAGCCGAAGCATCTTCGGGGCAGGCCTTATCTTTCGTTATCATCACTCGCGACCACAGGCCTTAAACAGGGGAGGTGGGGAAGGGGAGATATCACTTACAGTAGGAAGTTCATAATACTAGGACAAATACCAGGTAAAGGCAGTTCACATTAAAGTGAGCACTCTAGAAATCAACCATTGAAAAAAAAACCACCGTCCGCAACTGCGTATGTATAACCATGCGTGTCACCACCCAGGCAGGGGATGAACACACCCAGTTAAGTTGGCAATGAAATTTGAAAAGTTGTTCTAAGAAATAACGCTGTATTGCAAGTGTAGTGTTTAAATTTATGGCTACTCGAGTTGTTTGGATTTTATTTTATACAGTTTAAAGTAATTATTGGAGTAAATTCAATGTATTTACTGTAACTCTTAATTATATTGTGTCACGTGATCGGCACAACGGTCAAAATCAACGGCCCGTTGTTGTGGTTCCTTCATTATTGTTGCTTGGCTTTGCTTGTGTGGAGTGGTTGCGAGGTAAGCTACAAATTTGGAAGCTGGAAGTTGTTGTGTTTTAATATTTCTCATTTATTTTTCAGCTTATCCGCAACCATCATGGTTTTATTATTGGTCGTATAGTGTTTAATTGTGTTGTAGTGATTTTGTGTAAAGCCATGAGTTCCAGCTAACTACGTACGAATAGTCAGCGTCAGGAAGACATTATAAATATCGCCGAAAGTATTTATTCTTTAATTCGTCGAGGAGAGATGAAGCCGTACAAGGCCATCGAACGAATTGCAGAAATGATGAAAATTTCAACTGCAACTGTCCGGAGGGAAAGTGTAAATGTGTTTGTACGACGTGTTTTCCCCGCTTATCGCCAGTACGTTATTGAAGTAATTCGTTGAAAAAGAACAAGTAGGAATCGACAGTTGGAAACGTGCTATTATAAACGGAAAGTTAAATAACAATAATGAAAGTAATTGGACGACAGCAGAAAGGCGACATTAATATATTCATATGAGTTTGTGAACTAGGCTACATGTTATATCCTAAGTTTGACAAATAATATAAAAAGTTATGTGTACATATGTTCCTATGTCCATCTGTTTAACCTTTATTTTTAATCTGTCTTTTAATGATAAGTGAAAATTTTCCCAATCAGTAATTATACGTTAATTTCGCAAGTTTTGAAATCACTGTGTTATTTTGTAATGTAGGCCTAACCTCAAACTTGTGTTAATGTAGTTATTCATTCCAGGTTGCAGTGTTAAGTCTTACTATTGTTCACATAACGTAAACGTCACAGTTTGATGTTACACCAAAGGTGTTCCAACATCCTACAAACTATAAAATCTTGAAGCTGGTTTTGTTAATTATAGACCTATAGCTGTGCTTGTTGCCTACATTCTTTCATGATGCAAGCGTAACTATTTTATTTGGTAATGCTTGCCGTAAAAATAATTAGAAAGCATTTACAATTAACTGTCAACAGTTATAGAATAATTCCATGTTTAAGTTTCGAAATGGATGTTCGACAAAACAACTTGCTACCTTTTGAGAAATATCAACGAAGATAGTATGCATTCTTGAGTAGGCTTAATTGTCTGTTATATCTGCCACTTTGGCCGCAAAAAATATTGTAGTCATTGAAATTGAATGTAACTGTAAATTACACGGCATAATCAACACCCCGCACTCCCAGAGCTCCTGTTTACTTGCGAGTGCATGTTTTGTAAAGGTTAGATTACATTACTCAGTGTATGTGTTAAATTAAGTATTTCTAAAGAAGCTGTAAGAGTTAGCTTTCAATAATTCCCGGGCTACAATTGACATACCAAACACATTCACAGTTATAGCGATAAGCACATACAAAGCACAAAAGCACAGTGGCCTGGCTACAATTGATATAATGATAATAATATTAATTTGTTTATGTTGACTACATTTGTACCGAAGAAATTAAGGTATGTACATAGAGTTGGTAGCAGGTTTTTTTTCCCTTCAAAAATAGATATTTTCAATTGATCTGAGACATTTTTAAAATGATAAATTACTTACATTTCAATTTTTACTATAAACGTTACCTAAAAGCGTTACGAAAATTCCGTAGTTGTGATTATCCAGAAATAAACCAAAGAAAATTTCTTCCAGAGGAATGAAGTCAAAATACACACTTTCTTGATTTGTAAATAATTTTTTCAATTAATAACATAGTATAGGTGTCGGGGCTTCTGATTGGCTGTTTATTGACGCACAGCTATAGTAACAAGGATAGTTAAACCAAGTGCTTATCGCTATGCGCAGCTGTAGCCAGTATAACTGAAAACAAGCCGTTTAACTATTATGTATATCACTGTGTTGTGTTAGTGATATTCTTATAGCAATTGTAGCCCGGCCTTAAATGTACCAGTCCCAAAATAAGTGATGTAGTCTGTTATATCGTGAAATACAAATAAAGTTAATTTTACTGTCACTGCTGTGTAAAACATTTCAGGTACTACTTTTCTTATTTAGGTTTTCAGTTTTGCTGCAGTCATTGCAATGAAGGAACCACAACAATGATGAGAGGCCATGCACTTTACCTGTAAAATTGGTTTCTTGAGGTTTGTGTGGGTTTGACAAAATGGAAATGTCGCACCTAATTCGGCCACAAGAGATACCAGAAATCTGGCCATTATCGGGTCGGCATTTCGCTTCGCTATAAATATTATACTTTATTTTTAGAATTATTTTGTACAAATGAAGGTGGTGCCAGTTACAAGCCTGTAATACCCTTCTGTTACCACTTCAATTCACAGTATAATGTTCAATTATTTTTTTGGAGGGTCTCAGAAGGGTACGAACACGGAGTAACTGTGTCAAAAAAATGTATGTTTACACAAATGCATTTGTTGTTACGTTTATATTTTTGTTTAAATTATTTTTATTTTATTTATACGTAATAGGCCTGTGTTGAAATATATTTATCTCCATTTATAAAGGTGCATATAAAACTATCCTTTAAATGTACATATACATGCACATATTTTATATATTTTACTGCCACGTTAGCGCCGTCATGTTAATTTTATTAGCACCATCTACTTCTGTGTAGTGGTGTACTCTTTGCTTGGCTCAGATCCCCTCGTTTTACCACGCTGTTCTGCTTCCCTGCCTTCCCCTTTCTCCTTCGTGTATCGTTATTTTTTTATTTGTCGTGGTTGTTTATTTAAAACCTTTCACGGTCTCGCTCTGTCTACTTTATACGCTTCACACGTCTCCTACATTATGCCGCTACCTTATACCTGCAGGATGTATGTTTTTTCCTGATGGCTTAGTTGCACTTAACTTTGGTCAGCTGAGGCCAAATACAGCTACCATGTTTTCGAGATGACATTTTACTAGTCACGCTACAGAGCGATGGGGCACTTAGAAAACGGCGAGTCATGGGAAAAGTTATGTTTGCGGTAAAGTTTTTAAATGTTTGGTAATTTGTGTGACAAGTGGTGTTGTACCTTGGGTGTGCCGTAGCGCTAGTCTATTTCAAAATCTGGATTTGGTTGCCCTTCCAAATTATTTTTCGGCCCAATTATTGTGTGTCTATTTTTTAACGTGTCTTGTTGGTCATTGTTCACCAGCCAAGTTTAATGTTTGCTATTTCACGGTTCATTTCACGGACTTCAAGGGCGTTCATTTTTCAATTGTTTGTTGTAAAGATTTCGTCTATTGGAACTCTGACATGACCCAAACGATTATGCATTATATACATCATATAATGCATTATATACATCATATATGTTACATGTTTTATATATAATATTATACACGTTACATTTAGCAGTCCTGTAATGTAAACATTGAGTTTTAGCATGTGGCAATCACATGGCAGTCACATGGCAATGTTGGTTTACATGTGGCGGAAGGATACATAATGAGCAAGAAAGTAGAAAACTTTAGCAGGGCTTTCAAAAGTGCTCACTTTATCGTGAACGGCCAATAGGCTTTTGCGCACCCCCCTTCCCCCCTCCCCCCCCCCCCTCTTTGACATGGCAAAGTCGACCCAGTTTTAACATAACGCGGCTTTCACGCTGGCGAGTCACGTAGTTTTTCATGTAACACTTGCCATTTCATTTCACCGCGATTCCACAACCGTATATTTTACGACCCTAATTCCTTCACCTCTGCATTCCGTGTTCATACCTACATATTTTTTTATTCTGTCCTTGAATTTTGCTGTTCTACTTCCCCGTAATTAGTTTTCTCCTCCGCCCCTGCGCACCGCCCTGCTGTGCTCCCCGTCCTAAACCGCCTGTTCACTCTTTCTGTTTTAATTTAAAATATACTCGACTTACCGTCCTAATTACTTCACCACTGCATTCCTTGTAAATCTCTTCGTAATTGTTTACTCTATCCTTGAATTTTGCTTTACCATTTGACAATAATAGGAACATTTTTGTGTTTGCTGACGATCCTCAATTAATAGAACTTGCAAGAAATCACTTTTTTAGGCAAATGATGTACTGTGGAAAGAAACAATAGGCATGAATTAAAAATAGTTCCTAAACTAACTCAGCGCCACTTGGATGTAGTAGGCTGTGCAACACAGAAGTCTCACCAGCAGTACAGCTATTTTCTAATTCAGTTTCTACAAAAGCATATTTAGGATAGTGGCGGGTGCAATTGTACACAAGATTGGGAACCACATACATGCCATACGAAGTCGTACAATGTTTTGTTCGAAGCCGAACACATATCAGATTTAGGAACTTAATATTGCTGCAAAAGACTCCTGGAATGAAAATAGAAGGAATAATTAAAAATGAAAAAAATAGCAAGTTAGTACAATAACCGTTCAATTGTTACTGTAGTATGTACAACCTACTCGGCTGTGACTATTGATGTCTTTCAGAGAAGAAATGAAATAATTAATGTCCACTATCCGTCTTTGATGCATCGTATTTTGATGAATGTCTGAAACAGAAATTTGTACTTCTTGTAGGCTTGTCTGGCATAGTATTTCATCACTCGGGAATTTGAGTTTCTTCCTGTGGAAGGTAAAACTTGTACATTACTAGTACAAATTTTTTTCTCTTTCCTTTCAAAGAAGAAACGTATAATTAATTTGTAAAATAAAGGTATACTTAATTTATTTAGGCGACATAAGTTTAAATTC
The DNA here is from genome assembly GCA_029891345.1 of Dryococelus australis. NCBI lineage: Eukaryota > Metazoa > Arthropoda > Insecta > Phasmatodea > Phasmatidae > Dryococelus > Dryococelus australis. The sequence goes on from CM056999.1 coordinate 43,444,857, forward strand.
GATAATACCTTTCACAAACGCCAGGTTTCCGATATTTTAAAAATGATTTTCCTTTGTAATATTACAGACAATGCACAGTAATTTTGATACGTGTTTATAGCAGTGAACCTTTTCCTTGTTGTAACGGTCTCTAGTTATTCGGTGTTCGAAATTATTTATACTAATAATTTGAATGGTTTTCGAAATGCAGTTATTGGTTTAAAGTTGAAGAAATTAGCTTCTAATTAGTGTGTCATTTGATGGATTAACAATAATGTATTTTATTTTCAAGACATAAATAAGAAAATAGCAGTTTATTTCCGGGACATAATCGCTGTGAACGGAAGTTTCGCTGATAGAGTAGCCCAAGAGTCAAATTAAACGAAAATGACAATTGCATTTCCAAACGACCATGGTATCGTATCGATTAGAAACATAATGGGCCCGTATTTTTTGTAATATTATAGTTTCAGTCGTAAATCGGCGTGTTCAAAACAAATCACGTAGAAATATTTCGTTGTATGTAAGAATTTCGAAAACGCCGTCTGCCGCTCGGTAAGCATTCCCTAGCAAGGTTGACCACGTGGGTCATTTATTAGCTCTGACTGTGTAAGTATGTTAGTAACTTTATCCATAGTATATGTTAACATTACAGATGAAGAACCATCTTGAAATAGAGGAAGGGCTGTTTCACATCTCATACAGTTTATAGAATAAAACGGAAAAATAACATATCCTCAAAATTAAAAATTAAAATTATAACTAAACATAGACATTAAAAATTAAAAACTCTGTTCTCATTTATAGACTCTTTTACCATATGCATTTTTATGTCGGATAGGCATGGTACGAACGCATATGTGTCCAATAAAATATATTTAAAACTACAATGCAATTTAAATATATATGATACACGAAATTATCAACTGCAAATATTTCGTGTATTGAAATGTAATGGTTCGTATAAAAATAGAGTAGGCTAATATAACTATGTCGCTTAATCTCAGATCTTAAAACATTAACGGTTGTCGAAGATGTGGCTTGTAAACGGCATTAGTTAGTTAACGTTCCCTCACATTACGAAATTTCTGGAAAGAAAAAAAACCATTCGAATAAAAACTGTTTATTTAACAGATACAAAAAAGTTTTACGTTTTTCACAAAACTGGCCAATAAGAACGGGTCTAATATTAAACTGAGAAAATTGAAATTTCTAATACCATTTATAAAACGAACTTTCTCCTGGAGTAGTATTCCTGTAGATGCCTAAGCCTCCGTTTTCTTGGTTCGCAGCTGAGAAGTAGGGAAAGTCAGTTTCCTTCTCGCGAGTGTTGTTTGCCCATGCCGGGCGATATAATATCTCGGCAAATACTAACCAGATCTGCACGCTGCAACTGATGTAGGAAGCATGCAAACTCGTTATCCTGCCAAATCGTACAATGGGATCACGTAAACAAAACGCTCAAATTACGATCCGAAAATAGAGCACCAGAGTTGTTCCGTTGCCCAGGCCAGCAATAAAACGAAGGAGTAACCAACCACAAAGCAAGTAAGGTAAATAGACGAAGCTCGATGCTATCGTGGTGGGCAGCTAATTTCCTGTATTAGGTAGAGTTTGCTGCCAACAGGCCAGCAATAAAACGAAGGAGTAACCAACCACAAACCAAGTAAAGTAAATAGACGAAGCTCGTTGCTATCGTGGTGGGCAGCTAATTTCCTGTATTAGGTAGAGTTTGCTGCCAACAGGCCAGCAATAAAACGAAGGAGTAACCGACCACAAACCAAGTAAGGTAAATAGACGAAGCTCGATGCTATCGTGGTGGGCAGCTAATTTCCTGTATTAGGTAGAGTTCGCTGCCAACAGGCCAGCAATAAAACGAAGGAGTAACCAACCACAAACCAAGTAAGGTAAATAGACGAAGCTCGATGCTATCGTGGTGGGCAGCTAATTTCCTGTATTAGGTAGAGTTTGCTGCCAACAGGCCAGCAATAAAACGAAGGAGTAACCGACCACAAACCAAGTAAGGTAAATAGACGAAGCTCGATGCTATCGTGGTGGGCAGCTAATTTCCTGTATTAGGTAGAGTTTGCTGCCAACAGGCCAGCAATAAAACGAAGGAGTAACCAACCACAAACCAAGTAAGGTAAATAGACGAAGCTCGTTGCTATCGTGGTGGGCAGCTAATTTCCTGTATTAGGTAGAGTTTGCTGCCAACAGGCCAGCAATAAAACGAAGGAGTAACCAACCACAAACCAAGTAAGGTAAATAGACGAAGCTCGATGCTATCTTGGTGGGCAGCTAATTTCCTGTATTAGGTAGAGTTTGCTGCCAACAGGCCAGCAATAAAACGAAGGAGTAACCAACCACAAACCAAGTAAGGTAAATAGACGAAGCTCGATGCTATCGTGGTGGGCAGCTAATTTCCTGTATTAGGTAGAGTTTGCTGCCAACAGGCCAGCAATAAAACGAAGGCGTAACCAACCACAAACCAAGTAAGGTAAATAGACGAAGCTCGTTGCTATCGTGTGGGCAGCTAATTACCTGTATTAGGTAGAGTTTGCTGCCAACAGGCCAGCAATAAAACGAAGGAGTAACCAACCACAAACCAAGTAAGGTAAATAGACGAAGCTCGATGCTATCTTGGTGGGCAGCTAATTTCCTGTATTAGGTAGAGTTCGCTGCCAACAGGCCAGCAATAAAACGAAGGAGTAACCAACCACAAACCAAGTAAGGTAAATAGACGAAGCTCGATGCTATCGTGGTGGGCAGCTAATTTCCTGTATTAGGTAGAGTTTGCTGCCAACAGGCCAGCAATAAAACGAAGGAGTAACCGACCACAAACCAAGTAAGGTAAATAGACGAAGCTCGATGCTATCGTGGTGGGCAGCTAATTTCCTGTATTAGGTAGAGTTTGCTGCCAACAGGCCAGCAATAAAACGAAGGAGTAACCAACCACAAACCAAGTAAGGTAAATAGACGAAGCTCGTTGCTATCGTGGTGGGCAGCTAATTTCCTGTATTAGGTAGAGTTTGCTGCCAACAGGCCAGCAATAAAACGAAGGAGTAACCAACCACAAACCAAGTAAGGTAAATAGACGAAGCTCGATGCTATCTTGGTGGGCAGCTAATTTCCTGTATTAGGTAGAGTTTGCTGCCAACAGGCCAGCAATAAAACGAAGGAGTAACCAACCACAAACCAAGTAAGGTAAATAGACGAAGCTCGATGCTATCGTGGTGGGCAGCTAATTTCCTGTATTAGGTAGAGTTTGCTGCCAACAGGCCAGCAATAAAACGAAGGAGTAACCAACCACAAACCAAGTAAGGTAAATAGACGAAGCTCGTTGCTATCGTGGTGGGCAGCTAATTTCCTGTATTAGGTAGAGTTTGCTGCCAACAGGCCAGCAATAAAACGAAGGAGTAACCAACCACAAACCAAGTAAGGTAAATAGACGAAGCTCGATGCTATCTTGGTGGGCAGCTAATTTCCTGTATTAGGTAGAGTTTGCTGCCAACAGGCCAGCAATAAAACGAAGGAGTAACCAACCACAAACCAAGTAAGGTAAATAGACGAAGCTCGATGCTATCTTGGTGGGCAGCTAATTTCCTGTATTAGGTAGAGTTTGCTGCCAATCATATAACTCTTCAAGATAATTATTTCGATTTTCAGACAGACGTTTTAGTTACGGTTCATAACAATTTGTTAAAAATGTTATAATTGATTTCTGTATTTACAAACGATAACATGGAACTAAATAGGTGTTTTACAATAGATGATAGGTAATAAGTAGGCTGGTAACTCTGTTAACTGCACAATCGATTATTAAGATGCTAATTGTGCATATGTATTTCTTTTAAAAAGGCGCTGTCGCTGATATCAATAGATCTTGTACCATTTATTCTTTGGCAATTGGCATTTTAAAATTCAATAAAGCTCAATTATTCAAATTCCTGCACTTGGTTGCAAACATCATCTCCGCCTTCTCCACAAACGAACATAACAACGGAATCAAATCCAGTGACTGCGACAGTGCATGCCTACATAAAAATTTAATATTTTATGAATAATGACGAGAATAATTAAAACTAATTTACTTGTGAGTTAAGTATATTTAAAAATAAAATAATATTGTTTACAAAATATACAGCTTTCTTTATCAAAAGAGCATTATTTGAATTTTTTCAACCGTTGGTGAAGTCATTCTACCTAATAATTTAGTGGCCCACGAAATCCCTAATAGCTCCGATCTCCTTGGAGTAACGAACTGGCGGCTATTCAGCTGGTCGCATCAGTGCGGGGAACGGAACAAGGCCTAGGGAAAAAAAAAAAAAAAAAAACTTCAAACCACCACTATACTGGCAAGAGTCGGGTTTCTCCCACCAGGAAGACACTTCAGTCATTATGGCCCTAGTAATGGCTACACAGAGCAAAATAATACTGACGACCATTCGCTTTCTGGACTCTTTGTTGGGAAAGATCGAGGTTTTCCGGTCAAGATAGGCCCTCTCTTAAACCGTGCACAGAAATCAAAGATAACTCACTTCTTAAATAACTTTAAAGAATGTATCCTATATCTCTGCTACAAACTAGTGTGTCATGCTGGAGAATTAATTTACGTTTTTATTTCATTTGCATTTTCTTTTCGTTTAGTTGATACTCATTCAAGTCAATTCCATGTTTCACCATTTTGTATTCGACCTACCCACGATTCTCCGCTTGTTTTTACACACTAGTTTATATAATTTCCGAGGCCAGTGTTGTATGTTCTCTATGCATTACTCTACCGTAGTCAGTGTGTACATTAAAATGTATGAATTAAGGCCAAGTAAGTACACATGTGTAATGGTATGGCAATTATTTTTATGTTGGAGTACTCATTATACGGTTGGCTGCCGGGACCGCGGTGGTTGAGCGGTTAGACAACTAACCTCCCACCCAAGCGAACCGGGTTCGATTCCCGGCGGGGTTGCTCCCGAATTTCCGCTTGGTCGGCGGATTTTCTCGCGAGTCTCCCATTTCCGCCGCCCCTTCATTCCGGCGCTGCTCCACACTCACCTCGCTTCACCCTCATCGGCTCGCAAGACCACGATGTTGAGAGCCACCCCAACCCTCTTCACTCACTCACTAACTACGGTTGGCTGTACGAGGCTCAATAACGAACTCTGTGTCCAACCGGATGTTGCGTGCTACGGAAGAATTAATATTGGTCGAGCTGTCGTCTGCCAAGCTGGTGCCAAAACAGTCACTGATAGGCCAACGACGTTCCGCCATGTCGATGGCCTGTTTGTTGGCGTGTTGGGCTGGATTTCTGAGCCGTTCCGATTCCACATTCTTAAATATTGTGCGGTAATGGGCTGTTAAAATGTTACGTATATTTACGTAAATATACAGACGATATACGGAAAAGCAATTGCAGAAACTGGAAACGGAGCTGAGATACTTAAATATCAAATACGGAATGTGTCCGCATGTCTTATAGCTTCGGGTTTCAAGAACGAACGATTCCGAACCTACGCAACACATTTCGCCATCGTAGCAGGAAAATTAACGTTCCTGCGGCAGCTATTACGTCCACGCTACTAAGACCTAGTCTTTCAAACATTAAAAAGTTACACAGACTCCTGCAACAGGTAGTGGAAAGTAAAACGCTCAAATATAACTATAGGATGTTCACGGTAAAATGAGCACTTTTGAAAGCCCTGCGTAAAATCTACTTGTATGCACGTTGTGGTCTTTCACCTTACGTAAAATTGTCATTGCCACTGGTCACATAGTTTCCTCCATGCGTAGGTCAAGTAAAACTGTGAAATTATTAGAAAAGTAAACACGTTACAAATCTTCTAATTTTTACACTTTGCCGCATTAAAAAAGCACAAAGCGATAGAAATATTTTGAGATCACAAATGGTCACCGAACACTTTTTTATTCAACGTTAAAATATGGAACTACATTCCTCTGCATCGTTAAATAATTTTACTGGGCGCATGTGTCTCAGTGCACTCGTTATGCAGGTAGAAACAGTTACATATTTCAAAGGTTGATTTTAAAAGTGCTCACTTTATCGTGAACTGTCTCTAACAACTGAAACTGTGACGTGTCACATGTCGAGTCAAGGCCACGGCAAATTTATTTGTGTGAAAATCTACTAAATTTAATTTTTTTTATTAAAATTTTTATAGCTTAACCATGCCTAGGAAATCACATCAAAACGGAACAACGCTCCGCATTTGTGCGCACTTCGTTTAACAACATTTTACACCGGAACAGTTACTTACTAGGAATTTACCAACACACCTATTATTAGACAGAGGTTGTTTTTCGCGAAAAGTTTCAAGGTCATTTGTACTCCAAAACATTTTTTGTACATACGCACTTTCGAGGTAGGTTAGTTTTCAATGTCACGTGCCTCGAGTGTCTGTCCGCGAATCACGAACGTTCAATATCGGAGTAGTTTATTCTTACTGGCCCAGTCAAATAGGAACATGTATTCTCACGTAGACACGTGGCCAATAACCAAAGGAAGTTGTAGTTGTTGACGTAGGATATTGAAGTCCAGCATGGCCATAAATATCTTCGCAAAATACACCTGTCCCTACCTGCTATCCCTCTGGCACTATTACTATTATTTATAAACTAAATATTGAAATGTGTAGATAAAATATCAGTATTAGATCAGTTATACCCAAAAGATTCATTTGTGTTAATGGAAGTAGAAAAAGCTTGTGACGTAAGGCACATATAGAAAACAACCAAACACGTCATACATAAGGTAAGGAACTGTTCAAATTACGGAACGTCCGCGATAAAAAAAAAAAAAAAAAAACAACGTGCCTGTAATTTTACGGAGAGTTCTGGAGAAAATTTTACCAGTGCCTATCCGTGAATTGACGGATTTTTTTTTTTCGAAGGCTGTTTTTAAAGTGTTCTTTTATTCGAGACACAGCTATTAATGAAATTAAATGCTCTCGCGTGTTGGAATTGATATGAAAGTGACGATAAAGTGCCTGATTGCCAAAATTTATTACAGTTAATTTAAAAATTGCTAACACAACTCAATATTTACTGTTTAGTAGAACGTTTTAATATGAGTTCCTTAATTAGTGAGTTAGTGAAGAGATTTGGGCGGCTCTTAACAGCGAGGTCTTGAAAACCGATCGTTAATTAGTGTTTTATTGAACATTTTCACCAACAATCTTCATTAAGAACTATTATCCATCCAAATTTTCGGAATATATTCCCGATGAAGATTGTTCAGGCGAGTATTAAACAGAAAAAAAATGTGACAGAAATGTGTCAAAATAAACTATTTGTAACTACACGTTAACCGGTAACATGGAGGAACTAAAAATATTTTATTTTTGTTACGTGCTTATCAGCGTTATTATGAAAGCGAAAATGTGAGCAGGTACACGAGGTAAATGAAAACATTTATATCGCCAAATAAATTTTTTGAGTACCTGCATTTGGAAAATATACTCACATAAAATACATTTACATGGTGGATATTTGTTAGCAAATAAATATTAGTAATTTTAAGCGCAGCAGAGCGAAGACTGCGTCGACAGGGCATGTAGGAAACATTGTGAGGGTTTTTGTATTTCCTAGCAAATTTACCGGTTTCATTTACTTCAGTATTGATTTCAATATCACATGCATTAATTATAAATATTTTTGAACATTGCACGTGTACTTCGGCGAATCAAATTTAATTTAGATCTTCTTCCAGTGACCAGTGGTTGAAAACGTGTTTTACATATTTAGTTACACACACGCATGGCTCCGAAAATCGTCGGACTCCCAAGCACCTTGCAAAAGAGGTACTTTCAAACTTTGTTCTTGAATTCAAGTTTGGTATACGAGATTATTAAGAGATATATCGCCCTCTTATTTGGGTGCACTTAGTGGCTGAACATACGGAATGTTTAAGAATACCACCCTTATATCTCTCGCTAAATAAAATCAGGGTGTCGTGAACGCTATTGTTACTCAGCACTATAGGCTTCAAAAACCCGACTTCTCTGCTAGAAGATAATTCATTGACTCGTTTATAATCCAAAACAAGATGGAAGCACTCTGCAGTCAGTGCATTCATACACCATTATTTTTTCTCAAACATTATGGTACGTGAAATAATTGAATTGCGTTTGTTGCCAACAACGGCTGTTCGCGTTATTCACAGATATCGCTTTTTTTTTCTTCTATCTGGATACTAATTTCAGTCTCACGGAACGGTTTTTCAGTCACAAGTTTGACCAGCAATCCGCCATTAATGATAGCTTCCAGTGGCGAGCAATTAATTCGCTATCACTCATTAATATCTACCGCTTCGATTAATGCAAGTTGTCATGAACCCGAGACAGAAACTATCATTAAAATAGTCAGCTTGAACAGATGAACAAGCAAGCTATTTGGTATAAACGAGGAACCCATAACTCAAGAACAAATAAACTCTTCCCGCAGGCAGGGTTCAAACTAATTATCTCTACTACAATATTCTCACGTACCAAAGTGATAAACTGTTTCATGTTTGAGCAGCAACCGTTGCTAGGTGGCAATTCCTGATAAGGGTTACTATGCATCAAAGTGTGTTAGTTGTTAGTTATTGTCACCAAACTTACACCCTTACCAAACTGCTACACCACTTAATAGATGGCAAGAAGTAGGGGGATGGTTCGTGACCGAACTGAAGAGAAATGGTAAATGAACGCGAAGGTATAGTGTATAGCGCTGTGAGCCGAGACGCTATCAAATACACATATTCTTGCGGAATTCTTCGTTCGTCTACAGAACATTCACGATTCAATTGATGAACGATACACATGCTAACCTTTTCACGAGCGAGTGTTGAAACTAGCAAAATGCTTATTCCTAATAACAGGCCAAAGAAATATCTTAGGATGTGATGGGGAGTCCGTCACAAATAGGTGAGATATTGTGTGGAAAATGTTTGTTTTGCTGTAATGTAACGCCTGTCGGCCATGGACGCTTGTACCCGCCCAGCAGGGAGGTGCGCCAAGTTGCAGGCCAATCGTGATATACCGGCAAGTTTCTGAAACTGAATTTAAGAAAATGTAGTAAAAAAATTAAGTCAACACAAAAAAAAATTATACTAAAAGTTGTTGAGTTAAAAAAATTAAATTACTAGCTAATGAATAATATGTTTAGTAAAAATACTGGTTCAATACTAAATACGTAACTTTTCTGGGACTATCTTATTTTCATGGATCGCATACTCTTCGATAAGGCTAAACAAACATGACCATAGAGTAAAATGAGTTGCCAAACATTTTCTGTTACCAGAAACTCGAGATGCTATGAGGAATTTACATACATGGGACGTTTAAAATGTATGTCAGCGCACATATCACGTACTGAAAATAAATCTGTGTTGTTAAGCGCGCTCTGATTTTGGTGCAATAACTAAGAATAATAAATGGGTTATACATTAACGAGCTTAAAAGACAACTGTCTACAAATACACACACGCAAAACTGGCTGCAAACACTGCCAAGCAGCATCTGTATTTTATTTGTAATTTATATATAATTAATTTATAACAAATACGACGAAAAACAGTGAAAAAATATGTGTGTGGGTAGCGCCTAGTTATAAATAGTTCTCATGCAAAATATCGTTACAACTGAGTGCTCGCGAATTCGTTGCGCTGTCCTTTGGAGTAATTTGCTAGACTTGGCCGAGCTTTGTTTGTATGAGGCGCAGGAATATCCAGGAAGTAGAACTTCAGCAGGGCTACAGAGAAGTGCGAAGTAGCCGTGAATTCGTTGTATGTCATCAGCGTTATGCTGTAACTCGAAAACCCAGTAACGTCCTAACGAAGTCAAATTTGACATTGATTATGCATATTAAAGTTTTCCTTAGGAAGTTCGTCTGCGACAATTATTAATTTATTTAAAATCTCGTAAATGTTGTTAAAACACACGTCTTATGTAATTTAACGATTGTTTAAGACACGTTGTCTTTTGGACGAAGGAGCACACACGCCGTTAAAAGCGTGCCTTCTGTGTTTGACACTTAGACCCAAGTATAACGGGCGAGCGTTTCAGTCTTTTTAAAGGCGAACGTTTTGAAAAGTCTTGGCGTTGTTTTATAACTGGAAAACGATAATGTTTAACTCTTATATTATTCTGTTTACAACCTAAGCCAAACATATTTTCTTATAACTTCATAAGTATTGTCCACAGCTGGAGACATCAATTTACATCTACACAGCAAAATAATTGTGAACATCGGTCAATATTCACAAACCAATATTTACTAAAATTAATGTGTACGTTTTTATAGTAGACTGGTAACAATATTTAATACTTTTCGTTGTTTATTTAATGAGTATGAAGTGGATATGTAAGCCAGCTGAAAGTCACATGGCAGTGTTTATTTTATAGATACGCGAAAAGATACACAACCAACAGGCTGAAAATAGAAATTTAGCAGGGCTTCCAATAGTGCTCACTTCTTCGTCAACAGCCTTTACATAACCATTAACTATATAAAGTGGAAGGTTTTCTCTCTTAATTCATTTTAAGGATTGCTCATCGGAAGTTATTTTAAAAATCAGCATAAATGTCATACAGGTGAGTTATTGTTCATGATTTATGTAATCCCAAAAAGATATGTGATTTCAACATGTGATTGTTACGGAACTATAACATAATGTTTTCATCTGCATAGGACGACATTATCAACAATGTGAACAATTTTTGTCAGTAATTAAATATAAGAAGTTATGCGTTACTCTTGAGCGTACACATACACAAAAAAAAATGTTTTCAAAAAGAGATGGCGGTGATTTACGAGTAAGAACACAAACACCTCGGCACGGTTAACTGAGCTGAGCACCCGGTAAAAAAAAAACTGATTTTTGCATGTGGAGAAACATGACGGACATTGCCTCTGGCCAGTGGTTTTCTCTTCGCTCTTTCATCTTAACATCGAAGCTCTCACCTATAAGTGTCGTAATCTCGCACTTTTTTTGCTGATAAACAGTCTTCTTTCTTGTAGTTCTATCATACAGGACATAATATCGCGTGGAACATAATACCAAAGAGGTCGATTGAAATAAGCATATTTTAGGGAGATAACATTTAAAAAATAAAAAAAGGGTTTAGAAGTACTGTTTAGTCCTTTTTGCCTAATTCACGAGGAAATATTTTGATAGATTGACGCATTAATTTTGCAGCTCTTGCATGACAATGTCATGAGGAGACGAAATGTGGTCCATCACTATAGTGGAATTAGTGTTTTTTTTTTTTTCGATACTCAAGGGGCTAGTATTCCCTGCTTTGTTCTGATTGGAGGGCTTTGATGTAAATTTATTAAATATGTTGGAAAAGAGTGTGATAGTGATGATAGATGGACCTTAGGGGCGGGAGGAGGGGGGTGGCATGCCTGGTGGGGATTTTACCGGGTATAAATACCGGTGTTAGAGGTTGTTTCGGGACTCACATGTAACACATAGAAATAGGGTAGGTTTGGAAATAAAACTGTTTTGAGGAGAGCGTCGCCGGCGAAGTCCGGGCATCAGTGAAGGGATTTTCGCTGCGCGCTGGAGCTGGACCACGAGATGGCATCCATACTCAGAGGCGAGGATGTCGGCAGATAGAGTGACGAAAAAGTTAATTATCGAGTATCGGGCTTAGAAAAATTCCCGTGGACTTCACACATAGAAAATTTCCAAGTAGAGTGTGACTTTGAATAATTTTCGGGTAGGTTTCGGACTTTGATTATTTTCAAGCAGAATGTGTGGACTCAGAAAAATTTTTTCCTGAAAATGGACTTAGAAATTTTTCTGCCCGTGAATGTACTTTGAGTGAAACTTTTGCCCATGCTCGGACTTTAATAAATTCGCGTGTGTAATCGTACTTAGGATCGTTTTTTCTGCGCACGGACTTGGTATTAATTTGCCTATGTGGGAACTTGGATTTCGAGTATTGGGCAGGAAATTTGTACTTTTTGTGTTGGGCGTTGTTGGGACAGGTCGCCGATAGATGTGAAATCAAGACTTAGGGAAAAAACAACCGTTTCGTGTGTAAGAGTGGAATACTTTGGCATTTTGAGTAGAGTAGAGACGGGAATTCTGTAACTTTTAATATGGCGACTTTTTTCGGTCTTCGACTTTGGGGAAATGTTGGGAGTAGTCGCCGAATGAGTGTGCTCAGGACTTAAAAAAATTCACTTCCAAAGTGGCCGAAGAGGAGAAATTGGTCATGCTATGAGTGGATGGGTGGAGGACGTTAGGTGTGTCGGCGTTGGAGTATCAAAGTGCAGGATGCATAACAGTTTAAATGAAGAACTTTTTTTTTTGCTTGGATTGGGGACACTGCGAAGATTAGTTTGGATAAATTAATGAGGGAACTGGCTGGTTAATTGCTATGAGTGTGTGTGGTGTGTGAAAAATAGGCAATAGCAATACTTACAATTTCGAGTATACCAGTGGGGCTAATGCCCTCAGGCTCAAACATGTCTGACTGGATTGTTGGTGATGTTGGTCTTGGTGTGTGGAGTGAGTTGGTTGAAAAGGGTAATTTCGTGGAAAAATTCTGGTAAAATCTTGCGGGTCCTCTCTCCTGAGACCACTTAGGTTCGGCAAACTCTTTGTATATGCGAAAAAAGGTAACATTTGATGCATGTAATATTCCTCTTCGTGAAAAAGGTTAAAGAAAAATTTGTTGGTGAAACAATTTATCATAAACGTAATGAAAAGCCAGTGTGTATATTTTTGAAGGTTGTTTTTAGTGATGTTTTAAAGAAGTGTACTGTATTAGCCTTGACATAATTATTATAAATGTGTATGCTAATAAATATTATTAATGTTTGAAATATTAGGGGTGATTTCAATTATTCTTGAAGGTTTTAAGGCAGTGTGGTCTTAATATGTGCACTGTATTTGGTAATGGAAATTATTGATATGCGAAAATTAAAGCTTATATCAGTGAACTTGCTTTGTGTTGTGTGTGTATACTTTTGACACCGGTCCACTATGAACAGAATAGTAAGACAATAACAATACCGACTCTGCTGATGAAGTTGATATTGGGTATGTTGGAGGTAATATACCTTACTTTCCTTCCCTTCCCTTGTAATGTAGATGGAGGATTGGGAAGGAGGTTGTCCTCGGTGATGAGTCACTGGGCACAATGCGAAAGTTTTACACTGCAGAAAATCATTAGCCTTATAAAATATTTGTTCATAAAGGCACTAAAAGCAATTATTTACGATTGACCAACTTGAATTTTCAATGTTTACTTCCACAAACTTATAGACAAATATTTGAAGTTGGCGTCAATTTATGCCGTGAAGCGCCTGTTTTGAGGCGGAGGAGCGTGTGAACCATGAGGATGACACTCCCACTCACATCAGGTGCGCCATTGTTGTTCTGCACAAGGTTCTAGAATGGCGTGCCGTGTTCTCGCCATTTCGTTTGTGCCCACGGGACTCTTAAGTGGCGAGACATTTGTTTTAAGGAGGAATGTCTGCAGGGTGCTCGAGTAATCTGCATATACCTGTCGTGTATATTTGGAGATACAGATCTTTGGAAAATCCATTTTTATCTATGCATGAGTGCTCCGGAATGGCGTTTCAAATGTGAGTGACGTATTGAAATCACTCGACAGGCCTCGCTAAGTGCGTGTTCTTTAGGTAGATGAGCACAGGTGAGGTACGTTTAACACGATGAGGTGTACACACTTTTACTGGCACTTCAAACAAATTAGAAGTAAGTCACCTACGTATATCCACTACTGCAAGAACACCGGTTCTGCTGGTCTCTGTGTTAGAACTCACCATCGTCCTAATGGTCCATACCACACCGGACACGGGACCGCGGTATCTGAGCGATTAGCACGCTCGACTCCCACCAAGGCGAGCAGTGTTCAATCCCGCCTTCCTGGTACTTTTAAAGTGTGTTGCACAGTGTTTGATATAAACGTATTCTCCACGAAACTGTTAACACTTTGTAGACTATGGTCGAGTGTAGCTCGAGCAGAGCTAATTTGACAATTACTTTATTGTTTAGAACCAAACTCGCTTGGATGTGCAGCATTTGTTCGGCTAGTGTTTAGCACGACTTCACAAGACAACGACAGCGTAGTAAAAATTATATTGCTAACGATAGAATTTATTTTTGCATAGACACTCAAAGGGGCATGATTGATTGTTAATCCTTCTGGGTCAATATCATCTCGGTTCCCCATTGGTTGACTACGAGCCAATAATGAACGCTGTAAATTCCAGTGTAGTGTGCGGTGAGTAACTGAGGAAATTTGGGCGGCTCTTAACACCGAGGTCTTGAGAGCCGATGGGGGTGATTTAAGTGAATATGGAGCGGCCCCGAAATGAAGGGGCGGGGGAAACGGGAGGTCCCAGAGGAAAACGCGCCGACCAGAGGCATCGTCCGGCACGATTACCCACTGACGAAAATCCGGGAGTGGCCCGGGCGGGGGATTGAGCCCGGGGGCCGCCTTGGTGGGGGAGCGAGCAGTCCAACCGCTCGGCCACCTCAAGCGTGTCTCACGCCATTGCGCGAGCGAAATTTCCCACGACTGTAAGAGCACGGTGGCGAACACAAGGCGCGAACGCTTCGTGAGTTGAAACGTGTAACGCAAGCGTCACGCGAGGCACGGCGGGGGGGGACAACCTACAGCGAGTAACGAGGCGGCAACTTGCAGACACGCGAGAACAGCGCAGCTGCGCGGGTTCGCAGGCACGGGCAAGGGTACTTTGGGTACTTTCGCCCGGTACAAACTGAGTTCCGTCACGCGAGAACACTTTGGAAAACGAATTCGCGGCCACTCGACTGGCGTTTGCGCTGCTCTGCATTATAACTGCGTGAACATGACGCACCATCACCGAGTTTCCCTGCTACGCTTAAAAGGCTTTCCTTTAGGCTATTCGCGTTAAAGTGAGCCCTTTTTAAAACCACCTCACTTGAAATGATAATCAATCAATATGTTTTATTTTAGTTTGAGACGTTAACTTCCGAGTGTGGTGGAATATACACAGGGTTCTTATTACTTACGGGGTGGTATCTATGTAGAAACTAGGTAAAAGTATTAAATATAGATGAAAGGAAAAAATGACCAGGTCCTCACAAGTGCTCAATTTACTGTGAACAGCCTATCGTTGCCATAAAGGGTCTCATTGTAAGCAGTCGTCTATTCTAATATCTAAGAAACTATGGAATAACTCAACGTAAATCTTTTTTCAGTACAGGATTGAAATAGGATATTTTGTTACGAATTTGTCCATTTCTTTGCCGAAACATATGCGATCGTTAAAACGTATCGGTGTCAGCCAAAAATCGCTGGAAGTGTAGGCTGTTCACGGTAAAGTGAGCACTTTTTAAGGCCCTTATAAATTTTTCCTACCATGCAATTTCCATCTTCCTGCTGCTTTTTAATATAAATATTTCAGTATAACCAATAAACACAGTGTACACATTTCACAAACATCGAAATTTAATGCCCGAGGCTGCAATAAGATATATTTATTAGTGGTTAATGCGTGTTTGGAGAGCCTTAAAAAAATGCCAATTTTACCGTGAACAGCCTATAGTAGTCTGTTTACAATAGGCCCATTTATTATTCTGTAAAAAAAAAAATTGTTTTAATCCATAGTAAAAATTCAGCAAATTTTGAGAACGGATTGCTGTATTAAAGCCACATACTCACCGCTTAAAATTCCGAGGAAACAGGACGTAGGCGGAGATTATTTATACTGTATTCTATTGCCGTCTTAATGATTCCTTACGACCGTGAGGCTAAAATAAAATAACTTGCTAAGAAATTATTTTACAAGACTCCTTAATTGTTACCTATAAGTAACAGCTGATAAAGGCTGTTCACGATGAAGACAGCACTTTTATAATCAACCTTAGAGAAAAGTCACTGCTCCTGCCTGCATATACTTTAACGAGCGTACCGTGTGACATGCGCCCAGTAATGTTGGTAACGACTGATGGAAATTAGTTCCATATCTTAACGTCGAATAAAAAGTATTAGGCAATCACGCGTTATAACTTAAAACTATTTATTTCGCTTTCTCCTTTTTTAATGCATCGCAGTGTAAATAAAGAGATGTGTAAAATATTATTATTATTTTTTTAATAATTCCACAGTTTCAGTTGAACGACGCATGAATAAAATGATGTGGCCCATGGCAATGTTAATTTTACATGAGGCGGAAGAATACACAACGATCACACAAGTAGGTATTGAGAAGGCTTTCCAAAAGTGCTCATTTTACCGTGAACAACCTACAAATAATACAACCCTGACTTTTGCAATCGCGCATAAAATCTCCGTTTATTTTGAAAACAGCTGTTTGTTTTTCAAGTTGCCGACAATATTTTAGGCTGCCTTAAAGTCACAGGTTTATTACCTGATATAAATTTGACGGAATTACCTCCGTACGTAAACGGTAGTTCAAGCAGAATCCTATAGTCATTCGCTATAACGGCTATATTTATGATTATCTAGTCGGGGAACCTTGCGGTCCGGATTCCACTAGATTTGGGAAATTCTTTACGGTGGACAATACATAAGATAAACAGTATAATTTAAGTGAATATGCGATTATAATGAATTTGTTAGGATAAACAAATCGTACGAACGTTAATTATTTCTACTATACTTGGTATCAATTTCAGTGGCAAAACATTGTTATTTTCACTTTTAATAAATGAACGCAAAAATATATGTTTATAAAATTCAATAATTAATCAAGTGATATGTATATGGAGACACATATTTTTGTAAATGCACAGAAACCCCAATCGGCTATTGCTAGGAAACTGGTAAATGGATTTCCCTGGTATAAGAGTTTTTAAACCATTATTAATATGGCAATTTTTTTAGTTGTTCCTGCGAAAGAAAAATGAATATCGCAGTAAGCAATTATTTAGGTATCGTAAACGGCGACATAAGTGCGTTGCTGATTCATCCATGAGAGTATTCGAACTGCCTATTGTCTGTATAGAGAAACGTGGTGAGTGAAATGAGGTGCGCTGTTTGCGAAATCATGCCATGAATGTGTAATGCTGCTTCTTGCACAGTGCAGTATGTATAATGGCGGCCACGAAGTGCATCTGTGATATTTCTCTCTTCGAAATTGTGCTGGTGCGTCTCGGCATCTGCGTTCTACGCAAACATGACTGCAGCAAGAAGATTGGTTGTTAGTGAGGTGAAAAAAGGGGGGGGGGGGGGGGGGTTTTTAACAACTGGTGTAAAAAGTCTCGGGATCTCCGTGTCAGTGAGACCATTATATAACAACGATATACTCTATCATTTCGGATTACTGTGTCGTTTCTCCAAAATCTTGAAGTTTTTCAAGGTCGTCGACGTTTTTTTTTCTATCCTGTAAAACAGTCTTTGGTTTTGTGTTATAATGAAACGATATTTTGATAAAAACTACCTAGTCATATAGAAATTACATCCAGTCACTTTTAAAGCACGATTTTTAACATTTTAATAATAAATATTGCGCAAAACTGTAAAAATTGACGCGAACACATTGTTTGATTTATACTGAAGTAGGCCTACTAATCGATGTCGCATAAACGACAGGAAGAAATTTCTTTGGCGTGTGGCATATCGATTGCCTACGACTAAGGTTTCACTTCTAGCTATTTTAAATTTTAGTTTTGTTTTCAAATTAAAGAATATATTGGCGAACCTCATAAATTATTTCCGTCAAATTACTTTGTCTTTTTACAGTGATACCAACCATTTATTTGAATTGTAGTCACGCGTGTTAATTATGCAGAATTTTCAAATCTGTAATGTTTTATAACTCTGCAGTAGGTTTTTGCTATCAATTTGTCATTCTTTTTCGTCCTTTCATCAGACTGCTGTTTCATGTTGAGAGATTTGGGGGTTCTTGACAACCAGTGCTCAGAGCCGATGAGGGTGAAATGAGGTGAGTATGGAGCAGCGGAAAGCAAGGAGGGGAAAACAGGAGATTCCCAAGAAAACTTGCCAATCAGCGCGATTCCCATCTTGCGAAAATCCGGGAGTGACCCGGCCGGGGATTGAACCCGGTTCGCCTTGGTGGGAGGCGAGCACGCTAACTTCTCAGCCACCGCGGCTCCTAATAGTTGATGTAATACCACAGAATTACACAGTACACAAAATATAGACACTGTACTCTGACACCCTTAATAAACTGTTTTCACGTTCGTATGTAGCGTAATTCACTACTCTAGATCATAGTATGAGTTACATACTGTTCACGGTAAAGTGAGCATTTTTGAAAGCCCTGCTTTGTATCTACTTGTATGCACGTTGTGTACTCTTCCGGCTTGTGTAAAATTAACTTTGCCATGGGCCTCATCACTTTATTCATGCGTCGCTCAAGTGAAACTGTGTAATTATTAGAAAAGTAAACATTTTATAAATCTACTAATTTTTACACACTGGCGCATTAAAATACAGAAAACGAAATAAATGATTTTAATTATAACAAAATATTACCTAGTACTTTTTATTCGACGCTAAGATATGGAACTAATTCCCACCTATCGCTACCAACTTTACCGGACGCATGTCACTCAGTGCGCCCGTTGAAGTATATGCAGTCATGGGCAGTGACTTTTTTCTAAAGTTAATTTCAAAAGTGCACACTTTATCGTTAATAGTCTTAAATTATAAAGGCATACATCATCCGCGGATTCATTTTCGGACAAGCTAAAATTCAATCACCCGTAATTTTGTCCACGCGACTTACAAGCTTCCGGAGAACTCTGCACCTACAATAAATGTTCTACAAAATGCAGGCCATTCCATCACCTTGCACTGTGACTACAAGCAACCAATGAGAGCTCGATACAGGGGAACGCCTGAACGAACATGGTTTGCGGAGCTAGCGTCAAGCTGTGGCTGCAGAAACAAGTTGTTCGAGATGCTTATGATATCTGATGTCACTTGTATCGCATTAGCTCTTCGGCTCTACGTGATGATCCTCTTTGATGTTCGGTTAATCCAGATCACCAGTGATTGGATTTCGTCCACAATGGCTCTTCGCTGATGATGTCTTCCAACGGGCTGTGTATGCCATCATCACCTCGGACATTGTTTCTCTCGGTACACCTAACACGCTTGCACGCAAGCCTTCAGTAAACTTGCTGCAGTTAACCACACTCAAAAAATCTGCTCTCACTGAAATTCAGAGTGGTCTCCCGCTTTGCCTCATTTACGTCTGGCTTTTTGAAAGCAATAACATGTACTACAGGGGGTGGAAGCTCTGCAGGGATTTCGTGGGTCACTAAATTATAGGGTAGAATGAATTCGCCAACTGTTGAAAAAATAATAATAATAATGCTCGTTAATAAAAAAAAATTTATAGTTTATAAACAATATAGTTTTATTTTTTTAATATACTTAGGTAAGAAGAAAATTAAGTTTAATTGTTCTCATCATCATTCATAAAATACATAATTTTTATGTAGGCATGCACTGTCACCACCTGAGCGTTAAGAAGTTATTTTGTTTCCGTTGTTATGTTCGTTGCTGGCGAAGGTGGAGTTGATGCTTGCAATCAATTGCACGAATTGGAATTGAGCTTAATTGAATTTTCAAATGCTGATTGCCTAAGAATAAATTGTACATACAAGAAGTATTGATATCAGAGACAATGCCTTTCTAAAAGAAATGAATATGTACAATTAGCATTTTAATAAACGATTCTGCAGTTAACAGAGTAGCCAACTTATGTATTTTTTCTACTATCAATTGTTAAACACACACTTCAGCGCGTTTTTACGTATAACCCATCCTCGGTTCCTTCACACCTCTTGAATCAAACCTTTGAAAGAACTCCCCATTTATTACGCGGTTGGTTGTTTCCTAAATATATGATGTATTACAAGCGTCGTGTTAACATAAAAAAAAAATTCTATTTTTGATAAGTTGAACTTTACCTTACATTTTATCAATAAATTGTAACATTTCACTCATAACTAGACACCAGATAAATTCACGAGATCAATGACCTCTGGCTACACTTCACAGTCTTATATACTCTCATACAGATATCAACTGTTTATTGGTTGATTGTTGGGCGCACAAATTACTTCATGTTTGTCATCAGCTCATTTATCTCCAGCAGGTGTCAAACAACACATTGACCAAAAAAAAGTAACATAGACGTACAAGTGTGTGAATTCCATCTTTTCTATGACTGAACCCGCTAAATTTTCTGGTCTCTATTTATAACTATTGCGAATAAAGACAGAGAGGAAATATGTGTGTTGGTAATGCCTGATACGAAACAGTTCTCATGTGAAATATTATTACACTGAGTGCGCACGAACTCGGTGCCTTGGATCTCTGGCGTAATGTTCTAAATTTTGTTTGCACGAGGCGGATGCATATCGTGAAAGTATAACTTTACCAGGCCTTCGTTAAAGTTATGAAGTAACTGCGAATGGAGTACAAACTGCACACCGTTAGTTCTTCTAACATTTTTGAGGTTGACACACTTTTTACATAAATATTCAAAACAAGCTACAAGCACAGAAAAAATTACTGCGCCATGGAGCAGTTTGCAATACAGAAGCGAAATAGCTGCTTATCCGGCGAACTACAGACGCACGCGCCAAAAAAAATGGCGTCACTGGCCAGTGACCTGTGTGGACGCCGTTCGCCAATCAGCGTCTGATAAAAGAGTTTTACTGTTTATTTCTTTAGGCATGAGTGTGTCTATATATATATATATATATATATATATATATATATATATATATATATATATACACATATATATGTAAATTGTAATGTTATATATATATAACATTACAATTTACACATTATTTGTTTAAATCTGGACAAGTACCACGAAGACGCCCTGCGGTACGTAAGGACATTATTGGCAGGAGTTTTTTTTATGGTACTACGGAATAAACTCCATAAAATAATGATGTCTCCTAACACGCGAGGAGCCTTAATTATTGGATACCGTTTTACGCTGTATACAGTTCACGTCATTATATTCACCTCCTCTGCACCGTCAGATATACAGAATGTTCCCAATAATGTGGGAAATAATCGGATAATAGCTAGTACAGCCAAAAACAACGCATCCCTACGGACATATGTCCTAACGTCCACAGTAGACTGTATCACACATATAGTTGATAGTGAATTTTTTGCGAGGTGTGCCTGTTGAACGTGATCAGCTGAAATGGTGTGTTATTATCTATCCCACATAAGTGGATAGGCCTTGCAGGACCAATCGCCTGGCCCACGCGGTCCCCGGATGTAGGTCTCAAGGGTCCCGGAAGGAGCATTTCTTCGTCAGCGAGTGGAACGAGGTTGTCAGTAGATAGGTGAAAGTTCCTGGAGTATTTGAACTCACCAGACAATCAATGACGTGGTGTGTTCAGGCGTGCATTCAGCCACAAGGGGGACATTTTAAGCACTTTTTGTGGAGAAGTACTACTGGTAAACGAACATGGTTACAGCTACTAGAACAGGAATCTGTCAGGATGACTATTACGAGTAGATCCAGTACAAACATTGGACGGTCTGTAACTCGGAAGCTATTGACTTTAGGGTACATGCTCACAGGGACATATTGTGTTGTTTTTCGGTGCGCTATCCACTCCTGATTACTTCCATCATATCTGGGAACAACCTGTATAGACCACCATACCTGAAAGGGTTTAGCACCGGCCTGATGAGAAACGCGGCGTAAGTGTTGCTACGGTGTAGGAAAGCAGTGTAATTAACGCTTGCCAGGGACACGCCCCAAGCAGAGGCGACAAACGACAGTATTCAGGGTGAGGCCACGAACAGCGAGAGGTTTGGAAAATATCAGCATAGTTTGTAAACGCGAGGCGAATACTAAAAGCGCCGCCAGGCCACGAAGCGTGGCCTTCCTGTGCCACCCGCCAACCAAGGAGATGGAACGACGCAGGGCGTAACGTGAACCGCCGTAGCCGAGATGTGAAGCCGCCTTCGGCAACCGACAAGGTGATATTAGTCCACCGGATCACGTAGGAATCAGAGACTTTAGATAATGGCGTGGCTAATTATAAAGTAATTTAATATTGATATGTTATTGAACTCCTCAGGTTTTAAAGTAAAGTAGCTTGTTGTAAAGAGATGTATCTAACGTATTTTAAATTACGTGAGTAATTGTATTAAAATAAATTACGCAGTGAAATCATATTATGTCACATACCATTCTTGAGATATGTACCCCAAAGCTGTTTGTACGATAGCAAATCAGGCAAATCCTAACAGTGTGGTATTACGAGGTGTCAGGATATAAACACGTCAGCTCTCAACTCTGAGAACAAACAGGCTGTCGTCCAGAACTCTCCGTCCCAGAGCAATCCAGAATAACAATATGAAACAGCCGCTTATCCCGCGGGCTCGAACCACACACGCCAACAAACTGGCGTCACTTACCACCATGTTGGAACGCCGTTCGGCTACGAGCGCCCAATAATTTACTTGCCACTCGACAGCCCAGCCAATAGGTAACACTTCGGTGCGTGCAACAGCCAATCAGTCACGAGACCCACATTCAGAGCCTCGCTCAGACAGAGAACGGATACGCACATGTCAAGGCCGCGGCAAAGTAAGGTGTGCGTCTGAGTTAAACATCGATGAACTGTTACGACGCATGTGAACCAGGGTGATTTGTACTTCGTCAGACAGTACCAATTCGTCATTTAATATATCTGAATTATTTGAGGAGCATGCATAGTCTGTGTTTAATTAGGCTGGACCTTCGGGTATAAATTGCCCTTCGGCATCCCTATGCGCTGCTGAGAGATCATATGATATTGTAGTCTGAAAGAGCCCCCTCTTACTGTTTAATAACCTGAGGTGTTTTGTGTTATTAAAGGGAACAGGTCTGGATTGGCGTAGCTGAAGTTAAAGACGGGGTTAATTCAAACGTCTTTATATAAAACCCAAATAAATAACAACTAACACATCTTCATACAATTGTCGAGTTAAAGCTGGGGAGTCAATTATAATATCTCCTAACCAATTATGCAAAAGCCACGCTATTATTGATTAACTAAATGTGTCTGAAACCACTGGCATTTGTTCACCTTACTCCCAATGCCGCAGTCTGCTTTGCATTACGTCTCGGCGGCGGTCCACGGTACACCATCCTGCTGTTCTCTTGACCTCGCGGCTGGCGTCCGGCCGGGTCTCATGTCCCCGCGGGACTATATACTCGCCGCGGGTTTACTAACTTAACTCTGTTTCCAAAACGTCGCTCAGCTTTTGGCCTCGCACTGACTGCAGAGGTGTGTCGCTTCTCGCGCGTGGGGTGTCCGTTCTAGCCAGTGTTACCGACATGGCTTGCCCACACCGTAACACCTCGAATTCGCTAGTGAATCGGATTTCAAGTAGCGGTCATAACATATTTGATCTGTATTTACTAGCCGACCCAAAATGTGAACAGTATTGTGTTCTGTGTAGGTGGCTACATTTTACTGTGAGATGTATTTGTATTTATAGCAGTTCGGTTAGATGACGATTTTTTTTATAAATTTAATGTTTGTTACAAGTGATACTGCTGTTTGATTAATGGAGTATGAATAATAATACATCTTGATAAAATATGCGTGTTTCCTTGTAATTATTTGGCGAATAAATTTGGTCAAATTTTATATGGTGATGAAATTCTCATAAGTCCACCTACACTTAGTTAGCTAACCTAACATAACTTAACCTAACCTTACAACCTATCCTATCCTTTACACACACCGTTGTGAACTCGTCTGCCGTCTTCTCGTGTCGCACCGCTCAATCTATGGAACTTTAAGCGGTGGCCCTGTCATTTTATTGGACGCGACACTGTAGGAAAGGTAGGAAGTTAGATAGTTGGGCTTAACGTCTCGTCGCCAGCGAGGGTATTAGAGACGGCGCAAGTTGCACAGAGAAGAGTGATTGGGGGAGGACTCGGCCATGGCCTTCGTTAGGGACCCATTCCAGTATTCGCCCGCAGTGATTTCGGGAGTTCACGGAAAACATAAGTCAGGATGGCCAGACTGAGAATCGAACCCGGGCTCTAGAATGCGAGTCCAATGGGTCAATCACTGCGCCACCTCGCTTGGTCACCGTAGATGCACCCCTCTTTCATAGGTTCGTATAAATCCGGTTTGTATATTTTGAGAAAAGTGCAGTCTGAATAAGCTGTTTCGAGTCACGTTAGAAGCCATAAAAATAACTCTTTGTCAATGCGCATTGTGTCTTTCTTGAAAGTAGCGTTCACGACCAGTCTGAAGTGTTTTTTTCTTTTCTTAAATAAGCATTATTGCCCAAGTTTGCTGCGTTCCTAAAAGTTGGAGATTTGAAACACAATGCAATTCAAGTGCAAGGAAGGCCGCCGCCTTAAAAAGCCACATTTTCACGAAATATATTAATTTCACTATCTGAAAAAATATATATATATATGAGGAGGACATAAGGTCAAATATTCGTAGTCAAAGGATTGCAGTTTTCAAAATATAGCACTGAAAATGCGAAAATTTCGGTATGTGGGAGACCAAGTTTCTATGCTCTTAATTAACTCCGGCAAATAATTCACATGTCATGTGATCTATATGATACACTCAACATGTTAATTAAACATCACGGATATTTCACAGTGGGTACTTGGGTACTGGCATGCTGAATCTATTTGAAGTAGATATTAAGGTTTTTGCTAACACATTTTTACTCGCCCAAGAGCAACTGGTAAACATTACTACAATTTTCTCTTGGACGAAAAAAAATATGTGTTGGAAAAAACGTCAATACCAATTTTAAAATAGATTCAGGATGCTAGTACTCGAGAACCCTTTGTTAATAAATATCCTTATACTTAATCAATATGTTGTGTATAACATGTAGATCACATGGCACGTGAATTATTTAGTAGAGTTATATAGGGGCATAAGAGCATGCGCTCCAATATTACAGAATTTTCGACTTTTGGGTGTTATATTTTGAAAACTATATTCATTTGTCTACAAATCATACCTAAAAACTTAATTCAAAAAGCCACTATAAATAACGTGCAGGAAATTGTCGTTATTGAGGTTTAATAACTTACTTTTCTTCTAGAGCGACATCTCTTGGCGAGAAAAGTAAATACCTACGCGATAAATGTCCAGTGTGAAAGTAAACTTGTGCTGCCAGCAACCACTGAACAATAACCTACAAATACGGCAGAAACCATGTAATTATATACATCTTCCGAATGAGTCAAAGTATTTTACATTTTATTATAATGTATAATGTTTACTTATTGGCCAATTAGCTTAAAGCAAATTACACACCGTCTTAATTTCCAGCTCTCCGCGGCGAATCGTACGCCTGGTGAATCACGCACGACAGTTGCAATGTTGGCCGCACAAAACGTAGGTGCGCACTCGCATCTTGCGAAGTTTACCGCTGCGGCGTCATCAAACTCCGGCATTTGCGGTACTATAACTAAGAGACCTGAAAAAATTCGCGAGTTCGATGACCTTCGTGTTAGACTCTACAGTTTTGTGTGCCGATATTAACTGCACACTGGTTGTCTGCTGTCACAGTGAAGGCGGCGATTGGGGCCGGCGTCCTCCAGGAGGTTTCGTACGCCGTGTAGACCAATGGCGCAAGTTATACAAACTCACGTGTTTTGAATTCTAGCTTGCCTCAAGATGAATCTGCAAATTCTTCAAGTGTCTCACTATAACGGAATACAAGACGCCCAAACTCAGCTCTCTTCGAGGTGCGCTACACGCCGGCCAGATCGCTTCTCAACGAACCGTATTTTGCGATATGAGATGTTTAGAAATGGTGGTTTATCGCGTGAAAAGAGGATTGTTTGCCAGGATTCAACCTACTGCACACTTTTCCGGCAGTTTTCTTTTCTTATTGGCCGACAAGCATGTATGAAGTTACTATCCCATTGATCAGGGCCAATGAGGATTCTGGTACTGTAAAGCTTAACGTTTGTGACTGGCGTGCGAAGAGTCAAGAACTCGGCCATCCAAACGTAAAATGAAAAACCCAGCTATAATGTTATCGAAGATGCGTTGGCTCAAGGAAATTTTCGCGATTTCCCCATCATCCCTGGCGATGTTCGTAATCAGCCCGCTGCTGGTTTCTCTGGTGCCGAGGACCGTAGGGGGGCTGACGATGACGGGAGCATTAGAGAGCTCGGGGTCACGAGGGGACAAGAGCGGGTCCTCGGAATTAGCACTCCCCGGTGTCGCGCTGCTACGTGAGAAGGGGGGGGGGGGGGGTTTGGTTACGGTCGCGCGCGGGAGAGGGTCGAATGGGCCGGCGCGGTCGCATCGCAGCGAACGTCGAAACCCGAACCGCGGCATTGTGACGCCGCCGCCATTTGACCGCGGTCCCGCCGGCTCTTCCTGAAGCGTCTCTATCGCCCTGGTCGCTGGGACCGACAACGGTAATGCAATAGGCAGGTTAAATTCACGCGCGCCAGCCGCCTGAGCGTTCACGTGCATGTTCGATATGGCACGAAATCGCACCAACTCAAACAATCCTGCGCCACATAGTACCCCTTTCAGTCATTAATAAATTAATAATTTTAGGCGTTACGTAGAGCAAATTTTTTTGGGTGCGGAACTTTGCTGGTAAAGTCTGTTCACGATGAAGTGAGCACTTGTGAAATCAACCTTCGTAAAACTCACTGCCCCGGTCCCCATATATTTTTAACGGGCGCACTGAGTGACGTGCGTCCATTAAGTAGTTAACGAAGAATGTAAAGTAGTTCAATATCTCAAAGTCGAATTAAAATTGTTTGGTAACCATTAGAGATAAATTAAAATTCTTTCTTTCTCTTCCTATTTTTTATGCATCGAAATTTGAAAATTTGCAGATCTGTAAAATATTTACATTTCTAATAATTGCACAGTTTCACTTGACCAACGGATGACTAAAGCGATGAGGTCGATGGCGATGTTAATTTTACATAAGGTGGAATATTACACAACGTGCATACAAGTAGAACTTAAGCAGGGCTTTCAAGATTGCTCATTTTACCGTCAACAGCCTATATCATATGAACGCTACCGAGTAGCCATTTTAACCCCGCATGCGTGACTTTCCACCCATACAAAGTTTTTCCTTATGTTTTTATTTTGGCCTTAAGGTTTTCTGTTGCCGGACCATATTAGGTTTACATTCCCTCCCCCCCCCCCCTTACATAATTTATTATATACTACCGCGTAAGTGGATTTTCATTTCTATCTATTTCAACCCTTTTCTTGGTTATAGGCCGTTCCCGATAAAGTGAGCACTTTTGAAGCCCTGGTTACTTTTTCTTTCAACCAATTTTTATCCTTCCCCCACTTGTTAATGTAAACCCTTCCATGTGAGTAATAAGCACAGTTTATGCATTCACCATACCCGAAACCAAAATTTCGAGGCCACAGTAAAATGCATTTATTGATTATTAAGTCTGATGAAACAGCTTCACAAAGTGTTCACTTTACCATGAACGGCCTATGCCTTTGTTGCCTGGAGCATGGAAGATACGCCGTTGACCTGCCATCCACTTCCTTTCCCCACATATCATGGGGATTATAATTCTACATACTATGCATTCTATTGGGGCACTTACTACTACTAATAATTAGAGCCCCGGGTATTTCGCTGATTGATGTGTCAGCAAGCTATTATTTACAGTCCTCTATAAACTCGAGACACTATCATTTGTTTACTGGTTGCTGAGATCGAGCGAGTCCTTCCTACAGGACTGTTCATAGCTCATTCACATTACTGCTTCCTGCTTTTTACTGGCTCACTGTTAAACGAGGCGTATACAAATAACTGCTGTGCTATCACAGTAGCAGCAGGAAATAACGATTGTTTGAAGTCTGCCTCGCCACAGAACGAATCCGCGAAATACTCGGCGCTCTACTAATAATATATTTCTGCACAACATTACAACTCGTTTTATCGGTGTTGGCTAAGTAAGCGGAGAAAGGGGCCTGTACTGCCTTACGCGATCCACCTCCCTCCATTAACCAGGCTTAAACACATGTTGATTGTATAATGCACGATGTTACACGTCGTGTCGGACGGTGCCGCTGATCGGCGAGTTTTCTCGGGGTTCTCCCGTTTGCCCAGCCCTTTCATTCCGGCACTTCTCCATACTCACATCAATCACCCTCATCGGCTGTCAAGACCTCGCTGTTACGAATCGCCAAAGTCTCTTTACCCATTCGGCGGGGAATTCACGCTGAATTCCTTCGGGTGAAGGAAGGGTGGCCTACTCTCTAGGCCATGATATTGCTACCACTGTACCCTTCGTTTGCGATTTAACCGGAAACGGCGGGTCCTAGAGAGTTGCAACTGTTAAACCTCGCGGTGTAAATGTTGAATGCAATCAAATTGTGCCAACCCCTATTATTTACATGATGGGAGTCTGTACAACAGACCACACCTTCCTTTTATCGAAGAAATTAGTTTCATTAATCCGTATACCAATTTGTGTTCCTCTAACGCAAGTACTTTGCATAATATCGCACGTAATGTTCTTGTCGCCCTCCGGATTTAGGTGCTGCTACAGCCTTTGTTATTTGAGATGGACCACTAGTGTCCCATATCAATCTTCCTCTTTTCTGATCACGAATCACGTGCCCGAGATTTTACACATCTTTCCTAAACACTCTATATATGAAACGATGCTCCGCTACGCTGCTGATCGATGATGCCGTTTAAATGACACGCACGACTGGAGTTAATGATGCTACTGCCTTTCCACTTCTGTAACTTTACCCTATCATGACCAGTGTAGACACTTGTCGACATGTTGCGCAGGCAAATCAAATTGGGCGGTACTGCACATTTCAATGGTCAGTGCCCGATGATCTTCCTTGGAGGAACCCGACTCTCAAATCGTGCTACTCTAGTATACTTTATGATTAATTCATATCACTGATCACCGAACAAAGAGCCTACAGCTTGTTGGTCGTGAAAACAGAACAAGTATGGACTGTTCACTGTAAAATGAGCACTTTTGAATATCCTGCTGAAGATCTACTTGTACGCACATTCCACCTTACGTAAAATTAACATTGCCATGGACCACATCACATTATTCATGCGTCCGTAATGTGAAACTGTGGAATTATTAGAAAGCAAATATTTTACAAATCTCCTTATTTTTGCACTTCAATGCATTAGAAAACCATAAAGAGAAGGAAGTAATTTAAGTTATCACAAATGGTTACCTAACACTTTTTATACGACGTGAAGGTATGGAACTACTTTCCATCCTTTGTTCTAACCTTACCAGGCGAGTGTCATTGGGTGTGCCAATTAAAATATATACAGGCAGAGGCAGTGACTTTTTCTATGGTTAATTTCAAAAGTGTTAAATTTATCGTGAACAGACTACTTTGCCAGCTCCAGTACAGCGCGCATTAGACATATTCTTATTTCCAACACCATAAAACATAAACTAACAAGTTCATTTAGTCCCCGTGTCCACGATCAAGGACCACGATTCACATGAGCGATACTTATTGTCGGTTTCGTGCACGGCTAGAAAACAGATTACGGCGTTCTGAGAACCTTCTCTGTGTGATTCATCTGAATTTCGGAATTTTCTATACATCTTGTTAATGCCGATAACATTAAGCACGTAGCACATCGCTCATTGGTCGCGGGAAGCACACTCGATGCGAGTACAGCGCACACCAAAATATTACATGTTTGCACCTCTTGTCGTCAATAAAATTCGGACCGAAATGGGTTGACCTGGAAAAAAACTGTTCTAAGTACCCTGTGGTGATGGGGTCCATGTGTATAGGGGCTACTGTATGGAGCCAGGCATGCACTCATATACACCTTCGTCTGAAAAAAAACGGTGTCGACGTGTATAACGATGGGTCTCTTCCAACGTGTTGTGTGGTTCTCTCGCATGGCCATATGATCTGACACGATATCCATGAAACTGCCTCTCTCAAATTTCTACGATACTTCGGAGCACAGTTCGGCCCTGGAATATCACGTGGCTCATTACAAAGGCGCGCGACATCTAACACGCCCCAGATATTCGGCAAAGAATACTCCAAACGATCAACACAACTTTGGGAGGTCAGTTCAGTGCTTGTTCCAATACGAAGATCCACAGCTGCTAATGCTCCTCGATTTTCGACGCAGAGTAAGGGCCTAATGGATTTTTGATTATCCCGCATTTCTAAACTGTCGTTCTTCTCACCCTACGTGCAAATATCCTCTTTTCTCGTGCGTTCAGTTGAAAGCGTTTTCTTTTTGGTTGCAGCCTACAACTTTTTGGCATGGAAATGGGGCATTACGAGAAACACAGCTGAAACTGGAAATGTTTGACGACGGCACATTTGTTACTGTTATTTACCACGAAACTATGTTTACCTTCAAAGGCGCATGCATCGTTAAAGAGTATCTTATCTAGAGGTGCAGCTCTTAACAGTTATTGCTCTATGTTCTATGAATGTTCGTTAGAGATTATGGTTTATCGCGGGAAAAGTAGACCAATTGCTACGGTTTAAGGTACTGGACACATGCCCGACAGTTTTATTTCCTTATCGGCTATCATGCATGTATGACGCTGCCGCCCCATTTCACTGGGGCAATGGGGATTCTTATACTATAATTCAGAAATTTCGTGGTTGGGGTGTAAACAACTCAGCCGAGTCACAAAATCGTTGATCCAAACATTAAGGATCAAACTAGTTAGAGTGTTATGGCAGATATGTTCGGCTCAAAAATGTTTAGCTATTTGCCATCATTTCTAACGATCACATATCGACAATACGCGGCTGTTTATTCTGCGTACTTGACACGGAAATATGTATCGTGATTAAGTAAGAGTTGTGAATTCATGAGCGTAAATGTGTAATTCAGAGACCATGTAATTAACTCGTGTACCTTAGGTTTACGTGGCGCCACTCTATAACACCATAACATTTTAGGGAATTTTTATAGCTACGCTGATTGCGGTGATAATTAGGGAGTGTTATATTCCACGAAAAGTTCAAAGCATTCTATAATTAAGATAATTAAGGGTCGCGTGTCTTTAATGATTGGATGGATCATTATCTGGTGAACATGAAATTAATGCCACGGTCATAATGATGGTACAGAGGCAAAGTTAGTAAATTTGAAGTGGCCCGTTCGAATGCGGAAATAAATACTCAAGCAGTAAGTAATGACCAAACTAAAATTCGTGCTCATATCATAGAATTATCGGCTCTCAAGACCTCGGGGTTAAGAACAGCCGAAATCTCTTCAACCGCACTCCTATAAGTATACTGCGTGCTCAGACAGTTCCGCGCTAAATTACTCGTTCCAACCATTTGTTTTTTGCATTTGAAGATGCAAGGATATTGTTTTTCTTCCCCCACTACTCACAAATTCACTTGTTTGATATAAGTTAGCAGAAATAAAAACGAACACAGAAAAAAATTTCACTTCTTTTATCTGATCGGCAAACACTGCATAGTGTCGAAGTTGTACCAACACCTCGCGTGGAAACGTTAAGTTTACGTCGTTCATAGTTCAATGTGAATACACTGCCGCGCGATCTATACCTGCACATAACGTAAACGCGAAGCCAACACAGCGAGTTCCGTGTAAATTGCAATGCGATTCAGCCTTTACTGCTGGGCTGTTGGTAGGATGCAGGCCGTGATTTTGGTTTCTCCTCTCCGTCATTCTACGAGCGAGTCGAAATTATTAAGTGGTCAACGCAAAGCGGATTACCGGAACAATATTTTCTAACGATGATGGTACGCGTATGGGATTGTGAGAGGGTTGTTATTTTAAAATTTCGAAGAAATTACGTCACAGCTGAGCGAAATATAAAGACTCCAGAGAGCACTGAAGTACAGTGTTGGCACTAACTTTACCTGGGGCGCTTATCAGTATGTTACTATTCATATTCGATGAAAATATTTTATATATTGTGTATTATAATATTTTAGTTGCGTATTGTAGATGCCTTTAATTTGAGTAAGTCAGGATTTTCAATAGCCCAGTATTCCAAACTTGCAGCCGGGAGTTGTGGCGGTATTTATGGGACAGGACATTTTACAGGGGTTAACCTACCAAAAGCATTCTCCCCTCAACAACACCGCAAAAAAGAAAAAGCCCGAGGGCCAGGTTGCGGTGCGTTTGTGCACAATTGGACGTTAGTAAAGGATAGTAAAGGCCTAACACGAAATTCAGCTCTTAACAACTTATATCACTAAACAAAACAATAGTCACTTGGTAAGTACCTGTAGAAACTTAGGATTTATGCAACTGAGGTGCTTGATATAGCTACGATATTCATTTAAAAAAAATTTAATCTCAGTTGACATAATTTTTTTTATATTTAAAATATCTTATCATTTCCAACAATCAACCAAAATCTTTAAGAACAAATGCAATAACAAAAATATATCTATATGTTTATATCATTTAAAATTAGTATTTTGTCTCACTTTTTTCCTTTTTATTATTTTCACATTAGTTCGGTATCCTGTGTGACATTGAAATGACTGTTATGATTTATCGTAAGTGGCCATTTTGGCCGAGAAAATAAACTCACACACACTACATTTGCCTTTCTTTTCTTAGGCTTTCGAATCAAAATTAATTAAGATTTAGGATGGTACTGTCACTGAGCAATCGGTTAAACGACAAAAAAAAAAAAATTAACAAATATTTGAATTGTTCCAAGATCAGTAACATTTCGAAAGGTCAGTCCAATACGATTGTTAGAAGCACTGCTCGTGGAAGCTAAAAAAAATGAAAATAATTTTGGCTTGGTGATGCACGAATAGCAGATCAGGAACACAGCTGAGATCGAGAAGTTAAATCAATGGAGAAAGGGCGGCGAGGAAAATCCTCCGAGAACGACATTGCCTCAACTCCGAAGTCAAATTCAGGTAGTCATCTTAGGGCCATGCTGGAGAACCGCTACAACACGATTTATGGCAAAAAAATTTGCGAATGCCGCGACAACCACAAAGAACAAAATGTGATACGGAAAATCAGTTACACAATAAACCTAATTTTTCGCGGTAAAAGCGATGTTCTCACATCAGGATTGGTATATTACAATTTTCAGAAGAAACAAAAATCTTACAGTCAGATCGTGTCAGTGAAGACGAAAAGAATAACGCACAGGAAGTTGTCACAGGATTAGATCGATTCGAGAAGACGAGTACCAACTTAAATCGAGTTACATTTCACGACTTCTAAAACTTAGTTTACAAATATTACATTTAAAATAATGCAAATAATGAAGGTAACGGAGTTAGTTATTAATTTTCAAACGCAGCACATTATATGAAATACTAATTCTACAAAGAGTAAGTATTCGTTTTTCTAATACATGTCAAAACTTTGACAAACTGGTTGGCATATTTTGAAAACGTATTTTATAAAGAAATGGAAATTTTAACCTCAGATAAATGTTACATTAGCAAACAAAATATTATTAACGTCTTTAAAACACAAAGAATATTGGTTATAGTTAATATACCATTTACTTATTTATCCAATGACATGGTTGACATAAATATTATGAAGTAATTTTTACATAAGATTAAAAAATAAGTTTCAAAATAATGAACTGTTTTTCTGAAGAAAACTGAAATATGCACATGGAGCAGAACAATAAAACAAAATGCAATTACATAAATAAGATCGTTAACGAATTAAGTTAGCATAGTAACTAGTACTTAACAAGTACTTTATACTTAACCAATACTTTGACGGAAAGTGGGATAACTGAAGATGAATTCTGCGGTTTTACCGATTCCAAAAGCGGAATCCGAGTCACAGACTCACACGAAAACAAGAATTGGACAAATTAGAGGGCATAGGACACCGAGACGGCACAGAGTTCAAATGTGGAATGAAAGCTAATATAATTCCTTGCCAATGCAGCAATTTTAAACATAATTATTACAAACAAAAAACATTCAAAGCAATTTTCACAAAAAATACTGCCTCGTTAGGATTTTTTTTTTTTTTTTTTTATCTATTCATTCTTAAATTTATTGTAAAAGGAAAAATTGAATTTAATAAAATTAGAAAAAAAATTACTAAACGTAATAATTAGTACGAATTATTAACCTGGCAGTATTCCTTAAGAAATCTCAGGGCAAATAACTTTTGTTTGGAACAGTTAGCTTAGAAATTTATGCACTGAGAATGAATTTCTTTGTGATTGATTCACCAATTATACTCGGTTTCTGAAGCTTGGTAGGCAGGGTCCTTTGTTGTAATTTAGACAGCCCAGTTACCCTGGAGTTCGATTCCTGTCTGTGAAAACTCGGGCTCTGGCTTTGAGTAGAATTTTTCATGTTATTTAAACGCGAGCTCTTTTTTTCAGGGTTGATTACATGCGTGCTATGGTAGTCAGTTGATCAATATGGTAAACAAGAATCCCAATTATCTGGGTTATTTAAATACACGTCATAAATTTTCTCACAGCTCGGTTGTTACGTTAATCATGGATGGTAATTATGTAAATAATGCAGACAGATGCACCCGTGTGCCTGCATTATCACCAAACAAAATTTTAAAAGATAATTGTGCGTTTTCGATTTCAAAAAACAATTATTTATTCTGACGTAGTGAAACACGTTTCTATTTCCTCTGTAATTTTGGGGTCATGATGGCTAAGCGGTTAACCTGTCGCTTCACATCAAGACGAACCAGCTTCAATCCCCGACCGGGTCACTGGATTCTCGCATGTGAGAATCGTTCCGGACGATGCCGCTCGTCGGCGGGTCTTCTCGGAGATCTCTCGTTTCCCCCGCCCTTCGAATCCGCTGCTGTTCCAAACTCACTTCAAAATCACCCTCATCGGCTTTCAAGACCTCTCTCTTAAGAGCCGCACAAATATCTTCGCTCACCCACTCCTCTGTCCACCTGAAAACTTTTTTCAGTACAATGTTAACAAAGAAAAATTGTTTTGTTTGCTTCTGAAATGTGCTGAATGCATGGGAAAAAAGTTATTTACATTAGCAGTTACAGTATGTATTTCTCTGAAATGTACAGTTTATTTACATTAGCAGTTACAGTATGTATTGAAATGTACAGTGTTTGGTCTCTTTTAGACTGAGGCATATAATCAGATTTTCTGACCCGCTAACCGTATTCCTGAGGGAACATTCAAGCTACAGGGGTTCAGAGACGTGCTCCACAGTCAGAAAGTTTCTGGATTTGCGCCCCGAATGTAGACAGTCACACATCACGGCGTCCACTACCAAAATTCACATAGTTTTTCAAAATTGTCACCGTTGTTAAAAACACTGACGATGGACATTGGCTATATGGCTTCACTTGTGGCAGTGATTTTTCCTTGGAAGACTGAGATCTACACCTACGTAGCTGCGCTTTTAGGCGATGATAGAGAAAGAAATGGCATGTGCGAGATCAACTGAACCTGGAGTGTGTGGCAACATGACGACATGTTGCAAAGCCAGTACCTCTGGACAAGCACAGTACTATATACAACTTCTAACCAGTTCGCCTTACAGTGCAGCTCAGGTCACTTACGTCAAATTCCATCACGGAGAGGATGAAGGATCTTCACGTAAGTAGTAGGTGTGGCGGGTCTCTAGATACAAAGGGATGCCGCCTTTTTTGATTTTATTAATTAATTTGATATCAAACTTATTGAAAAGGTTAATTAAATTGAAAGCGTTAACTTTTTTGAAGGGTTAATTTTATTGAAAGTGTTAATTTTATGAAAGGATTAAATAATTTGAAAGAGTACATTTTTTATGTTTGGTGCAAGAGTGAAATAAGGATCATATTGGTTCGTTTTTTTTCTTTTTGTGGGTAGTAGCAGGAGCTCTGATAGACATTTTCAGCACGCCGACTGATATTCAACTGAGATGCAGCGTGTTGGGGATGGGGTGTGTGTGTGTGTATATATATATATATATATATATATATATATATATATATATGTGTGTGTGTGTGTGTGTGTGTGTGTGTGTGTGTGTGTGTGTGTGTGTGTGTGTGTGTGTGTGTGGTGAGTTATGTGTGTGTGTGTGGTGAGTTATGTGCAAGAGTATTATAAGTGTGAATTGTGTGTCTCGTAGACGGTGTTGGTAGATAGGCGACTTTGAAAGATGGGATGTACGTGTTAGTAATAACCAACGATTAAATAGACGACGACGACTGTTTCCGAATGCAATTAAACGTTAGAGAATTTCTGAGTGTTTAAACGAGTTCTACTTATGAATAAATAACACGAGAGAGAAGTGTAATTACCTGGTCTCATAAAGAAACAAGTGCAATTACGCGAGTCTCCAGTATGAAATAATTGCATTATGAAAATAAATTAAATATAATGAGATGAATACTTCTACAATCTGATTTACTATCCCGACCTGTTTACAAGCAATAAAATTTACACAAGAGAAGTATAACGAACGAACAAAACTACATGAATATCACAATTACGCAAGTCTCCAGTATAAAATGTATTAGTTAACAAATAAAAAATTTCCCTATAAATTAAACTGCAACCGAACACAATAACAAGATATATGAAACACTACTTGATGCCTCTCAAACATACCTGACAATATTTTTAAATACTTCCGTCTGCATGTGTGACTGGCGGGGAACTTCTGAAATGGAATCCACATGTTCAAAGAAATTAATTGATTAACACATATAAAAATAAAACATTTAATACAGGTCCATTCACTCGGGAGGTCGCTGCAGCACTGACTTGGATATAGGACTTACGTCAACTTATAACCTACGTTTGAATATAGACTGAGGTGAAAAAAATCGGAAATTTTAATGAAAATACAAAGCGTCTAACGAACACAAGTACATGAAAATGACTAAAAATGCAATGAAATCGCACAAGGAGCTCCTCTAAAACACATCTGTCTACCTCGGAGGCTGGTGAATCATAAGAAAATTTACATCTAGAGCCTGACTATATATATGTGGAGTGCAGTAGCTGGTTGACAAGCGACTAAGGTTATAGCTACTCGTAAACAGATGTGAATATGATTTACGTCACAAATGGATAAAACATTTTGTTTAGGACGCACAAACTTATATTTAAATTAGACTAGTTGATTTAACAACGAATTTAAAAAAACACATAATGAAATAGCACCTCTCCCAAAACACATCCGTCTGCCTCGGAGGTCAGTCAATGACTGACTGGATTGTATGATGTGCGCCAGTTTATAGGCTGTTATACACGTGGAGTGCGGCTGAGTAGAAATTTACGACTGACAGAACCTATTTCCTTACCAAGCTACTCTTAATGACTTGATTATACTATTCGTTCTACAACTACGTGAATGAAACAATAATTTTTTAACAAAAGTTTCACTCTTCTAAGAATAATTCACTTTTAACACAAATTTTTTTTCCGTCGAGACGTAGGGACACTTGGATGACGTGAAGAAGGAATTAATCCCGCAAACTTTATAGAAACGTACCATATATATATATATATTTATTTATTTATTTATATTTAATAACGGACATACTACAATGTTTTCCGTTAAGTCTGAGAAATTCACGGCACTAGTAACCGAAATAACAGTTAAAAAATTATTCCAAGTTTTGTTGACCGAACACAGAAACGTAGCTTACACAAAAATTATTTTATTCCCTATAAATGAAAAAATATATACATATTAAAACTATAATCGTGGCTATCACCCTCCGAAGCCCATTGGCCGACACTGCAAATCGGGTACCTCGCTACTCCTTGGTCACATCACAAAGCCCGCAGTGCCTGGTGAAGTCGAGAGAGCTAATTCATAGTGTATCCTGGCCAAGTGTTGTCGGGAAATTATCATGGCAACAGACAGCTAGAACTGTTCATGTCGGTCCTCACTGACCCCTACCCCTCCCCCTCCCCTTCTCCAGAAGATGACATTGTGCGAAAAGACAGTTTCAATCGAAGGTCAGAACAACATCCCAGAGCGCATCTTCGGCGATCTGTTCCCCTCCCCCCGTTGTAGAGTTCGTTTTTGGAGGGCTGCCCTATCGAAGGCCACACACCCCCGCCCTTCACACCCACCCCAGAGTTCGTTTTCAGAGAACTGGAGAACTTCTCGGTCCAAGCACCCAGTCTTCACAGTCGATTCAAGGCAATGAACCTCCACCCCCCTCCCTTCACTGCTAGCCCATATCGCGTATTATGTCCTCCAAAACTTCAGGGACTCTCCACCTGGCAGATACCCCTCAAGACACTAAGTTAGACTCTTCCAAAGCATTTATTTGTTTATGAAACTATGCTTTATCCATGAATAGTGGACTCTCCCGAAAAAATCTGCCCTTTCCGGTTCTGTGGGAGGAATATATATTCCCCCACGGGCCCCTTCCCATGATTCGCCATACCTGGAGCTGGTCAACAGCCTTCGAACTTTTGTGCGCAGGGGATATTTGAAAAATTCTCGCATTTATACTCTCAAGTGTTTGAACATGTGCTGCAAATGAATATGTTTTAACAACTCTCAAGATTTAATTATTGCAGATAATTGGTGAGAAAATGTACAAATACTACCTAATCACGATGAACTCAAATGAATAATCGCATATAAATTTGTCACAAAAATTAATAAATCTAGGAAAGGTTTGAGTCCCTGCAACTTCATGGAAGTAAGTTACTTAACACAAAAGCAGTTTATCGATCCGAAATAATTTTAACAAAAACTCCGTCGAAAAAGTATCACAGAGAAAGTTAAAAAAAATTCTCATAGCAAACACATGTAGACTAGCTTCGGAAATCCACATTTAAGAATCCTAGTCTAATAACGAACGGATTATATAAAAATAATAGATGCGTGCAAACTTTAAAATAACGCAAAATATTTCTACACTGCAAACGCAATAAATGTTTAGCGGATCCTGTACTTTTCACTAGTAGAGAAACTTATTTTAAACTCTAGTCAACGATTATTAAAAAAGAAATAAATTTACTAACACGCATAACAATTTTTAATTCCTATCGTATTTTATGCTACGAAGGTTAAAAATACGCAAAAAAAAATGGAAACATTCCGAAAAATACTGCTATGAAGGCTGTGAGCGAGGTGTGAACCCCAAGCAGATAGATGATGATAGCACCTAGCAAGCATTGCAGGTTGGGGAGCAGCTAGGCGAAGCACGGGGTTGGTGCGAATGCGTAGTAAACAGGATGGGTCACCACTGTATGATGGCGGGACTTTGCTCGTATTTTTTCTATCTTGTAACATACCGCTAGCCAATGAGGAACGACCTCGCTCCTTTGTCAAGGGAATGCAACACCCTGGAGAATTGCCTTCAAGCAATCAGCCTGTTTCGCTCGGGACAAGGACTGCTAGCAATGCTTTAGTTTTATAAATGTCCCAGCTGTAGGCATACTACAGGCTTCACACAAAGTGTCAAACACAAAATTAACTGATTTGTACAATAAAGGCAGATATTGAGTAAATGCCAATTCTATGTGTTCTAAATATCCCGTGAAAATCGCCAGTGTTTGTTAATTGCATTTTACATTTGTATTTAAAACTCGTATACAATAAGTACATTTTTTTTTTCGTGTTTTCTATTAAGACACAAAATCGTTTACTCATTGTGAATCTTCATAGTCTTTATCGTGTTAAATATTAACGATTTCACTATATTTAGGTTATATTCACACAAACTGATTTCACAGCAAGACAGAATTGTTCGCTATTATGGAAGCCGCTCAGAAAAAGTGATTAGCCAATTGTTGCGAACAAACACACACTCGTTAAACTGAGCGAATGGAAAATTGTGTATTTGGTTCACTGAAAACATATCAGTTAACCCGGTAATTTAGGGTTTGTTATGTTAATATGCGATTTTCAAGATATATATATATATATATATATATATATATATATATATATATATATATATATATATATGCGATTTTCAAGATATCTATATATCTTGAAAATCGCATATCAACATATATATGTAAAAAAAGCCACACTCATGAATAAATAAATGTTCTTCACACAAACAAAGCTATGACTCCTGGTGGATAGATTAAAACATTATATTTTATTTTTACGATAACATTAACTCGCTCACTCATTTCTCTAAGAAATATGTTTTATAAAATTCTATATCTACAAACTGTTTGGAGGTAAATAATAAAAAAATGAAACACACATTCACTTTGAAATACACTTTTAATATATCCCATTTTCCCAACAAACACAATATTTATTTCCATATACAAAAATCACACTCTTCTTAAAAATATTTACGTATGTACAGAAAAAACACTCAATCTTCTTTTCTGGGAACGAGGTTAGTTAATATTTGGTTAATGTTGCAGGAAGACGAACTCGTTACTATCAAAT
The DNA here is from genome assembly GCA_029891345.1 of Dryococelus australis. Lineage (NCBI taxonomy): Eukaryota > Metazoa > Arthropoda > Insecta > Phasmatodea > Phasmatidae > Dryococelus > Dryococelus australis. The sequence continues at coordinate 43,485,160 of CM056999.1, forward strand.
CTGTGAGAGAAGTTGTTATTCACAGCGGATTCTTGATGAGATGTTGACTCGCTAACTATTAGAATGGCTCGTTGACTGTTAGAATTTCAGACATGTTATTTTAAGACACTATCTATAAGTTAATTGCTTCACTCTTGATATGGCTGACAGATAAACTGACTTGAAGATTTTATTATGTAATTTAAGTACCTTATTGGCGGTATTTCATACAGCAGAGCTGAATTTATAATGGTATTGAGTTTAGTGTTGTGGAAAAAAAATGTAGACCGGAATTATATAATATCACACAGCGATACACCAGCCGACTGAATGACGCGCTGAAATACAAGAAGAGTAAAGTTTGCAGAGGAACTTTGACATACACATCGTACTGACATGAAGCAAGGCTCACAGTTAAGAGGCTCTAAACACATTCTGGGATTCGTGGAACAGGAAAAATTTACGAATTTTCAGTTGTATTAAAACCTTGTAACCAAATATTTTTATCTATACATCGGAGCGACAGAAGAGATTTTGGTGGTTCTTGAGAGCTGATGAGTGTGAAACGAGGCTAGTAATGAAGCAGCGTTGTATTACAAGTCTCCTTATCGCTAATAAACTTGGATTATTTCGCACCAGCAGTGAATGGCCTGTATTTGGAGATGTGCACAACCATTTTTGATATCAGTCGTAAAGTCCACCCGTTTCCACGGGCACTAAATTCTTAAAGTCTGGTTATTAAGTAAGGTATTATGTTATTGTCATAAAGTTCAGCAACATCAGATGAGTGTAGGACAGGTAGCAAATAACTTTGAAAATAAAAGGTTTGCATAACATCTTCTCCTCTGTGAGGGATTTCAAATACTTACACGTTACTGTTATACTAATTCTAATAGGTCAGAGTGATGTTTTAGTTAAATCTATCAAAGGAATTCTGCAACTCTGGAAAAATGAGGGAATTCTATGTTACTGTTAAGCTTATTTTTAACTATCTGCACATCAGTTAGCCTGTCGGTGAATGCGCTAGCCAATATCTTGTATCTGAGATACGTTGATGAACTTTTCACTGAAGCTGGAGAGTCGGAAATCAAATTTCTTTTCATCCCTGAATGTCTATTTAAAGCATCACTCCGAGAAAATTGTTTCTGGCAGAAATCACACTGAAACTGCTTCCTTGAATTTTTCATTCCACAGCATGTTCGTTCATGTTGTCGGAAATTCCGCAGAACTGTAAATTATTTACCGCAGAAGCAACACAGCAAAGACATCATTTCTTCCGTACTATTCAAATATTAGAATACAACTGCAAGGCATACACCTTTCATATATAGTTATAGGTAATTACAGGAAGCAATTCGTTTATATTATTCATTTTAAACACAATACATCTGAATTATAGAAGGTTTTGAACATACAATTTTTAAACATGAGTCACCTGAATCCTAGAATGTATGTTTAAAGAGTTTTATGTATTAAATCACTTTCAAATCACTATTGTTTTATTTAATTAATATCCAGCACACAAACAAATCTAAATGTGTAAACACATTTAGATTTCATTTTTTAATGCACACAAAGTAAGTTGACATAACATTTGATGGTCAGAATATTGGAATATTACAATTCAGTCATTAAAACACAAACATAGTTTCAAACCATTAATTTCGATACACTTTTTTCACATTTGCTTACAGAGTACATTTTCTCATCACCATATGTTTACCAAAACATTTTTTACATAATATATTTTCATCTGTTTGATTGTTATAATTTTTAGTGTATTTAGATGTGTGTAATATTATACATTCTGGTAAATCAGGAAAAGTTTCATAACAGTGCGAATACACTTCATCGATGCTCGTTGGTAGACTTGTATTCATACACATATGGCATACAGGACATTTTTTTCAGATCTGGACTAGATATTAAATCATTACTTTTTCACCCTCTAAGGGACATTGGATATTTTTGTAATGAAACAACCCATCACATATCTCTCCAAAATGATGTATTATTATATCATTAAACAAACAAGAGTAATTCACACTTGAGTTTCTAGGGGTTGATAGAAAAGTAAATACCAGCTGGTTGGAAGAAAGCCATGTTTACAGTTGGAATGTCATAAACTATTTCTTTCTGAAACAAATTCGAAATGGTTTGCTCAATGTGCTAATAACTTGCTGATATACACTTTACATTTTTATTTTGTATGCATGAGCATGTGAATCGTTCTCTTGATCCATCTTTACAAACTAGTGGATAACATACAACCAAATACTATTTATATTAAATTTCACTCATCCTAAAAAAATGCCATATCACTCGAATAACATCGATAGGTGATTCGGGAGGATAATCATCATACTCTGACTCACCCCAGTCAGACATCATTGCAAAATTAAGCATTAATTTTGAGTTTTCTTCGGCACAGAAGAATGTTGAACTAGATCCATATGTTTTACATAATTGTTTGAATGAAGGGCAATTGTATTCTTTTTTAATGTCTATTACTTTTCCTTTATACACACTTTCTAAAATGTGTTTTTGCTGAACTCTACCTACATATATTTAACTATTATTTAGGCAATGTTTGCAAACATCTTCAATATTCTCATACTCTGTACACCTACTCTCCCATTTTAAACTGTGGTGATGGTTAGTAACCCATTTATTAGTTTTCTTGTATTTGGGAGTTAGATATTTCCAGTCAAATGGTGCTTTGAATCTGAATACAGTTGTACATTATTCCATTTCAGTTATAGCTGATTCTTCAATGATACATTTTTTTCTACAGATTGAAATCCTCGCACATTGCAAAATATCTTGGCATAGCTGTGGTTCGTCACCTGACTCAATTCATTATTTTCACCAGCTTATCTCTTACATTGTAACTTACTAATCTATCATGAATTATTTGAGTGTAAGTTTGTCTATTTTCCAGAACTGGTGTATTTGCAATAATTTCAATTTGTGAATCAATCAGACTATTTTGAATTGTGTTGTATTGTTTGCTTACATCAAACCCGAATAATGCTCTACTTTTAAATGTTTTGGGTTCTAGGATCAGTGAACTGGTTTTTTTATAATACATTTCCTGAAACTTCATATACATATAATAGGAAATAACAAATTCGCCATTAGCAATGATCATATTTAAATCCACATAGGGGTAATCTTGACTGTTCAGGTATGGTTTGATATTTTTCATATCACAATTATCGAAAACTTATCTACCAGTTTTTAAATAGTTTTGTCGATTTGTTTGAAAACAAATTACAACATACCCTGGTTTTTCCAACAAAAAACTTGATTTCACACTCCACACTATTGTTTGAGCTAGCACTAGAGTTGGAAAAATCTCTAAACCCCATGATCTGAATGTAATGTCTAAATTCTTCACTTTTCGATAAATTTTCAAAACTTTACACTTTCACGAGTGTTAATTTCAATATGTGGCTTCAACCATTCTACACTGCTTAATTCAAATGTTACACCTTCCTTGTTATTAGCTTTATCATATATGGTGTTCAAATGTGTATTGCCAAATAGAGTTTCTAATTCTTGTTTAGCATTTAATATGATGTGTTTGTAGTGTTAAGCAATGCCCAAAAACATACTTAACGGTATAACCACTTTGTATTTTCCACCTGGGTTTATTTGTACTGAGTAATCACTAACATTGCTCCACTAAGCCATATGACCTGTATAAGGATAATTTACAGTTCCTGAGAGATAGTTCTTTATCATGGAAGTAATTCGAACATCTTGTGTTTGAGCGATTCCCACTCCATTTAGCAGTAATGCAATTCTTCCGATTAAATGAAGTATTCCATTTATTACTATTTTTGTAGTTACTGGATTATTGCATCGGCTGTCATTTTAATTGTTCCTCTAAACCTTCAACTTGATTTCGACCTTAGTCGCTCGTTAACCAGCGACTGCACTCCACATATATATAGTCAGGCTCTAGATGTAAGTTTGCTTGTGATTCACCAGCCTCCGAGGTAGACAGATGTGTTTTGGAGGAGCTCCTTGTGCGATTTCATTATATTTTTAGATATATTCATGTACTTGTGTTCGTTAGACATTTTGTATTTTCATTAAAATTTCCGATTTTTTCACTTCATTCTATATTCAAACGTAGGTTATAAGTTGACGTAAGACCTATATCGAAGCCAGTGCTGCAGCGACCTCCCAAGCGAATGGACCTATATTAAATGTTTTATTTTTATATGTGTTAATCAATTAATTTCTTTGAACATATGGATTCCATTTCAAAAGTTCCCCAGCAGTCACACATGCGGACGGAAGTATTAAAAAAATATTGTCAGGTATGTGTGAGAGGCATCAAGTAGTGTTTCATATATCTTGTTATTGTGTTCGTTTGCAGTTTAATATATAGGGACATTTTTTATTTGTTAACTAATACATTTTATACTGGAGACTTGCATAATTGTGATATTCATGTAGTTTTGTTCGTTCGTTATACTTCTCTTGTGTAAATTTTATTGCTTGCAAACAGGTCGGGATAGTAAATCAGATTGTAGAAGTATTCATCTCATTATATTTAATTTATTTTCATAATGTAATTATTTCATACTGGAGACTCGTGTAATTGCACTTGTTTCTTTATGAGACCAGGTAATTATACTCCTCTCTCGTGTTATTTATTCATAAGTAGAACTCGTTTAAACTCTCAGAAATTCTCTAATGATTAATTTCATTCGGAAATAGTCGTCTATTTAATCGTCTGTCGTTATTAACATGTAAATCACATCTTTCAAAGTCGTCTTTCTACGAGCACCGTCTATGGTACACAAAATTTACACTTATACCACTCTTGCACAAAACTTACCATATATATGCACCCCGTCCGCCACATGCTGCACCTCAGTAGAATGTCAGTCGTGGTGCTGAAAACCTCTACCAGAGCTGCTGCTGTTGCTCCCCACAAAACGAAAGAAAGAAACCAATAAATTTGACCCTTAGTAGACTCTTGCACCAAACAAAAAAATTAACCCTTTCAATACATTTAACACTTTCATAAAATTTAACCTTTTCAATAAATTTATCCCCTTTCTTTTTAATTACCCCTTTAAATCAATTTAATCAACCCTTTCAATCAATTTGATAGTAAATTATTTAGGTCGATCAAAAAAGACGGCATCGCTTTGTATCTAGAATCCCGTCGTTCCTAGTACTCACGTAGTTGTCATGATTACAGTTGCTCCTTGTGGAATGAACTACATCTGCACAAAGCCCAGCGAGTCGAAAACAGTTTAAGCATCACCTTGGCTTTTGAGCTGTTTTGTCACGGTTTGTACCGTCGTGGTGTTGATGACGATTTCCGGGTGGCCGATAATCGTTTCAGTTACTGATCGTACGGACAACACCATGTTTCGTTCCCTGTTATGATCGAGTTGATAAACGCCCCAGCGACGTCAGCAGTACTGGTCAGGTCGTCACTTGGGCCTTGCGTCAGGATGCCTTGTCTCTCCGTGTTGTGTATCACGCGAATTGTTCAGGTCGTCTGAGATAAATTCGTGGCACATTCCATAGGTACGCCCTCCTGCTGCTACTATATAGTCCACCATTTGGTTGCGTTTGGCACGCAGCCAACGTTGCAACTTTTTTGATCCAGTGGTCATTTTCGGCTCGTTCGTGCCCTGTCCAGTACGCTCACATCCCCGTGTCTCACCTGCCCAAAACGATGGTGCCACTGACACGCTCACAAATCATTTTAAAATTAATCATATCGGTGTATACGTACATACATTAACAAAGCGCGAATGTTAAAATGTTAAATTATTTCCCCATACATGCATGGTAACATTCCTACTGTTGCTAAGGAAAGAGTCAAATACTTAGTGAGTCAAGAGATTTCGGCGGCTCTTAACAGCGAGGTCTTGAGAGCCGATGAAAGGGATTAAAATGAATACAGAGCGGCGCCGAAATTAAGGAGCGGGTGAAACGGGATATCCCCGAGAAAACCTGCTGACCAACAGCATCGTCGTCCGGCACGTTTCCCAGTTGCCAAAAATTCCGGTGACCCGGCCGGGTAAAGCCCGGTTCGCCTTAGTGGGAGACGATCATACTAATCGCTCAGCCACCATGGCCCCTGTCAAATACTTAGGGAAGTCCCCAAATTTGTGTATATTCGTAAACGTTCCCATATTTCCAGCCTAACATGTAGTATTATTTCCATACACTTTATACACATCTTCCATTACAGTTTAGGAAGTTACCAGAATTTTTTTTTCACAGTGCAGATACAATACTGCGGTCCGTGGCGTCGTCGCCGTACACGTGTTTCAACATTTCGTCATCTTAAACGTCATGCTAGCGGATTTGCCTAAACTTTTGGCAGAGCTCGCAGTTTGCTCGTTGCTCAAACTGCGACATTCTCGGGTTCCGCCGCTCGCATGAACTGCTCTTCACAGCCGAGTCCGTCTTTCCGCTAACACTGTGCCGTATGCACGCAACTGCCCGTGGTATAACCTGTCTGCTGTTAGTGCACCGCGGCGACACTATGCGGCCACTCCATTAACTTAATAACGTCGCCGTGGTTTGTGGCTGCCTACGCTCGGGGCACCAGTCCACGAACACATTGATTGTAATACGAAAAGTATTAATATCTGGGTTGAGCTATTCGTGATACGGGTTGCCTAAACAAAATCCTTCACATTTGTAGGGTTTCTCAGAGTATAAAAGGCATATAATTCGTACATAAAATCAGGTGTAATAGTTATGAAATTAATTTCACTTGTCCCGCCATAATGTTAGTAGCTTCTATTGTTATATATATTTGTTGAGCATAAAAAATTAAGAAGCTTGATGCAAAAAAATGTTCAGAAATACGCCTCAAGAGTTTTCGGATATGTGTGCCAGTTTTAGTTTGATTCGGCGTATTAATTTGTTGTATTTATGCCCGCGTGAATTTATACGCGGGCTGTGATCAGAAATACGACTTAGTATTTTTGGTGGAAAATAAATACTAATAATGCGCATCTGACACTATTAACTACTGAATATTAGTTGAAGGGACCACGCAGGTTATTGTGCGAAGGAAGTAAGTCACAGACTACTTTTTAGAGTGGCGATGTACAATTCTTATACCCGAAATTCGTAAAAACTGTTAAGCAATGTTTCGCTAAAAAAGTAGAGCGATTGTAAGCAGTTGTCGCACAAGATAACTACAGAGTAGATAGGTATACACAATCAGAAACGCACGGAAGTTCTATTGATGTAAGGGAACTTGGTCGCTTATTAATAGAACCCCTAGTATTTCGAGAATTCATCATGTGGTGAGGTAGACTTCAAACACTTGTTCTTTCCTCCTGCTACTGTGATTCGACAACGGTGGTTTATACACGCCCCGTTTAACTGCGAGCCATTAATAATTATGGAGCAGAAGTGTGAGTGAGCTATGAACAATCCTATACGAAGGCCTCACTCGATCATAGCAACAGGTAAACAAACGATAGTAGTGTCTCTAGTGTATAGAGGACTGTGAACCCTAGCCTGCTGACACATCAACCCGGGAAATATTCAGGCTCTACTTATTAGTCGCCCGAAGCTGTGTAAACACACCTTGGATTTTACTGGCTCCTGCATGTTACGGGACATTCCCCACTGGTTGGATGGCCGTCTCACTCTTAGATCGCAGTAAAGTGTGCATGACACGCGCTGTTTCCCCACGGCTAGAGTTATCAACAGCCAAGAGGTTATGCTGTGTTGGCAGAATAAGTTCATACATACAAAATTACGTAACAAAAAACTGTCAAATTTTATGCTAGTGTATAAATATAAAAACGTATTATTGGCTACCCACTACAATCTAAGAATGAGACACGCTATAGAAGAAGCGTTAGCACTAGGGAGGTGTGTTTGCGGCGTCACAGTTAACATGTTGATAACTGCCTGCGAAGGGGATGGGGAGGGGGGAAAGCGAACGGAATTATTACGTGCGGTTTACGCCGTTGTCGTGCATGTTTTAACAATGTGCACGCAAGCAGGCGTCGCTGGCGGACTGTTTACAAGCCAGCGACGGCGATGGGGCTGGGAGGGTAGTAGCGCAGCGCCGTTCGCTTTAATGGCTCATAAATTCCCGGCCAGGTTATTTCAGGCGGGTATCTCGCAAGGGGAGGAACAAACTTTTATCTTCGGGCGCGGAACACGCGCGCCCGCGGGGGAAGTGCTGTTAGCGATCTCGTCACGATCAAGGCCCGCCGACGACTTTCTCGGTTCCTTGGGAGGCCAAGCGCGCCTCGGTCGTTTACGAGTGATTAAAAAAAAAAAAATTCGTTCCTGTTTCGAGACGAAAGTGGCGTTCAACTTAGTTGCCTGTGCCGCTAACCGTCGTTTCCTATCACACTCCAAAGGTTAATTCAGCACCTTTGAAAACCCTTCCAAATATCTGTAAACGGGAATTTGTTGAGAACCTTAATAAGTGACGAATATAACATTCCATTCTCTAATGTGCATAAAGGAGAAAAAAATCTGGTTAGTCATGCATTTAAACATCACACTCTTAATACAATCTCAAGGTTAGGACCTATATTTCCTTAACTTACTGCTAACTTAACCAGAAACCTGCATGTCGGGTTGTACGCTAGAAGCACAATGTACGTATAGCCAAGGCATTTTAGGCTAGAAGGTGTAAATACGAAAATTGGTGCATATGTTGTATTTAGTGTGAACGAAAACATAAACACAGTCCCAAGTGTTCCTGTGCCGGTTTTTCGATCTTTCACGGAAGGAAATTAATAAGAAATGTTTTACAGCAGAACTGCTCATAAGTAATGTGATTGGTCATGAAATGCTACATGATGCATATCTTACATGTCCGTTGGTATGTGGATTAGACACTTTGTTTCGTAAATAATCACCTTAAGTATGATACACTAAAACTTTAGTCTGTAAGGTGCCCACGATTGTCAATTGATTTATTCTACTTCATATTTGCATACATACTGTAATTGCAGTCTTCCACTTGTCATTAACTGGCTCTCAAACATAACATCAAGATAATGCTAACCATGTGCGAATGAAAAAAAGCATTATTATTTCAAACAATTGATTTGTCATATGTGGTTTATGTGATGAACTGGTCGACTAGAATACGTAGAAACACACTGCATATTGCAAACGCATAAGTTACCAGTCGCAAGTAACAATGATAATGAAGAAACTGAAGGGTTTAATATGATGGCTATGTCGTTGGAATGTCTCTATAATAGTCCATCTGGATCCTCCGGAGTATCAGCAACAAGTTCAGGGTTCGAACCACTGTGGCATCTTCTGCAGTGGGCGCACATCATGGAACAACTCAGGCCAGCAGTACGGCAAGGGCAGCGTGCCACGCAGCCTGCCTTACAAGCGCAGAAGATCAGTTGTAAGAGATCGTCGGATGCAGGAGACAGCTCACTTGCAACTGGTATCAGAGATTGCCCTGATCCCATCCATCCCCAGTTAGTTGGGCAGAGCCGGTTTATATCAAGCCATTCTTGAACCTGAAGAATAAAGTGGAACATCTAGTGATAGCACCCTATAATATGCTGTTACAATATACAATATGGCTTCTCAGCCTCTGTACTTTTTATTGCTTTACGTGACGCTCTCAGACGTAAGGCTTTAACGCCGCCACGACAGCACATTCAGTTGGGGAGAGGGATTATGCCCTCTCATCGCAGCTGTCACAGCTTTTCACCTGCGTTGACCAGATCCAAAGTCCCAGCCTTATCCACAAGACAAGCTGAAAACACCCTAACATAAGGTTATGAGACCCTCGCTCTCAGATACCAAGAGTCTGACCTAGCTAGGGTTCTATCCATACCACTAGTGCCTCTCCAGGGCACAACCAGAATGGGTTGCCGCTCACAGCCCGATCCTTCCACAAGAAAGGAAATATCTCCGGACCTCTTCCAGCCTGCGGAGCCAACCACTGCCAGCACGAGTCTAACCACTATTGATCGGACAGCAGAGAGAACCTCTGGTGGGGCCTACCCGATCAGCGCGTGCTACCATTTATTTTCCATGGCACTAGTGGGTTTTCAACGACCAACCGCTCAACTAGTGGCAAGAGTCAGGCGACCAGAGGCACTTGTTACAGTGGTTGAGGACAAATATGATGTTACAGAATGTCGCTCTAAATGCACCAAAATTCACCTGTAGATATGTTCTGAAGCTGTGCTGCTATCTAGCTGCGCTGGTGCGTGGAAGATCCGCACGTTCAAATGAGGTAGTGACTGCCTACCTTGCACTAAAACGAGTATACATACCACCAAGGAGTTCATGCAAGCTCGTGTAATCCTCGTTGGTGTACAGTTGGATAAGGAATTGATCACCAGCAATTATTATTAGGACTTTGTCTGCTAAAGGATCGTTGAGAACTGCAGGAATGCTTTGGACATTTGGGTTTGTTACTAGATGTTCCGCATTATTTTTCAGTCGGCTCTCAATACCTCGATGTTAAGAGCCGCCCAAATTTCTTCACTCATTCTACGAGACTAAATTTCTAGGCGGCAACTCAACCAAAAGGGAGTATTCCATAACGTGGCAATCAGTCCCAAGGCCTATCTCCGCAGCTTAGCGCGGCCAATAAGGCCCAAGTGTGCTTAAATGAAAAGAACCGCCCCACTACTTCCGCTTCTATATTCTATGCTGTGGTAGCATATAAGCAGTTAACGGGCAGGGTTTTTAAAATGTTGACTCAAAAATGGCTCACTTTAATGTGAAGTTCTTATATTTTCGTTTTCGTACACTGTATATTTTGGAATAACGAGGTTCGGCAAAAGGACATAGGCATAAAGAAGTTAGGCGATAGGAGTTAGGCATAACAGAGTTATGTAAAATGAAGTTAAAAGAAACAAAGTCAGGCAAAAGGAGTTGAAAAAATACTAATACGACGTGAAGTAAAACGAAGTTCGGCAAAATGATGTTAGGCGAATTACAAGTTTACAATTATTTAAGGAAAACAACGTTTTTCAATGCGATACTAGGAATAAAGTCATTTAGATAAATATAAACTAGGCAAAACACAGTTTTTATAAGAAAGTACTGATATGTAACATTTCATAACCATCAACATTAGGAAAGACAGACAAAATATATAAAATACAATATTTTAAAGATAACAGCTTTGGCAAAACGAAACTAAGCATAACCGGTTAAGTGAGAAGTAAATACTGGTTATCTGTCCAACACTTACACTAAGCTGGATATTATAATCGGCCCATGAATTTCCAACAGAAATATCAAAATCATGCTCTTGGACAATTAGTTGAACCTTTGTTAACGTTGGGTTTAAAACAATTTTACAGATACTTAAAATATACAAATAACTAGTATTATTTACGCAAGCATCTGGGTACGAACACATCGAGACTCTTAACAGTTTATACTCAAAATTGACTTCACAATTTTTTTAAATGATTCATATCATTTATTTTATATATAATATATTTTTTATATAAAATTAATATATTTGCTGAGGGAAGAAGACCTACTGTGACCTCTTCTTGACTCATAAAAATGTCTCTTAACCGTTGGAATTATAGGCTACTTATCATTTCTATTTTAGTATGGAAATTATTTCGCTTGAATTTTATATAGTCCAGTTGCGTTATAACTTGATTAAAGGGTGGTTACTTAAGTTTACCACCCCTATTCTGTATTTAGTGCTCTAAGGATATTAATAAATGCAGACCACATTGTTTGGACAATTCTATATAAAAAAGTTAAATAACGCTCAACCTAAAGGACGGATATGACCTGAGAGTGTAGTGCTAATTATCAATTGTGGAAGTAATGTGGTGAAAGAATTGGGAGTGTTCTGAGAAAACATACACATATTTGTAGCTTCCGCTACCCAAGTATGAGACCCCGTCTGAAAAATCTACGACCCGCTGGGCCTGACATTTGGCAGATCGGTGTCAATTCACTGGGCAAAACGAATTTTTTTAAAGGATATCTCACGAATTCAGGACATGCTAGACCTCAAAGACACGTGTATTTCAGTTATATTTGCAATTGGATTCCAGTTTATCATACACGCCCATGTGAACTCTGATCCAATGGCAGACCTGCAAGGTAACAATCCATGAATTTCGTGTCACCTGGTATGACGTGAAACTGGCTCCACACTGGTGCAGCAGCCAATGAACACAAATCTTGGGGCTCTAAAACAGATAGGACAGCGAAGTCTACAAGTTGTTTAAAATACATTTTCCTGCCCGTATTAATGGCTTTAGCTGTCAACTTTAATACACAGGTTGCTCTGCCTCAACTGAAATGTCAGAATTTTGTTTATGCGTAGATTTACTCACTGTACGTGGCATATGAATCAAACAGAAGTAATGATTTTCATCATCATTTCTATTTTCATATGGAAGGGCGTATTGCGTGTGAGACAGGATATTATCTAATTAGTTAACTTTTATTTTTTGCGTTTGCTTTTTAAATTTTTTAAGGTTTAAATTTGGTTACCGCGTCAATCAACTGTCACGAATCCGATGCTTCTATTTGTTGAAGGTACAATACGATATGGCTAATACCAAGTAATTGTGAAACAATTATTTTGAAACAGAAAATTTTCGAGCTCTTGTACAAAAGAAAAACGTATCTTGATAAAACCATGTTTAAAGAACAGCTTAACATTAGATACCATCAGAATAACGTAACAACGACATTATTATGTTACTTAACAAGTAATGAGTCAATGTATAAAAAATATGTTTAGAAATTATCTGATAAAATGATGTTACTTAACCGCATTTTAATTATGATAAGATATATTTGATCGCAGTAAAGGCAGTTGTACGCGGGTTTAGTACTTAACACCGAAAAACTGCCAACATGGCGTAAAATTGTTTATTTTTACCTGGAAATTGTTTAAGATTAAAGTTCGGCAAACACAAAAAAAAAATTATCTAACAAATTTTAGGATTAGAGTGGTTACATTGCCAATTTGTTCAGAAAAGGGTCATCTGGAGCGGGGGCACCGAAGAGCTGAGGAATATGCAGGGTTGCAGCAGCGAAGGGAAACTGTAGCCTGCTGAGAAAAGCGACTGGCCACAGACAACATCCGTTAGATTTCTCACAAGCAAAAACCCGGTTTCACCCCGCCGGGTTTATAAACTGGCTCGCCGTGGTATAGCCCGTCTCGCGAACGAGTGTTTTTTTTTTTTGACAGTTCTGAACGCAGTCCTGTGTGCAGCCGTTTCCATGGATACAGCTGTCTCTCCGCCTGCCACAGATGACGTTTACATAAGCATATTGAGCTGTCAATCTGCCCAGAATGCCAACATAACTTATTTGCCCATTGAAATAACTTTACCCAAGACTACTTTAAGAACTGTCGAAAATATGTGGGGCCGCGGTGGTTTAATGGCTAGACTACCCGCCTCCTGCCTAGGCGAACAGTGTTGGATTTCCCGAAGGGGTCACTCCCGGATTTTAGCGTGTGGTAATCGTGCCCGGCGATGCTGCTGGTCGCTGGTTTTACTCGGGATCTCCCGTTTCCATCAGCCTTGCATTCCGGCGCTACTCAATACCTACCTCACTTCACTCTAATCGGCTCTCAAGAACTCAATGTAAAGTGCCGCTTGAATCTCTCCTATCCAATCAAAAAAATGCACTAGTATGTGAGACAAACTGTAACATGCGAATTATTTAATCAACACACCACAGTAACTCGTCAGTGTCTTGCACAGCCAGTACTTCATTGTGTTTCAGTTGTAGAAAATATGAAGTTGCGCTGCGACAGGAGAAAATGAGTACCTGCAGTACTATAGTAAAAATGTACATATATTTTCAAATAACGTACCTTTTTTTTAGCAGGGATCATAATAATTTTTGGCGAGGAATTCATAATGTTTGATCCAAGCAGTTGCGCCAAAATCTACAGCTGGTTAGCGGAAAATGAATCACTTTTGAAATAAACGTAAGACTACATGTTTGAATTAACACGCCGAAATGCGTCCAGTGAAGTTCATTTATTTGTATCTGCACACCTAAACAGCAACATCTGTTTTCTTTTTATCACACGAACAGTATTTGTCCATGAAAAGAGACAGTTTTCGTTTGTGTGTCACGCTGTTTCAACCGATTTTTTTTTTTACAGCCACACTTAAAGCATCTGGGAGCTGGTTTTTCCGTGGCCTATTCTATTTCCCCTCTCATCTTGGTGCGTTGCTGGCCATCGTTTCGAAAGTTGCTTTTTGCAATCGTTCCACTCCGATGTATTTACTTTTCGTCGTTTAGTTTTACCAACTCCCATCAGATCACTTGGCGTGACCACTGCATTCAGATCCGCACTGTTTTCAATCTCCCTATTGCTCATCCCCACGGATACAGATATTTACGCAATCGTGATGGAAAGAAAATAGAAAACAATACAGTACTGACATAGTACCGCGTATTTCGTACGCAGACACTGTGATCTCGTCACACGTCACTGCTTGACGTATACTTCAGTACCAGAGATGAGCACAAACGGTTCTGGAACAGCAGCCCCTGGTATGTGCTGCAATCTAACGGAAAATAACACAACCAAGTCGTGGCTATTCCACCGAACTCGCAATATCCTTTGAATTGTAGATCCTCGCAAAATGGCTATGCGATCGTCATTTTGGTAAAAAGCCCCTGCCACACTATCAAATTTTTGTCTCCAACTGTTTTTGACAATAAAATTTGAGGACAAAATACGGCCATCAATTTTTTCCTTGCAGCAAGTTTTATCAAATAATCTTGAATGTGTTTGAAAATGCGTCACACTGTCAAATTTTCTTATGGAGAGAATCTAATTTGAAATATTATTTTAAAAATATTTTCATAGTGAGATATTGCTTTTGTTTTTCCATGCGGTTCATTACAGGAAGAAATGTAATTAATATTGAAACTTTCTTTCGTTTCTTTACTAAATTAAAATTTTATTTATCACAGATTTTTCCTGCGCAAAGGAATTTAATGGCTTTGAGTTCGTAATTGTATGTACAATATTCGCTTAAAATAGTATTCATGCCCAGAGAGATTCAACATAAATTATGTATCTTTATTACCTACTCCGTTTCCAGCATTTGTTCGTTATTTTACGTTTCTTCACGTCCCATTTTTGTCGTGCACGATTCTGATCGGCTGGGACCGTCAAACATGAAATAAGTTTTAGAACCGGTCCAATTTTCAAATATTTGATGGCAACTGAAGCCATCCAGCTCTTCAGACAAATATGGCGGCGTTTATGACGTTTCGATGACGTCATAACTGTCCAACTATATTCGACCGAACTTATTGGAAGCAGTTTGACGGTAAAATCTGCAGTGTGACAGGGGCCTTACGCCAGGATGCTTGGCACACCGTGTTGTGTATCACGCGACATGTTCGGGCCACACAGTAGACTGAAGATGATGTAGACCGAGCCCGCTGGCTGCGCACAACCAATCTCCGTGTCCCAACAGTGATCTGCTTTTCTGCCAATACGGTTGGCAAAAACGGCGTGGATCGCATTCGAGGTTGGAACACTGTTTTGTAAACAAGTGCGTTGAGAAGATTTTGTACTGCTCCTAACCGATTCGTAATGCGGTTTGATTAAATTGAAATTGGTAAAAGTATTTTATTAATGTAAAAGTGGGTGTCATTTAAAAATCAAGATATAAACAAACACGTTCATCACTGTTGACCATGTGAATTCGACAGTCGTGTTATTTTCGGGTATGTCAATGTTGAGTACATGCGCGGAAGGCGAATAAGCGGTCTGCCTCATCTTCAGTCTATGGTTCAGGTCTTCCGTCAGAATTCTGGGGCATGTTACATTGCTAACCCCTACTGGTACTACCAGATCGTCTACCATTTGGACGCAGTCAGGACGGACCAACTTCCACAACTGCTTTGATCCCGCAGTCAGCTCGGCTCTTTCGTTGCCGACCGACACCTTCATCATCCTCCATCGCTAGCGGATTTTCATAAGTTTCGGCAGAACTCGACGTTTGCACGTTGCTCGGACTGCGAGACTCACGTGTTCCGCCGATCGCATTAACTGCCATCCATAACCGAGGCCGTCTTTCCGATTAAACTGTACCGTATGTGCATAACTGCCCGTGCTGCAACCTATCTGCCGCAGTGCATCTTCGCGACACTGTACGTCCGCTCCATTAACTTAATTAACTTCGCCGTGGTGTGTGGCTGCCTACACTCTGGCCACAAATCACACCAACTGATTGACTTTATTAGTATATCTAGACCTTATAAAATTTCATATCGTAGACATGGGATACATGGTGTCCATTTATAATGTTATATTATTACAAATTCTACTATCCAACATACTACAGTACAAAAAAATATCAGCTTCAAAAATGATCATGGTTACCAATTATTAGAGAGAGGAAAATTTCGCGAATTCATTTCAGGACAGGATGGACCCCGAACACTTCTTCACTGAAGTCACCATCCATCGGAATTGGATCACAGCTCATTAGACACGCTGTGGACGACCCTGAGTCAATAGCAAGCTTGCAAGAAAACAAGTGACGAGTGCCATACCGCCAGATGTAGAATAACATTGGCTACTCTCCCCGGGGCAGCAGCCAATGGACAATAATCTGAGGCTATAGTGTACACAGGACTGTGGAGTCTAGTTAACAGGTCATTGAACTCGCGAAATATTCCTATCACTGCCAACTGTTGTATGATATCATATATATTTATATACATATATGTGTTAATTAAACGCTTTTAAATGCAAAAAGTATTTAAGCATTTGACGTATGATTACCGAACAGTGTTCATCACAGAGTAATTGAATCACTGAACGTAATTGCGTGAGGGATATAATTATGTTGTCTTCACTGTGGTAAAGATTGGTTGAGGTCACTCAAGAGCACTCGGATGTAAATGATGGGTGGTTCATTAATGCGTATGTAGTTATTTTTTTTATCAAGTTTCGTTAGTTTAGTGCGTTAGCTGCTCACTTGCTAACCTTCTGGGAAAAGAGCTAGCTTTTAAAATCGCAGTAATAGAAGTGTTTTTCATTCTTTTTTCAGTGAATGCTCTGTCAATTATATAGATTCATAGAGTATCCCACTGAATCGAAAGCCGAAAGGAAGTTAGTAATAAAATTTTAGTTAGTAGCATTTAATTTTTCAAAGCAAAGTCATAATGGTTTTAAGTGAGTTATAAGTGTCATTAATCTAATCGTGTATCCGAAAATTTCAGTGTATGTCTATAAATTGCTGATAATTTTTAATCTCATTGCGCAAGCTAAAAGAACAGAACACGTGGGCAGAATATAAATACAAACACTCAGTAAACTTGTATCGGGAAACGTCTTCACGGAGTACAAACGCAATCGACAGTTAGAAACTAAAGACACCGGATAGTCTCAAAAATGTTTTAGCTAACATGTCTTCGAGAACACTGTAGTTGCTCGATCCTTGTGTGATTGGATGATCGAGTTACTGACTCGGCTCAGTTCTCTGCAGACCATTAAAAATGTTCGGGTTTTTGAAGTGCCAGTGCCCTCTTTGGTGCAATCGAATGGGACAGTAGCTTTATTCATGCATGGCAAACCGATAGCAAAAGAAAACTGTTCCAGGAAACAGTAAATAATTCCTGCGATAAACCATTGCTAAGAGACCCGGAAATTTTGCGGATGCATTGTTGATTGGCTATTGCTCCAGTTAAACCCCAGAACAGGTAGCACAGAATCTCGTTCTTATTTTCCTTGCAAGTTCGTTAATGTCATTCGGGCCGTGTCTAACAAGCTATGGACTAATGGAAGCGCCAACACATACGTACACGTGACTGCAGTTTAAATTGCCCCCCGGATGAATCCGCGAGATTCCCGGGTCTCTAACCATTGCCATTAACAATGGCTCAGCATCGTCACAGGTGCGCATAAGTCAGTATTTTCTTCGTTTTTTAGCACGTTGCCTATCACGTGGCGTAAAGAAGCACAATGCAAGCCGCAGCGTCTTGTGATTCACAACTCGTCGTACTTATATATAGAGACCTGAAAAATTCGCTAGTTCAATGACCTGCAGGCTAGACTCTACATTCTTATGTACACATATGCCGATATCAACTGCGCATTTGTTGTCTGCTGTCACAATGAAAGGCGACGATTGGGCCAGCAGGCGGTGCCAAATATCGTGTGGACCAATGGCTAAAGTTAAATATTTACACAAGTGTTTTGAATTCTAGCTTGTCCCAAAATGAAACGGCGAATTCTTCAGGTCTATACTTATACCTACTGACAGCTGTGTACTTCGTGGTTGCTGCGCCGTCTTCGATTGCTATTTTTTTTTTTGCTAAGTTCTTGCCTTTCCAAGTAAAACTGTATGAAGACTTTAAGTTCCTTTTGGCCCAGGGATTTGTGGTTTGGGCAGAAAATGTCGGTTCTGGTGGGTTACGTAAGGCACAGTTTCCAACTATACTGTCCATGTCTTCACACCAGAGTGCCTAGTCAAGCGGTAGTGTTTATGTCTCGCATTACAGTGGTCGAGGGTTTGATACTAAATGTTGCTCAAATAATGTTTTTTTTTTGCTTCCTCTTAGCGTTATGGATAAATTTCGATCATCTACATGAGCTTAGTAAGTTCCCCACCATATTGTTAACACACTGAGAGCCATTGTGAACAACAATAAATATCGATCTCTATTCCACCCTCAATAAAATATCAAAATTTTTCCCGGCTATAAGAAAGGAAACCCTCCTAGCCAATATAATTTTTTCGCCTACTATAGTACGTTTAATTTGATACATCAAAGATTGATCTGAATTTTTTATAAATTGTATTACTATACTTTTGTGCAAATTATTCATATCGAAGGGTTTTTATGATGCCTTCACTGGTATTCCACCCTCTCTTCAGCAGCTACACAAGTTAGTTTTTTGTACGGAGGGCAATGAGTTCCCGTTCACGATAATATCAGCCAACCGTAAAAGTGCTACGACAACGTACCTTGTAAACAGAATTCTAACTTTATGTCCACGATTATTATGGGGCTCCGCCCTGAAAGATGTTCAGGTCCCACCATTAACTTGGACTTTTGAATCCTCTCCCATTTTAGAGGAAGGTGTGAAATAAAAGCAAAATCTGAACACTGTTGAAGAGATGGGGCATTTACGGGCAACTCGCAAGATGGGGGAGAAGGCTGCCGCTAAACTCCACCAAGTGTAACTGGACGAGAATTGGAAAGAGAGTGCGTGTGATTTCGCCGCAGTAAACTTTTGTAAATATTGCATGTAGTTCCGAACATCCAGATTCGTGTAAAGCGAACATTGTATTGATATTATGAATATTGTATAACACGAGGAAATTCAAATCAGAATTCCAGAAGTCGGTCTATGAGTTCAACCCAGCCTGCTTGTAACATTCCGAGAGTGGCAAGAACTGAGTGATTGAGGCTGCTCTTGACAGTTGAGGTCTTTGGTGCCAAAGGAGGTATATTTGGTTGCATATGTTACAGTAATAGAATGCAACTGTCAGAGAAACGGGAGAATCCCGAAAAACCCCACTGGCCGATGGCATGTTCAAACGGCATTTTACGAAATGCAGATGTTGAGAACATCGGTAACTGAAGTGAGGTTGTTATTCATGCTGTAGGCAGTGACTCGGATGCTAGTGTAGGCCTACTTGAAACCTAAATCATCAATCACAAGAATATCTTTCTGGAATTAAACAACTAATGTTGTCTCTCGGCACCCAGTGTATTTCACCACTGACACAGATTTTGAATCTCGTTACTGATTACAAGGGTGATATGTCACACGAATCGCTTCGTGTGTGTGGTTCACAAACATGGCAGGTCTGCGCTGTGAACACGAGGTACAAGTTAGAAGAAAATTTCTACACTTATGATTATGTGCTGGGGCTAATTTAACTTCATCCACTCTGTGCATCTCCGACATAACATATCGTTTGTCGAAATGTTGTGTGCAATCGCCTGTTAAGTTATTTGTATTTTACTATAAGCTGTAGTTTCCTTAGCTATGAGTCGTATATGTTAGCGCCATCTTGCAATAAGATGGTAGTGATTTCGAATATAATGTAAAACTTGTGTGGGCGTGCTTATTTGTGCATAAATTACAGTCATTTTCGTGTTTTAGGCGGCCCCTATCTATGAGGTTGGTAGGCATTCTATAAACGTGTCGTCTACTGTGAATTCAATAGAGACGAAACAAGTTGCAAGGCAACCAGGAAAGGCAAAGGAGTCGGAGATTCCATGTATAAATAAATAGTCACAATATTCACCTGGAGCGGTTTTGGAAAACCACGATAAAACGGTATCAGGATGGCTAGTCCGTAAATCGCATTTGAGTCCTCCCGAATGCGTATTCAGGGTTTTTACTGTCTCCTCGCTTGATCTCACCAATCAGCCTCCTGCTATGATGTAGGTAAATCAATTAAAAGTATAAAGTATACAGTTTTTATCTTCTGTAATTAAGAAAAGTAACTGCTAGCTAGTCAAATTGTTTCTAAATCGCAACTCCTCTTTTGTTCGTGCGCTAGATCTCAGTCTACCGACCACTCTAAATTAATTCTTTGTTAATCAATTTATGTGGCATTCAGGTTTTATGTAATTACGTTTTCTTGTCCTTAGGCGTAAGGTAATGACTTCCTTCATCCAGAAAGCGAGGACGGGCTTTGCAGGGAGCGTTGAAAATGTAACTCCTTTTATTTATAGCTATTGTTAATGATTTAATGCCAGGAGGTTTGACGTAGAATAGCTTGCATGCCTTCTCTTCCTGTAATTTCACCTAAAAATGGAACTAACTTTTGCGATGCATTATTTACCCAGGATTGGAACCCAGAACGTCGCGTTGTATTGTTCTAGAATCCTCTTCCAACCGAAATTTCTAAATATATTGGACTCCGCCAGTTTTGAATACTCAGCGAGTGCTCTAAAACACAGTCGTGTTATGCATGGTTCTCAAGCCATGTCCAGTCAATATCCATGCTACGTGACGGCAAGGCTTTTGATGACCACGGTCATTGAGAACACAAAATGAACTTTAAGAACGAAAGTATAAAGAGACCTATGCCTAAATCACGTTTAGTGTAAGTGTAAATCGCAAGTAGAAGTGGGATGCGGAGTATAATTGCCAGTTCTGTTTAACTTCAAATGCAAGAGCTAATGAAAAATTTTGAAAGGCCTGACTATCGTCAGTGCCATAGCCAAAAGTGTTAACAACGATTCCTTAGTTATCGTCGACAAATTCAACATTAGTAGCATCATTACC
Organism: Dryococelus australis; assembly: GCA_029891345.1. Taxonomy (NCBI): domain Eukaryota; kingdom Metazoa; phylum Arthropoda; class Insecta; order Phasmatodea; family Phasmatidae; genus Dryococelus; species Dryococelus australis. The sequence goes on from CM056999.1 coordinate 43,506,380, forward strand.
TTCGTTCGATCACAAGGGGGCGGGGGACCGGAGCGCCGGAGCTGTTCAAGCTTTGTCATTCCAGCTCCCGGCGGCCATATTGTCCGCAGTGTGGAATTTCGGTGACCTTTACCTTTGACCTTGACCCCTGTTACTTTTGACCTTTAAAAACACTAATATTCTCGAAAAATTAAAAAAAATGTATTAAAAAATTATTAGAATTTATTATTTAAAATGTATAATTAAAATTATTATTTTAAAGTATTAAACCATTTATTATTACAAATTTATTTTAAAAAAACATTTTGGGGGTCACCACAGCACCACATCCAGCAGACGACTGACTCCCTTCCAATTGATATTGGCTCTTTAGTAGGCGAACTACTTATTTTCGTTCGACGCCCTCCACCCCCTCCAATTATTATCATTGGATAATTACTCACCCCCATCATCAGCTACTCACATACACCATTGATTCTCATTGGTTAATTAGTCGGCCGGCATGACCCCTTCCAATATATTAAATTGTAAAATTTCTCTACCCCTACACATGATTCTCAGTGGCTAATTACTCAAGTTAGCTTGACGCCCTCCAACACCACCACAAATTACTCCAGTTCACTCGACCAATTAGTCGAGTTCGCTCCAACCACACCAACGATTCTCATCTGCTGACCATTGCATGGGACAATCTCTCTTATTGACAAATTTGTCGTGTGTTATCGGACACCTGCGTTACACCCAATCGGTGGCCTACTTTAGTCTCGAGTGTCTGTGTTTTCGGACTTTACCCAGCAAACACAACCTGTCGGCAAAGTATTGGCCAATTTTCGGCCCGATACCTGTACTGTCGGCAACTGTCGTTTCAATGCTAGAAGATAGCCATCTCACAACGGCGTGACGTCTTTTTGGAGACAGTACGTTTGCCGTTAGAAAAAGGACAACGGCCCAATGCATTTTTTGGGATAACAGATGAATATTACATAAATTATGTCGGCGTAATATCTCACTGCCAACTGTCGCCAATAGTAAAAATTATACTCTGGCCCGATTCCGATATAGCATCTTTGTTTTTTTCGGTAAGCTGGCCGTGATGTTATTTATTCCGGCCCGCTAACGTTTTCAAGACATGGCTCTTTATCACAATAAAGATACAAATATGATGTATTTCTGCCAACAAACTTTTGTAAAGTGTTTTGAATAGGTAAGACATTAGCAAGCTGTTAACGGCATGACATCTTCTTGAGACAGTATCTTTTCCGTTACAAAAAAGACAACGGCCCGCTGTAATATTTTGGATAACAGGTGGATATCACTTAAATTTTGTCGGCATTATTATCATAGCTAACATGTCGCCAATAGCATAAATAATATTCTGACCCGATTCCGATATAGCATCTTTATTTTTTCGGTAAACTGGTCGTCATCTTATTTATTACGGCCCGCTAACGTTTTTGAGACATGGCTCTTTATCACAATAAAGATACAAATATGATGTATTTTTGCTGACAAACTTTTGTAAAGTGTTTTGAATAGGCAAGACGTTAGCAAGCTCTTAATGGCATGATGTCTTTTTTGTGTCCTTGTGTTAACCATTAACATGTTTTTTTTTCATGATATGTTTCATGGCATATTTTAATTTGAAATGTTTTTCATTTCTACATCCGTCTGACAGACATAGCAAAAACTAACAAAAACTATTTTGTTTGCAAGCCTTTTAAGAACAATGAAGAAACAGTTTTTAAATAATTAGCGTTTTAAAATTATTTGTTATATTTTCAAGGAATTTATACGTTCACTTATAATAATTTGTGTTATAAGTGAACGTATAAATTACTGGAGTTTATGAGCAACTTATAATGTGGGGTATAGGTTAGCATGCTGGACTGTCAACTTAAGGGTCTTAGGTTCGAGTCCCGTACTTGAAAAGCAAAAGATTTTCATGTCATATACTGTGTTGAGAACTGAATGAATATATGTAATTATTACTAATTTTTTTATCGAAAAGTTAAGGTTTTATCATGGTTATACTGCTTATTTCTGGACATCATGCCGCGGCAGGCCCGACATCTTGCCGCCATCCAGCCTCCACAGGCCCGGCATCTTGCCGCCATTCAGCCGCCGCAGGCCCGGCGTCTTGCCGCCATCCAGCCGCCGCAGGCCCAGCGTCTTGCCGCCATCCAGCCACCACAGGCCCAGCGTCTTCCAGCCATTCAGCCGCCGCACGCCCGGCGTCTTGCCGCCATCCAGTCGCCGCAGGCTCGGCGTCTTGCCGCCATCCAACCGCCGCAGGCCCGGCGTCTTCCAGCCATTCAGTCGCCACAGGCTCGGCGTCTTGCCGCCATCTATCGGGCCGCTTCCGGCATAAGACAGCGGGCCGACATCATCTGACCTGAGTTTGTTGGCTATCTTGTACCGGTCCGATTCCGGCCAGTACTTTTCGTGTTTGTTGGGTATTTTTTCCTAAACTCTTTATATTGCACAACCGAAGCCCTGTAGGGAAAGCAATCATTTTATGGCTCTTAAAAAAGTAAACTTTACACATATTGTCCGAGCGGCCGTTAAATCTTTTCAGTAATTTTAGCATTTGGAAGGGTATGCTCGCTTATTGCCTTGTACCAATAGGATGAGTTGATTTACCTACCGAAATAATCTCTCCTACAGCAGGACGAATACATACGGGACTACCTCCTATGTGAGAAGTTCTTCGAAGTCTACACCACCTCGGTTTCCAACACGCCACATCGCAGGGGCTGGTTCAATGCCCACCGAGGAGACCTAGTGACGTCCACGCCTGTGGTAGAAGCGCCCGTGGAAGAAGCACCTGTGGAAGATGCACCCGTTAAAGTAATTTACTGACAAGCTGTAACTGTGGAAGATACTCTCCTCAAGAAATTTACTTCCAAGCACGAGATGGCGACGATGAGGAAGGCAACCCAGAACACAATGCTGTGACTGGCTCCTGCGAGGGCTGCTCAGCGCCGCACTGAGGCAAGTTGCAGAACGACCTCGGCCAGCCGAGCCATTGTTTTAACACAACAAATTCCGGGGGGGTTTAGCGCGATCTTAGAAAAGGACTTTACAAGCTCGGAGCGATGACAGCTCTGGGCGCCATCTTGCCTGCCGCCACCGGAGGCTCTGCCCGAGAACTACGAGACGAGAGGACCACATCCCGTGGGTCCGCTTTCTACGGCCGACGAGCCCGCCGTCGAGGGAGCTTCGACGAGACGCCGCCAGCGAGAAGGTAAATATTCATTCCCTGGTAGGGCGACTAAAGGCACGATTGGCGCGGGACTCGTGCAGGCTGTTAAGCTCCCTATGAGCACAGATTCGCCTTGATAGCCTAACGATACTTTGTGATTGATTACAGGCATCGGCGCCTATTGGCGAAGCTAAATATTGTTTGATTCCAGATAATTGTAGCTGACTAACTGTTAAAGTTGATTGATGTTTGAGACGCCTACTTGAGGCGGAATTGTAATGTCAGTGTTTCAATAAAAGTAGTCTTTTATATTTGAGTGCTTCTCCTTTGAGCTACCCTTATCCCTCTTGTAAATGCGTGGCCTGATTCATCCTCAGGACAGGTCACAGCAACAGGTGCCTGATGTTTGTAGACATCCATGAAGTTTTAGATGAATTTGTCAAAACTAAATATAAAAAAAATTCAGTGTGCATGGGAAATTTAATCCTTTATATAGCAAAATATAAAGTGAAAAAAAAAGTTTTGGAAAATCCAAGGTTTTCGCTCGTTGGACACATACATCATTAAGCAGATTGCCATCTCGTATAGTGACGAAGATGAGAAAACCCAAATTTTAATTTTTTTTACCACTGTGACCATGGAAGCATCTCGACCGCACCACTCAACAGGCGTACCACCAGCAGTTGTACGAAATACACAGACCCAGATGGGAGGAGGGAAATATGTCGTACGACAGAGTTTGTAATGCATTGGAAGAAGCCATAATTTGCGAGTACCTGTGTTCGTGACTGGAAGACGCCAAGAGTCGGCGATTCGCAATGAGTGCCCCATCGGAACGAATGCCGTAGATCTTCACGAACAGCACTGCTGCCCACCGTTTTAACAGATTATCGGGACATACCCCAAAAACCCCAAAATACAGTTCTTGGCTCCTTGCAACTCCAAAGCCCTAAGGTTGTGAGGAACCCAGCGAGGCCTGTTGAGGAAATTAGGAATTGAATGCCTCGTATGTGTTGAAAATGGAATCCAATAGGGAGGACACCAACAGAACCACCTATACTATAGAAACATAAACGAATATTGCTGCGGCCTGGTGGCTAAATCGGTAGCTCGCATGGTGACGAAGACGAGAAAATAACGCCACCTAGGTGTTGAAAATGTAAAGAAATTACAAACGGAAACCCAATATGGCTACATCGGAATGCGTAATGGTGAGGTGGCATGGAGGTTGAACGAATGTGATTAAATGGTGTGGGTGGAGGAGAGTCAAGCCAACATGCGTAATTAGCCAATGAGAATCAAAGGTGCGGACGGAGTGAACACGGCTAGTTGGCCGAACGAAGCGAGTAATTAACCAATGACAATCATTGGAAAGGGTAGACAGGGATACTACAGATGTGAGTGATTGACCAACTAAACAGCCAATAGTAAATGGAGGGGAGTCAGTCGTCTACTGGACATGGTGCTGGAAAATCTCCAGAAATGTAATTTTTTTTAAATAAATTATTAATAACACATTTAAATAATTTTTACTAATAATATATATTAATACATTTTAATAATAAATTTTAAATACATTTTAAAAACATTTTTGGGATTTTTGGGTTTTCAAGGTCAAATGTCACTGGGGAAAAAGTTAAAGGTCAAGGTCGAAGTCACCACCATCCAACATGGCGAACAAAATTGCCGTCAGGGGACAAGAATGACAGAGCATCAACACATCCGGCGCTCTGGTCCCCCGTCCACTTGTGCCCGAACAAATATAATTATACTACTAGCATTTGACCAAGAAGATAAGAAAATTGAGTCAATTAAACAGATCTAGTATATTAACTGAAAACACATAAAAAAGCTGCCTATGAAAACAGTTTTCGCTGTTATTAATCACTATACAGTAATTTGAGAAAAAAAAGCTACTCTATGGATGTGACTATTCACCTATTAAATAAAATTGAGCAGGATGGACCGGAGAGATTTGGGCGGCTCTTAACATCGAGGTCTTGAGCGCCGACGAGGGTGAAGGAAGGCGAGTATGGAGCAGCGCCGAAATGCAAAAATGGAGGGGGGGGGAGGACGGGAATCCCCGAGTAAACCAGTCGATCAGCAGAATCGTGCAGCACGATTCCCACATGCTGGAGTGGCCCCGCCGGGAATCGAACACGTTTTGCCTAGGTGGGAGGCGAGTAAATGTGACCAATATATCACCGCGATCCCAACACAGTTTTAAAAAATGAAAACCAAATAATTTGTATTTTGTTATTTACGTGTCTTTTTTTGCCCCCGTGATGGCAAGGGGATACAATAGACATGTGTTTGTCAGTTTGAAGTGCGACAGATTTACCAATATTTTCTCGTTGCTGTCACCGTTATTGAAAAAAGTGTCAATATCAATAAAGCGATTATTATCTGTTGAAAGGCTTGAAACGTCAAATGTGCCAAGCCCACATCTGTGGCGGTATTCAGTGAGCTATAAATTGCCTGTGAATACAGTGTATCTTAGCCAACTGGTAATGTGAATAATCCTCGATGAAAAGATATTGTCAGGTTAAAAATATTGTCTTCTGGTTTAGTTGCTGTGCTATGTCGTGTTTTTCTCTGCCGCGAATGAGGAAGTGCGGGACCCCGAACATTTTACAATAGGCAGGGCATTTGACGTGTACGTTGAGCTGACGATTTGCGGAGGATAGTTCAGATCTTGACTTTCGCAAATCGTGCAGTTCGGCGGGCGCAATGCGGCCTCGCCTATTGCGAAATGCGTGTGCCTCAGGAGACAAAATATCAGGGGTTCACAGATCGGCGTCCGGCGACCTCAGCAGTCGCGTGACACGGGGCGCGGGAACCAGTGGCGTAACCAGAAATTTTTTCGGTTGTGGAGGGGGGGGGGGTTGCTGATGAGTGTTAGTATTGTCACTAGTAGTACATCGTTCACAAGTCACAGTGAAAGGATAGAAAAGGAAAAGAGGATAGAAACTATTTATGCAAACTCGCTCACATACACAGACACACATTTACAATAGGCCAACACAAAAGCACTGAGTAAAGTTTGTTGCCTTCTCTTCATTATTAAATAACCAATATCCAAACTACATAACACAAATCTGCTATGACGTCGAACAGAGTACTAGGTGTAACTATAAACATGTTTACCATCATTTCCGTAAGTCTAAACCTTTAAACATAGAACAAATGAAGCCTGTGCTGTTATCTCTGTACTGTTAAAAGAAACTTCCTCCTAGCAGCTACATGAACAACCAGTAGAGTGGAGGGAGTCGCTGTCGCATGATTCAGCAGAGATACTGGCGTTCATTTTAGGAACTATGTACTTGACTATTCCACCCCCCCCCCCCCGGCCAATTATAGTTTATTCAGAAAACTAAGTTGTGGTGTACAAGATGTAATCACATGTGTGGTCAGTAACAAATAAATAAATATAATGGTTGCCATTTTATTATAGGGTGTAAAAATGTGTGTCATGTATGTATAGGCGATTCGCGGTAAAGTGAGCACTTCTTAAAGCCCTGCTGATTTTTTTTCTTTTCATAAGATTTCTATCTTCCTGTCACTTTTCAATATAATCATTGCCGCGTGACTAATAAACACAGTGTATACATTTCACAATTCCTAAAAGTTAACGTCTGGAGTTGCAATAAAATATACTTATTAGTGTTTAATTTCTGTTGAAATGGCCTCAAAAAGTGCAGATTTTACCGTGAACAGCTTATAATAACACATATATAAATATAATGATTGGCATTTTAAAAAAATGTGTGTCATTTTGGTGGTGGGAGGTTACAGCCCCCCCCCCCCCCCCCCCTCAAAATTCGCCCCAGGCGGGAACAACCGGTATACGGGCTAGCGTGGCACCCGTCATGGCATTTCCCGCCTTGAACGGACAGATTTGGTACTAGGTTTGGTAATTGGACACGTCCTATTTTTCGTGGAAGGTTCCAAACCTGGCCAATCACGTCGCAGTTTCACAGCGCAGGGCGCTCCCCGTGGCTACTACTTGAAACGAGTCGATGAAGAAACCTAAAAGGATGCCTCCATCTCGATTACACATCCGTGAAGTTTGAAACTCTTTCACATGTGTTTAAAATACGACAACGACGAAAAATGTTGGCTATGACAACATTTAATTACTATTTATAGGCGTTCTAAATACTTAAAACATGACCTACTATATGAAAACATTAATTCGAATTATTTAGGTTATTTAATGTATATAAACTCGAAACATGTTGTGTGAACAGATAGTACAGTGAGTACGTCGTGGCGTCCGCTACGAGAGAGTATTTAATGGGTGTGAGTTCAAAACGCTTGTCATAACCAACCTCTTCTTTTATCATAAAATTTTGTATGCGGGTGATATCCGGTACGTGAAGAAAAAACTATATTTGGCAACCTGTCAATGATTTTCGTCAAAATTAAAAATGACACACTCGTACTCTAGTGACTTCAAGTAATTTTAAAGAAAATTAATAAAACTATATTAGTAAGCAATACATTATTGTAAAAGGCGAACAGTAATGTAGCAATATTAATATTTAATAGCTAGTATTTTCATAGGCCTACGCAAGTTACTTACTGGTAGCAGTTCTACGAATGGGGTTCATATGTACTTCAAACCACACACAGCGCACCCACCGAGGGTGTCAAATGCTACTACGCGAACTGCTGTAGTGTAATATGAATATTCCATGGCGGCTCATATAGCGGATGTTTTTCCGGTTCGTGCACCAGGACTTGTAGAAGATTGTACAAGAACCGAGTACGTCTGCAGGTATCGTGCAATACCGGCTTTAGGGAGAGTTGCGAAGGAGTCTTTGACTAGTAACACCATGGACGCCCGGGGTGCCGGTTTTAAGTCCAGGCACAGTTAATGTACGGGCTAGGCCTCGGTCTAGTCTAGAGCGCGGTTCATCAAGTATGGTTTCGGGGAGTGCGCCGTGGAATACGCGGAATTCGGCGCGCGCGAGCGAAAACGCTCTGAATGCAGCGAGAGAGCTGCGAAGTGTTAAATCGGTCCAGCCACTAGAGGTGTGGCACCTTCTTGCTCGAGTGATGAGAGGAGTAGTCTTGGGCAGTGTGGCACGTAGAGAGAGAGAGAGAGAGAGAGAGAGAGAGAGAGAGAGAGAGTAATGTAGCTGGTAAAGTTTTAAATATAATTTAAGTCCCCATAAGTTTTATTAAATTTACAAAGGGCTCCACTGGTTAAGGCACTCAAGGCTAGATATTCCCCAAATTAGTAATATCTAACTGGTTTAATTAGTCTTGTGGTGTATATGTTACGTTTTGCGCAGTAACGTAACGGGAAATTAATGCTTTTATCTCAGTTGTACTTAATATATTTAATAAACGTTTCGGTCAAATGTTCTTTTTTATTCAAGTTTTGGGAATTCATTTTGAAGTTGAGTGGGTAAGATGATCTATTTTGGGTTTCAGAACCTCTCCCCCCCCCTTTTTTTCCTTACTAAGTATAAGTTTTAACTTTTAAAAGGATTGGTGATAAGTGTTTAGTTACATATCGCAGTAAAGGAAATGAATGGAAAGAAATAAGAAAGTCTTTATAAGAAATTACAGGAAATAAAGTGTGCTCGAGTTGCGTCCATACCCCATATTTGTTACGATGTGGATTGCAGATATGCTAATTAAGGGGAAGCAGCCCGCATTCGTGACAATATGAAAGGCAATTTGCAATAATCACACTTGTGGTTGATTGGAAATTTTCCTCACTGATGTTCACGACAGCAGGTCACTGAATAGGCAAACAATTTTTAATGTCATATTATTTCTTTTGTGTATAATTGACTGATTTTTGTATACAGTCGGGTATAGACTGTTCACCGTAAAGTGAGCATTTTTTAGGTCCTAGTTACTTTTTTCCTATCAGGTTCTCTTTATCCTTCCACCACTTTTTAAGATAAATATTGTTATGTAAGTAATTAACACAGTGTGTATATTCCACAGCACTCTGAAGTTAACGTCAAAAGCAAAAATAAATTTTATTTATTTACTATTATTCCAAATGAGAGGACGTTCAAAAGTGCTCACTTTACCGTGAACAGCCTATAAGTAATTTAACTGGTGTGTATTGTGATGTTAATCGTTAAACACGATACGTTATTTGCAATAGATTTTTATATGTTCAGTGAGACTCGTTTTGTAATAACAAAAGCGACTAAATGGTTACCTATACACACAAAAGATTTAGGTTGCACCCACACAAAAAAAGATATCTTTATTTGTATAGTGCCGCGGTGGTATACTGGTCAGACTACACGCCTCCCACAAGGCGAACCAGGTTCGATCAACGGCCGTGTCGCTCCGGAGTTTTGCACGTGGAAACGGTGCAGAACTATGCCACTGGTCGGTGGGTTTCCTCGGGGATCTCCCCCCCCCCCCCCGGCCCCTTGCATTCCAGCGCTTCACCATATTCACTTCACTTCATCCTCGTCGGATTTCAAGACATCGGTGTTAAGAGCCACGCAAATCTCTCCACTCCACTCTCCATTTGTGTATATTAAAAAAAAAATATACGTAAGCTATTGTTACAGAATACACACGTACTTATTTCTGCGTCTGTCAGATTGATTGCGTACGCACATTCTCAAATTTAAATGTATATATAACAACGTATTCACACCAAAGTTTGGGTTCAAAACCGCAAGCAATCGTCCCCAAGAAACATATCTGTGTGGTGTAAAGCGGAAGTTCATCGGGATAAATTCGAGCCTGGAATATTACGCCCCTGCCGATAATTTCCTAAAGTATTTCCGCGCCCGTCTTCCGAGACAACCTTCAGTTCGTTTTTAAACGGCTGCAAAAGGCTAACTCGGCGCCGCTTTTGTAATCTTCTGATCGAGACACTTCGTTTAAGGGCAAAGAGCGGGAGGCCTCATTTCACTTTCATATCATTGAGCCGCGCCCACGCGGGCCAGGGCCTCAAAAGCGACCCGGGAAACGATCCTTCCTACCTGCCCCTTCCAGCTTCCTCCCACGCCTGCGGGAACAAAGCTCACGGAGTCTATTTTAAGGTCGGTAGCCGCGTCGCCGTTGGGCCATTGAATGCAAAGGCCGCTGAGGACGGGACGAAGCCAATTCCGAATTTCTCGATGTTTTTGGAGCTGGTTTTCTCGGTCGACCAAAGGTAGTTGTGTAATCTTTCTCGTATACTTGTGGCATCATCGTTTTGGCAGACAAGCGACTACGCAAGACATCGAATATTATATTTTACAGAGAGTCCTGTACCATCGGCACTGAAGTGTGTAATTGTTAGAAAATGAATAGCGGTATAAAAATTGATGTGAAAATTCTCGCTAAAGTTTTCAATTAATTATGATTAAAAGTAAATTAACCACTACTGTATTATATTTTACAGACAAATTAATTTTATTATTTAACTCTATATATATATATATATATGACGTGATTTCTTCGGTTTCATGTTCACCCAATGTCATCGCAAGGTCACCATATGTGTAAGTCACCCTACAAACTGAAGGTCAACCTCAAGGTTGCGAAGGGATGATGTCACTGATCGGTTTCTTGGTTCTGACCTTGAATCCTTCGCCCGACAAACGAAACTAAAACAGTGATCCTCCTTGCATTAGCCGACGAGGTATCTTATAAATAATTCAGTAATAAACTCCTTACTATGTTACTATTGTAACCCAAATTAATGGCGAGAAAAGAAACTTTAAACGATGGATAAAATGGTCTGAATGAGATCCAAAGTCCTCAGTTCTGCAACAGAACTAACTTTTCAACCGTTATAGTAATGGTTATACGTTAATTTAATAACTTTCTTACATTTGTATTAAATTATAATGACGTTTTATTCAAATTTGGAATTAGATAATGTGCCCTCTGGCCGCAATGGCTTATGAACTCGGGTTCAAGTACTTTTCTGTCAGGAAATTAATTCAGTGTCTCAATTGGCCCTGAGAGCTCTCTCTCGTGCTCTCGCTCTCCCGACGACGTCATTATAACGTCAGAGAGAACGCTGTTTGGTCGTTTCAATTCATTGGAGAGAGTGCGAAAGAGCGAGAGCACAGAGAGAGAGAGAGAGAGAGAAAGAGATAACACGTAGTTGTATACTTGCTGGCGCTCTCTCGCACTCTGTACACGCACCATTTCTGTTTAAATTATTTCCGTTTTCGAATAAGGTTATAGCATCTTTCTGGGCCAAAACCATGTTGCATTTTAACTGTAAGTCAATAATTTCAACTGTTTTAAACAACGAAATGACATACTTAACACGTATTTATTAAAACATAAATATCCTGCGGATTATTGACTAATTTTCGTTTGTTTTTTTTTTGTAACTTTACTGCAACATGACGGTAAAGTATAAAACAAAAATTATAGTATTTTGTGCGTTATTTTTCTGGTAGTGATATAATTATTTGTCCATTATTTTTTACACACATTAATTACTTACAACATCAATGACCACGATTTTAGCTTAACATGATTTCCCGCATTTTGGCATCAGCTGTTTGCCTGACGTCGGAGAGAAATGCGAGAGTGGTTGTCTCAATTTCACAGAGCGAGATCGTAAGAGAGTATGAAGCAGTGCTCTCTCCAGGTTGTGCGAAAGAGCGCTCTCTCGGAAGAGCATTCTTTGAGTTGAGACACGGCCTAAACCGAGTAGTGGCAAGACTAAAAAACTAGTCTTAAAGACTTAATTGGTGGAATTGTTTTGTACTATGCAAAATATATTATTGCATAATAGGATTCCTCCTCGCAGACATTTCGACGCGGCCCAACTTGTTGCTCCCGATAGTGGGTAACATTATCTATTGGACATCAAGTTAAGACTGAGTGGCGAAAAACAGTTGAACCCATTCACGACCAGCCATCTGCCCAAACTCCTGGTCACTACCGAAAGCTTCCGAGTCGACCCCAGGCAGCTAATCCCCAAGTCCAATTTAAAATACGCAATTGATGAATTCGTAATTGTACAATGTGCATGCCACGTGTGTACTGTCACTGCCGTGACTCAGAATACGTGAGAATACAGATGCGAAACAGCTTATAGTGGGATCTCCAGGCGCACACACCATTAAAATAGCGTCGTTTGCCAGCAACTAGTTGTAACGCTGATTGCAAATCAACGAGAGCCCGACTAAAAGGAAACGTTTCGCAGCATGCAGTAGCCAACCAGACGAAAGGCCCGTTCCCGTAGCCTCGCGTAGCCAATCGTGAAATTGCTACGTCCATATCAAAGTAACCGCCAAGTCATTTCACTTATGTGAACTTATCTACTCTGTAACCATCTTCATAGGCTGTTCGCGGTAAAGTGAGTACTTTTGAGGCCCTAACTACTTTATTATTTTAGCCATTTTAACCATTTAACTAACCTTTTCAAATGGATATTGCCATGTAAGTAACTAACACAGTGTGTGTATTCGTCTACTCTCGGAAGTTAACGTCGAAGGCTAAATTAACATATATTTACGGACTATTATTCCAAATTAAAGGGCTTTCAAAAGTGCTCATTTTACAATTAACAGCCTATATCAGGTAAACTGGTTAATCCGGTTCGCTGATCCGCATCGCGTGCCGCGCCATCATCCACAGTTCCTGTAGACAGAGCAAGTAATGATACCATATCAACGAAATCTGATCACTAGAGACACGCGAAATTCGCGTTATTATTTTGCAACAGGATGAACTTCACAGCACTGTACATACCGGAGCGAGCGTCAATTCGCAATTGGCTGCTGCGTAGGTATGATGCCACGCCCTTTCTGACTGAACTGCGCGTGATTGGGGTGACAAATTGTTCAGCATTTATTTACAGGTACAGAATTACGCCGGGTGTGTCAGATGAAGTATGTTCCAATGACAAACGTATTGAAAATGTACAGTGTTTAAAGTTTAACGTGTTTCGCAAATAATAACGCGACTTTTGCAGGTCTCAAAATCACGAGGAACAAAGACGCCCGCACTTCACGGCACGTACTTGTCTAATACACTCGCACAAGTGTTTCTCGCCACTCACTAGTGATAAGCCCCACGAAACTACAAGAAACACCTATTTAAAATCGTAAAAAAATAAACAAAGAACAAACAAAGAATTACTTTGCGCATAAAATAGCGTACGTTTCCTAAACATGCTATATATTGGCCAAGAAATGCGAACTTTCGAAAACGTTCTAATATATTACGTAATTAAAAAAAGCTCTGAGAAAGAAAAATGTTTCATACCTTTTAATACTATGAATAAATTTTTAAATACGATGAAAAGTAATTTAAAAAAATCGTCTATTTCCAATTTGAAGTAAAACACAATTATTGTTTTACGTTTTTACATCTAACTGCCTGTTCCGACGTCACTAAAAAATTATCGAAAAGATTTCGATGAAATTTTCGCAGGATAATACGTTTCAGACCGATTTAATTACGAGTGCATATATGGCCACACTATATAAATATAAATGGAACACAGCAGTAGGCATTTAAATGTTGTTTCCCCTTTCAACTGTCTATTCTGGACGGATATTTATGCGAATATTATTGTTGGATAACTTAAATTTGAACATGGCTTATATATCATATCTTGGGATAAAAACGGTGCGTTTAAAACCACGCCCTCGCATTAATAAGCTTGGCAGTCTTTATTGTTATATCATACTACTCTGCGTATTGTAAGGGGTATTATTGGTCGAATATTTTGCTTAGTTATACTTTCCAGTCAGTAGACTTGGAAATTACATGCATAATTTAGTCTATCTCAAAAAGAATTTCATTGACAAATTACAATTTGGAGCGGACTTGAGCACGGACAATACTTTGTGTAGTTCCGACCTTAAACGCAAAAATATTTTATGGCTAATTCTAATTCCGAGTGGGCCAAGTTGTGGGCTAAAACTAGTGATTCTAAATAGCCCTGGGAAACAATCCGCTTCACTTACCACCGTGAACTTAATTTCTGTCTATAACGCAAAACATTTTTATATTTACGTGTTTTATACGTTCGTTTAAATTCCACGTGGAAATGGATCAATCCTAGTGATTAAAATTTTGTATTTTAACTAAGTGTTTTGTACTTCAAAATAGCGAATACACGAAGCCTTTGAGAAATAACACAATACGGCTATGCAAGCATGCTATGTACTATACATTCCTTGCCTCATTACACAGCATTAGAGTATCCAAGCCTCGATAGAATTTCGTTCCCTGAACAGTGTGTCATGAATAGGTTCGCACACATTCAAACTTTTTACCTATAGTACAGTTTGTTGCTGAATCTGGTAAAAATTTGATTGTAAAGTTTGCTACCTTACTGCAAATAAAATAACGCGAACTATCCAAAGTTGCTTAAAATTGATAACGGGTTGAGTGTAAAAAAAAAAAAAAGACTGTAGGACTTCTATACAATTCGTGTGTACTGTGACCGTACATATTTAATCAAGAAAAGATGAAACCCCCAGAATTCATTTTCTTTCTGAAGCAGCAGTGACATATTTTTCATCGTACTGCACATGCGCATAGAGAGGAGACTTTAATAAAAATTACTACAAGCTCCTGAGGTCAAATTAAATACGGAATTTTTGCTCTTATTATATTTACTTCCCGTACGATTGACGATTGTAGTACCATGATATTGTGGAAACACCATAAAGACTTTGCAACTCAAATGACCCTGCGTAACTTTTCCTATGGCAGAAGAAAAGGACAACACAATCGCATAATAAATGAAAGGATTTAATTTTGACTACTTTATTTCATTAATAATTTCACAAAGATACCGAATACGTCGTATCTTGGCACTGTGATGGTTCATTTACCAAGTTACAGGTTCGGAATCTTTCGTTTCCTTCTTCAGTAACTAAAAAATATATATAATATAAATTTACGTGGAAAAAGTTGTATAACACATTGCATTTCTATCACATTTTATTTTTTTTAAATTTATACTAGAATTTTGCTTTCCCGCTTGTGTACCGGGAGACAGATAAGGGGAAGAGATATATACCAATGTAACCTAAACCTACACTTTAAAAACGGCGAAGACTTCGTTTCTTATTGGCTGGGGATAGAACTCAGAACTGACTTGACATAAAATAATGTATTTGTGATCTCCAGCCATGTACGTTGCTTCTGATGGATCTAAATTTTTGACGCTAATTTTGTCATAACTACACGTTGTCTGGTTCTAATTTCATAATTTTTTTTATATTAAATCTGAATTTTTAAAAATGCCATTTGTTACCAAACAGAGTTAAAAATTATTAAAAAGTGTCATTTACTAGAGACAAAACAAGTTCAGTTGCGATATTAAACTAATTATGCAATTGCCTCAGCGTGAAAAAACCACTAATATCTGTCTATTCATAATGTCACAAACAATTGTGTCTTTAGGAAATAAGACTTAGCTAAAAAAAAATGCGCAAGAAGTTACTGTAAATTATAACCTAGATTACAGTTTGCGGTGACTTTTTAATTAAACTTATCACATTTATTTGTCACGTAGACACATTTTCTTTGCTGGTATTTCGTCTACCACGTATACAAACAAGAGCGCTGTTCAAAGCAACTATTCAACGAAGACTACGTCTGTGGTAATGCGTTTTATGGTTTCTAGAAATAGAATCTTCATATAGATTGCAGATGTTTGAAACAGAGTATGCAAATTATGCAAATTAAGCTAAGTTCATTAAGTAGTTTACATAACCATAGCACCGGAAACGTGAACTGCAGATTACGTAACAGCATAGACAGGCAGAAACGGTGACAAATGTTCACGCTGTTGTTATAGGGTCGTCGATAAAAATCGAAGGAATAAATACGACAAGTACTTACGTATATAGAACATCTTTTAGGGTACTTATATGGGACTGCAAATACGTAAAGTTCGTCCAGCCACACGAGCAAGATGACATTTCCGAGAACTCAAAGACTAAGGATAATACATTCTTTCTTTGCTTCTCCGGTTGTTTTTTGAAGCCTCACAGCGTGTGGTGAACTACACGCTCTCGGCGCACAAAGCAGAACCAATAACCACTGTGCAGTGACGAGTATTGCCACCAGTCATGAGCAAGAAGCAAAGAAACCATTACAAACACAGTATGTCAACTGCAAAACTACAGATGCTTTGTTTACAAAGAAGCGAAAAAGTGCGTGAAAAGTTACGGTACGTAAATAACTTATTTAATAGCTCATAGATAGAGACCTGCAAAATTCGCGTCATTATTTGAGGACGTTTACGTCTGTCAACTGCAAAACTACGTTTTCGCGACAGAACCCGCTACAGCGATAAAAAAGTCTTAGGGGATAACACAAAGTTTGTTTGGTGCAAAGAAATTAATTATTTGTATAGGGACAATGCCTTTTTTTATGTTGGAACCAAGTTATTTTGATGTTCTTATTTGGTTCCCCCAAACTGAAATATTTGATTGGCCAAATTGAAAATTTGTTAGGCGCTAAGAGTTTCAGTTATTATATATATATATATATATATATATATATATATATATATATATATATATAAAGGGAAAATCCCGACTACGATTCGTACCCATTCGAAGCTGAGAGGCTTAGTTTGACAACGGCTGCCGTGAAAGATACATCGCCTGGGCTAGCTTCGACAGCTTCGCATCTAAGTCTCCTTCTGCACCTGCGATGTCTTCGGACACTCCAGGGCTAATGGTAGCTACGGCAGTGCCATTGACTTCTTAGGGAGTGGTACCAGCAGTGTCATCGACTTATCGAATGACATTCCTGTAGTAGCATTGCCATCGATATCTTCGTATAAGCTGCCTACAGCAGTGCAGCCATCGACGTCTTCAAGCATGACATCGATAGCGCCATCGACTTCATCAGATGGATCTCCTACAGCAGTGTTGCCATCGATGGCATCGTCAAGGCTTCGTTGCTCAGATATTTTTCTACAGCCAAAGTGCGAGGAAGTATGAAAAAACTGCTTGTGTAAATGGTCCTTCCTGTGCAATGCAACAATGTGTTAAGTGTAAACGTCTATTCAAACGTGGTGATAACCTAATGAGACATAAGAAGAACTGTAAAGGTAGAGTTTCTGCAGCTAAGAAATGCCTTGTACTTGCTATTGGCGATACCGTATCGAGTATATTCGACATAAGAAATCAGCATTCAAGGGAATTTTAAAATATCATGCAATTGTAAATAACTTTCTTGGTACGAAATAGACATTAAGCAAAGGGTAATCAATCAATCAACACAAGAATGTGAAGTAGGTCCCATAAAGTATAATATTTGGCTGGAGTGTACCTATGAAAATCCACAACCTTTGGATGAAGCCATTAGTCAGCGAGCATTCAATACTGCGAACGAATCATTGTACAATGTTAATAGAATTGCAAGGATTGTAGATGCCTTGAACGAAAACTTTGCTGTGAAGAAGAACATATGTCTAAAGGCTCTGTGTGGATACTTGCTAGCGTAGACTATCTTGAGATGCATACAAGCAGATTATATTCACTATAATAAAAGCGAGCATGTTGCTGTAAATAAAGTACATAAATGCGTGGAAACTAAAGAGATTAATTTTTTTATGTTTGTAGTCCCACGTACATAAAAAATATAAGTTTTCAATGAATAAACAAAGGTGTTCTATTTCTCGCTAGTGCTGATGTACCTTATCGTAGCATGCCTGCTTTCCCTGATATAGGGAGTATGGTCGCCATGGTTTCCAGATCTGCGCTACATGTTGGTACTGCAAGGGAGCACGATAATAAAAATATACGTAATGATGTGTCAAATTATAAACATTTTTACTTAATACTGCAATATTTGCTGTGTATGCACATCACTGAATGTGCATAATGGTTAATAATGCAGCCAAGGTATATGCAGAAGTGTGCAAAAAAGAGCAAATAAATACTCTAATACACTCTAAGCAGGTTGGATGTAGTAGCCTTGGAAGTAAGCTATTGAAGTGTTAGAATGTTGACCCGGAGACATAGAGGGAGGGGAGGTTAAAGACGGAGTCGAGTCTGGCCAGACCTCCTTTAGTTCAGTATATGGCGAAGAGAGGCCTTTATCCTTGCATTCTGCCGGTGATTAAAAATCATCTCACTTGCCCACCACGGGTGCTGGAGACCTTTATGTTGCGTGCCTTCCAGATATTTCTTCTTCTCAGCTAATTTCCCCTAACATTAAAGAATTTTCGTACTTCCCCATACAAATGCTTGAAAAATATGTTCAAAAAATATCCATTGAAGTACACGTAGAAAATGTAATGAAATAACATCTTCGGCAATGTACTTACTTACTTTTGTTTAAATAATATTAAATTTTAAACAAAGTAAAATAAACTTTATTTATATACAAAATATGAATGCTAGCATTATTAACATCCTGTCCTATCTCGAAGTATTTGTATTACATCAACAGGTAGGAATGTTCTCCAAACTTATATTGTAGAACAAATAATACTTCTCAGGTTAGGCATAGCCTTCAAAACAGACTTAAGGTATTGGTATTCCCGGAACTGTGTAATTACATAATTATATAAGGTATTTTTTATTTTGTCACTGCCTGCGAAAGCAGGTCGACAGTGAAAAAAAAAAACAGAAGATATATAAAATAAATTTTCTTAAATCTACAAAAGTTGGTAGTTCAGCAGGAAGTTCCATAGTCAGAAATGTTGTACTGACCGTATACTATATACGTGTTGTGCACCTGGGTAAAAAAATAATTTGTGTGTGACTCGAACAAGTGAAAAAAAAAAAAAAGTCTGAACTACATGTGCTCGAAATTTTTAATTTGATGCATCGCTCTAAAGGTTACTGCCAGAAGGGAGCAAAATTTATTAAAGTCGAAGAGAGTCACAGGGAGAGGATAATTTAATTTCTGAGATAGTGTACTGCTCGCTCCAGCATAAATACGGGACATAACTTGAACAGAAAGGTAGATAATAATCGCTTGTGAATTCAATTAATGGCATGTGGTAGTGTAGGTTGTAGTTCATCTTTCCGAAAGCATACAATGTTTACACTTGTATTTAAATGAGCCATTAATATATAAAGCTATTTTCTCACACGTCCATTTTAATTTATCCATGATCGTTGAAATGTACTGTATATTGGCCATCCGATAAAGCCATAAAAACTAACTTTGCCTGGTATAATTTTGTTACATTAACAGTGCACACAAATGTGAATTATGAATACACAGGATAGGCACCTTAAAAGGCATTAGAGATTTCGCTTACGTAATTGCAGTGTTCTCAGTAGTTTTACTGTGAATACATCTCAAAACTGCAATAAAAATATACATGTATGTATATGAGAGTATGTGTGTGTGTATATATATATATATATATATATATATATATATATATATATATATATATATATTATATATATATACATACACACATACCCACATATACATATATATATATAAATATATAAATATATATACATATATATATATATATATATATATATATATATATATATATATATATATATATATATATATATATTGTTGCATGTCGCTGCCCGGTGTTTCTTTCGCGTGGGAAGGCGCCGAGAGCTGGAGGTCAAATTTGTAACGTTAGACGAAGTGAGCGGCCTATCATAAAGGAAGCGGCCGCATAAGCCGATAAACTTATCACAGCTCTCACCTCGCTGACACTGAGGAGCTCATCTTTCTCCATTTATCATGAGGAATATCATCACCATTTCTTTACCCAGAACAACTTGAATTGCCGGAGAACGTTCTAGACGGCACCTACCTCAAGTATAAATACCACATACTTGCCTCTGGGAGAGAGAGAGAGAGAGAGAGAGAGAGAGAGAGAGAGAGAGAGAGAGAGAGAGAGATTAATAGCCGAGAGTTTGGCGTATCGTACAACCTTAAGCGACAGTCGGGCGATTCCGGAGCGGCGAGGTACGACTGCAGCGATCTGCGAGAGTGCGCTGGCTAGTTTGTGTGCAGTGAAGAGTGGGGCTGATCTACGGTACTATGGGATAGATGTGTAAGTGAAAACACATTCAGGGGGATGGAAATAGACAGTTATAACTAAACGTGTGGAAGTAATTGGAGCAGTTGAAGGCGCATTAGCAAGAGTAAAGAGTGTGATAATCACTTTAATTGATGTGACAATGGTAATTAAATATTGCGCGCAATAAGAATAATGAGAGTTAATAGGTCACTCAGACGGTAGATAGCTGATGTTTGGCTGTTTGTAGTATTAGGAATAAATATAATTTTTGAATTTAGTTATTTTATTTTTATGAAGACCTCCATCCCTCACGAACTCGAATGCGCCCTTCAGGTATTCTTGTAACAACATAAGCGATTATATTGTAATTAAACACAAAGTAGGTTATAAATACACACGCGTCATATTTTCAACTATTAACGTCTTTCTCGCATAACTTAAAACAGTTTTTTTTTACTCTTAACAGATTAACAGACTAGGAAATAAAAATCATAAAACATTATATATATATATATATATATAGTCTGGTTGAACCTAATAAGTACTCCAAGACATTAGAAAAATTAATTTCCACGCTCATGGCAACTCTTAATTAAATGAATGATGTATACAATTAATGTAAAATGCTTTATTTTTTAAGTAAGACACGCAATTAATAGTTACTGGTTTAAAATTTACCACAAAATTTAATTTACGAATATTTGCTAAGAAATAATATACAAAATATGTCGTCTAGTCATCAAAATAGTACGGATATTTGTGGACATTAATTCTCATTCTTATGAGCACCGTGCCGTGTGCAGTTTCTTTGTTCTCTCGTTTTTTTTCTTTCCACTTCTACGAAAACTTTGTTGGAAACAAATATAACGACGTAGAATTTGGCGTTTAGCACTGAACAGTATTAAAAATTGTATGATTATTTGTGTGGTTAAAAACGTAATAATATTTTTCACGTAACGTGGGTTATTTTATTGCAGCAATAGTGTTATGAGCGAACATTCCGTAGGAAAGATAGACTTATGAGAGATCACTATCCTGTCTGTGTTTGTGTGGGTTTGAGTGTATCTCCTTACACCACCCCCCCCCCCCAATTTTATTAAACGCGTGAACCAAATTTCACTAAACTCAATACACATACTATAGTGTTTAGAAAGAACATCCGGCCTTTATAGTTTCCAAACACGCCGGGTGCATACTTTCAAGATGGCGACCATTTTAGTATTTAGGATGCTATATCGTTTAATCGATTAGAACCAAATTTTGTATTTTGACATTGCAATATGTCAGCATTGAATTTAGAAATTGATACTGAATTTTTTCCAACATTTTCCAAGATAGCACGACATTAATAAAATTAAGCATTTATGTTAACGTTAGTAAACTACTCAACCAATTCTTGCCTTATCGGCGACAATAAAATACTTTTTGATTATTTGGTATATCTACCACACTGTTCGGCTAACGTCGACCAAAGTTCGTGTGCCAAAATAAGCTATAAGAAGCATCACACAAGCGAACAAAAAGCCAATTTTACTAACCATTTTTTTAAGATAGTACCACATGAATAAAATAAATATTTGTCACATATCGATGAAAATATTAACCTATTCCTACCAAATTTGGGACACATGTAGAACTGCGGAAGGTTATGTAATTACGTATATTTTCGGTTGGTCAGACGCTTATTTTCAAAATAGCTGTCATAGCAATTTTAGCATAGCATACTGTATCGCCGAACCCATGTAGGCATAAACAATTCCTAATTAACATTCCATGCTGGCGGTAAATATTACAACTATCAAATCTGTCTACGCTAAGCCTCTTTTGTCCGCCACTTTTTTATGTAGCTACACAGTAGTAAATTACGTTTTAAAGTTATATTTCGGAAAAACTTAGACCGAGTCGTATAAAATTTGGCATACAAGGAGCACTGCAGCGAGTCGTGCAAACTTGCATGTTTTAAATAAAGCACACTCTTTTTTTTTTTAAAATGGCGGCCATATAGTCAATCTATTTTAGCATGCTGTATCGTTGAAACCGCGATAGGTAGTACAACTTAACCTTTCATGCTGGTAGTATCTATGATAACCATAAAATGTGTTTATGTGGAGTCTCATTTCTCTGCCATTTTGTAATATAGCGCCACACGGAACAATAAAGTTTAATGTCTTATCGCGGGAAATAAGCAACTGACACGTGCCAAATTTTGCAAATAAGTTGTACTATTGTATGTTGTATTAATTTATATGTTAAAGTGGAACAGACAATTGGTTTCGAAATTACGGTTACATAAATATTTAAGCTTAGTGTGCTTAATCTACGAAACAATTAACCAATTGTAACTTAACCTAGTATACTGGCAGAATATGTGACGATCATTAAATGCCTTAATGCAACCTTTTTGCCTCCATTTATGAAATTCTTCACACGAAAATAATTTCAGGTGTTATACTATTTCTCGAGGGCCAATCAACCGATTCCCACCAAAATTTACACGCAAGAAAAACTATATTGGCTCATGTATAAATGTATGTTTTAGGTGCACCGTATCTTTTTATATAACGTCCTTTAAAGCTATAATTTAGATTGGTATGTTATACACATTCAACAATCAACAAATTCCAGCCAAATTTGGTACGCTACCAGTATTAATTAGCAGCAGCAATTCTACTAATAGAGTCACTCATATATCAGCCCTTTTACTAAATAGCGCGAGGTAAGAAAATCGAACATTTTGCCATATTTCCGGAAACATTTTACTAATTTCCAAGAAATTACCCACAGTAATAGGGCTACAGACTGCCATGCAATCTTGGATAATTTAAGTGAGATGAAAATATTTCTTTTTATAATGGCAGCGATATATTTAATATAGAAAAATTCTTCATATCTGTTATAAAATTTTACCAATATCAAAAAAACTTTGTATGGTGACAGTATCTTTCAAAATCATCGTTTGCATGAACTTTTTTAAAGGAATTTTTGTAAGATAGTACCAAATAAGATAATCAATGTTATACTATATCTCGAAAACCAATCGACCGATTTACAAATAATTCTTTTAACAAGAAGTGCTGCGGAGACCACGTAATTTTACGTGTTTTAAGAGGCTCAGTCAATTATTTTCAAAATGTCGACCCTGTAAATATTTCATATTAGTAAGCCCCATGATTGTAAACATTGAACTGATTACATTCGAAGTTGATTCCCTGAATCATACCACCGTAATGCAGTTAATTGCACGCTAGCTTATGGTACGAGAATTACTAGTTAGAATCCTGAGTAAGGCACATGTTTATTTGTAATTGTCTCACTACTGTTGCATGTTTCTGGTTACATCTCTAATGATGTTGCTGTCAACGAGACGCTAATGCATGCCTATCATCCAAGCTATTAAGTACGCCATTAAGAATTATATGCACCCATGCAGAAGAAAGTAGACTCACTAGCTATATCAGTATCTTCTGGTTTATTTACTGTGTTAATTAACTGACCAAGTATATTTCAATCACGAAATTATGTTTTATTGCTAGATATTTATACGTCTTTCTAATATGCTGAATTTTGATCTATTTACGAAGGCCTTGGTCGTTGAGCACGTTGTTAATTGTTCCCATGGTAACTGAGTGGTATAATATATTTTGAAACTATGCGCTCTCCTGTTTGTCGGGTTTATTTAATACGCCACGTGTTAACGTATTTTAAAAAAGATTTTAGACACTGTGGTTCCGACAGGCAGCGCGCTGACCCAAGAGGGTTTAACCTGTTAGGTTTTCATTTGATAATAACATTATCGTGTTTTGTGCCTGTGAACAGGCCGTCCTGAGGGGGATTAAGACGTAAGAGCGATTCTGTTAAGAAATAGGCCTATACAGTTGACGCCAGCGTGTTATTTTACTGGTATTTTCATTCGAAAGACCGCGTATTTCAGAAGTGCACCCAGATAAAAGTCTGATGTTTTTCCAACAGTATTAATGTGAAAAGTACAGTAATTGTTTTTATTATATATGAGCTGCCAGCTAGTAGTGTCGCTGTAATGCTACGAATGCTTTTATGCCAGGAATGTAAGTGTAATATTAATTACTTTGGCAACTACATAACCACCTTGCGGTACTGTTAACGTCGAGGTGGAGTTTATGTTGCGGCAAAACTAACGTTATGTTGAATCGATGTTAAAACTTGTGTTAAAACTTTTTCTGTATTTCCTTTGCTTTAAAGCTGCATTCCGATGTAAAACAAATTAAGTGTAATAACGTTGTCACAAAAATGAATATTACTTGCTAAAGGAAAAGGAGCAGGCAAGGGGGAGAATCGAACCCGCGCCTTTCATGCGCAAGACGACTTTCACTTCTCGCAACCCATTAACCTGCCGCCTGCACTATTTAAACTCGTTTAACTTCGTTTAATATTGTGGGAATTATAGAGCACATAAGGGTAAACTGCATTATTATTTAGTTGTTGAACTGCTCCATGGTCTAGAAATGTGTGCATGTTTGGAACACGAAAACCGTTTTGCAAGGTCTGACAGCTGATCTCATTTAGCTGTCACTCTGTTCTGAAATTTCAATATAGTGGTTTCATTTTACGACGTTATCGCTGTTCACCAGTGCCCGTCATTTTATAATGCCAAGTTAGTGTAAAATGATGTTGGCTTGATATTACTTCAATGTCGTAGTAAAACAATTATTTTGCTCTTCCAGTTATTATTAGCATAATACAACATTTGGTTGCGGCAACATTACTTAGAAGCTTTGTTAATAACTCTTCAACTGTATATTTGCATTGTAGTAGCATAAGAATTTGAAAATATCTAACATTATTAACTTTGTGACAGAATTATTAATTTTACTGCGAATTAATAGTTCAAATATGGCGCAATAGTAATTTTTATTGCAACACTATACTGTACTTACCTTTCTTTTGACATAGCGCGGGATTACCGTCAGCTCAATTTAGAGAAGCCTTCAAGAAGATATCTAGTGACATTTAGATGAATGCCCCAGCCTAAGACCATATCTAACGGAAATTTCAGACATCGACGTAATATTTTAACATCAGCTAAATTAAATGAAAAATTATTTTTAACGCAGAGACGTATTTACGTATAATTGGACATTTTCGTGACCATCGCGTAGTTAAATACGAATTGATTTCAACAAAATTATATCACGGATACTCTCGTCATGAGTTTATTGCTAAAGGGTTAATTTAATTTGAAATAAAACTTTTCAATAATTTTTCTCTAAAAATAACGTTCAGTTGCAATCTTAAAACTAATTACAATTGAATCACGAGATGGCCTACACTCTAAGAAATTATTCGCAAAATTTACCGTACCAGTGTACACGCCTAGTGAGAAAGTGGGAATTGTAATTCTTTCCCTTATACATTCACCGTAGCCTTCCTACATTTGCTTAGGAAACAGTTAAATGCATAGGAAAGTTCCCAATTTTGTAGGTTTAGCAGCGATGCCAAACATTCCTATATCCACAGCTTGACGTGTGGTATTATTACCATACAGTGTATAGGTTACAAACTTCCATTATAGTTTAGGAAGTTTACCAGAAAAATGTTTTACAGAGCAGAAATACTTAAGGCTGCTAATGAAAGAATACACCTGTCACGTTGTTGTAAATTAGAGCCTGATTATTCCACCGAATTGCTGTTTTTAATTTGCACATATTTTTTACTTGGCAATTGTCGTGCCCATGATGTCCTTAATTAAATATTTTATTTCTGACACGTCCCTGCTGCGTTGTGATTTCCGTAGCATTTTTACGGCATCTTCTGTAGTATTTCCTAAGTGTATCTTCTGTAGTATTTCCTAAGTGTATCTTCTGTAGTATTTCCTAAGTGTATTTTTGTGAGTCTGTCTGTTTGCTGAACTACGTAAACCAGCCACGCTACGAGACTGTACTGCAGCAGGTACATGGCAAGAAGATGTGTAATCGTTGCGCTCGTTTCCTACCAAGTCTTGACAAGCCGGGAAAAAAACAAAACTCACATGACTCGGTGTAAAACGAGTAACCCGATTCTTAGCATATATCAGTGTCAACGCAGAGTACTGGGGCAATTTGATAATATTGCGTGACGTGGCAACAGGGAAATATATTGTAATGATTGTATGTAATTATTCCACTACATCGATGCACTGCGTCGCCACAAAAAAAAATACATCACACAAGCAATTTCGCATTTATGATTAATAACGAACTTGTCTTTAGAAAGGTGTGTGTCAGGACAACATTCCTGATCGCTACACAGTTCGTTCGACATAACTTTGATGACTCCGAGCAAGGAAGTAAGGAACACTGCAATACTAGTCACAGAGTCGCAGTTTAGCTATAGCCAGAATAGGAAATACCTAACAACATTTTATATTCGTTTAAAAATTTTTTTAAATTTTTTCACCTTTGTTTTTTCCTGCGGAAAGAGAACAAGGAGACTGTATTGACTATATACTTAATTGGTATAGTCTGAGCCTGACATAGTTTCAGACATCAGTAAAAGATAAGTAGGCCTAAATTGAAATCAATTAAATACCAACATTCCATACATTTTTAGATATTTATTTTTAAATTCAGATATATGCTAATAAGTACATTATAATGCATGCAGTTCAAGGCGAGGATTTTTTCTCAAAGTGTGATGTTGTTTTCTTTCATTAACTGCGATACAGCTTCGGACAAAGTTCTTAACTTAAAGGCAAAGGAAGTGAGAAGAGACATTGGTAATTTCCGCGCTGGGTTCGCAGGAAATGAGAGGGGATGCGGCTGGAAAACGATTGTAGTAAATCCTGTTGTCGCTGTAGCACGTTGGGGGTGGCGCCAACGACCTACCTTGAGTAGTTCGCCAAATGGCATCATCACCACCACGCTATACGCAGAATACAGCCTTTGTATCGGATACGCAGGGCTAGGAAAAACAGGCCTCGGACGCTATTTAGTCAGCCACTTGCATAAGAAAGAACCACGACCGATTCCCATGCTACCTAGTAGTATGGTGTAAAAGGGGCAACTCATAGTGATAAAGGCTGTTCACGATAAAGTGAGCACTTTAGAAATGAACCTTAGAAAAAATTCACTGCTCCTGCATGCATATATTTAATTGGGCACACTGAGTGACATTCGCACAGTTAAGTTGGTAACGATGGATGGAAAGTAGTTACATATCTTAACATCAAATAAAAAGTGTTACGTAACCATTTGTGATAACTTGAAAAATTATTTCTTTCGAGCTGTGCTTTTTTAACGCATCGAAGTGTAAAAATGAGCAGATAAGAAAAAAAAGTATTTACTTTCTTAACAATTTCCCGACTTCATTTTACCGGCGCATGAATAGAGTGAGTGATTAGGCCAATGGGTATTGTTAATTTTTCACAAATCGGAAGAGTACACCACGTGTACACAAGTAAATCTTAAGCAGGGCTTTCAAAAATGCTCATTTTACAGTGAACAGCCTATACCAGCCAATGAACAACTATATAAGCGTCGATTGTATAATTAACTGGGACTTAGAGTGAAGAGTGAAGAGATTTATGCGGCTCTTAACAGCGACGTCTTGAGAACCGACTGTGGGTCCGAGCTACTGAACTGGCGAAATTTTCCCTGCCCTGCAGATCCACGATTAAGTCGACCAATTTGATCAAATGAACGAACATTGTCATAAATTGGCAGTCACTGTTCTTTAAGTGCTGTAGGCTTTCACGCAAAAGTCTTATTTTTTAGCTGACCTCCCGAAGCGTGAACAGTTATGACATAAAATCAAAGTAACTTTGAATTTGGGTTCGAATCACGTGCAGGGGTGTGGTTGTTTGTAACCGAAACGGCACCGGGGTGTTAGTAAATAATTCTCCATATATGACATCCTTCCACGAAGTAGAATGTAAACCCATTATACAAGTGCACTATAAATGGATGTGTAGTACCAGAGGTAGTTACAGTACATCGGGAAAAAAGGTAAAAGCGTGTGAGGGATTGCATAACAGTCCAGGGGCATTATTTCAGATGTATCGTGCACGAAGGAGCAAGTGCACAGAGCAACAAAGAAAGGAAGGTACCTGCGTTCTGGCAGGAAGAGATATCAAAGGGAATAGGATAAGCAGTTAAGTTATATAGCTACAAGAAAGGTAGCGCCAGTGTTGGAGTATGCCGTGAGAGTCTGACGCACTTACCTGGGTGAAAAAAAAAAAGAATAGTATATTGAGATGGGGGCAGGGAGAAGCGAGGCGCTCTGGAGAGAAAGTGGCGCAGGAAAAAGACTGGAAGGCAGGGGAAGACGATATACACAGGCCGTCGATAATGGCGGAGAGCTTGGAGCACGGGGACATCTCGGGAGAGGAAGAGTTGAGTTGCTCGCGGCGTTTAGGCGCGAAAAGGGGAACGAGGCGGGAGACAACTGGGGGAAGAGATACGAAGAGGTCTCCACAGAAGGAGGCAAGATCATTAACGGAGGCTGCAGAGAGTCGCGAGCGCGATGGATTAATGGAAGCACTCAGCAGTGATCAGGCGTGTGCAGGAATAGAATGGACTGAAAAAAAGTGTTAGTTCAGTGACGGGTCAGATCAGGCTATGCTGGGTGTGAGCAAGTGAAGAGCTAGTTCAAATATTCCGAAATATTTGCAAATTAATAATTTTATTATAATTATTTTATGCTCAACCCTAGTTAAAGTTTTAGAAAAACTTCGAAACTTTGCCGTCAACTCTTCTAATAATGAAGCTCCGTGCTGTTTTAACTGAAGACTCTATCGGTGAGAAATCACGGTTAGGTGACGCGAGAAACTAGTCTGCCATCGGCCTCTACCTCTAGCCGAGATACATAAAATCTCGTAGTAATGATGCGGAAAATTTAGAAATTCCTATATCAGAAGGAACTGATGGGCATTTGATCTCCGTACCGTCAGAATTTACCTATGGTCGAGCTGTGTCCGAAATCTGATGCAAACGGCAAAAGGTGTTTGCTTGTCTGACGAACACACCGCGTGTATTTCGATTTCACAAGATACTCAATATGTACTATTTGGCATCTCTTCCGAGTATTGTCTCCTTAAAAGCGGTATACATGAATCGTAGAATAAGGATGTCAGTATGTGAATGCATATGATCTATGTATATCAATGGTGCAAATACAGTGGTGAAGAATTTCATATGCATTACGCAAATACAGAAGATGAATTAACGACCGAATAGTTTTAATTGAATAACCGAACAGCTGTAACCAAAAATTTTTTCTAGCTTAGAAATATTCTGTTAATATGTTATAGTTCTCATTGTTGCGGGGACGATACGAAAATGGCTGAGCTTAGTCTCAGGGGCGTTGGCCGCAGAAAATTTTGTTATTTTATATCTTTGCCATAGATTGCTCAACTTGCAGACATTATCTGTGACTACCTTTTCCCCATATAATGTTTTTTACATCCCATATTTTCTGCAAAATGACATAAAAGTCAAAATATTAGGTTTTTTTTTATTTGTAATATAAAAATAAAACCAACCTAACTATTTGCAGAAAATTGAAATTTTATTTTAACGTATGTTTTGCAAAAGTTAGTTTCTATACATTTAGGGACAATCACAAATGAAAAATGTGCAAGAATTTCCTTATTTTCAGCAATTTTTTGAAATCGCAAAAACATTTCCTTGCGCAATTTTATAGGCATCTTCAAGTGCCTCCTTGCATCTTCTTTCAGTTTGAATTTTCTAATTTATGTACACAAGATGGTTTTCCTTATTTGTACATTTCTAAAGCAATAGAATTGTTTTGACATGTACTTATGAGAAAACTATTGGCCCAAACATTTTTTTTTGCGAGGAAGGAGTACTCACTCATAATGTCTAAAAGTTGAACAATATATGGTAATAATAATAATAATAAATAACACATTTTCCCGTCGCCAGCGCCCTTAGAGGAACTACATGTTGTGACGGTGCTGAAAAACCGTACATAATATTTAATCATTCTAGGTCACAAATGATACGTCTTACATGGGATTATCGACGAGGGAGCTGAGGCTTACCTAGAGGATGACCAGTTTGAAGTTGCCAGCAGGGACATCGCAGCCGACGCGTGCGTGCGGCTTGAAAGGCGAGCGAAGACTGAAGGTGCGAGGCTCCAGGTTGCCCCCCCCCCCACCCGTCTCTCTCACACCCTCCCCCGCCGATGACCCATCACTTCCAACGTGTATGGCGAGCGTCTAGCAACGCTCTGACGCTAAGGTCTACGTCATCAAAATTGCATTTACTTGACTTGAACCACTTCTAAAACTATCTGGTATGTTGCTCGACACTCGTCAACGTGTTTTTTTTTTTTACTATAAAAGTGGCTGTATTTCGTTTTGAAAAGACAGAAAGGATAAGGAGCTCAACATAATAAGATATCAACTTGACAAAAGGCATATCTCGACATATTTTATAGAGGCTTTATTATGGGGCATTTACAAGGAAAATATTTTAAAGCAAAGTTCGTTTTATCAGGTAAATTTTTTGAAACTTTACAGTATTTGTGCTAAGTTTGTCATGCTCTGTTAACCCATAATTAATGCAACTTTATATAATTTATCCATTCTAAACATTCTCAATGTTAAGTCTTTTAAAGCCTGTTTTTAGCTGTTTTGTAATCTTTTATTATGCTTGTACTTTTATATCAATAATTTTACATGAAAAAAAAAGAGAAAAAAAATAAGCCCACATATAAATGAAAAAAAAAAAAAAAAAAAAAAAAGCCTATTGACCATTTCTCACAATTTTGGGGGTTAATTACTTGATATTCTAATCCGTATCAGGGAATGGGTAACCTTTTTCTTTCGCGAAATTTTGTGACTGCGTTCTTTATTTGTACACTTAAATTGAAAATCTGCCGATTGAAAGATTTTGGCAAGACCAATTTGTGATCAAATGAGTGGTATGGAAGGAATGGGAGTAGAACGTCACTGTCGTGGAGTGGTTGGGTTTCCTACGGGTGCTCCCACTCTGTGATAATGATCCGTTGTTAAAACAATGTTATCTGATGAAGAAACTCTATGTTTAAATGCAGATAAAGTTACAGATAATCCTGTTGGTATGCATCTCTAGGTTAACAATTAATCCTATAATGCTTTATTCTTTGCTTCCATTCCCCCTTGAGAAGGAGATTCTTATTGATCAGGCATTTCACGTGCGTTTCTGAGCGTCCGATCAGTTAACTTTTAACTCCCACATTTCAGTTGGTACTGTTCATTGTAGTTTCCTTCCTGTTTGCTCGAGTTAAGTTCCTTAACATATTTCAAACTGGCAACGTCTCATATGTAATACATTATCTTTAACTCACAATAGTTATATTTACCTTTCTGGTAGTGATATCATACCTTACATTGTTTGACGTCAAAGAGAAAAAGGAAATGTATTCTTACACACGAGCCTAATGATATGAAAACAAAATTTCTAAACTTAAGTTGTTATAAATATATACCCAATAGAAATTTACATTATTCTACGTTAAATAAAATAACATTGTATAATTTGTTTCAAATTGCACGTAGTTTTCGATGTTGATAGAGAAATTACACTCTACTCTATAAAATACAATTTTCATCGGTTTGAATACGATTTCGCATTCGAGAATATCTATATTGCAAGTAACGTATCGCATTCGAGAATATCTATATTGCAAGTAATGTATCGCATTCGAGAATATCTATATTGCAAGTAACGTATCGCATTCGAGAATATCTATATTGCAAGTAACGTATCGCATTCGAGAATATCTATATTGCAAGTAACGTATCGCATTCTTTTTATTACTGTGGCAGCGCCCTTACTGCTGCAATTACACTCAAGAAAATAGATGACACGAGTTTCTTTGAAACCTATGCAAAAGTCGAAACATAAATAAATATATAAATCCAATTTTAAAGTTATCGAAACGAAATAGGTATTTTTTTTGTAGGAGTTAAGTGAAAGTTAAGTGTTTAAGATTTTCTTTAAATATTTGAAAGACCGTTCAATTTTTATTTATATTTATGGTACGTGTCATGTTTTCGTCGTAAGTAGGGTTTGAAAGGATTTTCGCCCGAGTTTTATGGCGAGTATGAAGTTTGTAAGAGATTTAGCGCGTTTCAAGTTAAACAGTCGATTTTCATGGCGAGCCTCTCAAGACCTCGATGTTAATGGCTGCCCAAATTTATTCCCTCTCTTTACGGACAGTTTGCGCTCTCGCGTACTTGTAAAAATTACTTTAAATTCTGGTTATTATATATTTAAATGAATTGTGGTATGATTATACGTGCGTAAAATAGCTGTCTTCTTAGCGCCGCCTCCAAGCAAGGAACTTCACAAAGGAAATGCTAATTGCTGGCGATACGTAGCTAAACGAAGTGGCCAGCGCTATAAGCGAGTTGAAGCCGGCCGTTTCGAACAGACACGTATATCATAAAGTTTATCGCTCTCATATGTCTCTGGCGACGCTGGATTTACGACCAATGACGGGCAGTATTAATATAACAGAGATACGAACCTGCGTGGTATCAAACAAGGTACTACCGACAGAATTGTGTGCCTGGCCACAACACGAACAGTGATATCCCTATAGGCAAGTCCGTGTGACGTGATGAGCAAATAATGGTTCATTTTCCTCATTTGCGTCTGTATTGTTACGCCTGTTGTAATTAAGAAGATTACTTAATCATGACAAAGTTAGCCGGTTACGAACTTTTTGAATTTCAATTAGCCGTGTTACTTGAACTAGTCACTTAAGCTGTTGTAACTAAAGTTAATTCTATTTATTTTCTATTTCGTTTGTAGCATACTTGCTATCGTTTATGGAAACAAGACTCAGAATTACGAAAGAATACCTCGCTTTATTTTTCTGTATTACAGTTTGTTTCCTGCTCATGTTGTTGTTTTGAGTAACTAATACAAACAAGGTCATATTTGCAGTTTTTATTTCCAGACAGGTACATTTCGTAGTAAAATTTAGTATTGGCAATGCGAAAATGAAGCATTTGTATGTATATTACTATGTGACAGCTTACTCCGCGAATTGAAGTTTGCTTCTGAGACTGTGTTGTATGACAGTAATTCTAAAATTGAATAAGGGTCAAGATTGGTGAGGCTGTCATGTGGGTACCTGAAACAATGGACAGATCTGTTGTTCCCGGCTGTGTAATAAAACGAGGTGGGGAAGGAGCGCCAGCGGAATTAATACGGAGAAACAGACGAAATAAAAAAAAGAAGAAAAAAAAGAACACCTTGTTCCTTTACATCTGCTAAGTTATTGACATTTTAATCCCCTTCCGGTAATAACTACGTGAATACGTGCACTGCAGATTTTCGAGATTACGCCTCCCCAGGTCGGATGTTTTACAAACATATCATGTAATTTTTTTTCCTAACTTACACACCGATTTAATGACAGGATCTAAGTGCGTCTCAGGGTTTGGCCCCATACTTCTACAGGTCTCCAGGGGATGGAATCCTTGCAAGGGACATGCATCGCAGCGGAGAGGGAATGGGTATAGCCATGGATACGTTTGTGGCCGTGACTACCTTCCTACTAAGAGTATCTTTATATAACCTGAAACTAAGAAGATAAAGGGAAAAACGGGCTTAGGCACTGTAAAACCCTTTAGACAGGAAAGAATTCAAGATTATTGCATGCATTAATAGAAAATGCTACAGGAAACAGTTAGGTATAGGTCGTTCACGGTAAAGTGAGCACTTTTGGTAGGCCTCTCGTTTGGAATAATTGTTAGTAAATATGTTTTATTTCCGCTTCAAACGTTAACTTCCGAGTGCGGTAAAATATACACACTGCGCTTATTACTTACATGGATTTAAAAATGTAGTTAAAAGATAGAAAATGGCCAAAAGGAAAAAGTAACTAGGGCGTCAAAAGTGCTCACTTTACCGTGAACGGTTTATAGGAACCATGCATTTCATAAGTGGATGAAGAAACACTATAAGAGAGAGAGAGAGAGGGGGGGGGATCTTATTTTCTTTTTATATGTGGCGCTGGATTAACCAGATTTGTGATAAAACTCCACAGTATGGGCGGGGGGTGCAATGGTGCCTGTCTCCTCACATCATGTAGGATTGTAGGATTACATAGATAAAGGTATAATAATTACAGACTTAATAAGAGAGCAAAGGAATGGGGCAATTCGCCAAGAATAGGCACGCAGATGTACGGGCATTGGCCAGTACTTACAACCAATTGTATTCTGGCCCTATACAAACATGTACTTTTTTTTTTGGCTGAAATAAAAAATTTCTTTCGGTGCACATCACAGACACGATCACGCCATTCTGTCTCTGGATACGTATCTATTCCTTTCGCAGGGAAACTATTTTTACAGTGCAGAAGAGAATTGGTCCTGTATTTCTCATAACTGCGTCTTCCTGGTGCTCTTTACGTTAAGGAGGCGGGATAGGGAACTACGACTGCCATAATCGACTCACAGCCTATATCATAATAATTACCCACAAATAACACTCATTGATAGTTATCACACAGTGAATAAATGTGAATACGATTAAATGTTAGATAAAATAATTACAAAAGTATTTATACGCAAATTATTAAATGGCATGGATAAATCCACGACCGGTCATAATACAATAATAAACCATGCATGCTAAAAGTTAACAGCGCGGTGATACTAACCGCTATAAAATTTACACTAAAACATATGCTAGAAATACTACAAAAATGTGGCGATTCCCAAATCGTCACATTATGAAGGTGGGCAAGTGTTACATGAATGTAAAGAGAGAGGATTTTTATTTCAAATGGTTTAGTAAACCGCGAGCAAAATATAAGTATTGTGCAATTTGACACCACGCGCGATATATGCGTCAGTACATCATTCTGAAAAAAAAAAAAACACCAGCTATTACGAGTGGTGAAACATCGTCTTCAACTAAGGACGGTGTAAGCTTTCAAACTCCCCCATGGGAGAGGGAGAAAGGGTAGAGAAAGCCTATAGGAAAAAAGTTTCTCTTATAAAATTCATGTTCGTGCTGTAAAATTCTAAATTACATGATGTGTAAAAATTGGAGGAAAGTCTCATAGTTCACACGCGAAGACGTGTATAAGAACCACCAATACATTGTGAGAATTCATTAGATATTGTTTAAATATTATATCAGTGGATCTCGATAAAAAGGAAACAGTTTGGGTATAGTCTGTTGCGGTTTCTTCGCACTTTTTTTTTAAATCAAACATTCGGAAATTCACACAGTGCATGGCGTGCGTGCTCGGTTGCTCCTTAAGTACGTAATCGATCGCAAGCTTTTTATTCTTATACAAAAGCAAAAGTATCTTAGCTTTTGTTGCATTTAAATTTCAAGCTATATTTATGAATATAATAACTGGATATTTATACGGTTGAATAAAACCACGGAGAAAATAAGAGCGTTGATAACGTGCAGTAAGAAATAGTTCTTATGCAAAATATTATTACGCTGAGTGTGCGCACGAATCCAGTGTGTTGTCCCTTTGGTGCAATTTACTACGCTTGATGAAGCTTTGTCTGGATTAGGCGGAGGAATACCCTGGAAGTAGAACGTTAGCAGGTCTTAAAAAAAGTTTGGCGTCACCGTGAATGGTCTATACCCATTTACTCTCCTGCTGGCACCCTTAAATAAATTTATGGAGGGGCAATGCGTAACCTGCCCCCGCCCCATTGTTACGCCAATGGCCATTACACAAGATTGTGTAGAGAAAGATACGCGCAGACTAAACGACCCGGTTATACAAACCGAAAATCGAAGCAAGTTTTAAGAGCTCGACGATAAGTGGCAGAAGCCGGAACAGGAATATTACTTGAACACGGGCGAAGGACCCTAGCAAGTGGTTTATTGCTCTTTTTTTTTTTTTTTTTTTATACTCTCTGCTACCGCGCGGTCGTATTTTATACGGAATTGATTATCGGGTTCTTCTCGCGGGAAGCCGCAGAAATGTTTCTTTCCGACCTGAAATTTTATACCACCTCGTAGTCTCTGCCACCGCAGATAACGCAGAGCTATATGTGACTGTGCCACGCAGTTTACCGTGAGTTATTACACACTTTTTCCCGTGATTTTCGATAGATATTAGCCTGTAATTCACGATAAAGTAAGCACTTTGAAATCAACTTTAGGAAAAAAGTCACTGCTCCTACCTGTATATATTTTAACGGGCGAACTGAGTGACATACGCCCTATTAAGTTGGCAACGATGGTGGGAAAGTAGTTCCGTATCTTAACGTCGAATTAAAAGTGTTAAGTAACCAATTGAGATAACTTAAATGATTTCTTTTGCTATCTGTTTTTTTAATGCATCGAAGTGTAAAAATGAGCAGATTTGTACAATATTTACTTTTCTAACAATTTCTCAGTTTTACTTGACCGACGCATGAATAAAGTGAAGAGGCCCATGACTATGTTAATCTTACATAAGACGGAAGTATACACAAAGTGCATATAATTAGATCTTCAGCAGTGCTCATTTTGACGTGAATAGCCTATATGTATACTGTTCACGGTAAAGTGAGCACTTTTTAAGGCCCTCTCGACAGCTATTAACCACTAATAAATGTATTATGTTACAGCCTCAGGCGTTTATTCTTGATAGTGGTAAAATGTACACACTGTAGTTATTATTCTCAAGGCGGTGTTTATACTATAGAGCGCCGGAAATATAAAAAAAATTAGCTGAGAGTAGAAACTTAGCAGGGCCTTAAAAGTGCTTTCATTACAGCGAATAGCCTATACGGGTCCTGGTAACTTAGAGAGAATGAGTGAAGAGATTTGGGCGGCTCTTAAGAGTGGGATAGACCCCGCGATTTTTGTGAAATAGTTGTTTGCGCGAATACGCGTATCTCGATAAATTAATCTTCTGCACATACAACTTTTTGTCAGAGAAAATGAAAAACTATTATCTATGCCTCTATTTATTTTTTTTTTACTTTTGTGATATTAAGTGTATTCTTGGAGAAACAAATTCGTGAAAATGGTCAAATATCGCATTTTTAAAGCTAGTCTGTACAGTTACCTTAAGCGGAAAGAGAATAGTACACATATAAAGGGGCAATTTAATCTCTGGGCTTTCATCGCGTGTAATAAAACCCCACTGTAACACATCTAATTTGCACAGCACAGCGTTACGATGGGCGAGAGACTGCACGCCTTGCGCGTAGGAGCGACGAGGCGCTAGAAGTGCGTGTTAGTGTCGCCCGTATTGCTCCCTCGCTCCTTGGCCTAGGACGCGCGGGTCCGTCCCCACTCTTCACAGCGGGTTCTTCAGAGCCGAAGAGGTTGCGCCGGAATGCACGGGCCGGGGGGAAACGGAAGTTCGACGAGAAAACCCGCCCGCGTGTGGCATCGTCCGGCACGATTCACACTTTTGAAAATCCCGGAGTGACCCGAAGGGGGGGATCGAACCCGGTTCGCCCTGGTGGGAGGCGAGCAGTTTAACCACTCAGCCACCACATTCCCAGGTAACTTAGAGGAGCGGAATGACAATTCTACATATGTTTTGTACATTCTTACTTATTTCTTCATGTAATAGAATTTAGTTTCCGTTTTGTAGTTAGCATGCATTTATTTTGCGAATATACTGTCATGGTTTTCAGTTAAACGTAAAAGGGGCAAGCTCAGAATTATTTTACTGCAAATCGAGTAACATCGTAAGACGGTAGAATAATTTTTTTGTAAATAGAAGAGAACACATTGATACGTAACCTATAAAAAATATTTTATTTTTAAATATCACAAAAAACTGACTAAAACGACACTGCAAGATATGTTTTCATGAAGTATCAAATTCGCGAAGCAAAATAAAACAAACTGGCTGAAAATTATTAATAAATTGGTTCGTTTACAAAAGCGGTAACGTCAAACTTTTCTTAATATAGTGGCCACATCAGTTACGCTAAAAATTCGGTAATAACACCAATTAGAAGGCGAGTTGTTAAATGATAGTATAACATCGTTGTTTTGTATACCCTTCTCATCTGCGAGAGTGTTAAGTTTCTGTTGATGAAGCGGATACCTGCAGAAAACGTTCTAACCAATATTTCAGCTATCGGTGATTAAATCTTGTATGAATTTTTACATGTATCAGATAATCAAAAAGCTGCAATAGTTATTATTAACGAACCGTTACAGACCATTTTTCACTCCGTAGATTCGGTATAAACGTATTACTAGTCATTTCGAAAGTGAGAATCGTCCCGTTCGATGGCGTTGGTCGGCGGGTTTTCTGGATCTCCCGTTTCCCCCGTCCTCTCATTCCAGCGCTGCTCTTTACTCACTTCACTCACTCCTATAGGTCAACTTTATGTATATATATATATATATATATATATATACTATCCGCCAAAATTAATAGGGCACCCGTGAAGATAGGTAATTCAGTACGTCAATTGACTTGTTTCACGGCCTTCGGCGTAGGACCGCTGGTGTTTGTCCGTGGTAGCATGAACACAGAGTCCTATTGTAACATTCTGGATAGCGAAATGATCCCAACATTGTGGCGGTTTTTATGGAATGGAACCGTGTTACTTCAAATATGACAATGCCAGGTGCCATGTTTCAAGGGCTACTATGCAGTGGTACGCCGACAACAATGTTCGTCGATTGGACTGGCCCGCCCAGAGCCCCGACCGCAACCCTATAGAACATATTTGGGACGAATTGGATCGCCGGGTGACGGCTCGTCAGGCGCGGCCAAAATCCATTGATCAAATCAACTCATGGAATGGTTGCAAGAGGAATGGCGACGAAT
Organism: Dryococelus australis; assembly: GCA_029891345.1. NCBI lineage: Eukaryota > Metazoa > Arthropoda > Insecta > Phasmatodea > Phasmatidae > Dryococelus > Dryococelus australis. Next base: position 43,545,238 of record CM056999.1, read on the forward strand.
CCCCGTGGATGTCCTGCAAACACTCATAGAGAGCATGCCAGACAGAATGGCTGCTGCTATAGCCGCAAGAGGTGGCCCTACGAGATTCTAACGGGCCAAGTCGCAGTAAAATGCCTCTTTCCATAGAGTGAAACTACTGAAAATTGAGGTGTATTGAAATGTAAAGGCTGTTCACGGTAAACTGAGCACTTTTGAAAGCCCTGCTAAATACCTTCCTGTATGCACATCCCGCAAACTTCGGCCATATGCAAAATTAAAATTGCTATGGTCCTGGTCGCATTATTTATACGTCGGTGGAGAGAAACTGCAAAATTATTAAGTGTGTGTGTTAATGTATGTATGTGTATATATATATATATATATATATATATATATATATATATATATATATATATATATATATATATTACAATTTTTGCTAATTGTTACACAAAGTGAAACAAATAATTTTAGATCGTTGCTGTCACTTAATTCACTATTTTTTACACATATTCATTGTGTCGATTTCTATCACTCCGAATGTCTGTCACTCACGCATCCAGTTCTATATTCCCGCCCGCCAGAATCTCTCTCTCTCTCTCTCTCTCTCTCTCTTCGCCGTACCGATGCTCGCAGTCCGCCGACTTCACTTCGACTGATTACTCTCGCTGCCACTCGATGCTCTACTGGCTCGTCGCTTCGCTGTCCTCACGCCCCTGTCGCTTAAGGGCGCAGAATCCCCCAATCTCTCGGCTCGGACGCCCGTCGTGGCTTAAGGTGATATTTCGCTCTTTTTTTATTTGTTTATCTGAAATAGCTTTCGAAAAGTTGCCCCCTTAACGCAGTTATGAGATGTCAAATCATTGCAGTTTTCGAAATATACCTAACACTCAAAAGTCTTAATTTCCCGAATTCTGCAGCATGCTAGGCTTTGCTCCTTGATATATTTTTTCCAGTGAAATGATATTTAATGCAATCTGTATGGTGTGCAGAATATACTGATTCAGTATGAGTGTGACTTATGAACAGGTGAGTGAGTATTGGGACTCTGAATTTTGTTGAAAATAGGGGTCAGACTTGTCGTAAACGTATTTTTGTTGATACAAGCGTAGCGGTTAACATTCATTCAATAAATCGTTTAAATCATAAACTATAGCAGAAAAGTTGTTTTTGTTCCTTTCGTAGCTTGTAACACAAATGCAGTATGCTGCGCTTAGACTAATTCAAAACTTTGAACTTGCCTATGACACTCTTGTGTCAGGATTTGAGTGTTATATTTAAGAAACTATAATGGTTTGACACCTAACAACTGCATTAAAGGGGCACTATTCGGAACCTCTCCGAGATAACCAAATAAAAAAATCAGAAATATCACCTTAAGGTCACACGATCCCCCAATATCTCGGATCGGAGGCTCGTCGCGGCTCAAGTAGTCTCACTGTCCCTATCTAGAAGGTTCCATGTATCCCGAGTCTCGCTGAAAGAGGCTAGAGCAATCACCAGAACATTATTTCTAAGATAATCTCAGAAATTCAATTCACTGAAGGCCAGGGGCACAAGTCGGATAGGCTTATTGCGGCGGCACGGGACGGCTTGCCTTTGTAAATCGCTGCCAGCTTCTTACTCAACCACTCTACCCTTACCTTCAAACGCTCCTTCGCTCGGTCGCGCCAGGTCAGTAACACGTAACATTAATTTAGGCCATCGTTGTATAATTGTGGGTGTTGCAGCCCAACAAATAGCCCACATTTCCAACCAGATAACGATCGTCAGTCCAAAGAAGGTTGACAATCGGGGGAGCATCGACGCAACTGTGTTTCAGCCGATCACTTTTACTATAGGCTGTTCACAATAAAGTGAGCACTGTGGAAATGAACCTTAGAAAAATGTCGCTGCTCCTGCATGCATATGTTTTAATGGGCGCGCTGAGTGACATTCGCCCAGTAAAGTTGGTAACGATGAACGGTGAGTAGTTCCACATATTAAATTCGAATAAAAAGTGTTAGGTAACCATTTGTGATAATTTAAATATATTTATTTCGCTCGTTTGAATTTTAATTCATCGAAGAGTAAAAAATGAGCAGGTTTGTTAGGTAATTACTTTCTAAATAATTTTACAGTTTCATTTGACCGACACATTAACAAAGCCGTGAGGACCATGGCAACGTTAATTTTACATAAGGCGGAGGAATATACAATGGGAAAATAAGTATATATTAAGCAGGATTTTCGAAAGTGCTTATTTTACCATTAATAGCATATACACAACTTTGCATTCTTGTCTCAGAGAAAATCAATCCTGGTGTACCGAGCAAGGCGGCACATTGGCGAACGACTGGACTTGCATTTGGGAGGACACGGGTTCAATTCCTGCCCCAGTAATCCTGATTTCCGTTTCCAATATGGTCCCCCGAAATCTCCCCAGCAGAATGTTGTGATGGTTCATTACCGACTCCTTACTCGCTCCTTCCTCTCTGAGCGGCTTGCTCCGTCGCTAATGATCTCGCCGTCGACGAAACGCTAAGGGGGCCGCGGTGGGAGGATGATAAGCCTGCTCGTCTCCCCCCACGGCGATCCGGGGATCGATTCCGGGCCGGGTCGCCGGATTTTCGCATGTGGGAATCGTGCCGGACTATGCCGTTAATCGGAGAGTCTTCTCGGGGATCTCCCGTTTTCCCCCGTCCTTTCATTCCGGCACCACCCCATACTCACTTCAAACACCCTCATCGGCTCTGAAGACCACGCTTTTAAGAGCCGCCCACTCAAGAAACGCTAAGCCTTTTCATATCTCTCAGTAGCGAAGCACAGATTATCTACAGACAGATTGATGGGTGGATGTTCTGTGTTCGATCTCCCAATTCATCACGAATTTACTTATTTTCTGATAATCCGTAACTCGTCTACTTGAAAAATAATTCCTATAGAGTAAGCTAAATAATGCAAGAATCAAACAACTAATAGTGTAAGTAGATTTTCTAACCCAGCAACTTCATCCAAATCAAGGAACATAGTAGCATCAGCAACGTGTTTAAGAGTCAGTATTTACCACTGCGCTGCCATGTTCGAGAGAAGCTATTTGTTATTACATGTAATAACACGTTTCTTGTTCCGAAATACGAATTACTTAGCGATATAATTTCAACCAGAAAAATTCCTAATTGAAGGCTTTCTAGGGTGAAAAAAAAAAAAAAAGTTTTCAATATGAGATCAGTGATACATTTAGGCAGCACTGCCATTAAAATTAAGGAAATAATGCCTTTGCGATCTTCGCGAATAGGACATTGTGATGTCACGTAGTGATATACATGAAGATTCAAAATTTACTTATAGAAATTGCAGTAGAGGAAACACTTCAGTACAGAGCAGTGTAAATAAATTTTAATGATAACATAGAAAATGAACCCAATATAATCAAATTACTGCTGTATACTGACATTTTATATCAGAAATGTACTATATATGTATATATATATAATTATTTTAAAATACATTAAGTGTACATAGTTGCTCAAATTTCCTCGCGGAAATTGAAAATAATTATATTTAATAAACTACGTACGAGCAGAAACACTAAAATATTTTGCACTCGTAGACGATTATGGCAAGGTATGTTCATTGGCGGATAAAATTACAATGATGAAAGTTTAATCTATCAACTGTTATTAATGCCATTTTCAAATAATGGTCCCTAAATAAACAACGTTGTCTTTAGCCGCATTGAAAATTTCCAGTTCAGTAATTAAACTTTCATCATTGCAAATTTTACCCGCCAATGAACATACATTTCAATAATCGTCTACGAGTGCAACATTTTTTGTGTTTGTGCTCGTACGCAGCTTTATTAAATATAATTGTTATTAATTTCCGCTTGGGAAGTTTAGCAATTATGTACAGTTAATGTATTAAAAAATAATTGTGTATATATATATAACATTTCTGATATAAAATGTTGTAATTTGATTCTATTGGGTTCGTTTTCTATGTTATCATTAGAATTTATTTACACTGATCTGTACTGAAGAGTTTCCTCTACTGCAATTTCTATAAGTAAATTTTGAATCTTCATGTATATCACTACGTGACATCACAATGTCCTATTCGCGAAGATCGCAAAGGCATTATTTCCTTAATTTTAATGGCAGTGCTGCCTAAATGTATCACTGATCTCATATTGAAAACATTTTTTTTTCTCCCTAGAAAGACTTCAATTAGGAATTTTTCCGGTTGAAATTATATCGCTAAGTAATTCGTATTTCGGAACAAGAAACGTGTTATTACATGTAATAACAAATAGCTTATCTCGAACATGGCAGCGCAGTGGTAAATACTGACTCTTAAACACGTTGTTGATGCTACTATGTTCCTTGATTTGGATGAAGTTGCTGGGTTAGAAACTCTACTTACAATATTAGTTGTTTGATTTTTCATTATTTGGCTTACTCTATAGGAATTAGTTTTCGAGTAGACGAGCTCTATCTATCTCTCTCTCTCTCTCTCTCTCTCTCTCTCTCTCTCTCTCTCTCTCTCTATATATATATATATATATATATATATATATATATATATATATATATATATATATATATATATATATATATAATTTTTTCAACTGTTTATTTTGTTATGGTTGAAAAACGGTGTTTAGGGCTAAGTTACTAACGTAGACGTTGACTATACAGAGGTTCCGTTCATAAACGTACGTAAGAAACTTGCCTAGAATTAATAAAAATTAACAATTCTCTCACGAAACACAGCATTTTTTTTGTAAAAAACGCCAGCTTATCCAAAAATTAAGACCTGCATTAAAGAAGTCACGTCGACCTTACACAGAAGTCACGTTATTATTACTACAAAATTGCAACAAAACTTTTTCGATCTAACGAGATTCGGAATGTACAGTGAATTCAGATTATGAAAAACAAAATTGCATTGAAAATACAATATTTATTTCACGCACATTATTACCTATTTTAAAAAATTAATGTAATGACGGTTCATTCAAATGTATGTATATAACTATCTCAAAATAAATGCATTTAACATCAATTCATTTTACAATAAAAAATATTATTGAATTGAAATTTTTGTGCGTGTTCGTAGTACAATAAACAACCAGAAGAGTGATTGTATATAGACGTAATACATAAAAATCACTGCTTATAAATATCTCATTTATCAGTAATTACCGAAATGTCTGAAATACTAATTTGTGAACAGGTACTCAATTCGAAAATGTAAAAATTTTAAACCCCTGTAGGTAGAAAGTAAGCTTTTATTATATACAGACTAGACAACATTATGTTACTGTCACCTTTTCAACACAAATGCACAGCGCAGTACGTGCAGAGCGAAATTACACAAAGCGAAAGGGAACTGACTTACCTGTTTCCGAGAAACAGTCAGCTGCTTGGAAAACTAGGAGTAGAACCACAAAGTTCAGTGGAGCCATCCTCGAGATTATCGCCGCGTTCAAGGTCACGATGCTTAGTTCGAAACCCGTAACACACTTTACCACAAACCTGAGTATGTCAGGAGTACAGAAACCATCAGTTCTAGCGATGAAAAGAGGAAATTATAACGAGGATTCAGTTTTTTTTTTTTTTGCGCGTGGCGAACTGAAATGTTGAGAGAGATGTTAAACGCCGGTCTCCGAGCGAAAACCGCGTTGCCGCAGGGGTGGGCGGAACGACATCACGTAAGGAACTCGCGAAAGCGGGAGAGGCCAGCGAAGTTTCAGCTACAGCAACTTCACCCGCCGGTAGCTGAGACGGCTGTGGCTTCGGTTCCGGTCGCTACGCCGCGCCCCTGGCGCTCGCTATGATGAGGGGGGGAAGTTAGGGGAGGTGCGCGAAGAGCATGCGCGATGGCGACGCGGCCCTGGGAGAGGGCGGCGCCCGCCCCAAACATTCGATTACATGCTCTTTTTGGCAGTTCCGGGGGAAGGCAGATGAGTCTTGTGTACGGTCGCGCCGGCCGACCCTTCGCGACCCGACGCCGCGCCGGAGAGCGCAGTCGCTCAAGGACGCGTCCTGGAACAAGACGTGACCTTGTTCCTCCTTGCAGGGACGGGTATAGGCTATTCACGGTAAAGTGGGCAACTTTTAAGGCCCTTCCAGAATTTTCCTTTTAGCGCAATTCTTATCTTTCCTCCATGTGACTCGTGAATATGGTGTATAGTTTCACCACTCTCAAAAGTCAATGTCTGAATGTGCAATAAAACATGCTTATTAGTCGCTAATGCCTGGTGGGAGGGCCTTAAAATGTGCTCACTTTACCGTGGACAGCCTATAGCATCAAGTCTACTTCCCTGAAATCACTAGTCCGATCGTAACTTACCGGCCATAACATTACTGGCCTTAACTTCACTTGAACTAATTTCACTCCTAGCCCTAACACCAATAGCGTTAATGTCACCAGCCCTGAGGTCACTAGTCCTAAAATTACTAACCCTAACGAAACTAGCACTAACGTTATTTTTCTAAGCCCACAAATAGGACCATGGTGGTGTTGTGGTTACACTACTCGCCTCCCACCTTTGCCAACTGGGTTCGATTCCCGGCGGGGTCGCTCCCGGATTCTCGCGCGTGACGGACGATGCCGTTGGTCGGCGGATATTCTCGGGGACCTCCCCGTTCACTCCGCCCTTGCATTCCGGCGCTGTTCCGTACTCACCTCACTCCACACGCGTCGGCTCTCAAGACCACGATGTTAAGAGCCACCCAAACCTCACCACTCTATAGTCGCCAAGCCTACACTGAAGTTGCTGTCCAGGCAGTCACTAGCCCGAGTGTTATAAGTCGTAAGGTCCCAAGACCTAACATCGCTAATTGTGAAGTCTTGAAGCCGGTGGCACTGAAGAATAAAGCACTGAAGTTGGTGTTACTACCCCTTACCTAAATATATTTTAGCTGTTTCACTGACTGGCATGTTCCCAATAAAGTTGGTATCAATGGAGAGAATATATAGTTCCACATCTTAAAATTGAATTAGAAGTGTCAGGTAGGAGCATACACTTGTGAATACTGAAACGGTTTCTTTTACTTTCAGTTTTTATAATACGTATGAGTGTAAGAATAAGTAAATTTGACAAAATGTTTATTGTTCTAATAATTTTACAGTCGCCTAAACCAGCGCATTAATAAAGTGATCAGGCCAATGGCATTGTTTTAACCGTGAACGGCCTACAGGAGCAATTTATGATGTTTATGTTGATTTTCTCTCGGACCGCAACGCCCAGGGTTATAATACCAGGTTAAACTTTTAGTATGAAGTCATTTTTTTTGTATGCTGAGTTATACGTAGTATAATCAATATATTTGTGGACTGCTGCCCCGAGTGTAAGCAGCCACAAACCACGGCGACGTTATTAAGTTAATGGAGTGGCCGCATAGTGTCGCCGCGGTGCACTAACAGCAGACAGGTTATACCACGGGCAGTTGCGTGCATACGGCACAGTGTTAGCGGAAAGACGGACTCGGCTGTGAAGAGCAGTTCACGCGAGCGGCGGAACCCGAGAATGTCTCAGTTTGGGCAACGAGCAAACGTCAAGTTCGGCCAAAAGTTAGGCGAATCTGCCTGCGAGACGTTCCAGGCGATGAAATGCGTGTTCAGCGACGACGGCAAGTGTCTCGCATTGTTTTGTGTTCAGAGGGGCCAACGTCGTGCTCGCGGGATGGACAGCTTGGAGGATGCCAGATGTAACGGCCCGGCCAATAACGAGCGGAACTGACCGCACCCGAACAGCACATGATATCGCGGCGGCAGTTGGGAGTAGCCGTGGGAATTCACCGTCGAGTCCTGCCAGATGACTTGTTCACGTCGCGCGTTACACAGCGTACGCTGACACAAGACCAACGTGACGATCACGTCGCCGTGTGCGATGTGTTCTGATTGGTAGCGCTAGCCGCGACGGGTAGTTTCTCAGCCGGATCGTACCCTGGAGACAAAACATGGCGTTTTCTGGTCCGATCCGTGACTTAAAGAGTCGGTACGAACCGCAGAAAGGCAGTTAAAAAAGGGCAAGGCAGATCTTCAACTGTACTTTGACACACCGGGCGTTGTTAACATAGGATTCAACCCACAGGGAGACCGTGCGATCATGACACGCTGCGCGAAGTTCCTTGGCCGTCTACGCGATTGGATTCATTGTAAGCGCCGTGAGCTGCAGCGTAGGGAGAACTCGCTGAAGCTTCACGACAACGGTTCTGTATATAGCTTTGAGCTTGCCCAAGAGGAACTGGCAATATAATAGGTCGACGTGTTGCCCCGAACCCCATTTTCAGCTGATCTCGTTCAATGTGATTTCTTTCTTTTTCCGCTCCGCTTAAAAGCACAGCTACGAGGGTGTATATTTCATTCGGCCGAAGAAATAAGCATTACCACAAGTGCAGCCGAGTAGTAAGTATCTATCACAGCAGTGTTTCCAACAGTTATGCCAGCGTTGGCAGAAGTTCAAAGCGGCCAACGGTGACTATTCTGAGGGACGATGTTCATCGTATTAAGTGGACAGTGTGCCTGCACACAGGGAGCTACTTTAGTGACTGCGGTAGTAGTAATCTGTACGCTGCCCACTTAAGTGTGGCATCTAGAACTACTCCGCGTTCCCACGCACTTGGAATGTATTGACTCGTTGCCAACTTCATAACAACCTCCTCTCAAAATCCCGCTCTCGTCGTACGGAATGATTTACACTCAAATTACAAAATTATTCAGGATCTATTTTCTGCCGCAAACATAGTGTGAACAGTCCAACCAGCCCAATGGCTTTGACTTCGTCATTGACAATGTTTGTCTCTGCTGCCACCTTGGAATTTATTAAATCTAGTGTACGGTACAGGACGATGTTACTAGGTACAATCAGGAAACAGAAATATCGTTGGGTTGTTTTACGAATCCGGAAACATCAGAAATACGCTCGCAACTGAGTTTGGTGGTTTCCGATCCACGTACGTTCTAATTTCGTGATCTTCTACTGAGTAAGACGGTGGACAAACTCGAATCATCAACAAATCTTCGTTACCAAGCAGGCGTCGTTTATTAGCGATATCTACCGCCAAGGACACTTCCAACAAAGCAAATGACTCAGAAGAATCAGAAGAAGAAAAATCGGCTTTATAAAAAATCCTTCATCGCGGTAGCTCTTACTGAACTCGTATACAGTCAAAAACCATGTGCGTAGACACGTTCTCTCTTGTATGTACATACGGCTCATTTAGTTGACTAAAAAAAGATCGGTAGAACATTTTGTACACTCATGCAGTACAAGATTTCTTTACGAAGTTGCTATTTATAAAATCAGTCATGGAAGTCGTTTGTTAGAAATTATGAACCTAATTCTGTACTGTAGGATCAAAAATTTAGTCAAAAATCTCTCCCGAGTATCTGTTTGAAATTAATGTTTCCTTGAGTTGAAAAATAACATGTAAATGGTTTAACTGATTCTTTAATACTCCTGCTACTCAAATCATGGGCACTTTATACCGTTCGATCAAAACCCAACTGATGTCATTAATTATTTCCTGTAAAACACGGACCTGTAATCAATTCGCACACAGCAGTAGCCATTCCAAAAAAGTAAACTTTTTATCGGTCTAAAATGACTTCAATCTCTTTCCGTTCAGGTCTTTAGAATGAAAACATTATGTCACAAAATATCTCGATGTATTTCACAACCAGTACGGTTTTCTTGAATGTTTTCGTTTTTAGGTACTAAAGAAAACTCCAGATAAGTTCCGAAAATCATGGCCGCGGTGGCTTTCGGAGCCGACAGTAATAACAACAGATCCTTGAGTAGCGTTTACTGTTATCTGGAACCACGATTGTAGAGAAACCATCTTATGAGGTAAGCACTTCAAACCTCGGCTCTAACATTTCAGCCAACATGTTTCGAGGCAGGGAGATTGCGTATGATTTCGGACGAGAATTTTTCCCTAGATTACATTCCGATAAAGGTTCGTATTCTTACACCTGCCCATACTATTGTAGACACACGTGCGGAGTGGTAAGCCATGTCGAGGATTTGTGGGCGACTTCTGCGTCGGAGCAACGATTTTCAAGTGTAGCCGCATGGTAACAATTTCAGAAAGCACTGAAGCTGTCGAAACAACTGTGAGCAATTTAGTAACCCTTTCGGATCGTATTATAAGTTATTGTTTCAGGTGTTGCAGATAAGACATAGGATATTTTCAGCCGATGCAGTACCCGTTTCGTTAGCACAGCCAATAAGATGTATGCTGTATAAATTATTTAATTAGATTTCCTAAGTTCTTATGGAATATTTTTTCCCTATAGACAGTAAAATTGGTAACGATGGATGGAAAGTAGTTCCATATCTTATCGTTAAATAAAAAGTGTAAGGTAACCATCTGTGATAACTTTTATTATTTATTTCCCTTTCGCCTCGAAGTGTAAAAATAAGCAAATTTGGAAAATGTTTACTTTTATTATTATTTCATGGTTTCACTTGACTGACGCATGAATGCGGTGTTGATGCCCATTACAATGTTAATTTTACAAATTGTGGAATGTTACACTATGTGCATACAAGTAGATCTTAAGCAGGGAGTTCAAAAGTGCTCAGTTTACCGTGAAGTACGTATAGGAAGGTTCACTGCAGGGCCCTTGAGCAGGTCTGTGTATATCTGACAGATATATTTTGGGGTACAGCATTTTAAAAAAAGACGCTTATAGTAAATTTTGAACTCTCTGAAATGGTATTTCTGATAACAGCTCTAGTCTGACGTGTGTGCTCTTTTCATAGATCAGCAAGTTGGGCGCACGTTTGATGGTTTCGTAGGAAAACGAGTATACAAACTTTCTGCAACGCATTTTAAGAGCCAGTTAGACGGAGGCCTTAAGTAAGAAGTACTGCTCCTGACTGTGCATGTAGAACCTTTGAAAAATGTCACAGCCCCTAACTGCATATATTTTAACGAGCACACTGACTGGCGTGCGCCCAGTAAAGTTGGTAACGCCGTTGAGGAAATAGTTCCATGTCTAATCACTAAATTAAAAGTGCTAAGTAAATATTTGCTAATACTAAAATTATTTACTTTACTTACTGATTTCTTATATTATAAGAGCGTGAAATAACAAATATGTATAAAATTTACTTTTCTAATAATTTGATAGTTTTACACTTAACGACGCACGAATAAAGTGATGAGTCCCACGGCAATGTTAATTTTATGTATGCTGGAATAATACAATATGTGCATGCTGGAATAATACAATATGTGCATGCGAGTAGATCTTAAGCAGGGCTTTCAAAAGTGCTCAGATTACACGAACAGTCTATAGCAAGATTTTCAGAACAGTGTTATTTATATTATGCATGAAAGTATAATATGTATCGTTTGTAACACTAACATATTTTGCTTTAATCTTATGTTTTTTTTTATATAAATATAACAAGAAACTGTTTCGAATATAAATTAGAGTTGAGCAACGACATAACATTGTCATGTACCTCATTACCTTATTCATGCGTCGGTCAGGTGAAACTGTGGAATTATTGGAATAGTAAATACGTTATAAATCTGGTCATTTTTACACTTTGATGCAATAAAAAGAACAGAAAGGGAATTATATAATTTAAGGTATCACAAATGGCTACCTCGCACTTTTTATTCGACGTTAAGATGTGGAATTACTTTAAATCTAATGTTACCAACTTTACGGGGCACATGTCACTTAGTGAGCCCGTTAAAATTTACTATGCAGGTAGGGGAAATTATTTTTGTTCTAAGCTTGACTTCCGAGAGTGCTCACGTCATCGTGAACAGCCTTTAACCGAGACCGGCAGCACGGTTTCAGGAGAAATCATTAAGAGAGAAGATCATTAGGCAGTACCAGGCAAAAATATCCTTTGCTGTTCTTAACACACAATTATGTTGAAAGTGATCGGTATGAGCACGAACCCGTTATTTCTAAAAAAATATAGCTGCAAACCATTCACATATTTGTTGAGATTAGTTGCAGTAAAGTGGAGTTCTTGAGAGCCGACGCGGGTGAAGCGAGGTGAGTATGGAGCAGCGCCGGAGTGCAACGGCGGGAGAAACGGGAGGTCCCCGAACAAAACCCGCCAACCAGCGGTATTGTCCGGCACGATTCCCACATGCAAAAATCCTGGGGCGACCCCGCCGGGAATCGAACTCGGTTCGCCTTTGGCGCTAGCAGTCTAACCACTTCATCACCGTTGCCACCGCACCAATTAGTCGCTGCATTCGAAAGCTACGCAGGCCAACTGGGAGACTGTTAATCGCTATAGGTTGTTCACGGTAAAATGAGCACTTTTTAAAGCCCTGCTTAAGATCTACCTACTTGTATGCACCTTATGTATTCTTCCGCCTTGTGTAAAATTAGCATTGCCATGCGCCTTATCGCGTTATTCATGCGTCGGTCAAGCAAAACTGTGAAATTTTTCCGAAAGTAAATATTATACAAATCTGCTTATTTTCACACTTCGATACATTAAAAAAGAAAAAAGAAAGGAAAAGAAATAATTTAAGTTTACACAACCTTTGCCTAACACCATTTATTCGACATTAATGTATGGAACGATTTTCCATCCCTTGTTACCAACTTTACTGGGCGAATGTCACTCGGTGCTAACTTTATCGTGAACAACCTTTATCTGTGAAACTGACCGACCATGTAGTTCTGTTAGTCGTAATTTGCTTTGTCTTTGTAATTTAAATTTGCGGGACAGTTGTGAGATGTGTGTTTTATTTTTTGTGGCGTGTTGTATACGAAATACAGCTGACCTTTAGTAGGTGTTTTATGGAAACTGCAACGACGAACAAAAGGGAGCAGTTAAATGTGACAGTGGAAATGAAACTTGATGCTTTAAAATGGACGAGGGTGAAAGTGTTAATGCATTTTGTAGTTAGTGTTACGTGTTAGTTTTATTTGGTATTTTGTGTTGATACATGATAATAAAATGAGTGTTTATTTATGCTTTGCTTCAAGTAATGAATTATTTAACACATGATCGCTCTTAATCGCGCAAAACAACATTTCAATAACTCGAAACCTTCATAGATCACATTATATTTAGTTTCCGAGGTTCCACTCAGCTGGCTATTGCGGCATTCAAAACTATCGGACTTTTAAAACCTTTGCAGTGCAAGTATGATTCGTCACTTATAGTTCATAAGTTTTGTATTTTTCTTGAAGCATTTTGATTAACATTTCATGATACATCAAATTTTCTGAGACGTGTATCGTATATAGGTATCTATATATCATCAGTGTGGTACCTGCATGCACTCTTGCCGAGTAGATTCAGGAGAGCCATGTTTTTAAAACTTTTCTAGCGATGTAATTTCAGGAAAATTAGTTTATATATATATATACATATATAGAATGAAAATTTTTAATATCTTCATTATTATTAGACTGAATTTTATTTTAAGTCGGTGTAATGACTAAAATACTCGCACGCTGAATCGAAATATGCGTATGCGATTCCAATTTAGCTAAATTAGAATTACTGAAAACATAATTAATATGTTGCTACCTTATGGAGTTATGTGAATCCACTTAAAATCAATGGTTCGTACTGTGGCGTTCAGCCAAAATTATTACTTTTCACTGCTCAGTCGAATAAATTCTCTACCTGAAATAGTTTACGATTTCATCGATATCACCGAGTTTCCGTTAAGATGTTTTTTTCAATTTTACAAACTTGGGTCAACTCAAACTTTATTCCTCGTGAAAGAAAAAGAGCATTAACTAACTTTTAAAAAGTCTTTACGCAAAATATTTGCGTTATCTAAAAATTTAAAAACCTTAAACCGTTTCTTTATAAACGAGACAATCTGCAGGCAATAATGAAGTTGACTGTATCGAAAAACGGGTGTTATGTGACGTAGATAAGGTTTCAGTTGATTTTTTTATTCAATATAAGGAAATTTGTGTAAAATTTTTTATCTGTAGCTGCCCGTGAACTTTAGAAATATATCTTTAGGTAAGCGGAGTAATAATGTAAACGAAATACAACATATTCCGGCATCCTTTGTCTGGCTTCATTTGTAAATATTTTGATGCATTTTTACACGTGTTTTCCGAAAACACGAAAACTGTGTTAATGACACTTGAAACAAAAACTTCAGGATCGTTTTATTTTTCCATTCAGGTGACATCATGTAACAATGATCACAAGTTGAAAGTAGTGGAAAAATATATAGTAGTAATACATTTTTTTTTTGCTATTTAGCTCTGTTAAACTGAATCAATTGAATTCGATGAACTGAATAAATTAAATCATGCTAATTAAAATTGAGATTTTAAAGTTCTTTAATATAATGAATTATCTCAAAGACTAAAAAAAATCAGGGTGTGGCTGTGTCGGAACAGGGCAGTTGGTTGTACGTGATAACGTCTGCTTTGGCGGGTTATATTTTCGGGGGCATGTAAGAATGAAATTACGACCCGAACGGAAAGTAGACTTGGAATTTATTACTTGAACAGACCAATGAAGATTAAGTATTACGTCTGGCAACAAAATCACCGAGCCAGCCAGCACATTAGTGTTCCGAGAGATAGGTCTAGTGACGGAAAATTTTCGGCCACTCCCAAAATTGTCCGTAAATTTTTTAACTCAGAACGCTGGCAACACTAAGTGTCGAAGTTATGGTATCGGAAAGAATAGCCCGGCAAACGTCACATAGCAGTTTCCGTCCTAATGTCCCATGCGTGGATCTGATTTTTAAGACGCGTTCACGCCGGAATCGTTCCTGCAGCCCAACCTCAGTCACAATACGGCGCACAAGCACTGTGGGGATTTTTTGCTCTCCCCTAGCCACACTCAAACTGCCGGACCGTAGAGGCGAGCGGGTGCGTGACCCGAGTGCAAAGGTCGACCTTATCGCCAGTCCCGGCTCGCACGCCCAGCGGAGAAGCTGGTGGTACGAAGAAGGGGGGGGGGGGGGTGAAAGTCTGGTGCGGCCTTATAATATATCACGATAACCGGGCGGGCAGTAGACGAAATCGCTGGGGCGGAAAATGGCGCGAGGAATATAGGGGCGGGGTCCGCAGCGTGTTGTGGGTTGAAAAGCGACGTTGTGGACGCCGAGCAGATGGCGGAGGTCGCAGGGTTATCGCTTCCTGTCTGCCATCCACTGCGAGGGAGCTCCTACAACTGGTTTACACGTCCGTTCCAGGGCTCGTGCCACAAAGCCACCGCGAGTTCGGAGACGGTCCGTTTGTATCGTCGCGTCGCCCGAAAGTTGGAGTTCGGTAACCACGGGTTTCGGGAAGTTGAGTCCGAGCGCGGCTGCAAAGGGCCGATGGAGAGCTTTTTTAATCAACCTTTGAAAAATTTCACTGTATCTACCTGTATTTATTTCAACTGGCACACTGACTGGCATTCGCCCAGTAATGTTGGTAACAACGCGGGCAAAGTAAATTGAATGTCTTAAGAATCTTATGTACTGAAACGTTTTCTGTGAAATAGTTGTTCGCGCGTAAACGCTTGTCTCGGTAAATTAAAGTTATGGAAATATGACATTTTCGTCAGAAAATATAAAAAAACTATTATATATATCCCTGTTTTTTTTATTTTTGTAATGTTAAAAGTATTCTTGGAGAAAAAAAATCATGAAAATGGTCATATATCGCATATTTAAAACTAGTCTATGCAGTTTCCTTAAGCGACAAGAGAGAAGTACAAAGATACGGACGTAGTTTAATCTGTGGGCTTTCATCACGTATAATAAAACCCCACCTTTACAGATATAATATGCACAGTACGGCGTTAAGACCGGAAACACTGCACGCCTTGCACGTACGAGCGATGAGGCACTAGGTGTGCGTGTTACTGTCGCCCGTATCACTCCCTCGCTTAAAGTTGAATGAAAAATGTTAGGTATAAATCTGCGAATATTAAAATGATTTATTTTGATTTCTTCTTTTGTAATGTACGTACATAAGTGTAAGAATTAAAAAAATTGTTATAAATTTTTATTTCATAATAATTTTAGTTTCACTTGACCGACGCATCAATAAAGTGATGTCAATGTTAGTTTACGACACGGTGGAAGAAACCACATTGAGCAAACAAGTATGTAGATATTTAGCAGGACTTTCAGTAGTGTTCAATTTACGGTGAACAGTCTATTAAGTTTGTGCGTATGGTATAAAGGATTAAACATTGTTCTCAGCCGGAATTTAGCATGGAAAGTAAAATAGATCGTGCGTTACACAAAAGAAAGAATGGTTTGATTTAAATTATGATTAGTTTAGTTTTATCAGATTTGTTACTTGGCAGTTGAAAAGTTTTCGAAATACCAATTTTCGAAGGAGATTAGACAAAAATATACACTACTTTAAATAGCTCTTTTACTTCCAAATGTTTCTGAAAATTACATCAATATTTATATGAAAAAATTTTAACAAACAAAAGTTTTTAACTGACGAATACTGTGCCTGCAAGTATTTCGGGCTAATACAAAACAAGCGAAACACAAGCTTCCTGTAATTGGGTTTCTTTTTCTGGTATAAACATCTCTGCAATAACTCGCTTTTGAAAGTCGAGTTCTCGAAACAAGAATTTTCGACTGATCGTTTCAACTTACTGTGATGCCACAAACACCCACGAAAATTCCTGTGCTGCATTACGCACGCCAATCAATGCCAAACGGAGGGAAAACGCTAGTAAGAGCTATGGCAGGGCTAGAACTAAAATAAATGTGACGTATGAATGAAGAGGTTAAAATAATTTGCACATAACATGATAGTGATAATTTCCCCGTGCGTGGAAGCGTAAAACAGATACAAAGGTCATCCTCGTTACTTTAACTGGAATGGCAATTGTTATTAACGCCCCTCGATAGTGCGTACGAAGATGTAACAAATACGACGTCATTTTCCGGTCATCCAAGATCGCTGAAGGTCAACGACGAAGCGAACTGCGCCACCGCACGGGACAATGGGCCATTAGTCTGTGGCGTTCTGTTTTAACGATCAGAAAACTTCTTTGTGGCGTTATTCGCACTGGGACAATGTACACGACAGCTGAAAGAGTTCATGTGGTTTTCGTTTATGGCGAATGTCACTGCAGAATTAGAGCAGCGGCGCGTTTGTATAACGAGAGATATCCTGATCTTGCCCCACCAGCACGACCTGTCTTTGCGAATATAATAAGCACGTTTCAAGAAACTTGAAGCGTGGAGAAAAGAAAGGACGCCGCCGACGAAAAAACAGCAACTGGCGAGAGAAATGCTATATCCTAGCCGCAGTAGCACACAATCCACATGTCAGCACGATGCAGCTTGAAGGTGAGAGTGGGATCAGTCAACAGAGTCTTCTGCGAATATGACATAGCAACAAATTCCATCCGTTCCACATTTCACTTCATCAACAACACGTGTAAATGTCTTTCGACATCGGGTACAGTTCTCCAAATGGTATCTCTACGAAAACTACAAACCGATGACTAGAGCCCCGAGTGTTTCGCGGATTGAGTTGGGAGCAAGCTAAGCTGGATAGTCCTCTATACACTCGAGACATTATCGTTTGTTGATTATTATGATCAGCTGAGGCCAATGTAAAGGACTGTTAAACACTCACTCACACTACTGCCTAGAGTTTATTACTGGCTCACAGTTAAACGGGGCGTGTCTAAATAACTGTTGTCCAATCAGAACAGTAGGCTAAAAGAACAAGTGTTTGGAATCTACCTCGTCTCCGAATGAATTCGCGAACTAATCGTGGCTCTACCGATGACACGTTCCTGTCCAAGATCTTGTTTACCGATGAAGCGTCATTTACAAACCATGGGCAGATAAACTTTCGCAACATTCACTACTGGTAGGCTGACAACCCACACTGGCTGAGAGAAATGGATAAACAGAGACCATGGTCTGTAAAACTTGTGGTGCGGTGTTGTATACATTCGCCTAATTGGTCCCTATTTTATTGATAGGACACTAAATTGCATCAAGTACTAACGGTTCCTAACAGACATGCTGCCACCATTTTTGGAAGACATTCCACTGGATATAAGTCATTTCATGTGACTCCAACACGACGGATGTCCCGCTCATACTTCAAAGAGAATTATAATGGTTCTTAACAGAATATTCCGTAGTCATTGAATAGGTTGGTCTAGAAACACGAAATGGCCGGCACGTTCCCCAGACTTAACACCTATGGACTTTTATATGTGGGGAACATTAAAGTAACAAGTCTACAAAGACCCATTGACGATTCCCGAATACATAAGGGGGTCTTTAACACGAACTTGTTCTGCGATAACTTCAGATGCGCAGAATCACTTTACCGAACTTATAAATGCACAACATCACCAACTCGAACTGATATCATAATAAAATAACAAAGGAAGCGTAGTCTAAGGCTGGCTTTTCTTCCAACAAACATCAGCTACAGGATGGCTTCAGTCGCTACAAGACGGCTACAGTCGCTACAGGACGGCGCTACGTCGGCCCATTGTTCCGTGCGGCAGCGCAGTTTGCTTCGTCATTGACCTTCGCCGATCTTGGATGACCGGAAAATGACGTATTTGTTACATTTTCGTACGCGCTGTCGAGGGGCGTCGATAACAATTACCATTCCATTTAAAGTAACGAGGTCGACCTTTGTATCTTCTTTATCCTTCCGCGCACGGGGAAATTATCACTATCGTGTTATTAGCGCGTTGGATCCACGCAACTTCTAGCACTGGAAAGGTGCCTCACCTTATGTGGGTGTGGGTGTGTATGTATATATATATATATATATATATATATATATATATATATATATATATATATATAAGAAAGAGAGAAGTTCGGTGTTTAATAAAATGTGGTAAGATTCTGAAATGTTTTTCTCTCTTATACGTAATTAAAGCCAGATATTGAAACGTTTTGTTCCATATCTTTCGTTACTTAATTTTTAGTTTTTAAATTAATTGTGATGATTTAAATGCTGGCCATGAGAACAGGAAAAATTACAAGAGAAGATATTGCTTTAATGTAAGGAACTGGAGAAATTTCACGTGAAGGAGTTTCATTTGTTTATACTTTGAACAGGTTGATAGAAGTAGCCTACTTGGGTGAAATAATCACAATTGGAGACCGAACACACGACCTCCCGTATGCGGGCCAGAGACGATGCTGCACATGAGAAAACACGCTCGGTACGTTTTACGAATATAAAAAACATCTTACAAGCCTTTACGACTAAAAAATTTGTTATTTTCATATTTGTACCGCCTCTGTTCAATTCTTAGACATTATCAGTCATCAGTCATAAAAATATTTTGAGCCCATAGCTTTCGCATAAATACATGTCAAAAACACTACGTTGCTGATTTAGCAATGCACAGTAATGAAAACCAACTAACGTACAGAAATGGAATAATTCACTCTGAAAGAACACGCCAAGAAATACATAAAACCGAAAAAAGGAAATGTTTTTATAATTTAAAAATATTGCTGAAAATAAGGACATTATTGCATTATTTTTATTTGTGTCTCCCCCCAATGAATGTAATTACAAGACCTTTCATTGACAAGACCTTCCAGTTGCCGGGGTCACGGTGTCTGAGCGATTAGCACGCTCACCTCCCACCAAGGCGGATCGGGTTCAATCCTCGGCCATGGTCACCGGATTTTCGCAAGCGGGAATCGTGCCAAACGACGCCGTTGGTCGGCGGATTTTCTCGGCGGTATCCCGTTTCCCCCGTCCATTCATTCTCAAGACCTCGCTGTTAAGAGCCGCCCAAATATCTTCAATCACATTCCAGATGCCCTTGATAAATTGTCTGCAGATAGCTTGTATTATTTTACTTGAAGAAAAAAAAAAAGAATTATTTTGACTATGGTATTTAATTTGGCAAAAACCACATGATCTGAAAAAGATTTAAGGAGGAAGTAGTTACAGATAATGCCTACAAGTAGAACAGTGAGTTGTACAAATATAAAATAATAATTTTTTTTCGCAGCCAATGCCTATACGCTCAACTGAAGGAGAGGCGCTCTCTTCAGCAGTAACCGAAGACGCTACTGCGACATAGTGTGATAAGTTACAAATTACAGAATAGCTAAGTGCACAGAAACGTAATATAAACTACTGAGAGTTAAGTGAGCACTTTCTAAGGCCTTTACAACATATAATTAACGACTAGTAAAGCTATTGTATTGCAGTCTCAGAAGTTAACTTTTGAGGGTGGTGATGTAGCAGCTCAAGATCATAGGGATGTTTTTTTAGGAGCTGTCAATATTGGGGAAATCCAGTTGTAGTGGCTGTAAAGCAAAAAATTATTTTACGAGAATCTTTTACTTCTATAGACAGCAAATTTTAGACGTTTCGAGAGAAAAACGATAAATTCGAGGGGAAAAAATCACATTTAAAAGAAAAATATGGACTTTTGAGAGAAAAAAGTTCCACATGTGTTGCATGTAACAGGACGTTGTTAACAGATGCGATAGTGCATTGCGCTTGGTTGTTTATCGCCGGAAGTTGTTTATCGCCCGGAAGTGGCGGCTTGGTGGGGCCCGGAAGTACATCCGGTGATAAGGTCCCAGCACGTAGCGGCAAAGTCTAGAGATACGGGGCATTGCCGCGGAATTCCACCATTAGCATGTTAAATGCCGAGCGAGTAGGTTAAAGTAGTAGGAGCGAACTGATCCTGGAAATTTCTGTTTTCGTTTTTTTTTTTTTTGTGTGTTCTTACCTTGTTTTGCGGTATGATTCTGTGTTGAACTAATAGATTAATTCCTTTTCGCATATTACATTATTTTCTGTGATTATTAACAGTATTTATTATGTGTTTTTGCAGATTTCGTTCTAACATGAATCGCAGGCGAATACGTTCTTCTGGTTATTACCCAAGGAAGGTTTATCTTAATATTGTGTCTTTTAATAAGGATGTCAATAAAGATGATAGGTCTTGGACAGTTAAGATCCTTGATATAGAAGAAAGTTATATTTTGTTGTCTTTTTTGTACCCATGTTGATCTTTAAGGAATAATTGCTAAAGCTGGTAGTGGTTTGTTGGAAATGTGTTTATTCAGAAGGTCTCATGCCGAGAAGGAGCCTGCACCAAACACAGCTCAGTTTCATAATGATCACAAAATGGCAGAAATCAAAGATAGTGGCCGATCCATAGATCTGTAGTCCCAAGCCCTTGCCCCTAAACCTACATTGTATATACTGTGTTCATTACACACATTGCAATGTCTAAATTAAAAAAAAATTGTTTTGGCTGTGTTGGGGATATGACCTTTTGTTTTGTGTGAATATGGATACGTTGACGCAATGGGACGCCTTGATGTTTATTTTACATTCCCGGCACCGCTCATTCGATCATATGGGATTTTATAGGTATCAGTGGGTAGCTTTTGAAATGCTCTTTCCAACCGTATACGATTTCTGTATTTTGACTTGGCTTTTTGACGAGTATAGGCAGAAATTGTGTTAACTTTACTTAATTTTTTATATTAAATGCATACAATTTTACTATAACCAAGCCAGACGTTTTTAAACATGCAATTGATTGATCTTGATGAGAGCTGTCAATTGAAACTTAAACGAGCGTCGTAGCTTCTCCTAGTCGATAGTTATACTGTGCAGATGATATGAGACGTGGCGAAATGAACTCATAATTGAACATTACGACCGCTCCTCCCCTGCTCACGTGCGATGCTTCACAGTCCTCACTTACATAACATATTCTTTCATCCTTTGACAATTGTATGGGATAATTGACTTTTGAATGTCGACGATAGATTTGAAGCTGCAATGACGAACTGCATCCTTCGATTTATTCATCATCGGATGTTCTGGAATGCCTCCCACTACGGTTGCAAATTTAAAGACGTATTCACGAGAAAAGTGGCGGCATGACAGAAATTGCCTGAAAGAAAAAAACTAGAAGGACTTTATAAAGTGCCCACTTTGATGTGGGAATAAGCACTCGCTGATTGGCTGCGCGAGGTCCGGAAATGGGCACCGCGCTTGATTCGGTTCTCTACTAAGTGCTGCGAGAAATTCCCTATTGGCTGGCCGGCAGGCTTGCGAGTAAGTTACCAGGCTGTTATTGGAGAAATACGTTCATACCTGTTGCTAGCCAGTGAAACTATTTCGCTGGCACGTGTGTCTATAATTCAACGATTAAGAGTGGGATGGACTCCCGTGTGACCCTCGCGCCCAAGGTCAAGAAGCGAGGGAGCGATACGGGCGACACTAATATGCACATCTAGCGCCTCATCGCTCCTACGCGCAATGCGTGCAGTTTTTCCTCCATAACGTTGCACTGTGAATCTTATATCTGTAACAGTGGTGTTCTATTGCACGCGATGAAAGCCCACAGATTAAACTACGCATGCAGCTTTGTACTTTTCTCTTGCTGCTTACGGCTCGGCCTCACACGCCATGTTGAATTATTGATTCTAGATTATTTCAGTTGTATACCGACACTTATTACGAAACTGTTACTATACAATCATGACAGTATACATTATGCTGAAGTACAAAAATAAATTCTGAAAATTGGTTAAGTAGTCATGCTGTATTTTTTCGAGAATTGTGGACATATAAATGCCATTTTACAATCACCATATTACATGTGGATGAAGTTTGACGACTAAATTTGAATGGGATTGTCAATTGTGATAAGGCTACAGTAACAAATATTTGGTTATTTCACTGAAAAGGAAGTTATGACATATAAATGGAAAATCCAACATGGCGGGTGAGGCCGAGCCTTTAGGGAACTGCATAATAAAGGTTTAAAAATGCTATATTCAACCAATTTCACGAATTTTTTTCCCCAAGAATACCCTTAATATGACAAAAGTAAAAATTGGTGGCATAGAAAATTGTTTATATATATATTTTTTTCTGACAAAAAGTCGTATTTACAGAATACTTATTTGTCGAGATACGCGTATTCGCGCAAACAACTATTTCACAGAAAATGTGGAGATCCATCCCACTATTAGGCGGCTGTTTCGTCACTGTTTTTAAAATACTTCGACCCTAAACCTTGCTCGTCTTTAAGAATCCTGTACAAAGGTATTAACGATGACGCTCTGATGCCTACGGCAAATCTGTCCTCTCCATGCAGTGATAAAATGGGTCTAGTAATAATTTATGAATGAAAAAACGCAGTACGACTAAGCCTATTTGGTAATTTAATTACTACATATAGAATATTTTTATGCATTAACTAGCTGATCCCGGCGAACGTCGTGCCTCTTTTTTAATATTTTAAATCCATAATTAATATGTATATAACGCCATCTGTTGTATTTAAATTGTAATTGCCAAATTCAAAACATGAAGTGTAAATGTAATGTACCTTGTGTGTCATAGTAAATTAGGCGCAAATGTCATGTGTATTGTGTTTCGTGAAGATAATTATTTTTACATATACAATTATTATATTTTATATGTTATAATTACACTGAATTGACATAGTAAATCTCTAATTAAACATTCAACAACGCTTATTAAATGATTTTTCATACGTTTTTATTGCACAATGACATAAACTCCGATGTAGTTAATCGATACGCATAGAAATTCATAGCACTAATTTTTCTTCGGTTTCTGCACCTGCTGTTGGATTTATTTGTTTATAATTGAAATGATATCCATTGCTCTCCTTCCCAGAATATAAGTGGACATTGTAAAGAGTCGTATGATCGATGTGTGTCTTGCATGATTTGAACTGTGTTGTTTCTGTGTATAATTGTCTATTAGAATCTGTTTGGCGTGCACGTGCTTCTCTTACGAACGTGCTGCGTGCTTCTCTATTTTGTGTTCGTGCCTCTTCAGTTTGCGCAGCCCGTGATCACGTTCTATTCTGCCTTCTCAATGCGTCCTCTCTATTACGTCTCTATTACGTCGACCTATGTTTGACCGTTGTATTTCCTGGAATTTTTCTCTTTTATATCAATATAACGAACATGTAAATTGTATATATTTGGGATTCCCTTCCAATTCTAAACCTAATCTACCGAATGCAAAGCACAATAACACAATTTATTTTAGATCAACAAACATTTTCTTCAAGTATGAGCAAAATCGGCCTATAAATATAAATGTAGGAATCCAACGCCACCTATCGGAATGAAACATAAAAAACCTTACTCGCCACCTCAATAACATATGGCGTAAATATAGTCCGAATTGGTCCAGTGGTTTGTCAATGATGATGCGATTTAGTCACGCACAATGTATTTTATATGTAAAGAACATGATTTATAACGTATAGAGAATCAGGCTAGCATACGAAAAGCACGTAACTGTATATATAAATGCTAATAATTTCTTGGTCATGCCATTACAACGTAATGTGGCACATATTGGCATTTTAAAAAGATTCCAGTGAAGTTTCTAAACTTTAGAGGAATTTTGTAACCCATAAATCCTAAGAGAAATTCGCCATAACTGGAGCAGGCTATGCTGTACAGAACTCTATACCCTCGAGACGCTATCGTTTGTTTATTGAATGCTGCGATCTAGTAAAGCCTTCGCGCAGGACTGTTCATAGCTCACTCAAACTACTGCTCGCTGGTTATTACTGGCTCGCTGTTAAACATAGCGTGTATAAACAACTGTTATCCAATTAGAGAGGCAGAAGAAAATAACAAATGTTTGAAGTCCGCCACGCTGAGATAAATTACAATTTGGGCCAACACATAATAATATTATTTTGCATTTGGACCAAACATATTTTGTTTCAAGTCTAATTTAAAGGACGCGACAAAAGGATCTCGTCAGTTCCGACGTTCATTTTCTTGCTGAAGGAAAAAATATATCCTGTGTTTCGCAGTTCGTTTCGCCAACAAAATATTTCATGAGTCGGGCTACATTACGTCAAGTATTTTGTCGTCTCGTGCAAAACGTTTAGTGAAGAACTTTGGCAATAACCCTGAAACCTTAACAACCAAGCAAACGGGTAGGAAACTGGGCGTCAATGATTGACTGTCCAGCGTGCGGCATTCCAGGGTAATCACTTAGCGTCCTCTTTTACCGCAATTCCGGCGAAAGTGTCCATAAATAAAGCTCGATCCATTGCGACGGGCGCAGCATTTCCCCGATCACTCCACGCTCAATTGAAAAGACCACGGCAATACTAAATAATTAAAAATACCAATGCAGGGCAGCTGGCGCAATTCTGCGAAGAAACCTAGTGGTATCTTTGCTACAACGTCAAGAGCTAAAAACGCCCTTGTTTAGTGGTACATTTCAATGAATAACTTCGTGTACATTATGAATATTCACTCTTATTATTTCTATATATGTTGTAAACAATGCTAATTTATACAGACGTTATATATATTTGTAATCTCAAACAAATATATAATTCAAAATAATCGCACGACTGAAGAACGAACTTAATGCTCTGGACTATATAAATAATAAACATAAAACACCTGTAGAAATGTCATTAAAGTATTATGAGCTATATCTATGTATTCAAACAGAGAATATCTCTAGCAAACAAAAAATATTTATTACTGGTGCATTTTTACATATTTTTGTTCTACCTCTCCTCCAGAAATGTTATAAATTAATTTTGGTCAACCATTTATTAAACTTGATTTGCAATGGATTTTACATTAAATTTTATTTTAATTTACCTGTGTTTCAAAATTGAACTCTGTAATTACGACATGTGTAACAGTGGAATATATTATTTGTTATATATTTTCTTGGCGTCTCAAAGTTTAACAGTGATTCTTACAAGTCTTAAGTAACATATACTTAGTCTATGAGTACCCCTTTAAGTTATACTAATACAGAGGATATGGCGAAAACGGATCCCAAATATATTAAATGTGTTCAGGCGGGTTAAATATATAGGCCAATCAAACTGTAAATGTACATGGTATAATTCTTTGAAAAATGTGTGGGTCAAATTATACTGCAGTGATAACAGTTGGCGCTAAGTTATTTATATTCTCTTAATATTTTTCTCCTCAGTTAATTTTTCAAAGCCCGTAAGTATTTTTTACTTTTTTCGTATTATATATAACTTCGTAGCAATATTTAAAAATTAATAGTTGCAAAAGCCTAATGACTGGTATTTATACGCTTATAAGATATTCAACTTTGACAGACATGAACATTAAATTATTTGTTTAATTCCCACTACAATGCTCTTAAAACCAACACAAGCGAAAATTTTAAGTATTCCAGTTAAATTTTACACTTCTAATAAGAGGCTATGACAAAGTCCAACATTTCTAGAATAGTTACCAAATTTATTGTAGATACAAAAAAAAGGGTTTCTGTTAAATAAGAGGGTGTAACAATGAATAAGATTCCTTGGTGTGCTATGGGTCGTAGGTGTAAATAATGCCCAAATATTTTTTACGAGTGTAGAACGACACACACATTTTGATTCGTCTTCGTAGTCCTCTAGACGATATATGCACTAACTTTAATATGGTACAGTATTAAATTGTCCCTTTTGTGTACAATCAATGTTTGCCGATGATCCAATAAGTCTTAGAAAACAACCCTCACCTCTTCATCGTCCCAAAATCACCTTTCATCAAATCATGTCTTCGCAAATAAACATAAATCCCGTGAGGCCAATTGAGCATTGTCAGGATGATGCTTCGTAATCTTCCATCGAAAGGGCTACAAAAGTTGCTGTGTTGTCCGTTCGGTACAACTTATGGCATTATCGTGAAGACAGGGTAGACAACCTGGACTCTTCTTGAGAAATGTCGCCCTTATTATTCATAAGGCCCACAGGACTTGCCGTCTCTTTAGAAAGCAGATGTATTGCACATCGTGGCAGGTGGCACTTCTTAAGCCTTATTTTTCTGTGGTAAAATCACATGTTACGATTACGCTGAACACGGTTTGGTTTCAGGCGTGCAATGGCGTACTCACGTTTCATTACCCATAGCGATGATTTTTAGCTAAGTTTTTCTTCTCGATTAAAATTCTGAATATATTTACCATAGTGGGTAAACTAACGTATTTATACTGCTGTGTTAAACATTTTACACCCAAAGTGCGCCACTTTGCGATAGCAGGGCTTATCATGATATATAGTGAGTAATGCCATATTAAATGCTGTATTGACGGCTGTGTTTGTAGTGAATGGGTCGCCTCTGTGGTGCTCATCGCTGCCATCCGTTAATTCTCCCAAATGTCGCACTCACAGAAGGAATGCTATTCATTAAACTCTGTCATTAGCAAAGAAATATAATTGATTGGATTTCAACTAGATACCATCTTGTTGGTGGTGTTGCCATTATAACGCTCACTTCGAGTATCAAGGTCCTATAGCCGAGAGAGTAAACATATTGAATAACACAAAGGTAAAAAAAAAAAAAAAAAGTTATACCATGAACTTAGGCCGCACACTCCAACGAAATGGCGTCACTCGCAAGCAATATGTTAAAACGTTCTCGTGCAGCCAATTAGAAAATGTGTAAGCCCACATCACAGTCAACGCAACGCCATTTCTTCCTGGGGGCCGCGGTGGCTGAGCGGTTAGCCTGCTCTCCACCCACCAAGGCGAACCGGTTTCAATCCCCGGTCGGATCACTCCCGGGTTTTCGCTTGCGGGAATCGTGCCGGAGGATGCCGCTGGTCCCCGGGATTTCTCGGGGATCTCCCGTTTACACCACCCTTTCATTCCGGCACCCTCATCGTCTCTCAAGACCTCGATGTTAAGGTGTAACCGTGTAGCACCTATCGTGCGGAGTATGCCTTTAGCGTCCTTTCCAGCTTACTTGCAGGAACAACGTCCTCGGCCTGTCGACGCTCCGCGAGATCTCGTGTCTAGTTACACTCGACCCGCCGTCTCACGACGCTGTCTTACCTCCCAAGTAATCCCACCCCGAGACATATCGGAAGTCTCTCTCTTCCTTTTCCCTCCCCGGGCTAATGCTGACAGACATCCACCGCCGAGCAATTTCGGAAGAACTCAATAACTGTCAGCCGGTTCCGCCACGCGGCCCCGTGTTCCGCCCTGCGTACACTTCTTCACTTTTCCTTTAGCAAAGGACAGAACCTGGAAGATTGCCCTTCTCTCTCCGGCGCCG
The DNA here is from genome assembly GCA_029891345.1 of Dryococelus australis. Taxonomy (NCBI): domain Eukaryota; kingdom Metazoa; phylum Arthropoda; class Insecta; order Phasmatodea; family Phasmatidae; genus Dryococelus; species Dryococelus australis. Next base: position 43,573,242 of record CM056999.1, read on the forward strand.
GGTTACAGCGCCGTGGGATCTTCCAACACGAGAGCGAAGATCGCCGGCGGAGCCTTCTTTCTGCCGAAGAATAGGCGCGTTAAATGTCATGGGTGCCAGCCGGAGCGTTATTAATATTTAAGCCGTCACCCGTAGTATGAAGTTAGATATTCAAACATCAAGCGAAGATCATAGTGTTCCCCTTAGAACGGAGAAGGGTTTGATTAATCTACTGTGTACTGCGACAGTAATTTTCCTCAAAAATCTATTTTTAAAGGCTAATAAGTTACGAATAAATAATAATATTTTCACAAGTTCTTTCTTCCAAAAGTTAATTCAACTCTTTTATAGTTTTGAGTCACTTTCATTATTGTAATCTATCACATTTTGAAATATAAACTTTCTTAGATTGAAATTAAAACATTTAAAAGGGCGTGCACAAAAATTAACGCCAAATAAAGTAAATGGAAGCCAACATTGAAAAACTGAGAAGGGGAAATCCGAGAATGATTTTCGGCAACTTTGGGACCAGATATTTTGCTAGATGGATGCATGCATTTTGCATAACTTTCGTGCCGCAAGTTCGTGACACATTTTTAGGTGTAAGAAGTACATAGGCAAAATACATTACTCCCCTAACATAGACTATTGTTTCTAAAAATTGCAACACCCAGAAAGAATGGTCCGAAAGAATCCAAACTTACAGGATGTGTGGAACAGTTTACCAGTAATAAGGGATTGCATTGCAGAGAGATGGTGTACACATGTAGGCGTAGCAGCGCCGTCTGTTATGTAACCAGAGAGGTTAGTGTTTCGCTAAGCTCAGTTGGCGAAGAGCCGTCAAACGAAGTGAAAGCAAGTGCCAGTATACCTCGTCGACGTCAAAGAGCGCCATATCAGCATGTGAGTGAGGTGAGTTCGAACAAGGCAACGGGATCGGTCTGCGGGAAACGGGTTTGTCATATCGTGACGTTTTGGCTCGTACAGGGCATGCTGCTACGACAGGGATGCGTGTGTGGAACCAGTAGATAGAAGAAGGTCGTACGCAGTGAAGAGCGGGTACTGGACCACGCAATGTGACCATAGCACTGGATGACAGCCATCTTGTCCGCATTGCCGCAACGGACCGTACAGCCTCGTCCACAGTGTTGGCTCGACACTGGAGCACTGGAACGGGTGTGAACCCGGCTGCGTCGACGGTTCGATACCGTCTGATGCGGGCTGGACTGATGGCACGCATAACATTGCATCGGCTTCCATTATTCAGAAACCACAAACTTATCAGACTGTGCAACAGGCACGTGAACGCCATCTCTGGCGTGCTGAGTGGAAAAATGTAGAGTTTTTGAACGAGTCCCGCTTCAACCTGCCCTACAGTGATGGCCGCATACGTGTTGGATGCTACCGTGGTGACCGCAATCTGGCAGCCCGCATTGTGCAGCGGCATAGCAGACAAATACCAAGTGTGCTGGTTTGGGGCTCCATTGGATACAACATGCGATCTCGACTCCTACGCATTGAGGGCAATCTGAACAGCAACTGCTTCATCAGTGAGGTTTTAGAGCCCGATGTACTACCCCTTCTTCAGGCAACTCCACATGCTATATTAAAGCAGAACAATGCCCAGTCACATGTGGCGATGAATGTGCAAGCCTTTTTCAATCAACGACGGTTACCACAACTTCCCTGGCCTGCGCGTTCTCCTGACATGTCGCCCATCGAACATGTCTGGGATATGGTTGGTCGGCGACTTGTTTGTCACGGACATCCAGCAACCACTGTTGACGTCTTGTGGACTCGCATACAAACCTCGTGGAGGGAGATTCCCCAGGAACATATCAAGGGTCCTCTTTGATCCATGCCACGACGTTTAGGGGCTCTGAATGCAGCATGAGGGGGCTTCATGCCGTACTGAATTCTCAAGGACAGAGATCATGTACAGTTCTGTAAGCCTAATCAATTATATTGCCATGTACCTAATATGTGGTGTAAAGTTCATTTCAACACCGGGTATCCTTCTTGGTATTGCATTTTGCACAAACAGTATTGTAGTAAAATAGCATAATTGAAACTGCATATGCACCTTTACAAATTAATTACACTCTTTATGGATTTGAAACATAAATATCAGGAAATGGTTGGGCCTTTTCTCATGAGAAAATGTCTCAGTTGATTATACAATCATACGGTTTGTGTGAGCCCTTCCGTTACTATTCTACAGTAGCACAAAACCAAAGGAATTGTTCAGAATATAACATTGCTATTTTGCAATTGTATGATCGTCAGAATACTTTTGCTTAGGTACTTACATGGAGTAAAGGCCAGATATGTTTTTTAGCCTTTTTCTTTGAAAAGTTGTTTTTATGAAATCGTCCGAGTGTCTATCTGGTTCTAGGCCCTATGTCCTCCCCTTATAAGTGTTTATCCCTAAAAATATTGTAATAATTTTTTTTTTCGGAATAAGTTGCAACTAGCGAGCATCACTAAGCAATCTTTATTAAAGCACATTTCATGCTTTTATAAAACTCTGTAAGTGCAAACATCTGATCGTAAATAGTTGCGATGTATGCATCCGCGTATGTTCAAGCCAGATGTTTCACATTCGCACACGTGTAGCACATCACGGACCGGTCAGTGACTGAGCGACAACAGAAGAGGACCGGCAATTGTTAGATGACTGTGACTTCCATCTCTCCTTCACACATGTATTTTCTCCCTGTATCCCTTACAGGATCACCAGCACCTTTAACCGCACTGATTTTCACCAATCTCGGTATGGTTTTAGTAACTAGTACGATATCCTACTTTTACAATTTACGAACACACTGGTTACTCATTTTGTAGTAAATTTTCCGAACTAAGGATGTGTTTATGAGATCACTTTCCTATGTGTGTGCCGTGGTGTACGGGCGTGTGTATGAAAATTGCACACTAAAATCATTTTAACCCATAAACCGAATATGACGAAAATCGGTACAAATATAGAACTTTGTAAAGACAACTTTTTTTTTTTTTTTTTAATTTTTACCACTTTTTGTACTTATTTTCAAAACTATGGCCATTTTAATATTTTGGTCACTATGTATTATCTCGAGAACCATTTAAACTATTTAAACGAATTTTATAGGTTGATATAAGTATTTAATTTAGAAAAGTATATTGCTATTAGCTTGCCATTTTCAAGTTAGGGCTACATTAATAAATAAAGCTTTAACGTAATAGGGAAAGGCACCAAATATGAGACAGTCACCTAATATGAGACACCGGTGTAGCTACCACGGAAGATGCTGCAACCTAGCGATTGTCACAGGAACTACGTCGGAAGGGAATGGTTACGCGGCTAAACAGAGGGCGCAGCCATTAGAGTGGTCTGTGAGCGTTCGTGCTGGTGTTTGATGCCATCATCGTTTTAGAATTTTTTCAACCTTTCACTGCAGCGCAGTTTTCATCGGAAGGTAAGAACATTCTATCTAATGTTACATATCAATGTAAACGAAAGAAATAGCTATTACTCTATACGTATCAGTTTTTATTTTATTATATTTAGCAGTATCACAGACGACCTTCATTCACGGTGCGTGATTGAGCGTAATATGAGACAGTAAGGAGCGCCTAATATGAGGTATCTCATATTTGGATCACAGAGATATCGCATATAAGGTGCACCATACAAATTACGAGTTAAATAGTTATTAATTTAGCAATAGAAGTTTAGTCTGATAATAATCAGACTCTCTCACATTTCTTTACTCCCCTAACTTCATATTGGTGATTTAAAGAACTTAACATGTGTAATAGAGAGATAATTTCTTTAATAAAAGAGGATACATTAGTCACTAAATTGTTAATCTTTTGGTTTACACATGTCTACCGAGAAGCGGAAGAAACGGAGTAAGGAGGCTCTGGTACGAGCAGTAGAAGCGGTTCGTAAAAAGGAAATGGGTTACCTAAAAGCAGCAAGGGAATTTGATGTACCGAAAGGAACGTTGGAGAGGTATGTAAAAGACAATCGTTCTGGAAACTAATTAGTTGAAGTACCCTTAGGAAGAACCCCCGTTTTCCGCTACGAATTAGAGGAAGAACTAGTAAAGCACTATCTCGAAATGGAGCAGAACAATTTTGGCCTAAGAAGTAAAGACGTAAAATTAATGGCATTCCAGTTGGCTATAAAAATGGCATTTCAAATACGTTCAGTCACGAGAAAGGAACAGCTGGAAAAAAATGGTTTAATGGTTTCCTTAAAAGAAATCCTCAGATATCCTTGAGAACACCACAAGGAATATCGTCTGCTAGAGTTAAAGCGTTTAATTCAGTGAGTGTTAATACATTTTTCGACATATATGAGCCGCAGTTAGAAAGAATTAAGTACATGCCCCATCGACTTTTCAATGTCGATGAAACAGGTTTAACTGTGGTTCAGCATAAGCACAGTAAGGTGATAGGCTTGAAAGGAAAAAAACTAATCTGTGTGTTAACCTCAGCTGAAAGGGAGAAGCTGGTAACAGCAGTTACAGCAATGAATGCTTCCGGTACTATTGTACCTCCATTATTTGATTTTCCACAGAAAAACATGTCAATGCCACTAATGGATGGAACACCATTTGGGTCCATCTGGGCATGCCATCCCTCGCGATGGATTCAGTCCGATATTTTCACACAATGGCTTGATCATTTTATAAACTTTGCTAAGCCTACGGAAGAAAATCCCGTACTTCTTGTGTTGGGTGGTCATTATTCCCCCACCAGAAATGTAGACGTAATTGTCATGGCCCGTGCAAATCATGTAGCCATTGTGTGCCTTCCCCCACATTCGACCCATCGCATGCAGCCATTGGATGTGGGTTTCATGTCACCCCTTAAAACTTATTACTCATAAGAAATTGAAACATGGCTTAAGAACAATCCCGGTAGAGTTGTCACAAAGAGCATCGTCTGTAAGTTGTTTGGTGCTGCATACAACAGAGCTGCTTCAATGGGAGTTTCAGTCAACTCATTCAGAAAAAGCAGGACTGTTTCCGTGTAACAGAAATATTTTTAGAGAGCATGAGTATGCAGACAGTGTCAACCAAGAAGATATTGTACCTTCTACAGAGAGCAGCACGAGTGAGCAGCCAGAATCTCCTGTTGCAACATGCAATGGTAGACCTATAGTTAAGCCTTCTGAAATAAGCCCAATTCCGAGCACCAGTAGAAATCAACCAACAGCATCATCACGGTCCAGTTCAGCAGCTTTGATAACAGCCTCGCCCTATAAGCAGACACTTGTTGAAAGGCAAGTTTTGTAGGCAAAAAGGTCATCTAATGCAATCAAGAAACTTTCACGGGCAAATAAGCTTCAAACCAAGACCCAGAAGCCATCAAAACGGAAGAGGAAGGCAGTAAATAGGGATTCGAGCTGTGGTTCCGAAGACAACGTTCTGCAAGATTCAGATTCTGATTTTAACGAGATGATGATGCTACCTGCATGTTCTGCTCTGGTCGATTTTCAGAACACACTGGGGAGAAAAATGGGCAAAATGCCAGAAATGCTTCAAGTGGTCTCACGAAGTTTCTGGGGAAACATAGGGAAATAGTTTTTATTGTTCATTCTATACGAAATCTTGTACTAAAAAAAATGTGGTGATGTAGCTAATGGATTCCATTATTTGCCATTTCGTGTCTCCTTTGTATTTTATACTATAATATATATCTGATATTCAAAAGACCTTCAGTGACAGAAAGTAGAAAGATTTTTTATGACATTAATCTCACTTATCATTGTTACACATTAAAGTATTCCTTTTTAAAACAAATATTGTTGGTAAATAAAAAAATAATTTCATTAATAACATGAATTGTGTATACATTTGAGTCATGTCTGCTTCGCTGCAATTGGTTGCCTAATATGAGATACTGTCTCATATTAGGAGACTCATGGAATATCCTTGTAAAATATGTAAAAGGAAAAAATATCATATACAAAATGTTGTAAGTCAAGTATTTTCTTGGGATATTATATCGTGTAACATGAACAAATTTCCATATTAACTGAGATTTTAAGAGTATACGACATTAATTTCAAAATAGTTGTCATATAAATATTTTAGGTCTACTTGCTCTATCTACCATATCACTTGACCGATGTAGACCAGACTTGGTGTGCTAATTATATATATTGTAGTCATAAAATATGCCAATTCGTAGCCTCTTTTTCCCTCCTTTTTGCAGGGCAGTGCATATGTTATATAACGTTTTTATGTAATCCCTCCAAAAACAATTAACTACTTTGGCAAGTTCGATAAACTAGTAACACTATGATAGTCCATGTATGCTTATTTGTTCTGTAAGAAGTAGGTCAGACACTTTCAAAATGTTGGCCGTATAAAGATTTTTGCTTAGTATGCTCTCTCTATGATACCACACGCCCAATTTAAACTTAACTTAGTATGCTGACAGTATATATTACAACCATTAAACGTATCTACGCAGAGTCTTTTTGGCTTCCATTTTGTAAGATAGTGCCAAGAAAACAGTAGAGTTTTTAAGTGAAACTATTGGGGGGGGGGAGAGGGTGAATCAACCGATTCCTACCAAATTCCGTAAACAAGCAATGCTATGGCAGGGCATGTAAAATGACGTGCCTATGTAGGTCAGACACTTACTTTTAAAATGGCAGCCACATAAATACTTTGAGATAAATATGCAGTATTTACGAAACCATAGTACGTAATTTGAAGTCATCTTAGTACACTGACAGAATTTATTACAACCATTAAATATGTCCACACAGAGCTTCTTTTGGGGCAAAAGAAGCTCTGTGTCATTCTGTAAAATAGAATGAAAAAAATTAATGAATATTTTATGTCATATCTAGATAATTAAATAATCTATTCTCACCAAATTTTGTAGGTGTGCAGTGCTATAGTAGTCCATGTAAAATAAGATGATTAAAGTGAACCAGGTTTTTATTTTTAAAATAATGACAAAGTTAATAATTTATATTTGTATGCTGTATCTACGAAAACATAAAACCAAATTTAACTTAACCCTTTCAGGCCCAATTATTTTACGGTTTCATATGTTGTAAACAAATGCTTCATAACGTTTGCTCTAAATAAGTCGACACATTACTGGTTTCGCTGCCACAGCCAATGAGCTGCACGATATGTTCGGCTACAGTAATATGAACCACTAATGACCCAGACCAATAAGACGGTTTGCGAATCATTTTCCCACAAGTTATATATTTGGTCATTGAGCTTCGCAGTGTACAGTACAGGCCAAAAATTTCCTATATGTGTGTAATGTAGACAATTGTGTGCACTGGGTCTGAATGGGTTGACTTTGCATCCTAGCAGTACCTATTGCAACCACCAAACGTGTCGACTCAGAGCCTCTTTTGCTCGCCATTTTGTTAGATAGTGCTACATGTTTAAATAAAAATTTCGTGGCATACCTCAGTAAACGGTCAACCAACCGATTGCTATCAAATTTTGGACACAAGTAGTATTACGGCAGGTCATGTAAATCAATGATTCACACACTTATTTTCGAAATAGTGGTCATATAAAGATTTTAGCCTCGTATGTGATATCTACGAATCCATGTCCCCTATTTCAGATTAATTTTGTATTTTAGTAGTATCTAGGCCTATTACAACCATCAAATCTGTCAACCCAAAACCTTCTTTTAACCACCATTTTGCAAGATAACACTGAGTAAATGAAGAATGTTATATAATATCTCGGGTATTAATCAAACAATCTTACCAGATTTTGCACACCAGTAGTTTGTTGTCAATATAAATAATTTAGCTTAGTATGTCACGTATTAGCAATTAAACCAGTTTCAGCCATTTTGTGCTGATAACTTTTATCAGGTTTATCACAATTGCGTGAACATATCGTTTATTAAACCCTTTTTGTACGACAGCGACACATGAAGAAATATAGCTTTCATACCATATCTCGGAAATCAATCAACAAACTTACGTCCAAATTTTGCACACAAATAGAGCTATGGCATGCCATGTCAAGATATATGTTATAAGTATCTCGGACGCTTATTTTCAAAATGATGTACCTTTACATATTTCAAGTAACTATACCTATCTACCGAGGCTGATGCTCCGACAGCCACCTTGTCATACAGTTGGTTTGCACGCTGAGTGACGATACGAATATTTCTGGCTTGAGTCCCACGTAATACGTGTGTGTATTTGTACTTATCTCACATGTTTAATGCCACACATGTTTCTAGTACTATCTATAATTGGATTGTCGTCAACGATATGTCTAATCCTAACTATTATTGATGAATTTAAGGTATTTATCGAAATTACGTGCATCTATGCAGATAAAAGTCGAATCATTAGTTATACAGGTAAAGGTTGTTCACGATAAAGTGAGCACTTTTGAAATCAACCTTATAAAATAGTCACTGTCCCTAACTGCGTATGTTTTAACGGGCGCCTTGAGTGACATGCCCCCAGTAAAGTTGGTCACGAAGGAGGGGAAAGTAGTTCCGTATCTTAACGTCGAATAAAATGTGTTAGGAAACTATTTGTGATAACTTCAATGATTTATTTCGCTTTCTTTTTTTTCTTCTTTTTTTGGTTAGATCCATCGAAGCGTAAAAATTAGAAGATTTGTAAAATATTTACTTCTCTAATAATTTCACAGTTTCAATTGACCGACGCATGAATAAAGTGATGAGGCCCGTGGTAATGTTAATCTTACATACGGCGGGAGCAGATACAACGTGCATACAAGTAGTTCTTAAGCAGGGCTTTCAAAAGTGCTCATTTTACCGTGAACAGCCTATAACTTCTTTTCGCTCCGTTTCCTTGAGATGTTTTATAATTTCTCCGCTCATGCTGTGGACTTTTTTTTAACCTGCTGTTAAGTTATGATGTGGTGGAATATACTCTATTAAAGAAAACAATAATTTACAATGCCTGCACTATTTACGAGGCATTATAGAACTCTTTCTCATGCCACTACAGGACCCTTTTCCAACATAAATTTTCATATCGATCTGTATTTAGTGGTCGTGTCTCCATAGGTGAGTTCCAACTTAATATTGTAAAATATTGTTCCTCTTCCCACTCTGATTTCATGTTTCTTCCTTTCCGCCTAACACTCTGAAATTTTTGTAATTGTTGTTTTATCTGTCGGCTGGGCAGCGAGTACTTTCCCCGAGATGTAGCGTTCGTGGAGTATAATATATTAATTATAAAAACATTTATATATAAATTTGGTAGAATTTTTTTCACATGCAATTCTAATCATTCAAACTATTCACATACACCTAGTGCGCCCGGTAAATCCATGTACTGGCGATACCGTGAATTAAAACCTATTATAAATTGTTTTTCTTTAGACCTCCGGAGGTTTTGAGAGTAACGATTCCTTCCTGACTACATTCAATAAATGAGCAATTTTAATTTGTTACACGGGAGGGCAATAATTTTTCACAAATTTATTTTACTTGCGAAGTAGAAAAATTAAAAACTAAAAAAAATTAGACTTTAACAATTATAGTTCACTTCTACATTGGGCAGCTTCGAGTTTTTATTCTGATCTTGACACCAGCGAATAAATTCATTGAAAAAGAAGTACCACTGGGTCCGGTGAGTAAGATCATTGTATATATATATATATATATATATATATATATATATATATATATATATATATATATATATGTATATATATATATATATATATATATATATATATATATATATATAATATATATATATATATATATATATATTCCCCAAATATTTAAACCTATGTACATAACGAAATATTTCTCTAACCTTTTAGCGTAATGCTAATAACGAAGAGATGTATAGCTGCAGCAGTGTTAACTGGTTTATCAATTAATATTCTTAAAAAGACAAATTATGCAAGTTATTTCACCATATAGTAGTTTTGATATAATATGTATGCCAATCAGAACATTTTTTTCACTCACGGAAACATAAATTAATTAATCCGGATAAAGTACGAGTAAACAACTGGCTGTAACTGATTTCGTGTGTTCTGAGTTACTAGGACTGCAGTTATGTGCAGTTTCCTCAATTAATTCTAGAAAATTTTGCTGTAAATTATATGCTGCTAAAGGTGTTAAAAAAAGGTCCATAAAATATTTCTACATAGTTATTCTCTATTTCTTTATGATCAGCTTTATCAGCTTGCTTTACAAGATTGATGGGGAATTGAATTCTGACATTAGTTCTAACTCTGAAATAATGCAAGGAGAGCGCCTGTAAAATAATTTTGAAAAGATAGCACAACCTTTTGGAATTAAAATATACAGAAGAAACGGGAGTGGCATGGAGCGGAAAATGACAAGAAAGTGAAGTAATACAAAGAAAAAAAAATTTAAGTTTGAAAAAGCCAGAAGGAGAATGTAACGAGGTAAAAAGGAATAGAACGTTGGGAAATTGAATTTGTATAACGTATCCTAAGAACAATGTGTCGCTTAAAAACATCCTAGAAAGCAGTTAATGGGGTAGAAAGAAAGAGAAATATTTAGATACGTGAACTTGGAAGATATGATAAAAAAAAAAAAAGGGATGTTAAAGTTACCTGGAAACGAGATGAATAGCAAGTGTGAGTGGAGAACTGTCGCATATACAAAACACAATCTTGACAGTTTGAATTTAAATAGTTAAAATTCATGTCGCTTAAGTTGCGACGCTCTATAGTCTACATTTACCGGTAGATATTTCTTAAATACTTTCGAACTTGTTATTATCACCATGCCACCAAAGATCCTTCACTGACGTTGACTGTCAATTTCATTTGATGATATATAGATTCTTACCTGTTTAATGCTTTGCGTTTCTAGCTACGCGTGTCATGTCAGCGATGAAAAGAAAACAAGTGCTGGGTTATTAGTTTTTCTATGTGTTTCAAACCATTAAAGAGAGGGCGCCTGTGAGTATGCTAGAGAGGGAGACAGCGATAGTGTGTCAGAGAAGAACTAAATGTATTACGTTTCTTCCAGAATCTTTAATGGAAAGGGAATTTTAACGTCAATAGGGAAAGCTAAAAGCTCCACATTCCATTTTAAAGAATCGGTCATTAGCAGCAAGAGACATTAATGTTCTGCAATTTAAAACTTATATGTGAGTCCATAAGAAGCAGTGCTAAGAATTGCTTCACTCTTAAGACACCTAGAAATATCTAGTTCCCTGTTTGAATGCACCGTAGTACCATTTGAATTAACTAACACACTTAGCAAGAATTAAAAATAAATTAACTTCGAACGACCGCTGATCAAATCGTTGACTGCTTCACAAATCGAATTTATACAATTTGTTGGAGAAAAATATTAAATTAAATACCACATATTTATTCCGAAATGCTTATAAAATACTAAACACCCTTTTCTTATGTAGGTGTAATACTATTTTGTCACTGTGTGTAATGCTGCAATGGGTTATACAATAATTACATTTACACTTTATTTTCTAAGATCACAAAGCAAATCTTTTTCGATGGATTAGTGCATATGCATCTATCAACGAGAAGACTTTTGTAATATGACGTATGTGTATTTGTGCGATCAAATAACCAGTAGTTTCTTAACCTGAATGTCAATGTCCTTACACATCAACATAGGCACACAAAAGATTTACATACGTAACCTATTTTCACACCACGAATGCGGCAAATTTATAGCTATTGTACCGCAAAAGAGTTTGTCGTAATGTTATATATCCAATTTAATTAATGTTGATAGCTTATCCACTAAACAAAAATAACAGTACATCGAACGCTACAATACTTCACTTAACAAAACACAAGGTAAAAAATGCACAAGAAGTAACTGATGAGAATGCATGAAGCATGAGTAGAGGGCGCATATATGTTCTGGCTCACAAGGAGCGAGTTAGTGCAATAGTAGCACAAGTGCCTAAGTTTTATAATTGCTTTATTTTCATATTTATATGCAAGTGAGATTAAAGAGCTGTTTAACTAAATAATTGGATCAAATAATAGATTAATTTTTAAAAAAATTCAGCAAATTTTTTTATGAAATTTTTTTATTGTTTCTTATCAAATTTTGTTATTCTATTGGTGTTTAAAGGGTTAAGGTGGCAGAGCAGCATCGCTGTGTCCTGGAGCCGACTGAACAGAGGGGTGGCTTATATGTGCTTATATAGGTATTAATGTTGGCAAAAGAATGGTATAATTTACATTTTGTATTTTTGTTTGTGAGTGGAATGTACGCACAGCAAGTATGTCCTGGCTCACTAGGTGAGTGAGGTGTGGATGGAGCAAGAGCCTGCGACCCACTTCTGGCTCACTACAATTTACATTCAAATAGGTTTCCAAATGAATTATTTAAAACCCGATTGACCAAAAGACTTCAATATTTAATCATGTGAATGCCAAATGAAACTATTTCCCTATCAAATGCTAACTAACTGAATTCATTAAACATATTTTAATCATGCGAATATGGAATTTATTCCACAAAACTATTTCAAATGCTAACTGGTCATTAAACAAAGTCAATTAATCAAACATATACAAATCAATAATGACAAGAACCAAGCTAAAACAATAAAGCAAATTACAACTCACCATCATTTCAGGTGTCATAAACTCCCCTGACAAAGATCCTCTTCAATCAAAAGTACTCAAACACGAATATAAATACATACTTCACTTCACCCTTATCGGCTCTCAAGACCAATATGCTTTACACGCAATGAATTACAGGTTAAACCAAATTAATGATAATCCACAGTTTATCTAATGCCTTTTAAAAAATTATTGATTACACTAAGAAATTTAATGTATTAGATTACCACATACAATAGGAATTATAGCATCATAATTGTAACAAACCGATTACAAACTGATTGTACAATCAAACCTCATCAATATCGATTTGTTTATTAAATTAATAACACATCAAATAGGTTTCAATTAATTTTTTTAGTACAAAAACAATATACAAAACATTGTATTGCAATATTTTAAGATCATTATTCATCGCCCACGAGTCATGTGCTTCTGAGATACCTGTCCATCGAACGAATGACCTATTATTTTCCCTTTTAATGATTTTATCAACCAAATATTCATTAGGAGAACTAACGTTTTGCAATTCGTGCTCATAAAATCCACCTTTTATAAGTTCACCATAGTAGGTTTCGAGGTAATACACTCTGGGAAATGAATTTTAACGGAAATAATTTTAAATATTTCATAAAATCAATTAACCTTGTATTTTTTTTCAAATGCAGACTTCAACTAAGACACTCATACATGCATACCAATTTTAAACTTTTGCTTTCTCTTGTCAAATACTTTTACATTATTGTATATGGTTTTCATCTATCTAGTGTCTATAGCTTTTTCAGTCGACATCTTAATGCTATGATGATATGTCAAATTATGAAATTTAAGTATTTCGGGCAAAAGGCCACGCATTTGTATGTTCCCTTCGATGTGAAATGTTTATATATTAACTGCTTGATCGATTTGTTGAATAGTTACACCACACTGGCTTTAAGGTCCAAATATGTTATGTAATTATTGATACCATAGTCGATAATTAGTTTCTGGAAATTTGCATTAATGAACTCGGAGCCTGTGCCCAATTGGAGCTAAATTGGTGTTCTTTCTTATAAAACGATTTTCATTGCATCGCTGACCTGTTTACCTGTCTTGTTTTTCACAGGTATTCACTAACCACATTTGGAATAAATGTCTATTATGGTTTAAAAGTGTTTGTACCCATTATTACATTTCGAAAGCAAAGTCATTTCACAAAAAATTTGTTAAAAAAAGGCCACTTAAACTATTAGCAATAACTGGACTTCTGGGAAACCTTATCATTGCAGGGGAGTGAAGTTCTTGAGAGATCTTACTGAACTTCATTAATAATATAAAAGTCTTTAGTCAATTCTTCAACAATAGAAACTATTTTGTTTGTTTGTGAATTATTCCCAAACTGTCTCGAAGCAATGAGAAGTTTTCATCTGTCGCCCAATTCACTAGGACTGTTCCAATATACAGGAGAAAATTGATCTCCAACTTCATCTTTATATATTCTGCTTCCAACAATACTGCAAAATAAATGTAATTTCGGATGATTTTCATCATCTCAACGTTTAGTTACATTTGTTTGACGAAGAATATGCTCATATTTCTCCAAATCGATGTCGGAACAACCATTCGGAACTTTTTAAAATAACAATTCAAACAGTCCTTCACTAACATCAGTTACATAATCACCTACTTGGATTCTATTCTCAGGCAAAAACCTAATTACCGAATCTCCCATAAACTATATATTTCCATGATGATATAAACCAATTACAGTATCGCACATAGGTGATTTTTTTATAGCTAAAAATAACATTGTGTTAATTCAGACAGTTTTTTATTCTTTATAGATACTTCCGATTTAATTTCTACTGGTGTCTCATTAAACGTATTTAGCATGGAATGTAATGTTTCCATTCTACTCATAACAGGTTAAAATATTTCTTCATTCAAAACATCCAACTCCATTTGGGCACATTTAGCTTGTAACTATTTTGCCTTCACAGCAGATATGACTTTATGTACTTCTGAAGCAGAGTCAGACATTTTCTTTGTTTATATTAATGATTCAGTGTATATATATATACACTGTATTAGGTGTATTAGATCAACTAATCTGCACTTTTTCAATCTTATCGACTTTACTCAAAAGTATGCATAATTTACTCACAGTTTTAACCCTCAAATCATTACTAAAATAGTTTATTCGACATTTCAAATAATGAATTTACTTTTTCAGTCCTGTTTCCATAGCTAAACTAGATGTTTTATTGTTCAATTTAACACTTATATATTGAATAACTTCTTCAATTTGTGTATCAAATTGGTTACTATCCTTACAATTTCATTAATTACATTTTTAAATATTCCAAATGTTTGTTTGTTCTAGTTTCTATATTTTGCAATGCAGTCATCACATTAGCTAATATTTCCTAAATATAACTAATATTAGTAGATACTATTGAATTAGTTTCAATTATGTTTATTAATTTATTTCGTATATTGATTGATTGCAATTTAAATTCATTCAACATAATAGTATTTAAGTCTTCTGCATAGTGTTAATTTACTACATCAGTATATATCACAGCCATACCATCATTGTGTAATATATGTCCATTCAAATAACAATTCTCATCACGAACTCTTGTTTTACAGGTATTGCAATGATAGTGTTTTATACCGTTATGTCCGAACTTTGAAATACTCATTATTCTTCGTCGGGATGTAAAAGATCGCCAAATCCATACCTCTATCTTATCTTATTTAGGGGAAGCATTGGTATAATTACCAGAAAACCACATTTGTTTTTCCAACAGTAAAAACACATATCTTTAAATACTGTAACTGTCATATCACCAAAAATGTGATCATTGTAAATATATTGTAGATTCATATAGTCCATTTAAACACAATTAATATATTAGCATTATCATGCTAATTATGTTTTGGAATATGTGCATAACTTTGCGATAGATAAAAACAATCAACATTTGAATGTCTACCAAAACTAAAGTGTTGCTGTATTTCACCTTGAGGTTCACACCAAACATCAGTATAAATACTGAATTGGGCAATGCTTCATTCAGAGCGATAATTTCTTCCTTATTAGTAAAAGGGAAATATCACATTCCTTCAATTAAAGAGAAAACAGTCACAAATCATTGCTATATTTTTTGTTTAATTGTTTTAGGAAACACATATACATTTTCAAACATAAGTCCATTCAGACGTTCCAACATTGACATAATAACAGGTTTTTCTGCGTGACGAAGGACTGTTTATTATACAACGTATATTTCGAGGTAAAATAATGCCATGTTTCTGTACAAAATCCTTTTTCTTGCTTATTAACAATTACCAGCAGATTAACATTTTGTTTTATAACCTTCATATCTACACAATTAGACAGTTTTAGGTAATATTATAATGTAAAAACTATAAATGTGAGTCCATATATAGGTCCATGTTCTGTTGTAAACAATGGCCCATACTAAATGTAACAAAAAAACGATGCAGAGTTTTGAACACATTGATTAACAAATTATCATTTGAAATGCATTTACAGAAATACAATTATTGTGGACCCAGAACTTAGCTTGCAAAACGTTTAGCTCGGAAGGATAAAGGAATAAACACTTTGGATAATGCTTTTAAATAACACAATATAGTATTAGATAAAAAAATATTTAAAAAAAGACATATAGTTGACATAATTCTAGCAGATATATCAGAAAATGTAAAGAAGAATCCTACATCAGCAGGTGAAGAGCTCGGTGCTTGGGTTGTTGACAAATTTATGTGCCCAAAAGTTAAAAGAGGTATGGGCGTAAAATGCAAAATGAAACACAAAACCAAGAAAGGTGGAATATTAACATCCGTATTTCCCACTTTACTAGCTCTTGTAGCCTTAAATGAATGTTTTTCAGCTCTTGAATAATCAAGTAAATTAAGCAGTAAAGTAATGAATCTTAAACCATATAAAGTTGGCCAAGGACAAAAAAACTGAAAACATGGGAAGAAACACAGAAAGTTCTAAATAGTCTTCGAAAATGGGTATTAACTAACAAAGACATTAATGTATTTGTAAAAAAACGGGATATTCCCTGTTTCTTAGGTGTGTATATGAGAGACAAATTACCAAAGAAACCAAACCTTTGCGAATGAATGATTATTAATTTAGATTCGAAACAAAAGGAAGGAACACATTGGATTGCATGAATTAAAATTGTAAACCAATCAATATATTATAACAGTTTTGGGAATTCATGTCCTCCAATTGAAATACCCAATTATTTGAAATTTCACAATTAATATAAAATTTACACAATGGAACCATTACCAAATACAATCATTTGTGGTCATTTATGTTTATGTTTTTGACTATAAATAGGATATATAAGTAAGGGTAAAAGTAATGTAGATCAGTAATATGCCAATTATGTTGATATTAAGAGGAAACTCATCGCAATTGTGCTAGATATAATTCCCAGCATTGGAGTTAGAAGGACAATGCCAATTAAGTCTAATCGAATTTGTTACTTACATCATACCAAACATCGATATAGGGAATTAATAATTTACTTTCAACAACTGTGAACAAATTTATAAGATTGTGGTACCAATAGGATCTTATGAGTTGGATGATTTTGAAATTTTCATTAAAGCATCAATTACCTAAACATGTACATTTCCGATTATATACAAATCCAAATATGTTAACTAGTGTGATGTATAGTAATGTCAATATCGATTTCAAGGAAGTCAATTCAATTGCAATTTTTTAGGTTATGAAATGAGAGTATATCCAACTAATAAACTGCACAAATCGTCAAAACAATTAAATACATTGTCAGTTAATATATGTCATATAAATGTTAATATTGTAGCCAGTTCATATTTTAATGGAAAACCAACAAATGCAATACATTAATTCATATATGCCATGGCTTTAGGTTACAAAATAAGTGAAAAACAAAATCCATTGGTATATATTCCAGTAATAGTAAATCGAGTGGATGAATTAGTTGTTACAATTGTCGATCAAGATGGTAAACTTGTTAATTTTATAAATGAAGATTTTATTATTCAATTATATTTATATTTAACTATATAAACACTTGCATTCCATATTTATTACAATCAAAATGAGTATTGTGTATAATAGTCAGTACTGCCATAAAGTAGGCACTTCATTTAAAAACTGTGCTTCTAAAAAAAAGTATTTCGAAGAAAGTAGCTATAAACAGACGTGAACGGAATCATAAAACAATAATTTTATACAAGATACCCGTAAAGTTAACACAGGGCAGCAAATTGTTTTTAAAGGAATTAGGCTATACTGTCAATAGAAATGGAAGACATACTTAATGTTGAAGAACCAGTAAGTTATGAAGATGTAATAATGAATATGGAAATACACATGTATGAACCATTCCGAACAGGTCCATGTACACTTCTATTGGAAATAAGGATTGCTATACAAAATCACGATATTTACACATACCTGTCAAAATAAGGTTTAATGTTTAGAGAAACAATTCAAAAGACATTCGATGCAACTAATCCAGCAACTACAGGAATAGTGGAACAGAATACTTCATTTAATCTATATAATTGCATATCTGCTCAATTGTGTTGAAATCGACCAATCACAGGATGTTGGAATTAATTCCAAAATAAATAATTATCTCTTGGGAACTGTAAACAATATTTATTCAGGGCTCATGGCTGGGTAGAGCAATGCTAATAATTTTACACTACAAATAAACCCAGGAGGAAAATACTAAGTTGTAATACAGTTAAGTATGATACAAAGATTTGCTGAGTGTTATAAACATGTTATATTAAATGCTAAACAAAAATTAGTTATTCTATTCGGTAACTAACATTTGAATGCCATATATGATACAGCTAATAACAAGGAAGGTGTGACATTTCAATTACACACTGTTGAATGGCTAATGCCACATATTGAAATTAACACTCGTGAATGTGTAAAACTTTCAAAATATATCGAGAAAGGGAAGAATATAGATATTGCATTAAGATAATGAGCTTTGGATATTATTCCAACTCTACTAACATCACAAAAAAAGAGTATGAAATTTGAAATCAAGTTTTTCATCTGAGAAATCATTATTTGTTGTTTTTGTTTTCAAACAAATCTACAAAACAATTTAAAAGCTGATAGATCAGTATTCAATCATTGCTACACGAAAAATATTGAACTATATCTCAACAGTCAAGCTTATCTGTATATTGATTTAAATACAAACATCGTAAATGGGGAATTACTTATTTGATATATGTACTCAAAGTACCAGGAAATGTATTATAACAAAATCAGCTTACCAATCCTAGAACCTGAATCATTTAATGTAAAAGATAAACTTGTGAAGATAATGACTTAAGTCAGTAGACGAGACACAATATTATAAAAATGTTTTGCAATGTGCAAGGATTTCAATCCCCAGAAAAAATTATCGTAAAAAAATTGGCTATTACTGATATGGAGGAACACACAACTGTGTTCAACTTCAAACCACCATGCCACTGAAAATATTTAACCCTAAAATACAAGAAAACTAATAGATGGTTAAGCAAACACCACTAGAGTATAAAATGGGAGAGAGGATGTATGAGGTATTATAATATTTTGCATATATTTGCAAGCAATGCTTAAATAATTGTGAAATATTAGTAGGTGGAGTTGAGCAAAAACATATTTTCAAAAGCGTATGGAATTGAATAGTAACAGATATTCAAAAATAATACAAGTGTCCAACATTCAAACAATTATGTAAAACATCTGGTTCTAATTCAACATTCTATTCTACAGAGAAAAGCTCTAGGTTAATGTTAAATTGGACATTGATAATAGACTGGGGTGAAACCAATTATGATGATTTTTCTCCTGAATCACCAGTGGATATTATACAAGCAATATGGCATTATCTGGGATGAGACCATATTGTGGATTAACTATTGTAATGTAGTATTTAAAAGTACTTGGGTTATGCAAACCAATACTTTGTAAAGATGGATCAATATGAGAATGAAATCACATGGTCATGCACAGAGAAATCAAAGTGACAATAGAATATTAGCAAGTTAATTGTACGCTGGAGTAATAGAATTTTTTTTGGAAAGTAACAGTTTTAGTATATTTGTAAATATGTCTTTTTTCCACTCAATTTAAATTTGCATCTCTGGAAACTCAAGTGTGAAATTTAAAAAATATCCGATGTACATTAGATTGTGAAAAACGTGTATTGATTTAATATCTTGTCCAGATAGACAAAATGTACTCTTTACCATATGTGTTCGAATTCAAGTCTACCATCAAAGAAATGTATTCTCAGTTTTCCTGATTTACCAGAATGTATAATAATACTACTACAATACGATTAAACACGTGAAAATAATACTAGTATTGTTAATGGGAAGAAATTATGTAAATGTGTGTTTTTGTAAACATCTATTGTTCTCAATATGTACTTTCTAATGCAAATGTAGCGAAATAAATGGTTAAGACTACTTTTTTGTGTTTTACTGACTTTATGAATGCATTAATTGTAATATCCACATATAAACTAACTCTAGCAAAAAAGATTTCTGAAGACATAATATTATGTAACCTTTGATTATGTGCATTTAACAATCAAATCTAATTGTGTCTGCATATAAAGGTTTGTGGGTGGGACATTGATAAATTAATAGTAAATTCGAAAGTGGTTTGATACTTAAACATACATTTCAAATGTATTGTGTTTAAAATCGGATAATACAATCGAATTGGTTCCTAGAATTGCCTAACGCTGACTATAAAGGGAGTGTAACTACAGGTTCTTTTGTCAGTTGTCTACATACCTGTGTAGACATCTATGCTCATCAATTTATCAGATATTCACAATAAACTTCTTTTTCTTTGCATGTATTTTGTTATTCTAGACTTAGAAGCAATTATGCATTTTCTGTGTCACTTTTGTGTTAAAGCATTTACATCTCTATGCAGTGTGCATCGACATGATATGACAACCAGCAAGATGAATAGTCCGGCCTCAAATTTTAAATGCAAATTCTGTCAGAGACAGTTTTCTCGAGCCGATATTTTGAAGAGACATTATACAATTTTAGAATTGTTTCTGTGCAACAACAAACAGTACTGTTATTAACACCCCACTCATAACTGCAATCAACATCGCAATAGGCACCACAATGGCCACTGCAACCAGCACTGCAATTAGCACTGCAATTGGCACCCCAATTTGCACCGCAATTGACACCGCAATCAGCACCATAATCTGCACCACAATTGGCACCATAATTGGCACTGCAGTGGAACTACAATTATCACTGCAATTGGCACCCAAATTAGCCCTGCAATTAGCACCTCACACATCACTGCAATTAGCAACACAGTCAACATCACAGTTAAAATTTACTGCTCCAACCACTGTATTTCCTTCAAAACTGCGATACTTTAATTAAGGATTAGAAGTAAATTGCTTTCCAGTTTGCCTCAGTTCAATTATGAAATACTAACCACAGAATTTGCAGGCAGATTAACTGATACATAATGGCCAAACTAGTACTGATGCAGACTTTGAAAGATTTTTCTCAAAGAGTAGGAAGAATCTAACAGATTTAACCACATCACTCCGGCCAATAAATCTTAGTGTAAATATATCCTGCAAGTATCTTAATTTTTTTTTAGCTGAGAAAGGCGCAATACAGACCTTTTCTTTCATACTCAAGCTCTCCCCATTCTACATTCCACAGATATTGGCGAGCTCTATAACTCTACCATAGTACCTTACCTCACAAACAGAATTAAGGGATTTAGTGCTTGTGGAGGCGGGCACACTTTACAACTGATATCAAATGGATTTTCACATCTCCCAATATATTCCATTTACCACTAATTAGAAGTAATCCAAGTTATTGCCTATAAGAAGATATGTACTCCACAGCTGTTCCATTACTCGCCTCGCTTCACCCTCATCTGCTATCAAGACCTTCCTATCGAAATTCTGTAAAATCCCTTTACTTACTCAGATGGATAGATAAAAAAAATATTTTCCAGCAAGACTACAATTGGGGACTTAATAAATTCAGCTCAGCTACCTTCAATCAGATATTTAAATGGTATAATATAATCTGTGAGTGAATTAAGTTTCCAACCACCTCAAGAATATGTGAATCACCTAACACATAATGGCTTAAATCTAATCAGAATATTTAATGAACAGCGAATCAATGATTCATCCAGCATACTCTGTGAATAAAAAGTCTAACATATTTATGAGAATAACGAGTTCATCTCCCTGCAACATATCGCCAGCATCGTCTCCAAATATGAACTTCACTATAACATTTCAAAGTGTATTGCTTAAATCAATAAATAAGATTGCTTGGATATGTGAGTAAATATTTTAAGAAGAATGTGATTTTTTGAATATGTAAATATATATTATATTTGAAAAATAATGGAATATAATAAATTGTATTTCAAACTGAAAGTTTGTTTCATTTAACACCAATCAGTCTATATATATATATGAAATAAATTCACACAAAATAAAATATATTACTTTCACAATCTATGGTCATATTTTACACAATGTTTGTGCGAGGACCACATATTTATTAGTGGGTGTGACCTTTTTACATATTTATCTTGAACAAGCATATCAACTCAACAAAACATAAATATTACTTGATATGTATTCAATAACTAAAATATGTCATATTCATTCACTCAGTCTAATGACTGGCATATTGTTTTGTTCGATCCCATTCCTATAACACCAAAAAATACAGTTATAAGTGATATTCATGCAAATAAATTTCGCAGCGAAATTGTTAAATTTAAAACACCAAAGACTTGTGTTTATGGAGAATCGACCACATTGCAATGCATGCTGAATCATGAGGAAATTTATTTATAAAATAGACTGGGACTGCGGGCAGCAAGAGTGAGTGGCGGGTGGCAAGCTGGGACATGCGTGATGAAGCAAGGCAGTCAGGAAACAAGTCGTGCGAGATAGCATTGTGTAAGAAGTGGGGTTGCCCACGACAAGGGAGGCTTGTTGAAGCATGAATGCAAGATGAGGAGAGGGTGGGAGGGAGGGAGGCGAAGCAATATGCATGACACATAAATTGTAAGGGAACACAAAGAGTGGTGAGAGGGAGACATTGTGTGAAAGAGGCGAGTGAACATGGAGGGAGGGATGCATGTGGGCCGAGGGAGAAAGCTTGGTTGCTCGGACTTCTAGTGCCACATATCGGCTACCTTCCCCTTCTCCTGACTGTGGTCTTTCGCCTCCATGCATGCGACATCTTCTCTGCCGCCTCCCCTTTCCATGCATGCCCCTCTAAGCCTGTGTTAAGCGCTGCCCCAAAAGTAATGGCCTCCACTTTCCCTTTCCCAGCCCACACCTGACTCCATGATGTGCCAGCCGACCTGACTGCTGTAGCCCGGCATGCAGCAGTTATCACTTCACTACCCAGCAATTCACTTTGCGAGCTGTTCCAACTCCTCTGCATGTGCGGTCATCACACTTCACAACAAGCGAGTTGGGTTTACATCACATTTAATACTTTTACCTATTACCTTTAAATTTCCACAAGTTATTTTATTTTGACAGTCAAAAATTAAGGCATTTGAAATTGTAAAAAAATTATACTATTCGACACTGTCAAAAAATAGTTAAAGTATATGACACAATTAATTGTATTTCACACTAAAAGCTTTGTATGAATTTCATAATAATTTTCATCTAAAAAGTTTTTGTTAGGGTAATTAATCTGTTTCTCTGAAACAAACATTTAAAACACTTGTTTAAATTTAAAAAAATTATTATAAATTACTTAAATATAAAAAAAAATTCAAAATTATTACTTAAATTAAAAAAATTCTTAACATTACTTAAATTTTATTAATTTTGTTTGAAAAATTGAAAATTGACACTATTACAACAAAATAACATAAAATCTAATTACAAATACCCAACCTATTTTCAATCATTCTACAATTTTTTGAATTACTCTAGTCCATTTATTCATCATACAGTCATCCTTCACCAAACAACTCATTCAGAACATAGACACGAGAAGGCCTTTGCACCCTCAAAACTTGCTGTGCATAGTTCGTCATAGTTCCCAAATATTTGTATGTTCCATAAATCACACCCAAGCACATTTCTACCCAGACTGTCTTAAAACAAACTAAATTTTTGAAAAATTGCAACATATTTCATGCAATCATACTCGCAGCCATGCACCTAGTCACTAAACTTCTCAGCACACATGGTATTATATTCTATATGGTTTTAACATATTTTCGCGATTATTTAACAGTGTAGAAAGAGTCTTGGTCCATGATATTGCCACACCTTCTGTCCATTATATGAATATGCCAGTTACATTGTATTGTTCTATATACTCCATTAAAAACTCTCAAATATACATCAAGAAAGCACCTAGAATCACTTACAACATACTTATCCCCACTCATACTCGCAGTCATGCACCTACTTTGAAAATGGAATGAAACATCTAAAAAACTAATTAAAATAAAATTATTTTCCCAAACCACCCCATCACATACATATCAAAACACTTTATTTGTTAGAAGTACTCAAGGTCCATTCATCCATCAAAATCATTCATCCTTCTCCAAATGACATTCTGAGTTGAGAATAGGACAGAGCTCTTCACTCTCCTAATACACTAAGTATATCAGGCTTAGTTTCCTTTTTTCTTTTTCTCGAACCATAATTCACACCTCAACACATAACAACCCACCATGACTATCCTAAAATATTGAAAAATTAAAAATGTCCACATAATTGCATGATAACGGTTCATTATTCAAATGCCAACCCAAAATATTTAACAGAAATACATCAACATATAAAAATATGGAGAACCATTTATACGAGCATTTAATAATGAAGTAAAACTAATTAGGTCAGATTCAATGATATCCAAAATAAAAAGTTTTTACAAATACTGCGAGAGTTATACTAAGTGAATGAAACCTCGATATAAATAGCTAAAAAAGATTTTATACCACCAAAGTTATACTAATTTAATAAAATCCCGATAGAAATAGCAAAATTTCGCAATTATTTTCTCCAGATTCTCTGACACTTAGGTTTCCATGGCTGCATTCATGCTGGTCACAGACAGGTGTACAGTATGTCTACAGTGTACCTCTCTCAATTTTTTTTCTCGTGTGCATCGTCCAAGCCTCTCCCTTCTATCCTGACCCCTCTACCGGAGACAATGCCAGGGAGGTAATGGGTGCATGGTGCTCTGTGTTCTCCTAGCACTAAAGAAACTTTATTTTTGTATATAACTAAACGAAACTAAAGGGAACTTAATTTTCAATTTATGCAGATGTTCTAAAAAGATTTATCCACACTATCTTTCACTGAAAAATACGAGCAGTCCTCACAAGAACTACTCACCAGCAGTAAACTGAATTGCGCTGTAGCGCCTCTCTTCTCACTGGCTGCCTCGGAATGCCCGCCCAGAGAGGCGGTCAGCACCCCATGGTGTATGGTTGAACACTGAGGAGCATCACTCCTGCATGTGTATATATAAGCTGACACCCCACTCCCCACCCTCCCCAGGAACCTATATGAACAAGGGAAATAGCCGGATTTGATAACAAAACATAATTTTACTAAAGTAAAAATGATTTCCAATGAATTAAATTATTTTAATGCAGAATTACAAAATTAAGCGATTTTTTTTAACGAATTAACAGGTTTTCTGAATTTTTCTAGTTTACAATTATATTGATTTTATACTACAATATAAAATATACATTTTTTTTCAGTATTAGTGAATAGAATTGATGATTTACTTTTAATTTTAATTTTTGTACGGATTTCTTTAGTAAAACGAGTCCAGAACACAATAGTCTTTGTAATGCAGTATGTGTGGTTTTAAATAACAATTAATTGTAATTTTTATTTTAATTATATAAATTGTAATTATATATAATTACTTACCAAGCAGTGTATATGTATGCATTAGTGTACCATCTATTATTGTATAACTTTTATATTGACACTGGGTTTTATTAACCCTGCCGTAGCTGGGAATCGAACCCAGCTTATATTAACCATGCCTTACCCGGTATTCGAACCCGGAACACTCATCCTAAGGGGTAATGTGACATCGCCACAGTGGCTGTCAATGTAACACAACAATTTTTATGTACTTGTGTTGGAAATGATTGATTAAAAAATAATACTTGTACGCTAGAACTGTTTGTAACGGAGTTAGACAGGGTCGACGCGAGAGGAAAGGAGGGACGGACAGGAGAAATACTTTCACTGGGTGTGTTTTTAGGCCTACAAAAGGTTTTGTAAGCTCTCGGGACAGTGGGAAGGTTATTACGTGCCGGGAAACTGACAAAAAAATCTTTTTTCTCAGCTCTGCTCTCGTGTTAGTCATACGACAGAGTTTCTTTGAAATGTAACAAAATATTAAAATTTTTTCATCATAAACTATTTCAATAAAAGTATGTCACATGCCTTAATTTTTTATATCATGTAGTCTATTGAGTTTTTTAATTGTTAAGCATTATTCTACATTTCAGGGAGTAATTCTTGATTCTTAATAGTTTTTGCAGTGACTGAAGCTTGGGGATCTAAAGTTTGTTGTGTGTACTTTGGTCGTCCCCTAACACATTTTTATATTTAGTGGGCTTATCTCATAGTTTGTATTTGTGTTTCTGAGTTGAGAGAGAGGGATTTTCTGTCCAACTGTTTAACTTTGCTTGAAAACCACTAGCATGTTCTGTTCGCGAACAGATCTTGTAATAAAAAGTGAAAGCAAGGTTCATTCTGAAACCATAAACCTTTGAGTGGAATTTGTATTTTAAATACTTTGTTAGGCCTTTATGTAGAATCCCAGTTCATAGTTGCCTGTAGAATTGATATACAGTGCATGAGCCTTCTTATTAAGGATAGTATTACATTTTTAAAACTGATATTCTTTCATAAGTGAATGTGTCTCAGTATTTTTATTGAAATAATGATCGAGTATATTTTATTCATGGTAATGAGGTGTTTTCTAACTAAGAACTAACTGTTCAATGATTAATCTCACATTTATTATGATTTTTTAACAGTGACTGTTGTTGTTAGCCATACAAAAGGTTTTTTAAGTTCTCATCATAGAGAGGAAGACACTGGCTTGCAGTATAGACGACTGTGCTAGGAGACAGACAAAAATGGTATTTACGATCTCAGCTTTCGACCTGAAATACCACTCTCTGAGTGCTACTACTGGTGTGTCGGGTAGTTGGAAACGTAGTAATTTTAAATAAAATATTTACCCGATTATACACATTTGTCCAAGTATATGTTTTTCCTGATATATTTGGAAGACATCATTTGTAAAATAAACTTATTAGAGACAGAATTTGTGTTTCATAGAAACGTATTTTAGTAAAATATATACCTTTGTTTGCTCTCAAAATCCTAACGATGTTCGAAATGACTAAAATGCGATTTTTCTGTTTAAACTTACAACTCCAATACAAATTCCAATCGTTTTAATTTCCAATGGAAACGTGATATTTATGTATATTTGTTCAAAATATAAACATTTCTGCTAATACTGGATGGGCACGTTTGTACATCATATTTTATTTTTGCGTATACGAAGTTTGGTTTAAAACTTATAATTTTGTAAAGAAAACATATTTTAGAAAATATATGTAAATTAAAAATGTTTATCGAATCGTGTTAGGCACTAACTCGTTGGTAAAGAATATGTTTAAAGAATGGAAAAACAGATTTTCCAATATTTAGTTTTGAGTGTGATCGTTGAACAACGTAATATTTTCATAGCTACTTGGAAATATCTTAAATCTGTTTGTTCGTGGGATATTTCTTTGGGTAAGAATTTCCTGGACTTTGGACTTAAAATATTTTTAAAGGAATAAACATAGTTTGCTGTAGACCTGATGGGAAAACATTTCTAGTACACAAAATTTTCCTTAGCTTGCCTTGGCAGGTGAATTAACTTCCCTGCCAGCATGGCACCACATCTGTCTGGAAGCATGAAATATTGCACTAGACTCTTTGCCCCTGGTGGGAGACTGTGGTGGAGGAGTCGGGAGGGAGAGAGAGAAGGAGCATGGTGACTTGAGCGCTCACCCTTGGGAAGAATTAGAAGTAGTCAGAACAGTGCTTGGCTTCTCGAGGATAGAGCTCTGCGCCACCCCCTCATGAACAATCTCTCCTCAGGATGTCAGCATTCACGAATTCTCCTCTCAACTCTCGCGGCATATGAACGGACCAACCACAGCTTTTCCCGAATGAGCGGGTACATCTCTTGCCTACACAGCGAATCACAGTTTAGAATATCTGCTGCGCTAAACTCTCGTTCATAACTGAATACAACAGGGCTGGTTATACAATGATTGGAAAGTATTACATGACCCAAAATATATAGGGCTGTATATTATTAAGTTTATTTTCATAAGTTTTATGAAAATGCATTATGTAGGTTGTGTTAAATGTAAGTAGATAGTATATTGAATAAAAAAAATCAGATGTTTATTTAAACTTAATGTTGTTCATACCATAGCTCAATGTAGGGGACTTGGCATATCCTACATCGTGGGAGCGCATCCAACATTCTCCTTGCACCATGTATCGATAGTAATTTTTAACTTTGTTATGCTGACACATTAATCTACAAACTCTCCTTGTGTGAGGTTTCTACTACACATTTAATGTCGTAGGTTGTACAGAGCGGATAACTAAATCTTCACAGTGAATAAAAGATATTTCTATAATATTTAATGTACTTGACAAAGTGAAACATATTTCTAAACAAAGGAAACATATTTTTAATGAAAAAATATAACTTCTTACTGGAAGTTCATTTAATAAAAATATGTCACATTTGGGTTTCTGTACTCAGAGATACGGAAATATTTAAACATGGTGTGTGCATTAAAGTCATGTGTATATTCCTATGACTTAAGATTTATTTAAATTTCCTTCTTACTTTTGTAATGGGGATTTAACATAATATTGGGAACATTACAATTTCGAAAAAAAAATCTTTGTTGTTACTAAGATGTGGTTTGCTTGCCTTGGATGGCGTGCGAGGGGAACAGAGGATTGCGAGGAAGCATGCATGCATGGACAGGAGACCACTTGGAGGAGAGAAGCATTTAGTGCTGGCGAGTGTGCGGACAGGCGATCGTGATGGGGGGCGGGGAGGGGAAGACCAGATCTTTGCTTGTTTCCAGCATGTCTGCGCAGTATGAATTTTGGAGTTGAAATAGGGGGTGGAGACGCATCTCGCTGGATTCTGGATAGTGGCTGCTGAGAGAGGGGACCAAACTTTGTTCTGTTGTTATGCTGCACTCTGCATTCTGGGCATATTTGGGGGAGGTGATGTGCATCCACTCCAAAGGTTGTCTGGCAGAGCCTGGAGTATAGACCTACAGATGATTTTGTTCGTTGTGTTCTGAGGCTAATCATCACTACGTTATGTTAGGAAACGTAGTCGATTTACCTTCGTTTTACTAGATTCATAGAAAAACAATGCGTGTTTAGTGATTTGTGTTACTTATAAACCCTACTTCACAACGAGTTGTTGCTTGGACTTAGTTTTAGAAGCGGGGCTTTGCTGTGTCATTGGTGGAAGTATTTTACGTTTGGTGTGATGTCAGTACATATGTTGGAGGGTATTTTTGTCAGTGGAGATTTTTATGTTAACTGGGCTTGTCCTTGTGTGTTTAATTTCTTAGTGTAATCAATCAGTTAATCTGGTTTAATCTATCTTTATTTATGTGTTTAGAATATTGGTCTTGAGAGCCGATGAGGGCGAAGTGAAGTATATATTTATATTCGTATTTCTGTACTTTTGTTGGGAGTGGATCTTTGTCAGGGGGGTTTATGACACTTGGAATGATGGTGAGTTGTAAATCGTTTTATGATTATATCTTGGTACTTGTCATTTATTTTTTTCTGTTCGATTAATTAACTTTGTTCATTTACCATTTAGCATTCGAAATAGTTTTGTGGAATAAATTTCGTAATCGCAAGATTAAAATAGGTTTAATGAATTCAGGTAGTTATCATTTGATAGGGAATTAGTTAGGTACATTCGGCAATCGCATAATTAAAGATTAAAGTATTTTGGTCAATCGGGGTTAAAGTAATTCGTTCGGTAACCTATTTGAACATCTATTTTTGTTTAAATAGTATTTGTTTATCTGAAAGGAAAATATCTCTCCTGTATCTAAATTAGTTAAATCACCAGTATGCCTCCAGAGAGTGACATGCATGGACATGTAACCCCCACCCATTAGTAACAAATAAATATAAAATGTCCTGTATACCACTCTTTCACCATCAACAACTATATAAACAATTACAACTCACTATTCTGTTCAGTCGGCTTCAGGACGTCACAAAGGACATGTCCATGCTGCTCCACCAATATTACCCTTACTCTTTCAACAACAATGAAGTAATATTTTTTTTTATATCAAACAATAAACATTTTTATAAACATATCTGTAGAAAGAAATTTTATCAAACAATTTTTAACTAATCGATTAATTAAGCCAATTATTTAATCAAATTAATTCATTGATTAATTAATAAAATAATTCTTTAATATCTCATTTCCATATCGATATGCAAATTAGGAAATTGTGCAAATTAAGAATTTGTGCCACTCTTGCAACAACTCGCATCTAGTGAGCCAAAACATACATGCTACCTCTACTAGCATCCTACGCAGGTACTGTTTTAACTGTTAATTCTCCTATGTGTACTTACGATCATAAACATAGGTGTGTGTGTGTGTGTGTGTGTGTGTGTGTGTGTGTGTGTGTGTGTGTGTGTGTGTGTGTGTGTGTGGCAAATCTAAGCTCAGTACCAGAAATAAATGAGGACCTGTTATATAGCGGGAAAGTGATACAACTGTTGCAAAGAATTAAATATTCGCAGACTCATCGTATCAAGTAGGAATGAACAGTTTAAAGTACGGTCACTACTCTAATGATCTGGAAAATTCATACTTCTGAGGAAATATTAAATCCCGCACCAAAGAGATTTCCGGATATTCCAGACAACTGCTTAAGGAGGTGGAAATGACCGCTTTCAAATAAAATCAAATACAATTTTTTTTTAAATTTAAATGTAGAAATTTTTTTTAAGTACGTTTTTAAATTTCTTAATTGAGAGTCTCGAGTTTCTGAAATTAGAATTTTAATGAAGTAACATAACGAAGTACTTCATCTTGAGTTGTCAAAATGTATGGTATAAAACCACGAAATCCCGTAGGTTGATAAACTGTATGTTTTCGTCTGCATACAAATACGCTAACTAAGGGACGATGGTAAAATGAAGTTAGAGTGCGGTTACATTAAAGACTGAACTCTTTGATGTAAACACTACACGGCAGCCGTATTTAAACGCATTAAGTTAAATGATCACCAAAGTGAACATGTTCGCACACATCTCTAGCTGATCGTAAACGAAAGGAAATCCTCACGTCAAAAAGATATCTCTGCAATTATTTGTAATCACTTCCAACAGTATTCAGTCTCACAGGATTTTTTCAACACTAATACAACTAACCTTACTTGGGCTGTAATAGTGCAAGTAGAATCGATCTTTGAACGAGGTCTTAATTTATATCAGCGAATGCAAAATTCCCCGTCAATTTCGGCCATCTTGTTGTAACGACGCATTCTCTGCCATATACGTTGATATTATTTTAAACAGCAATTAAATAATATTCGATTCATTTGTATATAAGCGTTCGGATCATTATTTCGTCGGCGGTAGTGAACTGGTTTGCAAGCAGACCATAATAAGGCTTTACTTCATAGTCTAAAGATAAGGTAGACAGATCTCGCTGGCTGCGCTCAACCATTTTCCGTGTCCCAGCACTAAACTGCTTTTCTGCCCACACGTCTAGCAAAAATGGCGGGGATTGGGTTTGAGGTTAGAACACTATTTTGTAAACAAATGCTTTTGAGATGTTTTTATACATCCTCTAATCAATTTGCAATGCTTTTTGATTACATTCAAACTGGTAAAAGTATTTAATTAATATAATAGTGCTTGTCATTTAAAAATTAAGATGTATGCAAACACTTTCATCACTGTTGACCATGTGACTTTGACAGTTGTGAAGGATTGGCTTAGGTCAATGCAGGGTACACGCGCAGAAGACGAATAAGCGGCCTACCTCAGCTTTAGTCTATGCTTCGCTTCTCCCTAGGGGTATAGCATGTTCTATGGAAACTGGATCTATAAAAGTTTCGTATTAAAAGAAAATTTTGTTCTGCTTTAGGGAAGTACGTTGCTCGGTTAAAGTAAAAGGCGACAAATATGTAGGTTAAGAAGATAGCGTATTATTTTCTGTTCCATTTTGAATCAAGAATACAATAATTTCAAAATTACATAAGTGAAAACCAATTTTATTTAATTGCAGTCTCTGGTACAGCGATAGTGGAAAAAACGTTTATGTCAACAGTAAACGTAATAGTTATGGTTGAGTGTTAATTTCCAGGACCCATAGTTTTCGACCCAGAAGTCCTAAGCGTCACTTAAAAACTAGTCGTTGTGAAATTAATTTTCATTTCGAACGGTAATTCAAGATAGATTTAATATTAAGAAATTTCCTAAAAATACATTATAATAAAACAATTAATATTACTGTTTACTTACTTCATAGAAGCCAATCGCAGTACAACACTGGAGAAAAAGTCGTTCCGATGTACTTCCACAAGCTGTTCGGAGCCTGTGGAACAGTGAACTTATCCAAACATGCTAAGGGGAAGTAGTCCCGTTTCCTGCGTAACCGTGACCTTAAACACAATGGGGGAAAAAATTGCACCTTTATGCCAGGGTCGGCATGGATGAGAAGAGGTTGACGCCTGATGGAGCTGCCTGTTGAACAGCAGGGACAGACCTGGTGTTTTTTTGCAGCTTGGTGAACGCATTGAGTGAGACGACATGTAGATGGAGAGGGGACTTTATTTGTTAGACTATAAGAAATAAATTCGGTATAAGTGATCTGAATAACTGGTTAAAACTATCCAGAAATGGCAGTGAAATTTGAGACAAGTCGTTATTTATTAACGAACTTTCGTCGAAATGTCACTTAACATTCCGTGAGTACAGAGAATCCCTCCGCAAATTTGCTGCATACATTTCCTGTAGTTCCCGTTTATGAAAAGGGTTTACGGGAAATTTCTACTATTTACGCGGGTGTTTTATTGCGTATAAAACGAAATTTTAAACGTAAATATGCTGTATTCTGGAAATTAGAACACCGGTATTTGAGCACGAGCCATTAATTAGTATTACCATTTGACATAAAACATTATTTTATTAGTGAAGTTAGTAAATATGTTATTTCAACAATATATCTGATTGTATAGGGCCAGAAATATATTACAAACTTAAACCCAACAAAACTTAAAAAATTGTTTTTTTTTTTTGATTGAACAAAATATACGCTTTAATTAACCAAACCTTCTTGTTGGGCCAAAATATTATGTTGAAGACATATATTTGTTTGGCCTTTCGTTCGCTTGCCTTCGTTCGTAAATACAGCCAGAGAGTTTTGTAATTTTTGTGCAATTAGGATAGTAACAGTGTATGTCAGTGTATTTATTGTTGTTTGATAATGGCACAAGAATTTCAATAAAACAATTTCAACAGAAAACTAAAAATAAAAGCTATAAAACTTGAGATATTTATTTACGCAATTTGGCCATTACTTGAAGTATGAATTTAAAAACACCCTTATTATGTTATGAATCACTATAGCTGAGGTCGAATCTATGTCAGGCTCTAAATTCTAACAGAAACTGCTTAATGTACGCTCATAGACAAATATTTAGTTGCACTAATGAAACGTTAGTTAGGTACAACCAAATTACAAAAATAAGAATATGGTTTGGTTCCAAAAGCAAAATATTTCATTGCCGCTATACAAACGATTGATTCGTTCACCAAACAGAATCGTCTTCTCAGTGTGAAGTTGGAAGGAATAGGTCCAAGTGGCGTGGACATCCTACTTGCTACACGAATGAAGATTTCCTTGTTACGGTGGCAAATAACGCGTCTTGTATACTCGGAGTTGTTTGTTCACGAAACCCGAAGCGTGTTTACATCTTAAATAATTGTTTGTACTTTAACAAGGAAACCCCTTGGGTAACCAGTTGCCAAGAAAATGGTTTGTAAAACTACAAACAATTTTCCTATAAAATCTTCAAAGCATATATTTGTAATACTACAAATGATAGCCTTGTATTACATCTTACATCATTGAGAAGTATACACAAAATTAATTAAAGTTTTTCTTCTAGAAAACAAATGTGACTATTTAATAACACCGAAAAACTAAATACACTATGTCATCACAGGTATCGAACCTACACCCCTTTTATTACTAATTCCTCAACTTTAACTACAAGACCAACTTCACTAACGAACTTTACAATTTACTATAAGAGTAAATATAGCTACAAGTACCTACAAAAATTAAAGAAGTTATTTGATTAAGAAGAATAAATTAATTTAATTCTAAGTGTTCTGCGTAGCTACGAAAATTAACAGTGAATGAGTCATACGGTCACGTTGTATTGAAACTGTCGCTTTATTATGATTAATTGAAATATTTCAAGTGTTTTACGCTATTCAAACTTGCAAAACATTAATTTTTGCACTCAACTACACTTCACATCACTTATGGTTGTCTGCACCAACAGCTAAATAAAGTTTTACGTTGTTGAGAGCCCGCCATTTTTATAAGTTTTAAGCTCGTGCATAGTATTCAGTATAGTGCAAACGTTTCTTGAGGTATATTACAAACACGTCCCTTGTAGTTCTACAAACGAGTAGTTTTACAAGAGAAATATTTCTACGGTCAGAAACATTTATAAGATTATAAACAATTTCTCAGAAAAATTACAAATTTTTTTTTATAGTTTACGAAGCTCAGCTCCGTTTCTGGTCAGCATGGATCGCATTTCCCCAGATAAATGTTAAGTGTACTGTACACTATCATAAAAAAATAGGAGAAGCCGCAGCATCCGGAGGAAACCCGTCGGAAACAAACACTCTGAAATTGAAACAGTTGAAACTTCTCCATATCAGTAATTTGTCTGTGGGACTCTTGAAACTTCTACACCTGAATCAGTAAAAGTCTACAGATCATTTTATAACGGAAGCTAGTATTTACTTACTAAGCATTGTTTTCTACTGATTCCCAAGGAGTAACTCCGGCCTGGCAGTAAAACCTCAGGGCATTCTGCTGATTCACCAATATATATCAGCCCATTGACTGAATACTTAGATTTTGATTCTATGCCAATATTTCCTCGTGAAATCAAAATTCCCGGATCAGAGAGCAGTCTTCAGTGCTCGTGGGAGTTAAGCTAGTTGAAGCAGTGAAGAAATTCTAGGGAAGGGAGTAGGCAGTACCCCGATAAAACCCACCGGGAAACAGCTACTTCCTTCACGTTTACGAAATGGGAAAACACATGATGTACAAGCCAGGGGAAAAAAAATCCTGGATAGTCTTGTTGCGAGGCTGCTACCAAGCGTTTACCGTAGGCCAATATACTATACACGAGGCAAAGCAAATTGATTTTCGTTTTCTGGGCATGTCCGATGTACTGAATAGCCCATACCCAATAAAACTGTCAAAATCCTATGTCAGCAATGATGAATCTGTTTGTTTACGTCTTCGGTGCCTTCGAGTTGCGTTATAAAGGCTGTTCACGGTAAAGTGAGCAATTTAGAAAGCCCTGCCTAAGGTCTGCTTATGCGCACATTCATTGTAATTACGCCATGTGTAAAATTAACGTTCCCATGGGCCAGGTCGCTTTATTCATGCGTCGTTCAGGTAAAACAGTGATGTTATTAAAGATGTAAACATTAAAAAATATTCACTGATCCCTACACTTATATGCATTAAAAGTACGCAAACAGAAAATCATTATGATATTCTCAGATGTCAAGACCTAGAACTACTTTTCCTCCTTACGTTACCATATTCGCTGGGTGCATGATACTCAGCGTGGCCGTTAAAATACATGCAGGTAGTGACAGTGATATTTTTCAGAGGTCGATTTCAAAAGTGTTCACTTTACAGTGAACGGCGTTTGAAACAATTTCCAATGCACTCAAGTTGACAAACAGTGGTATAACCTCAAAATCCTGTTGCTGTTTGTTTTGACGGTGCTGTTAGCAAAACTGCAGTCCAATGTTGGGCCATGAGGAGAATTCACTGCGCAGTTTGCATGTTCACTCTACACAGTATGCGTGTTTTTTTTTTTTTTTGATCGGGGAACGAATCATTAGCCCGATGGTGAAATGACGGCCTGGTGATCGTCACAGCTGCCAAAGTTAATGTTTCCTTCATAGGAATTCCAACACGAAGCGATATTGCAAGTCTTCCTTCCGCTGTTCTTCCAAACCCGTACAGAGTTTCCAGTTGTATCACAATTTTTGTGAATCTTCTTCCCACCGTAAACTCTACTTTGCAACCATATAACAGCTCTTCTTCATGTTCACACGCTAACCAAAACAAAATCTCAATGTTTTTATAGTACCAAGGAAACTTATGGCTCTCTAAAAAATTGTCGTTAGTACCCAGCAAACACAACCTGTCGGCAAAGTGTCGGCCCAATACCTGTACTGTCGTAACTGTCGTTTCAATGCCAGAAGATAGCCATCTGACAACGGCTTGGCGTCTTTTTTGAGACAGTATGTTTTGCCGTTAGAAAAGAGAGAACGGCCGACTGTAATATTTGGATAACAGATGGATATCACCTAAATGATGTCCGCGTGATATCTCACAACCAACATGTCGCCAATAGCAAAAAATAATATTCTGGCCCGATTCCGATATAGTATCTTTGTTTTTTTCGGTAAGCTGGCCGTAATGTTATTTATTCCGGCCCGTTAAAGTTTTCGGGACATGGCTCTTTATTACAATAAAGATGTAAAAATGATGTCTTTAAGTGTTTTTTTGAATAGGCAAGATGTTAGCTAGCTGTTAATGACATGTCTTTTTTCAGACCATGTGTTAACCGTTAGAGTATTTTTTCATCGTTATATTTGTGTCACGTAGTAGCCCATGGCATTTATTTCCTTTGTAATATTTTTTCATTTGTAAAACTATCCGACAGATATATTAAAAACTAACAAAAACGATTTTATTTGCAAGCCTTTGAAGAAACGAAGAAAGAGTTTTTTAATAATAGTGTTTTAAAATTATTTGTTATATTGTCATGGAATTTCTACATTCACTTATAATAATTTGTGTCGTGGTAAGATTGAAATTACTGGAAAGTTCTCAGAAATTTACCGCGTAATGTATAGGTTAGCATGCTGAACTGTCAACTCAAGGGTCTTAGGTTCGAAACCTGCACTCAGCAAGCAAAGGATTTACATATCATATAGTGTGCTGAAAAGTAAAGAAATGAATATATGCAAAGAGGAAATAACACTTACTAAAATTTAAAATCGAAAAATTGAAGTGTTGGCACTTATTTCTGGACATCATGCCGCTGCAGGCCCGGCATCGTAATGACATCCAGCTCTCGCTGACACGGCATTTTTCCGCCATCCAGCCCCCGTAGGCCAGGCGCCTTGCCGCCATCCAGCCGCCGAAGGCCCGGTGCCTTGCCGCCATTCATCGGGCCGCTTCCGGCATAAGACAGCGGGCCGGCATCATCTGGCCGGAGTTTGTCGACTATTATTTACCGACCCGATTCCGGCACGTACTTTTCGTGTTTGTTGGGTATGCATCATAAGGAATGTACTCATTTTAAAGTGGAGAAATTTATGGACCAAAATTTTACATTTTGTGTTATGAGGAGCTTTTTATCTATGTTTCTGAGATTATTGAAAATGTTTGATGATATATTTCTTACATGTTGTCAATACGTTTTTTATTCTATGTATTTGTTATTGTGAGTATTTATCACTATATTTATCCGGACTTGTTCCATAGCCATTAGCGTGGGCTAAACGGAATGAAAATAAATAAATAAATAAACATATATATAATTTACATCTAACAGTTGTCGTTTTTATTTTCTATGTGATTTGTTGGTTCAATCGAGCAGCTCTCAAGATCGGAATTGGAATTTGGACTAACTACAAGACGTATAATTCACTACACGTAAATGTTTCTTCCACGTGCCATACAAAAGGAGTAATGATTTATATCACGAAATTCGATGTTTCCAAACTGTGCTAGGTGTCTTTCGCACTTCACGTAAATACTTAAATCGGGGAAGTTAATATTTTGTAAATACCTGATATGGTAGAAGACACAGTATTTCAGTGCAACTTTTATTAGTGCAAATTATTAAATAATAAGAAATTAAAGTTATTCAATCTGCACCTCTAAATTAGGATTAATAATCATCAATAAATATTATGAAGTATTAAATATTTAAATTAAAAAAATTAAACTATCCATAAAATTAAGCTCTCATATAATATTTATATAATAAACAATTGCAGAAGAAATAAACAAATCAAAATCCTTAGAAATTAATGATATTAAATCAAAAAGTAAAATCCCTAATGACTGGGTCCCTTTATCATGCATATCTTATATCAAATCAAATAAACTGAATTATTAAATAAAACCAAATTACCTAAAATCAGAGCAAATAAATTTTACTATACCGTGATTCTACTGTGCATGTTAAAATAATTATTCGTCCTGTCCAGCGCCATTGATGTCGGGAGCCACCAGAATGTGTGAATTCACAGCTCCCGCAAAAACGGAACGAAACGCACCAGACACTTGTGATTATGTTCGGTTAAAGGTGTCAGCGAGATGGTTTGGGGGGAAGCGGGTAGGCGCGGTGCGAAACCACTGGTCGGTTTCCGCGATGGGACCACGAGGGTTGAGTTACGGCGAGGGTAACAAATGCGAATCGATTAGGGCGCCCCTCCTACACCACGCCAGTGAATAGGAGCAGCAAGACAGAGAGGGAGATTTCTCGTACAGGTGGTGCGGCTCGCGATGGAGCGTGGCGGATGAAATACCTTCGCGGGGGCAACGCAGTGGAAACGTAAGCTCTGCGGAGGACAAAAGGCGGGCGTAATGCGAGGTCTTTGCCGGGTCGGTGTTTGGCGAAGAAGATGAAGAGCGGAAGAGGGGGGGGGGGGGGGGGGGAAAGGGCGATAGTGCGTGCCGGAAGGGAACGCGATATGCACGGACGGCTTTGTTGAACCTTTACAGGCCTGAACAATGTCGTATTCGTCGTGAAACATTGCATCTGATATACGTGTGGTTCATAACCACTTTTGAATACAAGTTTGATAACAAAGAAATAATGTTCTTCAGTGCGATAACTTTGAATTATAACTGACCGAAATACTCAAAACCAATGTTCTCAGATATTTATGAAGGAAATATAGTTTTATATAAAAATTGTATTACGATCTCAGTAAGAATAAAAATAAAA
Organism: Dryococelus australis; assembly: GCA_029891345.1. Classification (NCBI taxonomy): domain Eukaryota; kingdom Metazoa; phylum Arthropoda; class Insecta; order Phasmatodea; family Phasmatidae; genus Dryococelus; species Dryococelus australis. The sequence goes on from CM056999.1 coordinate 43,612,296, forward strand.
GGTGTATATTATGTTGTTATAACTTTACAAAGCAACAAACTTTTATAATTTTACAGTCGAAATAACATTCGATCACAGGAGGGTCTTAATATATTAGCATATAATAAAAATTTTAAGGAATCAAATGTTGTTCAAATTAACAATACAAGTTTAATAGTTATCGATTGCGTGAACCATCATTAAGAGCCGTGACTATGGTACAGTGTCTATCAACAATGTTTTTTTACAAAAGTAGCCTTTTCATTAAAAATAATTTTTTTACTCTCAACTTCAAAATACCACCGATATATTATTAAAGCACTCCAAAAAGTAGGTGGCACGCGTGAGCGCTCGCACACACAAACACACGCAGAATTTACGCACCTGAATCTTAATCCACACGCCTTCCCGAATATTTACACAATCACAGTATGTGTCTAAGATTAATTTATTTGGAAATAAATGTTTATTAAATCATCTCCTTGGCGTGAATTTTGTTTGATTATATTCACTGAAATCATATATTTAGGTGTTTATTTATATTTTATAGACAACGTAGTGTTTAATTATATGAACGTTGGTAATAAGTTACCAGGAATTAAGAAACATATCGATGCGAAGAAGAACAATACAAAATACGCATTCAGTAAAATTTCCTCTAAGTACACGCTGGATTTTAATCATGAGTAAGTTCGTTCTGCAGGCCTACATATTAAGTGGAAACGAAACATGGAAATACGCAATTCCAGTGTCATTTAAATTCACAATTTTTTAACTCGTTTTAGTGAACCTTGCCTGTAAAAGAAATCCCGAACATGCTTGATTATTTTTACGATTTTAGGAATTCCAGAATATACTTATTTTGAGTAACACTTTTCAAATACTGCACACGATCTCATATTCATCAAAAATTATTTTGCTTTCCTGTATTTCCGTTATACATATTTAGAAGGCGGACGTCCAGCGACTAGCCTTCCGATATGATTTGCCGTGATAGTGGAAGGAATTCCGTTCGGGAATTTCCAATATCGGGGGAATTCCTTCTGAAGAAACCCCGTGGATGTTGACCACGCGAGCTTCGAAAGAGAATGTCATTTTATATTTAAATCAATATACAATTCTGTTTTGATGTGTTGTCTTACAAGTCAGCCCCTCATGTTCAGAAAGAGAGCGTCGCGAATTTTTGCTTTCAGGCCCGTGGCAATTACTCGTTGAGAATGAGCAGTATGTTAAATGCAAATGGATGATGGAACAGACTGGTCCTTTCCTTCATGCTTCACATACAAACGTATCGTTCTAACGTCATCAGGCAGCGGTGGGAGACGCGCTGCGAATCTCTGATTTCGAGCCGTTTAGTATGCTTAAGACAGCTGTAGCGACCGGACGGCTCATCCGATCGGAGAAATTCTGAGGTCATTTAGTGCGTAAAATATAGCAACTAAAAACATAACCAAGAATCATAAATAATAAACACTCATAGTGACTTTCTAACCAATAATAATTTTCTCTGCAGATTACTAACCAAAAGTATTTAAATATTACGAGTTAGGCGAAAAGGACACTATTGATATAAACAAAATTAAAAGTGATCGACAAGACAATTGTAATACTGAAAGGATGACTGAGCTACCTCAATCTATTCCGGAGTTATAGGAAGTAGAAGTTGTCAATTCTACGCAGCAGCGAAATGCGGACGTTGTGATTGCGTCATCATCCCATGCCACATCACGTGACGAGACTTAGACTAAGCAACAACGACACAATCAGCGCAAACGCAATAAGCATCAGGATATATTGCAACAACTCAGAGAATTAAAAGAAAAACGAAGGAAGAAGTCAATAGACACGTCTCCAGCAAATACTTTAGTGAGGTTTCATTTTTCTTGCCTCTCGCCACCCATAGACGTTGTCACGTAAGAATACCTACGGCCATGTAGATGACACAGCCCGCCCTATTTTTGAAAATAACTTGATCGCATAATATGTAAGTGAACACGATTTTTTCAGTCAACATGCTATAGAGGCAACATTCGTAAATTACAGGGGATTTAGAGTTGAGTTTTTTGCCAAACACCACTTAAGACATGCAAGTGTACGGCTCCTTAGAAATCTGTAAAATTGTTAGTGTAGTATTTTAGCTTTCTCCTCCCAAAGCCCGCGGTTTGCCGAATTGGATGAAATAGTCTATTTGCGATATTTCCACACTTTTTGAATCAAACTTTTGAAAATTATCCCTATGTATGATGTGCTTGGTTGTTTCCTACATATGTCGTGTATTACAAGCGTTTTATACTTCTGTTAACATAAAGTTGCCTTATTTTTGGATAAAGTAAACTTCAACTAATATTTAATTCATAAATTATAATATTTCATTTGTAAATCATATGAATAAAACCAGTAACTAAATTGGTTTGTTAATAACACGTAGTAGGAAATCGTATGCAAAATATTATTACACTGAAGGTACACAAATGCGGTGCGTTGTACCTCTGAGGGGAATTTTTTAGACTCGGTTAAGCTTAATGTGCACGAGACGGGGGAATATTATGGAAGTAGAACTGTAGCAGAGTTTCAGAAAAGTGTAAAGCAACCATGAATGGATTATATTGAAAGCGGTAATAATAAATAAAGTTTATTTGTATTGCTATGCTTGAAAATAGGGTTACTGAACGGTCTCACATCAATGCTCGTAGTGTAATCATGGAGATGCCGTGGAAACGGGTGGGGGAAGTCATGTATTCTAAACTGACTTTTTGTTACTTCTAAAAGTTTTCTACTCAGATCAGCAGCTCATCAGGCATACGAACCCGGAACTTACATTTCTTAGCTATTTAAGCCCGTCTGCGCCGGCCATTTCAATTTTACAATTATTACAATTAGTAGATTATTTAGGTTTGTTTTTAACTTTGCACATTTCTAAGTAAACGATGATACTATGAAAATATTAACTGTGTGTGTAAATTTAATGATTTAGGAGCTAATATACATAACACATGTCTGTAACTTTTAGCTACAATATCCTGAAAACAGTTCAATAAATATTTTTTAATTTGATGAATATTTAATAATCCGCCGTCAGTTTTTAAATATGTTTAGGTCTTTATTAGTTGTTACCAACTAAATACAAAATATTCGGAAACTACCTGTCGAAATTCAAACCCAAACATTTGTGGCCGAATGGAAAACGAAACGCTAGTCACAAAATGTTCGGAAAGGCCATTTAGTATGTTTAAATTGAAGTAGTACTTCGGGTGTCCACAGCGGTATGTACCTGCGTGCACGACAAGTTGCTTGACACGAAGGCGAACGGCAGTGGCGCGACATCCGGCCAGCGCCTGTACATAGGCAACCATGTTGACGACTCTCACTTCCAGTGCGGATACGCCTATGTGTGGAACAGCGGCAACCCATCCGACCATCAGTCGGCGCAGAGTGCCGCTTGCAGCACTGCGGTGGAACAGTTCGCCTTCGTGATATGCAACTTGTCTCTGCACGTAGGTACATACGGCTGCGGACACCCGGCCTCGTTTACCGGGATCCAACTTCAATTTAAACATACTGAACGGCCTTTCCGAACATTTTGTGACTACAGTTCCTTGTTTTTATTCTCCCACAGATGCTGTGGTTTGAATTTCGGTAGATAGTTTCAGAAAATATTGTATAACACATCTATAAACGGTGTAGAATATTTAAGGACAGTCAAACGAAATAATACACTCATGTACTTTAAAGACACGAAAATAATATCATAAATATACATTTTTGCCCTTCCTACGGAAGTGATTGTTAATCGCTTTGATATTCAGTGGACGAATGACCTCATAGTTTACTGGATTGTGCCATTTTTTAATGTCAATTTGGAATAAAGTTCACAATTTGTTTCCAATTTACACTGAAGATCGCTTTCTTCAAAGTGAAAACTTTACATTGGACCACGCTGTTTTAAACGCGATATAAATCATTCCTGTCTGAGAATATTGTGTCGCACCTTGTTTTGTGATCTCGCAAATACATACAGTAACTGAAAATGGCTTTAAATATAATTACTCCGTGACCAAGAGATTTTTATTTAAAGTCATTTTAAGTTACTCATCATTTCTTGTCGTGCGTCTATACTAGATGGCCACTTGATTTGACACAAATCATTAAATATTGCCATTCTGAGAATCGACTGATTTTTCAAACGTGTAGAGGGTATAATAACCCTAAAATAAGTAGATAATATATAACCATTGCATCAAAGATATGATATGAAAATATTTCCCTCAATTATATATCGTCATACACGTCTATAATTGGTAACAAATCACTATAAGCGTTTATTTAAAATTGATTTATCATTCTCGTCGTTTGTAAATACTACCAATAGATTTTTACAGCTCACAGTGTGTTCTTTTCATTTAAGGTTATATTTCACGAAAATGGTTTCTCCAACACATTCTTATTCGTCCATGAGAAACTAATAAACATTAATATTATTTTCTCTCGGACAAATAAATAACTTATATATTGGCAATAACAACAATAGTTATTTTTAAATTGAGTCATGATGTCAGTACCCAAGTATCGATTGGTAAATATCCTTGATACTTAATAAAAATGTTGTGTATATGTTATAGATTACCATGACATGTGATTTATTTGGCAAATTTAGTTAGGGGCATAGGAAACTGGTTCCCGTATTCCTAAATGCTTGACTTTTTCGTGCTTTATTTTGAGAACTCTATCATTTGACTATAAATATCTATATTTACATGGTCCTTATATAAATCTCTTTCAGGTAATGAAATATTTCAGTATCGTGAAATGTGGCCTTAACGAAAAATTAAAGGCATTCAGAAGAGGCATATTTTATTATCTAACCCGCGATAACGCAGATATGAGCAAGCTTTACAACAGCCACGATACGGAATGAGATAGTTAGGAGAATATTGCGTGTTTAATGGGCTTTCACACGTAAACGCGTACCTCGAGAAATAAATATTCTGGGAATACGATTTTTTCCCAGGAAAGCTAACCAACTGCTTTACTTTCATCCTATCAAATATATCGAAAGAAAAAAAGTAGTGAAGATGATTTAAAATTTCGTAATTAGGGTTTTCTTACGCAATTTCCTAATATGGCATCTGTATTTGAAACCAATGGTTTTCATAACACGTAGTAATATCCTGTTTTAACTGATCTAATTTGCGAGAAATTCAGCTTCCCGCGAACTCAGATGGCTGTCTTGCTTCCTTATTTACAGGCATGACTTTGAGTCAATTGTAATTTTTACTGTAGGGATTCTCCTAAAGGTAAATACGGATAGTAAACAGTATCTATATAACACATGTATAGTGCTACATCTGGAGTCTGCGTTTAGATGTCAATAATATTTTGAAACGAACGCAAAACGTGTGGAATTTCTATACATTTTATTCCCTCGAGCGAGATGTTTAATTCTTACGAGATAGTATAAAGTGAACGAAAATACACGGAATTCGTGGCTGACACTCACGGAGCTATACCGTTGCCCATTTCAACTGCCATAGCTAAATGCTTCGATGAAAGTTCTGGCGCTCGTGTGGTTTCTAAAAGAGTTCGGAATGACGTGTTCCTTTTCTTGTGCGGAATTCCGCGTTCACATCGGCGCTGCAATTTATCCGGATCGGCGCGTAAGAAAACCGCTTCTCTACCGGCGGTTGAAAGATCACCACGTAGGAGAGGGGTTCTCGGTTTGGCGGGACGAGAGAGTGTAAGACTTGGGAGGGGACGTCCTTGTAGAGACGCCGAATTTCACTAGAGATTATCCTCCGTACAAGATGTTCGACGGGCGGAGCAGAGGATCAAGGAAGGGCGAGGCGGGGCGGCTGTAGCCTTGTCGCCCGAGATGGTGCCAGCGAATCCCCCTCGGAGGTGCGACCGCTGGAGAGATGTTCCCGCATATATATATTGCGGCAGAACTCCGCAGAATCCCTGGTCAGCATCTGCACCAGGGCAAACTCACCACCGCGCTCAGACCAAAGTATTGCATCCGCAAATTGGATGTAGTCAATTCGCGCTTTCATTAGACTTTTTGAATAAAACCTTTATAATATCCCTCCACATACGACCTGTTTGGTTGTTTTGTGAGTATATCCTCTATTAAAGGCTGTTCACGATAAAGTGAGCACTTTCAAAATCAACCTTAGAAAAAGGTCACTGCTCTCCTACCTGCATATATTTTAACGGGCGCCCTGAGTGACATGCGCCCAGTTCGGTTGGTAACGATGGATGGGAAAGTAGTTCCGTTTATTAACGTCGAATAAAAAGCGCTAGGTAACCATTTCTGTTAACTTATAACTTATTATTTCTTTCGCTTTCTGATTTTTTTTTTTTGACGTTTCGAAGTGTAAAAATGAGCAGATTTGTAAAATACTTACTTTTATAGTAATTTCACAGTTTCACTTGACCGACACATGAATAAAGTGATGACGCCCATTACAATGTTAATCTTACATTAGGCGGAAGAATACACTACGTGCATACAAGTAGATCTTAAGCAGGGCTTTCGAAAGTGCTCCTTTTATCGTGACTATCTTTGAGAAGCATTTTAGACTTGTGCGAATAAAAATACTTTATTTTTGGAAAGATTTCTTGTATTTGATTTATAAATTTTAATATTTCAATTATAATAAATATGAATGAAATAGTGAGTAAATAAGTGTGTTATTAAAGCCTAATATAAAATATTTCTTATGCAAACTAATATTACACTGAGTGCTCAAGAATACGGCGCGTTGTCTTTTTATTGTAATTTTCAGGACTCAGTTAAACTTTGTTAGAATGAAGCGACGGAATATGCTGGAGGTAACCGTGAATTGTCTATAACTATTGGAACCGAATATGTATGTCTGAAAAGTTAATTCGGAAACAGGACTTTATAAATAATATTACAATAATAATACTTATTTGTTTGTTAATTTTATGTTGTTTCTAAATGTTATGTTAGCTATTTGATCAGATGATGCATCTATGAATGGTAGTTATTTTGAAACATTTTAAATATTTTCTACAAGTGCCCCAGTTGTAACGCAGGCCTTCGGAAAGAAACTGCAACAGCTAGTTTTATGAAAAATAATTCATTGTATTTTTTATTTTTAAGTTGGAATAAGTAAAACCTATAAAATTATTGTCTTAGAGAGATATCAGCTTTCAGAGTAGCAAGACCCTGGCATACTATTCTTGATTCATAATTCTTAAATAAACTTTATAACCTGCCTATGGGTTCGCACGATTTACGCCCTTTTTTTCCTTCGTTATAATTGTATTACGTGTAATGTTACAACATGTTTGGATTTTATGCCCTATTTATTTTCTATCGAGCTGATTTGCAGGCGAAACAAGAAATTTTTACGAATTCCACCGTACGGACATAAGAAAACAAACACCGTAAATATAGCTAAGAATTAATATTTGCTCACATAGGAAATCTTATATAACATTCGCTGATCGTAGACGCAAGACTTAATGTGATAAGTGTTTATCGTCATTATTGGGAGAACTGAAATTTATAACGATAAGTAAACGTGCAAATGTCCTTGTGTATTTGATTTAGAAACGGCTACAGTTCATATAAAAGTCCTGAACGTGGATATTCCACATTTTAAATCTGTATCGCCGATATAAGTAATGAAAATTTTTGTCACCGAATGTCAGTTTAAGAAGCTGTCTCTGAATTACTGTATCACCCAGTCGAATTAATTGGGAACTCTTTTCTTAGGGTAGGTATTTATTGACAATTTTCTGGAGATATGACGATATACTTGTATTTTTTTTTACGCACACCCGTGCTTAAGATGGATGCTTCGATATTTTTAACACAGATATGTGGCATGAAGATTAATTTCTATCATGAGGGATATCTGATATTCCTGAAAATATTTAAAAGGTAGGTGTATTCCGAAACACTTTAGTTGACGTCCACGTTCTTTGAAATGTCGCCCGCTGATCACAGACGTTCGGTATCGAAGTCATCTGACTGTGATTAGCTCTGTGAGGAAATATTTTCTTTGCACTAAGCCAATATGCCAGTAACCAAAATACAGCTATATTGCTGCAAGTAGGATATTTAAGACTGACTAGACTGTAAATCTTTCCGCAAAAATCGTCAGGGCCTATTTATCAGTACAGACGAAAAAAAAATTAAATTGTAAATTGTGAACGAATTCGTTAAGGTATTTGGGGTCGGAACTCCGCCAAAAGCGTGCACAAAAACACACGTGACGTTATTACAAAATAGTGTCGCATAAAGCTACTGAAGGGCGCTGCAAAATACGGGATCATCTGAGAGAAGGGATAATACTTAAAAACTATTACTAGACACCAGAGGATCCTATCAGAGTTCGTGACGGATTGCGGTCTTGATAAAAATAAAACAACTAAATTAAATGTTTAATTTATCGAGGCAGCTGTCGTTTAGAACATAAAACTCTCTATCTCTGCTAGTACTCATTTTACTCTCAGTGCGCGCAATATTCGCAGTCTATCCCAATTATAATAAAACTCCTTATGCGTGTATGCGTATCGGTTACAGCCGCTTAATTCAAGCCCATTATTTACACGTATTCAATCTGTCTAATGCCATAATTCCCAGAGTCTTACACTAACACATCCAGTCAAAGAGCCCCCCCCCCCCCCTTTTGTCAGCCTCACCCTTCACTGTACCGATGCTCGCAGTCCGCAGACTTCACTCCCCGCTTGTCACCCTCGTCATCACTCAATTCTCTGCTAGCTAGTCACTTCGTTGTACCCGCACACCTATCGCTTAAGGGCATGCTTCACCCACAATTTTGGAAAATCTTGGCATTTCTTGCTTATTTATGGGGACAGGTGTTTTTTTTCGCGAAAACAATTCCGAGACCAGTTGTACTCCATATGCACTTGCATGGTTGGATGATTTTAAATATCATGTGCTTCAAGTGTTTCTGTCCGCGAATCATGAACGTTGAAAATCAGAGTACTTCATTGCGATTGGTACAGTCAAATAAGAACATGCCTTCTCTCGTAGACACGAGGCCAATAACCAAAGGAATCTTTGGTCGTGGACGTAGGATATTGACATCTAGCATGGTCGTAATTATTTTCGCGCAATACACCTTTCCATAAATATTTATATTTTTTAACATGAATCTTTCAAAAGTACGTATATAGAGCACTAGCTGTTGACCATATCCTGCAGTACATACATAAAAAACTGAACTACGAACTCATAACTATGTCACGATGTCGATTCTGCCAAATTTTGGTAGAATCAATATTGTGACATATTTATGGGTACAAACAGTTTAGTTTCTATATGTGTATTGCAGCGTTAAGTCAACTTGTTCACTAGAGACGTACTTTAGAAATTTTCGTGTTTAAAACATAAATAAGCAAGAAAGACCAAGAATCCAAAACTGGCAGGTGATGCTTGACCATGGATGTCGTGCGACCCCCGAAAATCTCCAAACTGTCGCTTCGGAGGCCCGTCGTGGGCTAAGAAGTCTCGCTGGCAAGTTCTAGAAGTTTCCCCGAGACTCAAGTCACACTGAGAGAGGCTAGAGCAAATTCCATAACATTCCTTCAAGATAACTCCATCATAAATTCCATCCACTGAAATCCAGGGGCGCACGAGTCGTGATAGGCCTATGGCGATTGCTCGCGGTGGCTTGCCTTTGTAAATCGCCACTTGATTCTCACATTACGACTCTTCCTTGGTACACTCTTTCGCTCGCAGCAGTGGGGACGGGGAAAGAGGTGATGCGGATCAGTAACGGATAACAATATGTTAAATTATTTTTGGTGTGTCTCAGCTACCTTTCATAATACTGCTTTAAAACAAAATATAATTTATTGCCCTTTGAAGAGAGTAACCATGCTATAAAAGAGCAAGTATGTGCAAATAACTATATTCCTTAGTTTACCACCAGTTGACGTTTCATTTCTATGCATATACAGACTGAATAAATTTTATAATCAAATTTGGAAAATGTGTGTAAAATAATTATCTTCACTCTGAATTGAGGTCGGTGTAATACATTTCAAACCTAAAATGTATTTAAATATGAAGCGATAGTAAAGAAGATCATTTTTTTTTTGTTTCGAAACAGAATGAGTTATTAAGATATTTAACACTATTCCATTCGCACATTAAATTTCGCATAAATATACTGCATGTATATAGTATAAGAAGGATATGAGAATAAAAGCTTAACTCAAGCAAAACGTTTGTTAAAGAAATTGCAAAAATGTTCTACAATCTTACTCTTTCTCGACGTCTCCAAAGGCCCGTGGCGGAGTAGTGGTTAAACTACTCACCTCCCATCATGGCGAGCCGGGTTCAATTCCCGGCGGGGTCGATCCCGGATTTTCGCATATAGGAATCGTGCCGGACGATGCAGCGGGTTTTCTCGGGGATCTCCCATTTCCCCCGCCCGTGAGTTGCAGCGCTACTCCATACTCGCCTCGCTTCACCCCTCATCGGCTCTCGAGGCCTCGACGTTAAGAGCCACCCGAATCTCTTCACTCACCCGACGTCTACATAGTGGCTGCCGGAAATTTGTCGACTTAAAGTGGCGTGTGTAGCGTCGATCTATGCACGAAGCGGTTTCTCGAGCTATTTTCATAACAAAGATGAAGTGTTTTATACCTGCGTGCGCGAGACTGGACAGCGGCGTGAGCTAACAAAATTGCAGGGCCTACCCCGAAGCCGATGCCGCGTAGCTTCATCGCCCGTCGCGGGTCGAGGCCACTTCGTGTTAATGCGACCAGCCTCGATTTGTCGCCGACGTGTTGCGAGCCCTACTCGCGTTCCATAATGCCAGCGATCTGAGCCTGCGACCTGTAACGATCCCAGGTCTCGTGCGTGCGAAGGCAGCACAACGCACCGATCGATGTCCGCTATTTTTCTTCTCTGCCTTGCCGCTGCTTGTTCCGGCATTCAGGGGGCGCAGGGTAATCTTCCATCGTAGAGGCAACGAAGGATGGTTCGATACCGATAACTTAAACATGAATGGCTTATTGCTTCTTCTTTCATGTTTACAGCGTTTCGACATCGTAGATTTGAATAGGCCTACCTATAAAAAAAAAACTTATTGCGGCTGTTAAGATTTAATCTATTCATTGAAATTCTATAAATATTTTGAAGAATGTACTTGGTCTTACGGGTTTGCCAAAGTATAGGTTGTGTGTCGGTGATTGAAATATATATATATATATATAATATATATATATATATATATATATATATATATATTATATATATATATATATATATATATTTGTACCAAAATTATCACCTATATGGTAGGACTCGTTAGACCTGTGCCTATTAATTATATTTTCGATGTATTATTCTTTCAAATTTCATAAGTACTTTTACTCGACAGTCAAGTAGCACGATATATTATACTTTATTTTATTAATCGATGTTCATTTTATGACATGTTAAAATGAATAGTGTTCATGTGTGGTCGAAGGATTTAATCCTGTGTTAATTTCTTCGGCATGAGGTGAATACGTTTTTTTTATTACATCCAGTCTCTCCTATTTCAGACCAGTTGATAAACTGTTTTTATCTACTAACTTAGGTTATCGGAATTAAAACTTTCAAAATAGGTGGTGCCCTATTTAAACACTTGCTTAATATATTACACAACAATTTGAGTTAACGATTGCTTTTCCAACACACTTAATATTAAAATACCTAAGTTCAGTTTAATACTTTAATTTTATTGTATACATTTGCAAGATAATGAAAATATTTGAAGAAAAAAATATATATTTACATAATATATTCGACGTGGAAATTGATTTGTAATTATGAATTATGGCACCATGAATAGTACAATAAGTACACATAATTAAATTACCTATTGCCAATGACGTCAACAGATATTATTTCTGCGAGTATAAATATTAAGTAACAGTGCTCATAAGGGTATGAGTAGATTCTCAAATTATAATGATTACAGATTTCCATCAATACATTAGCTATATGAGAGTTTTTGAGAACAGTTTCTCTGAGCTGTAGTGTTAAAATTTGGATAACATTTAAACCAATTCTAAATAATAAATGTGTGATTAGACTACCATATCAATGAGTTAGGTCTAATTTCAATGTATTTACAACGCATTTTTGATTCGGAAAGTAAGTGCGTACGCTTATAGGATTTCGCGAACCGATGTTTCTAAATATTTCGAATAATTATATAAATATATGAGGTACACTGAAAATAATATTTTGTGGACGCCACAAAATATTTTTTTCAGTGTACCTGAATTTATTCTGTAGCCATTGATCACGGCAGGTAAATGCTTGTTAAGTTTATTATAACCAATTTCACACAATTCAAACTCGAATAAATTACTCAATCATCTCTGAACGTCGATCGTTGGCCGCAAAAAAAAAAAAAGTTTGACGACCAGTAATGATTTATGAATTTCTCATTTTGCTTGAACTTTATTGGCGTCATGATATTAAATCACGTTTCCAGTATTTGTCATGGCATTTATCACCAAAATGGCTCGTGGCGTTAAGTTACGATTACAGACAAATACGAAGTAAAATGTTCACGAGCATTTCGTATCGCAGTTGCTAAAACAAGCTAAATGTAAATTCCTCCTTTAAATATTCCTTTTCTTTATGTGTTTTCTTGCAGGATGATTCTGAATATAGCATCAGTTATTATGTTCAGAAGAAGTGACTCAACGCCTGTGACGCTGGAACAGTTTAAAAATTAAATTGAAAGTAGAGGTTGGTTAAAGGTTGAGACCCGAGACAAGAAGCACACAACAATTAATTTAAAAAAAGCCTGTTGAGAATCTGAAGGTTAAAGGAAATTGTTTGGGAAATATTTGATCAAGGGTGACCCCTATCCCAGTTTAATATAGCTTAGCGTTGTTCGGCCAATGTGAAAGTAAATACGTTAGAGGCCGTTCAAGTAATAGTGAGCACTTTTGAAATCAACATTAGTTAAATATTCACTGCCTCTGCTTGCATATATTTTAACGGGCGTACTGAGTGACATGCGCCCAGTAAAGTTGGTAACGTTAGAGAGAAAGTAGTTTCATATTTTAACATCGAATAGAAAGTGTTAGGTAAATTCTTGTGATAAGATAAATTATTTTTTGGTTTCTGTTTTTTAAAGCACCAAAGTGTAACAATAACAGATTTTAAAATATTTAATTTTCTAATAATTTCACGTTTTCGCATGACCGACGCATGAATGAAGTGATGGGGCCCATGGCAATGCTAATTTTAGATAAGGCGGAAGAACCTGCAAACAAGTAGATCTTAAGCATGACTTTCAAAAGTGCTCATTTTAACGTGAGCAGCCTGTACGTAACACATCCGCCGTCGGTAATCGGTGGATGTTATTACACGAAATATGTTGTAGGTCTTTCCAGTGCCTCGTTTGGCAGAAATTGACAAAACTACATTACTAAATATTTTGAAGTTATATAGAATAAATTGACTAAACTTTTGTATTTTTCTTTCAAGGCTTTTGCATAAAGAATATTCATTTTTTTTTCTAGATGATCAGCACTAATTGCAAGCTTTTATTTAACTTACCTTGTTAGTTAGTTAGTTTTGTACGTTCGGGTGAAGTCTTGCAAGCCGATTTTAAACCACTACCCATTATCCAATTGAGCTGAAATCTCGCATACATGTGTAGATCTGATGACAATACAATATGAAGGTACCACTGAGCTGATCTGATGATGGAGCCGGAAGTTGGCTACATGAACTCTACAACTACATACAGTACACGTCGTATTGAGTTTGTTTTACAGAATCGAGTAACAGTAAAATGGAGATTAGAAGTGTCACTGCTGTTGTACGCATGCCTTTTTTTTTTTTTGTAGCGGCAAATGGTTCTGAAAATTATTATTATAGTTTACTTCTATAGTATGTACCGTATCGGAATGAAAGCGAACTGCTGTTACTTCATGTGGATCTTTCTTAGCAAGGGAAAGCCATATTCGTGATGCAAACACATGGTTGGAGAATAAAAGTGAAAAATGAAATTAATGTAAACACAAAATTTTAAAACCAAGCTTTTATTTATAAATGCACTAAAAAAAGAAAAATAATTATAATAGTTACGCAATTTTTAGAACTTGTAAGATGTGGTCGAACAGCCCTTATAAACTTTACTACAAATTAATATGTTTGTATCAATTTATATTTAGTATTTGAAAGCTTGGCGCGAATAGTCAAGAACCTTACGTACGATATGTTTCTCCTATGCTTACGCAAATGTGATATACGTTCTATATTGTGAATAATTAAAAGCCTTACGCAAGATATGTGCTTACTACGCTTACGCAGATGAGGTAAACGTTCTACATTGCGCCAAGCTTTTATATACTAAATATAAATTGATACAAACATATTAATTTGTAGTAATGTTTATTACGGCTGTTCGACCACATCTTACCAATTCTACAAATTGTATAACTATTTAACTTAATTTTCTCTTTTTAGTGCATTTATAAATAAAAGGTTGGTTTTAAATGTTTTTTTTTTTTACGTTTATTTACGAAGATTCCGGTTACAAAAGGAAATGTTGTTATCAAGACAGCAGGAGAGTTACGAAGAGGCGAAGACAGCCTTGTATCCGAACGAGTAAGATTTTTCCATTTTAAAGAAACGCAAAGAGAAAAAAAAAAATCTACCACAGGTAGGGAAATTTTGCTGGAATTAAGATCGTCATTGCTGCTTTCATATATTATTGAGGCCTTAAAGAACACAACACTAAAAAATTTTTTTTTGAGGGTGGTGGAATAGAGGACTGTGGCGAGTACGAACTCTATATCCCAATTAGCAAACAACAAGCAGATAACAGTTGGCCAACTGTTGGCACAGGTGATACATGTTTGCCCACATGACTGTAAGTGTTTTATTATGTGGTACACAATAAGACCACGTGAACAATAGTGACTGTATTTGCTTGGGAAGTATTTATGATGTGGGCCATTAAACACAAAATGATTGACAGAATTTAATGTATGGCCCACAAGCAAACATCAGTGAATCACCCACCGGCATCTTAGAACACATGGAAAACACGTGGCTGCTGTATGCAAATGGGTATGAAAATAAGATCATTTTTCCATATAAAACCCTCACGTGGTAGACAGGTTCAATTCTGATAGTTGGGCATCATCATGTGGCCAATTACGGGTCACTTATCATAAAATGATTCACAGAATTGCATATGTGGCCCATAAGGAAAAAAAAACAGTGAAACACTCACAGGCATCTTAGAATATGTAAATAACGAGTGGCTTATGTATGCCGAAGAGTATAATTATAAGATCATGTTTGCGTATAAAGCTCTAGCGTGGTAGAATGGGTAATTTATGATAGTTAGGCATCATCATGTGGGAAATTGTGGGCTATTTAACACAAAATGACTAACGGAATTTCATATATGACGCAAAATGTCTGTGAAACACCAACAGGTCTCTTAGAGTATGTCGAGAATATGTGGTTGATGTTTGCCAAAGAGTGCATACCGCCTTGTGTAGTATTCCAACTGTTCCTGTTACTGAGGAAGCACGTGATCAGCAAGCTTATGTTCCATTTATGGCATACCGACTTTATGTTGTTGTACAGTAGGAAATGGCATATGCGTATTCAATGGATTTTCATATTTTATGTATATATGAAGTAAAATTAACAGGAGGCATTGCTAGTAATAGTAAAAAATAGTATCCACATTTACTTAAAAGGTCGTATATGAATACATTGTAGAGTAGTTGATAGCATTCTTGACTGCAGATTTCTCCAAATAATCTTACTAATTGTGAAATATAGCTTAATATAAGACATATAAATATAGTAAATACAATAATTTTATTTGGATTAGACAAAATGATTTTTTGATTTTGAAAATGCATGGCAAGCTGCGTCTATGTGGGCCACAGGTGGCTTACGAACAGTTGGCTAACGACACGTGGTTTACTTACGGCAGGCCAGAAGCAGAAAGCCGGAAGTGGCCCGCTTGCGGTTAACTTACGGGCAACTCTTGTTTTCCCAGAGGTCAGCCAACAGTTCATTAAGAATTAATGGCCCGCTTGTGGTTGACTTGTGGACAACTCTGGTTTTGCCAGACATCAGCCGACAGTTCATCAAGAAGTGGCCCGCTTGTGGTTGACTTATGGGCAACTCTTGTTTTCCCAGACATCAGCCGACAGTACATCCAGAAGTGGCCGGCTTGTGGTTAACTTAAGGGGATCTCTGGGTTTTGCCAGACATATGCTGACAGTTAAATATCCGCATGTGGCCCATGCGCAAACACATCATACCACAGTCATCATTCATCATGTGTGCCACATGCTTCTGCGGGTGCATACCGCTTCTTGAATGCCTGTGGATGCCGCGTATGGGCTGCTTCTTCACAATCAGATCTGCGCATGTGGGCCAACTATATTTTGCTACGTGGGATGTTTTACCCCACCCACACGATTTAGGTGGATACAATCTACCATTGGTCCTCCCTGTTTCTACGTCCCTGCTCCACGCTAAACTAAAACAATGTAGTCTAACACTTTCGGTCTGAACTATTAGTACAAACATTGAGAATCCCTTGACATTGGGACTACTCTAGATTGTCACGGTTCCTCGAAATGTGGGCTCTAATCAACACTTTAGTGTAATTTTAACTTGTGTAATATCTTTCATTTGGAAATACTATACCAGCAAGCTATTTTCGATGGCTTTTTTTTTTTTTGCGTATACCAAAGCTAGGTTCCCAAATTTTTAATCAATTTCACATAAATTGGTCTAAATGGTCATATGTGTTGTTAGAAGGATTGGGGAACGATATGCTATACGAGACAAAATATTTGCCTACACTTGTAAATAAATAATTCATGAGTGATATAATGGGCATATTTTCCAAAGCATTGTCTACTAAAAAGCAACAAAACTGAAAAACACAAATAGGTTGTCCTCAAGTTTATTTAAACAACATAACTTTTAATCGTATTTTAGAACAGTTTATTTTTTCACGATGGCTACTAAAATCATTTTGTAAATTCTTCGCTTTCCGTTAATAGGGCAGTGAATGAAAAACATCATCAAAAATATACCAATTATATTTGTATTGCCTGTAAAATCATGTTTAAAATAAAATTATATTTCATCCATATTAAATATTTGCCAAGTTTTTCTTATGTAAGTTGTGTATTTTATCGAAGGTAAATTAATATACTTGAAAAGTTACTCTTTAATAATTAAACTTGTTTAGTGTAAGACGGAGGAAGTTTTCTTACATATTAACTTCTTTGCGATATTTTCTTATGTAAACATTGATAGTGTTTGAAGAACAGCTTGAAGAAATTTAATCTTGAAGTAAAGCCTGTTTGACATCCAGTTCATATGATCTTTATTAGATTATTTTATTTGCGCCTTGCCTCTGTTGTCGTTTTTATAAATTACGTTGCATGTTACTCTCCGATTCTCTACCAAAGTTTTTGAATTTCCTTTCAGTTCCTTTAAAGTTATATACTTTAGTAGCAGAAAATACCTAGCGTTGTTAGATACTACATTTCAACAACTTCTGATGACTTGGTGAAATTTGAAAACTCATATTTTTATAATGCCCACCTTAACATGTGTAACACGTTAAATGTATTTATTTAAATAGGATATTGAATTTTGTAATGTAGCGATAAAAATAAATTTGGGCTTATTTTCCGAACGAAAATAGGCTACTCTCACATACACATCAGTCATATAGGAAATGTCTAACTATAGGGTTTGGTTTTCAGAGAGAGAATTGTGGAACATATAATAGCAGTGATATTGTCACACAGCAAAAATCTAGGAAAACCTGCATCTCATTCACAACACGAATCACTAATATGTGTTTATTTTTAAACATGAAGTGCCTTTTTTTCCACAGAACCCCTGTTAATGAAGACCATATCAATCCCCCTCGTAAAACGGCACAATGCTAGAATTCACAAAGGTGTAATTTGTTTATTGACTGCTGTTACAGTCAGGGCCCATTGTCCCGTTTGGATCGCCAACGCGGAACACACCAAAATATTTCTGTGTACGCTATTGGTTCAGGCATTACCGGGGCGTTCCGATGGGTGGAAGTCCAATGACATGCCTACATAACACTAACATATACTTGCCTGGGTTTTAGCATGTTACCAAGTTATAAAGTGAAATTATAGGATCTCAACTTCTTACTCGTGGGAAATTGGGTAAACAGATTTCAAAAGTGATTATGCTTATTTCGCTTCAAATAACGAGAATCTCGCGTGACTTCATCTTGTCAAATTATTATTTATTTGTGACGCTATATACTGTATTGCCAAGTATCGGTATATACATTAAATTAAAGAAAAATATTTATGTGTTGTAAATTTATTCACAATATCCTGAAAAAAAAAAACAGAGCGTGTGTATAGCAACAGATATGCATAAACTAGGACTGTAAATAAAATCTGAGGCCTCTATATTACATGAACAGAACACCCCACGAACGAAATAAAATATTTAATTTCATGTGAAGACAAATACTTATTTATTTAAATTTACGCGACCGATGTCACGCTGGGAAAAAGTTTCTCACGTCGAAACTTTTTGTATGCTGAATCCCCACTTAAAGAAAAAAATATTTTACGCTCTAATTTGAAAATATTAGTATTGTTTCCTCATTTCCTGTGCAAGACATTCAAGAATATGCTATACACTTACTAACACACCCCAGTCACAGAACAGACCAAAGTAAACAATGTTGGCGCAGCATTTCGAAACTATCTACCCCAGTGGAAAACAGAACCTCCGTTTCCTGAGGTGACTCACTTCAGTATTCTACAGAACTCTCCTATCGAACGAAAATGGAGTTAAAAAATGTATATGTATCGTTCAAAAAACTTGGCACCAGGAAATAAACATCCGCTCTTTTTACATGGCTTAGGTGCCAGTTCTGAATTCAGGCTTGTTTGCAACTCTTCCGAGGTCTCGCTGATTATCTTTCGCACATTTATCGGATTTTTCACAAGCTACAAGAGTATTCTCGCCTCAACCATCCGTAAAACATATTTTCCCATCTCTGTTTATTTTCTTAGAGTCTTTCTTATACTTAAAAATTGTTCGGATATTTTTATTATTTATTATATGGCCAAGTCTTCTGCGCTCTTTCATAGAGGGAATCGCGGTGTAAAAGTATTATTAGAAAGTGCCAGTTGGGATTATCAGTTAGCAGTTCGCACTTGGCTGGATAAGGAGGAGAAAAATACGAATTCTATTGTCCGATATTGAAAGGAGTCCAGAACTACAGCCCCTACTGGAGATAATGGCAGAAGTGAGTTGTGTCTAGAGAGACAGAGAGACAAACAGAGAGAAAGAGAACATGTTCTCCCACATCCTGTTTCCTTCGGCCAAGGGGTTGGCTGACATATTTATTTATTTTCTTTTTTTAAGTATTTAAGAATCCATTGGTTATACAAAAGAAGGAGGGGTTGTTCAGTTGTGCCACTCCCCCATCGACATGAAACTGATGTTATCCCATCGTTCAGGTTAAACCAGTGCCGGCTGTGAAGTTAAAAAAAAAAGCGAAGGTCCCGTTCGAACACCTACTAAAATATTTACGAGTTGCTACTTAAGGAGGGGAGGCTGGAAAATTATTGGCAGTTGTTGAACACATTTAGGGATATTATGGGTAATTTTTGGTTTCGGTCAATCCTTTAAGAAGGAAGTGTAAACTGTAATGTTTTCTACGCTGTGTTGAAGTTTTCTCTCAATTTTACATTGCGTATTAGGCTGGCAGAGGAGAATTTTGTATGGTTTTTTCTGTGGTTGATTAAAAGAGAGAGAGAGAAAAAAACTGATATGTGCAAAGTGGAAGCCTATTTAAAATAAAATGTGTTTAATTTCTTTGTGTTGCCTGCAGCTGCAACTAATCGTGTTGTTTATTTTAATGAGTAATGTAACATAACTTTATTGAACGTAGTTTGGATCCCAACATCGGTAAACTGATTTTTAATAAATTTTAGTTTTTGGCAGCCCCTGCCAACATCTGTGGAGAGAGCGGAGTGGAGAGTGGGCGGCTGTTAACATCAAGGTCATGGGAGCTGATGAGGGTAACGTGAGGTGAGTATTGAGGAGCGCCGGAGTGCGAGGGCGGGAGGAACAGGAAATCCTCTAGAAAACCCGCCGACCAGCCACGTTGTCTGGCACGATCCCCACATGCGATAAATCCGGAAACAACCCCGCCGGGAATCTAACCCAGTTCGCCTTGTTGGTAGTCGAGTAGTCTGACCACTACACCACCACGGGCCCTTCACCATTTGTAAAATTAAATTTCACAACATTTGAATAGCCTATCGCGTACTTCGGTTGCATATCTCTCACTGATCTCTTTGATTCTTAGCTACAGATCTTGCCAAGGGTACTAGTTACCGTTTGAATTCTTTGTTACAGGTCTTGGCAAGGGGAGGAGGGGGAGGGGGGTTGCAAATTTACTGATGCTTAAATATCAACAATTACGTACATTTGTGGAACTATTGTAAGGTTATAGATACAGACCTGCAAAATTCGCGTTATAATTTGGGGGCACATTAAACTTCAAACACAACTACCTTTGCATTTGTCATTGGACCATACTTTGTTTGACACGCCCTGGGTAACTCTGTGCCAATAAATAAACACTTCGCATGTGCGTAGTCCAATCACTCGCAGTCCAGTCAGAAAGGCAGTGGCTTCACATTAATGCAGCATGTAATAGAGAAACGACCCTGGCTCGAGTATATGTAGAACTGTAAAGTTAAGCTTGATGCCAAATAATAACGCGAATTTTGCAGGTCTCTGTTTATAGACAACTGTTCTTTGTCTTTCTGGAAACCGGAAATATTATATACATATAATTGCAATGATTTAGAAGCTGCTATTAAAGAGGTGGAAGTGGTCTATCAAAGAATGCAGCATCAAAGAAATGTACTATTCTTCGTGTAACAATCCAGTTCCATAACAAGAACATTTTTGTAAAGAAGCGCCCTGGCCCGTCAACAGCTATGACGAAAGAGGGGGAAAATGTATCATTCATTGCTGCAATAAGGTGTTTAGTAGACGTAAGATTGAATTTATTTGAGCGTGACAGAATTACTTAAATTAAACAAACGATCAAATGCCTTTGCTTATGACATTCCAGGTTCTGTTTGGTATAGAACTTTTTTCAAAAGACGCTCAGATATTGCAACTTGGATCAGTGGAGCTGTCACATCAGCAAGCAGCTGTATTAGAGAAAAATATATTTAACAGCGGTTTGAGAAAATATCTGACTGCCTCAGCGGCGAAGAGCAGGTCGACATTATTGAAGAAAGGATATTCGATGCAGATGAAATATGTTTTGTGTTGAAACCCAAAAATCAAAAGTATTAGGTCCAAAAGGAGCCAGAAACATTTATGAAGCAGAGAAAGGGAAATCCAATACATCCATAACTGTGATGTTCAGTTTTTTGGCTAGTAGCTTAATAGTTCCACCTGTGGTTGTTTTTCTTCGCCATAGGTTACCTGCTGAATTTGTGCAATCAATTCCAGATACACGGGGAATTGGCCGTAGTAATATAGGCTAGATGAGTGCTGAAGTTTACTGTGAATAATATGGTGGAAGTATTTTTGTGCCATTTTTAAAAGCGGAAGTACATTCAATTTTGTTTGTATGAGGACACAAAAACCACATTTTATGCTTCCGAGAAGTATTAAACAGTTAAACAAGTCGGGATTTTATTAAAATACCTAAACCCCAGATACAAAATCAATTCCCAAGTGTGCCTGGTTTTACGTACCTCTGCAGGACTGTTCTCGGGACTGGACAGAATTTTTTATCTGCGTCAGGCCTTCGTAAGTGTGTTCTCTGAGCAAGTCAGTTACACCTCGCCAGCCTTCTTTTATTGATTGTACAACTGCCATATCTGCTAGCTGAAGGAGTCTTGTTGTTTTGGGACGCAATGCGACTAGCACAAAATCAATAATTGCAGTGCCAAATTCACTAGTATGGAATTGATTCTGTGCCTGTGGTTCATTTCCATAAAATCCCGATGCCAATAACTATTCAGTACTTCACGGGAGAATAAATAAAGTCGAAGATTCATTTTAAATATGTCATAAATTGCTGCCGAAAATAAATTATGATACTTTCAGAACATCTGTGTGATAAGACTTAATTAAACAGCTGAAGAACATTGAAATGGAGTGCGAAAAAGATCACAGAAATAATTTTCTTCCTTCGTTTAGTAAATGAGATTCTGTTTCATGAAAATAAACCACATGAAGTAGAGGACATGCCTACAGAAGTAGAGATGGTTTCTCCAAAAACTCAAAAAGAACAAGTTGTTCTACCAAATACAAATGAGTTCCCTCAACGAATGATTGTTGCAGAATCCTCACAGGTGACCAAAACATCAAATTTCACAAATACATCTCTAGTAGCAACAGAAAAGTAAAGAGATATAAGTCTATCTGTAAGAGGGCCACTGCTCCCCGAACATCTTAATAAGGAATAGGAAAATATAATGGAAGCCGTGCCAATAAATAAAAAATTGCATGCAGCTCCCAAATTGACTTACAATTTCATTTATCCCTTAAGCCAAAAGAAAATTAACAGGAAAATTTCAAGTAGAGAGCCAATAATTTGTTTATCAAATAAAGATTGGAAAATGATTAAAATGAATAAATTGCAAAAATAAAGCAAGAGTCGGAAGTAGAGAAAACAAAGGAAGAGATTGAAGAACGGGGCGATTGAAAAGAACAGGAAGGTTCAAAACAGAAAATAAATGCCGAAACAAAAGGAAGGGTATCCTACAAAAGTGAGTAAGGGCATAGTCGTAAAAATGACAGCTGAATAAGTCATGATTCAAGGCCTGTGTTATTTCTGTACTCAGAATAATATATATGGAAATTAAACTTTAGAATGAACATTTTTCAACAAGTCATTTGACGAAAAGCGAGGGTCTGAAAAACACCAGCACCATATTCCTGACGATACTGATGGCGACAGTTACGTTTACTACAAAGTATATGAAGATGAATCTTAGGACCTGTATTTAAAGATTACAAATGATCGTACATTGCATGTTCATGCAAGTAACTGTACCTATACCTGTCAATCTCCCTGCCAAGCACTATAATTTAGAATATTGTATTTTTTAATTAAATATTACAATTTCGCCTTTGAACGTTTACATCAGGAAAAGGTCAGCGAGTACAAAGAAAAACACTGAATTTTTGAATTTTTAAAATAAAATACAAATTTATTCTTAATATTTTGTTAACTAAAAATAAAACTTTTAACCATCCCAAAAACTGTCTCTTTCCCTTGACCACCGCTCCTACGTATCTGTTTCCCTTGACCATCGCTCCTACGTATCTGTTTCACTTGACCACCGCTCCTACGTATCTGTTTCCCTTGACCATCGCTCCTACGTATCTGTTTCCCTTGACCACCGCTCCTACGTATCTGTTTCCCTTGACCACCGCTCCTACGTATCTGGTTTCCTTGACCACCGCTCCTACGTATCTGTTTCCCTTGACCACCGCTCCTACGTATCTGTTTCTCTTGACCATCGCTCCTACGTATCTGGTTCCCTTGACCACCGCTCCTACGTATCTGGTTCCCTCGACCACCGCTCCTACGTATCTGTTTCCCTTGACCACCGCTCCTAAGTATCTGTTTCCCTTGACCATCGCTCCTACGTATCTGTTTCCCTTGACCATCGCTCCTACGTATCTGTTTCCCTTGACCACCGCTCCTACCTATCTGTTTCCCTTGACCACCGCTCCTACGTATCTGGTTCCCTTGACCACCGCTCCTACGTATCTGTTTTCCTTGACCATCGCTCCTACGTATCTGTTTCCCGTAGTTTTCTTTACTAATGAACGCCAATATTTGTTTCGCCTATAGATGTTTGCATTCCTCTTAGCATGACTCTCCCTTCCCTGTAGGCGTGTGGGACTCAGTCCCGAGACGCATTTATGCCTCGTCCCTACCTAGGACACACTGTTACTTTAAATTGGGGCAGATTCGAAAAAAAAATGGCCACTAAGTTTCATTGTGTCAACACCAAGGAGACACAAACTTTCGAGTGTATTCCTTAAGGACAAGGTTATCATGACACCAGAAGTTCAGTTATATTCAGGGGAAAAAATTGTACAAGGAAGGGAACTAGTGAACTTGTATACTTCGGTCTCCTTGATAATACACTAAAAATTCCTGCGTACAAACCATGTTCCACGAAAGCCAACCCAAAATATTTAAATTATATATTTTTTATTTGGAAATATGAAATTCAAATCTGAATTTTGCAAAGTTCCTACAACTACTAAAAAAAGGCAAAGAAAAATTAGGTGGAAGAAAAATGTAAGACATAGTGAAGTGTAACATCATTTTTATGAGAAATTGTTAGTCATCAAATTGGAATAAATTTTATGAACATAAAAGCGTAACATTTATACACGTGATCAGACCTATCCTTAATATCTACGGAATGCGTAACATTTTATATTTGTTTTTCAAGGAGAACATGGAATTATAATTTTAGTTAACTATTAGACCAGTAGCTTATCACGTATCACCTATCGAAAGTTTTGCAGTTTCTACTAATAGTTTAATATATTAAAGCATTAGACTAAGTTTTATCTTTGTAAAGTAAGTTAATTTGTCTTTGCCGCCGTAACAAGTTTACTTCAAAGAAACAAAATACAACTTTTCATATTTATATACAGGCTGGAGGTGAACTCATGGTATGCACAACCTTGAAATTACTCGAAGAGAACTTGTTATCAAAGTTTAATCATCCCCGTCAAGTGCGTATGAAATTTTTTTACTGTCTCCTGGGATTTCTCTTTGTGCACAAACCAAACTTTTCGCTAGTTGAGTCAAGATAGTAATTAACATAATCCGAAAAGAATGGTTGTACAGCCAAAAAAATATGTAGTTCATAGTGCAAAACTGTTTGTTGCCCACATGAAATTTTAAATGCAACAAAATTGATTATGTTCATAAAAAAAAACAAAGTAGACATATATTTGTTTTACAAGGAGGAAATCTTGCCGTTCAGTCTACAGCTTGGTTATTACACACGTAAATTGTTACTCTAACGATCATGATAGGAGACGGGACTGATATTATCGTATGGAATACCAAGATGGTAATTAATTATAATAAGTTTTATAACCGGATGCCACTACTATAACAATCTAATTGGGAATTCCTTACCTTGTTCATGTGGCCGGACATACCCATCTCCATCTTTTCTTGGTCCGCTCTCCCGATGACCAATGAAGCCTCTCCCAATGTTACGTTGGTCTATATCGGGCGCGTTGTTTAATGGATTCGGCACCGTTTACTGGTCGGTGGAGGATGTTTCTTCAAGTGTCTTTCGCAAGGTGATATTGTAATCACGCTCGTGCTCTGGTTCATGAACGTGTGATCAGGCGGGCCGTTCCACAGACTAAAGATGAGGTAGACCGATCTCGCTGGCTGCGCACAACCAACCTCCGTGTCTCAACATTGGAACTGCTTTTCTGCCAATACGGCCAGCAAAAATGGCGTCGATTGGATTTGAGGCTAGAACACTGTTTTGTAAACAAATGCTTTTGAAATGTTTTCTACTTCCTCTAATCAATTTTTAATGCTTTCTGATTACATTGAAACTGGTAAAAGTATTTTATTAATATAATAGTGCTTGTCATTTTAAAAATTAATATGTAAACAAACACGTTGATCACTGTTGGTCATGTGACTTTGACAGCTGTGTAGGAATGGGGTAGGTCAATGTTGGGTACATGCTCAGAAGACGAATAAGCGGTCTACCTCATATTTAGTCTATGGGCTGTTCAGCTAAGGCCTGATCACTTCATAGCAATTCCTAAGGCCGGGAACACACGGCGCCCGTCCACCGGCGCCCGGCCGATCCCGTCAAAAGTGGACGGGTCGGGCCCGGCCCGTGAAGCTTGCCGTGTGTTCCCGGCCTAAGGAGTGATTACGGAAATAAAAAAAGGGAGCGGCTGAGACAGTATCGAACCCCTGTCCTCTAGAGCGCCAATTTGTAAACACAGTTTTACCGACATGACGGTACGGCGCCATCTTCAGCCCCTCTGCAAACTCATTTTGGCAGAATTTCCTTAATTTTCCACGTTGGGGCGTCGTCAACACTTGAGAGCCAATCTTGCCTCAAGGAGCATCCATCTTAGCGGAGTTCCATTCTCGCTGCATTGTGTGAACCTAGGTTCTTCCCCTTCGCTCTATACTCAATTAGGATTCGTTTTTTGCCGGCAGACATATAAAACTCTGGCTGTTTCGTGTTTGTAGACCGATATGACGCAAAGTATATTCCATTCACGGCTACTTTAATCTTCTCTGTAGCCATGCCAAAGTTATATTTCCAGGAAATTCATCCGCCTCACGTAATCAAAGCTTGACCAAGTGTAATAATATTTTACGGAAGAACTATTTCGCACTAGGCATTACCAACACACTTATTTTTCTCGTTTATATTCATTTCAATTATAAATTAAATTTTTAAGCTATAGATTAGATGAATGTAAACGGTAAATTTAAACAAAAATAAGGCATGTTATGTTAACACAAGTATAAAACGCTTATTATATATGATATATTTTGGGAACAACCAAACTCGTCATACGTGGGGTAATTTTTAAAAGATTTGATTCCAAAAGTATGAATAAACCGCGGATAGACTATACAATCTTTATTATCCTTACAGAGACACGTTTTCAAGAATCCAGAATCGCGATTTCGTGGCGGACAGTCTAAGAGAACGGTTTACACTAACAGCTACCAAAGCTCACGAAGTGAGAACATAGAACTCTATTTATCGTGTTCGCGCGTCGATAAGCGCTTAGTGGATTTAGGCTAGATTTTGCGGCCGGCAATCGAGATGTACAATTTTCGCTCGACATGGATTTTACAAATTAAAGTACACATATATTAGTGTAATGTCTGAGGTTATTCTTATACTTAATCAAGAGGACGATTGAACAACTTTTTAATATATATTTTTTCACTGCAACGAATCAAATTTACTTTCCCTTTTCACATATCAGTAGGCCTGTGTCGCAAGTGCATTGAAATAATTTTCGGAAATTATTGACTTTGAACGCTTGCGTGAAGACACTTCTGTCGGCAAGTATTCTCAGCAAGGGAAATTAATTTATTTTACAGATGTATTTTAATCAATAATTAAATCCAAAGCTGCGCACTTGAATTCCATGGCATAATATTATATAAAACAAACAAGTAAAATAAACGACTAGCACTCTTGGTGGTGTTGGGAAGAGGGATATAAGTGGGCGACTCGTCAGTTGCCTAATCTCAACAAACGAGAGCTAAAGACTTCACGTGCTAAAAAAAAAAAAATTCGCATAATTTACATAGTTAAAATAAAGACGGATCTTTCTTGATAGCGTTGTACGGTATATTTTTATAGTCTGATATTTGGGTCGATATGAAGAAATATGTGTGTATGTGTGTAAATATTGACGTAATGGTTTTAAAAAAACTGAATCCTGAACAGGGTCTCCAAATTCTCTACATAACTTGATCCCCCCAGTAACTTAAACGTAACTGAGCACAGTGAACAAATAAAATTATTTTAGCGTGTAGGTAAAATACGCATGTTTAACTGGCCAAACTGAAAGAACATTTTTTTTTTGTCCGCTGTAATAAACGCCTCCTCGAGTGTGAAAGAGGTCTCCGTAGAGAGGCTAACCAGACCAGGTCGCCTTACACACGCCGACACTCGACGCTCGTAGTTGCGGCACGAAGGCCGTGTCTGCCGGCGACGTCTAATTCAATTAGCGCTGCGGCCGCCTCTGAGGGCTTGCTTAATTGCTTCTTGATGCGGACTCCAGCAGCTCGTTAATAGCTCGTTACTATCGTTGTAATTTCTGGCGCGTCGGCAGAGCGGACGGCTCTATTTGCGCCGCTCCGCACAATACGGACTTCCTGCTGGGTCCCCACGAGTGCCTGGGCTCTGCGACGGCCTCCACACGTCCTGGCGCCGGGGCGAAACAACGACGCTGCCCGCTTCAGCGGCTCTTTCGAATAACTTACCTTCCTCTATTGGCTGTTCGACGTGAAATGGGCACTTTTTGAAGCCCTGCTTAAGGTGAATGGCGCATGAAAGCAGTATATTTACCCGATTTTCGATGTAGTTAGTTTTCCAAAGGGTTTATACAAATTTTTAGCTCGACAAGACGTAAGTAATAATTCTCAACACCTGTTAACGTTGTTAGATTTCCACGGCCTGCATTATTCTCGGAGCACTGAAGGAGGAAGAGAAAATGATTTTTTTTTTTCTTATCTTCAGTCAGAGCTCCGAGAATAAGGAACGTAGAGAATTTTCAACCATGTAATAAGGTGTAAAAAAAAATTGTTATTTATGTCTTGTCGAAACAAATCTTTTGAAAAATCCTCTGTAAAACGAATTGTGACAAAAATTATGTAAGCATACGAGTTTCGTGCACTGTTCTCCTTAAGATTTACTTGTTTGCACATTGTGTATTCCTCTACCTTATGTAACATTAACATTGCCCTGGATGGGCCTCAACACTTTATTCATGCGTCGGTAAAAGGAGACCGTGGAATTATTAGACAATTAGGTACTATACAAATCTGATCATTTTTACACTTCGATGGATTAAAAAAAATACAGAAAGCAAAATAAATTATTTGAGTTTTCACATATGGTTACCTAACACGTTTCATTCGACTTTAAGATATGGAACTACTTTAGAGCCATCGTTACCAACTTTGCTGGGCGCAAGTCACTCAGTGCAACCTTTGAAATATATGCAGGTCGAAACAGTGACTTTTTTCTAAGGTTGATTTCAGAAGTGCTCACTTTATCGTGAACAGTCTTTATAAATGTTATTTCCAGCATCCGAACATGGAAACTGGATGGAATTCTGTGGGAACAGTTCTAAATGCCTAGATAGAAAAAAAATCAGATGTTGCTAATCACTGACTTCCGAACACTCTAAATATGTACTATTTAATTGTTTTCTTATCACTCTACAGATATTTTAAATATATATTCTGACGTGAATACGTCTTTAAATTTGCAACCCTAATGGTAGGCAATCCAGAAAATCCGATAATGATAAAATCGGGGGATAGAGTCTGGCATTGCAGCTCCGAATTTATCGTCTACATTCGAAATTCAATTACACCACTCGATAGCTAAGAGATCAAAGAATATGTTACGTTGAGTGAGGACTGCAAAATATCGCACGCGAGCGGTGAGGGGTGTTGGGGGGGGGGGGACGCAATTTGGAATTCGTTTCGCCGCGTCTCATAATTTCCGCGTAGTATAACTCTTGACTAGGAGAAGCTGCGCCGTTCGTTTAGGTTTCAATCGACAGATCTCGTCAAGATCAATCGATTACCTGTATTAAACAATTGTGTGATGTGGTTATGGTGAAATTTTATGCTTTCAATGTAAAAAAATTGAGAAAACTTTGCCACAATTTCGGCCTATACTCGCCTAGAAGCCAAGTCGAAATACAGAAATCGTATACGGTCGCAAAGAGCATCTCAAAAGCGATCCAGTGATACCCATAGAACCCCATATGATCGAGTGAAGCGATGCCGGGAACGTAAAAACCAAACATCCAGGCGTACGAGCGCGTCAACGTAGACATATATTTAAGCAAACCAATCGGCCGTGTTCCCAACACAGCGAAACCATGAATGTTTTGTAGAAAATTTCCTTTATCTGTAAATTTGAAAGCACGTTAATTTTCTGAGCCGGTTATTTTTTTTCTGCTTATATTGGCTTCTATTGGAACATTTGTAGAAAAAAAACTGAGAACGTACACTCAACGTATATTAGTCGCAGTTTATGTTCTTCAGTCAATTGTGTCATCGTGTACGGATAAATGTATTGAACGACACGGAGAGTGCCTGCTTCATAGGCAACCGTGTCCTTGCTGTGTGCAGCAAGTACAATTAATAAATCCTACCCTTTTACAGTATGTCCTCCGTGAAGAACACTGGTATAATACATTCACGGTTACTCCACACTTTTCTGAAGTCCTGCTAAAGTTCTACTTCCATACATTTCTTCGCCTAGTGCAAACTGGGCTTAACTAAGTCTAGAAAACTTCACCAAAAGACACCGCACCAAATTCGTGCCAACTCGCTTGGAATAATATTTTCCATTAGAACTACTTCTTACTAGGCGCTACCAACACACGCATTTTCTCACTATTTTGATTCATATTTATTATAAGTGAAACATTACAATTTACAAATACAAATATTGGCGAAACTTAAATATAAAGAAAAATAAGATGCTTTAATGTTAACCGAGGTATAAGACGCTTCTGATACGTAGCATATTTAGGAAATAACTAAACGCGTAATACATGGGGTGATTTTTAAAATGTTTGATTCGAAGAAGCGTGATGAAACCGCGACTAGACTACGCCCGCTGCGTCGAAACACGACGTTCCTGCCCGAGTACATCTTACTGCGCCATCGCCTTTTTAAAGGGCGATTCATTAAGATAAAACACAGCTATTCAGAACCACAAGTTTTACGCCCTTTAGCGCACGAACTTCGTAAAAAAAAACGTGACTGTAATTTTTTTATTTTTTTTTTTTTTCATCCATTTTACAGAAAAGGACTGGTGAAAAAATTCTCCAGAACTCTCCGCAAATCTACGAACCACGTAATTTTTTTCAATAACGGAATTCCAGTAAATTTCACAGAACTTACCGCGAGTTTAAGAAACTTTGCCATAAATTTGCTCATTAGTTTGCACTTGCTGATTTGAAAAATTAGATTACGAAAAAAAATCTTCCATTTTCGTTACGCGGTGTTTTAATCTACATAGATCGGACAAGTGAAACATATAAGTGTAACTCTGAAAACTTTTCGAGTCTCTAGTGCTGTTCGAACTATTTTATGTGTTGCTAGCTGTTCTAGGGGTGATGCCACTTTTGATGTTTGAAATAAGAAATTTGAGTGGTGCGGATAGCCTAGCTGCCGTATAGTCTGTTCACGGTAAAGTGAGCACTTTTAAAAGCCCTCTCATTTGGGATAACGGTCCATAAATATATTATATTTTAGGCTAAGACGTTAACTATTGTGTTGAGTGTGGTGGAATATACAAACTGTGTTTATGCGATTATGTATTTCGACTAGGCTTTTCGACAAGTATAGGCCAAAATTGTGTTAAGCTTTCTTAGTTTATTTTACATTTCATCTAACAAATACAATTGAACCATAACCGTGCCACACAAATGTTTTTAAACAGACAGTGGATTGATCTTGACGAGAGCTGTCGATTGAAACTCAAACAAGCGACGTAGCTTCTCCTGTGCAAAAGTCATACTACGGGGAAGTTATGAGATGCGGCGAAACGAACTCAAAATTGGGGTCCCCCCCCCCTCGAGCATGCAATGCTTTGCAGTCCTCACTCAATGTAACATGTTCTTTGATCCTTTGGTAATCGAGTGGTGTAATTGAATTTCGGATGTCGACGATAGATTTGGAGCTGCAATTCAAACTGTATCCCCGATTTTGCTATCACCGGATTTTCTGGATTGCCTCCCACTATGTTTGGAAATTTGAAGACGTATTCACGTCAAAATGGCTGAAAGAAGAAAGTTACTAGGTACTCAAAAGTGCTCACTTTAACGTGAACAGGCTATAGAAACGATAATTTTCGTGAGTACAGTTGCGAAGAAATGTTTGCTACAGTCAGCATTGTTTGTTACCGAAATCAGAAGCAATACGGAGATGTTTTGTATTTTGTGTGTACGGAGCTCAGTTACATTTTTTCTTTCTTATGTATGGCGTTTTCGTATGTAAACTGCACATTTCCGAAAAGAAACTTCCCTTAGTAAACGGAAATTTTTAATTGTGAAAAACTGTGAATCCTAGAATTAAAACATATGTATGTGTATTTAGATCGCTAGTTCACAAGAGACGTTCTCAATCTTCATTTAGTAAATTACTGAAAAGATTGTTTACAGGCCAACATAACCATTGTCCGATTTTTCATTTCTTTATCAAACTTCCTCAACCACAAAAAAAAAAAAACTGAAAATAAGAATATATGGTCATCTCGTAATGTGTATTCAGCAGAACAAGAAGCAAGGCATGAAATCAACCATACATGTGCTGGCTTAATTAAATCTGCTCAATTATTCGCAATACAGAAGCAAAAATAATAACTAAAGTATAGCATGTACTGAATAAGAAATTAAACTATAAACAACTATCACAAGTATCTCAATTACTTCAAGATTAATTAGACTACAGTGTTATAACTTTAAACATTGCTTTTATTATTGTGATTCTTTATTGTTTGATAAAATTATACGTGCAATTTCACATTTGAATAAAAGTCTTGTGATTTAATCTCTCTTCACAAAGTCGTTAGTTAATTTTGCTGCTGCTGAGTCTATTGATGTTAAATGGCGATTCTGACCATAAAATATGACACACATTCTTTGCTTTATTGCTGTGCTATTGCCCACATCTGGCGCCAACCAACCTGATTTCCCTTTCGTTAAACGCGCGCGTAAATCTCGGTTTCGTCTTCGAGTAGGAAGACTAAATCCTTTCCCCCTGCCTTTAAGACGTGTATTTTCGCTACGCTTGCGTCATATTTCCGCTGAAATCTGCTCAGTCACTTAATCATTTCTTCGCCGTTCTCCTCTTTATTCCCAAAAAACTTGCGTGCGTTGAACATACTGCATTTTCTGTCAATTAGCTACAAAGCCAATTAAAAAGAAATCACCTTCGCAAATTTTTATGATGCACAGAAGTACACAGCCAGCACTGAATAGCCAAGTTTCTGATTTTATTCGCAGCGATGAGCTAACCAAATCGAAACGTGATTAACGGAAATAGAACTGTTTGCGTCGTAGGTGAAAGGCGATTATGTGGTGTACATTTTACAAAACTGATGTTCAGACATTGTTTAATTCGAATTATTACACTCTTCACCGAGTAGTAAAGCACTATCTCCTGCGCGGAATAATCAGAGAACTAGTCTGTTGGAGAGGACACGGTGCGCGATCATGTTATCCATAGGCCGTCCACGGCTATTTGAGCTTCTTTTGAAGTAAACCTTTAAAAATGTCATTGCGCTTTCCTGAGTACATTTGAACGGGTAACCGGTAACGAAGAATCAAAAAGTAGTTCCATGTCTTCACGCTGAATTACGCATTTTGGGTTAAAATTTGTGAATACCGAATCAATTAATTTTAATTTCTGTTTTTGTAAAGCTTACAAGCGTCACAAACATTAAATTATTAGTATATTTACTTTTCAAATAATTTCGCAGATTCAAATGACTGACGCATGAATAAAGTTATCAGGCCGATGACAATTTTAATTTCACATATGGTGGAAGAATACATAATGTCATTACAATTAGATATTAAGTAATTCTTTCAAAAGTGCTCATTTTACCGTGAACAGGGTTGAAAAGTTCCGTATTTGTGACACAGCGCCTTTGACCTCCGGTACACAGAACTGTAGAAATGTCTCCATCCAGAAACCCAACCATTTTGAAAAGTTTTATTCCGCAAGTGGAATGAGAATCAGATGCATTTTGCCGCGAACATGAATAATGACATTCTAATGTCGCTAGTTCTTTGTTTCATTTTTCCCCCCAGAGCCATTCGTGGACGGCGAAGGAACTTTGACCGATGTGCGCTCCACTGCAACGTCTCGCGTGTGAAATAAGTAGCATTGTTCTCCGCCCCTTTACTCATTTCCTTTAATTAACGGCGCGACGAGGCACTTCCCCTCCTTCCCCTTCGCCTACGTCAAATGGGTCCACCCTGTAGAAGGGGGCTAGGAGAGGAGTGCGAGGTGTCTCCCTCTTCCATTGTTCCGACGGCGACGTGAAATATAGCTGCGAGGGGCGTTCTCGCTTGTGCGCGCGCGCGCACACACGCACACGCATTAACACACACTCCTACAGGCTGTTCTCCTTTAAAGCCTGTTCACGATAAAGCGAGACTTTTGAAATCAACATTAGAAAAAAGTCACTGGCCCTGCTTGCATGCATTTGAACTGGCGCACTGAGTGACATGCGCCCTGTAAAGTTGGCAACAAAGGACGGAAAGTAATTATATATATTAACGTCGAATAAAAACTGTTAGGTAACCATTTGTATTAACCTAAATTATTTCTTTCGCGTGATGTTTTTTTTTTTTTTATGTATCGAAGTGTGAAAATTACCAGATTTGTAAGATATTCACTTTTCTATTAGTTCCACAGTGTCACCTGGCCGACGCATGAACAAAGTGATGAGGCCCATGGCAATGTTAATTTTCCATAAGGCATAATAATACACAAAGTGCATACAAGTACCTATATCTTAAGCAGGGCTTTCAAAAGTGCTCATTTTACCGTGAACAGCCTGTACTGATAATTGAACACTTTTAAAATCCCTGCTTACGATCTATTTTTCTCTCTCATTGCGTATTCTTCCTTCACACGTACTAGCTATGGACCGTCTCACTTTATTCTAGCACCGTCGAAGTGGAAAGCAAACCAATTTTTCTAGGAAAGCAAATGTGCTAACCGTACGCAAAATGTGTATAAAAAAAAAAAAACCTCCTTTCGGTATCCATAAATTTACATACTGCAATCTCAGTCAAGGGTGGTTCTTAGATTAAAGGGAGGGGTGGGAGCTAAGAGGGTATCAGCCCCTTTTTTAAGCGGATTTTACACTAGGTAAAATGAGATTATCCTTGAAACCAAATACATCTTTAACAATGCAGTATTAATTAATGCACTTTATGTAGTACCAGGAAAAAAAAAACATTTACATCTCCTAGCCACTAGCTGACATTGATATGAATCATTAAAACTGAAGGCATGCTTGCATGCACGTTATTTGAACATAACACTTAGTATCCCTCCACTCATGTAGCCTGCTGCTTAGTGGGTCTCTAGATCTGCCACTGCTCTCAGAACCTTAGACCTTAATAACTATTATATTTTCATATTCGCTAAGAGTCCAACTAGGAGCTTATGCACCAGTTTTTATTGTAGAATACGCGTAGTATATCAACGATAAATCGATATAAATCGTCTATGAATATTTTATCCAAATCAACATCTTTTTCCAAACATAAACAATAATTATTTTTAAAAGACGTTTTAAAAAGCTCTGTTCGTGTACATAAATTGAATAAAAAAATTACTACATGTTTACTTTGACAACATGCACCAAAAATAAGCGCCACATATACCTGCAATACCTCTTGTCCTCAATATGCAATATTCCAAGAAATTCTACATTTGTAAGTCCTCTAACGCATAAAGTATCGGATTCCGATGAACCGCAAATCGATATTTTTCTTTCGATACATCGTTCCGTAAAACGTTAGATTTATAAATAAGCCGTATAAATAATATCGATTTTTTTTTCCCCCGATATCAACATACGTAGTTGATTTCTAAAGTGCTTTCCTTACCGTGAACAGCCTTTACGCGCCACACACACACACACACACACACACACACACACACACACACACGCACACACACGCACGCACGCACGTCAAAAACTACGTCGAACCCAGTGGGTCGCCGTCGACCGAGCAACCCTCGCTTTCCCGCACGCCGTTGGAAAAACCGCGGTGTATTAACAAGGACGCACTCCCTTACCCCACAGCACCCTCGCCCAACCCCCTGTCGCTGTAAACGCCGCACTCGGAGACGATAAAGCAGCCCGCTGTATCCGTAGGGGGTACCTCACGTTTGATGTGTCTGGTATCCGCGGGCGACTTTCTGACCCCTCTCCCCTAGAGCTCTTACCACCTCACCCCTATTACCCTCTAGAGAGGTGCGCGACGTCACAGCTCTCTCGCCCTTTCACGAGAATTACTAATTCAAACGGTGCTCCGCGGCTGTGATAAATTGATTACACCTTCGCACCTGTCCGCGCCAAAAAGCTCAAATAGCCATTGGAACCCCCCCCCCCCTCCCTCCTCATCGTTCCTCACCTAAACTGCCTCTGGTCGGGATAAGTTTTTGGAAGCAGGTGGCAATGACTGTTTATATTTTCTGTTCTGCTGCGTGCGATTTGATTAACATTTTTAACGCAAAAAAGAAAAAAATAATCGGGAGATCCCGAATCTTTATACACGGGTGGAAACGTTTCGAAAGTAAATTTTGAATGTATTTTACATCGTGAAATCTCGTTTTTCGTAATGTCTTATGTAATGCGTGTCGTCGGGTATACTTACGTAAGTAGCCACAAGTTTGGGAGCCACTCTGTGATGCGTGTACATGTATGCGCAACACACGTCGCACGTATGCAAATGTGACGTGCAGGCGATACACGCAGGCACAGTATCCAAATGATCTCACCGTTGGCAAGACGTTCATGTTAGGTGTACGTACGTGGAGCTGGAGAAAACACTGGACACGTAGATCGGTAGAAGGCTACAACAATACTCTTGGAAAATTACGTGTGAGGTGTGAATAAATACCAGTAAAAAAAGTTTATTTGCATTCACCACAACAATAGGCACCTTACTAGAGATCGCTGCGAGCCAGCCATGCGACTTAGAACGCCGTGCCAGGCCGTTCGATAGAGTGATAATTATAGCTGCGCAGGGTTTTTTCACGTTTGTAAATGCCGTGCCTTCGTCGTCTACCCCTAATGCGTGATTCAATCAGGTGTTTCAGACATAGGA
Source organism: Dryococelus australis (assembly GCA_029891345.1). Taxonomy (NCBI): domain Eukaryota; kingdom Metazoa; phylum Arthropoda; class Insecta; order Phasmatodea; family Phasmatidae; genus Dryococelus; species Dryococelus australis. The sequence continues at coordinate 43,648,999 of CM056999.1, forward strand.
AAGCGAGTACTTCCGGACAGTATTGCAACATCCTGGAGGCACCCTGCAGAACAGAAGACACGTATCTTCACTTGCTGGTTTTCTGCCACTGTCAGCCGTTGCACGTACTATTTGTATAGGATATTCACTGTAAAGTGAGCACTTTAAACAGACCTCTCATTTAGAAAGATAGTCAATAAATACATTTTATTTTAGCCTTAGACGTTAACATCCGATTGCGGTGAAATATACACAGTGTGTTTAAATTCCTTGAATAGCAATATTTATTTTAAACGTTGGTTAGTGGATGAAATATGGCCGAAAGAAAAAAGTAACTAGGGCCTCAAAAGTGCTCACTTTAGCGTGAACAACCTATATGTGGCCAGGAACACACATATGAACAAGCCTTTTTCAAACAAGAATATTATGAATATGCCTAGGAGAACAGACACACATGGCACTACTGAATGAGTGCTGTAAACCATGGCTTGTTTCGACATTTGATATTTTAATGGAATTAATTTTAAAATGTTGAAAAATATGTTTCAAATGACACTTGACGGCAAGTGCAAAAATAATCTAATTGGAAAATCAAAACTTCGATATTTGGGTAGTGCCCGTTACTGTGTACCTACGCCCAAAGACCTAGCATGAAAAATTCTTTAAACTTGCTCTTACAGGAAAATGAAATCTTTCAAAAATAAAACTGTTCCCAGAAAATTATTAAAAACTTGCATGAGAATTTCCAGTTTTAGTCAGGGCAAACACAAAATCTCTTGTATCGGGTTCGTCATGGTTTAATGCTGAGATACATAACACTTTAAAATAAACCAAAATGGCGCCGGAAAATGAGAGGCTTCATAAACGTTAATCCTGAGCTGACATCCTGTTAAATAAGTCACCTTAATTTAAGTAACGGCAATTCCTGTGAAGATTTCCGCTTCGTTTGTAAGTCTCGCAAATGGCAGGCAGTTTTTCAAAGCCTCTCTACACGATACGAACGTAAACACGTATTACTTACTTGTGAACTACCCCAATTTAGGCTATCAGTAGTGTCGAGAATGAAATGAAATAGGAAATGAGTGCACTGAAAAAAGAATGACAGGAATTACTTCCTCAAAGGAGTTCGACTACCACCGCGTCGATAGCCGAGAAAAGTGAAGAAGTAGTACAAGACGAAACCAGTACAGCAATCTCGGAGGAGACCAAGAAGATCTGCGGCTTTGGTGTCGCACAGCCAGCAATGGGGAAGGGGATATCGATAAAGCTCGCCTCTTTCGATCGACAGATTTCTTGGCAGGAGTACCAACATCAGTTTGAAAAAGTCGCCACTCTGAATGTCTGGACAACAGAACAGCAGGCTTACTATCTCACGGCTGTACTGAGAGTCCCTGCATTAAGCATACTACGATCTCTGCCAGAGCGACATCGACTGGCGTACCCCATACTGGCATACTGGTTTTGGCCTTAAAGCTACGTTTCGGCGACCGGTACCTGCGACATGCCCACCATGCCCACCATGCCCACCTGCGAAGCCGCGCCCAGCGACCAGGAGAGCCACTGCAGGAACTATGGCAAGACATACGGCGGCTTTCCCACCTCTCTCTGGAAGGACTCCCCGAGGAGGCGCGCGACATCATAGCAGTCGGCTTCTTAATCGATGCCATCGCTGTGACACAGAGGTACGACAAGCTCCATGGCCTGAACACTGGAGGTGGTGTCAGCAAGACAGGGGCCGCTCCCTGACCTCCAGTGCGAACAGTGACGATGAATGAAGAAGACAAAGACAGCATGAAGAAGACACTGAAGGAGTTGAGATAGCAGTGAAGGACATCCATTCCAGGGTCCGCGCTAAAGAGCTTCGCCGCCTCCCACCAAAATAGCCAGAGTATTCGTCATGTGGGCAGCCGGGGCACCTGAGAGCCTACTGCCCAAAACAACAGCAGAAGCAGCAGCGGGAAAAGAGGCAGCGAGAAACAGGGGAGAATACAGCATATTTGGAAAACTTGTAAACACCGATCTTAGAAGGCAAAGTTCGGTGACTACTGGATGGAATGCACTAAACATGTTCTTACATGTACGGTCGGTGAAATAAGATTGGGATGCAATACTTGTGGATGATAGCCTGAATGATGTTCCTTGCCAGATGGTCGTCGATACAGGAGCGATCATAACATTAGAAAAACAGGCATCCTCGGGCCTTCCCCTCAGCGATCCTCCGACGACAGCATGGAACAGTGGGTGCTATTTGACAGCAGTAAAAGGTGAGACCACACCAGTGTTCGGTAAGAGAAAAGTGATCTTGAAGGTTGGTGACATTAAGGTAGTACACAATGTTTACATAGTATAAATAGAGGATTAATATATTTTGAGGATTGATGCACTACATAGGCTGGGATGCTGTATCGATACTCGACTTGGTGCGCTAAGGGTAGGCAGTGCATGTTGGTGGTGTCAACACAGCACGATTTCTCCTCCCCAATTAGCTGCTCAGTAGTCCGTGGACAACCCACTGTGCTGCCTCCTTTTGTGATATTGTGATTACAGGGAGATGTCAAGGAAAATTTGTCAGACATTTCGGCCTAACTGTGCCAGCAGAGAAGGTTGGCACCCTGGCATGTAAAGTCGTTATATCAGCGACTTTGGTCTCTTCTAATTCGGACAGATTTCCAGATAGAATGATACATTTTTCCAATAGTGACATTCATCTCGAGGAGGGGACAATGACAGGTATTTGCAAGCAGGTCACAAAGATACTTCCAAACGTTCTAGAAGATTCCAGAGTAATAAAAATAGAATGTAATTTACCCGAATTACTGGGGGAACTTCTAGAAAGACCGAAAGAAAATCTTAACTGGTAACAGGAGAAGACTCTCTCTGAACTACTGCACAGAAATAGGGATGCCTTTCTTTGTCGACCAAATAACCTTGGAAGAACCAATGTGACCTGCAAGCACATATATACAGGAGATGCCAGGCCCATAAAGTAGCCATAACAATGACTGCCACTAGCTTCGCATGAAGAATTTGAGAAAAGTATGAATAAAAGGATGGATATAGATGTGGTAGAATCATCAGTTCGTCCATAGCCATCATTCATATTACTTAATTAAAAGAAAGATACTCTCAGAGGTTTTGTTTGGATTATCGCCAGCTTAATAATGTGACAAAAAATATTATTATCCACTTCCAAGGATAGATGACACATTATTCAGGCTAGCCAGTTCGCAATTGCTTTCTACTTTGGACATGAAGAGTGAGTACTGGCAATACACGGTGGCCCAGACGACCAAGTAAGAAAGAATTTTGGGTCCAAGGAAAATGAACAATGCAGTTCAAAGTTATGGCTTTTGGGCTGTGTAATGCCCCTCTTACCTTTGAACACCTGATGGAAAAATTACTGCCTTTATATGTCTGCCAGGTTTACCTTTACATTGTGGTAACAGGTAAGACATTTGAAGAGCATTAATTATGCTTAGACTCTGTATTCCAGAAAGTGGTCACAGCCACCTTGAAACTAGTTCCCTAAAAGCGCCACGTGTTCCTAAAGGAAAATAAAATCCTTGGGACATATAGTGTCAGTCCATGGAATTAAAAGACAATGAGAACACCAAAGTAATTATAAATTTGGCCAACATCAACCGATAAAACTGAAGTGCAGAGACATCTGGGATTATGTGTTTATTACCGTGGATTTGTACCTGGGTTTGCCATGATCGCCAAGCTACTACATGGACTGACGAGGGCGAAAAGGAGATTCCATTGTACCACTGAGTGTGAAGATACTTTTAGTAAACTAAAGAAAATTCTGATTTCTCCACCTGTCCTGGTTTCCCGAAAAGTGAAGGTGTATTCATTTTAGACACTAATACTATTGATGTAGGCATTGGAGCTGTGTTATCTCAGGTTTAAGATGGGAAGAAAATATCACAACTATACTTCAGTAAGGTATTGCATAGGCCTGAGGGAAATTACTATTTTACACACAGGGAGGTTCTGGCCATGGTGAAGGCAATTTCACTCTTCCATCACTACTTAAATTGGAGACGGTTTATTCTAACAACCAACTATGCTTCATTATGGTGGCTACTAAATTTCAAGAACCCTGGAGGTCAAATAAGCCGGGGATACAGCATCATTAAGAATATGACTTTGAAATACAGCACAAATCTGGACACATTCACAGCAATGCCGATGCTCGGTATAGGAGACCATGTGAGCCATTTTGTTGTCATTGCGAATGCCAGAAAGAAAGGAGTGGTGAATCGCTGAAGGTCCAAAGGAGAAGAATTCAATATTCTCTGTCTTGTGATGGGTCACGTAAGTGGAGTGATCAGGATGTTAGGAAAGATCGTCAGAACGATCCCACTGTGTGGCAATTATTAAAGTGAAAAAAATAGTCTGTCGGCCAAAATGTGAAGAGATATCTAGCCTGAGCGCAGCAGTCAAAGCATACTGGGCACAGTGGAATTCCTTCGTACTGAAGAATGGGCCATTTTATAGGAACCGGGAAAGTAGTGATGGAAAACACACATGTTTGCAGTTGGTCCTTCCCGAAAGCAGGGTTTCTGATGTCTTAAAATAACTGCATAATGCGTCAGACAGTGGGGACTTTGGTGTCAATAAGACCCTCGACAGAGTTAGACTGAGAAACTACTGGCTTCATTGTTGGGAGCATGTTGAGAAGTTGTGCCGGTTGTGCAACATCTGCACTGCGAGGAAGGGCCCAAGGACCAGAAGACAAGGTCACATCCAAGAATATATTGTTGGAGTGCCATTCGAAAGGATGGCAGTAGATATTCTGGGTCATTTGCCTGTCACAGAGAGAGAGGTAATAGGTATCTACTGGCGGCCCAAGATATTTTACTAAGTGGCCTGAGGTCATTCCGCTCTCTTACCAAGAAGCACGCACTGTGGCCAATGCACGTATAAATCATATCTTCTCGGTGTTTGATTGAGGCTACAGTTTTCCTGGAAGTGACAAATATTTTGGGGAAAGCATGGTCGAGATGATTGACTGCACTCTTGAGCAATACCTGTCGATTTTTGTGGCAGACAAGCAAAAGGATAGGGATTCAAAGGTGCCACTATTTCTTCTTGCTTATCGCTCTGCAGTTCTCAAGTCCACAAGGATAACACCATCAAGGATGCTGTTTGGATCCTTACTGGGCAGGTGTTTGGCCAACCAACAGAAGAGGATACTGCAGCCCCTGATTATGCCAGTGAATATGAAGCAGACTTGTTGGTATTCATGATTTGGCTCGACAGCACATCAGAAAAAATAGTTACAGTATGAAGACGCGTTATGAAAGGCGAATGAAAGATAGTTATTTCAAGAAGGAAAACTGGTGTGGCTGTACAACCCACAAAGGAGAAAAAGGTACAACCAGAAGCTACAGAAATGTTGGGAAGGCCCCTGCAGGATTCTGAATAAAATCAATAATGTGGTCTTTCGGATTTGTCGTCAAGGCTCTAGGGTGAAACCGAAGGTTGTCCACATCGACCTACTGGCACTCTACGATGGTCCGGATGTTGCAGTGTCTGTTCGGGACGAACATACTTGAGGAGGGGGCAGTGTTACGCGCTCGCTGCTTCGAATTACGCGCGATCGAGTGTAGAAGTTATATGATAGCGGTGGCGGCAAGTAATGAGATGTTTTGAGTTACAGGTGCGCGCAAAACCAAGAACCGTGTATCTAGTACCAAAAAGCGAGCCGATACGATAATATTTTTGCGGCGCTGGCTGCTGACCTAGGTTGTAATAAGTTTCTGCGACTATCTGAGAGATTTTCAAGTTGTTTACTGCCCTAGACTCTGTCCGCATAACAAAACGTGAGTAGAACATTCCAGGTCAAGGCCAGCAGAGTATAAATTTTACGACGGGCCTGCGGGCTGAAAGTTGTTAAACGAATGAGTGGCTGAGTTTCATCGACGGACGAGTGGCGGAAGAAGTGACCAGCGGAAGGGAAATCTGCGACTGCGAGTATCAAGTAGTGAAGAGTGCTGCTGACAGGCTGGATTATTGGACTAGATGCGTGAGCGAAATACACTGCAAATGATGGCAACAGACAGACAGAACATGTATTAATGACGAGTATGAGTTTATTAACTAACCAAACAGAGACATTGAGAACGATATTAATTAGAGTAAAAAATATACATTAAATATTGAACTCCTTGAGAAAAAAAAGTAAAAAAGCGGAGATAGATATATTAATGCTCTAGAAAAAAGCTGCGTGAATAAATTAAGAATCGAATTTTACTATTTTTATTATTAAAACCTCCATCCCTCACGTTAATGTAATTTTGCAACAATCGTGTTCGTTTGTAATTAAGAAAAATAAGTAACAATTCTAGTAAGCAACTAACTGTTTTGAAGTAACCAAACATAATTGTTAAAACTGCGAAATGTAAGGCAGGTTTCAATTTAATAAAATGTTTCATTTTTTCCACATAATTGATCATGGTGTAAGATTTTATTAGACACATAATTTAATTACAGAATAAAAAATAAAAATCACGTAACATATAAAAATCACCAATATAATTGCTTTTGCACAAACCTGGGGAATTCATAGTTCATTAACATGACAACTTTTAGAGAAATAAATACTTATTCTTTGATTTTGCAAAGCACCACCCATAGTTTCGTTGATTTTCAATGTTTCTGAACACTTTACAAAGCCCTCCACATAACTTTATTTCCTCTCCATATGTATTCTTACGCCACACTTAATATTGACTTTGGCATTGGCCCGAACGCTTCAGTAATGCTCCAACGTATTAAGATTTGTAAAATTTTTAGGAACATAAATGTGCTACTTATTTGCCAGTTTTCACTGTTACGTGCTCTAAATACACATAGAATATAATTAATTTAATGCTCACAAGTTTACTGTTAGTAACACGCCAAACTATGGAACTTTTTTCATGTTTCTCTTGCAGAACTACTAGGAGTATTTTAGTAAGTTTTATATTAAAATGTACGCAACGACATTATGAGCAATGACATTAAATAAAGTTTTATTTTAAAAAATTAACAAGTAACCACCAACAGCCTAAACGTACTCTGCAACAGGCCGTAGGTGAGTATATATACTCGGGATAATATGTTAAGGATGTTCAAGACTAGGTAATAGTTTTCTACAATTTTAGCACAAATCAATTTTTTTTATTGTTTTATGAAATAATAGTTTGAAGAAAGTATCACAATGTCGGAATATTACATTATAAAACCTAATGAGAGGAACTACCTCATAGGAATTATTTTTTTCAAAGAAGAAATATTAAAATTGGATCTTAGACTACATTCCATCATATATTGTTCCTGTCACCAAAAAAGTAATTAAAATGTTTCCTGGATCTTTTTTATTCAATCTACCCAAAATTACAGCCTTAAATTCCAAGGTAAAATTTTAAGTCAAAATATCCGTAAGCCAAACCATCACCGCAGGAAAACTGAGTGACTGATTAATAAAAAAATTGATAAATGACACTCCTATCACTTCTAAAAAACTTAGGTAAAATCGTTACATTGTGTTAAATAATATATTCCAAATTTTTGTGATTAAGTAAGTTAAAAGTGAAATATTTATGCTGAAAATATTATGAATGTAATATGGCGAATAGTTTGGTATTTTCGTCAAGTTATCCTCGATACCAGACCAAGAAACCATATTATACCCTCAAAATACAGGGAAAAAAATTGTGTTTTGTACGATGTTAAGGTCTATGAAAACTCCTGCATTGCGCTAATTCCCGAAATAATTACAAAATCAAGAAAAGAATTGGTACAATTATAACATTTAGAAATAAGTTTGATTTCATTGATTACAAATTTGAATTAACAAAATAATACTTACAATGAGTAGTTTTCGCATGCGTTGTTGACAGTTATCGAATATTAATTAGCAGAAAACCCAAAATCACTACATTTGGGAATGCAATTGTTTTAAAATATAAAAAATTTATGTATGCTAAACTGTAAAATAAGAACAAAAAATTATGGCTTTTGTCTTGTTGAAAGCAATAAAATGTTTCTTTAAGATTGTATTTTTTAAAAGAAATCTACATTCCAATATAATGGAGTTAGAGATAATATTATTTTGTAGATTCTACAGAAAAAACTGTGGCATTTTTACTGATTTTGTACTTTGTATCTTTAATTAACAGAAAAATTTACAGTTTTTAAATAGATAACTATAGACTGTATTAACTACTGATACATATGTGATAGTTACCAGTATTCAAATGTCACTTCCAATAAGCCCTACCACATCAAGATCTATAATGTGGTTCAAATTCCTCCAATGATCTTAGAGGATGTTCACGGTAAATTGAGCAGTTCTGAGTTCCCAGTTACTTTTTCCTTTCAGCCATTTGTTGACCATCAACAACCTTTACAAATAAATATTTCCATGTAAGTAATTAACGCCGTGTTTATATTCCACCGCACTCGGAAGTTAACGTCCAAGGCTACAATAAAATATATTTATTGACCATTATTCCAAATGAGAGGTCTTTCACAAGAGCTCACTTCACCGTGAACAAGCTATACTCGCATAGTGTAAGGTTTGTTAAGGTTGAAGTAAAGCAACTGCCTATGGAGTACTGCACCTGACTATATAATGTGAAGATTTCGTGGGAAATTAGTACAGACACCATAAAAACTGTCAGAAAATTGTGATTTGTGCTGCATATGAAAGAAGAATGTATATATTTTGCAACGTTATAATACATTTTACTAAAATATACTTTTTAAAACAGAAATAATTAAACGCTATAGTCGGCCTTTTTTTAACAAAATTTAAGCGCATTTCCGTTTTGGACGCTTTGGGAACCAGAATTTACAAGAAAATCTTCTTCAAGAAAGATGGTCACAACATTTATTGTGATGATGTGTACTAAAATCATAATAATAATGTATAAAGCCAATTTTATAATTAACTTTATTTACGTCAGTTTTAGCCATAAATATATAAGAAAATTGGACGTACATAAATTCAATTGTAAAAATTATTTCCTAAATTATTATTACAATTTTCTTACACAACCATAGTTAACATTATGACGATATTCCATGACGATGATTTTCTTGCTAATTCTGCATTCTGAAGCATCCAGAACGGAAATTTGCTTAAATTCCGTTTAAAGTACAGACTATTATAATATCTCGTTTTTTAACATATAAAAAGTATATTTCAGTAAAATGTTTTATAATGTTGCAAAATATATACATTCTTCTTTCATATACAGAATAAATAGCGCTATTATGACAATTTTGATGGGGTCTGTGCTACTTTTTTTATGAGTTCTTCACGTTGTATAGTCGTGTGCAGGTCTCGATAGACAGTTGCTTTGCTTCAACCTTAAAGTAGTTAGCGAGGTGGTAAGAACGCGCGGTGCTCGTAAAGGCTGTTCACGATAAAGTGAGCACTTTAGAAACGAACCTTAGAAACACGTCACTGTCCCTACATTAATATATTTTAATGGGCGCACTGAGTGACATTCGTTCAGTATAGTTGGCAACGGTGGATGGAAAAAAAGTAGTTCCATGTCTTAACGTCGAATAAAAAGTGCTAGGTAACCACTGGTGATAACTTAAAATTATCGCTATCGCTTTCTGTTTTCTTTAATGCGTCGAAGTGTAAAAATTATCAGATTTGTAAAGTATTTAATTTCTTAACAATTTAACCGTTTCGTTTGACCAACGTATGAATAAAGTGACGGCCTATGACAATGTTAATTTTACACAAGGCGGAAGAATGCATAACATGTACACAAGAAGATCTTAAGCAGGGCTTTCAGAAGTGCTCATTTGACCGTGAACAGCCTATAGCCACGCGAACATATTTTACTTTTTTTTTTTTTTTGCCAGGCTGCTACCGTACGATGCTGGTCGCTCTCATCCGGAAGTTAATTACTAGCGCTTGTGTGCACGGTGGGGTCTCCCCGTGGAATATTACTGCGCATCAGTTCCGCTGGCTGGTTCTTCGACGTGGGGAGATTAATCAGCCGGAGGAGGAGGAGAGTTCCTGCAGGGCTCTTCACGTCCGTGGGAACATGTAACTCGGGGAACAATACTTCACTCGCGACGGACGTCAGGGCGTTGCTGCTGATACGTGTGTGTGTGTGGGGGGGGGGGGGGGTGGGACAGGCGGTTGCGGCAAGGCAGCCTACCGCCAACTTCCCCCCCCCACCAAAGTCCTTGCACAACCGCCGCGTTCCGATACAGTTGATCTCACTGGTTCAGTAATCACAGTAACGTCAGCTATCGTTCCGACACAGTTGATCTCACTGGTTCAGTAATCACAGTAACGTCAGCTATCGTTCCGATACAGTTGATCTCACTGGTTCAGTAATCCCAGTAACGTCAGCTATCGTTCCGATACAGTTGATCTCACTGGTTCAGTAATCCCAGTAACGTCAGCTATCGTTCCGATACAGTTGATCTCACTGGTTCAGTAATCACAGCAACGTCAGCTATCGTTCCCATACTGCTGACAATCAACGATGGCGACTGGCAGCCGTTTCTGCGAGTCTCTAGTTGGCGCCCTGCGCGAGGCTAAAACGAGCACTGAAAAATTTTGAAATTACGGGAGCTGGACGAGGCTGTGTAGTGTCAGTGAAATGTTTCTTGGCGAGACTTTAAAAGAAAAAAATCACTAACTAAAGGTTGTCGATGAGGACGACGCGAATAGGATTATTGTGCCCATAGAAGACGCACGGAAAGCATTGGAAGATAAATAAGACAATATTACAATACTACTTTAGCCCTAATTTGTAGATGTTAGAACTTCACATATGTAGATTATCCGTATTTATATAAGTAAATTACCGATAGGTTAATTTATAAAATATTCTGTGACAGGGCAACATGCATTACCTTTGTTTTGTTTGTTTTTATTTACAAACTCGTGTTCGTTCTACTGCCTAGCGTTCCGAAACTATCGAATCAATGACACATGCGAAATATTTACTGATTACTTATACTGTTCAGTTACTGCTGACGAACACTGAAGAAAAATCAGTGATCTCAGTGATTTTCAGCAGTAACGGAATGCGCCGAATACGTGAAACGTCTCTTACAGTCACCACAGAAGTCCCTACGCGAGCAAAAAATATATATCTTGTAACAACACTAAAAACATTATCTGGAAACTTTAGGGCCATTTAAGGCTGTTCACGATAAAACGAGCAGCCGACATCCCATGGCGCAGTCGGTTGGTGCGCCACCGATCTGGGGTGCGGCAGGCTATGGGTTCGAATCCCGGGCAAAGCATGGGTAATCAAATGATTATAATTTTCAATACATAGCGCCGAAAAGTGCCAGCGAAATCCCACACGCCATGCGATTTACAGTATATCTTATACGCAACATATTAATTAACATACAGCTTATATTTAACAACCAATGTACCATACTGGCATCCTGAGTATATTTTAAAATTAGTATAAATGTTTCTGCTGATACATTTTTTATTCGTCCGAGAATAATTGATAATAATATTAGTTTCAGTTGGACGAAAACTATTTGTTGTCAAACACATGAATAACTATTTCAGAAGAGATTCAGAATTCCATTAACCGAGCATCCATTATTAAATATCCTTGACAATACTTTAAAATATGTTTATGATATAGATCACATGACATGTGATTTCTTGCCAAAGTTAATTAGGACAGAAATTTGGGCCTCCATATTACGAAAATTTCGAATTTTGAGTTGCTACATTCTAAATACTATTTTATAATTTGACTACAAATATTTGCATCTACGTGGTCCATGCATAAATTATTGTCAGACAGTGAAATAATAAGCTATCGTGAAATATGGATATCTGACCAATGTTACTGCAAAATGGGTTGACAAACACTGCTTGGTTTATTTTACAGCATCTGCCGGGGAGATAGAACTAGGGTAGTTGCCTCTGTAGTCCATTCAAGTTTACTTCCAAGTTTTCTGAAGTCTTACAAAAGTTCTGCTACCGAGATATTTCTCCGCCTCATGCAACAATGCTTAACCAAATCTGGCAAATTACACAGCATTCTCGCACGCTCGGTGTAGCAACAATCCAATATGAACTATTTCCTACTAGGCATTACCAACACACCTGATTCGCTCTCTTTTCGTTTATATTACTTATAAATGAAATATTATAATTTATAGACAGAATATAAGTGAAATTTCAATTTAACATAAAAGAAGGCACTTTTACATTATCAGAGGTAAAAAAACTCTTGTGAACAAATATTTCATCAGAAATATCTAATGAAACCGCGAAGAGACTATACATGATACACGAAGATAAAATTGTGATTCAATATGGGATTGCGTGTTCTCTCCTGTAAACATGCTCTCGTATATAGCCTAATTTGGCGTAATTATCGCTAAAAGAATTATTTTTTAAATTTCGGTTTTGAATTATTTAGCGAATAGTCCCTTACGTTTTGAGTTAGATTCTAAATTCGTCCGTACATACACATATATCAAAACGGCTGAAAGTCCCTACACATAGAGGAGACATGTCCCTAAGGTTGACAACATTGAACTGTGATTCAGTTTACATACTTAAAGTCCTCGAGATAGAGTGCTTTAGTTACCTTCAACCAATTAAGTTGCCTGATCGAGGGCGCGTTGGGAGGGATATAGAGTTTAACAGAGTATAGGCTGTTCATGGTAAAGTGAGCAATTTCGAGGTCCTAGTTACTTATCCTTTCGGTCATTTTTTACACTTTAGCCACATTTTAAAATAAATACTGCATATAAGTAATAAACACGCAGTGTGTATATTCCACCGCACTGGGAACTTAACGTCTAAGGCTAAAATAAAATATATACATTGACTATATTCGAAATGAAACGGCTATAAAAAGTGCTCACTCTACCGTGAATAGGCTATAGTTTGTTTTACAATATACACGTATTCATACCTCCGACAACCCAAGAAGAGTTGTAATGTATTTTATCTTACTTCACCCCATTTCGTCAATTACGTTATGTCTATTGTCATGTGTTATTTTTACTGTAGTTTTTCCTGACAGCAGGTAGTTATAAATGTGTTCACTTTGCGTGTATAGTTGTTCAGGACGATGAGAAAGAGTGGAGGAGAAGGAGAGGGCTTGTATGTGACGTATCCCCCGGGGTTTTACTTTAGTTTATCGAGCAGTGCGTACTTGTTTCGGTCACGTGCGACTGAATTCCTCTTTTTTGCCCCTCCAGGAAGAATACATATATGCCATTCACGGTACAGCGAGCACTTTTAACAGTCCTCTCATTCGAAGAAAGAGTCAGTAAATATATTTTATCTCAGGCTTAGACGTTAACCTCCAGTTCCGGTGGATTATAAACACTGTATTAATTTTTTCACTTGTCAATATTTAGTTATAATATCGCTGAAAGGAAAAAAATAACTAGGTCCTCTAAAGTTCTCACTTTACCGTGAATAGCCTATACTAGTCTTCATCAAACATTTTCACAGCAAGTTGGACGACGTTGATTTCTAGTCTTGCGCTAGGACTTCTCGAAAAAATTACCATTACACTGATGTCACAGATTATGTTAAGTATATGAGCAGAGACACGCGAAATTCGCGTTATTATTTCGCACCAGGGTGAACTTCACAGCATTTTAAATACCGGAGCGGGCGTTGATTCACCGTTGGCTGCTACGGAGATTTGAAGACACCACACCCTTTCTGACCGAACTTCACGTGATTGGGGCAAACATCGTGAAGTATTTATTTATAGGCACGGAGTTACCCAGGGCGTGTCAGATAAAGTATGCTCCAGTGACAAACGTATTGAAAAGGTACGTGTTTTTAAAGTTTAACTTGTACTCAAATAATAACGCGAATTTTTTTGCAAGTCTCTACGTATGTGAAATGGCGAGGCGGTTAATTTATGTAGGAGTACCCATTTGCTGATCCGCAAAGTTCCCGGTGGAACCGGCGCTGGCCTCACCAAACCTCCCCTCCAGGTGGCCGATACCTATTAAAAGGTCATAACTGGAGTGCTTCTTTCTAGCCAAGCTACTTTAGCCCCCACAAACAAAGAGCTAAATCGGCTCTTTTGATCTCAGGTAACCACCAGGAACTTTGCAATTTTGAAACCGCCATGCTGTCCGAAAATTGAAAAAGAACACTACTACTAAAATACACACTCACACACTAACTATAATTCGCCACTGCGGTAATCCTTACTCGATTGAATTTAAGCATGACGGTATCCCCATAATTGCCTTCTCGGCTCAGTGCATCTGGGTTGTGACGGGCTAAGTTTCGGGGGATATCCGGTAACCAGTAACGTCCCCCTCCACCTCGCCCCCTGGTGCAAAGAGCTTGTAACGAAAACCCAAAAACTACACTCCGTAGCGGCACTCATGCACACACAGACACATACAAAACCATCGCTGCGCTCTTTCCCGCTTTGCAATTGTCCAGCTTAATAAAACACATACAGGTACATACATTTTTGTCAAATTCCATAAAATAAGCCTGAGCTTTTCTCAGCGGCATGTCGACATGATATGGTTAGACTTAATTGGTTGTATTTACTGCTGGCCGTGTGGTTGGAGGCTCAATGGGAAGGAATTCAGTTCTTCAATACCTTATTTGCTTCATCCTGTTCGACAGATATCCAACTCTTCGAACATTCCTCCCAGATCCTTCCTCCACCCGGCCAGGCCCCTCCCGGTGGGAGGGGCTTGTCACATCTATGTAGTGTGACCATACTGATGGTAGGATGCCCTCCGAAAATGAAGGACTAGTACCTGACCCCAGTATACCAGTTGAAAGGCTTACTGTAATCAAAGGTACGCCTCCCGTATGTACGGATGGCATCCCGAAGGGCGTCAGATACTACGAATCTTTCGCCCCTACGCCAGAAGCATTCTTTGATCGGAATGACCAGCTCTGTAGATTTAGTTGTCGTCGGCCAGGCAGGCCGTTTGCTGATCGGCAGAGTGAAGTTCTCAAACGAGTGTTGTGGGCGCGGATAAGCGTAACTCTAGCGTTTGCCTAGGCGCGCCATTGGAAGAGAAGCGACGCTGTATACAGGGTGAGGCCACAGGCAGCGAGTAAGTTTGTTTTGCAAACACTGAAAAGATTAATAGACCGGAGCCGAGTGTGTAGCGCCGGTGGAAGGCTCGAAGAGGGGTACTACAGCCCGATGACGAAGGGTGTGCCTAGAACCGCCGTAACAAGACTGCACGGCGAGCAGCCTTCAGCAAGAGCATCAAGGTGATAACGAGCTGGTGACTTAAGTAAAGACTGTAGTTAACTTTATAATGGCGTGGCGTGAAATAGATTCAGTAACTTGATCGTTCAATATATTTAACTCACCCGTTCAAATAACTTAACTTATTTTTTAATGTTCGGTATTGTATTTGAATTCATGTAAAACGTTGTACGTTTTAAAGCTTGACAAAATATATTAACGTAGTAATAAAATGAGTGACTACCATCTGTCTATGTTTCCCTCAAATATTCTGTTCGGTGAGCCCCTAAGGCGGAAGCGGAACACGGGCATTGTGTCTGTTCTCCCTGCTGCTCTGTGGTCTGCCGGGGAATTTGGAGATAGCTGATCTGAGAAGTGTCCTAGCTATTGCCAGTTCTAGTGATGGGGAACAAGTCGATGCGTTTATTCCGAAAGGGAGAGTGTAGCGCCTGTTACAGCCTCTACCAGCTTAAGAGAACCCACTACCTCCTCGTGGCACCACTGGGTAAAGTCCCTTCACGCTAAAATGAGAACTTTCGAAAGCCTTTCTTAAGATCTACTTGTTTGCACGTTGTGTATTGCTCCACCTTATGTAATATTAACACCGCAATGGGCCTCATCACTTTATTCACACTTCGGTCAAGTGAAACTGTGAAATTATTAGAAAAGTAAATATTTCGAAAATCTTCTCACTTTTACGGTTTGACGCAATAAAAACAGAAAGAGAAAGAAATCATTTAACTGATCACAAATGGTTTTTAAGAGCAGGATTAACCCCAGCGTTTTTTTGTGGAATAGTTGTTTGGGCGAATACGGGTAACTAGGTCAATTAATGTTCTACAAATACTACTTTTTTTGTCAGAAAAGATAAAAAACGATTATCTATACTCCTATTTTTTTACTTTTGCCATACTAGGCGTATTCTTGGAGGAAAAAAAATTGTGAAAGTGGTCAAATATCGCATTTTTAAAGTTCGCCTATGCAGTTTCAATAAGGGGCAAGAGAAAAGTACAAAGGTACGGGCGTAGTTTAATCTGTGGCCTTGCATCGCATGTAATAAAACCCGTATGTTACATATCTAATATGCACAGTACAGAGTTGCGATGGAAACAGTGCACGCCTTGTGCGTAGGAGCGATGAGGCACTAGAAGTGCATGTTAGTGTCGCCCGTATCGCTCCCTCGCTTCTTGACCATGGACGCGGGGGTCTAGCACACTCTTAACAATTTTTATTCGAAGTTAAGTTATGGAACTACTTTCCCTCCATCGTTACCAACTTTACTGGGTGCATGTCAATTAATTAGCGCGTTAAAATGCAGGCCAGGCAGGGGCGGTGATATTTTTCTAAGGTTCATTTCATTAGTTCTCACTTTATCGTGAACAGCCTTTAACCTCGAAGTACCGAGGTTATCAAAAGTGGGAAACTCCCGGGCGTGCCCTATGCCTGGTTTACCAAAACGGGTATCTGCACCCCCTTGCTCAACTTGACTCATGGGCAATAATTATGGCGGTGCTTGGTGATGGGTCGGTCGACTCCTTTACGGTCAGGATTGAGACCCGAGGCAAGAGTTTCAAAGTGAAGAAATTCGATGGATGGTAATGGACGAGACTGGGATTGAAGATTGAGTGATTCATTCCAATCGATCGGGGAAACCTGAATGCGTGGTGAAAAGGAAGGAGTAGCAGAGGCTGACCTCCGGACCCTAACAGAGGTTCTCTCAGTTGGTGGAACCCTCAAAATGTCGATGCCTAGCAAATGGCTTGTAAGTCATGACTTCATCTTCGAGGTTCCCTAACGCCCATGAGGTCAGGTGACGTAGGTCTCGTGTTGGCAATTGTATGAATATTCGCGATGGTGGTGTATGGGGTATTTCTCCTGTTCAGGAGAGTACCCAATAGTTAGAGCCCCGAGTATTTCGTGGATTGAGTTGGCAGCAAGATAGGCCGGACAGCCCTCTAACACTCGAGACAATATCGTCTGTGTATTGGTTGCCATAATCAAGTAAGGCCTATGTACAGTACTGTTAAGCACTCACTCACACTACTGCTTCCTGCTCATTACTGGCTCACAGCTAAACGGGGCGTGTCCAAAGAACTGTCGTCCAATCAAAACAGTAGGATGAAGAACATGTGTTCGGAGTCAACCTCGTCTCCGAATGAATTCGTGAAGTATTTGTGGCTATATCAACCTGGCTAAGAGCTTATGTTCCGTAGGGCAGGTGGCTATAAAAGAGCTAGGCATATAATGGAGAATAAAAAACTACGGTATGGCCTATACGCTAAGAGGGGTCAGAGATTAATACTTTTGTTTTTGTGAATGTTCCACTATAGGCAAGTATGTTTTCGAGCGTTGATTCGCGAACGTCGTCCCAACATGTTGTCGGCAGTTGACGCCATTTTGATAGATAGTCTTGCTGGAGTTTGCGGAATAAGCGGCTGTTTAAATTCTTTCTACATAAGTAGTCTGTGCCGCTATGTCACCGTAGCTGAAGTACGTTTACATCCAGTGCTCAGGACGTAAAATGAAAAGTATAGATTTCCACATTCCTAAAGAACAAATCCCTTACGCACCTACCTTGAAATGCGCTGAATGATGTATTTCCAAATTTACTGCCTAGAAACACGGAAAACTATGATAGGATCTTGAACTGAACTTTATTGCAGACTTTAAATCAATAAAAATGAGAGCGTCACCTCTTAATGTCCCATAGGTAGAGCCCCGAGTATTTCGCGGATTGAGATGGCAGCAAGCTAGGCTGGACAGTCCTCTATACACTCGAGACATTATCGTTTGCTTGATGGTTGCTATGGTCAAATGAGGCCTTTGTACAGGACTGTTAAAACACTCACTCCACTCACACTGGAGCTTCCAGCTTATCAATGGCTTACAATTGAAAGGGATGTGTCTAACGAACTGTTGTCCAATCAGAAAAGTAGGAGAAAAGAACAAGTGTTTGGAGTCTACCTCGTCTCCGAACGAAAACGCAAAATACTCGTGGCTCTACCCATAGGTACACGCAGCACGACGAGAACACTGCACGCCTGTTCAGAGCCTTGCGAATAGGGGCGAGGGGGCGCTAGCCGCACTTGTTAGTGAAGCCCTTATCGTCGCATTTCTTCTGCGCATCAAACATGAAATATATCCAGGTAAGTGGCTCCCGTAACTAACACACACCGAATATACGATCCAATCTGATGGATGACATTGAAAAGAAAAAAAAAAGTCATGTTTTTAGTTGCGTTATTAAACCATTTACTTTATTTTCTTGTTTAGAAAAAAATAAAAATGAATTATTTTCTGTCGAGTGCGCAGATTTATGCGTGTATTAAGAAGAAAAAAATCAATAAGAAATTCGCTGAAACAAAACTGTCAGATGAAAGTAAAACTTTCGTTTTAACTTTAATTAGACGGAAACCCAGTTGGCGTTTACTCAGAAACAATTAAAAATGCAATAATGCCACTTTTCTTGCTTGTGATTGTCCACAAACAGTAGATATGATTATTCCCAAACACGCAGGAATGAAATTGTATGTGGTTTAACAGCGTTTGTTTTTTTTTCACTTTGTCGACCTCAAAATTTTCCTTGCGACACAACATTACTACTTGAATACAAACGTTAACGAGCATTGTAAATTTGGTCTATGAACAACATTGCTTGAGCGCTCTCAGATCTCAGCAACACTCTGAAAAACTATGCTTCTCACGAAATTTTTGTCATGAAAAGTAGAAAGAAATCTTGCAAAAGTATTAGCATTTACGAATTATAATTTAATTCTATATCAAGTATTGATGGGAGTTTTTATCCTGTCTTTCTTTACAATTAATTTCATTTAGCAATTTTCGATAGCATTTTTTGAGTGTTGGAGAAAATAATGGAAAGATCACTTTGAAGAAAAATTCTTTAATTAGAAAACCAATAACATTTTTTTAATGTCTTGCCAGAGAGATAACTTTTTAAAACTCCTATTGTGTTATATTAACAGCACTCATTTTTGGTTACCACATATGTGATTTGCTTTTGCTTTTGCAAATACGTTTTTGGATCACGGATGTAAATGGTGTTTTAAAATACCCCCCCCCCCTTTTTTTTTTTTTTTTTTTCCGATATCGCTGCCGAGGGTGAGATGTCCTCGATTTGGATTCACATATTTGCGTTAAATTTTTTAAAACTATTTGTGATCATACGTAACAAAGACCAATTCTTCGCAATTCACAAACGTTTTGAAAGCGGACACTAAAACAGTCAGTTTATCCAGTCCACGGAACAAAGGAAAAGGCAGTGTGAAAATTTTTATTTACCAGCAAGTCATTATGAAGGGAGAATTCTCCACGTGTAACATCTAATGTTGAATTATATAAATAAACGGAATGCACGCAGAAAAGATGTTTTGAGCGAAAAATTAAATTATTTCTGTAGAATACTTATAACAAATCCGAAATTCTTTGTGTTCTTTTTGCGAATATTTAATCTCAATCCGACACACGATTTTCTTATTTTGACATTGAACGTTCTTGATTTACAAGCACCCTTACAAAATACATAAAAAGTCACGTAGTCGCAAACGTAAAACATAGTGAACAGTATTTTGAAAAGAACCGGAAACAGAACATAATTTGAGTACTAATTTACTATCCATATATAGCGTTATTTTCCATTTAATATAAGAGCGGTGAAACCTGCAGACAATGTGACCAACCTACAGACTATGTAAACAGTAAATGCTCTCGTTTATAAAGTGTCATATCAGCTGATGAATTGCCGCGGGATGCGTGTTGTTGAGTTGGAGATTTTGATGTTGGCTTCGAAACAAACTAGTACTCATAACTAAAAGTTGTAATTGAAAATTTATATTATGCTTACAACATTTATAGTTTAAATCACGTTTTTAAAGAAATATTATTATTTTTTGCTTTTAGTGAATGGACTTTAAAAACATGTTTAATTTTTTTATGACAGAGCAAGTCGACACGTACGAACAGTAAACTTTTCCAGCCAATGGCTAACCATGTTTATGTTTCCACTTTCCAGCCCGATGAACGCCATTGGGCGTGCGATTTTTTTCTCATCGTATTTATACGAGTATCTTGTTGGTGTTGTCGGAATATTTCATCGGTAGTTAAGTTTTTTTTTTTATTTGCTTTTTTCAAGCATAGTTGGTTGTAGGTACCGTTGTAGTATTGCGTTTTCCTTAGTGAAATGTAATATTAATCGGCACATGTTTACCGCTTCGTAAAACTGCTCGTTCCGCCATTTTCCTTAACCGCCGCCCGCAATGAAGTGACTCGAATATAATTTACGTCTCTAAGTATAAGTTTGTTGGTTTCAGGAAACGTGCGTAGTGTTAATTTTACTGAATTCTTGAAATAAATTATTTAATGCTAGTGACGAATAAACGTTATTTTAGTGAAGTAAACTTGCAAGGATTACCATAGAAAAACACTTGTTTAAGAGGTTGCGAATTTTACAAACAGTAAGTTTACGTGTTTTGTAAATAATATATTTGTAAACCGTTACTATTATTGAAATGCATGCGGCCTGAAAAGCGGCACTTTCAACACTTTTGTAGGATGTGAATAATATTTATTTAACTATATCGTAAATTCAACGAGTGTTAGGGGTTAACTACACTCAAAGTGTGTGTATATCGCTGTATCTGTACGAATACGAAAAACGACGTATGTATCACATTTTGTTTTTTCATTGAAATTAAAATTTTCAGCATTACAATAATTTAAATGTTATTTCCATACGAGAAAAATTTTCCACTGCTCCATAAAAACAATATACACCTCAAAATGCCACACACTCGTATGAAGACATCAAAGCAATGCCGTCCCACGAAATACGTTAAACTAATGCCCCCACCCCCTCACAGTTTCCTTTTTTCCTTTGGAATAAAATAAACAGATCCCCAACCAAGTTAACTTGGCAATTACAACAATTAAACAGGTTGGAATGCCAACCTATCTATAAGATCCTACATTAATTACCGTACGGGAGTAAGCTAATGTCAGTTATTCAATGCCTGCCATGACAGGAAACACGTGGAAAGAGGAAAATGCGAGTGCAATGGACCCAAACATTTGTTTACAAACATCTTTTCTTCAGTGACAAAACAGCTGTGGTGGAAGGATATATTGTGGCCATGCTACTTTTCTGGAACTGTCAAAATTTACCCCATACGAAATGGACTATATGTGTCGCTGTTCTGCGTTGACCTTGGCCTTTCCGCGCGAGCAAGCAGAAGAAAAGGACAGAGTATTAACATGATATCGGGCGGCGAGTCATGAATGAATGTCTGATTGACAGGAGAGCGATAACGAGCGACGTTTGTCGTACAGTAGAATGGTTTGAGTGAAATATGCACTTGCAAGACTTTCGCATGAAATCGATGAAGTTCACGAAAAAGAGCCATCGGCTCTAAATACAGATGACCATACCATTCCTGCTGCAAGGAATAATAAATGTACTATAAAGTGTGAAACAGGACGTGAAGACGAACATAAAAACAGTATTGTTGATAAAGACTATGACGATAGTGTTCACGAAGAATCTGATGAGAAGGATAATGATTCTCCCGGCAATCCGAATGAACTTGTTGCTATACTCAAGATGACAGTAGAGGAGAAGCACTTGGAATCTCACTCAGTAAATCCACAAGGCAGAATTGAACGAAGCAGGTGCGTTTCTAGCTTAAATAAAAATGTCGAAACTATTTAACTTGTATCCCTCCGCGGAAAATCTGTACAAAAATCAAGTAGCACAACAACCAATTGGGAAGATTGGTGGGAGCCTGCCGTGGTGCGGCGTTCTTCAGTACAAAGTCCAAGTTGTGCATCAACCAATGGCGAAGCATGGTGGGAGCCTTCAGTAATTCTAAGCACATTTAGTCCAAAGTGCAAACACAATTTTCCCAGGAAGTGACTAAATATACCGAGGGACCTGGATACAAAATTTTTTTTTTAAAGCGATATTATTAAATTAAATATCAACCTTTCAGCTTTGAAGGCAGCACAACACAATTTAATTTTTAAGAAAGGGGGAATTAATTTTAACTTGCGATCCACATGCACCACAATTAGCGCCACACTTAGCACCACACCCACCACACTTGACACTGCATGCACCACACATAGCACTGAATGCACTGCTCGTAGCCTTGCAATTGCAGCACTTAGCAATGTATGCACTGCACATACCATTACATGCTCTGCACTTAGTACCACATGCACCACACTTATCACTGTAATTAACACCGCAATCAGCAATCCACACACCAATTCACGCATGAATCCCCAGTGCCTACTGGATGGATAGCATGCTGTAGTTAGCTACCGAGTGCGGCCCGGATATCGTGTTACAAGACATAAGAGCAAAATACAATATGCAGACACTTCATTGTTACCAGACACCATGCAGGTGTAGACATGATAAAACGAATTGAAAGCACATACAGTAACACAGGTTACTTGACACCATGTAAGCGCGGACCTGTTCAAATGAGAACACTGCCTGTTCCAAGTAGTGGAGCCATGCACATGGCTGAAACATGTACGCTGTAGTTTTGAGAGCTAGAGGAATACCGTAAAAAATCATCGTATTGTTACATCCTTTTTCATAAAACAGTAAAATAAATACAAAGCTGGAATGCACATTCGAATTACAATAAAACATTTTTAAATTAATATTTCGAATTTATGGACAAAGTGTAAAGTGTGTTTGGTGTCTGGTATACTGTAAATTTGATTTTTCTTGAATATTATACTATATAAAATACGTTATTTATATACAGTAAAAAATTCGAAGAAATCAATTTTTTTAATTATTTGATTTATTACATATCCTATTTACACATTCTCATTAATGTCAAATTACACCTCATCCTTAAATTCATAAACAAATGCATACACTGGTATGTAGAGCTATCAGCTATACCTACGCACTCTAGTAGCAATAAGAAACAACAAAATGGCTGACACTGGCATCCCTAGCATGCAGCTAGGGAACTACAGCAGATGCATTCAAGATGGTGGACGAAAAAGGTGTGAACGAGAAAAGAGGTGGGAGAGAAGAAAGAGAGGGCAAATATGAAATGACAGAGCATAAAGAAGCAAAATTAAATGTTAGAGCATGAAGTAGCAAGAAGAAATGATAGAGCATGAAGTAGCAAGATGGAATGACAGAGCATAAAGTAGCAAGATGGAATGACAGAGAATAAAGTGAAACATTCTAGAAACGATATGGCTGAATGGCAAAGGACATGGACATGGGATCAAAGGTCATGGGGCATGGAGTCAAGTGGCTGGGACAAGATTCTTGGTTCTTGGATCTTGCCTCTTGGGTATTGCATCTCGGGTCTTGAGTCTTGAGTCTTGGGTCTCGTGTCTTGTATCTTTGGTCTTGGGTCTTGAGTCTTGAGTCTTGGGTTTTTGGGTTTTTGGGTTTTGGGTCTTGAGTCTTGAGCCAGGGGTTTTGAGTTAAGCTTTTGAATCAAGGGTCTTGAATCTTGCATCTTGGATTTAGAGTCTCGGATATTGGTCAAGGGTCTTGAGTCTTTGGCCTTGAGTCTTGAGTCTTGGGTTAAGGGTATTGAATCTTGGGTCTTGTGTCTTGGGTCAAGGATCTTCAGTCTTGAGTCAAGGGACTTGGATCTTGATCCTTGAGTCAAATATCAAGGGTTTTTTTTTGGGGATTTTTGTAAATTTTAGAAAAATTTTCGGAATTTTTGTATGTTTATTAATAATTTTAAATATATTTTTCTCTTAATTATTAAAACCGTTTTTCGATTTTTTTTTATTTTTTATTTTTTGGTTTTAGGGTCACCAGGGTTGATGTAAATTTCAAGATCATAGATCGAGGTCAAGGTTACACAGACCCACTTTGGCGGTAGAGTGACGTCACAACATAGTGCCTGGCCGGGTCCTGGCTCCTACTTTCTCATTTCCTTGTGATAGACTTCCCCAAATCATTTTACTAGTATCTTTAAGACATTATTCTTACGAACGAGGAAGTAGTTATTGTTGCTGATGCATTCCATTCATAGAACTTGTCTTCTCGAGCATTGGCGTGCCACTAGAACTCTAATTCGATCAGGGAAGAAACTTTGAAGCCGAAGTGTTCGAGGAGGTAACGAAGATTCTGGGGATGAAAAGACTTCTGGCCACACGACCAATTAAAGGCCATGCTAAGTAAACTGCTTTATTACCAAAGAAATTCCAACATGGAATTTATATAATATATTTTTTTAAGGAATCATGTATTTCTCTGGCTGTTGATATGTGTATATATATATATATACGTGTGTGTGTGTGTGTGTGTGTGTGATGGGTCTCCAAGCTGGGTAGTTGATGAGTGTCTGGAGTTTGGGCGATTGTGGGACTTCGAGCGAGAGACGACGAGCGAGAAGTGAAACGAGTAGCAAGAGAAGTTACCAGCGGAAGGAAAATATGCGACTGCTAGCACCGGTGCTTTGAAGAGTGCGACTGGCAGGCTGGATTATTTGACTGTATGTGCGAATGAAAGGCATTTCGAATGATAGCAACAGCAGACAGACTGAAGATGTGTTAATGATGAGTATAAGTTATTGACTATAAACAAACAGAGATATCGTAGAGGACTTTAACTAGACTAGAGGTAGACAGTTAATGCTTCATCCATTGAGAATCACAAAGAGTAATAGTGGGGGCAGACACAATAATGCTGTAAATAATATCTGTGTGAAGAAGTTAAAAATCGAATTCAGTTATTTTATTTTTATTAAGATCTCCACCCCTCACGGACTCGCGTACGCCCCTCCGGCGTCTTGTAACAATATTTATTGTGTGATAGGGTTTCTTGTTCAATATGTTAACTAAAGAAAAATTTACCATTTCACGGTTTTATTAATATTAATTTCTTTAAGTAAACTTTTATAAATATATCTTATTCCTCACCCTTCTAACCGTGTAACGTCACACACATAACAATGTGTGTGAGTTTAAATACTAATTATATTTCATTATTTTACCCTAGCTTACATGAAATTGCTAGCGCAATTCTAGAAACGACTTCTGAATGCTGGTTCTGTGTAACAGCCGTACTTACAGTGAATATAAATAATAGTGCTATACGCGATGGGAAGGGAGAAGAATATTTATGCGTGTTGTAAGAGCTCATTACTGACTCAGCGTAACTATATACAATCGAGTTAAGAAATCAGGGCGACACTTAATAAAGAAGGGCTTGAGAGCCGATGAGGGTGGAATGAGGTGAGAATGGGGCCGCGCCGGAACGAAAGGGAGGAGAAACGGCAGATCACCGAGAAAACCCTCCAACCAGCGGCAAAACATGCGAAAATACGGGGTCGATCCCGTCGGGAATCGAACCCGATTCGCCGAGGTGGGAGGCGAGTAGTCTAACCACTACCCTACCGCGGTCCTAACTTAGCTATATAATCACTTCCTTTTGTCGGAGGTGTCATGGTACAGTAAACCAGTAATTTAAAAACAACAGTCTCCATTTTATATTAAAAATACCGTTTTACATTGAAGTTCTCGCTGTTTACTTTTCGTTATAAGTAGTTTCAGTTACATGTTGTGCGGCCGTGTATTCACACCGAATTATGAATTGAGAAGAGTTAAATTTTCCACTTTATAAATTAAACCAACTTCAGAAAAACGTAGAGATAATTTATTTACAGCCAAAGAGATTCAAAAAATGATTATTTTTGTTATCGGTATTCATACTTATCACTGCAACAGAACAGAGACAACTACCAACGTCTGTCTTTACTGTATATTGAGTTATGACTCTAGCTGAGAACTCATACGATTGCATTCGATATTAGTTTTAATTACGTTTCCGTGTTTTTGAATGACAAAAAAATTAACGGGTTGAAATACACCAAACTTAAAATATATGGACTCAGATTATACTTTGAGAGATGAGAATTTTTTGGTGCATAGATACAAACTTTTTAAATACCATAATAATTCGTATGTATATTCATTTTAAGTTCATATTGACACAAATAATACACACGTACACACGAACAGTTTCTGAATTTCAGATACACCATATTTAGTATCACTTTGTTAAGACTTACCACAAACGAGCCAGTCTTAACTGTAAGTCGAACACAGTTACTGTAAAAAAAATATTTCGAAGTAGAAATTAACTTAAAATTTAATGCAACAAGCTCCATGATAACTTCAGTGTAATTGGTCTAAGGGTGAAACGTAAACGAGTTAAGTTTTTCCAGTGCTTGGCGAGAAAGGGGGGGGGGGGGGAATTGATTAAAAAAAAGGGGACTAGCATGCTACGTAGAGCACGATAGCACCACGTGCAGACCGAAACTCTTACAGAGCTACCTTTTGTCGGGCCAAGGAACTATTTACAAAAAAGTAGAGAGAAAAAAATCTTCATTAGTACTGCGAGATGATACATAGTCGTCTTGATTAGCCGGTTAGAGATCAGCACGCTTTTGAGTTGGTAAAGGTTGTTCACGGTAATGTGAGCACCTTAGAAATGAATCTTAGGAAAAAGTCACTACCAGTGCATGCACATATTTTAATGGCCGTACTGAGTGACATTAGTCTAGTAAAGTTGGTAACGGTGGATGGAAAGTAGTTCAATATTTTAATGGCCGTACTGAGTGACATTAGTCTAGTAAAGTTGGTAACGGTGGATGGAAAGTAGTTCAATATTTTAATGGCCGTACTGAGTGACATTAGTCTAGTAAAGTTGGTAACGGTGGATGGAAAGTAGTTCAATATTTTAATGGCCGTACTGAGTGACATTAGTCTAGTAAAGTTGGTAACGGTGGATGGAAAGTAGTTCAATATTTTAACGTCGAATAAAAAGTGCTAGGTAACCATTTGCGATAACTTAAAATTATTTGCTTCGCTTTCTGGTTTTTCAATGCATCGAAGTGTAAAAATAAGCAGATTTGTAAATTTTTTACTTTCTTAATAATTTCACAGTTTCACTTGACCAACGCATGAATAAACCTCATAACGACAGGTTCAGACCCCGTTAGGGTGATATCCTGGATCGCTCTCTTGTCACTTAGTTTCACTCTGTTACGTCATACAGAGACGTTATTTTTGTGTGATATTTTCTGAATACACCGGATTCCTCTGCGTACACATAGTCAGACTGAGGCGTCAGATGGAAAAACAAATATCATCGTTAAATGTCCCGGGTATTTGAGTTAGTTAATTTTGTTTCGAATTTCACATTTTTCTCTGTGATACGTTTTAAGCGTACTCACGCGTCCCTCCCTTTTCCTCTGGCAACGCTCCCAGCCAAAAACGGTTTTTTTTTTTTTTTTTTTTTTTCCCCGCTTGCAATCGTATTCACACACACAGAATCCCGTGGTAAAGCCTGGCAGTTGAAGTGACCAACTGCCTGATTTATCTGTTTGGTTTCCTGTCGCCCGAAACCACAATTCTTTTTTTTTTTTTTATCAGCCCTACATTTACTGTGAAGAACTTTCGAATTTCTCGTAGGCCTACCTCGCGCTTGCCTGTTATAAACGGGTCTGATTATAAAATGAAGTACGCGTGAGCTGATTTTGGATTTAAAAATATAATGTATTCATGTTAATTCCATTTTCATGCGAAAACTTTTTCGGGAATGATAGGACTGGGTATTATGAATTTCGCTTCAACTGATAATTACAAACTACGTAAACGTACTAAGCAAAATCGTGCTCTGTAACACCCATGAAAATAGGGTTTTTATGCATACAATTTATTTTTATTATTTTTCCTGTTCTTATTGCTGCACATATTGTCATGCATGAGTAAATGTGATATTTCAAACACATGTCACTTATATGATTTCAACTGCCTTGCACGTAAAATTTATTTATTTTTATTATTTTTATTTCTCTTAACAGTAAAATTTTTAAAACTTAGATATATGGTGGCAATAATATTTCATTGTGTATTTATTTTTATAGAATTAATATTTATTTTCGGTGTGATCTCGATTTTGTAAGTCGTTCTACTATTTATTGTATTATATCTCAGTCCCGAGATCACATATTCTTTGGTTTTTCTTCATTTAGGTCGTTAGAAGTGGTTCATGTGGGTGGTTTGAACAGTTTTGATCCCCATTGCCCCGCAGGTTTAAATCCTTATTGTTGATTGGCTGGCGCTATAGGCCCCCTTAAGCTAGCGTCAGCCTGCAGACACTAACGCTCTCCTCGCTAGCAGCCTCCAATGACATCAGACGTAGGGCAGGACCTCCCGTCTGAAGTGGACGGAGAGGCAGGACTTTAAATTAGTTTTAGGGCGTGTAGGCGTGTCCCTGATCCAACTTTTAAGTAAATTTGTAACCAGCAACGGAGCTTATGTCAACGGTCGCCCATTCGCGAGGTTAAGTGGTCAGGAGCTATATAGTTTAAACACGCCGTCTACGTACGTGTAGAGCGGAGCTCCACGTATCTCCACCTTAATACTACTACGCCAAATCCTGCAAGAACATCCTACCTTCAATCCGCTTGGCGATTGAAATATAAGTCCTACAAAATGATCTGACATTTTCATATTGACCTAATTTTACTTAGAGTTTGATTCAGCTCGATGTCCGTTAGCATCAGTACACAAGCGACGCCATCTTGACTATTATAAGTACGTAAATTTCCAGCACACATACGCCCACTGCAAAACCTGTGATATAAGTAGTTTCTACCAGAGCTAGACTGTTTAGTGAGAACACAATTTATTTTAACGTAATATTTACTACAGAAAACAGTTCAATTAATTTGATCTTGAAACCATTATATTCAGACACTGGCAAGCTATGTCACGTTACCGTAAAAGGGCTCGAATAGGCTAGGCATGACACCTCTTAGCGTTGTTAGGATAAAGTGTTAGCTTTATAATTTTTCTCATATTGTCATCAGGGTTTTTAATTATTTCTGATTTAAGCAATTACAATACAACAGGAAATGAAAAGTAAAATAAATGAAATATATTCAAAGGGCGTATCTGTTTTGTCGTTTTCGCTACTGTAGTGTCAAGTTAACCCATTTCTTACCCAGTGTCTTACATATAAGTAGAATTTTCAAATGTCCGCCTTATTTTGACGTACGTACTCGAATGTTAGTTTCTAGAGAGTGATAATTGTAATCAATTGGTTCACCTACCGACCCAGGTCTACATAGGGTAATTATACGAGGCAGCCTAGGTAAGATAACATGCCTTTCCACTTATTCATTGCAAGTAAGTCAGCTGTGCAGCCTGGTCACTCAAGTGCTATATATGTGTCCATTGTTACGTATGCAAATTCTACGCCATACACAATACTTATCTATTTGAAAATAATATGACAATATTTAACATTGGCTATCCCAACTAGGATACCTTGTGTTTGTGTTCCTCACGGCTCCCTAAACACAATATTACATATTTATATGAAATATAAGCAATATTTCACATTGTTAAAACATTGATTGTGTCGGGTAATTAAAACACAGTAAATTCCATATTTAAAACCGCATGCAAACTCCTATAGTGTTACTTTATAAAGTAATTCAGCAGAAACTCACGTTAGCTGTGAGGGATAAATGTTGGCGCGACCACATATTTGGTTAAAAAGTTGCAGCCAAAAATGGACAATTTATTAAATTAGAGAGTTTTTAATCTGATTGTATTGTTTTACGAGAGAATCTAGTCCAATGAACTGTATATTTTGTTGAGACGTATGTCTATATTTGAAAACACCATAATATATTTAGTAACTATAAAGCTGTTTAAATATATTCAGATACATTTATTCATAAAGACCAATCTGTACAAAAGTGTAATGTGTATTTGAACAATAGACTCTCAATGTATCACATCTGTCAAAAACTTTCAAGTACTTAATTGCTAAAGGTACTTGTAAACTCACCTACCGCTAAGGTATTAATCAGACGTGGTTTAAAACATGTAACCTCAAATACTGAGAATAAAATATCGAATTTAAACATTGAGAAATTTATATTTAAAAAATTTCCACGCGTAGCATTTGAACGATTCATTTTCTAAAGTATTTGTTTCTGAACACACCCACTTCAAGCACTAGTATTTTCAAATACAATTAAGTTACTTTATTGGAACTCTCGTTTCGAGACAGTGAAGAATTCTTAAAATCTAGGAAGCCTTTGTTTTAAAAAAGTGTAACATATAATGCGGATAGAAATCTGAAACATATTGCTGTCAAGCGTATTACAGTTGTGGCGTGCCGGACATTGGATGTAATATACTTTCCTTTGTGTTTGATGCACAGCTGGTAGATTTATCTATGCAAGAAGCTCAAACGATCGAATGTTTCTGCTAAAAATATTAAACTTACAAGACAAAGTCGTCCTTACAAATCTCTTATGTGTTCCTCGCGTCGGGAAAGGAAACAAATTCTCAAAATACATAGAACATTTCTTGTAGTTTCGTTCTATATATAGGCCTAATGTCATTCATATCCTGTGGTATTTCCAAATAACCTTGCAGTCATAATTTCAGCAAACATCAAATGTGTTGCTTAAGAGGGGTTTCATCAGATATGTATTCGGTTCACTCAACACTTAGACTGTCATTAACTAATGTTGAGATTTATACGTCCCATCTGCCTAGCTTTCCCAGAACATATGCAGAACAAATATTTCCTTTCGAGGGAAGAAACTACAGATGTTTCTGGTGGTTCAAGCAGTTGTTAGTTTTATCTGTAATTTTTCTTATTTCGACGCTTTTTGCCAACAGCACTGTCCACGTAGATGACGTCACATTATTTTTGTGTGCGGGAAATGCAAAGTAAATATTCTAGGACTACACATGCATATGCCAGGGTAGAGTTGGTACGCCATTTAGGGGAAAGTGCTGCCCTCAAAGTAATCAAAAAACACCCAAACTTTGATATCCAGCTCACGATAGAACATGTTCACCTGATAAAATCTTTACCAGTTCCTGCCGAAGTTGAACAATTTTGCGCAATTATCCTGTCCATATCGTTAAATTGATTGATTTTGAAACGTAGGCCCTATGTACGAGAACTGTCCCGAAAATTCGTACACTGAGATTTTTATTCAGAGTTAGAGTCAACAGGAAGTTGCACCATTTCTAAACAATCACGCCCACACACTATGCACCTGTTAGACCGATACTCTAGGTTGTCAGACAAAAATTGCTGACAACTTAATGAGATCTGAAGTGAAAAAGTTCATACGGCAGCTTTCACTTTCTGGTTAATGGTAAACATTCTTCCTTTTGATTCCTTAAGTGTCGGGGAAACCCAGAAATTGCAAGAACTCATCTTGCGAAACACAAGATATTATCAGGTGGTTTGCAACA
This sequence comes from Dryococelus australis, assembly GCA_029891345.1. Taxonomy (NCBI): domain Eukaryota; kingdom Metazoa; phylum Arthropoda; class Insecta; order Phasmatodea; family Phasmatidae; genus Dryococelus; species Dryococelus australis. Next base: position 43,680,507 of record CM056999.1, read on the forward strand.
TTTGAATGACATCTCAATACATCAAAATTCACTTCAAGAGTTAATCCACCAAACGATAAACGAATATTTTTTTTACAGCAATGTTCTTTCTTTCATAATGTTCTCGTCGTCCACGTATGATGCTAGGCACCTGCTTCTCGGCTGATACTGCACTCTACTTTCATCTAAAATTCACCCATCACTCGAATATGGTCAATCATGTCAGTTCTTCTTTACTCTTGGCTCGTTTGACTATCTGAAACGTTTTCTGGTCAATTTCGTGTTAACTTGAAAAAAAATTCCATAGGTACCCTTTGGTTATTAAAGCTTTATACTTCTCATCCGTCAATGTAATGTACACTGCAGTTCGACGTTTATAGCGAGCAATAAAACGACAACTGCTCGTTGGTTTTACTCACATGAACAGAGAATGCCATGGTCTCTCATCTCGGGCAAACGTCACATAATCGTATCCATGGAATGGAGTGCAGCGATGCCAATCCACGAAGTTTTGGAGTATCCTTCGTATAATTCTAACCCCATAAAAATATTAATTATATTCAGTTCTCATAGTTTTAGGTGCATAAAAATAAATTAAAATAAATGTTCATATAGAAGTTGAACTGATGCTATAATCCGTCTCACGCTTAGATTGCAGCAGAGGGCTTATGGCGCTCACTGTGGACAGATTACTTAAGCTTTGGGACGTAACTGGCAAGCTGAGAAACAAATGGGAGGTGAAGGAAATAGCCTGATTAAGTTATTTCTTTATCTGTTTACCTCCCTGTCAACTCGTAAAGTAATCCAATCCTGAGAAGCAAAGCTAAGCGGCTCCTTTGAAACTGAAGCCTGTGAGAAACCCTATCATAGTGATTGCATAGCGTGCACGCAACGAAAATTAATTTTTTTTTGGGCTGGATAAAGATAACACATCAGGCAACAGACGCAAGAACAAGGACAGAGTTAACGACAGAAACCATGTGTTGGAAAGAGAGAGTGAATGTCCATTACACCGCACACTGCAATCTAAGAGTGAGACGCTGTTATAGCAAAGTAGCAGTGCGAAAAGAAATTGCTCTCAAACTGCCATGCTATTAATTTGTACAGAGAATAAAATACGTATTGTGACAATGCGCGTTTAAATTAAAATGTCCTTATAAAACGTTTAGTCGAAATTTGTCAACACTTTACTGTATATATAAAAAAGTAATTAATGACACCACTATCACAGTCATGTAACTATGGTAAATCTGCTTATAAAGTTGAAACTATAGAGTGGAAAAAATGTCCCTTTCCATAAATCAATATTTTTTAGGTTAGGACTCTTTAGGATAGCAAGTAAATAATTTTTACAATAATTGAATATAAAATAGACTTGAGCCATAAATTATAATATTAAGTTTAGGGTTTAGATTAATATATATTTGGAATTTGTTTCTTTCTCTTTTATATGCATTATAGAAATGACAATTATTGTAGATATATACATGTGACAAAGTGCAATGCACAAGCATAATAAACTAAACATGAGTTCCTAAGAGTCAGGGAAACGGTGAATAAACTACACGTGTGATAACTGTCTTGTTCGTCATAATTTTATTTATTTTTGCTAACGCCGTTCTCACGATGAATAGGATCCCTTATAGACTCCTCTGCAACACTGCCGTCAGCGTAACTTTGCTGCAAATTCAATGATTTACGACAAGATGGTATTTAACAATTATTTTAAACTACAATATAACACGGTTAAGACTACATCCCTAATGCCATAATGCCAGTTTTAAAAATAACCAACCATTTAAAAAAAAAAGTCGCTCAACGCAAGTATTATAAAACGTAGTTATTAAATTCCCTCAGTTGATTTATTTGGGACATAGTTTCCAAAGTTAATCAGATGATAACTTCTCCTCATGTGGCCGAATAATACATAATAGAGAAGCAGGTAATAATGCAATAAGAACAAAGTATGCGAGTAGGCAAGCATTTAATACTACTGATATCGGTTAAGAAAAAAATTAATTGAGAATTATAAAAATATATGCAACATTTTCACGTTTGAAGTATTAGCTATGTTGACCAAATATTTTAGGTTACAATAAAAGAGTGAAAAACTTACTAATGACAGATTATTGCTATAAACGTGATAAATAGAAAACGTGAACAAGAGGTGAAATTAAACAGATCAAAATATTTTGATTTTTTTAAAATCGCGCTTTAAAAACCGGAGTGTCTTCCGACGAACCGGAAGACCTGGCAACACTGAAGATAGACATGTCTGACACGTTTCCCCGTGGCAACTACCTACCTTCATCAGCCAGGATGTAAAAATTGAAAAGAGGCGGTCTTTTGGGCGTGAAAAAAAGGGGGGGGGGGGGGAGCAAGTGATGAGAGATAGCGAGGGGTCGCTTCTGGTACAAGCTTCGGTCGATCCAAACGCGACATGTCGGTCGAATCGGTGCTGAGAAAACAAGATGTCCGGAAATGGAGTGATCTCGCGCTGATCGCTCCAGATACCTGGAGAGGATCTCTTGTCGGGGGAAACTCCATATCAGGTTGATTGCTTCATCTCTGCTCTTCCTCGAGGGCGAGGGGAAAATAAGTGCCGACCTCTGTAGATTGACCGGAGGGGGTTTGTTTTGGCACTTCTAAATTAAATCTTTGGAAACAACCCCGCCTGTATTTTCACAAAGTCAACATAGTTCATGAAGGGAGTAAAATTCTTCTAGTTACAGGGGCATCAAATAAGCAAAATAGTACCATGCCTTCTTCATGTAGGACAATCATAGATATAGTCCATTCACTGTTAGTTCCAACTGTTCTGAAACCCTGCTGGAGTTCTACTTACAGAATATTCCTCCGCCTCATGCAAACAAAACTTACCCAAGTCTATAAAATGGCACCAGAGGACAATGCACGGCAAGTGTACTCACTCGGTGTAATAAAATAAGCTCCACGCAAGTTCACCCGCCAGGACTTGGGGCGCTGACATTATGTCTTGGACAACAAATCCAACGTAAATCTCAGATACAGTTTTTCTGCTGCCATATTTCTGAAATAAAAAACTGGTCTTAATCGTCGCGTTCTTAATTGCCCGTTAAGCCATTTACAGTGTTATTCATTTTGGCCTGAACCGAGCTGATTATTCCAGAAATATGGCAAGATATATACAAATATCAACGATAAAGCTACTGCTAAAATAACAACCAAACTACATTACGTACTAAGATTTGTGGCTTCCTGTTGCTCTGCTTCAGCTAAGCTTATATAAGACGCAAATTTCAGCCGAATTTTGAAAGTAAGTAGAAGAAGTATAAACATGCACATGGCAGTCTTATTCATTATGCTCATTCCCTCAACTCAACCATGCACGAAATTATAATGATTTACAAACATACACATACAGTAGTATCATGTGGCTGAAAAAAATTAAATCGAGAAATTTTTTCTACAAGATACTATCGTAGTTTGTAAAATATCTCCTGGCACATCAGTTAGTCTATAGCAATTTATTATGGAGGCAGAATTATGAAGACTTTATTTAAAAAACGGCTGTGATATTGAGATTGTGTTATATGCCTTACATCCGGCGTACATAATATTTGGAATTTATAAAAAAAATTTAATTGGTTTATGTAGTGATATTTGCATGCATTATATAGTGTTGTTTATATCTGCGGTCAAGAGTAGGCAGATTCAGGTGAACTTCGGAATGTAGGGTTATATTAAAGATGACGTCAAATTGCGGAGAAGACCAGACTGCCAGACACAGGCATCAATGTCGACTGTGTCCAGCTTCCTGCACAGAACACGACCTGCTTCGAGCCTCGGAGAATGCGCAGGGTGTGCTGGCCACATTCTGGTAAAAGCTGTATAATGTCTTTCAGCGTTGTTGTAGCTGTGTTTTATTCATGTTTATGACACGAAAATAATATTATTTTGAATGCATAATGTATTTGGTATTCTTTGAGGAATTTAGTTTTAATTTCGAGTGACATATCAACACGCCACAGGAAATAAGTAATTTTAATTCATTTTTTCAATTTTCACAAGAAGAAATATTAGCATGCCAAGATAGACTCAGAACATTTCAACTGTCGTGTAGAGACCAAGTATAACGCTAATTGTAACATGGAAATATTTCACAAAATAAATGGCATATTCATTTGAAATATATCTATAATGTTCTCCGTAAAATACGATCGTCTGAACCCGAACACTGTAAGATTTTTGAGATTCGTTTCGTCAGTCTCTGAATTATGACGGGCTAACATAACTGCGAACGAAATCTACGAATAAATAATTCTAAGCGTCATCCGGATACTGTCAGCATACAGAGTTATCGTTGAAACAAGTATAAATTTTCGGCATGCATATACTTAAAACGTATAATATTTATGTATACCCCTTTTCGAAAAAAAAAGTGTGTGATATACTTTAAACATACAGTTATACGGCGGCCAACATTGGGATTACTTTTATGCCAAATTGAGAGTGATTAAATCACGCAGCTCCCAATGTATGATGTAAGAAAATGGTTTCACAGGTGGTGCTTGCTAATTTGCAGAATGCAGGACTACAGCTGTAGTGTGTGAAATTCTCGAAGTAGGAAATTACAAAATGACAAGTGTGGTTAAAATTGGCCAAACGATTCTGTGTGTGTGTGTGGCACGTAATCTGTAAACATTTATGTGACGGCGATATCGAATTTTAGTTTTTGAAATACTAAAGCCATGCATCATTAGAGTGGGGCACATATAACATACAAAATAAAGTATTATTTCTCACCGTGTGCCCAATTTGGTGGGAATCGATTAAGGTGTTTCTCAAGATAAGACGTAAAGTATATATCTCATCAAGTAATGCAATCTTCCAAAAAGGAGGACAAAAGCGTCTGTGAATAAGCGTATTTACTTCTCTCTCAATAAATAAATAAATATGTAATATATATTATATATATATATATATTCGAGATAAACGTCCTGAACAGTTGGGCAACGCTATAATATTTACGTGACAACACTTAACGTCACACACCAGGTAGCATCACACGTTGTTTACGGTGTTGGGGATGGGAGGTGTTGCCACACCCTCCTTATTCATCCGATCTTAGTCCGAGTGACTATGATCTTATTCCCAAAGTGAAGAGGCCATTCCGTGGTAAAAGCTTAGCCAACAAACAAGATATCTTCACAGCATTTCGGCGAGAGGTGGCGCACATTGGCGGATCTCACGCAGCCTATGGTACTTCCCGTCTGCCCGATCGCTGGCGACGAACCGTAAACAACCTCGGAGACTACTTCGAACGATGTAAAACAGCTCGTACACGTAAGATATGTACCCGTTCAAAATGAGTGATTGCAGGGTGTATGAGGTTAACTCGATTGAACGGTGATTTCAAGCAACCATGTTTTTCTTTGTTCCTTGCCGGACATTCTTGTAGCAATACCTTTGGTGGTGTCATATTTAGAACGCACTTGTCGTACACATTCAACTGTACATAGTACATTGCCTGTGTTGGATCATTGTCGGGAGATAAACAATAGTTGCGATGACTTCTCATCCAGTCCTTGTATGTTACAGACTTTGAGTAGTGATTCCTTACGGGAACAGTTACGAAAGTACGATATATAATGGTAGAAAACACTCCCGAAAGTTGGACTTAAGAGTTTGTTTTTTAATTTTATAAAATGTAAAATAATTAATAAAATGTTATATTTAAATATTGTAAAGTGATAGCAATATTTTTCAATTTATTGAATGAAAAATATCCTTAAAGCACAATTTTCGGGGGTGTTTTCTAACCTTAGACGTTATTCCGTACATAAGTCAATCGGCATTATCGTAATGTTTTTCCAATAACCTCCTCCCACCAAATTCTGTAACTCAAGTTACGAAACTACCTGTCTGTGTATATATATGTGTTTATAAACCTATATATATATATATTATATATATATATATATATATATATATATATATATATATATATATATGGGTAATATATGTACACACACATATATATATATAATCATAATCCCCATTGGAAGCAACTTTCTTAGATCCCTGCTAAATATCTACTTGCAGGCCCGTTTCGTATCCTTCCAATGTAAACAACCATTGCCATGTGACTGCCATGTAGCATCTGTCAAAATCAACGTTTACATTCCATTGCGTGTGTACATATGTTAATATACTTTCGCTATACCTAAAAATAAACATCGAAATGTGACTTCTACTTTAATACCTGTCAAATATGATGTTTTCTGTTTACAGCTTTTCAAAGAATTCTGTCATATTCCAAAAACCATTCCGTATGAATATTCACAGTTTGGGCATCTAACATTATTTAGGTCTGCTTTATGACGTTTTAAAAATACCTGAATTGACGACAGTTCTTACGGGTATTTTACATTAACATATTTATTTTCCACGACATAGCTCAATACATGTAATGCACGTTAGTATCTTGCCGCGATTGTGTTACTGTTACAACTGCAAGGTAAATAAAGGGCTGTACTAATTATCTTTCTGTTAATGATATGTGTAGGGTCATTTCTTTAAAAGGACGGCCTCAGTTAAAAAAAATATTAAAACGAAGGAACAACCAAACGAAAAGGCACATTAAATTTAAGCACCCAACTCGTGTTGCTCATTTTTGTTATACAAACTTTAAAAGCTGGCGGTGAACATGCACACAAATAAGCCTACGGTAACTTTTATTCCGCTCATATTTCTATATATTACTACTTACTGCTTATTAAGTTTATTGAAATTTATCGGTCTGGGCTTAGTATTTTTCTTCTGGGATTGTGGCAAATTACTTTACACGACTGTGTTTCAAACCCCTTAGGGCAAAGGTACAACGTTGTGATAAATAAACATACGTGCATGTAAATAGCTAACTTCGTCATAAAAACAGTTCACAGTTAAAACGTATAAATAGTGTGAAACAAATATTTTAAATCACGCACACACATGGCCAGCGTATCGACCACGATGCACAAAGGCACGCCATTTCACAGACACAATGATTAACGGAACACACGCCACAGTATATTTATTGCTGCCGTGGAAACACAGATTTATCACAACGTCGTAATTTGCCTAGGTAGGTTTTAAAAACACTACGTCTACAAACGTGATGTATTCATCTGAAGTATTTTTCGGAGAAAGAATAATTTACGTTTCATTTGACAAAATCAACACGCCATGTCATGGCTTGGCACGTCTGCCAACTTCACTAAGTAACTGCCCCGCCATCATATCTAAATGTGTTAAAATACGTATTCAAATATTAAAATCTCTTTTCAGATGTAAATGAAAAATTCAAAAATCATTATTTTGCTGTAATAAGTATGAAATATGCTACAATTGAAAACATGTATAAATTCGGTCATTACTAGCGAAGTTAAATTTCCGGAATGTGAAAGAGACGAAGAAAGAGAGAGAGAGAGAGAGGAGAGCGACAAGCCTGGTTCAGCAGACTGTTCCTTTCTCGCTCGATAAAAAAAAAACACCATACCATTACGGCCTGCTCACGATGCTGTTATTTTAAACTGTAAAACATATGTTGCTATCGTAGCTACCTAAATATTTAAATATTTCAATAGGCACCGTTTAATTTACAAATAGCATACTAAAAAACCAGGTTAAAATAATATTATAACTGTGAACTATTTCTTACCGGTCGTTGCCAACCCGTCGCTGCACTCACTGTTGTTAATTCATATTCAAAAAAGAAATAAATATTACAAGTTATAGAAGATATTGACGTAATGGTTCATTTATTCAATAATACAGTGCGCTAAAGTTCACCACAGTGTTATATATTTGTGGAACACAGGTTATTGAAAAAAACAGGTTGACATGTTATACCTAGAGTGTTTTTTCAAAGGTTTATTATCATAAGTCGCTTCCAATCGGAAATTGACTATGTGTGTGTATATATATATATATATATATATATATATATATATATATATATATATATTATATATATATATAGACACACACACGAACACAGTGTATCAAGCTTTGTTTAAACACGTATGATAATCATTTCTGAATGGCATCACAACATAAAATATTTAAGGCCTTTTATTTCGAAAATAACTGTTTCGTATATTAAAATTACTGAAAATTAACATATTTTGAAGGTGGATTACAATATCATTACATGCATGCCAGATATGACGCGAATCGTTTGAGCTGTTACTAGATATGAGGTGAAGGTTTTATTTTACCAAGCAGCACTACCTAATGGGAAGGAGAGTATTTAACGCAAACGGAAAGTGAAATGAGAATTCCAAGTTTGGATGAAATTGATAAAAGAAAAAAATAACATATTTTGAATAGGTTACTGTATGAATACTCACATGCAGAATTTAGCGGGAATGTGTTGACTGCTTCACGTGACGCTAACTTCAAAAGTGAAAATCCAATCAGGTTGTGAATTTTTCCCCATGTGGTGTTGATAGTGTCTTATATCGTTTTAGGTTTAAATCGGATTGTGAGAATTGACATAGCATCCGACAATTTAAAACAGCCCTATTTTGAAAACGATTTTCCGGCATAGTAGAAAAATACGTATTTACGGCATCCGTAGTAATCACTGAAAGCGTACCAAGTCGGACGAAAATCGGTGAACGGATTCGAAAACTTTCAGGCGGAGACACACACGCGGACGCAGGAAGGTGATTCCTTCTGCAAACAGACTAACAAAATAAAGGAAGGAAACTAAACAAGCAGTGGAGTTGACGGCCACGCACAAACACAAATACGCGCTGACAAAAAGAATGATAAAGGTTGTTCAGTATAAAGTTGAGCACTTTTGAAATCAAACTTACAAAAATGTCACTGCCCCTGCCTGCATATATTTTAACGGGAGCACCGAGTGACATTCACCCGGTATAGTTGGTAAAGATGGATAGAAAGTAGTTCCATAAACTAACGCGGAATAAAAAGTGTTAGGTAATCATTTGTGATAACTTAAATTATTACTTGCGCTTTCTGATTTTTTAATACATCGAAATGCAAAATTAAGGACATTTGTAAAATATTTACTTTTCTAATAATTTCATAGATTTGCTTGATCGACGCACGAATTAAGCGATGACGTCCATCGCAATGTTAATTGTACATAAGGCGGAAGAAGACGCAACGTGCATACAAGTCGATGTTACGTTGGGCTTTCTAAAGTGCTCATTTTGCCTTGAACAGACTTTAAGATCGCGTTAATGTCGGCAATGCAGCTTAGAGTTAGCTGTTTCCACGTAAGGCCGGTGTGTTTTTTTTATCTGAGTTATTATTATAGATAGCACAGGCTAGAAAGCAATGTTTCTCTTTCTTGTACTTATATAATGTTTCTTCGTAGTTATTACATTCTTTTGACCTGCTGATTCCGTATTCGCTGAGTGTCAAATGTTAGCGTTTCTGTGAAAACGGCGAAGTTCAAGATGAACAACAAGTATAACAATGTAACATTTTAACTTGAAGGTTATAATAAGTCGTGGACCATAAATGAACATAAAAAGCATTATTTACACACATATAAACAATGTAGAGTTATAGAGATTCACAGAAAGTGCTGCATGTGCAGTCTTGCTTTCTTTATTTTAAGTGCAACGTTATTACATAAAAATTGTATTTCTGACCTGCTACATAATGCATTGATTTCATATTCACTTCGCTGCAGGACTACACTAGAGCGTTGTCTCATTGGTGTAATTTTCTAGACTTGGTTAAGCTCTGTTTACGTGAGACGGAGAAATATCCTGGAAGCAGACCTTTAGCAGGACATCAGAACAGTTGGAAGTAGCCGTGAATAGACTACATACAGCATTTGCACCACGATTATTCGAAATCAGTGCACTATCATATCAAAGCACGTATTTACGTAAATATTACGTCAATCTTAGTCGGAGCCGCTTGGTTTTGGTAAGTTATTTAAAGGAAGAAATGCGTTACAAATATAGTTCCCGCGTAGCTGGAAAAATGGTATTACTGTTACATATCAAACACCAAAATAAAATTTATATTGTTTACAACAGGGAATTAAAACAATTTTCGAATGTTTAAAAATAGACTGTAATAACGTCGTGATAGTGTTTGTATTTGGCTAGTTAGTTTAAAAAGTTTTCTGGCAATTCTAGAGTAATTGAATTATTGCTGTCTCTTAATGGTGGATTGTTCTATAGTCTGTTAGCGGTTTCTTCACACTTTTTGAATCAAACTTATGATAAATTATTCCTTGCGTGCTATGCTTGGTTTTATCCCAAACATGCAATTTATCACACGAGTTTTATATTTACTTTTAAATAATAGAACCTCATTTTTGGTTAAAGTGAACGTTTACACATATTTTATCAATGAATTATATTATTTCATTTTTATATTAAGATATATAAAAATATAGAGAATAAACATGAGTTTTTAATGCCTGGTAATAAATAGTTCTTATTCAAAATATTATTATATTGATTGCGCACGAATGTGGTGCATTGTCCATTCGGTGTAGTTTTCTAAACTTGGTAAAGCTTTGTTTGTCTGAGGCGGAGAAATATCCTGGAAGTAGAACGTTAGCAGGTCTTCAGAAAATTTGTAAATAACCGTGAATGGAATATCTATTGTTGGCAAATATATAGGTGCAAGTAGTGCAAAGCTCTTTACTTCCATAGGGACGATAACTTATGGTTACAATGGCCAAGAATGCTTCGTGTAACCTTGACAATGTTAGCATCCGAAATACGGAGCTATTGTAAATATGAATATGTTCTGTATTCACAATGAAAAGAGCTCAGTTGTGTACCTGGTCATTGCGGGTAACGTTTCCGTATATTAAATATAAATTTTGGTAAGAATGACGGCGAATTAATATAAATTTTAATCAATGCAATCTGATGCAGGCTTTTCACGGTAAAATGAGTACTTTTTATGTCATAGTTACATTTTTCTTGCATCCATTTTATATCCTTTAATCACAGTTTTAATTATATAATGTCATGTAAGTAATTAACAGAGGGTGTATATTCCATTGCACTCGGAAGTTAACGTCTCAGGCTAAAATAACATTTAGTATTGACTATTGTTTCAATTGAGAGGGCTTTCAAAAGTGCTCACTTTACTGTGAATAGCCTATAGTTTTCAATTTGACTGGTTACGTTGTCAAACTCAGCTTACAACTTCACGATCCTCACAAAATGTGGTACACAGAGATATGTTTAATAAATTCGTACCTCGACTGGGTGTTATCCATATAATGGCGATATTCATTGGTTCAGTGGGAAGTTTGATGGCAGATAGTGCTCTTCAGGATCTACTGAAAACCACATTTGGAAGAGCACGAAAGCTTCCAAATTGTAAAAATGTTTCCCCAAAATAATAGAACGTTACACATTACACCGATCAAAGTGACAGCTTACCAACCACTACTGATCTCATTACGCTGTTAGATGCATTCAGTAACCTGAGTAATACTACAAAACTTTGGGTTGAATGTCTTACTAAGCTAAGCTCATTGTTGTAATGATGGAAGGAGAGGGTGTCTGGCCTTTGCATATGCACACTGTTGAGAGGATGCTGCGATATCTATTTTCTTCTGGACATTCTAACTATGCTCGGTATGGACGTTTCTGTTATCGCTCAATGTAGGCTCGAGACTCCGAGGTTGCCAAGAAGTTCATGGGTGGAGATCACGTGATGCGTCATATTGATGGGTAATGAATTGCTCTGGGATCTGATATGTTTATCGAAAGTATCGACATGTGTCTTGGCTATGGACCAACATGTTTTATTGGCAAGAGAGTAAATGGAATCGCCTATTTGAGCAGTATTACTTATATCTCAGACGCTGTAAAATTATTTGGAACTTTTAAGAATGATGATGTACAACATGTAGGAACTTGCCTTGCTGAGTAGCATCACACCCGTATTGTTTCTAATGCAAAATACAGAAAATTATCCGTTAATCTCGTTCCCCATATGCTGAAAAACATTTTTATGCACTATTTATTGACGCTACAACATTGAATGCACAACAATATGCTACACTAGGCAAAACCAATTTCTACATTTCTATGCATATGAGAAAAAATAGGTTCAAGGATTCCATGAAACGTAAACAGGACTGTGAAGACAACGGCTAAATTCACAACTACCAATTAGGTAAGTTGGTACTCTACGTTTTGTGTTGGATACAGGATTTATATATGTTACAGTAACTGGAATAATGGAATCATCAAGGAAGACAATCTTCTTACAGAAATTATTTCGTAATGAACCAGCGCCTCATTCATACTGCTTTATTTGACGAGGCTGGTAACAAGATATATCCAGACGAATCTCCTTTGAAGCCGAAACTGCAGGTGGTGCACGATGGAGGAACCATCAAAGTTGTGTAATTACATTGACGATCTGTGGAGAACAATATCAAGCTACGCATACAAACTATATGGGTGGCACCACATTGTGCTTGACAGATAGAGAGCATTAAGGACCAAATCACATTGTCAATTGTCACGAGTGTGTTTCTATCGTGTGTTTCAGCTTACCAAGGATTCACCATTATCTGGCAAAGATATCATGCTGAAAGCAACAGCCAATGAGGAACATATCATTAAGTTTGTTGTGAAAAATACGTGTTTGATGAAGGTCACAACAGGTCAAAAGGCAATTGTGACTCCCGCTGATAATTTTACAATCGCAATTGTTATGAAACCTCACAATACTGCTGTTACTCATGAAGCAGCTAACGTGATGAATGCTGTGTTTCTTCCTCACTGCCAGCGTGCGCATTGCTAAACAATATAGGCGCCTAATGGAAATCAGGAAGTTCACCTTTACATGCACCTCTCAGCCCTCTGAATTATGTCTGGGAAAAGACAGATAGTATGTTACAGTCAGTGAAAGTCGTCACAAGACAGCTGCCTGCTCCAGATTATGTTCTTCTCAATTTAATCAGCTACATGTGTGCCACTGTATGTCTAAGTGCATGTCGTCAAGGATGCTAAAGTGTCAATAATTTTCTGATGTTTTGAGTGTATTTTGCGGTTTTATGATTCATCAGTGCAAATTCGATAAAGTTACCAAATAGAGTAATAAATATCTTACATTTCGTTTTTCAGGATAATTATCACAACTTTAGTTTTTCATAATAAGCCAAAGAAATGAGGAAAAAAAATGAAGTTCTTTGAAATAAAATGCATAATTTTTAGTTTAAATGTTTCCTGATATCATAGGTATTTAACGAAATAATTTAATTGAGATCCAACCCCTGTGTTTGCATGCGATGCGTACTTTTAATTGGCAAATTATTGTAAATCTTAAAGTATAATTACGAGCCAACCTCATGATGAATTCGCTCATAAAATTCTTTGTGGTATTATGACGTAAAATTATTTTGATCTGTAGCCACACATGTTATGTTTATTTATTTTCTACATTTGTATGGAAAAATATATAAACTCGAAATTCCCATAATTACCTTAAATATAGTTGGCAAGTAACACTGCAACTTCTTCCACATCCATCTAACTTCTACTTTATATCGCAATACGAACATTTCAAATATACATAAATCATAGGAAATAATTTTTTTTTCGCTTCAATGAATTAAACATGCTTTGGTATACAACTCTGTCGAAAATTTTACGATTCATCTAAACGATTTTTAACTATGCGGGCCATCAATAACTTGAATTGTATAACGTTTCTGGAAGCTCTTGGAATAGGTTCGTCATTGGTGTTTAAAAATGTTCAGGCTATTTTGGTTCATATTCATCAAACATGATATTCTTCATTCGCTCTAGGCCTGTGGCTTCTCGTATGCAAAATGAATGACTAAGTCGTTTGTACATCATAGAGGTTATACACACGTTCAGAAAGTTTGTTTGCTCAGTAATAAAACAGTGCTTGAAGACTACAATTTACTTAAAAATTTCGAAAGTTCTTAGGAGCTAGAGTGTAACACGAAAGCTCACAAATAGAGCATAATTTCGGCTTTCATTATTTCGGAAAACAAATGGCAGTCTCTAAGTCTCTGGAAAAGCGAAGTGAAAAAATATACACTCTAAATCTCAAACGGTGAGAATTGTGTCAAATCAGTAAAAATAGGGAGAACTGAGCAACTGGTAATCATTGCCTGATAACTAATTAAAATTATGGCCAAATTTCACTGATTTGTTGATTTTTCCCACTGAATGTTGAGAATTCTAATGCCAAAGTCACTTATTCCGATTTCATTTCCTTGATTTTCCAGTCGGCAATAGCTTATCAACTGTATTTCAGTGAATGTTATTTAACTGACTGATATCTCAGATTCGTGTTTAGAGTGCAAAAGAAAAATTACAATAAAATGCTTTGCATGTTCCGTTTGAAATACTTCGCTTTATTCGGCTTTCGGCTTCTGTCGTTTCGTTCGCAGTGCGTAAATGTGTTCTGCTAGAGATTAAACTTTGTATGCTCCTGTGATATCAAAGGCACGCCATCACCCAGCAAAATTCCTACATTCCTGCAAAGAAACAAAAAAACTGGAATATCGTCGTGGCTTTATATTCTGGAAAGTGTAATACCCTACACCATTACAGAATATCTTCTTCCGTTATGTATACATTACCGAAAATTCCACATAAAAAATATTTTCTTTTAAATTGTAAGTGCCATGCGCACCTTTATTTCGATAGCTTTAGCTCTTTATCTGTAAACCATTTTAAGTGGCTTCTGTAAGGTTTTCCATAAGATTAGGTGAGTTATATTTTAAATATTTTTTTACCCATTGCGGTGGAAGATGTTCTCATTCTAAAGCATACGATTATTAAAATATTCGTCTAGAAGGTTTCAAAATGTTCTTTCCACTTACATTTTTTTGGAGGGTGCAAGGCACATTAAATATTTTCAATTAAATTATTCTAAATTTTGTTTAATTTAAGAACGTAAACTATTTATATGCTTATAAAATATGCAAGTAACTATCAATGCTATGAATGTTATGAAAGCCTCTCGGAATTTTTGCGGAATGGTGGTTAAATGTTTCTTGGGCAATATGTTCTACAGATAATTTGGTAGGCATTCAA
The DNA here is from genome assembly GCA_029891345.1 of Dryococelus australis. Lineage (NCBI taxonomy): Eukaryota > Metazoa > Arthropoda > Insecta > Phasmatodea > Phasmatidae > Dryococelus > Dryococelus australis. Next base: position 43,695,554 of record CM056999.1, read on the forward strand.
ACTCAGAAGCTTACTGAAAGCTTTGTAACATGATACAGGACTCCCCTATACACATTTAAAACAACGTTCGATTAAAAAAAACCTTGCGGCAATTGTAAGAAGTTGCCTCTTTTATGAACATTTCTTGACATTGTTAAACGATGAAGAAATTTCAATAATATCAGAACCACGAATTATTGTAAGTATTTGCAAGTCGTTCAAATTTTGACACAACTTTTTGAAGAGAGTCCCAGTGAAAATTCTTTTCAGACGTCGGATTACCATACGAGCGTGGTTTTAAAAAACATCTACGACGTTGTTTTATTTAGGAATCCAATACGTTTCTCAGGTACTACCGTAGCTACACGCTGTGCGACGCACTGACTAAGATGGAGTGGACCAATTTCTCGACTTCTGCGTATGTACCGAACACTGACCTACCCCCAAAGCCACACAACTTTCAGAGTCAGGTGGTCAACAGTGATGAACACGTTTGTTTATATCTCAATAATAAAAAATTTAAAAAACACTCTTGTACGAATGAATTACTTTTACCAAATTGAATCTAATCAATATACATTACGAATTGGTTACAGGAATTGTACTTACCTCTAAAAAGCAATCGTTTAATAATCAGTGTTCTAACCTCAAATCCTATCCATGCCGTTTTTGCTACTCGTGTTGGAATAAAATAAGTTCAATTTTAGGAAACGGAGACTGGTTGTACGCAATCAGCAAGGTCGGTCTACCTCAATTGACACGAGCTAGGAATGTTGAAAAAATATCGATATATCGAAATGATGATATATCAACTATATATATTTATATAAATCGTCGATATATTTATAATATATTTTATATTTGTCATATTTTTCCAGGTATCAAAAAAACATATTTTTTAGGTCTCTTTTAATGAGCTCTGTTTTAAATACAGAAATTAAAATATTAAAAGTCTATGTTTTCTTTAGCAACAAGCACCAAAAACAGGTGCCTCATCTTTATGTATTGCCACGTGTCCTCAATGTTTAATATTCCAAGCACTTTTGTATTTGACCAGTTGTTTATTATAGGCTGTTCACGGTTAAGTGAGAACTTTTTAAGGCCCTTATAAATTTTTCCTTTCATCTAATTTCCATTTTCTCGCTGATTTTAATGTAAACATTACAATGTTACCAATAAACACTGTGTATACATTTCACTATCATCAAAATTTAATGCCTGAGGCCTGTTGGGAGGGCCTTAAAAATTGCTCACTTTGTCGTAAACAGCCTATACATAAAATATGGGATTCCGATGTACCGAAAAAGGATACTTTTTCCTTTAGATACGTCGTTTTTTAAAAACGATACTTTCAAAAGGAACCAACATAAATAATAGCAATTTTTTTTCCTTCCGAAATCAACATTCCTAACTCAAGCGCCAATTCAAAATTGTTACCTGTCAGGCGAGCATGCGCGAACTTTGTACGTTTCCCCCCCCCCCCTCCCCACCCGACTCTCGTGCAATTACCACGCAGCCAAAGGGATGATGAGACGTCCAGGAAGGGGAGAGAAAAATAAAAGGACACGGTCCCTTTTACTCCTCTTCAGTGTAGCACTGTTTTCGTTGCAGGGTAAATCTTCTGCCACTTTCCCGCCTTGGAGGTCTTTGAAGGCGCTGTCTTCCTTTTGTCGGCGCGGAAGGAAGAGGGGCCGTTTGTCTGAGGTCTCTTGTTTCACGCCGGCGGGCTGCAGAAGGGGAAGGGGGGGGGGGGGGGGGGAACACAGGAGGAGTGGGAGAAGAATATGTCCTAACCTCAAGGAAATGAGCTTCACTCGGTTCCCTCTCTGTGTTCGGGCGGGCGCACGCTCCAGCAGCACGAAAAGGAAAAAGGAATCTTTATGTAAGATACGCGGAGTCGAGGTTCAGCCGTCTTACAATAAAAAAATGTTGCATATTAAAATTAAATATTTACTACCTACTTATCACGTATACAATAAAGTATATGTAGAGTTTCTTTTTAGATATTGTAGAAAGAGGCGCTTCGTTACATATTTTAATTATGATAGTGTTAACAGAGTATTATTTCACATTACATGTATTTTCGTGAATATTTGCATAAAAAAGTTTATATAGTAGCGTTTTATCTTCAAGATTATGATTATTATTCTCTGAGATGCATTTGTAGCATGAAATAACTGATGATAAATTAATCAATCAAATACTATCCCCAGAAAACGTAGACTGGTACTATCATAAAAATAAAATATAGCCTCGCGACGTCATGAGCTTTTCCTGCCAACATAACAAAGTGAACATTTGCAGTTTACCCTGTGTTATAACGTTGGCAGCACCGTAGAACCTACACTGAGAAAAATGTTTCGTTGATTAGAACAATATTTTTTTTTTTTAGCACGACCATTAGGTTTTTTTTTGTGTAAAGACAATGAAATATTTAGCAGACGAAACCAAATTATATTGTTCTTATTTTGTTGCACCAAACTGTGAGAATTGTTTGGTGCATAGAAAGATTTGTTTGGCTCTACGTGCGATAAACAGTTTCGTGTATTATAAGAAAATTCAAAGCACGACCGGGATTCGAACCCTGTTCGTTTGCACGCGAGCACTACGCCTCAAACATACTAAGCTAATTCGATTAGTACTTAGCTGGTTATGTTTTTAAATGTACATAAAAAATACTGGACAATGAATGTAAGTAAACATTTCAAGTTTTTAAGCTTTACTACGTTATAATTGGCTGTTATAATTGTTGAAAAGGTTTCATTGTGATTTTTATACAATTATAAAGCATAAATGATTACACCGACCAGCATTGTTACTGTTTTTCCCGTAACTGTCACAAAAATCACAAGCCAACTTTCGACCTGTGTTTTCAAACGAAAGCGATGAAATGAGTGGCGAAGGAAACACACAAGGTGTTTCTCAAACACGGAGACAAGTTTTGGGAGCGTATTCCCGACGGAAATGTACGACTGAAATATAGGTTCCACTTTTCTCGTCAAGTGATTACTAAGGGAGCTGTGCGCGCTTGAAAAATCCTCATTTAAATTGCCTTACTCTAGCCTGCGGTTTGCCTACCTGGTATGCATCGTACGATGGGTACGAAATATCTCACAAACTGTTCACCTGAGAGTGTTCCAACAAGACAACCATTTTGTTGATTTAGAAGTGCTTATTCACAGGTTGCCTTTTAGAAAATTGCTCAGAACGTAGTGTTACAAAATTAGATGCAAATATTGGGTGCCAACAGCCAATTCCAAAATGAAGTGGAATTATATTATTGACGGTGTTTTTAGAGGAGTGCGATCTCCTTTATACAAAATACCATTAGCCGATTTGTTACTTAATAAAAAGCGGTTTTTGATATTATCAACTAAACTCATATTAAAACTCATATTTTGGGGGCGCCCTGCTCCCTTAATAATCAATTTAGGGGTCAAGTTATAGAAACATTTACGTCTTATATTTTGGTAAGGAATTGCTTGCCTAAGATTCTAAGTTTGTCCCCAGGTTTTAGAAACACATAATTTTGGTGACAATCTAAAAAAATTTTAACCCGAAGACAGATGTTTTGCTTCTTAAAGTGTCCTTTTTGCTAGATGAACAAAATCGCTTTTGTTACTTTTCAAGATTTGTTTACTCGACAAAATATTTTGATGTGGGCTATGGATATTTGGCAGCAAGTACACCTTTCTCTGTGTACTTCGACAAACAAATAAGATAATGATCTCTCGTTAACACTATTGAGTTGCAAACCTATCGTTGTGTAGTGATGGGATAATCGCTTGTAAAATAATCGATTGTTAGATTATTAAATTATAATCATTTCATCGATTAGTTTACAACAATACGATTATACACGTTTTTTCAGCTTTTTATAGCTAAACAAAACCAAACATTGCATAAACATACATGTTTCATATTTATAAAAAAATATATATATATTTTAATTAATGTAAATAAACAGAAATTTCTTTTGTGAGACTTGCTTTAAACCAATTTATAGAAATACACCGTATTTGCGGACAATTTTAATGTATGGATTGTAAAACGGCAATCGATTATTGTAACCGATTATTTATTTGATGGAAAAAAATAATAGTATCGATTAATTTGAGTTTATAATTGATGCGATTATCGCTGCACTAGAATTATGCTCCTTGGACAGGGGAATCGTCGAAGGAGAACACAACACGCGGAGAGCTGCCGTCGGCAAACTTATCCGACTCTCTCCCAAGCAGAGGCTCACTCAGCCGGGTTTTCTCATCTCGCTAAGGAGATAACCTTTTAAATGAAGCACGCTCGTCCCACCGTAATGACGAAGCTGACGGTGAGGGGGGGGGGGGGGTGGTGCGGAAGTGGAGAGAGATTAAGCAGTTGCTCGGCAAAGGACGTATCTGCTCCCACTGCTCCTCTTAGCGTTTTCCGCAAATCACTCCGTCGAGTTTCAAAGAAATACTGTCGCCCGCAGTCTTTTCCGTGGTCTTCCTTAAATCCCGCGTGTCTGGAAATTTGAAGGGAACTTTTAAAATGTTACACGCATTTAGCGTGTACCTAGTTAATTTCAGAGCACGTAACTTTCACAAATGATAAGTACGTGCCGAGCTCGGAAGCGAGATAATCCGAAGAACAGCCAATTTCGAAAAAAAAATTGTAATGTTTGCTACCTCGTTCGTCTAATGTTCACGCCGACAATAGCTGTGGGAAACTATCGTTGTGCCTATTATTTATTTATTTTTCTTCGAGTAGGGGTCCTTTGAAGATATTTAAAATTGATATCCGTCCTATACGTGCACTTTCTAGAGTCTTAAAAAAATGGTCAATTTTGTACATGGCTTCTGTTACACTATATAATTCCAGTTTACTAACAATAAGGATACACATTTATTCCACATAATTCTAAAGGCTACCATTCATATTTTATTTTACAATATTGTGTTACAAATAGTATAAAACCTCAAACAGTATATCAAGGCAAAGAAAATTATGCAACTTACAATATCGTGTCTAAATAACAAAATAATTAATAGTATAAACTTAATTCAAGGAAGTCTTGCAACATTTCTCAAAACATTTGGGTTAAAAGAACTAAAAAAAGGATATTTCAAACTTTTTATAATATACCTGAAAATCAAAATTATATTGCAAAAAATACCAGCTACAAAATATTGTGAGTAGCAGGAAAATATATATTTGGACAAAAGGGGATCGGGGATCGGATTCGGATCCGGGGGGAGCCGCCAACTTGTTACGTCACCGTCCGCCATATTGGATGGCACTGACCTTGACCTGTACCTTTACCAGTGAACTTGACCTTGACCCCAGTGACCTGTGACCAAAAACAAAAAAATGGCAAAAAATTATATATAATTAACAAAAAATTTAATTTAAAATCTTAAAAAAATTAATAAATCGGCAATAAAATTAAAAAAAATTATTATTATAAAATTTAAACAAAAATTATTTAAAAAATTATTAAAAAAATAGTTAAAAAATTTAATTTTATAAGAATTTACATACAAATTTCTTAATTAAAATGTATTTAACCCCGGTGGTCATTTTTCTCTTTTTTCCCTCGAAATTTCCCTTTTCTCCTCAAAACCACCCTCAAAAAATGTTTTTATTAAAATTTGTGTACTAAATTTCTTTATTAAAAAGTCGTTAACCCCAGTGGTCATTTTCCCCTTTTTTCGATCGAAATCTCTATTTTTCCTTAAAAATTCCCCTTAAAAAAATTACATTTACAAAATCATTAAAAAAATTTTAAATAACGTATGTATGTTATTATGACCGTTTGCCCACAGTCGTTCGACTAACCCTCGCCATTAATTCTGGCGAATTAAGCGGTTCCCCTCCACCCCCACCACTCCAGACTTGCAAATTTATATTTAGGTGCGCAATTACTCAGCCAATGATTCTCATTGGCTAGTTAGTCACCTTTGATCCATCCCCACCACGTAACAACCCTCCCGATTGGATGATTTACTCGGATATCTTCGCAAAACTTCGTGCCGACAATGTTTCTCATTTACTAATTACTCACCTCTGTTCGACCCGACCAATCAGTGTTTAGTCCGCTACCCTCCACCACCCCTGATCGAACAATTATTCACGTCTGTTCCACCCCACCAATGTTTCTCATTGGTTAATTAGTCGCTTCGCTCCATCCGTTAGTCAACGCCATTCCACCCCCTCCAATCTCTTAGATTGGCTTTATAAGGCGCATCCCCGAGGGCCTCCGAAAAAAAAGTTGCACCTCGCTCTTAGAAATGTACGCATGTTGTCCAAACGGTCATTAAACCCTTTCGGCCATTTTGGCATTCGGAAGGATAGTCACTTAGAGCCCTGCACAAACGGGACGAGTTACCGTATCTGCCGAAAGAGTTCCTGCTCACATACGCACCGTACGAAATTTCGACAGTATTCAAGTATTTGTCAGCCTACCTACAGCTGGACGAAGACATACGAGACTGCCTCCCGTGCAAGGAGTGTTTCGAGGGCTGCACCACCACCTCAGTTCCCGACACGCCACACCGCAGGGGCTGGTGCAAGGCACGCAGAACATCCCTGGCAGCGACCAACTTCCCCGTGGAAGACTACATACAAGTCTTCTACTGGCAAGCAGTACCCAGCAACGAGGAAGCTAGCCCAGAACACGAGTGAACACAGTGTTAAATAACTTTTGTAAAAAATTTATAGTGCCTGTGAAGGAAAAAAAAAAAATATTTTGCAACATGCAAGGGTTTCGCACGCTGGACTCGCGCATCATCAAGCATATTTGCATCTGGTACAGCAATGACAACGAGCAAACCAAAGTGTTTACGTTTTCACCACCATGCCAACGGAAACATATCGACTACACCACGCAACAGGTATACTGCCAACAGCAACAACTGCACGGACTTGGGTGGAACGATGGAAATATTCCGTACGGTGACATTCACAAAGTGTTGGAGGAAGCCATTATTCCCGATTACCCCGTGTATGTGTATCATCAAGAGTCGGCGATGCGCAGTGTGCGTCCTGCCGGTACGAAAATTGTAGACCTCTACAAACCAAAACTACCACGATGTCCTCCGTTCAGGCAACTAGTAGAGAAGTATGTAGCATGGCTTCACGACTGTGAAAATGGACGATGTGCATCGTGCAATGCCTTAGCATTAAGGCTCTGGATGTGCGATAACCCGTGCAACATATAAAACAAAATTACTTGCATGTAATTACCTCAAAACTGAAAAAAAAACCCATTGTTTATTACTGACGAGGAAAAGAATCTTCATATGCTACGTATGTAGAACATAACAGTATTGTAATGTGTGTATGTAAATAAATAAATGGAGGTTTGTAAAAAAAAATGTTGTGTTTCATGTTACACCCTGCTCACGTAAGTCAATAAAAAGGTTCTGTTTCGACATTTCAAACAAACACTGTTGGTAAAGAAAATGTTACTATAGGCTGTTCACGGTAAAGTGAGCACTTTTGAGGCCGTGGTTAAATTTTGCTTTCAGCCATATTTTATCCTCTATCCACCTTTTTAAATAAATATTGCCATGCAAGAAATAAACACAGTGTGTATATTCCACCGCACTCAGAAGTTAACTTCTAAGACTACGCTAAAATATATTTATTGATTATTATTCCAAATGAGAGGGCGTTCAAAAGTGCTCACTTTACCGTGAATAGCCTACCAGCTTTACCATACTGTAAATCATGTTTTGTTTAGAAACACGACTGGTAAAGAAAATATTTAGCATTAGTGGTTAACAAAAATACACAGCTGGTATACATACATATTTAAGTTTAAAAGATGCTACATCGTAAAGGTGTACTGAATGGAGGTACACTTTATAGGAAACAGAGCGACAGACTCGAGCAGTCACAAACAAATACATACTGAGGTTTACGAATGCAATTGAATGTTTTTTTTTTTTACGAAGCAAAAGCTCGTGTCACTCCAAGCCATAGTAATTGTCTCTGCTCTCAAGGCGCCGGCGCATTCGTCTGCCGGCCGGAAGGAGTTTGCAAGTCGGCGCTTTTTCAGCTGGACGAATGTGTAACTGCCACTCAGCATTCCGTCGCTGGCCTGCAGCCATGCTCCAGAGGCGACTTCACGCCAGCCATCAATGTATTAAAAATATTCGACACTTAATGTTTAGAATACACAGTTAGCATACCAACAGCGAGCGGCTACATAGTCAATTAGCATGTTATATGTCGCAACCCAGTCGTGAATATTTAAGGCCTACGTTCGTCTCCCTAGAACACCTCAAACTCTCACTAGCCAAAAAAAAAAAAAAGTATTCTGGTAAGAGCATACTGAGTTATGAAAAAACAGAGAAGATACCAATGAGAGAAACGTATACATTTTACACACGAAAGTGAGAAAATATGGTACAGTACTAGTGGGGAAAACTGTTGCGGCACTAGATTGTCTTGGGGAATAAACCCAATTTATTTGTTTGTAATTATACAGGTGGAACTAAATACGTGGAACTCTTTATATAGCCAGGGGAACAAGCTCAGTTAAGCTGTCGTGGGATGAACATTGCTCTCGTGGCTGTTCGCTGGCTGGGAACTGCCTGCGACTTGAGGACCAGCGAAAGCGAGGTGCATCTGCGAGTGCGATGGGACCATGGCAACTTGGGTGTGGCGACTATCCGCAACTCGTCGCGTCCTCCAGGTGGTGGATAGGGGATCCCCAGGCTCTGGGGTGGCTGGAAATAATCAAATACCAGCCCGTGAACCAATTTGCCGGTGCGAGAGCGCCGTCGTCGTGGACGTTGGGAACCTGGGCAGCTCAGTATGAGATGGCGATGCGCATCTGCTGGAGGTGGCCTAACGATCAAGGCGGGGAGGGGGATCTCGAGGGGCTGGAAAATTCGAAATGTAGCGATCCTCACTGCTGGATTCTGCGGGCTGATGACTGCAGGTGCGTGATGGATGGATTGGAATGCATCGGACCTTGGAAGCACCCCGATGTCAGCCTTTACATTCCTGGGCCAGCGTATTCGCCACCAACACTGGTAGGCTCTGGATGTCTCGCGTTTCCCAGACCGACGGGCTATTTTGGCGGAAGGGGAGGGGGTGGCTCCCAGAAGAACTCTCCCCACCTTCACCCATGGAGTGGAGATCCTGGCATCAGCGCGGAAGGGCGAAGATGGAGTCGGTGTCATGACTGAGCTGTCCGGTTTTCAGACGCACTCGACGAGTAGCAGGGGGGGGGGGGGGCTGCATCCTCAGTTGCTGTCGGTACTGCAGTGCTGGATCGTCTATACGGCAGTATTCACAGTAGCTAAACTTCAAAGGCATCTGCGCCCACACGATGACTGGCATCGGCGCAGGGGCTGTTCTGTCCCCCGCAATACACACCAACTGCGATCTCATTTCATTTCAACTCGCATCAAACCAACAGAAGTCTTTCTTCCCAAACTAACAAATACTCTACTTTATGCAGCCCTAATCCAGTTAGAAGGAATAATTTTAGCCTCCGCGACTGTTGCAAAGATTTTTCACGGCCCTCTCCGCTTTGCCTGGTCTTCCATCTAGACCCTTCTTCTTTCGGGGTGTGCACATGGCTACAATTGCGGCAATGGCACTATAACCCTGCTTAGCCATGATGCATGCGCCTATTATAAAAATTAAACCCGACCTAAGGCGTAAAGGGCTTGTCCTGAGACGCATCCCATTCTCCAACCAACTTAGCTACTAACATGCATGCCGGAGGTCACACATAACTGTGAAGGTGCTCACGCTGGCGTAGCGGGATTTGGGGGCTCACGAGAAAAAAAAAACTCAGTTATGTAAATAGTATGCAAATCACCAAGACATACAGAAAGTTCAGGTTCGACACCTGGTACTCACCACGGTACAATACATGCAGTACATTGTTCATACCCCACGAGTGCATACACACAACAGTCCCCGTAGGTATCGGGAGGAGACATACGTGAAATAAAAACAATAAACGACTCAGTAAAACAAGCAAACCTTTATTATAATTAAAAAAATTATTAGTTTTACATTAAATGTTAGCTGTTGCAGGAGTGTTACAACAAAATGTCCTTCTCGTCGACTCAGGAATCATCACGCTTCGAGTGACCCAGCCACCATATGTACACACGGCCTTTACGCCGTTTCAGCACCTTCTCCACCAAGTACACGTTTGGAAACCGTGTAGACCAGATCTCTTTGGCGTAAAAACCCACAAATGATGGGTTCGCAATGTAGGTCCTCGAGGTAAAATATGCGTGAGTACGTATGCCGTATACGCACCACCTTGTACAGTTCTGCAGACCAGTTCTGGTGGAAGCCTTCGTAGAAAATTCCACGTTTTTTCGAAATCCGCGCCAAGTCGCCGATCTTGACTTTGGGCTTGTGCTGGTCCCTCCTCTTCGGAATAACATACACAGTCCGAAGCAGGAAGTTGTTTTTCACGTCTTCAGACTTCATGCGAGTGGTTGAACGAACGGTAGAATTATACTCGCGTACAAGTTTCGGGAGTAGTGTCAAACACTTTTAGTGTTGTAGAGAAATGCTCGATGGTGCAAGCCTTAAGCCCAGAGAAAATAGAATAGTGGTTGATGTTTCTCCATCAGGGTACGGAAAATAGCGTTGAAGTATTCTTTCCCGTCGTCGGTGTGGAAATTTTTCTGTACGCGCCCTTTGCGCAATACGCTAGCTACATCTGCCGCCACATCGCGTACATCCTTCGATTTGAGCTGTCTGGCCCAGGCGAATTTGCAATAGGTATCGATCATGGTCAAAATGTACCAGTAGCCTTTATTCCCACGAGCAAAGCCTTGCATCTCGATCAGGTCGGATTGGAAAGTATCGTCCAACCCTTTCATGACGTATTGTCTTCGTCGGTAATTTATCCTGGCGTATTTGTGCAACTCGTCGGCAAATGCATATTTGTTCATCTCGAAACATAGCCCGCCTCTGAGAGTTCTTTGATGATGGAAATTATATCGTTTGTGTGCGAGCGGTTTCCTGCAGACTATGAAGCGACCAAAAGTCTCAACCTATCGACCAACTTGTTCAGATCGTTCCAATATTGATAGTCGATTTTTTCTGCAGTGTCCAATTTCAGAGTCAATCCCTATCCGTCAATTTCACATACCTTGGGAAAAATCATCTTCGTCGCTAGTGATGGCACCTTCCGATTAGTTCACTTCCGGATTGTTTCTAATTTCGTCTAGCGAGAGGGTAATAGATTTGAGAGCCTCATCCCTTCGAGTCTCCACAGCCATTCTGTTAGTTTTCCCGAGTCAGTATTTGGCCCGTACCGTCTCGATCGCTCGCTGAAGCTCGCTCACCAGTTCGGCTTGGTTATCCATCGTTCGCTGTGTGGAAAAGATTTTTCTTAGATGTGTGTGTATAAATAAATAAATAAATATAAATATTGTTTGGAGTCAATTATTCAGGATTTTTTCCCCCCACGAAACTGCTTTATAGAGGTGCCCCGACATCGGTTTTCGTAGCAAGGTTTTACAGAAAAAAATTTTTGTAGCTCCTTCAATTCTTCTCGTCTCGGCGCGTTCGAAACGTTGATCAAGACTATTATCCGATCCTCCGCACCCCTATATGTGCTGGTCGACAGCTATCAAATTCTCAACCACTTTGTTCTTCACACTTTCCAATTTTCGACCGATAAGAGACAAGTCTTCTCTACGTGCAGCAGGGAAACGATTTTGGCCATATTCGTGGCCATCGTGTCGATCGATGTCGCCAAATTTGGAAATGCTGCCGTGACTCATTGTTGCCTTCTTAGGATAAACTGATCGAACCCACGCTTGTACCTGCCATTATAAAGTGGACAGTCCTTTACGATCGTCAAAAATCCGCATTTCTCTTTCCAGCACAAGGCGCACATATTTTTGAATTCTGCAAATGTCATGTCCGTATTGACCTCTTCGTCGTAAACTTGGCGTAAATTAGTTTCGCCCATGCGAATAAGCACCAACGCATCAGCATTATCACGAAGCAGTTGTTTGGGTACGCGAGAATAAGTCTGACCGAGGTACACACAGTCCACGTATGCATGCCTTCCCATGCTAAAATACTCATGAATGCAAGTTAGTTTTTCGCAGGCAATGTCGTTGAAGACCAATATCGAGTTTGGAAGAGCTTCACTCGGTGACACGATGGCATCGTTATCGCTGCATGGGGAAAATTTCATACCTTCAAAAGCTTGGATTACTCGTGTCAGCAGTTGGTATTTCGGTTGCTGGAGCGATTTCGAATAACTGTATACGTTCTCGAACCGAAGCCTATTCGGTTCCTCCAGCAGGCTCAGTAGGACACATGTCTTGCCATAACCCGATGGGCCACAAATCAGACCTCGCACACTATTAGGCAACAGGACACAGTGACGTGATTCATGGGATATAGCTTCATATCCAACATGAATGTGTATGGGTAGAGTAACATCTTGCTTGGCGATCCGTATTTTACCACTACGATCTTCTGGAAGAGATGGCGCCGATTGTACTTGCAGAGAACCAGTGCTACAAGTTGTAGAATGTGTTTTTAACGCATCACTCCTAGAAAAATGTATATGGTAGAATTGACATTCAAAAGTCACACTCGAACTTTTCATTCCGCAGGTCGTTATTTCATGTCGTCGTAAATTACGCAAAGCTGGGAATTATTTACCACAGAAGTGACACAGCAGATGCATCATCACTGACTTTTTTTTACGTCTGTACTGTTCCAAGTCTAAAATTATACTGAAACAAAAATGTATAAAATGGTCGTATTTAAACATTTTAACTAGCATCAGCGGATATGCACCATACGACAAATGGTTTATATTCTGTACTATATATATATATATATATATATATATATATATATATATATATATATATATATATATATATATATATATATATATATATATATATATATATATATATATATATATATAAAACTAATATATGCATCATAGAGTTGGTGAACGAATGTAATTTCTATACATATGTGAGGGCACAAACCGAAATAATACGAAATATCGATGGAGCTATGGGGTGATGGAGCTATGGAGCTATGGGGTGATGTAGCGAAGGAGCGATAGGGTGATAGTGAGATGGAGCTATGAGATAATGGAGCGGTGGAGTGATGGAACTATGGGGTTATGGAGTTATGGGGCGATGGTGCGATGAAGCCATGGATCTATGGGGCGATGGAGCGATGGGATGATGGAGTGATGGGGTGAGGGAGCGATGTGGTGATGGAGCAATGGGTGATGGAGTAATGGGGTGATGGAGCGATGGGGTGATGGAGTGATGGAGCTATGGTATGATGTGGTGATGGGCGATGGAGTGCTGGAGCTATGGGGTGATGGAGCGATGGGTCGATGGGGGCGATTTAGATATGGAGCTATGGAGTTATGGAGCTATAGAGCAATGGAGGGAAGGAGCTATGGAGCGATGGGGTGATGGAGCAATGATGCATAGGAGGTGATGGGGCAATGTAACTATGGGGTGATGGAATGATGGAGCGATGTGGCGATGGGGCGATGGGGTGCTGGAAGTATGGGGTGATGGAGCGTTGGGTCGATGGGGCGATTGAGATATGGAGCTATGGAGCTATGGAGCTGTGGAGCTATACAACAATGGGGGAAAGGAGCTATGGAGCGATGGTGCGTTGGGGTGATGGAGCGATGGGGTGATGGAGCAATGGGGTGATGCAGATATGGGGTGATGGAGCGATGCAGTGATGGAGCGATGGGGCGATGTTGTTATGGGGTGTTGGAGCTATGGGGTGATGGAGCTATGGAGCGATGGGGTGATGGAGCTATGAAGTGATGGGGTGATGGAGCTATGGAGCGATGGGGCTGTGGGACTAAACAAAATTGTAAAAGAAAAATATGTATCGTTTGTATGTCAGTTTAATTAGATTCGTCGTGAGGCGAAGACAGTGAAATCCGGTCTTGGGATATTCGTCCCTACCAGATTGTTTTGTGGAACCAAGCTAGATCAACGACACAGTTATCAAAGCATTGGATGAGGTTTATTTGCAAGCAAAAAATGCCCGACATTGCTACCCCCCCTAAACAAGGACCTGAACACTAGGCAGATTCTTTATCCAACATCATGAATGCCAAGGTGAAACTAGGCATGAAACTACGTACAAGAAAGAGTATTCGCAGAACAAACAACCCTTGAAAGACCAAAAGGAAAGGGAAGAAGAACAAGGTAGGAGGGTTCCTGCCCGCACTGATACCTGCAATCGGTGCTCTGGCCGGTATCGCCGGGGCAGTAACGAATATTGTTAGTGCTGTGAAGCGTGCTTTGAACTATCGAAAACAGGCAAATGACTGTTTATTCGCCACCCGTATCGAGAAAGAGGAGAAGGAGGGGGATCAAATGCCGGGAGGAAGAAAATAGGGGGGAAAACCCGAAGAAGGAAATCAAAGTGACGCTGCCAAGACGTCCACTAACAAACATGGATTTGGAACTGTTTGCGCGCAGATTGAAAATACCTTATTTTAGAGGAGTGTTTCCGAGAGATGCCTTGCCGCTAAACCAAAATGTAATGAGTGCGGCATAATTAATCTGGACACGACAGCCGGGCCTGGCACGCACTGGGTAGCTTATGTAAAACACGGCAAATAAACAATATACTACAACGGTTTTGGGAATTTGCGCCCTCCGCCCGAACAGCGCAAGTACCGGTTTAAATTGTAATCTAACTTACAACTACGAAACGGAGCAGATGCCCAACATGTGGGACTGTGGACATTGTGTCTGCGCTTTTTAAGCGATCGTGATTTCTAGTGATAAACAGGGGAGGATAACAAATTAATATAATTCGTGAAGTGTATAAAGGATTGTGTCAGCCATACCGATCTCATCAGTATGTCGGTGTCCATCATTCTGTGTGGTAAAACGTCAGAGCTGAGGGCTAGCTTTTACCCTCCCTTGGAGCTGGAGAATGAATGGTGTGAGTGGCTAGTAGACTGTCAAACGTACAACTCCGTATCCAACATAGAATAAAATGTGAATTCCACATTTCGGTACACAGTGGCAGGAAAAGCGAAAGAAATCAGCATTCCCACCAGAGCGCACGAGCTGAAGGATGTGGAATAATTCATAAATAAATTGCTACCGCACGACATTGCATTTCAAACTGCGCGGGAATCAGAATACCCCGAAGGCTGAAATGTTTTACATCGCAAATATAGATTTCACGCAACCGGATAACATCGGAGCCATGCCGGGGTTCGAAGCCAGAGTGTACGAAGTGGGAATGAAACACGAGTCGTCGCGGGCCGCAAACATCTTTCCATTCAACGTCATGCGGATAAACTGTACCTTGGCAAGTTGCAGTTACGTGAATGGGAAACCGAGCAGTAATATTTACGAGTTTGCTCCCACAGTAGGTCCCGGATATAAAATCGTAGAATCTCTGAGAACGCTCATTTACGTTCCGATCGTTTCAAAGAGCGTCCACAAAGTAACTGTTTCGATCGTGGACCAAAACGACGAAATGATAAATTTCCGAAGCGAAGAAATTACGCTACGATTACACCTGGAACGATGGGACTATAAATTTCGCTGGGAAGACAAAAATATATAATAAAAATCCGCAGTTCATCGAACCCGTGGTCAGTAAGATACGAGGTAGCATTGTGCTAACACTTGAAAATACAAAGCTTCTTCGTGTCTACTTCAGTTTAGAAGTAAATCGACATGGCAGACGAAATTCTCGACATGGATCAGCGCCTAGAATTCGACGAACCATATCTTGCAGGACCTTTCGTTCTCGGAAGGGAGGTTAGAATACCGGTACCTATACAGCGACAAGATATTTACACCCTGCCTAGCCAGTCATTTGTGCGCATAAGAGGCAGGCTAACGAAGGTGGACGGGACCCACATGACAACCACAAAGTTGGCACGAAATGGACTCCTGCACCTTTTCGAGCGAGTAATGTACGAGATTAATGGCGTCGCGATCGATCAGTCTCGTGATGTGGGAATAACTTCATCGATAAAACATTACCCATCGCTCACGTCTAGCCATCTCCCCGTAGCCAAGATGACACGCTGGGGAATCGAAGATGACTACAGTGTACCAATTCACGACGAAGGCAGGTTCGAAGTGTGCATGCCCCTCTCCGTGCTATTAGGATTTGCCGAGGATTATAAGAAAATAAAAACAGGAGCAAGGCAGGAGCTGGTGATAATGCTATCCATATCGCATTTGGATGCTGTGTTGGGAGTAGGAGAAAACCCGCAGCCCGTCTCTCTTACTTTAGACATCATAAAATGGTTCGTCACACACCTGACCTCGAGCACTCTTGAACGTGTCAATCGGTTGAATTATGCCAAGAAAGACAGAGTGATCGAAATAGCATTTAGAAGTTGGAGCCTGGTCACCTGCCCGGCCTTGCCCGCCGCCATGCGAAATCACTGGGTCGGGAAGACGTCGTCCATCACGGAAAAACCACGCTACGTCGTACTGGGTCTTCAGACGAACAAAGAGCATAGTATCAGAGCCGACAAGTCTACGTTCGACCACCGCAAGGTCGAAAACGTTAAGCTATTTCTGAATAGTGAAAGCTACCCGTACGTGGATTTAAACCCAAACTTTAAAAAAAATGACAGTACCTGCTGGCCTATTATATGTATTCGCAATTCCAATCTTCGTATTGCGGGCGCGAGGTGCATCCCGTCCTGAGCCCCGAAGATTTCCGAGACAAGGCACCTTTGCTAGTATTCGATACATCGAAGCAAAACGAGCGTGTGCAGAATGGTACGGTCGACTGCCGCATCGAGATAAATACCAAGGAAAATGTGCCCGTAAACACCGCTGCTTACTGCTTGATACTCCACGACAGGATCGTTCAGTATGATTGTTTTTCCGGCCTGGCAAAAATAATCAGTTAATTACGTGTGTAAATAAATATGCACGTCTGTCAAATACGTATATAGATAGGTAAGTTGCGGAAACGAATGTTTCAGTCGTAATAATGTACTGTAATCTGAAAGTCTTCCTGAACAGGGGGGGAAAAAAAATGGTCGAATAATTAGCGAAAGTGGAGATTATCGACTTACAGAGCGAACATGGCTGTCCTTTTCTTCGTAAACTAAGGAAAGAAACTGATCCCAGTTCTTTGGTGAGCACTTCCAGAAACGCACAGTTACTTTATGAGTAAACATCTTTATGCAAAGATGTAACATATATATATATATATATATATATATATATATTTGTAGTCTGATATATATATTAATAATGACAGTCTGTAATATATATATATATAGAGTCTGAAATATGACGTCATTCCACGGCACGAAAAAAATGTATATAAATAGAACACTTAAGTAAATTATTCGCTAGTCGAGTACATGCCACCGTGGGAGCAAGATGACGCCCTTTCACACGAAGAACTTGTACGTCCTATCATTCCCGGACGACTCTAAAATCGTCTATTCGTTCTGGGAGTCTGGATCGCTACTTATATACGAAGAAAAAGGTGATGGATGGGACCACTGGCTATACTCGACGACGCTTGATTCATTGCATAAAGCGGGATACGCCTTATCCAGCAACAGTGGACCAGGTTCTTGAATTCCCAGCAACTTCGAGCCGAGGTGACTCTACGAACATTGAAATTCACGCCCCCGACTGCTCCGCCCAGGGCTGCTCCCCCCAGAACTGCTCCACGCAGAATTTCTCCACACCAAATGGCTCCACACCAAATGGTTCCATACCAAATGGTGTATGTCGGGGAAAAAATACTACCAACGACGTACCGACTCAAACTGTCTCCACTAAACGTCGAAAGTCTTGTCGTCGTGCCGTTCCTACGATGCATAAGAAAAAAATTCCAGGGGACCTGCAACGGACTGTAAAGTGCGCCCCCACAGACATCCACGTGTGACGTCACCTGCTACAGTCGCTGCCGACACGGGTTCGTACAAAGCTGACCTCAACTAAGAAGAAGAAGTTCCGGCGATTCCAGTTCTACTGCGCCGGATCGAACGTCAAAGGCTGTTACTAATTTCTTACGAACATATTTTAACTGGTAGATTGAATTTAAAAAATAATAAAAGTGTCGCATTTGTAGTTTATAATTTGTTTAATAAAATGTACATGTATATCAAATCTAACTAGGTTGCGTATTTTTAATTTTTTTTAGTTACTTTTAACATTTTTCTTTTGCTAAATAAATCAAGTTTGAAAATAAATATTATCTAAAGGATTGGCGGGCGGAAACATAAGGAGTCCCTCTCGGGCCATCAGGCACTGGATGTCCAGCAGGAAACAGGAAAAGCTTTCGCAAAGTAATTCTCCACGACATCCGTTTGGTCCTGCCCTGTCATGGATGTACTTTTAACCGATAAAAATGAACCTGCTAGAATTATTACGTGTTTTCTGGCGGCTAGCTGCGTTTCCGCTCTTATGCGCGATGTGCAGTTTCGTCAGTATCCTCTCTCCTGGGAGATGCGACGTGGTTATTATGGCGGGGAACACCTCCCACTCCATTTACCTGCCTGTGGCCGCCCCCCTTCCAATTACGTCGCTATTGGCTATTTGCAGAATTTCATCGACAACATATTAATACTTTAATGTACACGGCTTTAAAAAAAAGGCGAACTAGTGCGTCAACTTTTTAAGGATTCTTCCTATCTAGAAATGCATCCTGAAGGGACAGCGGACTGTGGTGGGAGTATATGGAGCATTAAAAGAAGGGGGGAGGGGGTTGGACCCCCGTTTATAAGCTTTAGTTTGGGCGATGACGCGCCATTGATGTACAGCATCGGGCGGTGGAAGGTTTGTCGGTGAATATTACAAAGTGCTTAACGTGTTTTCGAGGGTACGCACTAAGCACGGGCTGTAATTGGCACGGAATAGAGCCTGAGTACCCTCGGCAACCGCACCCCCATGTATGGTGCGAGGCGCATCGGGCGGATAAATGGGGTGACGTGGCGCCAAAGAACGACAACGCCGTGCCCTCGTGTGACGTGTGTAGGCAGATGCACGAATTTTTTTTTTCTCGAAGCCACAGCCAACAAGTGATTTCGTCATCGTATCGGCGTTGAAGATATTTTTTTTTTTGGTGCTGCGTCTGTGGACATTAGCTATAACCCATCTTCGCCGTGTCGCTGGTCGGTTTCTGGTCCGAGTGTTTGAAAAGGATGACACCTGCATCTCAGGACGGCGGAGCACTGCGCCACCGGTGACCATTGTAGCATCCAGCGCTGCACCTATAGCAGCGTCCCACATCGCAATGGAGACGCCCTTACGAAGCACCCAGACGGCACCCTTCCCGGAGAACTTGTACGTCCTGTCACTACCCTTTCGTGGCTTACAGACGAGTGAGTTGGCTACATGGGTCAGCACCATCACTGGGGGGTGTGTGTGGGGGGGGGGGGGGGGTTCACTGCTGCTGGAAGCTGTCGACGTACCGCAGCGAGAACGTAGATCGACCGAAATGACTGTTCTACATGTGCAAACAAGAACACCAACGGAGACTCGCAGATTGACGGACTCGCCTGTGCCGATACGATACTCACCAGTCTCTGATATCGATCCTATCAATGACAAAAATATGGGAGGACATGTGGTCTCCGCTGCCTCTTGATGCTATCACCCCCAACCCCCCCCCCCCCCCAAATTCAACCCGATGTTGATGAGATTCGTCAGTATTTAAATAACTTTGAAACAAGATTACTCGCGTTACGTAACGATGATGCCGATATGCACCTAGAACTGTCTAACTGTTTGTGTGTATTTACAGAGGTGAAATGTAACATGGAACGACTTGTGAAACTATTTTTAACGACCGAGAATCATTATTCTAATCGAGACATTTGTACGAATGTAAAATGAATGCTATTTTAAAGAGAGAGAGAGAGAGAGAGAGAGAGAGAGAGAGAGAGAGAGAGAGAGAGAGAGAGAGAGAGAGAGACGCATTTATAATTATTTTTATTTAGTATGTTATTTGTATGTGTTTTTAAAGTTCAATACAACTACGAGTTATTTGCTTATGACTGTGTGTGTGTGTTTAGTACTTTATTGTTTTTTCCTATGTAAACAGAAACGCAAGTAAGTATTTTTAGCAAATAATCTGTATACATTGCACTTACTTTTCCCTTGGAGAACGAGACAAATACGTCCAATAGTTTTTTTTTTTTTTTTGTTAAACAGTTCCTATACCTACAATCTTTTTAAAAAAAATATTACTCTTAAATGTATAGCACTTTTTTCTTATTTCAATAAAAAGCCGTTTAAAAAGGCGGCAACCAAGAAAAAAAAACCGCACACTGCACAATGGAACTGACCTATATTAACTAGCACATGCAAGAGTGTGTGAAGTCGGAAGGGGAACAAGAATGCTGACGGAGCGAGGAAATGCTTGCATGGTATCCTTCATTGCGCCACACGACGCAAGGACGGCACCCGACTCTCTCTCTCTCTCTCTCTCTCTCTCTCTCTCTCTCTCTCTCTCTCTCTATCTGTCTCGCTTGCATGCGGCAGCAGCAGCGGCGGCAGAGATAATTTGACATCTTTTTATATGACTATTACTACGAATTAAAAAATATTACGCCCTGGCCCGCACTTGTAAAATAAAAATATTTATTTTACATCGTATATATAGATACACATACTTGTACACAAAAAAGAATTGAAAGAAAATAATATAAATTCATACATATTTTACATCGTATATATATATATATATATATATATATATATATATATATATATATATATACACACCACACACAAACCACTTGGAAATAATTTTTTTTTTCACACTATAGACATATTTACTGATAAACTTGGTAAACATGAATGTTACAAGATGAATATATATTTAACAAATATTTTACTGAATAAAAAGAAAAAATCATGAGATAATAATGATTTTGCTTATACCTAAGATACATTTCTTTCCCCTCCATACTATTAATCACGTACAGCATTATGTTGTTTACACAGTATGCTTCAACTGAACACAAATATATTACGGGAAGAATGGGAGGTTTTCATCACTTGGCTTCTTCTATAGCTAGAGCAAAACTCGTATGCGCAAGCACATACACAAGCACCTCTGGCTATGGGTTAGAGTGTTGTAACCTCCAAACTGTGTCAAGCACCTTCACACCGTTCCGAACATACATTAAAGAGTTTGTCATTTTTTTTAATTTCGTGAATAAATTCCCAATTTTCCCTGTCATACTTGGTTGTACGTCTTTCGTCTCCAATTTCTTTTTTCATATTTCCAATGTTTGTGGGGAACTTTGTGGACGGCACATATGAACCGCGCAATCATCACTATCGCAATCTTGCACTGTTAATTCAAACACCTTACCATAGATTATTATTCTTTCGAGGAGGAGGAAATGAACATTTTCGTCACATCTCTCCACGGTCATGGTAGCTGACGGCTGGTCCGTGTAGGTTACGCCGTGCAGTAGAAGAGATATACTTGCGGATTGTTTCTCTGGATTTAACTTTTCGCCTGGACGCCCTCCATCGTTGCGAGAAGACTTGGTGAAAGGTCTCGGCCTCGACCCTAGGTGCATTTCGCATGCATACGGCGTGCAGTTGGAGGTCCAGTCCGGAAATCCATGCTTTTTCACGACGTGGTTACGTCCATCGAATTTCTCCAGCCATTTACACACGTTATTATTTTCATTTTCTCGGAACAGTTCGTACGATACGATACACTTTCGTTCGTTCTTGCCTTACATACGTGAACGTAGCAATTTTGTTCTACCAACTCCTCCAGCGAACAGGGAAGCGTAGAGTCGAGGCATAAATTGTACAGGTGACAGTTTTTAGAATCGCAAGTTAGTGTGTTCAGCATGTAACCGCCTTCGAACTCATCGTAGCAGCATAGCCAGTGAATTGTGCAGTCGCGAAATTGAATTTGCAGAACGCCTCTAGCATCTCGAAAACTGACGCGTCGGAACCCCCAATTTAGTTTACTGTACTGCTCGGGTCTTCTGACCTGAATGGAGAAAATTCGGCGACGGTCGCTTCTTCGATGTCGCTGTGTTCGAAGTCGGAGCTGATGGGACTCTCTGCGTAACTGGGTGAGAATACACTATATCCCGGGGGCTGGTACGAGTTGACTGATAGGTGCTGGTTGTCTGACGGTAGCAGGTTTCCTGATGGTCGCGGGTTCGTGTCCGTAGACGAATTTGCTCCTTGTACCAATATCGTGCGGGCGAGCTGAAGAATATTGTATCCGGTGTCCTCTGCATTGCTGACCGCAACAGACGAGTGACACAAGTTCAGAAATGATCACGGGGCTCTCCTCTCGAAATAGCGAGGTGCAAATTTTTCCCGGAGGCCCTCGGGGATACGCCTTATAAAGCCAATCGAAGAGATTGGAGGGAGTGGAACGGCGATGACTAACGGATTGAGCGAAGAGACTAATTAGCCAATGGGAATCATTGGCGGGGTAATTGTGCACTTAAATATAAATTGCAAGGCTGTGGCGGTGGGGGTGGAGGGGAACCGACTAATTCGCCAGAATCAATGGTGGGGGTTAGTCGAACGAATGTGCGCGAACGGGCGTAAGAGACGCAGTAACATACATAAGTTTTTAAAATAAAAATGTTTAAAGGATATTTTAATAACAATTTTTTAAAAGAAATTTTTAGAGGGAAAAAGAAAAATTTCGAGGGTAAAAAGTGAAAAATGGCTGCCGGGGGTAACAACTTTTCAGTAATAAAATTTTTAAAACAAATTTTTATAATAAAAGTTAGAAAAAAATTTTTTAATAAAATAATTCTTCAGGGAAATTTTGAGGGTAACATGGAAATTTCGAGGAAAAAAGGGGGGAAATGACCACCAGGAGTTAAAGATTTTTAAATTAAGAATTTTTATATAAAACTTAATAGAAATAAATTTTTTTTAACGATTTTGATAAATTTTTTTAACGATTTTTAATGATTTTTAAACAACATTCTTTTATAAATTTTTAAACCGATTTCTCAATTTTTTTACGATTTTTAAACATTTTTTTACTTTGTTTACAATTGTTTCGTAATTTTTTTTGGGTTTTTGGAGTCACAGGTCACCAGGGTCAAGATTAAGGTCACGGGTCAAAGGTCAATGTTAGGTCAATGACATCCAAGATGGCGGACGGTCACATAACAAGATGGCAGATCCCCCTATCCGAATCCGATCCCCGATCCCCTTGTCGTCAAACATTCATTTTCCTACCACTATTATGGAGTCAATACAATAAAGGAATGAAAACGAAAAGACTTTTTAAAGTGGCGTGCTGAAAAAACAAAAGAAAATTGTATCATCGATTTAAAAAAAAGAACTTGCTGAATATTGTGATTCTGATGTTGATATTTTACGACGTGGATGTCTTAAATTTAGAGAAACCTTTCTAGAAATAGCAAATATAGATTCGTTTTTCTGCATAACAATCGCAGGTGTTTGTATGGCTATTTATAGATCAACTTTTCTTATATTGCAGTAGTTAAAGCTGACAAAAAAGAAATATTTAGTAAAGAATCAATGTCATGGTTAAATACATTTCCAAATGTTCGACATGCATTAAATGGCGGAGAAGTTACTATTTGTGGGAAAAAAAAATGATGCTTATGATGACAAAACTTAAACAATACATCGATATCATTTATGTATTTGGCATGGCTGTCTTGATTGTTATTCACCAGATACAATAAATAATTTTAACAATGTAAGTATGGATGATTCGCATACTAAAACAATCAATCGGACGACAATTTTTAGACAAAATGGTCACAAAGTAAGGGAAATGTCGGCTTGCAAATGGAAAAAATCTATTTTCTATAAAAGTAATTAAGAAAAAACCAAAAATGTAGTAGAACTATTACAACCTAGAGATGCATTTGTTGGCGGTGGAACCAATGCTTCAAAATGAAAAGTTTCAGGATAAAAGTTGAGATATATTGATATTTGTAGTTTATATCCAACAGTAATGTTTTACGTATATTACCCAGTAGGCCATCCTATTAAAATGTATAACCCCAAAAATTACGACGAAAATTGGTTTGAATTGAGCAATTGTTAAGTTTTGCCAGCACGAAATTTATATCTTCCAGTACTTCCAATTAAACAAGATAAACTATTGTTTACTTTATGTTCAAAATGTGTTGGGGAGAAAAAAGGAGAATGTAAACAGTGATGAAGAAAGAGCAATAAATGTTACATGGACTACTTTAGAATTAAATAAAGCTATTGAAAAAGGTAACAAATTACTTGAAATTCAGAAAGTTTTGCATTTCAGACAAAAAAGCAATAAGATGTTTACAGACTACATTAAAACATTTATGAAAATAAAATTAGAAGCTAGTCCGTGGGAAGAAGATTACAAATCAGAAGATGAATATATTCGTGCTATATAAAAAAAAGAACAAAATATCGGTTTAAACATTTAAAAAATTGGTCAAAGTCCAGGGAAACGTGCTCTTGTAAAAAATTTGTTTATAATCACTTTGGGGAAAATTTGGACAAAGACAAAATTTAACACAAACAGGATATATTACTGATCCGACTAGTTAGTACGAATTGTTATTAGATGATAGAATAGAAGTAAATAATGTTGCTTACATCAATGAAAAAAAATTATTGAAGTCTCGTATAAATACAACGATAATTATGTATAAGATGGCATAGCAACAAATATATTCATAGAAACGTTAACCAAATCAAATGCACGATTACGTTTATATGAAATGTTAGATATATTAGGTGATAAAGTAGTATATTATGACACAGACAGCGTGGTGTACATTGATGATGGCAAACGTACTGTTAAAACAGGCTGCGTGCTTGGTGAATGGACAGACGAATTTGGAAAAAATTTTTATGGTATAAATTGGATAACGACAGGGCCTAAAAGCTATGGTTATGAAACTTTTTTGGGGAAACAAGTCACAAAAATTAAATGCTTCGCTATAAATCACGAAAATGCTTTACAATTAAACATGAAATCAATGGGTGAATTGGTATAAAAAACTAAGAAAAATGTGATTATAAAAAAACAAATTATTACAAGAGATAAGAAAACAAAAAATTTGGCGAATAAATTTATGGAAAAGAATTTGATTTAACTATGACAAACGCATTATTTTGAATGAAAAAGTCGCTATTGTATATACATTACCATGGGGTTACTAAACAAATAATTTTATATTTTTTTATATTTCTACATTATACTTTTAACGTGTTTAATATTTTCATTCCTAATTTCTAGAACAATGTGATTAAACTGCTCATTGTTGATTCTATCAAAAATTGGCTATACGGGTTCATAACTAATGTAATCTCTGAAGCCAAACATAGTTTTTCGTGGAAAACTAGCAATTATACCAGTTCTTAAATTATTTGATTCGTCGTACTTTATGAACATTCCATATGCTAAATTACAATGAACATTTGTTGTTTTAATTGGATTAAAATGAGGTAACTTCGTGCCAATGACAATTTTGTCTTTTTCTATAGTCATATTTCTCTCAAATACCTGAGTTTCTGTGTGAGGTGTATTCCTTATGACTAGAGTA
Source organism: Dryococelus australis (assembly GCA_029891345.1). Taxonomy (NCBI): domain Eukaryota; kingdom Metazoa; phylum Arthropoda; class Insecta; order Phasmatodea; family Phasmatidae; genus Dryococelus; species Dryococelus australis. Next base: position 43,721,064 of record CM056999.1, read on the forward strand.
CCAGTGGCGTCACAAGACGTTGCCAACTTATCAGCATTAACTTAAACTTAAGAATATAAAATAAATAAAATAAAATATGTCGATCACAAACTCTAACTGCTGCGTGTATACTATAACACAGATGTAAAATAAAATAACTCAATATTAACCTATATAGGTAACACTTCTCAACATTAGCATTCCGTCAAAACATAAACAAGTGAGTAAAATAATTTATCATACATCTCGACGTGTTAATGTAATCAAATAAAATGTAACCCATTTTTTTTTTTCAGTGAATTTCCGGATGCAGTTGCACAACTGGTGCTTTGGTGACGGGTTATTAACAAGTTACAAATTTTAAAAATTAATGAAAACTGTCGCATTGCACAACTTATTGAGTCCCGGACTTTGCAGAATTAAGTCATTATTTTCGAACTCAAATATTGAAACATGCACAGCACTCAATGTGTGCGCTGCAGTGTCATTGCGCCTATTATTAATAGGGGAATAATTTTTATGGCAGTGTTGCTGGTAAATTTTCCTATTTACATATAAAATTGCTAATTGAATTCATGGTGACATGCGAGTGCTGAACCAATTATTGCAGTCATCAGCCACGTTGCGATTTTCCTTACTGCTGAAGAAAAGAAACCATTTTAAGTGACGTATTCCAAAACATGTCGGAAACACGAGAAATGTAGACTGAATGGCAGTTTGCTGGTCCTAGTTACTGTGAATTAGTCTCTGTACAAAACTCGGAATCACTTGCATTGACAGGTTAAAAAATTGTGCACCTAAAAATATCTGAATGCAATTAATTATGTAGCCTCAATAAGCCTCTTTAATGCGTAACTGAAACAGACAACCTTATTTAGAGTAGAATAGAGGAATATTTATGCAGTTTGTATAGCATCAATATGAAATCCACAAACATATTTTTTTTTGTAATGCTAGTTAATTAATAGTATTGTGATGACTTACGTGCTGTGAATACAAAATTTTTTAGTTTTAATTATGTTTAAACCAAGGAGAACGGCTTCGCTGCAAAATCGCAGACATTGGCACTCTTTGATCTCTTATACCTGGCACTTAAATTCTTGGCCGTTTATCATCAGCCTATCGGCGAGCATTACCAAGCCCTGTTGTCGCATATATCAATCGTCCGTCGCATCATAATACACGTCGTGAAATCTGAATTGTATAATATAAATTACAAATCAATACATGAGGAAGCATTCGAATGAAGTAGAAACAATAAAACACATACGTTTTATATTGTTGCGTTTATACTAGTTAGGAAACTGTCAGGGCAGACAAACTACTAAATTTCCTATTTAGTTGTTGAGCTGGCGTATTTGACTGAACGTGAAAGTACCTTAGAAGAAAAACGCCCAGAGACATAGTTCTGGTTGTGCAGAACACAATACTGTCCTTTCAAGGATTGGCAGAGTTGTACTGACAGCTGCTGTCAGGCACAGCAGTTCTTGTCATTGAAAATCCCGGGAAAAGACCGTCATGGTTGAGCTGCATCTGGATTTCTTATGATGTTTTAGATCTCTAAGTTTTAGACATCTTCCGGAAAACATTAATTCTGTTGAGCTACGCCTGGCGTCAGTTTGAAATTTAAATTATGTTAAAAACACCGAACTGTAAGTAGACGAAATATTGCGAATCTCCCCAAAAATTTAAATCCATTACTGATAAAATAAAAGTCGCTGATCGTTTCATTGTTTGGTGGAATATATGTGCTACTTATAGTTGTTATGGATATTTGTAGCAAAACTTCCGTGGTTGACAATAATGTTTCCCCTTAGTACAACACTCCCACTCCGACCGCTTGTAAGGAACACATGCACCATGGTTAAAGGGAAGGGGGGCATTTGAAACACTTTAACTTAGATAACATTGCAAAACACGTAGACAAAGTTGCGGCCAATGTGGGAATGTGTTGCTCATTTTCCGCCACAATAAGTGTGTGTGTGTGTGTGTGTGAAAGCATTGCTCAGTACGGAGCAGTTGTGTTATGTTGGTGAAAATGCATACTGAATATCGGTCCACTTAATATTTCTCCCGTAGCCGCGACTTCCAAAACTGAAATAGTTTTTTGGGTCGAATTTCAGGGAGGAGGGAGGGAACGGGGAATTAATGTGCTGATTCATGAATTTACAGGACATAATCCTAATAATGATAAGAGCGCAAGCCACATATATCACATTTGTTTCGATTTACCGATGGTATAATAGAAAGGTACTTTGAAAATTATATATAGGTTAATACTCCCCAGTTAGATATTACAGTGATTTGTGGAAAGTCGACGTATTTACCACACAATTTAAGGCTGTGTGGTGCAGCTACCTGACTTCTGTGTGCGTGTTATAAATCGCCTCACGTAGTCGGAGACAAATTATGTAACTCAGACACTACTACGTGTGTACGTGTACTTTTAGTAGGCCCCGCTTACGTTGCCAGATGTAGCAACTTCGTTACGTAACATAAACGTGTACAGATGAAGAAATTTAATGCCATGTAGACACTGTATACACGTGCAGGAGCTTATGCGTGCGACAGATGAACAGTCGCCAATAACATAACAAAATTAAATTACAGAATAACAAAAAATATCACCAGGGAAATAATTACTCAACAAAGAAGTGGCAAAAAAATGTGGAATTTAAGTAACTTCCTGATAGCCAAACTAAGTCTGACAGACAGGAAATGTTGACAGACATGATTTTATCCGTGGCCCCAGGAACACTAGCTTCTCTTGTTACTGAAGTGATCCATTTTCTTTATGCTTGGCAATTAAAATTTCGAGCTTCCAGAAAACTAAATTAATTAATTTGTCTCTTTACTCCAGACTAGCTCAGTGTTTTAAGCAAAATACTATTAATGCTAATGTGCCCTTTGTCAAATTAAATGATGTCAGTTAAACTTGGATACAAAATTTATACTCTGCTTCTTGATAAAATGGTTCGTTGACTTAGCTGATTATAATAAAAAAACGAAGAATTGTTGAAATTCTCTAAGTTCTTGGCTGTTTCGTTGTCGGCTGTCGCATCCCCCTGGACGCGCCAGGGCCTCTAATCTCGGGATTCAAAATTAATGCTCTCGGTCGTGTACTGCCGTTACAGTCCCAGAACATTTTACCACACCAGATAGCTACTAATAATTATCCTAAAAATATACGCGGGCGGCGACTGATACAGGTCTGCTTCTACCTAAAACTTGCATCGCGTCTTCCTATCCTTCGAGACGGCCTGTATTCAGGTTCGAACTCTGTTCCTTATTATGAAAACTAGATTGTAACCCTATGTGCTGAACCCACGCGGGTTAGCATCTTGTCTTCGTATAAAGATGTCAAGAAATTCCCTTCAAAACTTAATTCGATAACGCCGTCTACGATTGACCAATCACGAGAATGCTAGAGGCAAAAATTACTCATCTCATGTCTTAGTGTCTATTGCAACGGATCAGTAACTGCTCATATACTAGGGCATTCTAAACACATTATAAAACTAACAGACTGGAATGAAATATACTTAAATGGGTTTACAATAACATAAAAATGCAAATTTAAAGGAGCAGTAAATTACATACCACATAAATAATTAATGTACCGATGAAAAATTGTATTACGTCTTGCCAATACATAAAAAAGTAACTAATTAATATATGCAAATGAGTAGTAGAAAAATTATGAGTCGCTGACAAGGGGACGGGTGAATGTAGCTTCGGAGATGTTCATATCTGTCGTTTCGGTCCCATGGCGGCTATCTTGTCCGCCATGTTGGATGTCGATGGACTTGACCTTGAACTGTAACATTGACTTCGTAATATAAAATGACCTTGAACCCGAAAAAATCCCGAAAAATTTTAAAAATCCAAAAAGAATGTATATATATATTTATAAAACTTCCGAAGCATAATTTAAACCATTTATAAAAAAATTACTTACAAATTAACTCAAACAATTATAAAACTAAAATTTTGAATGATTGGGTTTAGACGAGACGGAGGACCAGAGCTGACCAGTCACCTTGTTATGACGTCATCAACCACCATATTGAATCCAAGTTACCTCGAACTTGATTTTTGACCTCAACCCTAGTGACATTTGACCTTAAACCCAAGAAATCGCAAGAATTCTAAAAATTCCTAAAACATTCTTGAACAATTCCACGAATATAATTTTAAACATACATAAATATTAAAAAATTTATAACAAATTCTCTAAAAATTTAACTTAAAAAATCTATAAAAATTTTGTTTAAATACTTGCATTTACGAAGGTTCCCTTAGCGCCATGTCTAGCAGACGGCTGACCCTCGTCAATGTTTCTCATTGATAAAAGAGTCTGTTCTCCTCCACTTCCTCCATCAATGTTTCTCGTTAATTGATTATTTGTGTTTGCTTGACCCACCCACTCCCTCCGCAAAGAGTTTTTTAATGTTAGATTACTCAATTTCTTTCGACCCGCAATCAATGTTTCTCATTGTATTAGCATTCTCCTCCCCTAAACTATGCTCATTCTGTCGAATGCACTCCAGCCACCATATAGATTTTTTCGTTTTTCATTTGTTTACTTTTTAATCACCTAGGTGATGCTAGTGTATTAATGATCGATATCGTCATCAGAGGAGCCGTAGATTTAACCACTATGCTGGTTGTTGACCTTGTCCTTACCCCAATGATATTAAACTAAAAAAATCGAGAAATGTTACAGTCCAAACAATTGTCCATTACTAGCTAGTCACGACAGGAGGCCATACCGACTAATGATACTAGCCAATGGCTGACTCTACCCAAAACTAACTCCACCTAAAACTGTTTCCTGGTGAGACTGAGAGTGGGCACAAGACTAGCTATTGACGAGACCAGTTACAGGAAAACTGGCTAGACCAACCGACAGGCACAACCTGCCATACCATCCACTTATACAAACTATGATGGGCAAACTAGAAAGAGAAGTCTCTAATAAGAGTCTCGTAGCTAACCTCTTAGCATAAAATCTTCGCTAAATATTCGCAAAACATTACTACCACAGTTTAACATGTCAAAGGTGTATATTAACTTAATAAGCCAACTGACCAAGCAAACCAACAAGCTGTGAAACATTCCTCAGAATGATTCCCCTCATTTCATTAGTTCTCCATATAGAACTCATCCATTTTAAACGATCCGAGAAAGACATAATACTTCAGATCAAACCATAGACTTCCTCCTACACATGATCACATAAATTTTATCTAAAACATCCTCTCGCCATCAATTGTTAAGATCACTGAATTAATAAGCATTTCAGATAAGCAGGACACACATTATAATGTATATATAAATTAAATTTCCTATATACTTCTTACATACATTTTATCTTTCTAATTATTTTCTCAGATGTTTACAGATCATCGACAGTAACAAATGGTCTCATCTGATATAACCCCGATCCTTCAGTTAATTGATGATTGGACATATCTCAACAATATAATTAGAGATCCCTACATTTTGTAGGTCAAAAAAATATCTGATACTATTAAAAAGTTCGTTCTTGTCTTCGGGGAAATATGTTATGAGCGTTCTTAACTCCTTCTGCCTTCTTCACACCATTTGTCGAAGGAAACTCGTTGGTGAAATGTGTGGGAATGTTGAGGGTATCACTATCATTCTCAACAGATACTTCATCGACATCGTCATAGTCATTTTCATCAATATGGTTTTAATGATCGTCTACACCTCCTGTTTCATCCTCAATATTAAGTTTACTGTACTTTGTAGGAGTCACATTGTACCATCATCAGTATTTGGAACCAACGGCCATTTAATTTGTTGAAGTTCATTGACTTCACTCAGACTTCTTGCAAGTGTATATTCCGCAAATACTGACTCTACCACAACTCGTAGGTCTCTCATTCCCTCTTAAAAATCAACTGTGTCATCATAATCGTATGCGGAATCAGTACCTATCGATGCAGCAGGGCGTATTGGCATTACTTGCTGGCAAACCTATTCCCAATACTTAGCTCAATCTTTAGCAACCCTCCACCACCACCATCACATGTGATTGGCCAGCTGCAATCACATGGAAATTCGGCGATTGGCTGGTGGGTGTTCACACAATGCATTGATGTTACAGTATGATTGCTTCAAAGTTGATATGACATCATAAGGTTTGTACACTCGTATGTTATAAGCAGTAGGTAGGTCAGCTGAAAAGTATAGTTTGACAGCAGCTGCGTGGAAGGTGGATCGTTTCGGCTAGTTTCCGCCTCTTAACATGGATTTTATCGAGTTTTTGTTTTCAAGGTCATTACATGTCATAATGTCAAGGTTTATGTAGTCTGCATCTAATATTGCGGCAGTTGTTTGGTGTGTATTATGCTGGTTGACTCTTGCGTATTTTTTTCTCGAGTTTTTATTTTCAAGGTCATTCAATTTCATGGGGTCATGGTCGAGGTAGTCTGCATATAACATGATGGTAGTAGTCTGTAATTTATCATGCTTGTCTACTTTAATGTATTTTTGTCGAGTTTTGGTTTCCAAGGTTGTTCAAGATTATGGGGTCTAGGTCATGGTCATTGGCTTCCAATATGGCGGCTGGGTGACGTCTACCAAGATGGGGGTTGCCTACCAAGATGGTGGTCGCCTACCAAGGTGGAAATGTAAAAACAAATTACGAACAAAAAAATCAATATGGCGGAATAAGTATTGGTGAGGGGAGTTGGGATGAGGGATTCAGTCGTCTGCTAGGGATGGAACAAATGTGACTAATGGTGGTGCTGAGGGACCTTCGGAAATGTTAGTTATTTTTTAAAAACTTTATAAGTTTTAAAATAATTTAAAAATAATTTTTAACAGTTTTTAATAATTAATTATTTTAGTAATTTTTTTGGGATTTCTTGGAATTTTTTTTGTATTTTTAAAATCATTTTTGCAATTTTTAATGTCAAAGTTCAAAGGCCATGGTAAAAGGTCATCTGCATTCAATATGTATCCAAAATGGCTGATGCTTAGGTCTGACTCCTACCCTGTATCCCTTGTATCGAATTAGCATAGGGTATGCCTATAATCCAAATATGACCGCCACTGCTCTGTAGGTCCTAAGGAAACCTCCAAATTACTTAAATTGTGCGAAAATTGGATTTAAAGGGCTTCTTTCTGCAAATGGGGGGCTTGTGCCATTTTTGGAGAAAAAATAGATAATTTCTGAGGATCCTTTTAATAATTTTTTAATAGTTTTAAATAATTTGTTTTTAATTTTTTAATGATAATATTTTTCGGAATATTTTTAGATTTTTTTTAGAATTTTTCGATGATTTTTTGGAATTTTTTAAAGGTTTTTTAGTGTCTTATGGGGTCTAGGGTTCTTGAGGGGGGTAAAAGGTCAATGATATCCAAGATGTTGGTCGGGTGACGTAACAACATCATGGCTCCTCAGTTCTGGCTCCGTCGCCTCACGCTCTTGTCCCAGAGTCGGTATAATCCTACTACTTATACATATATGTTATTCTTTAGATAAAATATTTGTTTTGTTGTTAGTGGTAACACTTATCAATTCACGTAAGTATGAAGTATACGTTTATGCAACACGGTTGTGTAATGCTACACGCGGAAAGGAGACACAGCTTTAACTCAGAATCCAGAAAAGAGGTAATATTCGTTTTTTTTTTGCATACATTTGACATCAATAAAATGCTCATTATTGGACAATAAATCAGGATATTGCTGCTGACTTTCTAATAACGAGAATGAAATGGGAACTGGCGACATGGAACAGTGAGAAATCGCTGTAATTTTTCGTGGTACGAATGATAACTGTTGGTGCTGTTTCCATTGTTTAATCGTCATATTTTACTGCATAACTTTTAGAAAACATGCATGTCCAGTTATTTTGATGATTCTAGCTGATACATGTCTTATTTTGCGGTTAGTCATCTGCTCAGCATATATTTTTGCGAAAGTTTTGTATTGCCGCAGATCAGAACAGTTACTTGATCGGAACCCATCAAAGTTTTTTTTTATAAATTCGATTTTTTTACAACAGGATTTAGCTGATTAATTTCAAACGTATTTTATTTGACTTTAAATATGCCGATGAATTTACATTAATGATGTTGTACTTTAAAGGAACGAGTCACAATGCTATGACTAATTTAACACAATTCAGTTTAACAAATATTGATTAGAAAACTGAAGTTACTATATTTATACAGTCTGTTAGAACGCTTTTCCTTATTTCGTTCATTCCTGTTTGGATGCGCGCTTTACGGAAGTGGATAACGGGTACGGATTTTAGAGAAAGCCTTTCTTAAAATTCAAACAGTAAGTGATATTTGTACATTGCTCGTACAACACAAAAACTATGTTGTTATACAGCTATTTATAGTGCCCCTTCACGTCTATCTTCATTTTAAGCAACCCTATACTGATACATGACAGTATAGTGAAAAATTGGAGCACCTTATTGACCTAGGATAAGATGATAGGAAAAGAAAGGAATACGAGACACAAAAAAGAACTACGCATGAGAACTGCAGAGAACGCAATAGAGAGTTTAAAAGAAAATAAATATTTAGCTGATGAAACACATTATGTAATGACTTTTGATCTTGAAAAAGCCTTGCCATTTCCGAAATTGACTACTTCTGTAGCATACTGTAAGAGAAACATGTACGTATAAAATTTTGGTTGTCGCTCATTCAATGCACGTAATAGCCACATGTTTATGTGGGATGAAACTGAAGGGGGAAGAGGTGCGCAGGAATAGGCTACTTGTGTAGTAAAGCATATTGAAGCAAATGCCAAGGACTACGAAAGAGATATTTAATATTCGGATTGTTGTGGAGAACAAAACCGAAATCTGAAAATGGCTCTTAGTCTCCTGAAGTACGTATGTTAACAACTCAAACAATAATACCAAAATTACTGATCACAAATTTCTTGAGTAAGGACATTCCTATCTTACAAATGATTCGGATTTCGGGTTAGTCGAAAAGAAGGCACGCCAGCAAAGAGAAATTTCTTCGTTCGATGATTGGGTCAATATAGTAAAAACTGCTAAAAGAAAGCCACTTCAGATGACTGTGAAGCAACACACAGAATTCTTATCTACTCAGTTACTTAACAAAACTGAAAACAGCCATTGGCGGAAAGGATGTCAACTTGCTCAAAATAAAGTGGTTGCGATTTGAGAATCAAAGAACCTTTAGAATTTAACTTAAAGAAACACACGACTCTGACATCGATTTATATTTGATAAGTCTCAAAAAGGGCCAAGTTAGTCCATTGAGTTCTCTTGTGGTTGTTGGGCAAGAGGAACTATATAAAACAAGAAAACCAGTTACGAAACAGAAGAAAAGCATATGATGAATTTATTACCTTTTATTTATACAAGTCCACATACATTCTTCTAAAACTTGTCTGTGTTTGTAAACACCATATCAGGACAAAACCATCATGCCAGAAACAATAAACAAGATGACTATGATGAATCGCTTTATGACATTTAATGTGTTAAGCAATGTTTTCTCATTTCTAGTTAAAGTGGGATGTCGAACTAAGAAAGATTGTTATTTTCAGTGCAGAACCAATGTAAGTCCATTTAGTTGTAATAATTTGTAATAATTGCATACTAATATACTCTAAGATTCAATATTTTCAGTATTAAACATTTGTTTGTTACTAAGTATCACAAAATAACATTGTTTTGTTTATACATATTTTTATTTTTCATTCTTATAATTCACTGTTTTTCTCCAAACAATATATTTGGACTTATCACTTATCTCTGCACGACTCATATAGAATTACTCTTCTGAGTTTAACAGCATTTTTAAACAGGAGCTCATTAATGCATATAGACATGTGAGAATATTAGTCCAAAACAAGTGAGCAGTAGATGCGGGTGGGTTTTTGACCACTTTTGATGAATCGGATTATTAATTTGATATAAAATTTATCGACCTAATTAATCCGATGAAAAATTGGATTAAGTTGATCTTAATCCGATAAAATTAATGGGATGAAATTTGATTTATTTTTTAATTTATAAAATGTTAATTTTTTTAATTTTTGTGTGATTGTATATTTGGTATGTGTAAGAGTGTCATAAGGTTCCTTTAATTTTTTTTATGGAGAGCGGCATCATCGATGTTCACCCTTTGACATCCGGCGGTGGACTGAGGTGTGAGATGTGGGGAAGGGGTATAAGTACACATTCTCGAACTGAAGGCCGCTTGTTTCCTCCAGCAGATTTAGTAGATCGCATGTCTTGCCATAACCCGATGGTCCCGCGTTGATACAGTGCACAGTATTCGGAAATAGGCTTCCATGTCGCCATTCGTGGGGTATAGCTTTATCTTCAGCATGTCGACGGGCATGACAGATTTTGCTGAAGATCTTACCACAGTAGCAACTCGGTTTCCCATGCAATTTTCCAACATTGGGAGAAAGTACATCTGTAGAGGCAAACTCTACAGTAGACTTCTTATAATCATTGGCTTGCACCGTATTAATGAAAAAATCCAAAATCCTTCCCCCACAGTGGCAATATGCATATCGACTTTACCTAACTACTGCTCACTCTCTCTCTCTATATATATAATATATTACATATACTGACATTATTCGTCACTGAGATTTAAACATTATTAAACAACTGACTCCTTATGTCAGACCGATCTCTCACAAGATTGCACCCATTGACCACTTTGACCCCATTGACCCCATTGTCCCATTGGCTCAATGATCCCCTTGACCCATTGACCCAATTGGCACATTGACCCCATTGACCCATATGGCCCATGACCCATTGATCCATAATGACCCTTGATTGTGGTACTAACCCCTAATGACTCCAAAAGACCCCTAAATGAACCATAATGACCAATTTTCGAATCAAAATGACCCATAATGACCCATTTGTGGAGCTAAACTATCCCGGCCCATTGGTCGATGTGCAACATGGACTTTCTTCTGAACAATGCAGCACCACGACAGCCCACCACCATGCTACTCGATTGGTCGTCGCAAGAAAAGTACTCATCGTCTGGACCACCCTCTCATACGACATGCATTTTGTTTTTTGAACATACGTGAAAACTCTATCGCAGAATCAATACTGGCGATAACCAGTCAGCGATGATGTAGGTCACGGCTCCATGATCGTCGAGATCAAAATTCCTCCCATTATATTCGAAATACATCTTCCCGACATGAGAGCACTCTGCAAGTACAATCAGCTCTGTATGTTCCAGAAGATCGTAGTGACAACACACGGATTGCCAAGCAAGATGTTACTCTACCCATTCATATTCATGCTGTAGATGAAGCTATCTCCCACGAATTGCGACATGGAAGCCTATTTCCGAATACTGTGCACTGCATCATGGTGGGACTATCGGGTTGTGCCAAGACATGCGTTCTACTAAACCTGCTGGAGGAATCGAACGACCTTTGGTTCGAGAACGTGTACATTTATTCGAAATCACTTCAGCAACCGAAAACCAGCGACTAGCACGAGTACTGCAAGCTGTGGATGGCATAGGTTGTTTCCCCTGCAGTGATAACGAAGTCATCGTACCTTCGAGCGAAGCACTGCGAAACTCGATATTTGACATAGACAACATTGCCTGTGAGAAACAAACTTGCATTTAAGAGTATTTTAGCATGAGTCGACACGCGAATGTTGACTGTGTGTACCTCGACCAGACTTATTCGCGCATAATCACACAACTGTTTCGCGACAATGCAAACATGTTGGTTCTGTTTAGCATGGATGATACGAATATACTTAATGTTTACGATGATCATCTTAATACAGACATGCCTGTATCAGATTTTAAAGATATGTATGCTTTTGCTGGAAAGAGAAATATGGATTTCTGACGATTGTTAAGGACTGTCTGCTACATAGGGGAAGGTATAGGCATGGCTCCGATCAGTTAATCGTAGTCTGTCGAGAGGGTTCGTCTACTGGGAACCAGCAAGTGATGTCTTCAATACCTCCTGCTACATGTATGGGTACTGTTTCCGCAGACGATAATGATGCCACAGTTAATGCTAAAGTCGGAATGTGTGGAGTCCAGTCGGTTTGTGCGGAAGTTACACTTGCAAGATTTGAAGTTGAAAAAACTTCAAAATAAATGGTCATCAGCTCTAAATACTGATGAACATACACCTCCTGCTACACAGAAAGGTAAACTAGATATTGAGGATGAAGCAGGAAGTGAACCCGATCATAAAGACAGCATTGATAATGACTTTGACAACAGTGATAGTGTTGAAGACGATAATTATTCCCTCGAGTGTCCCACACATTTCCCAAACGAGTTTCCTTCGACAAGTGATATGAAGAAGGCAGACAACATCGGGTATACTGACGATATGTTTACCGAAGATCCCAACAAACTTGTAGACAGACTAAAATATTTGTGTGATAGGAAACAACGTGGGGATTTCTCGACCATGAATGAGGTGGTTTCGAACATAACAGGACTTAAGGGTCGGGGTAATATCAGATGATGTGATGAAGCGCTTTTGTTTGAAAATCTACTTACAAAATAATAATAAATTATTTATATTAAACAATTTGTGTGTTAAAATTTTTTTATTTTTTGTGCGTCGTGTCCTCCTTTTTGCCTTTGAGTTTTTAATAACCACAATTTGTATTTTAAATATTTAATAAATTAATCATGATGGTAGTCATGTATTATGAATGAAGCTGTACAATTTATTCGATTTTTTTAATAGGTTGGAAAATTGCAACAGTCTTCACCTACTGAGATGGTGGTTGCTTACCAATATGGCGGCCTCCAGCAATGTATAAAAGAATGACGAGCGAAAAAAACAAATATGGCGACCTCCAGTAATATACAAACAAAGATATTTGTCTCCAGTGAAATGTAAACAAAGATGGTAGTCGAGCGAATGCGAGAGTCAATCTCCAAAAGAATGAAAACAAATGTCAAATGAAAAATCAAGATAGCGGAATGAGTGTGGGTGAGAGGAGTGGGTGCTAGGGAGTCAGTCGTCTGCTGGATTCGAACAGTGGTGATTATTTGGTAGTGTTAAAAAGAGGGGGAGGGGGGGGGGCGGCTCAGGAATTGTAAGTTGTTAAAAAATTTTCATACATTTTTTAAGTCAGAATTTTTTAAGGAAAAGGGAAATTCCAAGGGAAAAATGGCCACTTGGGTTAAACACTTTTAAATTAAGAAATGTTTTAAATAAAATTTTATAAATGTAAATTTGAAAACTTTTTTTTATTTTTAAACTATTTTTAATCAAAAATTTCAAATATAAATTTTTATAAATTTTTTAATAATTTTTTAATTTTATGTGAATTCTTTTAAATGCTTTGAAATTTTATAGTTTTTTTTTTATATTTTAATTTTCATTATCAGAGGTCAAAGTCAAAGGTACTGATCCTGGTCACCTGTCTCACCCTGGTTCACTGATCCCTAGCACCTGGCTAGCTGATCCCTTGCAGCATTTCTGTAAAAAAAGAGTCATTTCTGAGGATCCTTTAAATAATTTTAAATAATTTTTAATACTACATTTTTTCGGAATTTTTTTTTTTATTTTTTGGATTTTTTTGAGGAGTTTTTGGATTTTTGAAGGTTTTTTAGTTTTTTTTTTAGGTCAAAGGTTCTCGAGGTCAAGGTCAAATGTCACACAGGTCAGGTGTAAATGTCAATGACATCCAAGATGGCGATTGGGTACGTAACAAGATGGCGGTCCCCGGCTCCTGCGCTCCTATGCCCGATGCCTTTGTGAGTGAACATACTTTTTCCTATTACTCATACTCTTTAGTATACATCAGCCACATGTTATTTTAATATTTTAAGAAGCATGTGGGTGTTTCACTGATGTTTGCTTGTGGGCCACATATGAAATTCTGTCTGTCATTTTGTGATAAGTGGCCCGTAATTGACCACGTGATGATGCCCAGCTATCAGAATTCAACCTGTCTACCACATCAGGGTTTTATACGGAAAAAATATCTTATTTTCATACTCTTTGGCACACATCTGCCACATGTTTTCCACGTGTTCTAAAATGCCAGTGGGTGATTCGCTGATGTTTGCTTGTGGACCATACATTAAGTACTGCCAATCATTTTGTGTTTAATGGCCCACATCAAAAATAATTCCGAAGCAAATACAGTCACTATTGTTCACGTTGTCTTATTGTGTACCACATAAGAAAACACTTACAGTCATGTGAGCGAACATGTACCACCTGTGCCAACAGTTGGCCAAATGTTATCAGCTTGTTGTTTGCTACTTGGGATGTAGACGTGTGGTGATCAATATCGTACAACGTAAGCATCCAGCCCTTTTTCAACTCTGATTGCCTGTATAGCAGAAGCAAACATAATGCATTTGCATTACGTACACAAATGGAAAAACGTCTTGAGCTAGCGAAAGTAATACACATTTTAATAATTTATATTAATTTCATTTTAAGACGCGGGCTTATATTTGGAACACTAGCTAATCGGTCCCTACTTATGTCCTAGGAATATGTAAAATATGTAGAGAGACAACATGTACAGTGATATAAAGAATTTTCTAATGGGACTATAACTGACTATTCAGTAATTAATTAATGAGTAATTTACATCGCTGGTGCCATTCTGACCCTCTTATAAGAGATTAAATTCTGCATAGTTTAAAAACAGTCAAACAAGCTATTATCAACAGTTCCTACGTATAAGTAAGATTTAAGGTAATATAAAAGACATAAACTGACCACCTATACAAAAAAGTTACTTTTTTTTTTAAGTTTTTCAGTTGAACACTTATATGTTTGAACGTTACTCCTTAATGTAAGAGGAAAGTTACTTACCAGCTAAAAGTAACGTTGAAAACCCATTTTCTTTGGAAATTGCACGATGTTCTGCTTTCGACATGGAAAATTACACTCGAAAACCTTATTTTTTCATACGAAAACTGAATAATGACTCTACCAGAGTCTTTTAATTACGAATTCGAATATATAATCGGAATTGTACCATCAGGCATAGTTTTTTTTGTGACAGTCACTGTTCTGTAATATACAGTAGCAACTGAATTAAGGGTCACCTGGAGATCTTTGTTAGGAAACAAGTGGTCCTAAAATATTGATTGGATTAGCCTTTATATTTTGTGCGAGTTATTATCTTAAATATTTGAATTTTGGTACTCGGAAATTTTTTTATATTTATTTGCTTACGATTTATGAATATTTTAATATTTTTGTGCATAACCGACTTTATTGCATATTTTAGTATCTAGACAACTATGAAAAACGATAGGTATAATGTTATTATTTTAATTAACTATATTAATTCAGCTAAAATATTTTGGCATGAATTAAACAGGTTACAAAAATTCGCACAACATTTGCTGGCAATACAACAAATATATAGGATCGAAAAAATGTACAAAAACAAAAATGTCACGATTTTAGTACTGTGGAACTGGCTGCTGTTGGCTGAGTCACCGCAACCGTTTTATTTGAAGATGTTAGTACACATGATTATAGAGATAGAAATTCCACACCAAAATTTACCAAGAGTAAAAATACTTCTTTATTTCCAGAACGTGTTAAGTTCTTGATAAGACCTTTTTGTTAGTATATTTGTATGTTAGGTTTCCTTTGTTATAGTTTTTGTCAGTTATAAAAGGTAGACATTTTTCGTCATACGTAGGCAATTTCGATCACCAATGTGGGAATTTTATTCATGATGGGTTGGCTACACTGTGCACGCTTTCTGATGTTCGTACATGTTGTGTATGCTTATAATGCGTTCCTATGGTTAGCAGATCAGTGTTGAAGTTGCAGAGAACCGATGTCTTGTGGTGTTTTGTGGTGTATATTGTTCCTGTATGTTTTTGTTTAATTTTAGAGGACTTACAATATGGTAAGAAAGTCACATAGGCGAAATTTCACTCCACTGGTAACAAAGTGTTATGAACTTTATTTTTGGGGTACAGTTAGCGATTTGGATACCGACGGGGCCCCACATACATTCTGCGTATCATGTGTTAAGCTTCTCACTGGATAATTAAATGATACACATTATATGGCATTGGTAACTCATATGATTTGGAGGAAACAGAACGACCATTTGACTTACTTGGCATCAAATTGAACTATATATATATACTATATACACTGGAACCGACGTCTTTTCTCCATTAACTGCTTAACAGAAGTAAAGGCCATTTCTGGCGTGACTGGGTAACACAAGTGTGAAATATTCTTTCAGTAGAGCAGAGTTAACCAGCATGTGTCAAAGTATGGTTCAATGACAAACGTATTGCAAAGGTGAATGCATTTTCAGTTTTACGTGACACCACAGTCTCTAGTATTGAGTGTAAGCAATAAACCGTGAACTGTAAGACCCATTAACATAGGAAACATTTTTTAAATTATGTCGTATATTCGACATAATACCATGCGAACATATCCAAAAAGATGCAGGCCCATTTTTTTATTCCTTCTTGGGACAGAAGTTTTCAGAACTACAATCATTAATATAAAATACTGATCTTACTGCGACGTAGATGGCGGTGATAAATTAATTAATGCAAAATTAAAACACTGACGTTACGCTGAAGTTATACACTTATTCCTACTTCTACGATGGTGCTTAAACACGATTGCACTTCTAAATAGCGTATATATCTAATTTACTCGTTGTTGTTATTTTATTAAGTCTTCATAGATAAATATATGCAATTTTGTTTCCTAAAATGTTACACATATCCTTCGAGTTGTAGGAGTCACGGTGGCTGAGCGATCAGCACGCTCGCCTCCCACTAAGGCGAACCGGGCTTAATCCCCAGCCGGGTCACCGGATTTTCTCAAGCGGGAATCGTACTGGTGATGCCATTGTTCGGTGGGTTTTCTCGGGGATCTCCCGTTTTCCCCGCCCCTTCATTCCGGCGCTGCTCCATATTCACTTCAATCACCCTAATCTATTCACTCACACTTCGTGTTGTAAAAATAATTGTCTGTCGATTAACATTAATAACCAATTCATTTTTGTGCCGGGAGCAAATCACAACTTAAAAATTTAAACATTTTTATGTCAGCATCAAGAAAAAAAATTATCTGACAATTAATTTGGAAAATTATTAGTTTTACCGAATATAAGCATTAACGTATAAGTTAAAAATATATATTAAAAATTCGCCGCTAATTTGGTCGGCTTTTTAAAAACAATAATAAACGAAATTTAATAAGCATAAGGATTGATTATGCGTTTATGTATTATATAATAATTAGTTTTACTGAATATGCATTAACGTAATGGCCCAAGTAAAAAAAAAACCTTTAACTTCGTCTATTTGTTTTTAAAGAAAAAATGTATAGGCATTATGATTGTTAATGCGTCATGTTCATGTTATGTAGTGTTAAGACCGAAGCGGTGATTGTGCGGAAACTGCTAATGAAATGATTCGGAATTTATGCACAGTAAGAGTCAACAATTTGTTCGTAACATACTGAAATTGAAAGATAACAGTATCAAACTGGACCTTTTTCCTCGCGTTTCAAAACCAAACGTAGAGCAGCAAATGCTCGAAGGAATGGTATTAAATATGACTTTCGAAGAGGGGAGGGGATAGGAAAATATCAAAACTTGCGAGAAGTAATGCAGGAATTATACAATAAAATCATTAATTCCGAAGTGGCATGAATGAAGTTCCAGATCTAAATCTTAAGACCATAAAAATTTAATTTCGTCACGTACCATGCATGATTCAAGCGCAAATATTTCTCCGCGCAAAAAAAAAAAAAAAAAAAATTTCCTTTTCCCTTTCAGTTCGCCGTTTCTATTTTCTGCTCGCGGGGCTGTAGGAAATGTCGCGGAAATCGCGGGTTTACGACCGTGGCCTGGTTTCCGCTTGTAATCAAGCTGTATTTCCAGGCAAGTTCTAAACTCCCGCTGCATTTATTTCCCAGCCGATGTTGCATACCAAGACACTTTTTTTATGGTGTTATGTGATATTTTCCTGGGTTGCTAAAAGCTTATGCTTATAAATGGCGTCTATGAAACCATTACTTAAATGTGTGCAACTTTGTTGGAGTTCTTACTCGCAAACTCTTTCTCAAGGGGCATATCTTCAAGATAAGGAAAGGGACGCAAGAACGCTAACTTTTAATATAAAAGAGGGGTTTTGAAGTTCGTTTTCTATTTGCCGGCAACACAAAAGAACAACTTACTAATACAAGTTAGCCTAATATCCCAGAAAATATTTAAAATGATTTTTGTTTGGTTTCTGAGAAAAACGTACAGTGATTTAATAATCGACAAAGCAAATGTTTATTTCATCAGTTTTTTTTTCTAAAATTTATAAACATTTTATATATTTTAAACAATTTTCTGCAATAAGATTTTCTGATTATAATATCTCGGTTGGACAATCGTTTAATAACTCAGGGGTTGTAAATTGTACTAGTCAAATAATTAAAACAAAATTGTTTTAAGTAAATATATGCATTGTCAGAAAACTGTTTACTGGATTTTCATGCAAATCAGAAAAAGGAAAGTGACCTAATAAAATAACAGAAGTAATTGGTTACACAGGTTTTATAATAGCGTCGAGTTTGATGCGAATCAGTGTGGCATGAATTTAAGCATTGATTTATGTAGAATTGAAGGATTTACGTCACGTATACAAAGGGGTCGATAACGTAAAAACAGGGAGCGTGATTAATATAGAACTATGGAAGATTCGTTCATTGTCTGTGTCCTAGAAGCATCCTGGAGGGATTTTGGAAAACCATGAAAAACCAAAATCTGATTTATTAATCAGAGGACCTAACAAAGTTTTCCCAAATTCGAGTGATGGAGTGGAGATATCTGGGCGGCTCTTAACATCGAGGTCTTGAGAGCCGATGAGGGTAAAGCGAAGTGAGTGTGGAGCGGTGCCGTAGTGAAAGTGTGGGGGAAACGGTAGATCCCCGAGAATATCCAGCCGACCAGCGACATCTTCCGGCACGATTTCCTCATGCGGCAATACGGTAGCGACCCCGCCGTGAATCGAACACGGTTCGCCCAGGTGGGAGGCGAGTAGTCTAACCACTACACTACTGCGGCCCTCCCAAATTCGAGTGCAATGTGTTGGAACTGCGTTTTCTCGCTCTATAATTTCGATAGTTTCTATAATATAAGAATTTCCATTTTGTAAGCGGCAGAACATGTTAAACTGAAAATGAATGAGATTATTAATACTTACAATAGTAGATACTGCCAAAATGGTTGACATAAAACAATTTTACTACGGTTCGTTAAACATGACACATCCCATACAATGATCAAAGGCCTGAGCTAGGTGTCTTTACTGTGCACTAGAAGCTTATCGAGTCCAGTGAAATAAGGTCTTACAATTTAGAAATCATAATATTTTAGTCATAAACACTTAATCACACACAGCCACAGTACAATGAAGAGGAAGTAAGACGTTTTCAATTTTATGTCATGTAAACATTCCCAAAGTTTGAAATTCCGTACACGCATAATATAGTAACAAGATGTAATAAAATCCTTTTCTAGTGAAAAATTAAAATTAATTCATTTAACTATAAAGGCGTCTTACGTTGCTTTTCATAAAAGATGATTAGGGCCTATATGAGCGGGAGATTTTTTATTAGGTTTGTAATATTCTCCATTCAACACCGAAAAATAATCATCACTAAGAAAACTCACTGTCTTAATAAAACTTTATTAAATGTGAAGCAGTGCCTTATCAGGAACTTGCAAGGAATAAGGGCGAGACCCGATGTGATGTACTGGCACAATAGTTACAGGCCTTAATTACAGTTTTTCATATACCCGTATTGTTGGACATCACCTTCGGTATGCGAAAAAATCTCCTTCCGCATCGAAAGTATAACTGTAGGTAAGTGTAGCCGTTCTATACTTTTGTTGGAATACTGGAATCAGTATAACTCGGCCCAGCCAACAAAATATCTCGAAAGAAACCGGTTCTGCGAGTCTGACCACGAGAGAGAGAGAGAGAGAGAGAGAAGAGAGAGAGAGAGAGAGAGAGAGAGAGAGAGGGCTGACGAGGGTAAAACTCAGCGAGCCAGTCAGAGGCGAGCAGCTTTGACATGTACACGTACAGTCTGTACTGCACGAAAATCGACAAGACCAGTCTTGGTTGGTGGTAGTAAATAAACGTAGTCTGAAGGAGCACCCATTTACTAGTGCGCAAGTAGTTGATCGTTCCAAACGTGTACATATATATGAGCGCTAGTGTAAATGTTAGTAAGATTATGGTTTCGTGTAGTAAAAAAACGTCCCACTATTCATAGCGAAAGCCGCGGAATAATTGGAAAAGTTATTTCATTTTTTGATGAAGAGAAGATATCTGGGAAACATGCGTATTCAATTGAAAACGTAACAAAGAGAGCAGCAGCTGCAAAAGGAAAATCTGAGGCAACAATATGAAAAATACGGAAGGAAATCAGTGTAGGAAAACTAACAGGCAAAAAATTATGTACGCCTGAGAAGAAACGAAAGAGGAACATCCGAAAAATTGTGTTAGATGATTTTGATTTGTGTGTTGTTCGACGTACATTCCAAAATTGTTATGCTCATAGGAAAGAAGTGCCAACATTAACGAAGTTACTTTCTGTACTACGAACAGAAATTAATTTCCACGGAAGCAAGGAAACATTGCAGCAAATCGTAAAGAAGATTGGCTTCCGATTCAAGAGATGCAATAACAAGAGACTTGTATTAATGGAGAGAACATATATTGTTCCATGGAGGGAAAGGTATTTATGGAGAATGAGAAAAAAATTATTGTCTGGGGGAGGACAGGTTACCGGTGGTTTATGTTGACGAAACGTGGATTCATGCTGCGTACACAGTCAGCAAATGTTGGCAAGATCCGCACACACCAGGTGCTGAAGGACACGGCAAGCAAGCGATGGATCACTGTGCATCCTGGTTCGGATACGGGGTGTGTTCTTGGCGCGTATCTCATCTTTAAGTCTAAAATCAAAAGTCGTGACTACCACGATGAGATGAATTTGGAGAATTTTTCGAAATGGGTATCCGAAAAACTCTTATATAATCTGTCCCGTAGATGCATAATTGTAATGAATAATGCATCCTATCACTCGGTGCAAACAAACAAAGCCCCTACAATGACATCACGTAAGGCAGAAATACAAGAGTGGTTCAAGTTAAATAACACTGTATATGAAGAAGAGATGAGTCAGGCAGAACTAGTACACATCGTGAAATTTCAACGACCGGCTCCGAAGTATTGCATAGACGATCTTCTTAAATAACATGGCCATGAAGTAGTCACGCTGCCTCCATATCACTGCAACTTAAGTACCACCGAACATATATGGAATATTGCCAAGTCCTGTGTGGCGCAGAGCAACGTTTCGCAAAGAGCCGACTAAATAAAGCCACTGACAGATGAAGCCATAAACAGGACTTCTGAAAAAGATTGGAAATCAGCTGTGTTACATGTGAAGAGGGCAGAAGGGCAGTATTGGAAAAAACCATCGTTGCATGGAAGAAGCTTCAGTGACAGTAGTGTACATGGAAATGCAGCCGATGGTGAACTTTCAGGTATTGAAGAACTTGAGTAGACTTAAGCAACTATTACCGATTCTGCGTAACTTTACAGCTCACATTATATCATTAAGTGTTTAGGTAATTTGTGACACTTTTTCTTCAGCGTACATTTATCGACACGGGCGTATACCAGGAACGCACAACAATGTACCTTCCCGGGAGTCAGAATATACACAATACTTGTTTTGAGGTAGGTAGTTATTAACATGACACTTTGCTAATGATTTGTAACGTTAACAGTTGTAATTGTATTATGTATGGAAACATGTTAGTGCTATTATGGGGTATTTTTTAAATATTAATCTGTAAATTGTTTAAATGATATGTTCACTTATAGTAATGTAGGTATTGTATGACAGGAAAAGGCACAAATGTGAGGAACGCGTGTAGTAAACATAATTTGTTCGTAGGTGATTTGCAATTATATTTAGTTTAATATTCTGTTAACATTATTATGCCAAGCTAGATGGATGTTTTTAATATGTAGATTTATGTAACGTACGTGAGGAACTAACTGTGCTGGTTGAATTGTACCACGCCGGGGGCCTCTACAGTTTGTTGTGTAGGCGCGTAAATAGCTCTTGTACCACGCCGGGGGCCTCTACAGTTTGTTGTGTAGGCGCGTAAATAGCTCTTGTACCACGCCGGGGGCCTCTACAGTTTGTTGTGTAGGCGCGTAAATAGCTCTTGTACCACGCCGGGGGCCTCTACAGTTTGTTGTGTAGGCGCTTAAATAGCTCTTGTACCACGCCGGGGGCCTCTACAGTTTGTTGTGTAGGCGCGTAAATAGCTCTTGTACCACGCCGGGGGCCTCTACAGTTTGTTGTGTAGGCGCGTAAATAGCTCTCATCAGTACGGGATTCACAGAAATTACACTGCCCTTTATGAGTATCAATGAACTGTTGACGGTGCTCAGTAGGCTATCCTGAGTGTACTACTCACCCCCTGGGCGTGTCGCTCTAGGAAAGGTAGCGCTGCAGCTTCCCCTTACGGCCTGTTTTGTTGTCCTGGCCGACTTGCAGTAGAACTCGTCAACTTCGCAGAGTGAAGAGAGTGAAGAGATTTGGGCGGCTCTTAATATCGAGGTCTTGCGAGGTCAACACAGAAGTTATTTCTGACATATCGGGATAACGCTTTGCAGTATTGATGTTTTGGAGGAGCTGACACCTGCATCTGTTGCTGTTACAATCATGGGCGACGAGAATATGAGATCCATTCCCGTCGATTCCTTTGGAAAGGATGTCGACATACTGTTGGTGGCATATTAGGCCGAATCTGTAATGCCTGGATTCCTGTCGCTGAAGAAAATCTCGACATAATTGAAGAGCAAGCATCTGTAGAGGTACAATGCGTAATGATATGGTGAAGGATCTTTGGTCTCGTAATGCGGCGTGAAATTCCGGCCAGTTCATAGAAAGTAAATCTGAGTCGCGCATCTGTTCAACGACTGTCAATATTTTGGACACTTACAATTCAGCTTGAAATTCCATCTCTTGTAGATAGTCTGCTCGTAATGTAAGTATTCGCATAGGAAACACGTTTTGAATACATCGTACTGGACCAGTAATATGAAAGAAATACAGTTTACTTCATTTTATAGATATTCTCAACTGAAGATCTTGCTCTTTTTTTAGTGATAGACCAATAGTCGATTGACGCTTCGTATGTTATGTTGCCTGCAGCTGCATAAAGTATTCCTCGATATCCAGAGGTTGAGTTGATGCAATGACCATTTCCTTGGCCACCGGGAAGGGTGAATTAACACAGTGCACATCTGCCATAAGGACACAATTACAGTACTTCTATAAACATTACAAACAATTCACTTCATTTGCACTTATTGAAAGTATTTTCTATATCATTATGAATTTCAGTGTGTGTCTTGAAGTATGCTTTCGATGGTCCCGACAATAAATAAATAAATAAATATTATATATATATATATATATATATATATTATATATATATATATATATATATATATATATATATATATATATATATATATATATATATATATATATATGGATATATAGGGTGACTTCCATAGTATCGACACAATATTTTTATTTCTGCATTATCAATAGTCCATATTCGTTTCATAGCATAACATTATATTGTTATGCGCTCACTGCTCTGTCTCGCGCGAGCGAGTGAAAGTGAAGTAGAGAGCAGTTATATGATACCGTCGGCGAGTCACAAGCGATGTTTTGAATGACGGGCGCAATAAACTAAGTACTGAATGTATGTGTTAGAAAAAAGCGAGCCGGCACGATAATCCTTTTTGCGGTGCATGCTGCTGACGTTAGTAGGACAGCCCCAGGGTAAAAGATAACAAATCACATTTAGATAATTTTCACTTAATTTCTTCAATAAGTCACTTTTATACTTACCCTTCATTGAGTAAAATGTAATACGTCTACATGCTTAAAAAAAAAAAAAAAAAAAAAAAAAACTCGGGATGTGTAAAATGAAATAAGTTGGACACATTCATTTTCATAAAGAGTAAAAGGGAATAAGTGGACTTGTTCCTTTTGGTATTCTTAAAACCATTGTGTGAAAGGAAATAAGTCTGACTTGTTTCATTCTACCCGTATTACTGCCTGGCCATGTTGTATTATTCCATAAAATGTAAACAAACAGTAGTACTTCGAAATCTATCTTGCTTCAGTATTATGTATGGTTCACTAGTTTTGAATACATTAAAACTTTTTTTTAATAAAAGATGAAACTTTCACAATGCTGAGGTAATGTGCAGCAATACCAGTTATTAGAATAATAATATATAAGAAATCCGCTATAAATGTATAAAATATTAATTTTCTTATTTAATTGCAAGATACGATTTTCACTGCTTCTAGTGTTTGTAAAATTTTAATGCTGGCCACTTTTTTTGTTGACAGTGCCTCAAGTCAAGTGTTTCGAAGTTGGTCAACCTGAATTGTGAAAAAAAAAATCAGATTACGCTCTCTTTGTGTAGTAGTTGGCATTTGGAATCATGCTACAACAAGCAAGAAGCAAAATAATGGTGGAATTGGCCTTAAAAACGTTACATTTTAGCAAAGATAATTTATAATATAATAAAAGTTGTATTTTGTAATAATGCCAGTAATTTTCTGTGAGGCGATAAACCCTGTCCTCTTCACATAGTTGTTATTCATACACGTGACTATTTTTAACTTATCCTAAACCGTCAGTTTTCTATATGCATTTGTACGAGAATATAGTAATATCGCTTAGTAATGTTACCTAAAATTATTCAACTTAACCTAATATTATCAGCTCAGGTTAGTAGGCATATATATTCGTGGGAAAAAAGTCCCCCCGAAAATGAAATGCATATTATTGGAATCTAAGGGCAGTATTTAACAGTTGCTTATTTCATCAATCACAAAAAATATTCATCATATTGTCGCTGTGGAAGTAAAGTTCTCGGAACATAGGTGTTGTTTATTAATTACTCTCTTTGACTGAAAATATTCTAACAAGCCGGTAATGGAAACTAATCTCATGACAAGAACGTGTTCTGTGTCGGGTAATTATTTAGTAATGCAAAAATTCGTTTGAAATCATCATAATGACATACTTTTAGTATCAATGTCAATATTGATATGTTTGTATTCTGTTGCAAAAATAATTATCTCTAAATATTCTAATATATTAAGTTTATTCCCTTTTACTTTATCACGAGATAAAAACAGTTCATTTTTATTTCCAGGCCAGCCAAAGAAAACATTAGTTAGAGGATTGGATTTCGATGCGCACACAGGTGGTTTGATAATGGTAGCAAGACATGTGAAGAAGGGAATTTTGCTCTTGATAAATCTGTTCCATCTACGACAGTACACGATGATGCACATCAAACTACAACTTGAATGGGAGGCTTCATTTCAGCCGAAGAAAGCAGCGTAAGTAATACAAAAAGCTATCGTAATTAAAAACAGTTCTAGTGTGTGAACAGGGATTAAATGACAGTTCAAAATGAGAAAAATATAATTACAAGAATTCTTATATCAGCTGTGCTCTTGTGGATGATGTAGCCTAGGTACTCGTAACTGTCAATATACGTATAGAATATCTTAACATATATTATTTTAATTTACAGGAAGACGACGCCTGTGATGACAGTGACATAGATCCTAACTATGCACCAGATGATGGACAAAACAAGGCACCACCACTAGATTCTGACTTCAGTAATAGTGAAGTGAATACTGATTGTGTGACTGCATTACGTAAAAAACGAGGCAGCAGAGGAAGGTCAAGGGATGTAAGAAACTCTTGGAAAAGAAAACGGAGTGCAGGGCAGAGTTATGTGACTGAAAGTGGGAAGAAAATTAGAACAAGATCGTTTCATAGGTTGTCTCACTGCCGTATGAAATGTGAACTTAAAGTTAACCAAGAAAATCAGCAAGAATTATTTCAGCAATACTGGCGAATGGGAACTCGTGGCAGAAGAGTACATTATCTCGCAGGCTTATACCAAACCTAACGTTTCGAGGAAAAAAAGAAGTACCCCTTGCAAACAGAAAAATTGAGGGGTGATATTTCGTTACTATGTTCCCATTTCTGGCAGGAATGTGGAAATCTGCATGTCTTGTTTTCTTCGAATCTTTGCTGAAACACCGAAATTTGTATGGGTTATTGGTCAGCAAAATCAAAAATTACCAGGAAGCTCTACAACACCAGACAAATGAGGTCGCCATGAGCCACCAAATAAAACTAACAAAGCTAAATTGGACAAGGTCAACGAATTTCTCAATGCACTAGGAACATACAAAAGCCACTACTGTCGAAAGGAAAATAGCGAGAAGTATATACATCCACATATGACTATATCTGAACTACACAAGAATTACTATGAAGTCGAAGATAAGCCACTTAGCTACAAAATATTTTCGGAACTGTTTTCTGAAGCAAATATTGCAATAAAGAACCCAAAGAAAGATACATGTCACACATGTGAAGAACTGAAGACGAAGTTAAAGTATGCAGGTAATTATGAACAAATATCATTAAAACAGCAGCAAGACATGCACCACAATGCAGCAGAACGGGCTTATCAAGTTAAAATTTCAGACAAAAACTTGTCCAAGACTGATAACAGCATGACTGTACTTGCATTCGATGTTCAGCAATGACTTCCAACACCTTCCTTGCAAACTAGTGTGGCATTTTAAAAACGACAATCATGGACATTCAATTTAAAAGTGCACAACATGAAGGATGACCAAGCTACATGTTTTTTTTTTTGTGGTACGAATCGATGGCAAGAAGAGGGTCTAATGAAATTGCTTAATGTGTGTGCAGAGCAATTTTGAACCTTCCTGAAGAAATCAAGCACGTTGTTCTGTATTGATTCATGTCCAGGACAGAATAAAAACACATCCTTTCTCTCTACGGGTCTTTATGTTGTGCAGGAAAATAAGATAGACATGTTCGATAATTAATTCATGGTTCCAGACCACAGTAGAATGGGATGTGAAAGTGATCATTTTGTAATTAAAAAAGCGAAGAAGTATAGTAAGCAAATTAGTCATCCTCATGACTGGGCACAGCTGATCAGAATGGCAGGAAAGAAGAAACCATTCAATGTTATTGAACTTACGCAGGAAGACTTCTGTGATTATGCATGACTTCTGAGAACTGATATACAGATGAGGAAATCAAATGAAGATGGAGAGAAGTTTGTATGGCAAACAAGTAAGGTGGTTAAGCTACGTTCTGGATAAGCCTACGAAAGTGCCGTATAAGACATATCTGAAGGAAGAAGATACATTCTCTGTCATGGATATGACACGACGCCAACAACCTCATCCTTGTCTAGAGCCAAACAAATGTTACAATGATGTAGTGCCAATTTCTGAAGAGGAAAATAAGGATCTTCTATCAATGCTCCCATATATCCTGCCTGTTTTTCATGAGGTTTATAGGAACTTGAAGACCGAAATGGATTTGACTAATCCTATTTGTGACTCACATGAGGGAAACTAAGTAAAAGTCAAAACTTTATGTTTTCAGCATAATGTTTTCCCATGTTCTTTCCACTTTTATTACTTGTAAACAGAATCTTTAAATGTGAATGTTGGAAATCTTGTTAAAAGTATTCTTTTTACTCCATTTTAATATGAATGTTGTTATGGTTTACACACAAGAACTTAATTGTATATTAATTAATATGCATATTTTTAGTTATTAAATATATCCTCAAACAGCAGGTTAATTATCATTTTAGGAACTAAACTGATGTGTGAAAAATGCAACAAGTCAGATTAAAAACTGCGCTAAAAGGAACAAGTCACAGAATCTCTTAAGTATATTTAGACATTGTAATGTGCTACTAATAATTTGTGAAAGTGTTGTTAGTTAATACGATGAAGCAGAAAAAAATAAAGAATTGAATTTATATATTTGACTATGCGGTTTTTCATCTCTCCTGAAAAAAGTACAATTTTGACTTGTTACCTTTTACCCTGGGGCCATCCAGTTGTATTGAGCTTCAGTGTTTATCTGAAGAATTGTCTAGTGGTTTACTGCTCTAGTTTCTGTCAGCATGACTCGGGGTGCGTCGAACTTTCCAGGTCAAGGCCAGCAGAGTAAAAATAGTGCGACGGGCCTCCGGGCCAGGAGTTGATGTGTTGATAAGTCGATGAGTGGCTGGAGTTCAGTGATAGACGACAAGCTAAACGAGCGGCGAGAGAAGTGACCAGCGGAAGGAGAATCTGAAACTGCGAGCAACGGCGAGGTGAAGAGTGGGACTAGAATCTGGACTATTGGACAGGCAGACTGAAATTGTGTTAATGAGTATGAATTTAATGACGATAATCAAACGGATACATTAAGAAGGAAATTAATTAGAGTAATATAAACATTAAATGTTGTACTCATTGAGAAATAAAGAGTAATAGAGGGGATATAAATTATAGATGTAAATAACAGTTGTGTGAATAAATTAAAATCTAATTTAGTCATTTTATTTTTATTAAGACCTCCATTCGTGACGAATTCATATACGCCCCTTATGCATATTGTATAAATGTGTCTCGTCCTGGAGCATACAATGTTGGAAAACAGCCTTATGCAACTAGACTAATTGGTAAGTCAACATCTTAGTACCTTGCTGGTATGTATTGATAACCGGTATTAAATATTTTTCGTTCGTTTCGATTAATAATGTTTCTATAACCCTAAAAACACTATCTATTATATATCCACCGATATTTTTATTATAATCTCAAAAAAATCTTTGTAGAATGATGTAGTTTTATCCCCTTCCTTTGAAAATATTTTGAGGTTTCTCGTAAAAAGAGGTTTTTTTTATTTTCAAGTTTCCATGACAAGATATACTTGCAAACACTGTGCACTTTCAGACAAAACATTTATCAAAATTACAGTGATCATAACATTAAGGAATTTCGCTTTGTCAGTAACCATCTTGCGTGTATTTGAACAGGTTTTCATGAATATATAATTACTTTTTACCTTTTTTTTATGAATTGTTAGCGAATAATAACATAATATCGAATAGCAGACTAGCATAAGTAATGCAACACACATGACACCAGAAAATTTCAATTTTTCATATTGTTGAAGTGTTTGAAATACCACAGTCTGTTCATGTCTTTTGAGGAGAATTTTCATACATAAAGGTTTAAGTCAGGGGAATTAAAATCTCAATTTCTGCTAATATGACGAATTTCGGGTTACTGCTCCAAAGAAAACTATACGTAGCCATGGCAATATTCGTTTTCGGTAACCACAGTTACAGGAAATAATTTATTGTATTGCGTAACTTATAAATACATATATCAGACCTGTTTATTGTCATTGCGGTCTGGGTTTTTGCAGTAAACTTTATGTTTATGTACAATTTTATTAGTTAAAGAAAAATGATTGGCGGTGAAATTATTTTACTTTAATATAGGGACGTTCTTATTTCTTTTTACCACACTGCTGTGTTTTACGTAACTGTCATCAACGTTATACTTCGAACTATTGTATTCCTAGCGTCTCGACAAGATGGCCGGTATTAAAAATAGAAAACCTCCATTTGGTGCTCCAGTTATTTCGTGAAATATATCTGAAATTCACGTAATAACAAGTCGGTGAAGTCCTATTGCAGTAATGGAAGGCAACTTTTTATGAGTATTTACATAATAAATTCAGGGGAGTTATATTAATGAAGTCGTGAGCATATAAAATCGAAGATACAAGAGGGCGTAGTAAAGAAGGCCCTACATACATTTTTTTTGGAATTCTTCCCTTCTCAGAAAGGAAACACAACGTGTTTTCCGTCCTCATTTCAACATGAAGTGGTAATAATGTGACTTCTTTTTTGTTAACTATAAACATAAGATAAGAGTCAAATGTCGTAACAGTAGGGTATTAATGTTTCAGGTACAGTAAGTTTTTGTTATCTGTGAACCATCAGTAACTAATGTTGCTGTTAGTGAAATATGCTGTTTTTGCTATTTACATAAATGTAATACTAATCAGTTTTGTATAATAATAACTTCCTTACTGTACTGTCAACATTAAGGTGATATTTACGTTGCGGCAAAACGAATTTTATGTCGAATTGATGTTGACACATGTGTTACAATATTTCTTTTATTCCATTTCTAAGTACAATTATTTTGTCAAAAAACCAATAACATTTTCAAAGACAAAAAATACTAAAGTATAGGGGAATCGAACCCGCACCTCGTGCTCATAATTACTTCCCCGCCATGAAACCCATCGTCCTATAATCGCTTTTTGTTTATATGTTTTACCACGTTTCATATTGCAAGTATTCTACAACATGTAACGACAAACTACAGTAGTCTTCCGTAAACTTCTTTGCCTGGTTTTGAAAGCTGATTCGAATTACTTTTAGTTATCATTATAAGATTTATAATTTTAATATATTGGTTTTATTTTTCTAGGCTATAGCTGTTCACTAGTATCCACCAGTTTACAGTGACAAGTTAGTGTAAACTGGTGTTGGCTGGACATTAATTTAATGTCGCAGTAATATACATATTTTGTTCCTCCGGTTATTTTTAGAGTAATACAATATTTGGCTGCGGCAGCATCATTTAGAGGTTTTGTTATCGCTAACACTGCAAGATTATATTTGCGTTATAATAATATAAAACTTTGTAAATGATTAACATATTTAAATGTGTCACAACAGTACTAATTATACAACATAAACATTCAAAAAAATTGCTCAATAGTAATAGTTTTGTTGCAACAAAATTCGGCTTTTTTGTACTTTTAACCCATTTCCTAACGTCTGGAATACTTATTTATAAAGAGCGATATTCTTCCAGTGTTAAGTCTCTAATGGAAATTTGTTTTATGCACTTAACAATTTAATCTCCATATTTCAAATTCTACCTTTCCAATACTCTTTCCCTCTCTCGAATTCACGACTAAGAAATTATTAACTCTTTGTGAAGACTAGAGAATATAAGTTTACGAACACTATAATACATTGATTTTACTGCCTTTAACAACATCCAATATTCAAATGATAAATTGATGACTCCAGGGCGATTAACCGTTGGCATATCAAGGAATGAAAGAGTGTTACACGCGCCTGTCGTCGGGTCAGATTGAGGTAGCTAATTAATTTTATAATAGATGAAATTCGCTATTTCAGTTTTATATCCACCATAGGTTTCCTGTGGAGGTATCGACACAAAGCGTTAACATGGGGACTTAATGTCGCAAACTATTGCAACGCAGAGGTGCAACAGTGCCACGGCTAGTCGAAATGGGACATTATATATTTCGTTTACCCAAGAAAGTATATTTATTCCTGCGTACGAATATTGTTCGGTTCCACGAGAAAGTGACTGCTTAAAAAAAAAAAAAAAGAATTAAATGTAAAATACGATGAAAATTAAATGTTTATGGGTGGAAAACCATTTTAAAAAACAGATACTAAATATTAATTCACTTCTATCTAAACAAGCGAATGAAGATTGATTTACTAAGAAGCGAGCAAAATCCTGTCAATACTGGACTTTTGCTATGAAGTCATTATTAGTCAGATGGGATTGTTTTTCTTTAAATAATTATATCATTCCAGATGTAGCAAAAGTCGTACATCTGAAAAATCGCACAGCATGGCTTTCGATTATCTATGTGGTTAAAGATTGTGTTGTAACATATGTAAAAATCAGTTTGGGTGCCATTTAAGGGGAAAAAGATACTATACAAAAATATGCCAACTTACGATTTGAATAAAAGAAGCACTATCTAACAAATTTTCACTTAAAACAATTTTTTGATAATTTCGGATAACCAAGTATATAATTATTTATCTCTCAAGCTTACTGCTTCAATAATTACAAGATAGTTCAACGAAATTGTCAGATACAACAACCGTTCGCACGGCTTGCTGACTGCAAAGTACAATTTCTTGAATGTAGGTGGGGACATAATACCCCGAGTTTTTAAAGCATTTTGTTTGTAAAAAAAAATTTAATTTAGAAGATTTTACATTAAGTAGCTGTGAACTAACTATGGGCTGAGAATTAACTCCATGTTTAGTTCATGCGCTGTAACAAAAATAATTGCACTTTTAAAGAATAGTTTTCTTGGAAATTATCTACAAAGATATATTTCTTTAACGCTACAAGTAAATTATTTACATTGTTTGATGGGAAATTAACATTTAAATACCATGTTTAACATGCAAGTACTGTGAATCCATGTTTATTTCAAACAGTAGCGATGTTCCTTGTAACAATAACCTATAATGTAATAATACGTTATTTTAAGTGTAGTGCAAACAAGTTATTTTGAAACTAATTTCCATATAATTGCTTTGAAATGTAAACACATTTTTACGGAGTAAACCTGACGTTAAAAAGGAGAGCAGCATATTTTGTGGTATCAATACATATGATAAAATAATTGAAATAAATTTTATCTAATCAAATATTTTTTCTTAATAAATTATGCTGATAGTGTCACTTGCTGCAAAATAAAGGCAAAACTAATTATCAGTCAAAAGAAAAAATTAACACAAGAAGTAAATAAAATAATTAAAAAATTAGTATTTTCAAATATGTTAGTTCAATAATATATTATTATTAGCCTATTCTTATTTTAGCACACATTTGTATATTTCAAAATTTCGTTCTTTATTATTTCTACATTAAGCATTTACTTATACGAGAGTACTAACTTATTTAACATAATTTTACATTAACTATATAAGTGTACTATAAAAGGGAATGATGTAAATTAAAAAATATTGATTTGAAACTCAGTGTGCATTACATAATATGGGCTGCATATTTTTTAATGAGAAAATGTTTCAATATTGAGTTACCATTAACACTTAGTGAATCTTTTCCGTCGAATTATTTATATAGTTTGATAAAACTACAACATGGTGTAAGACTGAGGTTTTTCATTTTATATTATATTAGTAAGCTTTCTGAAGTTAGTTCTATAATTTTTTGCCATAACTTTGGTACTCGCAATTAATAACGAATAATTCATACCTAATTACTTAACGCATTTTGAATGTCATGTACATATGAAGATATCCTTAAAATTGAATAACAACGAAACCCATACATGTGTACTTTAGTTGTGAGTTAAATAGATCTAATCCATTTAACAGTACAGTATCATCAATAACATCTGCAAATGAAAGTATTGACGGCGTGTCTAAACTCTCGCTTTATAAATTGGTTTCCGTGGGGAAGCATTCTAACAGACGTTTACTTTTATTTCTATCCTACCCAACTTCGGAGAAGTAATTTATTCTGTGGGCATTCTAGCCAAATCCTTTGGAAGATTTCTTTGAGAGGCGTTATTCAATTCAAATGAAAGGAAATTACTTTCGTTTCAGGTAGGCCATTTGACTGTCGCTCGGAACATTAAACAAGCTCTTTTCGAAACACGTTGCAGGATGTCTTTTTTTCTTTCAGTTCAGTGGTTGTCAATGAAATTCACAAAGTTTCGATACGGAAATTCTTGACTTAAATGAAAAGCTGGAAACACAATTACTCATTCACTAGATTTATCATTCAAACTAAACAGAAGAGATATTTTTTCTCTTCAAATGAAAAATTTACTTCATAATACGATTTATGAAACCAAACTTATATTTCAGAATTTTATAGAAATGAAATATTAATAGCAGTGTGTTTTAGTAGGTCCTGGCGCACAAGCGTCAGACATTTGGAGCTTAAGCCACCAGTAATCTTGCAATTTCCTTTTCTTCCCCTCAAAAATTCCCTTTTTCCCCCTCAAAATCAAACATTTTCCCCTTAAAACTTTTCTTTTCCCCTCGAAATTTTCTTTTTATCCATCGAAATTTACCGTTTACCCTAAAACAAAATGAGTCGTCCATTTGTAAAAACCATCCTCCGAAAGGCACTTTTCGAGCCATTGGAAAGATTTGGGATTTCGCTTATTTTACCCTCAAAAAGCCTCATTTTACCTCGAAATCGCCCCGTTTCCCTGGGTCAGTGAACATGCTTCAGATTAGGCCACCATATTGTTTCCCAATTACTCATCTTCATTCGACCCCGTCATCTTGGATTTCATTTTTCTTAGTCACTTTCGTTCCATCTCATGCTCTATCATTCCACCTTAGTTACTTTTGCACCACTCCCTCGGACCGCCATTTTAGATTAAATCACTTCCACAATCATTAATCATGTCATATGAACTTGACTTTTAACCGTCGAGGTAGTCCATTTAGTTAATAATTTGTGTTTACTAGAAAAATAACTGGGGGTGTAGCATAGCAGGACCAGTCATGTAGAAATTATGTAGGAGCTCTCTTCAACATGTACTGCTCTGAAGCATGACATGCCTGCCTCGACCTTCGCCCTCCTTGATCCAAGTCTGTTGCGTCCAACCTGATGAGAATGTATTAAAAATTAATCCACTTTAATTTTTTGTGAACTTCATTTCAACGTATACCTCTGTTTCCATATCACTGATTGTGCATATCCAGTGATAGGCCATTACAGTAAATATTTATGTACTATCATTCTATTTTGCTTACATCATTTCATTTATTTCTATTGTTACGCTCACTTAGATTACAGACATTTTGTGGTATATCTGAAAACCAAGGCGATCATATTCCCTATATAAGGAAAGCAGACAGGATACAACACCTAAAAGAAATAATTATTTTTCATTTAAATCATATATATTTTTACTTACAAACACTGTGCAAACAGTATCCATACCATCGATTAGGCATCTTTCCGGCAACAGGCTCACTTTTCACTTAATGAACATAATATGTTTATATGCAGCTCAAGGAAGTCTATGCCAGCAAGCATCCAACCAGAACCTTTAACCATATACTCCTCTTCTTCATTGTAAAGTATTTCTTTCAAAGCCTCTAAATCCTCCGGGAAGCTATCAGCATTGTATAATGCTTGATTCTTGATTCGCAGTGTTAAGCACTCGTCGAATGATGGCTTCATCCAAAGGCTTAAATTTTTCGTAGGTACACTCAAACCAAACATTATATTTTATAGGACCTTCTTTCACATCTTCTGTTAAGTGATTAATTATGCCTTTCTTAATGTGGTCCATATATATGTACACACGTCTTTCATACCTACAAAGTTATTTCCGATCACATAATCTTTTTAAGTAGCCTTGAATGCTTTTTGTTTTAGGTTGAATCAATTCGATGTGGTATTACCAACTTATAGTACCGGTCGTTTCTCAGGTGTATTTTCTCTACCTTTGCAGTTCTTCTTATGTCTCTTCAACTTATCACTATACTTGGACATATATTTGAACTTGCCGCATCGCTGCGAAGAACAGGAAGGACACTTCCAGAAGTAGTTTTTTTCATGCTTTCTTTGTTGGCTGCACTGCTGCAGGTGTCCCTTCCGAACAAGTGAAGAAGTTGATGGTGCTGTCGGTGTCACGCCTGAAGAAATCGATATCACTGTCGGTGATTTTCCTGAAGAAGACGACTGTGATGCTGCTGCCGCAAGTGTCCCATCTTAAGAATTCGTTAGCACTGTGTTAACCTCAGATGTTGATGTACCAACAACCTTCAACCTTTGGCTCCATAATATAGTCCAGATGCTTACAAAAGATGAGACAAAGTGTCTTTCACGACTGACACTGTCAAACTAAGATTCCTTACAGGAACCCAGCTGCTTATATACCCGCTGATGTTGAGGTTTCCCTTGCATTTGTTTCCAGTAGACATATTACATTTATAAGCATACGTTATGTCAAAAATTTGGAATTTATTATTTGACTTAAAAAATTACTTTTTAAATTTAATTTCAATTTCAAATTTGTACTGAAATTGTGCATTAAGTATTGCGGAAACATGGAACTCAACTACATTTCTGACTTCCTCCCTTTAAGTATTATTAAAACACGATGTCAAAATCTGCAAATTGTTGATTCTCTCGATGGTTTTGCAGGACTAAACGTATGATATTCGAATTTTTTTAAAGTTTGTATCTGTGACTAATTCAAGCCCATCATCTGATGGGTTTGAATGGGTTTTCTGCACAAAAATGATATAATCGTGGTATGGATCAGCATCTATCAACATTTTTAAAGACCAATAGTGCTAAGCGCGTGAGACTTGGAATGGATGAGGGCATCTTGGGTGATAGTCAGACATATTCCGTGCTCTTATCAGACATCACGTCTCCTCCTCCTCCTCCCTCTTCTCCTGCCCTCTCCAATCTTTACCAATATTCTGCAATCCTCCACCGATTTACTTACCGATAAGCACCGTCAAATCAAGTACATATTTACTATCCGATTTCTAAATTATATATATTTTAAAGAATTTTTTTTTCATTTATAAATAAATTGTACATAGAGTATAGCTGAACAATACAAAATGCTCTCATTCAGTAACTGCATTTCCGGTTTCCTCTTTTGAAGAATCAATTATTACACGACGTTGGAATCTGCAGGTTATTCTCTGCCTCGACTGATTTGTAGACATAAGTAAACTAATCCGATTTTGGTTTAATGTATGTATGCATGACAAATCCGAGCCCATCATCCGAGTAGCAACAATCTGCATAAGTATCTCATAAGCATGGTATGGATCAGCAACTTAACAACACTTTTATAGGCGTAGTCGTTTGTGATCTAAGAAACAATACTGCTAGGCCCTTTAATCTTGAAATATACAAGTCAAACCCGGGTGATAGACATTCTTAACTTCCGTGCTCTTTTTGATCATCAATTCGTCAATCGTCCAATCATTCCATCAATCTCTAGATCAATCCATCATCTATCCAATCTTTTGTCCAATATTTCGGTAAATATTCCAATCTTTCCATCAATATTTCGCAACATTTCTATCAATATTTCGCTATCTTTCCATCAAGCTTCCAAACTTACCAACAATCTTTCTCAATCTTTCCATCAACATTTCAATCGTTTTATCAATATTTCGCGATCTTTCCATTAATCTTCCAATTTTTCCATTTACCTTCCAATCTTTCAATCAATCTCGCAATCTCTCCAGCAATCTTTCAATCAATATTTTGCAATCTTTCTATTAATATCTTCATCGATCGTCTGATCTTTCCATGAATATTTCTCAATATTTCCACAAATCTTCCAAACTTTCCATCAATGTTTTGCAATCTCTTTATCAATCTTCCAATTTTCCGTAAAATTTGTCAACCAATATCGCAACCTTTCCATCAGTCACTACTTCAATATGAAAAAAGAATTTTTAGCTTATTGTTGGATTCTTGCCTAATTTTTTTCAATCTTATATTTACAGGTCTACACATAACCACTAACAGCACTATTAAACAGAAATAGTTTTAATTAAATATTTAACTGGTTTACCTACGTGAAGTAAGCGTTAAATATGTGCATAACCACATTTGCTATCACACAACGTGTAGAACGACAAGGTGAAGGGGAAATGGAGGGATACAATTTAAATGAACATTGACACTGTCTTAGAAAGTCTGAGACTTTTCCTTCTTCTGGAAACAATATGTCGGCCCTTATGCATAAATCCCAGTTTTTTTTTGGTAACTCTTTCCCACCTTCATAATGTCCCATAAGTGAACCATATTTCCACGTCCTCGCCTACAATAATACAAGCTACACTGTTTTATTTAGAATCCTATACTTATGAGAGTATTATGTAGACAGTAAAGGTTAATGACATTTCTGTAGAAAAAAATAGCTACAACCATTCTGTCCTCCTACTTTAAAGAGAGAACAAAAAAATAGTTAAACGGATGAAGTAATGAATTAAAACATTGCCTCAAATATCAGTCTTATGTTAAATGTTCTTCCCAAAAAAAATAGAAATTTAAGTTTGGGGATGATATTTGCATGTTTCATAAACTGATCGGTACTACTGTATTAGTGATGTTAACATAATTTGTCATGATCGGGTTTGTGAATAATGCATAAATAGATACTTTTGATTGCACTCGTGTGTTCCGTTTTTAATAACACTTATTGTTACTTTCGATAACACGTCGCAATAGCACTCTGTGTGTGTGCACCAAATTTTATCACTACCAAAATTACGAGCAATTGATGACCTTTAAATACATATTATTAAGGCAATTTAAAAAAAATGCTTGGAATTTGTTTGTAGATCTCATTTTCATAAAATAATATTTTTCACAAGCTCGCACGCGGGATGCAACGGGAAGTGAGCATCTGTTCCGACGGTGGTTATCTGTTCTGACGGTGGTTGTAAAACTCTGCTTCACCCGTGTGCCCAATGGATCTTTTTGTATGTACACTAGTGCAAATGTTATGGATTAGATTTCTCCAATATCACTGAAAGGAAGGTTATTCTAGCTATGAAAATACTTTGTCGCTTACTTCATTCATAATATTTGATTTGACCTGGTCTTACGCCATACATTGTTTTCCCAACTAGTAGGTTTTCCCATTTATTAAACATTAAATATATTAGTTTGTTGAATCAACAAAATTTTGTGTAGCTAATGAACTATTTTCTGCGTTCAAATGAAAGGTAGTTAAAATAAATAACTATACTGTCGGTTTTCAAAAAAACTTTTTCTCTCGTGTACAAAAACAAGTTTATGTTACACGCACGTATTAAATGTTTGTAGTAACATTTTAAAAAAGGTTGTCTTTAAATGAGGTGTAGGTTTTTTTTCTCAAAAATAATATCGATTACTTTTTAATGAAAGGTACTATTTGATAATGTTTCGAAGATGTCCCGCAAAATTTGTAAATGAACGAGCCAAACGGCCACAGTTTGAAATCGAAAGGACGTGTTATTAAATATCAGCTTTAACCTGCACACGGGAAATACTGGTGGCTCCTCTAGGCTTGTGGAAGGAAGGCGTAACCACGAACTGCTGCTTCGCCGGGTTTCATGACGTTCAATTTATTTTTTTTTCTCCGCACACCGAAGCGACGTGAGGGCAGGGGCCGAGCTCACTACCCTTCCAGATCGAAAAAGGAGTGGCCAGAGTGGTTGAGCAGGGACGGTTAGGGGGAGGGGTGGGGGAGCGAACCTGCTTGTCATTCTCCGCCACTGGCGAAGGTCGAGCCTTCTCTCTCGCCAACCAGTGGGCGCGGATGTCTATCCATCATGACAGAGGCCCCGACAGCCTCTCACACGGAAATTTATTGTACGAAACTTTCTCATTCTGTCTCGGAGGTGTGTGTGTGTCTATATATATATATATATATATATATATATATATATATATATATATATATGTATATATATATATATATATATGTGAGTGTCTATATATATATATATATATATATATATATATATATATATATATATATATATATATATATATATATATATATATATATATATATATATAGACACACACACACACGCATTTTTAACCCGCATGGTCAAAGCACAGAGTAAATAATAATACAGAGGTAAGAGAGCTGCTTATCCCGTGAACTCTAACCATAGACTTAATATGAAGAAGAGCAATCTTGCTGAATGTGCAGAATCATCTCCGTGTCCCAACATTGAACTGCTTTTCTGCTGACGCGACTATCCTAAGCGACGTGTGATTTGGATTTGAGGTTAGAACACTGATTAGTAAAGAAGGGCTTTGAGATTTTTTTTATATTTGCTCTTATAAATTTTGTAATACAGTTTTATTAAATTGGACATAGCAAAAGTATTATATTCATATAAAAGTGCTTGTAGTTTGAAAATTGAGACGTAAACAAACGCGTTCGTCACAGTGTTTATCATGTGACCTTGACTGTTGTGTTTATCTGGGGCATGTCGAAGTTGGAGCATGCGTAGAAGACGAATAATCGGTCTACCTCATCTGTAGTCTATATGACTCCAACCTCTCACTCCAGCGCCGAAGAGGAGAAAAGTATACAAAGAGGCGACATGGCGTGGGTGTTCCTTGGATGTGGACGTACCCGTTCCCTGATTGGCTACGCGAGACCCTAGAATTGGTAGTCGTGTCTGTGACTGGCTACTACGTGCTGCAAAAGGTTCTCTATTGGCTGGGCTGCAGGTGGCAAGCAGGTTAGCAGTCGCTTATTGGTAAACGATGTTTCGTGATGTTGGTGGCAACACTGGGACATTTTTTTGTACTTTTACAAGAAAAATCTTAGGGAACACAGTTGCCAAGAAAATCCTCTGTAGAACTATAAACTATTTTCATGTAAAATCTGCAAAACATGTATTACACATTATAGGCTTGTATTGCAACTCACATTATTAAGTGGACACAAAATTACTTTTGCCTCTAAAAGAGAAATTTGCCGAAATAATAATAGAGATTAAGAAAAAATCTATAGTAAATATAATCCACGAAAAAAAAAAAAACTTTTTATCCTGCCACTACGGGGACTAAACCCCACATCTTTTACATTATTACCACAAACACTTTACCACAAGACCAATTTAACTTACCAGCTGTGTAACTAGTTTAGAGGTAAATACGTATAACGTTATAAACCTACAACATATTGGTAGAGTTACTCGGTTAAGGAAAACGAATATAGGTATATAATTGTAAGAGTTCTGTGAAGATGTGACATCATGAATTTTTATAATTGCAGTTCTTGTATTATGTCTATTTTAATAGCTTTAAATGCCTTAGATATTCTAACTTACAATGAATGTATTTATGTATGCAACTTTACTTAACACCACTCCTAGTTTTTGCACGAACAGCTATATACGGTTCCGCATTGTTGAGTGTCCGCCATCTTGCTTGAGCTCGTGGATACGGGTAGGTAAAGTATACAAATTTCCTTGAGTTCCGTTGGGGGGCTACGGTGGTGTAGTGGTTAGACTACGTTGTCCCCCACACAGATGAACAGGGCTCGATTCCCGCAAGTGGGAATCGTGCCGGACGATGCCGTTGGTCGGCGGGGCTTTTTCTCGGGGCTTTTCTCCAGTTTTCCCCGCCCTTGCATTACGGCGCTACTCCATACTCGCCTCACTTCACACTTATCGGCTCTCAATGCCTCGATGTTAAGAGCCGCCCAAATCTCTCCCCACTCCGCTCCTGAGTTATATTACAAACACGGCTCTGGCAGTTTTCCAAAAAAGTAATTTTACGATAAACGTGTTTGTACTGTTGTAA
This sequence comes from Dryococelus australis, assembly GCA_029891345.1. Taxonomy (NCBI): domain Eukaryota; kingdom Metazoa; phylum Arthropoda; class Insecta; order Phasmatodea; family Phasmatidae; genus Dryococelus; species Dryococelus australis. The sequence goes on from CM056999.1 coordinate 43,762,209, forward strand.
ACATTTGTAGAATTAAAAAAAGATTCTTAGTAAAAAAATTATTATTTTTTTAACTGTGAAGTGACATAATTTTATTTCCCGGGTGTGACTGGAGTCGGCGGGTCTTGCGGCTGTTTCCCTTCTGTAGTCTTAATTACTCTGCGTAGGTAGCATGTTGCATGACCATTACCCAAACTGCTTGATATCCTAAAGAGTCCTGTGTACGTCAACTTTTTCTGCGAAATCGTTGTTTGCGCGTGTCTCTGTAAATAAAAGTTCCTAAAATATAACTTTTTGCCAGAATAGATAAAAAATAATTATCTATGGCCCTATTTTTTTTTCTTTCACTTTTGTGATATTAAGTGTATTCTTGGAGAAAAAAAATTCGGGAAAATGGTCAAATATCGCATTTTTAAAACTTGCTTATGCAGTTTCCTTACGCGGCAAGAGAAAAGTACAAATATACGGATGTGGTTTACTCCATGGACTTTCATCGCGTGTAATAAAATTCCTATGTCACAGATCTAATTTTGCTCAGACGGAAACACTGCACGCTCTGCGGGTAGGAGCGATTAGGCGCCAGAAGTGCGTGTTAGTGTCGCCCGTATCGCTCCCTCACTTCTTGACCTTGGACGCGCAGCTACATGGTCCCCTTAAGAGATTGACCATTTCACCACTGAAACAATACTACTGGCTCAAGAGTTCTCCTAGGAGTGCCAGGCAAATTTCCTACCAATTACTGAAGTCGCTAAATCGCAAAGTAACTTGTACTTCAGTGCGTCCTTAAATAATAACGCGAATTGCAGGTTTCTAGAAATAATATACACAAGTTGAACGATATTCTGTACAAATATACAGGATGATCCGCTATTATACTGATAAACTTCGGAAGGTGATTCTTCATCAAAAAGTAAAAGTAAAACATATGTGAAACTTTATAGCTTAACCGAATATTAAAGGAGGCATGAGCCCTTAAAAAACGAGGTTTTAAACCTTATTAGAGCAAAAATCGTTAACGAAGTAAAATACAAAGACAACTCTCGGAACATTATTGTACGTTACTGGGACCTTCAACGAAAGAGCCGATATTTTGCACAAATAAGGCTTAAAATTTAGTTTTTTCAAAAGCACATACCTCTCTTAATATTCGGTTTAGGTATAAAGTGTCACATATGTTTTCTTTTTACTTTTTCATGAGGAATCGCCTACCGAAGTTTTTCGGTGTAATTGAGCATCATCATGTTAAAAAAATTAATTGCTTGGCGGAGACTGCGCATGCGCAAACAGCGTGCAGACGAGGAGACGTAGCTGCGCCGCCAGCCACTGTCCGTCTCGCGGCCGGCCCGGCGACAGCAGTGTTCCACACGCGCCCCCCGGCCCAGGAATCCAATAAACGCGGCATTGTGGGACCTCGCGGGGGACACGACGTCGTCGCCCGAGACCCGTCCACGGCGAAATTACCCCGCCGCGTCAAACTGTGTCCCCAAGTTGAAGCTATCGGAAAACTGAACTTTTGTCCGAGGTTGTATCCTAAGCTGATAGAAAAAGAAGACTTCAAATACTTTCGCACGCATTCGTGAAATTTTTACGTTATTAATGTAAACAATGGCTGCGCAAGGTGGGCTTTACCAAAAAAAAAAAAAAAAAGACAAAATGTTAATAAATGATTAGGGATGTCTTTCTTCGGTCTAAACGTTTTTATTTGAATCCTAAACCTTTTAAAACGTAGGTTCAAAAATAGAACATTTGGATGTCATTGGCGAACTTATTTAAAATAAAACCGTTAAGGCGTTTATTATAGTTGATATTCAAATCAACCATTTCATAAACTATAATAATACTGCAAATTTAAACATCGCTATTCAACAACAAATAATGTACCGAATTTAGTGCGATATAGTGTCAGATTCTGAAAGCTCACTTCGGACAACGCATTTGTAGGCAACATTCGGATGGCGTCAAAGTGACGTCATTTGACGCCGTGTTTCGGACACAGCCACGTCCACAGGAACGGCAGAATGTAGACACGGCCTAACGATACTTCTACTACAGCTGGGGGCCACGGTGGCAGAGCGGTTAGCCTGCTCGCATCCCGCCAAGGCGATCCGGGTTGAATTCCCCACCGGGAAGCTCCCGGATTTTCGCTTGTCGGAATCGTGCCGGATGATGCCGTTGGTCGGCGGGTTTTGTCGGGGATCCCCCGTTTCCCCGCCCTTTCATTCCGGCGCTGCTATATGCTCACCTCAATCACCCTCATCGGCTCTAAAGACATAAGCACTGGGCAAGTGCTTGTGTTGCATGTGCAAGCCACCAGATTTTCTCTATTTTGTACGTTAGAAAACCGGATTATTGCAGTAATCATAATTAAAATATAAAATATCTTCGAACATATGTAAAATATTTATTTTTATTATTCACGTAGCGTAAAGTTTTATTTAAATGTTACCGTTTTGAACACTGCGCACACAACGGCGGGAATATCAGATATGCCAAACTGTATTATGATAAATTTCGTTTTGTTCCCTAAAGGGCGTTCACGACAAAGTGAGCACATTTGAAATCAACCATAGAACAAAGTCACTGCCCCTGCCTGCGTATATTTTAACGGACGCACAGAGTGACATGTGACCAGTAAAGTTGGTAACGATGGTCGGGAAGTAGCTCCATATCTTAATGCCGAATATAAATTTTTAGGTTACCATTTCTGATGACATAAATTATTTATTTCGCTTTCCGTTTTTTTTTTAAATGCATCGAAGTGTAAAAATGAGTAGATTTGTAGAAAATTTACTTTTGTAATAATTTCACAGTTTCACTTGACAGACGCATGAATAAAGTGATGAGGTCGATTACAATGTTAATCTTACATAATACGGAAGAATACGCGACGTACATACCAGTAGATCTTAAGAAGAACTTCCAAAAGTACTCATTTTACCATAAATACTTTATACCTGAGTAGTATTGACCTTGATCTGAGCAATGGCAACAATGCAACGAGGCTACGTCGCAATGTGCAACAAAGCTGTGAGCATGCGACCCACAAGATAAAACAGCGTCAAGCAAGAAAATAACTAATATTGTCTCGTTTTTGATGATACGTAGTTCAACAGCATTTATAATTGGCGTCGCGAATACTCGAGTTTACAGATGAATTAGGATTTTCAGAATTCCTCTTCAGTGAACTCTTCTCGGTAGTAAGCAGTCTTCTATGGTTACTGGAGCCCTGAGTATTTCGCGAATTCATCCTGAGGCGAAGTCGACTTTAAACATTTGTTTTTGTGATTGGACAGCAGTTGTTTATACACGCCCCGTTTAACAGTGAGCCAGTAATAACCAAGAAGTAGTACAGTTAGTGAGCTATGAACAATCCTGTACGAAGGTCTCACTTGATCACAACTACCAGTAAACAAACGATGGTGTCTCGAGTTAATATAGGACTGCAAAGCCTAGTATTCTGCCGTAACAATCCGCAAAATACTCGGGACTCAAATGATTACTTGTTTAACACTTTGAATGCTGACGACGCAATATTACGTATTTTGAATTTAACGGAGTTATAAAAATTTTACCGTAGTATCACTATCTCCGATAGTGGTGAGGTAATATTTCTTCGCCAGCATTTCCCATGACGTTCACTACAACATAGTGACATATGAGTAGCAATACTCAAATGAACACAATGTACAGCGTGTTATTTCACTTGGGAAATATTTTTTATGAAACTGGCTGACAGCGGGCGAGTAATGGGCGATAAACAGTACAGTGTATCGTATGTTGCTACGTGGAACGACATGATAAAGGTAAGTGCAAAACATGAAAACAATTAGATGTGGTGTTCAAGCTGCCTTTGATATAAGCTTCTAATTTCCATCTTGTCTTGAATACGTACAAACCTTGCCGAACTTGTATTTTGAGATATACACAAAAGTTTTTGTAACCGCCACAAAATAAAAAGTCAGTGGGCACAATTGCGTGGTAGTGCTAACAAATAAAAAATGTGTCTACCACCAAAAAATTTGGCAGTGTGAATACCAACAAAACAATTTGTGGCAGCCACAAAATATATATATTTTTTTTTTAGTGTGAAGTCTCTGCGTTGTGCTCAGTTTTGATTTTTGGTTTTGGTTAGGTTGTAATCAGGTTTCAGCGTTGTGTTAATTTTACGCTCCGGTATCGTGATAAGTTTAGGGTTCGTCGCTGTGATAGATTCGGGTTTTGGCGTTATGTTAAATTTAGGTGTCAGCGTTGTTTCACATTTAGGTTTCGGCGCTGTGGTCATTTCAGATTTTGGCGTTATGGCCTTTTCAAGTTCCGATGTTGGGGTATTCGACGCAGGGGGTAGGTATCTCGGTAACATGATACAGCTCAACTTTTTTTAAAAATGCCTAGTGACAATCACTCAAGTTCGCTTATGTGGTACTCTTGCAGCGAGATTTTTCGGCGTTGTGGTATCTCGGAGTTGTGGTCATTTGATGTTCTGGTGCACAGAATTTCCCTCCCTTTCTCTATTGCAGCCAAATCGTGTTTAAGCGTTTTGATTTAGGCGTTATTGTAAGTATGGCATCGTACTATGGTCCCATAAAGGACCTGCGTATGTTACATTGAAATATCCGCTCCAAATTCCCGACCACATTGGAAAGTGGTGTAAAATTTTTGAACAGAGCAGGAACGCAACTAATCACCGGTCGGATCTGAAAAATAAAATGAATTGTAGAGCACATTCTATGATCTGCGAGATGATAAATATTTCCGGAACACTAAAAACGAAGTAGGAATTTAAATTGTTGTCATCTGAAATGATCACATGAATTCGAATGACAAATATGAAAAATCACATTTGATGTTACTAGAAGTGAGCCCCATTATAAAGTGGTAATTATTACAGTTATAATTTTATTTTACTTAAGGCAAGAAACTGAAACTTATCTTACAAGTATATATTAAAAATAAAGTTTCTTATTTTATTCCACTTATTTACAACAACTCCAATTTTTTTTTGCAGAATGCTGAGACAAGAGCGATAAAATAAACAACTCGCCCAACTGGAACTTACAACTAGCAAATAGAGCTGCAAGTATTTCGTGGATTGTTGTGTCAGCAGGCTAGGCTTTACAATCCTCTATGCACTAGAGACACTATTGCTGAGATCGAGTGAGGACTTCGTACATGAGTGTTCACAGCTCACTCACACTACTACTCCCTTCTTATTACTGGCTCACTGTTAAATGGGGCGTGTATAAACAATTGCTGTCCAATCACAGTAGCAAGAGGATAGAACAAGTGTTTAAAGATTACCTAGCCACAGAACTAATGTTCACAAAATACTCGGCGCTCTACCAAAAATATGTTAACACCCTCGCTTTTTTTTTTTTTGTTAAATTCTATTGGAATAAACGAAACTCTTCAAAATTAAGAGTACAAAAATATTTTTTAAAAATGATGCGATGTAGCGTTGCAGTTTTGCGTACTGCTGCATTCAGGCAAGTCTCCTATACGTAAAGAAGAATGGAATCATTAACTATATCTTTGTTTTACAAATTGCATGTCGCATATGGCAGATTTGAAAGCGGCAGATTATAAAGAAATGGGAAATGTTGTATTTGTCAAATTAAGCATGCAGTTACCTACTGACGTTCACGCGTTCTTGGCGCAAATTGTAATGGGTTAAACACGGAAACGGACACGCACATGTTGCAACATACATGGCGGTTCCGTGGGCTAATCCAAGTTAGATCCCTTCTCGACTCGAGCCCCGATCTTTGCACATAGGGTGACGTGGCGGATGTTACTGTAGGACGGTGAGCGATTACTTACAACTTTTCTGTACTACTTACAGGATATTCCTCTGCCTCATGCGAACAAAGCTTTACTAAGTCTACAAAACTGCACCAGAGGGGAAAACGCACCGCATTCTTGGCACTCATTTACATAATATTTTACATGACAACTATTTCTTACAAGTCATTAAAGGCTGTTCATGATAAAGTGAGCATTTTTTAATGAACCTTAGAAAAAAGCCACTGCCTCTGGCTGTGTATATTTTAACGGGCGTACTGAGATACGTGCCCCAAGTAAAGTTGGTAACACGGGACGAAAAGTAGTTCCATATCTTAGCGTCAAATAAAAAGTGTTAGGTAACCATTTGTGATAAATCTAATTATTTATTTTGGTTGTTTTGTTTTTTAATAATGCATTGACGATTAAATACGAGCAGAATTGTAAAATATACACTTTTCTATTAATTTCACAGTTTCACTTGACCGGCGCATAAATAAAATGACGAGGCCCATGGCTGTGTTAAGTTTACATAGTGCTGATGAATACACAACGTGTATACAAGTAGATCTTTAGCAGGGATTTCAAAAGTGCTCATTTTACCATGAATAGCCTATACTAACATATCTGTTTTACCCTTTCTTTATTCACATTAAGAATACATAAAATATTATAGATTATGAGTAAACATTAAATTTTAAAAATAACATAGTTGATCAAATATAAAATAACCACGAAACTAAGTAAGATCTTTCTTTTTTATTATTGATATAATTAAAACTTTTGATTAAAACTAACATTTTTGGAACACTGCGCACCTAGCGGCGGAAATTTTTCGTATACCAAACTCTTCCATAAGATAACTGGCTTTGTTCCTAACCTAAGTAGAGCTAATATTACCTTGACCCTGTGCTCAGTGACCTTATAATAACCTTAAAACAAAAAATTACAAAAAATCGCAATAAATGATAAAATCCAAAAAAATTTAATTAAAAATGATTTTAAGGTGTAGGAGGTTCGGGGTTAGATGGCAGGTGGATCGACTAAGCTTCGGACACGACCGGCCCTCGCCAGGTCGACAAGTGCTCATCTCGTCAGCTATGTTAGTTGCTGATGACCTTGACCTTCGAAATTGACCTTAGTATATCTTTAAGCAAAAAAAAAGAAAAAAAAATAGAAACTGAGGTAAAAATTACACTGACATAACCCGACTGCCGCTTTGTATCCAGGTGACTTTGACCTTCACTCAAGACTTTGTATGACATTGAACCCTAAAATGTATAAAATAATAATAATAATAAAATATATTTTAAGAACTTACATTTTAGAAGGTTCCCTCAGCACCATGTCCAGCAGAAGACTGACACTTGCCAATGTATCTCATTGGTTAATTAGTAGACAGGCCTCCACCTCGCTCAGTTTTGCTTATTCTGTTGTATGCGGCTATTTTGTTTTTTCGGATGCCATTTGTTTTAATTTTCAACAAATACGTGATTCTGTTGTATTAATTATCTATTTCGTCGCCAGAGGAGCTGTCGATTTCCCCAACATGTTGGTTGTTGACCATGACCTTACCCCAACAACATTTAACTCGAAAAAGGAGAAAAATTTCAGTCTATACAATTATCAATTACTAACTGGCCACAACAAGGGATCATACCGACGACTAACAATAATAATTAACGGCTGACTGCACACGAGACCGACTCCACCCAAAACTAAATCCGCCCAACCATAACTCTACCCAACATTAGCTACACTCAAGACTAATTCCACTGAAGACTAACTCCACCCAAGACTAGTTCCTAACGAGACTGACAGAACCTAATTCTAACTCCTGACGAGACTGACTGAACCCAAAACTAACTCCTAACGAGACCAGTTCCAGCCAAACTGGCTATACCAACCGACAAGACCAACTTGCCATACAACCCAACTATACAATCAAACGGTGATGGGAAATCTCTAAAAAAGAGTCTCCTAATAAGAGACTCGTAGTTAACCTTTTCGCAGAATCTTTGTAAAACATTTCTACCAAAGTAGTCTATACCCACATACCAGGTTAGCTGACCATGAAACCAACTAGTTGTGAAGCATTCCTGAAAACTATCCCCCACATTTCATTCGTTCGCCATATAGAACTCATGCATTTTAAACGACACGAGTAAAGCATAATAATTCAGATCGAACCACAGCTCTCTTCCTGCATGCATATACATGCACAGTGCACATACATAAAGTAATAGCTAGGCCAAGTAGATACACAGGTTACCACTGTGGAAAGGACTTAGGTTTTTTCATGAAAAAGACACAAGCCAGTGATTGGACGAAGTCTACTGGAGAGCCTAGCTCAATGGATGTGCCCCTTATTCCACTGATGTAAAATTACATGAAAAATTGTGTGGTTGCTGAGGAAAGATCATCAGCAAAATATGCCATGCTTGGCGACATGAGAGAACCACATGTAAGAAGAGTTTTTTTTCTCGCAATGAAAGATTACGACAATGGGGACATATAGTTTATGCATGGTGATACATTGAAGAACCACATCAAGAACTGCAAGGTTTCGTCTTTTGGGAGCTGGCAAGTGAAGTCATCATCGATGGGTACAGCTTATTATGATCGGAAAGTTTATGATAATGATGGCATGAGAGACCTACGATATTTGGTAGAGTCAGTATGTGTAAAATGTACCTACACTTCCAAGACTTTCGGGTGAAATCGATGAACTTCAGAATGAACAGTTGTCGGCTCTAAAAACTGACGATGGCAGTGATACTCCTACAATGAAAAGTAAACTGGATATTGAGTATGAAACAGTAGGTGAAAACGATCATTAATATGGCATTGATGATAATTACTATGAAGACAGTGTGGATGAAGTATCTGATGAGGACGATGGTGATTCTCTCGATGTTATGTTCTCACACATTTCACCAAGGAGTCAGAAGGCGTCAACGCTTATTTCATATTTCCTGAAAATACGAATGAACTTGGTAATAGACTCAGATATTTGATCATCCTTCAAAAACGTGGGGATCTCTCTCGAATTATTGAGATACCTCATTCATCGATCAACTGAAATAACGGGGTTACATCAGATGAGAATGATGGTTACTATTCATGATATGCAAATATCTGACAAATGCAAAGATCGAATGTAAATAATAATTAGAAAGATAGAACATGTGTAATAAGTAAATAAGCTACATTTATGTACACATATTGCGAATTTAATTTTCTGTACAGCTCCTTCTGCTTCTCTGAAAGATTGATTAATTACGCAGTGTAAATAATTAATTGAGAGAATCTGTTTTTGACAATATTTATGTGATTGCATGCAGGAGGAGAGCTATGGTTCGATCTGAAGTATTATAAATTACTCGGGTCGTTTAAAATGAATGAGTTCTATATGGCGAACGAATGGAAAGAGGGGATCATTTTTTAGGAATGTTTTGCAACTAGCTGGTTGGCCTGTTCAGTTGACCTGGTAAGTTGGCCTGGTATGTTAATTTGATCCTTTGGTACGCCCAGCTCTGGTAGAAATATTTTGCGAATATTCTGCGCAGATTTTCTGCGAAGTGGTTAGCTACGAGACTCTTACTAGGATACTTTTTTTTTCAAGATTTTATATCATGGTTTGATTGTATAGGAGGGTGGTGTGGCAGGTTGGCCTTGTCTGCTGGTCTAGCCTGTTAAGTAGGGATTGGTCTCGTCAGGAGTTAGTCTTGGTCTCTGTCAGTCTGATCAAGAGCCAGTCTTGGGTGGAGTCAGTCTTGGGTGGAGTCAGTCTTTGGTGGAGTTGGTCTTGTGTGCTCTCATACGTTTATTTGTATTGTTAGCAGGTATGGCCCCTTGTCGGGACCAGCTAGTAATTAATAATTCTATGGACTGCGATTTATCCCGATTTTTCGAGTTCATTGCCATTGGAGTAATATCAAGGTCAGCAACCCACATTGTGGCTAAATCGACTGCTCATCTGGGGACGAAATTGCTTATTAATACACTAGCATCACCTAGGTGTTGAAAATTAAAACAAATGACAAAGTAAAAAAAAACTAGATAACTTCACACGACAGAATGAGTAAAGGTTAGGTAAGTGGTGCCCTGTCGACTAATTAACCAATGACAAACATTGGTTGTATTTCGAACGATTGTGAGTAATCAACTAAATTAAAAACAATTTTGGGAAGTTAAATAAACACTAATAATCAAGCAATGAGAAATATTGGTGGGGGGATTGGAGGGGAACTAACAAATAAACCAATGGGAAACATTGTCGAGGGTCATTCGTTTGCTGGATTTGGTAATGAGAGGTCCTTCGAAAATATACATTTTTAAAATAAATTTTTATTATAATTGTTTGAAAATATTTTTGATACATTTTTGGTACATTAATTTTTTTTTTATCTTTTGGAGAATTTTGTAATTTTTTGGGTTCAAGGTTATGCAAGGTTTAGGTCGAGGTCAAGGTCACTTGGATCAAAGGTGGCAGCTGAGTTATGTCAGTGTATTTTTTACTACAGTTTTCGCATTTTTTCTCCTATTTTTTCGATTTTTTGGTAATTTTTGGAAACCTTCCGTTTCAATGTCATCCAGGGTCAAGGTCGAATGTCAATGTCAAGGTCATCAGCATTTAACATGGCTGTCTAGATGGAAAATGGCCGACCTGACGAGGGCCGGTTGTGTCGGTAGGTCAGTTGATCCACATGCCATCGAAGCCTTGACCTTCTACACGTACATTTTTAAATATTTATTTTAATTTTCTTCACATTTATATATATATATATTTTTTTTAGATTTTTGATCTTTTCTGCCAATTTTCGGAAATTTGTTTCAAGGTGGTCCAAGGTCACCGGGCACAGGTTCACGGTCAAGATCACCTGGACCAAGATGGTGGTTGGGTGACGATATAACATGGAGGTCGGCCGGCTCCTGTCTCCTCTCCCGGATCCCGTTATCACCGAATTCCCCAAATCATTCTACTGTGGACCATACTCATCTATTCCGTGGCAACGCCCCTGCAAAGCGGGAGTATCGACGGCCTCCGCTGGACGTCGCATGGAGAAGTTAATTCCCCGCGTACCCTCACCTGAGCCCCATCAGCGGGGTTCCAAGTCCAGCCGCAGAGTAACCCCTCCACCCCTCTTCCCTTAAAAAGAGAGACCAACACTCACTCCTGCACGGCTGTTGCGTCCTACACCGCTGCCGCTGCGGAGCCGGGGTTAAGGCTGTCGAACTCCGTCCTTCCCACAGAAACGCGTTGATCCTACAACCCCTCTGAGCACGTCCACCGTCACGAACGGGCGAGGGACGAATTATTTTTTTTTATCCCCCGTCTAAAACAACACTTCCACGTTGCACCCTCGTTGCTCGACAAGCACTTTTATAAATCAGTCTCGGAAAGCAAATCTCTGTAAAATCACTGCAAAAATGTTTATGTTTTTACAAGAAAATCTTCGAAAGCAGTTGGAAAATATCATTTTTCTAACACTTAAAAAAAAAAACTAAATATGATTTCACAAAACCTTAGTCTGTAATGTATAAAACAAATGTTGAATTTTAAACAAGCAAACGTTGAAGATATCAAGTTTATTATAAAAATGGAGGTATGTAAACAATGTTGTATATTTTCTAAGCCAATGTACCTTAAAAATACAATATTTCAGGTGCGCGGTTACAAAAAAATATTTGAAAATTGGTTCCCGAACGACAGTTTGTAACAAGTACAGATAATATATACTGTGTAGTCCATTCGTGGTTACTTCCGAATTTTCTGAACCTCTGTAAAAGTTCTACTATCAGGCTACTCCCCTCCTCATTCAACAAAGCTTATCTATGTTTAGAAAATTACACCATAAAAATAACGAACCGCATTAGTTTAGTAATCTTTTGCACGAGAACTGTTTTACACGAGTCATTACCAACACACACACATTGTCTTTCTGAATTGTTTCGTATTATTTTTAAATTAACTATTGTAATTTTTATATACAACTAACGACACCCCACGACCTAGCTCGTGTGCGATTTACAAATATGGCGTTGTTTACGTTTACGAGCAAGTATATACACTGAATTCTTAAGGTAACTAACATAGGATTTATATTTTGATGTTAAAAATGTCTTAGTAAGTGAACCCGTATTTTTAATCACATTTTAGAAGACAAAAAATGGTTACTGTGGGTTATCCTTAAATAATAAACATAAGCTGTCGCGGACTTATTTAGACAATTTTGAGATATACAATATTCTGTAGTATATTAATTTGGTGTATCTATTATGGTTTAGTCGGCGTAAGCCATCTACGCACCCGAAAAGTCGCTTTTTCCGACTTATTAGAAAGCGTTGACATTTCTCTACTCTCCTTACATTAAATATTAATGCATTATATACCCGAACCTTCCTCAAGAAATTCTCTAAGCGATGGTGTAAACCGCATCAAAATTCATCAAGTAGTTTAGAAGCCTTAACCGAATACACAGACACATGCGGCCGGGCGACTTTAATACTATGTATTGAAGTATGAGTTAAAAATTACTTTCTTGGTTATAATAAATTATCGTTTACCGCAGTCATATTCGGTCTTCTACTACCGCTGAGCCAGCATGTCCACGTGCATGTTAGTGGTCTAAACAGGAAGAGTAGCGTCCAGTAAAACTGCTCTTGCCACTGACTCATCACCAGCATCAGTAAACAAATGATCACTCGTCAGTAATCTCAACTGTTGGCAGTAAAAAGAAGTAACGTATCCCGTGTATCGGCTGTTCACGGTAAAATGAGCACTTTTTAAAACCCTGCTTACGGTCTACTTATAAGAACGTTGTGTATACCTTCGCCTTATGTAAAATTAACATTGTCATTTGCCTCATCACTTTATTCATGCGTTGGTCAGGCGGAAATGTGGAATTACAAGAAAAGAAAATATGTTACCAATCTGGTCATTTTTCACTTCGATAGATTAACAAAACATACAGCAAAATAAATATCTTTAATTATTACAAATTTTTACCCGACACTTTCTTTTCGACGTTAAGTTATTGAATTGTTTTCCATCTATCATTACCTACTTTACTGGGGGCATGTCACTCAGTGCGCCTGCTAAAATACATGCAGGTAGAGGGTGTAAATTTTTTCTAAGTTTGATTTCAAAAGTGCTCAATTTTTGGTGATCAGCGTTTAGTAGGTTTGCTGTAAAATGAGCACTTTTTGAAATCAGTCTTCCAAGAAAAATGTCTTCATGTAACAAAATCTACTTATGCTGTATGCTTATATAATTTATTTCAATTGCCATCAGACTATTGGCTTATTTGTAGACAGTACTTGGGAAATATTGTTCATTAAAAAAGATTATTTAGGCTGTGTGGCCTGCCCAATTAAAAAAAAAAACATGGAAAGTGTAAATATGATGTCTGGTGGGAGTCGAACTACTGTCAACCGGAATGTCAATCCACGATACTGCCAACGCAAAACTTCATTTGGAAAATGTATAAACCTTAAAATAAAAATTTACTTTTTCAGGCGCCGAAGCAGATATTTGAAAAAATTGTGTCTGAACAAAGAGTGATATCAGAATTAATGCTGTAGAATTTATTATCATTCTCTGCATTAGAGATTACTTGTTTATTAAAATTTTTTTAGAATGTACACTAACGCAATAGCTGCAGCGGAACATTACTGATGCCTCTTGGCAGGAAATTAATGTTTCACAGTCTAATAAGTATTTTTGTATAAAACGCAATTTACCTTAAGTATGACTTGTATAGTATATATATTTCATTATCGCTTGATCTAGTTGAATATGCTGAAAAATATGTTCACGGAATCAATAATAAAAAAAAATAGGAATATATATATATATCTTACGGGAACATTTCTATTTCCACGCATTGGCACAATCGTTCATAAATAGGGAATAAAAAAATTCTCTCGTTACAACACTTTACTTTTTAACATCTGGCCTAGCCTTTTCAACATGAATAGACCATGGAAAAACCGATCGTTTTGCCATCATGATTTAAAAAAAAAAATCCTTAATACACTGTTGTCCTTTTGCAAATATAGGTTTAAGATTAATTCTATTTTCACTAGGTCTTTTCATACAGTTATTCCCCTGAAACGGGGCTGTACTGCTGGTCATCAATATCTGACAAAAATGCGATAACCATAACATTGTTACCAAACATGGGGAGATTTACACAAAACATAAACCTGCTGGGTTTCTTACTCTCCTTTCCTCGATCCGGCATATGAGATTAAGAGAATGTCCTTAATCCGGCATATGAGAGTAAGAGAATGTCCTTGATCCGGCATATGAGAGTAAGAGAATGTCCTTGATCCGGCATATGAGAGTAAGAGAATGTCCTTGATCCGGCATATGAGAATAAGAGAATGTCCTTGATCCCGCATATGAGAATAAGAGAATGTCCTTGATCCGGCATATGAGAATAAGAGAATGTCCTTGATCCGGCATATGAGAGTAAGAGAATGTCCTTGATCCGGCATATGAGAGTAAGAGAATGTCCTTGATCCGGCATATGAGAGTAGGAGAATGTCCTTGATCCGGCATATGAGAGTAAGAGAATGTCCTTGATCCGGCATATGAGAGTAAGCGAATATCCTTGATCCGGCATATGAGAGAAAGAGAATGTCCTTGATCCGGAATATGAGAGTAAGAGAATGTCCTTACCTGCAACACACAGAGAAGAAAAAATTAAAATACTGTTATTCAATAATTAATATGTTTCGCAAAGAATTGAATTCTAAAATAAATCCTGAAAAGTAAAAGATAGTTGCAAAACAGAAAGAATGCGCATTGTGATAGCAAACATTTGCTATGTGAAAAAAACATATTATAGAACTTAGGAACTATGACACAGAAAAATTAGTTCTAATCTCATTCCTGTGGTTTTTAAATGCATAGGCCTACATTAGCAATGGGGAAAAGTTACTCTGGTGTATTTCGGACATTCAGGTTTTATTAAATACTGTTCTTTCAGAATTTGAAATTTAAGAACTATCTCCATAATATTTCTTTCCATTTAAATTGAATTTATATTACGTAAAATTAATAATTATAATATATTATTCTTAAATTACATATTTACATTAAAAATAGCAACGATTATAATATATTTCTTTCTAATTTGTAAACATTAGAGGAAATATTTAGGAAACTGTGTTTAGAAATCTTATTAAAATTTTCAGTGCAACACAGTCGACTCGTCCAGTATAGTCATACGATCGCGATGTTGAATTTGACCAAAAAAACAAGGAATGAAGTACACTGATTTTAGTCTTACGTTTTGAGCACAGAACTGTTAGAATCACGTGATCAAACGATTCTAAACGGACTGATGATTCTATTGAGAATAAAATATGTATTGTGTCTTGAATACACCAGAGCTGCATAAAACTTGTTTACAGGAAGTTTACTAACTTTCCGGAATACTACATTACGCTACGATGAGACCAAGCAACGTGGTTCTGACAGCTCTATTGGCAAGCAAGTAGTTCAACGTTGGCATTCGCAAGTTTGTTACAGCGAAGCCTGCATGCGCACGTTACGTTATAATATTCTACTAACGATATACAAACGTAGAGTAATGATACAGAAATAAAAAGTCTGAATAAATAATCTTGGCGAGGATTACAAAAGTGTCCAGTTAAGGGTTTCCATTCCCATTCATACATGCGCTACTTGTACATTGCTTTAAATTTATGAAATTAATTCATATTAAGGACGCCGTTAGTCCTCTCCCCCCTCCTCCACCACTTCTCACTGAGGGCAGAACTCCAATAGAATAGTTGTCGTTTAAAAACTGTAAAATATGTTCTAACAGCGTCTGCGGACGAATAGCATTGAAGAAATTTTCCACGTCCGAATGAATTATATTTTCCGTTTTCCCATTTCCCTCTTAAATGCGTATTTTTAGCCCACATTCTAAAGTAAATATAGACTTATCAGATCATCTTCTTGTCTGTGTGTCTGTCTATGTGTGTGTGTGTGTATATATATATATATATATATATATATATATATATATATATATATATATATACTCTTTGTGTGTACCTCATCCAACCCAAAAAAAAAGCACAATCGAATTTCACCAAACTCGATATATATATATATATATATATACACACACATGAACCCATTGATTATAAATAATTATGTAACTATAAATTTGTAATAACACAGGTTATGTATTTTGCTCAAAAATAGAAATATAAAATCCCCTCCCCCACCCTTTTCCCAAAGGAGTACATTCCTAGCTACGCCCTTGTTTCAATTAACGAATCGAATCTACACTTGCTGATCGTACATGTTCTCACAAAATATTTTTTTAGTATAGTATAATCGTGCAAACAAAATGAGTGGTCGTTAATGATAAAAGTATTTATTCATTTAACAAAACATGGGGCACACATAACATAACTCCTTTTAGGAAAAGTAAATTATAATTATGTAAATACGCCACAAAGTTAACACACAAGAATCCCCTACTGTCACAAATTATTCAAATGTTTACATGCTGTTCGTAAATTGCTGGCATTATAAATTTGTAGGTTAGGAGACGACAAACATTCCAGAAAACACGAAAAACTTTTTTGACACAGTCAAGATATTTAATAATATTTATGTTGTTCTTGGTAACAACTGTACACTACAAACAGAGACATGTATTGATTCTACTGCGTTTAAACACACCTGCACACCGTAATGCAGCGTAAGCTGCGACGTCTTAAGTAAAGCAGGGTTTACAACAGAAAAATTTGAGCATTAAATTATGCGTTAAGGTGTGTTCAGAAGAAACATGTGTGTGTTCTCTTACGTTTTGGTTCCCAGTGGAACTTATCAGGCCGTGTGAGTTGGTGGGATTTCCCTAAGTATTTAAAGAAATAGTTGTATTTTATATCTTTAGAAATAATTTCTAGACTACGACCAAGCAGTCGGTGTTGTTGGTGGGGAACTGTAATTAAGAGTAATTTGTGTATAAAACGATATGGCAAAGGCGTGTGTGTGCACATGTTGACGATTATAGTTGTTCACAAATAATAAGCTTCTCTGATAGCAAATGTCGGTTTTGAAGTATGATCTTCTTTAATATGGTTTTTTTTATACGAGGTTATGTAGGGAACAAAAGTAAATATGATAGGCTTGCTGCTTGTTTCCATTCGCTGGAATTAAGAATAATACTAATTAATCAAGAACGGAAGTTTTTACACAAAAAACGCTGTTTATTGAGAGCCCCTGTAGGCAAACAGCACAAGGGGGGGGGGGGGGGGAAGCAGACCCCCTCCTTTTCTTCATATTTGGGGGAGGGTTGCCTTTCTGTTCACCGCCCTCTCCCCGTGGGAAGTTAGGCCCTTCGTAGGCCTTACGGCTTAGGTATTAAGTCTTAAGTCTTACATTTTAAGTCTTATGTTTTAAGTATTAAGTCATACTTTCAGCATAATTGCTATTGCATGTCGGGATGTGCGATCGAGCACGTGCCGAAGTTCCATAAAGACATTGCACCATAAATACAAATTCATACGGTTACCTGCTTCACCTATGGTGTCTCAGCCCACGGATACCGCAGGTCCGACCCCTGGTTAAAACTTTAATGCGAAACTGCAAATACAGAAGACGTGTTTCCGTATGACAGACAATCGCCTACTTCACAGTTATAAATGCATTAGTTTTGTATTGTAAACGTAGGCCGTGTCCGAAATGGCAGATTGTGTTGACAAAACGATCACGAGACACGATTTTGTATACAAACATTCTGACTTATTTGGTAAATTGATATTTCGAATCTTGTTGATAACGGATGTTGTTAGCAAACATACAAAATGACAAAATCAGCACCATGTTGGTTTTGACATTCAAGCCACATGCACGAATGCGTACGTGAAACGTCTTCTAAAACAAATAACTGTTCATAAAATGCACTAGACATGTTTTAAAAAGCAAGCAAGTGTTGTGCTTTGTTTATGCATTTCGCAAAATATGTTTTATTTTAAGTCGTTATTGGATATTATATTATTTTCTTGTTTATTAACATATTTTCCCAGCATTGCAGTGATGACTGTACAAATATTACGTTCATTTCAACAATTTAATTAATATAAAACGAAATTTTCACTCTTAATGTAAGAATGTGTTGCCGCGAGTGCTAAACAAGTGACTGTCAAAAACGTCTGTATTGAAACCTACGAAAGGACACTTTACAAAAAAAAAAAAAAAAACGAAATTGTCCTTTCGGATATGGCCTTAGCTTGTTGACTATTAGTGATTGGCACCTAGTCATTACATCCAACCGATGTTTAGCGTAGAAATAGTTATATTTTGTAATGAACCTAGTCTGAAGTAAAATATTGCAACTCTCATTGTTATGTCTCTTTTTCATGCGTTCGTTAATGTTAACATTACTGATAAACACTTCAGTGTCAACGTTTTTCGCACCGTTATGAGTCCGAGGATTCAGTGTAGAATATACATTGGCGTACTATGTTACACCAGTGTAAATGTAAATACACACAGCTGCCAACTTTTCAGACAATATACACTAATGCAAATCATTATTGTAAACTTGGAGCTTACAGAGACGACAATTGTATTGTCGCTTTAAAACAGACATATGTTAGAGTTGAGCCTTATACGTGATCATTAAAGCCCTTTTCCCGCATTGTGCATAATGTTTCCTGCTTAATGAGATGCACGCTCATACAGCGTTCGCATTCGTCTACGTACGTAAATGTTGTACATGTCTCGGGAAATGACATACGCACATACACGGGGAAACGAATGTGTGTACGTATCGAGCCGAGCGGAGTATCCTTATATAAATGAGTGCATTCCTAGGTTCGGACACAGCCTTAATGACACTTGAATCGACAAATTGTACGCACTGGTCATTTGTAAGGAAAGTTACCTTTGTAGTAGATCACAATCCCAAACTGTAAAAAAAATTTCGTTCAATTGTAGTTCGTGGTGCGTCTAACATATATTTCTCCGGTACTGAACAATTATTTTCTGTCTATTTCCTTTCACAAAAGAACGGAATGAAAAAGTTTACTATGATGTATGACATCATTCATGATTAATACGAAGGTTGTAATTGTAAGTGCTAACAGTAGGTCTATTAATATTTTATCATGAACACCTAAACTATATTAAAATAATATCTTATAATTAAAAACAATAACCGTTATATATTTATGATAATTAATTTTCGCGAAGGTAAATCAAATAAAATAGTAGGTGATATCGCTGCAAATTTCCGCAAACACATAATTCTACTACATAATCGAAACACATGCCTTTGTCGCCACTAGTAAATCATGAGTTGGGTATTCACAACTGCAACGAATGCTGTAACTCGCGTGTGACAGGCTCGCCTCTGGCAGAACTTGAACTAACACGTGGGTGAGCTGAGGCCAGGGTGCGGTTCGCGGCTGTCGAATTGGCAACACCGCGCGGATGACGTCGTCGAGAACACTAGCGCTCCTCTGGATCATTAGCGGAACTAACACATAAAACTGGTTGGACTTTTTCCTATCCCATGGCCACTCTAGTGTATATCTTTACTCAATTGTTACTCATATACTGTACGCCTGTGATTCGTGCGCAGAAACCATGGAATCCGTCAAACCACGACAGTGCATCAGAGCTATAGTGTTATGAACAACATCTAGTCGTGAAATCTTTTCGCGAAAATCGGGTGTCCTATATAAGTCACGGGAAGTCTGTACTAAATAGACAGGAGAGTGGAGAGATTTGGGTGGCCCTTAACATCGGGGTCTTGAAAGGCAACGAGGTTGAAGCGAGGTGAGTATGGAGCAGCACTGGAATGCAAGGGCAGGGTAAACGGGATATCGCTGAGAAAACCCGCTAACGAGCGTCAATGTCCTGCACGAATCCTATGTGCAAAAATTCTGGAGGCCACCATGCCGGGACTCGAACCTGGTTCGCCTAGGTGGAAAGCGGCTAGTCTGACCACTACAGCACCACGGCCTCTGCCATGTAGAAAAATCCAACCTAAGATGAATGCCGGAGGCAGATAAATTAGGAGCATACAGAACCCCTTTGTCTTTATTATTAATCTATAATATGATAGGTTCACCTATGATATTGTTATGTTTACTATATAAAATTCATTATAGTAAGCAAAAATACTACAAACTAAAATGAACAATAGTGTTATTATATTATTAATGATACTAAAAGCTGTATTTGCATATTGAATCTCATGTTTAAACGTAGGGAGAATTAGTTCAAGAAAACGCTAACATATTACGGTTTTATGCATAAATGTTTGTATAAGTAAAGATGAAAACACCTTAGATGTCGAATACTAAACTAGCATTTTTATTAACATGCTTGGTGTAACATATAATATTTTTGTCCTAATCATTTTAATAACTAGAACGTTGAAGTTATTTTACAGCAATACTACATATAGTCAATCTGAAATAGGTGATAAAATAATTTTCGTTTAGATACTATAACTCTATACAGACGTGTACAACTTTTTGACTTACGAGTTTTATATCCCTGTCCAGCAAGATGAGATTGCCACCGGGCCCGCAATACACGTGTGTGTGTGCATTGGAGCATTCAGGCGTGGCCAGTTGGTAAACGCATCGCTACCAACTCCAGCGTTTCCAGTTAATTTCTGCTCGCAGATATTGCAGAGCTCGTTGTTCGCAACTCAATGAATTCAGCTGACGAATTTTATGTGGACGGTTTTATTTCGAAACTCGAGGAACATCTGGCGACATGGAATATTTCAGTGGAAATAATTCGGACAGTCTTGCGTCTGTCTCAAATAATGGTCGCACGTGTGTCGTGAGCGTATGTTACTTAGATTTACTTCTTCTGCCCCTCCACCTAAGAATCATTATCAAATAGACCTCTTCATCTGGCTCCATTTTTTCAACGAGGTGCATCACTTCTACGGATGACTCCGGTTGCTGGTACGTTACCCCATGAGCAACTGTTTTCCGGTGATTGTCGCCTCATGTGAAATGGCCCATATTGTTCTGATATTCTGGCCTGGTTCTCCACCTTGTGTACGGGATTCTTATTTACAACACGTTTAAGCAACAACGTCTAGACTGCTGCAATATTCTGTCCACTCTCCTGATTACCATCTAAAAGGTGCTGTGCCCATCTGCCTTTGATACATTTACAAATTACCCTAATCGAACTTCATGACCGGACATTAAATACCAAAGCTTGATGTGACATGGAAGAGTACTTAATACCGTTTTTTAAGTATATAAGTTTTCAGTTATAGTCCATTAGCGGTTACTCCCAACTTTTCTGAAGCCCTGCTGAAGTTCCAATTCCATGATTTTCTTCCGCCTCGGGCAACCAAAACTTATCAAAGTCTAGAGAATTCACTAAAGGACAGTCCACTGCATTTGTGCACACCCAGAGTAATAATATTTCACATATGAAATATTTCTTACTAAACATTACTAACGCACCTTTATATTCATATTTATAATAAATGAAATATTATAATTTATAGATAAAACATAATTAAATATTCTATTGGACCAAATATAATATACATTTATGTTAAAACAAGTATAAAACGCTTGTGATACATTATACATTTAGGAAACAATCATGCACGAAATATATAGGATGTTTTTTTAAAGGTTTTATTCAAAAAGTGTGAAGAAACAAGAATATTTATTTTCCCCTGTTGGCCAAAAAATAATGACGGATCATTTTATATCCGTTACTGATGTGAAATAAGTAATTGGAGTTAAAAATAACTCGGATTTTGAAATAACTGTTCAAATGTTCTCCTTGCACTGACAAGCTCGGTTTTAAAATATTTTATATGTAAATTAAGTTATGGTGGAATATACGCAAACTCAATTACCGCTTCTATATTGGATTTAGTTTTGTTACACTCTAGCTTAATATTAATAACAGATATTTGCACATGAGGGCTATCAAGGCATATGACATATCTTACCAGATATTTTTAAGTCTACAAAATTTGGCCCACCTTGTAACCGTAACAACGATTAACTTGTTAGTTGTTCTTTTTAAAACTCGCCTGAAAATTGGAGATTGAAAATAACCCGTACTTGTTTCACGATGGTACCGCGGTTGTCTAGTGGTCAGACTACTCGCCTCCCACCTGGGCGAACCGGGTTCGCAAGACGGGGTCGCCCTCCCCCCACCCCCCGGCATTTTCTCACGTGGAAATCGTGCCGGACGATGCAGCTGGTCAGCGGGTTTCCTCGGGGATCTCCCACTTCCCCCGCTCTTGCAGTCCGGCGCTGCTCCATGCTCACCTCCCTTCACCCTTAAGTAGTATAGAAATGCCGATTTGGGCACAAACGCAAAAAAGCGGCTCAAAAATTGCGTTTGGGAGCGGTTGCAAAAAAGTGACTCAAAAAGTTGCGTTTAGGAGCGGTTGCAGAAAAGTGGCTCAAAAAGTTCCGTTTAGGAGCGGTTGCAAAAAAAGTGGCTCATAAAGTTGGGCAGCAAATCACACACGGTTAAATGTTTGACACTTGTTTTGTCAAAAATATTTCTATTAAGAATGGACGGAATGAAGTATTTCCCAAAGAGAATTGGAATTTAACATTGATGATAAAATTTTCGATAAGATATATATTGCTTACACTGATATTAGAAATTCATAGACTAAACTGGATACCCCTTATCATAATAATGAACTGCGCTTTAACTCTAGGTCATTTATTGGGAGAAGACCATTGTATGTTATTGATTGTTCTTACAGAAAAACCGCTATTGTAAAAGATCGAACTAATCTGAACCTTACAGTTGATTTTAATATACCAATATTGGCTACAACTATTTGTATTGTGATACTAGTAAGCCAAAGAAATCTAATTTATGTTAAAAGTGAAATAATAACCTAAGTCCAATAGTGCGCAAATATGTATGGTTATTAGTTTTTAATGGATGGCTATCCATTAAAAACATTTACTGTTGTATAGTATTTCATAGTATCAGTCTTTTTAAATTTTGTAGTGCCCCCATGGTAGTGTATTAATACCATCTTTAAGAATAAATCTTTTATCATCTTCGAAACTAAATGCTTTTTTTTTTCTCATGTCAGTGGTATAGAGTTCATGTTTCTTACTTTTAATAAGATTCATACTTTCGTACAACACTTTTTTTTTTACCAAAAAAAAACACTTTTTGTAGTCACCAAAACTAATATCATTTCTGACTACAGTGTTTTTCACACCGTTTGCTCTTTTCTTAACACCACCTTCCACATTTATTGCATACAATTTCGATGTCAATCCAATAAATTCTTCCAGTATTTTTCCATTACATTCATCTTTCGTTTTGCCAATAATCTTTTTGTTATCTAACAGTGTACCATATAGGTAATTTTTTTATAGTCAGAAAAATCAAAATGATCGACCATTTCTTTCATGTCACTGTAGAAGTCTGATGTTTTTATATAATAGATGTATGAATCAGTATCTTGGTAGCACAGTTAAAATTTTTATCATACTTTGATTTCATTATATTATAGTGAAAATCGTACATTAAGACTTTCGATACATCAAGTATGCTCATTCCAAAATAAATGGGTTTGTTAAAGCACAGTTTTGTTTTAATCATATGAACTGCAACCAAAGAGTTAGTAAATATAGTCCTACCTTTAACGCTTGGTTTAGCCACTAGTTTATCCATTTGCTTAGAACTTGTATACAACTGTATATCCACTCTGTTTCTAATATTCACCATTGTTTTCTCAAAAACGGAATTGTTCATTAGCTTGTAGAAATCTTTTTCAAAGTCATTTGTAGACTTTGTTCGCATATTTGTGTTTATATCAATATCGGACTTGAGTCAATCTGATTGATCAAACTCCAGAACTCTATGGATCTTTTCAACTTCATTCCGAGAGATAGATATTGCTTAAGATTTATGTAGTTTAATCCATATTTTTGTTTTATCATGCAGATTAGTCAAGATCTTGAGATTTTTTGAACCTTCTGGTATTTTATTCTTTGATGCCAATGGCAGATCTTTGTGGAGATTGTGTAGTTCACGTGGGTATTCCAAATCAACTTACAATATATAACATTTTATAGAATCATCTCGTATTTTTGTTACATCTATATTTGTATTTCTCCACATAAACCCACCATAAGGTAAATACTGGCTTGTAGCCCATCCATATAAGTTATTGTCATCATAAAAGATTTCCTTTGTACTATCATAAGCATTCATGTATTTATTATTTGGTTTAGCATATTGCTTACAACATTGTGAAATTCCACCACGAACACCTTTTTCTATCATCGAAATCATGTTGTAATCTGTTAATAATTCTAGTTCTATTTTAGTGTGTTTGAGCATAGAATCTCACGCTAACCCTGGGGCTGTGAAATACCATGCTGGATCTAGCTTATATGTTTTGAGACATACATTTCTAAAATTTTCCATTATATCAGACAATATCAATACACCAGATTTGTTATAGAGTTCTGTGTACACTCTTAGAGATTTTATGTTGAATTTTTCCCACACCTTTCTCGCAAATTCGTAATCTTAGTCTGTAATGTCGCATTTATTAAGTTTGTTGTAAAATGAATCTTTGGATGGAAGTGATGTCTCACAAAATTTTTCAGCACCATCTATGTAGTCATGTGGATAAACACCCTTTCTTATAACAAAGTCAAGAAGTTCATTGGAAAAATGCTTACACGTTTCTCGGAGTTGGCTTCTGTAAAGGTTGCTAGAGTGTTTATCGATACTACTAGCCATAAATTTAAATGAGTTAATAAATCTAAGATTTACGCTTTCACATACATGTTTCTTAAAAAAATATATTTTTCTTCGTTGTTGGCAGTTAGATCAATTTTATTTTCATCGACGCCAAGATCTCTTATGAATAAATGTGTGTCATAACCAGATGGATTGTGTATAAACACTGGGACAAAACATGGATTTCTATACGATAAGTTACACTCTCTGTGTGCAGCTCCCCTAAATTTCCCCGTAAAATGATGATCATGATCTCTTACAGAATCACCATTCAAAGACTTTTCACATATATGACAATGGGTAGCTGTATCATAAACAATTTGTTCTTTCTGAGTTAGTGGAAGCATTGGTTTTTCATTTCTGTATATATCACCAATAGACTTAGCTTCTTCCATTACATTTTAACGAATACAGTAGATGTAACAGATCTTTCATAAGTTACTGGTGGTTTATAGTATCCATGTTAGTATTTTACATAGTAACAGAAGCTAATAGGCTCGTATTTTGGGTATGGTTTCGTGTAGGATTCGTCGGGGTTTTGGTTGGCAAGTTTCAATTTTAGTCAACAAACATTCAAAATCAGCATATATCACAAACAGAACTCTCAAAGAGTGATTTTAGTATTTAAATATTAATATGTCATTTTTTCCTTTAGATGGTAGTTCAACTCTAACACCATCGTGATCTCGGCAGTCTTGTTCGTGAACTTTTAGCTTACTTACAGAGTAGATATGCTGGGATAGATCTATCGCACATATATATTTTGTGACCATTATTTGATACTTGTGATGCGATAAGTCTCGAAAGACTTTTTACATATCAGTAGTGCTAGTTCTTTTCGTCTTTGATATAGAGTAGCTTAATGTGCCTATCCATCTTATGTTTTGTTGTTTTTAATGGGGAGATTATATATTTATTACCACAACCTTTTTCTTCATCTGCATATACATTAATAGAAAATCACTTCTTTTCTCAAAGGTTGGTACCCTTAAGTACATAATCAAACTCATGTTTGTAAGCTATGTATTTATTCACTCTTTCTGGGTTTCCTTGTACTTGATGCAATGCAGATAGAACAGGCCACAAAAAAAAAACACTTTTGATCATTGTTCTTAACATTAATTACCATCTGCTTAGCTTTGATTTTTTCTGAGAGATCAACATAAGAACTGCCCTTGAATGGTACATATTTATTTATTCGCACTTCTAGTTTAAATATTATACTGAGTACCCACTGAGATCCCTTTGCTTCGAAAGCCCCCATCTCAGCTATGATTTTCGATATGTTGTTGGCATAATATTCTTCCAGATTAGTCGATTTCAGTAAAATTTCGTTCTTTGTTTTAAAGGAGCTGTCTACATATTCAATATTCCCACCAATTCCCCTTTTGTACTCAGTGAAGAGTTTCATGTAAACTTTGAGTGATTTTAAATGTTTATTAATTTGTCCCATGACAGTTTCTTTTACATAGTTTAGGATATGATTAGGGTCTTTGTATGCATTCACATTCTTTACAGCATAAGTCATGACTCTACTTTGAAATGCTGTTTCGATTTCTTCTACACAAAATCTGAGTATGTACTTATGAATTTCACTTCTCAAGTGACTTCTTATGAGAGATGGTTTGTAAAAGTGATTCCAAGTTTCACATTTGACATACCTCTCTTGAGGTTTATTCTTCTTTGTTTTCACAAAAATATATTTCTTATATTTATATTCTTTCCAAACATTACCAGTTACGTTAGCCTTTTTCGTTGCCATGGTCGTCATCATATTAGACATCAATTGATTTTTATTTGTGTTCATTTATTATATAGAATATTTTTTTATATTTTTTTTTTCATTTTCAAATTTTTTTAAGTCACTTTTTTTTCAACTGCGCCCAAACGCAACTCTTTAGCGCGCATTTTTGCAGATGCACTTTAACGCAAAGTTTAACGCAACTTTTTTCCAAAGACTACGATCTAACTAAACGCAACTTTTTGAGTCACTTTTTTGTGGCTGTGCTCAAACGCAACTTTTTAATCCACTTTTTTTGCAACTGCTCCTAAATGCAACTTTTTGAGTCACTTTTTTGCGATTGTGCTCAAACGCAACTTTTTGAGACACATTTTTGCGTTTGTGCCCAAATCGGCATTTCTATACTACTCCCTTATCGGCTCTGAAGTCCTCGATCTTAAGAGCCCTAAATCCGAAATCTCTACTCTCCACTGGTTTCAGGGATTCAGTAAAGTAGTTGTGTGTGCAATATGAAGTTTTGCGTTTTGATATAAAATCTTGACAGTAAGTTACAAAGAGGTACATATAAACGCAAGATGACAAGAATGTAACCAACTTAAGAGGTGGATGTTACTAAGACCTTTTCTGTGAAATAGTTGTTTGCGCGAATACGCCTATCTCGGTATACAAATGTTCTGCAAATACGAATTTCTGTCAGAAAAGATTTTAAAAAATTATCTATGTCCTTTTTTTATTTTTTTCATATTACGTGTGTTCTTAGAGCAAAAAAAATCGTAAAAATGGTAAAATATCAGATTTTTAGATCTTGTGTCTGCTGTTTCCTTAAGCGGTAAGAGAAAAGTACAACTGTACAGGCGTGGTTTAATCTGTGGTCTTTCATGTCGTGTAATAAAGTCCCACTGTTACAGATCTAGTTCGCACAGTATAGCGTCACGACGGAAACACTGCTCGACTTGCTCGCAGGAGCGATGAGGCACTAGGCGTGCGTATTAATGTCGCCCGTATCACTCCCTCGCTTCTTGAACTTTGGAAGCGCAGCTTCATACTAATCTTGAGGCTGCTGGGCATGACGGGGCGAACTGCCAAACCAGCTTTACATTTGTGCATTTCCTTGCATGCTTGTTAGGTCTATCTTCTACTATGAGTCCCAGGGCGGGCTGTGTGACACACAATACGCGCACGTGAGATGATGGTGCACGGAGCAAGAGAAAATCGTCCTGTCGATAATGGACTCTTTCTTTACACTACAAGTTGTAGCGGAGACCGCATGCCCTGCAAACGTAGAATTCCATGATGTTTCAGTGATGAACTAAACATTTAGTTTTTACGTATAATGTCGCAGAAAAAAAGTTGGCGATTTTCGAAAGGAAATACAAGTCTACGTTTAAAACCTTCTGCAAGAAGAGCGTCGAAAAAGAAAATTGTACGTGCTTTGTTGGGAAAACAGAAGGCAACACCAAATTCAGTAGGTACACTGTTAAAATATTTGCGTTCTATGTCACGTAGCCTGGTTTATATTATTAATGGTCGGCAATGTAAGCAAAGTGAATAAGAGATTGTATGAGCCAGTGAATACATTATTTAGTGAACTAGATCTGATGGTCCAAGCGAGCGTAGCGCACATAGCGAGGCATTTCTTACAGCTCGAGTCATATGCGAGATGGCTGTCCTTATCTCTAACCACCCATGGGTTGCTGATATGCTTACATCATCTTTTTATTGTATCATATCGTTATGCATACGAGAAAGATTTTTGAAACTTGAGCACTACAGTGAATTACAGGCTACACTCACAGCAGCCTCCTGCTAATTTTTTATCCATGTTTGTACTTAGATTTTTACTGTTGTTAAGTCATCGAAATGATAAAACCAACACAGGGTGCATCAAATGACGAGTCATGTAAAAAGTGTTTAATGTTCAACATCCTTCAGTACAGTCACATTGAAAAACCTAGGACTGGCAACTTATAACTTGCGAGTGAAAAGCTCAGTCATATTAGGCGTATCTGGCTCTTTCCCTGCGTTGGACCCACATCTACCTACTCATTTACCCTGGAAACTTGTTTGTTTAACTTACAAGATTTTTTTCCTCAAAATCACAGTTCATGTATACGTTCTGTATGGATGGCGATTAAATGTTTCATAATAAAATTATAGCTATATTCATTTTTAATTAGAATCAGTGGGATTTAAACTGATTCAGTAACTTTAGTGCCATATATCTTGTTTTCTCTATTCTGACTGATGAAAAAGTGATAAAACAACAGATTCGGCATCGGACGAAATTAGTTCGTATATTACACTAAAAAGTACAATTTCGACTAATGAATCCATCTTATGAAAACTGCAGTTTTATTCTGTAATACAATTTTACTACACATCAATAACCATTTGACACGAGCTTAGCCTACATTGTAATAGTTTTCCACCATTTCCGAAGTAGGCCTTCTACTAATTGTTGTTTGGTCGTGTATTTTATGTGATTTATGTGTTTTGGTAACCTATTCTCTCATGTAGAGTATGTAAGTTTGTGTATGTATTAATTCCTATTCTTCGGTTTTTGTGTGATATTTGGTTTGTAGTAGTTTTCATTTTCACTCTGTTCCTCTTTATGAAGTTACTGTAAATTTAAAAAATTTCACTTAATTATAAACACTTATTTCTGAAAGCGAAGGGGAAAATTGATCCACAAACGCAAGTTAATAATAATTACATTTAAATCAATTCTGGACTTCGTTTACCGTGGTTCAGTGGATAGGATATTAGTGTTACGTTCCAAGTGTGGTCGGTTCAAGTCTCACTTGAGTATTTCTGATTATTAGCGTATTTAATTTCCGTAAAAAAAATTTCTTGATGTTCGGACATGTTGTAAAAGCAGAATTACATTACGTGCAAAATTACACAATATTTTGTACATCTGGGTACACTTTCTTCTTTACTTTTTCCATTTGTGCATTTCATTGCTTCAACGAGTGAATTTAGTTCACCAATAAAATCTGTAGTTATCTACAGATTCTTGTTGGAGCAGTTTCAACAAATTTAATCTTGAAATCTCACTTTCAGTCAGTGAATAGCCACTGATCCATTTTAGAGAGTAAACGTTATTAAAAGGCAAGCGGTGGATATTTTTTAACATACCCAGTAATGTTATATTTTCCTTGCGTAAGTAAATAATACAAAAAAGTGTAAAGTTATTTTCGCTAAGTTTGTTATTGTAAATACAGAAAAAAATTGTTACACGGGTGCTATCATACGCGTAGAGAACATTGCATTAATTAAGATAGCTTCTTAAGTTAAAACAAGTATATAATCCTTGCTTAAGATTGTTATAATTAAATAAATCAGTAACTTAGTTCCTTTTTTTTTGGGAAACAAAAATGTACAAGTTAATTGGTTAGCAAAATTATAAATGACAGCTAAACAAAATTACAACATATTTAATGACCCATGCTCCACCAACGTAAGTTGCTCATAAATCAACTCTACATTTTTTTTTTTTTTTGCTGAAATCGCTCTATGACAAAGTTGCAGGAGTGTACGGAAACAGTATTTTAAATGCATTGAATTCATAAAAATGTGATTAATGATTTGCATGGAATATAAAATAAAACTAATATATTATTTTCATGTGCAAAACTAATGAAAAACTACCAACTAAAGTCTCGCACTTACTAGACCCAAATAATACAACGTCGTGTTTTGTTGAGAGCTGTCGTGAAGATCACACACCAGGAAAAATATCGTTCAGGTAGTGACATTTGTCAAACAAAGCTCGTATCAGAAAACATAAAATATGAATCTTAAAAGTATAATGGGTATTTTTTCTTAATTTGTGTGCAGTTCTGTTAAATCTGCGTTCAATGCTCTGCAAGTGGTATATGAAATACCCCAGGAAATCAACACGGAGCAACACAATATTAATTTTTGTGCTCTGTAAGTATTTACAACGAAGTATTTTGTAATAAAGAACTATACTTACATATGATCTGTGTTATGGCAACACAGTCAACACCGAGAGTTAAATATTCTAAAATAGTTAACGATAAATAACTTACTAATTAATGAAATAGTTAAGTAATGCTTCTTGAAATACGTGTCTTCGCAAAGTTGTGATGTTTATAAAGATGCTACATAAATGTTCCTAATGCAAGAATTATTATGCACAGTACATGAGGTACTGTATTTTAATTTCCAGTGGCAATGATCCAGACGCTACCTCAACTAGTCCATTGATACCACTTTTAGACACTTGGGAGGAGTGTGCTTTTGAAGAAGCCGGTAGCAGTGCGCAACCACACGCACTGCAAGTATTTTATCAACATTCTTATGCACTGATGTTATACCTTTACCTTCATGACAGGCTCATAAGTAACGCAGGCCTATAATACTTTTAAAGACATGTATTTTCCGCATTGTGGCAAACGTAGTAAGGTATTTTGGAACACTGTTCCACCGACGCGACACGACGTAGAGGAAAGGACTCAAGGTTCACGAACACATTCTTTTGTCAGTTGAAATTCATAAAAACTTCATAGGTATAGTTGATCTTTTACGCTATCCCTAACCGTATTATTGATATATATAGGACCATACATGTTATACAGCATGTAATGCTCATTATTCATTGTTATGCTATGATCTAATATTAATTTTTTGGTACGGAGATACCATTTCCATTGACAGTCATCTAGATATGTCTTCAAAAAGTCGATTGCGACAAATTTCAAACATTTCGCCACAGTGAATTTTGAAGAAACAGGCTGCAGAACAGTACCAAATACCCAGTAAGTTACTTCAGATTGACATTTTTTTTTGCACCAGTATACATTTCTTAAATTATAATTCTAAAATATTTTTCGCAGTGACATAGCAACAATTTTGTAATGCTTCTGAAGACAGACGCAAAAGTGAGAGGTAACAGTACTATTTTATGGTAAATCGCCATTCTGCTTTTCGACCTTGAATGTAGAGGTACAAATATCCTATGAGGGACTACCAGAATGACGCAACAATCGTATTAATTTGTATCAAAAATTTATATATTTTAGTTCTGTTACAGCATCTAATTACCTATGTATTTCTGTCTTAGTATAGTTGAAATGATTTTTGCTACCGAGTTATGAGTACATTATAAAAACTCCTCACAGCTTTGCTGAAACCAGTTCTACCTGTTAACATACCGGTGCGCAATAAATGTCCTATCTTTTCCCACAGGATTACTGGCGACTTGCCAAAGGAAGAGAACTCCGAGTGTGTTCGTACGCCAGCAGTGGCCAATGTCTTATCTGGGCGAAGAATTGTTGATATAGTATACGTGTTCACGCAAATTCAGAATGAGAAACATCGTGGAGGCATGGGTTGTTCATTTATGGATATGGATTTTGTGGAAGCGAAAGCGGATGGATTTCACTGTACATGGATTTTTAAATGCAGAGTGCGTAATATTGTTTCTGAAATAATGTCCGAAAATCGAGAAAATAGAGACACATACGTGCCAATGAACGAAACTGCTGTACACGGTATACTAGCGACAGGAGGAGGATATTCTCAACTGAGAGAATTTTCTGCTGGGGTGGATATGCACTGCATGAGTAACAAAACTTTTTTAAAGCACATGAAGAAGGTTTCGAAAGCCATTGACGATGCAGCATTACAATCTATGCTAGATCCTGCTGAGGAAGAAAAAGCCATTGTCATTCGGGATGGAAACGTAGATAGTGACAGAGTTCCAATGTGTACAGTGGTGGCCGATGGAGCATGGTGTAAGCGCAGTTACAAAACTAATTACGACTCTCTATCGGGCGTGGTAATTTATGTTACATATAAACGTACTATAGTTTTCCTACAGTATCTTCTACAGAATGTATTGTATTTTTGCATGTATCATTTTTACTTCCAGGCAGCCATTGTTGGTTTTAAAAATCGGCACTGTTCTATCTGTGTGTCATTTCAAAATGCAAAGCAAACACCACCAATCCACAAGTGATTTCTTGACTGGAAAAAAGTGCGACTAGCATAGAAGCAGATATTAAAGCGGATGGTTTCCTTCAAAGCGCAAAATTACTTGGCCTTAAATTCAACAAACTTATTGGTGAGATACTTACAGTTTGTAAAATGATTGACTACGTTAATACACTTGTGTATTAGCTGTGATTATATCTGTAAACATATTTAACATGCTTTTTTGTAGACTAATTTTGTATCAATATTGACAGGTGATGGAGGTAGCTCCGTACATAGGAAATTGCTTAAGACAATGCCCTATGGTCCTAATATGATGGTGGAAAAGGTTGAATGTAAGAATCACGTTCTTCGCAACTACTGACATAAGATAATTGACTTTACCAAAAACACAAAGTTCCCGGTGACCTCCAAAAATATTTTGAAGCAGCAAATACCGAGATTCCGAACTGCTGTAGATAAGGCAATAAAATACAGAGCTGCGGGAAATGAACCACTGAACACATGGATATGTATTCTGAAAGCAGATGTAGAAAACTCACCTCTGCACATGTTTGGAGACCATGAGCGTTGCGATGTATATTTCTGCAATGGTAACAAAGAGGGAGAAATAAACCCAGTTTCTGAGCTCAAATCAAGTGGTTTACTGTAAGAAATAATGAAGATTATTTATGGAATTGTTTCCAGCCACGTTTCAAGTCTTATAGCAGAGCAGAACAATAATTTGTCGGAATTATTCAATAGCATCGTAAACAAACATGTTGCAGGAAAGTGCATAAATGATGCTCTTAGAGGACAGTACAAAACGCGCTGTTCTGCTGCTGTATCATTCAACAATGTGGGTGACTATATGAGAGTAATCCATAAAACAATGATGGGTGGTAATAGTCGAGGTGAGAGCACTGTAAGAAAGATGTTATGGCAGCCAAGAAGTGTTTTGTGCCAAATGTTTTATGTGGTGTATTCAAAATAAGGGAAATGTTCTTACAAAACATTTGTGGCAAATATATAATTATTTTGCGTACACCGCAAAAAAAAAATTGGCACGGTGACCTGCCTATAAAATATTTGTCATTGTACAGTACGAAATTTAATGGAGGCAAAAAAAAAAAAAAAAAACTAACACATACGTGTTTTTCTTATTTATTTTCTAGGAGTGTACACAAAAAAAATTCGTCGAGCAGCAGAAATGAGCAAGGGAAAACAGGAAACAACAAAGGCTGCACGAAACCGAGAAACAAGTGAAAGCAAGGAAAAAAACTCAACAACATGGTTTGGTGCAGACAGAACAAGATGAACCAGAGAGTGCAATAACAGCATCAGAACTTGGCGAAAAAAAATTACAATTTTCTCCTTGGCCTCGTGCAATCAAAGCTGTCGTCTGTGAAATACAGGGAGGAGGAAGTTACTAACTGCTTCCAATTTTGGCAGGGTATGTAAAATGAAGGCAACGACATCTTGCAAAAACTTGTACGCTCCATATTGTATGGTTACTGCAGCACAAAAGGCACACGGTACGGCATTGCCAGCGAACCTTTAGCAAAGCGCAAAATGGCTGAGGAACATGGAAAAGTGGCCATAGAATGCGGCTTATTCGTAAATTCTGAGTATCCTTTTCTTGGTGCAACTCCAGGTAGCTATATATATTTTTTTAAAGAAATATTTTTCTTAAATTTATTAGCATTATTTATGTAGTCTGATTAATTCGTATACATTCACGTAAAATTCTGTCATTATAGATGGTTTGGTGGGTGAAGATGCCATCATGGAAATAAAGTGACCTCTTTCTGCAGATAAGTACGGAAGTCCGAAAGAAGCTGTCGATAATGGCCAGGTAAATATGTTCAGCCATTTGTGTATTATGTATAGCACATTTGTATTGCCAAGTAAAATTATCACTTAGCCAAACAAGAATGTAAGTAATATTTTGTATATTATTTGTGCTATATTTTTATTATAATTATTACTTATTACAGATGAGTTACTGCGCAGTTCTGAACAGGAAAACACGACTGATGCGTGATTCTAATAAAAATTATTATTATAAAGTGTAAGGGCAGTTGCGCATAACTGGCAGACTTTGTGGTGTACACTTCCCGTTGGATGACGTATGAAGTCGAGAAGGATGACGAATTCTGGAGTGACAGATTGGCACAATCTTTGTGCAGGTAGATTTCTCATAATTGCACACACAAAGGAACATTTGTAGTTCATACTATGGTGTTACCTAGATACAGCTCACATGTACAAGCCTCAGCAGTCTAAGTTTTCCTAATTCATCTTTAACAGCAATTCGGATTTTTTTGTACCAGAAATAAAAAATTACTATAATTTGTAGTATATACAGTTCTTGCATATAGCGACAAATTATGCAGCTCAGCCGAGCTGAGTACGCCCTTAGTTTAAAGAAACACAGCGGAAATACAGTCGAGCCTATACACTTTACTTATTATACTTAACGGATTTCTTTAAGTTGTATGGAACCAAATAATACACAAGGGTATCGTCAATCTATACGACATCAAGTACAGTTATTACAAATGTTTTAAAATACTCGCTGATCGCTACCAGTAAAATATTTAAATTACCACAAATACTGTAGGGCCTAGGTATACATTGTGTGTCGTATGTTTGAGTGTGGGTATCTTCGGTGGAAAAATTGAAATCACCAATTTACCAGGAAAAAAAAAATTCACGAAGAATACGCCCTGAAAGTTACAAAAATTTCAAGAAGTGAAATTTTTAACGTGGCTGTTCTACACATGCACACATCTCGTATCGACGTGTAGGAAAATGCCAGACAGAATGCGATCTGGACCAACTCGTACCAGTTTGATCTGAGCGGATGTAAGATAGCCGAACATGCCTTCGTTACAACCAATTTAAAAACGCGTATAATTTAAAGAGAGATGAAGTACAAATAAATGTGAATGCTGTTTTTCAGTTTCGTCGTCACCAGACGTAACAAATGTTGGCGAATGTTCCAACGGTGGTACGCAAGTTGCAATACCCTCAGAAACCGTATTGGACTCCAACCATACTTACTTTATCGTAGTCTGTGTTAGTTGACAGATTACAGTCGCTAAGGCAAACCGTATTGGACTTCAACCATACTTACTTTATCGTAGTCTGTGTTAGTTGACAGATTACAGTCGCTAAGGCAAACCGTATTGGACTCCAACCATACTTACTTTATCGTAGTCTGTGTTAGTTGACATATTACAGTCGCTAAGGCAAACCGTATTGGACTCCAACCATACTTACTTTATCGTGGTCTGTGTTAGTTGACAGATTACAGTCGCTAAGGCAAACCGTATTGGACTCCAACCATACTTACTTTATCGTGGTCTGTGTTAGTTGACAGATTACAGTCGCTAAGGCAAACCGTATTGGACTCCAACCATACTTACTTTATCGTAGTCTGTGTTAGTTGACAGATTACAGTCGCTAAGGCAAACCGTATTGGACTCCAACCATACTTACTTTATCGTAGTCTGTGTTAGTTGACAGATTACAGTCGCTAAGGCAAACCGTATTGGACTTCAACCATACTTACTTTATCGTAGTCTGTGTTAGTTGACAGATTACAGTCGCTAAGGCAAACCGTATTGGACTCCAACCATACTTACTTTATCGTAGTCTGTGTTAGTTGACATATTACAGTCGCTAAGGCAAACCGTATTGGACTCCAACCATACTTACTTTATCGTGGTCTGTGTTAGTTGACAGATTACAGTCGCTAAGGCAAACCGTATTGGACTCCAACCATACTTACTTTATCGTAGTCTGTGTTAGTTGACAGATTACAGTCGCTAAGGCAAACCGTATTGGACTCCAACCATACTTACTTTATCGTGGTCTGTGTTAGTTGACAGATTACAGTCGCTAAGGCAAACCGTATTGGACTCCAACAATACTTACTTTATCGTAGTCTGTGTTAGTTGACAGATTACAGTCGCTAAAGGCAAATGCTTCCACGCGTTTTACCAATTCCTCGCGAGTCACAACATGATGTGACATTTTTTTATCCCCTGAGATAATATTTCCACGTCTCGGAAAATTTTCAACTTCTAAATTGCATTCTGGGAGAGTTTTCCTCTTAACGAGTGATTTCGATAAACACACGCCCGCGCGCGCGCGCACGCACACACGCGCACGAAATGACGCAAAAATGTCTTCTTATCGCTAGCGTCGTTCGACTAGTGTCTGACGGTTATTAATTAACATGTACCATAAAAAACACGTACACGGACAATTATTTACAACTACTTTATACGCGATTACAATATACTTACACTTAATGTTTACACATATACAATACACATAAGAGAATATTTCGTGTTTTTTGTTATCTACAGGTTCTACAACGTATGTCCGCTTGAAGAACTAGTAAACCCCCAATTTTCGAAGATGTTCTTCAAGGCGGATATAACAGCCCAACAAAAAGGCAAATTAGCAACAAGAAAGAGGCCTGATGTTTGAAGAACGTTTGCAAAAAAAAAAAAAAAAACATTTTGCTGAAACAGTTAATTGGAAGAATGTTCCATAATACTGCTAACCACAGTCATACATATCTTTTTGTATAGGCTAACTTTTAACTACTCAAGGATAATTATGAAATACTATACATAAATTAATTTGATCTTAAACGTAATTTTTATACAGGGTTGAATATACAGAATGATTCGAAATTCGTGTTGAGACTCACTTTGGCTTGTGGTAAATGGCGAGTGGACAACACAGCTAAAAACACGGTGTCGGGAACGTGTCGTTACGTTGCCACCATGCAGGGCGTGGAAGTATGTTTACCTTCGCTTCCTCCGCAAAACACTGCTCGAGCTCACGGAAGAGGTACACCACTCGCGGGTATCCGCCGCCGCATGCGGTTCCAACATGACGGCGCACCAGCCCATTTCGCACGGGCGAGACACGCTTGGACATCTTTGGATTGGACGGGGCGGGCCAGTCCCCCTTTCCTCTGATATCACCAAGACGGACTTCTATCTCTGAGGCTACGTGAAGTTTCTAGTGTACGAGACTCCCGGTGGATTCATTCCTGAGCCTCGTCGCGCGCACCCATGCCGCTGGCCGCTCACCTTTCAGGCTCCTCAGAACGTCATAGCGGCGACTGTCGATTGTGCATCCGTGAAGGTGGCCACCATTCGGGACAGTTTCTTGAACTATGGGACCAACTGCTGTCCGGCATTAATTGCAAGGTCAGAGCACATCACGTTTATTGCGGGTAGCCTACCAACGTACTTTGACGCCCAGTAGCAACGTAAGGACTTGTTTCCGACCACATGTTTATTGGCGAATTGTTGTTCCACTGGCCATGTATTACCAACCCTAGTGCGTTATAATACGAATTTTTTTTATCATTCTGTACAACATAGTAGAAATGGAACATTTGAAAAATAAAACAAAATAAAAAAAAACACAGTGTGCACATTTACAGTCACGCACATGTCTACTAATGCCCAGACATTACAAATTATATACCTGGCTAGATGTGAAAAACTGAGTTTTAGCTGTGTAACACTGGGGCTGTGTTCCAAACAACCAGTTTTCTTACTAAAATGGACACACGGCTGTTACGCGAACAATAATAATGATAATCGCTAAAACAATATATTAGTGTCAAGGTAGTCTCCAAATTTTTGCGTTTTCGTTGGCATATTCGCGGCTGTTCACAGTTCGCGTAGTACCAATGTACCCGGGTTCGATTCCCGGAGAGGTCGTCCGGGATCTTATCGTGTGTAAAACTTGGCAGCCGTTTCCGCTGCCCGGGGGATTTCTAGACGTACATTATTTTTCTAACCAATATATTCCGTCGCTTGCTCTCCAGGCTGTAGTGTCGGGGTAGATCAGTCCATCTGCTACAACCAGCTCCGGTTAGCGCCAGTCATTTCTCATCGTAACCGTGGAACTTGTGCTTTTTCTATCGGACATGTTTAAAGTGGGAACAATAGCTGGGTGTTACTCTTTTTTTTTTTAATAAACTTTGCTTGGACAGCCTGGCTCCGTTAAATAGTAAAAATCCCTAAGAATGGGTCAAACATTAAATTATTAATTAAATATTATTTTGAAAAAACCCGATTATTTGCGTAGTTCCAAGTCAGCGTAGCGGTAAAAATACTGGCCAAATTACATAACAACTCAATACACGTAGTAGACTCTTAAATAAATTCTCATATTTTGAATTTTTATGCAGTAAACTTGAAGCTGGGTATATATTAATAGCAAAGAGAGCACTTTGTGTCAACTTCTCAAAAGGAAGATTTCTTATAAATACTATATTTTATGGTAACCTTAAGGATTAATTTTTAATTGCGGTGAAATAAACTACATACATTGCTTCTATCCAGATGAAAATGTTTGTGTACAAAATTTACTCTGCACTTTCCGCGAATAGCCTAAAAGTTATTAAACATAATACAAGTTCTTGGAAACATGGCCTGGCAGTTCTTAATCACTCTCCTGACTGCTCGAGCAAACACTCAAGGTACTGGGGATAGAAACGACACATCTCCACAAATATATTCCTGTTTTAGAGAGAAATGTATGAATTCTTTTGTTTTTAAAAGTGTTCTACAGAATAATTATTACTCCAGCAATGTTCAGGTTGCAACATACAATAGATCATGCTATATAACTGCACTACACTGTACAAAAAAAAACTCAAAAAACACTTCATTTCCAGAATTTTTTCTTAAAGAAATAAAAGTATTTTCATACATATCATATACAACAGCCCATTCGTCAACATTCTAAAACATACTCATAAGTGAAGAACTCATAAGTAAGTAGTACAGACAAAATTGAAATTTTCAGAAAATTGCTATTTATTCTGTACATGAAAGAAGAGTGTATATATCGTGCAACATTATGAAATATTGTACAAAACATACTTTTAAATAAAAAAAAAATTAATGAAAAGAGTCCGTATTTTTAACCAAATTTAAGCATTTTTCCATTCTGGATGCTTGAGAAAGCAGAATCTGCAAGAAAATCTTCGTAATGGAATATCGTCATAATGTTTACTATCATTGTTTGCAAGAAAATTGTAATAATAATGTAGGAAATAATTTTTATAATTGATATTATGTGCGTCCATTTGTCACAAACATTCATGGCTGAACTGACGCAAATAAAGTTCATTATATCATTGATATGATATATTATTAGTATGATTTTAATACACATTATCACGGTAAATTTTATGACGATCTTTCTTGAAGAAGATTTTCGTGTAAATTCTGCTTTCCGAAGCATCCGAAACGGAAATGCGCTTAAGTTTAGTTAAGAATGCGAACTCTAAAAATAAATTAATATATTAATAAAATATTTTATAAAATTTGCAAAATATTTAAGTTTTTCTTTCATATACAGCATCCATAGTACTATTCTGGGAATTTTCATGGCGTCTGTACTACTATTTTTATGTGAGTTCCTTCGCGTTGTACAGTCAGGTGCAGAGCTCCATAGGCAGTTGCTTTACTTCAACCTTACGGCCTGCGCACGTGTCCGGAACAACCTGTCTGCGGACGTGAGAGAGCAAGCTCGTTGCAAAAACGCGATTGCCCGGCTTGGGAAAAGTGGGAAAAGACGACGCAGCTGATGAAGACTGGTCTCCGGGATAAGATCCACCCAGCTGCACGAAGCAGCGTGTCGCGGAGCTCGGCGGAAGGGATATGGGAGCGGTGATGGAATAATCGGAATCTCGG
Source organism: Dryococelus australis (assembly GCA_029891345.1). Classification (NCBI taxonomy): domain Eukaryota; kingdom Metazoa; phylum Arthropoda; class Insecta; order Phasmatodea; family Phasmatidae; genus Dryococelus; species Dryococelus australis. The sequence continues at coordinate 43,802,167 of CM056999.1, forward strand.
TTGAAGTCCCTGAGTCACGGGCAGAGCTCGGGCAGTAGGGATATCGGGCAGCGGCGGGAGCCTCTATCTCGAGAAAAATAAAAGGCGCGCGCTGTCAACGAGAGCCAATACTGCAAAAGACAACACAGGACAGCTCTGAGCCGATAACATCTAAGGGCCCCGCCTGGTTGGCGCATGAAGGGCCTTGCAGAGGATTTGGTGGAAAGCATGTTGTTCAATAACTGTTGGATACTTCATATGGCCTATTAGAGGCTTCTTCGAACTTTTTAAATCAAAACCTTTGAATAATCACCCCATGTTTGAGGTGTTTGCTTGTTACCTAAATACACTCTCTAAGAAATTATTCGGAAATTTACCATACCCAGTCACTACGCTTAGTGATAAACCAGGAATGGGAATGTTTTCCCCTATACATTCACTGTAGCGTTCCTGCATTTGCTCAGGAAACAGTCAGATGCATAGGGAAGTTCCCAACTTTGTATAGTAGCGATGATAAACCTTCCTATATATGCAGCTCGATGTGTGGTATTATTACCATACAGTGTATAACTTCCATTAAATTTTACGAAGATTGACAGAAATTTTTTTTACAGTGTCCCAAACGTTTTATACTTCTTTTAACATAAAGGTACTTAAGAGTAACTTATTGTTGGTTAAGTTGATCTTCTATTTAAAATTTATCTATAAGTTATAATTTTCCATTTATAATGAATAAGACTGACAGCAGTGAGCAAATTAGTGTGTTGGTAATGGCTAGTAGGAATTAGTTCTTATGGAAAATATTATTACACCGAGTGCACACGAATACGATGTGTTGTCTCTTCGGTGTAATTTTGTAGACTTTGTTTAGTTTTGTTTACGTGAGGCGGAGGAACATTCCGGAAGCAGAACTTTATCTGGGCTTCTGGAAAGTTGGAAGTAGTAACTGCAAGTAGATTATAGTGATGTACGAACACGAAAGAGCATTTAAGAAACTTTCCATGCCGACAGAGAAGTTTCAAGAATAATTTATTTGGCCGTGGAAGTGGTTAAAACGGGTATACTCAGAATCAGTTTTAGCTGCTAAATTTTCTACGCAGAAAATTCGCAGTTGTTATTAGACACTCTTTACAACTTTATCATTATTAGGGCGCCATAGAAATGTAGGTTCACCGCTTAAGGTCGCGTTTAAGGCGAATCGCCATCGAAAAGACAGCAAGCCTCTTGATCGTCTTGCGAATAGAGGCGATAAGGCGAGTTATACGTGAGAGAAACATATAGCTATAGGCTGTTCACAATAAAATGAGCACTTTTTAATGCCCTCCCAACAGGCACTAACCGCTAATAAATATATCTTATCGCTAGTCTCAGACATTAAATTTTGATGGTGGTGAAATGTTTACACTGTATTTATTGGTCACATTGCTAGGTTTATATTAAAAAGCAGTAGGAAGATTGAAATATGATAAAAGGAAAAATTGATAAGGGTCTTAAAAAGTGCTCACTTTACCGTGAACAGCCTATATCAGTAAAGTAAACCATTAGAATTTTGAATACCCTGTTCTCATTCTGTCTACACATCGCGTGTAATATCGTCATATGTAGGGAGCCGCGGTGGTGTTGTGTTCAGGCTACTCACCTCCCAACCAGACGAAACGGGTTCGATGCTCGGCAAGGCCGCTCCCGAGTTTCCCCTTTCGTGGAGATCCGGAGTCGTGCGAGGAGATTCCTCTAGTCGGCGGGTTTCCTCGAGGATCTCCCGTTTAACCCGCATTCTGGTCCTGCTCAATACTCACCTCGCTTCACCCTCATTCGGTCTCAAGACTTCGATGTCAAGGGCCGCCTTAATATATCCACTCCCACTTACGCACGTCATATGTAAAAAAATAATACTGAGACGGGATTCGTGGCTAGTACACGACTCTCTTAAGACTTAATAATTTAGAATATGTGACTTTTGCACCAGGTATTGTTATAAAAATTGTTATGAAATAGTTATGATTGTATACATAAAAGTTACATATGTTATATATTTTATATATGTTAGATGTAACTTTATATTTAATAATGTTATAACATATTTCAATGACTAACAGTTGCCTTGGTGTCCGGTTGTTTGATTCTTCAATATAATATTATTGATGTTAATATATATATTATTATACAATTGCTATGATTATCATTAATGTATTTAACAGTATTGCTTTAATACTAGCCGCCTAATTCTGAAGTATACGGTGAGCTGAAAATTCTCAGGACTGGATTCTCATACGAGAACTTTGGTGGTACTGACGTCGTGCGTGGGTTTCCTTGTGGTGCTCCGACTACTGTCCGGCGTCATTATTCCTCCGCCGATCCATCCCCACCTCATTGCTCTTCATCCGCTCTTTGGCCTGGCCGGAGCGACTGGCACGCCCACTAGTTTAAATACTAACGGTAAACAAACGGCCACGTTTTCATGTGGACACGTGATTTTGACGGTTCTGTAAGGCAGATCGTGAGCCAGTATTGAGAACAGTAAGCACCAGACGAAAATCATGGTGAGAATCAACTTTGTCATAAACTTCATGACAACACTAAAACGTCATTTCGTTAAGCATCTCAAACAGTGGTAGAAGTTTTCAAATTAGACATAGTAGGGAAAATTTACCACAAATGAAGCTGCAAACATATTATTTTACTACGCAATTTTGGAAATTCCAGAACGCAGTTGTCGCATGGGAAAAAAGGTGTAGTAGTCGTGATTTTTTTCAACATGCGTATACGTAAGTATTGAGAAGTTGCGAACAATATCTTATAGCGTACGCACATGCGTGAACTGATTCAAACATTTTCATGCCATCCATGTTGACTCTGTCTGAGAGCGGTGGTGAGAGCAACACTTAATTTAATTTTAATGATGCACCACGCAGAATGAATTTTCGTAAAGTGTTGCAGCAAAAATTACTAAGAGTCAAATATTTTGAGTTAGCACATGTGACGTTATACGAAGGGATAATCTAAAATTAAAATATAGTCAGGGAAGGAAACAAAATTTTACAATTGAGTGTACTATTTATACTGTATATATAAATTAAAGTTTATATATATATAAAGACATTTATATAGGAGAGTAACGAGTTTTATTTTATGTGCGCATAAATGAGTAGATGCACGTTCAAAGCCTTTTCGTCGTTCCTTTTTTTAATATTATTTAGTACGCAGCTTTGAGTGGGAAATATCTGATTCCAACGTAATCTATAAAATAGCCTCTGTCAATAACCAACACTCCATTAAGCAAGAGCATAGATTAAAAACAACTTCCATGGGAAAAACCATATATTTAGGACCGTAAAGATATTATAACCGTTTTAATACGCATCCCATAAGATTTTATTCCGTTCTCCAGTTCAACTTTTGGGAAGTGCTAATATGTTCAGATTTAAAGAATGAATTTTTAAGTAGTAATACGAAACATTTATTAACTAGAAATGCAGCAACCGTTTACGAATCAGTTGCACACAGGAAAAATCATTGGAAGCTCAGCTTTGCAGTGTAAAGAACCCGCCTTAAATAAATAAATAAATAAATAAATTTACTATGCGCTTTGTTCGTAATTATGTACATCAGAACTGAAATCCGTGAGAAAAAGTTAATAACTGCTGAGTAGGTGATGTACCCTAGGTTGGGGCCAATAGCGACCGCGTGAAGTGTTTCATAGAATATAGGCCGTTTAAAGTAACCTGAGCACTATGAAAGCCCTGCTCAACACCTATTTGCATGCATATTGCGTATTCTTCCACCACATGTAAAATTCACATCTGCATAGGCCTGTTTACCGGTTAAGTGACACTGAAAATTATATAAAAATAAATATCTTTACAAATTCGTTACTTTAACACATATAAATATTAAAAAATTGGGCTTGACTGTGTTGGGGACACGGCCATTGGTTTTCTGTGAATACGTCTACGTTGACGCGTTCGGACGCCTTCATGTTATCTTTTTTGTTCCCGACATCGTTTCACTCGATCATATGGGGTTTTATGGGCATCACTGTATTGCTTTTGAGATGCTCTTTCAACAGTATTCGTTTTCTGTATTTCGACTTAGCTTATAAAAAAAAATAAAAAAAAAAGACCGAAATTCTATTAATTTTTCTTAATTTTTTACATTAACCACATACAGTTTCACCATAACCACGCCAAACAAAAGATTTTATACGCGTAATCGATTGATATTGACAAGAGATGTCGATTGAAACCTAAACGAGTGTCGCATCTTCTCCTAGTCAAACGTTATACTACGCGGAATTTATGAGACGCGGCGAAACGAACACAAAATTGCCCCCCCCCCCCCCCCGGGTCATTCACGTTGCTTTGCAGTCCTCACTCAACGTAACATATTCTTTGATCATTTGGTAATCGAGTGGTGTAATTTAATTCTGAACGTAGACAATATATTCGGAGCTGCAATGCCGAACTGTATCCCCCGGTTTTGTTATCATCGTATTTTCTGGATTGCCACCCACTATGGTCGCAAATTTAAAAACGTATTCACCTCAAAACAGAGAAAGTGAAAGAAATATTTTCAATATTCCCAAAGTTTAACTTACACGTTTCATGCAAAGTTAAGATATTTAAATACTTTTCCTCCGTCTTTACCAACTTTGCTGGACGTATGCCACTCAGTGGGAAAGTTAACATGTTTGCAGGTAGGGGCAGTGGAATTTTTTAAAAATTGATTTCAAAACTATACTATACGTGAACAATGCATTAAGTAATAGTATTAACCGACAGCGAAATTCAGTTACTGGAGAAACGGCGTAACTCTGTGAATACACACGATCAAACAGCAATATCGGCCAAGTTTCCCACACGTGAGCATTCTGTTGGGATTCCTCTTGGAATCAAGACCAATGGTATAAATGCATAGCTATACACGTTAAGATCAGGAATTAGAGCGGACAGGTTTGGATCACCGCTTTACAGCGATGTCTTGAGAGCCGGTGGTGGAAATGAGGTGTAGAAGGAGCAGAGGCTAGAATTCAAATGCTGAGTAAACTGGAGTACGACAAGGAAACCCGCCGGCCAAAGGTAACGACCGCACGTTTCTCATTTACAAAATTTCCGCTGACCCCGCCAAGACTCGAACGTGGTCTGCCTTGGTGGGAGGCAAGTTGTCTGAGCACTAAACCAAACCACAACAACTGCCCTCTAAGGTAAGAAGGAATAGATTTGCTATAGTAGAGACCAACAGGGTATACTATATCTACACACATGAAAAATATATATATGCATTTCGGAAAGAGACAGAAATATCTGTCGTTTATATTCATTCCTTTTCCTCGGTAACTAACCTAGGAACATTATCAGTCATTGCGTTCGTCTACAAAAGAAATGGTAAAAATACTATTTTATATAGGGTAGGTGAGAACACTTTTAAAGCATTGATTTGAAATTTGGGTATATTTTACTTCAGAAAATCATTACAGATTATTGTTGGTTTTGTTTCAGCTAACATTCAAATTTATTTTGGCATGTTTCACCAAAGAAATGGTATTTTAATATTTCACAATAATTTTCCATCGTAATACAGATTCAGCGATCGTTAGGTTACTAACTCCTCTTCATAATGAATGTAAAATTATATATTGTGGTAACGAGCTTCAGCTTAAACAATATATATTACGGTAATCGAGAAGGTTGAAAATTATGTAAATTGAAATAAATCAAGATTATTTACTAATTGCAATAACTAAACAGCAAAGAACCAAATAATATATGTATGTTTCAAAGGCATTAAATTGTGAAATTATTATCTACCGTTTTCAATATTGGTTTACTTGTTGCTTTTTTTATAATTATCTGGGCCAGAATAAATTAAAAGCACTTTAGTAACATTCATATATTTTTATAGCGTGTGCTACTAATTGCCAGTTTTGATCTAACTCCCAGGTACGAGTGAATCATGTATACATTATGTTGACAAATCTTATGCTTTCAAAAAAATATAACACACATATATAAATATATATTAGAAAAAATATTGAATACTATAAAATTAACTAGATGTTTCTTTAGTGATTTTATTAAATTAAAATGGATTATCACCCATTACAAAATAACTTCTTAATTTTTGTTAAAGTTAGAAATGTCCCGCATTCAGGGATTATGGTAAATGTTCCCATTTTTACTTTTATACTAATTTTTTAAACGAGAACCTATGAATAAAAATTTGTGTATTTTGGATAATCCTCTGAACCTTTACGAAGTCATGTATATCTCAAGACCCTGTGATATTTATTTTCCTTAAGCACACTTGAATTACTTCCGCTATCATGACGAGCTGTAATAAGGAGGGGTATTTGCATTTTATGTAATGAGAATTGTTTATGTTTAGTCACGAAGCTCTCGTTTTTTAACCGAAATGACTTAAAATAAGTAGAATTTCAGAAGTGTCCAAATGCCACGCCTCGGCCCATTCAGAGATCGTGAGAACTTCGCTGTGACTATTTTACTAATCAATTTTTAAAATAAAAATATTTGGAAAATGTGCTTTAAGGAATCGAATGATAGGTAAATGAGAAATATTTTTAAAATTCTCAATTTTCTGACGGAGTCTAGTTTCCTTGCTAGGGTTTAATATTACTTACAATATATGGGTGTGCATTGCGTTAACGAATACTACGGTGGAAAACTGAAAGACTTACATTTTGCCTTTACGTCACATGGTTATCCAAGGAGGGGCTAAAGATGGCGGGATTTCTCAAATCAGCGAACTTCTAGCTAATGGATGCTTAGTTGGTGCTCATAAATTCAGTCCTGCCAGAAGAAAGGCATGAACTACCACCGCCATGACTTTGAAGTTGTGTGGGGGACGCGGTGTATGGGCGGTTAGCTTGCTCACCTCCCAGCAATGCGAACCAGGTTCAATCCCTTGTCGGGCCGCTCCCGGATTTTCGCAAGTGGGAATCGTGGCGGACGATGCCGCTGGTCGGCGGGGCTTTGTAGGAGATCTCCCGTTTCCCACTCTCTTATATCTTGGCGCTGCTCCATTCCCACCTCATTTTACCTTCAAGAGCCGCCCAAATATCTCGACTCGACTCCAAGTTATACGAGTGTGTAATTTTTATGAGGACAGTTTCGAAGAATTTAAGACTTCAAGTTCTGCTTATTCACTAAATAACTTCACTCTAAATCAGTGAGAATTTCACTGCTTAAATCGGTTAACAACACCTGACGTATTCAACTGTCACTTAAGCCAATTTAACTGACGAATTAATGAAAAAATTGCACTTATGCTTCACTTATTGATTCATTGGCATTCTTCACTGATTCCTTAATCATTTAACTCACAATTTTTCAGTGATTTGTTTGTTTTTAACTCCATTTAAAGAGACAATATAAACATTCAGTATTTTATTTCGTTTTTACGTCTTCCATTTCGTTTTCATGTAATCATCATAGTGCTCGGTTTGAATATTTAAACGGCATTAATTGTAGTGAATTAGGTGCATTAGTGCGTACTGTTTATTTTAACATTCATAACGTTACCAATCAAACTAAAAACAAAACAAAAACAGCACTCATTTTAACGCCACTCATTTTCGATAGTGAAATAGAATACATATTTTTTCTAAGTAGCGCTTAACGTTGGCTTTGTAACTGTGTTGGCAAGGTAATGTTTCGAAAACGGAATGCTGTGGGTTCAAATCCTGGACTCCTTGAGTTATTTTATACTTTTTTTAAATTATATTAAATTGCACAATATAAATGGCGACTATCAGAGATGTGTTTAATACTCATATTTATTTGACCAAGTCCAATAAAAACAATATGTAATTCGTCGCATGCAGTTAGCCGTCACTTACTCAACCAGTGACATAGTTTCACTTAAAAAACGAGTAGTTCTATGCTGCTTCTAATGACATACATTTTCTCTGATTCGATTAGTTAAATTTTACAGCGAATCAATGGTTATCCACTGATTCGAATTTAAAGTGTTCGAATATGGATCGGGCAGTAAAAAGTAAGTTTTCGGGAGAGAACAGACTGCTGTATTTGATATACAGAGCAGTTTTATAAACTGTTCAAAATTACCTATCACCATTATAAGAACACGAAGCATTTTGGTAAAATTTTGGATTAGCGCAAACGTTGAAGAAAAAAAAAATTCGATTTACTGACATATTTTACTCGATTTGCTATTTTGTACGATGCCGCTGGTCGGCGGGTTTAATCGTGGTTCTCCCGTCTCCCCCGCCCATGAATTCGGGCGCTGCTCCATACTCACATTGTTTCACCCGCATCGGCTCTCGATACTTCGATTTTGAGAGTCGCACAAAGCTCTCCACTCCACTTATGTAGCAGTTACAAAAAGCCAGTGTCTGAAATTCTATACCCGTCGTAAAATACTCCCCAATATGAGAGTTATACCAGACTATTGGCTGTTCACGGTAAAATGCGCACTTTTGGAAGCCCTGCTTAAGATCTACTTGTATATACGTTGTGTGTTCCTCCGCATTATGTAAAATTAACATTGCCATGGACCTTATACTTTATTCATTCGTCGGCCAAGTGAAACTGTGGAATTATTAGAAAAGTAAATATTTTACAAATATACTCATTTTTACACTTCGATGTATGAAAAAATACAGAAAGTGAGAGAATTAATTTAAGTTTTCACTAATGGTTACCTAACGCTTTTTGTTCGACGTTAATATAAGGAACTACTTTCCCCTCCATCGTTACCAACTTCACTGGGCACATGTCACTCAGTGCACCCGTTAAAATATATGCAGGTAGTGGCAGTGACTTTTTTCTAAGGTTGATTTCAAAAGTGCTCACATTATCGTGAACAGCATTTAGATAAGAATCGGAAATATATTCAATTAAAGGGTGCAGGACGAGATTCTCTTAACAGTGGCCTATGTATCTAAACTCTTAACGACGTAGAAGATATGATCATTGATCTTTCCGCACTTGCTCCGAAACCGGATGTTCAACCACAGGGGCTGTGGTTGAACATCCGGTTGACCTAGTGAGTTGACCTAGTGGTGGACCTGACGGTAGCCCCAAAACTAATCTTCCGTAAATATTTTAAATTCATCGGCACTCACTGGCTCCATTCGCCTCCATTCGCACCGCCATAACCTATTTGATATATGTTCTGCGAATAATAATTTTTATGACATTTTGCTCTCATTCTTATTAATTGCAACTACGTGCAACAGTTGAAGGTAGATGGCAGAGAGATCCCAAGTCAATCGACGCACCAACACTTTTTGGCCCAAAATGTAAAGTTTACAGTTGTTCGAACACTTAGGCAAATACATATACATGCTACTCTGCACATTCAGAGCTGTGTCAAGTAACACATGATACTTGAAAAATATCAAGGAATAATATGTGGATACGTAAATTGATTACACAGTTAAATGGGACAGTACGCCACTGTATTTCCAGTTATCTTGTACAATAGGACTTAATATAAGAGAAGAAACAAACATTTGAAAATAAATAGTGAAAGGAGAGAGAGAGAGAGAGAGACAGAGAGAGAGCTGGGTGCGTTCGAGAGGTACATGTGTGTAGGGGCCAAAAAATTCGGGCTTAACGTCAGATATTTCTTGACAGTTAAACGTGTCTCGGTACACTGTTCGTAATATTAACAAGTGTATAGAACAGGAAATAACCCAGCGAAATAATGAGTTCGGTGCATCCACGAAACTATTTAATTGGAACCGGTGAAATCATAAGCATTTTGTGCGAATAGAAAGTCAGATAGCGATGTCAACGATCGCAGAGGACTTCTGTGGCAGTTAAGATTAAAATACCAGAGGTAGAAAACTACGTAAGAGAAAATATCACTAAGTTTTAATGGTCAATCTACTGCAAGGTTTCCACTGAGCACAAGTAGAAATGCCACACTTCGTTTGGAGTGCTGAAAAAACCAACCGTCTTTGGCCTCTGGATAAGTGATTAAGGTATTATGAAGTGACGATTAAAAGCGTTATCTAAGACTCAGATGTACGTTTGTGGACTTCGCAGGAGATTGAAGGATGGTATTCACCAGAGTGTGCTGTGCGGAGAGTGAATTTTGATCCTGGAAATTTTAACCACCTGATGCTACTTTTCTTCGTTTTGGCTTTGGCTATTATTTCTTTTCGATAAACCCATGAGTTCTAGCATTTATCCAAAACTTTTATACTACAATATGCTTCCACATTATAGCTGCTGATAGGAATAGACTGTTTCCTGTATCTACGCGTCTATTACGTATATAAAGTAAAGCATTGTAATTTAGTTTTGAAGACGACCAGGAAGGACTATCAAATATCCTATTCATTCACTATTACATCATTGGGATGCCCGACATATTCGACCAAGAGACGAGGGTCAAATATACACCCAGTTATAGTAGCTGCAGTAACAAATTCAACAAGCTGTCCACCAGATCTGATTGGAGAACCAACCTGATGGTTTAAATCAGGTATTGTAAATCCGACTTCACATCAGATTCGTGGTTACCACTATTGGTACCAGTAGGAATGCGCTTTTGGCGAATTGTGAACACTATGTATCTTGGAATTTATGGGAAACAGTAGTATAAAATAGTAACTTTAGACCCAACAGGCTTCAGGCTGAGGACACGGGGACCCCTTATAGCTCCTAAGGTTATCGCCATATGGGTAAAATTTCCCTCCTTTCCATTTTTTCCCGTACAAAACAGCCGATTTCGCGTACAAAAACACAGTTTTTTCCCTTTTTTTCCCGCAAAAGTTCCCGAATTTCCCTCCCACCGATGGTGACTATCTTGGTATCCAGTGCGGTTTACCTTTTTTCCCTCGCAAAAATGCATTTTGCACAATGCAGTGGCAGTTTGCTAAATGAGGACGAGGTTTGCACCATGTGGATGAATAGTGCGGAAGTTGAGAAATTCTTGCAATAATGAAAAATCATTCCCGCTAGTCATCTTGGTGTCGATGACCTATGTCTATTCAGGACAACTGGCGGGCAGCTGAGGACGTTGGTGGCCAGCGGCAGGAATTAATTCTACCAGAACATTCATTTTCGGATTTCGTACACCACTGCCCCCACCTGAAGTCTGTGTGTGCATAACAGTTATAAGAATAATTGGCTGTAATTTCCGAACCATTTAAGTTATAGTTGCCAAATCCATAACATCGACATCAACCAAGACTATGAGAACGGTCGCGGGGTCAAGTATGCCATATGCCAACTTATAGGCATAGTTGGCTGTAATTTCCGAACTATTTTATTTATAGTTGTCAAATTCATAACATAGGCATCAACCTCGACTATGTGAGAAGGGTCGCAGGTCAAATATGGCCTATGTCAACCTATAAGCATATTTTGCTGTAATTTATGATCTGTTTAAGTTTTAATTATAAAGTTCATAACTTAGGCATCAATTGTAGGTGTAGGGTCACCCTGACAGAATTTCCTGCTCTAACATTCTGGTCGGTGATGTCTGGGTGCTCCCAACCGATATTAGTATTATAGATTTTATCCTTCCTACCAAAAGTGTGCATGTCCCGCTCACACCATTCCGTGTGGAGAGGAAGACCCCAATTCCAAGACACCCTGTCAGCCTCAGGTCAAGTACATCCTCTGCTTACATATAAGCATAGATGGCTGTAATTTCTGAAGCATTTTAAATACAACTACAAATATCGTAACACATGCATTTCCCCTATGTCGAGAAGGAGCACATAGACATGTCAGCCTGCCTGCCTCCCTGTTCTTACTCACCACTCCCTGTCTCTCCTGCCCCCCAGCACCACCTCCTAGACACATTTCCTTGCATGCTCTCCCCCTAGTTTCCTCCTCCACCCCTCCTTCCACACATCCTCATGCTCTCTAGCTCTTGTCCTTGTTCCTTCGCCTGCCCCCCATACCCCTTGGAAAACCTTCCTCGCATGCTCCAGCTCGGGTTCAATACCTTGCCAAGCTCCAGCGATGTTGCCCCCTAGGAGGGAATGGGCTTGTACTTGTAAGCCATGTACTGAGACTTCAGTGTATGCATATAACGAAATGTCATTCACAATGAATACGCAATCATCGCTAGACAGCTGAATCCTCGCACATACATCACATGCTAGAATGATAAGCTTCTTCTTATGATTACTGTAAAATGAACTATCCCCTACCTTAATTGGTGTAGCAGTGAATACCTGTAGGCCGCGACCACATCGCGCCATCGTCGACGTTACCTCGTTGGAAGCAGAGACAACAATGTCCGGTCCCACCTTTCTATGCATGGTATATACCGACCAGTACTGCATCCACACCTCCTCCCCTTGTCAACGTACTTACCGATATTGAAAGGAACTAATCCATGTACCCTGAACTCCATCCTCGAGGTATCGCAGGTACGATTCCTGTAAAGAGTTGTAATACAAGGCCACATAAAAGTCGCCATATTGTCTACAACCCTTTTCGTAATTACAGAGAGTCCCCGACCTGCACTTACATACTAAGCCCATCACATAAACACAAAGGATGTATTAAATTCAATTTTTTTTACCTCTGACCTGCACTTGTGTAATTAGGAAGGTACTAATAACAGAGAGGGGTCAGAGAGGGATCAGGGAAGTGTCAGGGAGGGGCCCTGCTCTGTAATACGAGCCACACACACACATACAATATAATTGTGCTAGACCACTCTGATCAAATGACCCCCTTTTGAACTGACTGAAACAAAACCATCACTCGCGACCAGACTGCAACCTAGACACTCGTGTACCGATGCTTGTAATTACAATCAGTCATATCTTGTACCTTCAATGCACGTGACTAGTCTGTACCCCCACAACAACTGAGGACCAACCTGTACTTGTTGTGTACCTATGCTTCAATTTACATCACGTACTCATCCATCGATGATTCAAGACAACTGAGTGCAATCTAATTAGACCTGGCATGTAAGAAGATATCACAAACATTTCAACTATGTAGAACTCTGTTTGTAGATCAGAGGGCCTGTAGGTCGCAACGTGAAATCACTGGAAGCTCAGAGCACAATGATCGCTCTGTCTTTCTATGTACGAAATACATTACCAACCAAGAAAGTACATCACAACCTTTCTGTGTCAAAATGCACCTACTTTAAATTAACTATTGCATGTAGCCTGATGACAACGATATATGATCCTTGAAAAACAAATGGTAACGCAGTTGCGATTCCCGTTGAGAGTGCATGCTGACATGCCTGCAGACAATCGTTCATCGTCGGTCCCACTGCTCATGAAGACGAGCATATAGCAGACATGACAGTAATTCTCCTTTTCCGACCAGCACTCGTGTAACGAACAGTTGCAATTACAGACAGTCATAATCTAACGACCCTACCTGCTCTCGTGTATTTTTTTGTGTGTTCAGTTATATAATAGGTTCCTTTAAAGGGACCATTGCTTAGTCACATGACACAAGCAATGGTCAACTGTCGTCATTGCATGATCCAGCCCAAGTGGTTGACTGCCGAGTCGAAGGGAAGGTACGAGCTTAGAAAGAGAGAGAGAGATGTGTCAGTCCTCCAGACCAGCCGAGTTGCACACACTTATCATCAAGCATCGGGTGCAATGGCACGACCTGGCCGAACCGACTGAAACGATATGAAGAGAGTCGACACTGCTACATATCGATGCAATCTACATTTACCAAACAATGCGCGAGTGCTGAGATGAAAAGGTACCATTTGTGAAGTGTGGGAATGGCAGCTGAAGACCGGGCACTGTCTTCATTTTCATCGAAGATGAAGCTGAGGTCATATGATTTTTTTTAAGTGGTAAATTTTTTTAAGTTCGAAATGGTGGACAAATGTCAAGGTCAAGGTCGCATTATGTCATCCAAGGTAAAGTCAAGGCGGCATTCAAACTCCTGGCAGCCTGCCACCAGTGGCCACCTTTTTGCAAATAGCTGTCAATGTACTGGCTGACAACATGCCCACTAGCCCTTCTGGCCACCTGCCAGTGGCCATCATTTTGCAAATGGCTGTCGTTGTACTGGCTACTAACATGGCCCCCCCCATCTCCCACTATTTTGCGAGACAGAGTGGTTTCCTAGATACTGGACCAGATGGACAGAGCACAAAGTTCTGGTCCAAGATGGCTCCAGACATTTCCAAAAATAGTCATTGTCAGTGTGTTGGCTGCCAACATGGCTACCCACCACCGCCTGCCACCGGCATTTTGTAAATGACCATCCTTGGCATACTGATCACCAATATGGCCACCTGTCACTAGTTGACATTTTGCTAGACAGTGCGAACTCCAAGATGGTGGACCAGATTGACAGAGCAGGAAGTTCTGATTCAAGTTGGTGGCTGCAGGCTTCAGCTGCCTACACCATCGGTCGACCACCTGGCTACCATTCAGATTCACGAGTTGATAGTTGATAATACATTATTGGTGCATTCCACCACTAGTGCAGTGAGTTTTGGCTGTAATCTGAATTTGATGTTTTCATTCTGATCGGTCCGTAAGGAAAGCATCTGGTATTCTACCCTACTAGTCAGGACTGCTTGGTCTTGATTAGCATGTGTAATATACATTGGTTGGTAAGTGCTTATAACTGGTTTCCTTTATATTTGTTTCGCAAGGGTATATAGCAGAAACGACCTTGTTGCTCCCACTGCTTCTCGACTCTGTTATAGTACTTTTTTATTTTTAGTCTAATGAGACATGAGTTGCTTGATGCTGGCACGTTTTTGTGTTGTTTGGTACTGGAATTTGTGTGCCTCTGTGCTGTAGCCAAACTCGTTCGGAGGGTTTATGTGGGTAAAATCGTTTGCTATTCTGCTACACAAACCAAGGCTACCATGTCAGTTTCCATATTTACGGCCGTAGCTCCCAACGACTGATGTGATATACAGTGCTCGTCGATTGTGCAATACGTGATGATTGGTAGGAAGAATCGCTATGGTATCAGTGGTACTGCTGCAATTGGATACTCTATTACAAAATGACCAATGACTTACTACCTGTAACATCGTCAGCGATGTGGAAGAGTCGCTGCAAGTAATATGTTATCAATGTGTGGAAATGACATTATGCCGACGTGAAAGTTGACATTACACGTTCAGCCCAGCATACAAGGCAGTCCACTGAGTCTACCTGAGCTGATAACCTGTATACACACACAAGTGCTTTTCATCAGGAAGCACGTTGCAGCAAGACACCGACTAACACATAGCAGTGGGTAGATTTCTTAGACAGTAGGAATTAAAAACAAAGTTATTGTTGATGATTATATTTATTATATACATACCCAAATCGCACACACACACTCACACATACACATATATGTCATTTAATAAAGCATCCAGCTCTGTGTTCATCAATAATTGAATTTATTTCTCCTATGACAGACAGACCTCTCTGCAATGAAACAACCATCATTGTCTATCAATTAGGTCATTTGGGTCTTCCGAGTGCCAGACTTCACATCACTCTTCGCGGAAGGTTTATGATACATGGCTGCATCTATGTTCTTCTTCTTCTGAGTTAAGTAAGTCTCAGCAACATTCTTTTGCTTTGCAGATGTCGGCACATTGTCACCGGCAGAGTTGGAGTTCACATGGTCGATCTCAGTAGACTTGGAAGTCACATTACCATTCGCAGCAGACTTGGGGGTCACATTATACATGGCTGTAACTATGTTCTTCTTCCGAGTTGGGTATGTCTCAGCAACACGTTTTTTCTTTGCAGATATTGGCACGTCATCACCAGCAGACTTGGAGGTCACATTATCATTCTTAGCAGACTTGAAGGCCACATTGTGGTTCTCAACATCCTGGGTAGCATTTTCGTTTTTCACTTTGCATGTGGCTGTATGCGAGTTTTGTTAACAACTTCTGAACATCTGTATGTTTCATTATCTGAAACACTCCTGTTTCCTTCTTCGCAGACTGTTTTGGAGCACCATGCTGGTCCATGTAATGATATGGGTGCTCGAAGTAACGTTAGTGTACATGACGAATCAGCAGGAAGACTGGACTTGTGCCTTCTTGTGTCAAGCAATGGTACGGTACCTTTATAGTTACAATTATGTAACTTTAGATAATCACCTCTACCAAATTTCGCATCACATATATCACATGTGTATATGCTAGAGGACGGTGCCTTTGTACATTCTTTCTGTTCATGATGTCGAGCTTTGCAACTTTTACTGAAGAAATTGTCACATTAACTACATTGTTTACCAAATAATTGTTGATTGATTTGGGAAGTTTCACATGTAGTTGTAATCGCTTGCATCCTCTTCGAGTATATGTGTGAACACAAACACACATGTAATACTACGAAGTGCTGACTCCTCACGGATGACTCCTTGATGCTGACTCCTCTCGGTAGACTCCATACAGTACCGATGCCATACAAGCAGTTTAGAAACTGTGTGTAAATGTCTGTTTATGGAGTAATTTATACTTCTCCTTCTATTGACCACCTTTCAGAAAACAACCAGCTTGATGTTGTATGTGTATGTTTTTTTTTTTTTTTTTTTTTTTTTAGAAAATACCTTTTTACAGTAGCGACACGAATAACTTTCCTAGAAATTTTCCATCGATGAATAAGAGCAGATTATCCACAGCCGAAGTTCACTCTTCAAACTCTGAATGACAACTGCATTGGTCAGCCCATATGCAAGCTCGCACTGCCACTTCATGCTTAACGCCGATGATGTGGTTATGTTGATACCTTAATGATTGACGGTTTCCTTACTGTTGACGATTCCGGCGGTGTTAGTCTCCTACCAGCGATTTCATCTGTAGGTGAATGTAATGATCTGCTTTGCTCCATGCTAAACTATGAGTGCTTTTATGCGATTATCACTTGTTATGATCATGGTTCATGTCTCGTGTTGACACAGTGTGTGACCTATGACTCGCAGTATGGAAATATTTGTTATAATATGTATGGTCATGTATGAAAATAATTATATAACTCAAACATACACACAGCCATTTTGTTTATAATTACTTTCCTTTTATGCATCAAGCAGTCGACTGGAGAGTGAGTGTGCAAGCAGCTGTTTGTAGGGAACTGACTTTGTTACTTGCTACAGCTTATTACTATGGGTAAACACGAAGCATCGCAGTTATCAAAGTTTAACTTTTGGGTTGCTGGACGGAAACTGCCTGTACATACGCTCATTGAAGTTAGAGTGCAGGCAGGGTCGACAGAGTATGGCTGCTTGTACTTGCAAAGGCTTAGTACATGCATCGAGGGTTCGAGCATATGCAGGGTCGACAGAGTATGAATGTCTGTAGTTGCAAAGGCTCGGTCGGTTCACGAGTGCTGGTAGGGTAATGACTGTCTAAAATGGTAAAAGCTCAGTTCATAAGTGTAGGTCAGAGATAGAGTACAACTATAATTACAAACACAGCATTCTAGTTTGCTATGTGTCTATTGCTGGCCGCAAAGATGACCTCTTTACACTCGTACACGATTAACTTAGTCTTCATTCGACCACTTCCTGCTGTGTGCATACAAGGTACACACTTCGCCTGCACCGTATGGTTAGGGCTTGTAGATGATGACTCTTCTTAATGTTTTGGCAGTGGGGCCTTGCTTCCCTCCGACGAACAATTGGCTGCTGGTGAACATGAAATCTGTACTGTATAGCGTGTACGGGAAAACAGGATGGTCATTGCTTTCAGTGATTTTACGAACATGAGATGTGCTCACGACTTTCAGGTCTTCTGAAACAGCTGACACATTAAGGTTAAACATCTGTTCTGCATCTTATAAGTGGAGAATTCATACATAGTTGACATATGTGTGTGGTGTGATATATCCTCCCCCTTACTTGTCATGACTAATTTGTTCCATAATAAGTACATATACAATTTCCTCCAGTGGTGTTGTGTCTCTTGTACGTCTAATGGTGCATATTGTTTTTGTTTGTGTTTATGGTTCTGGTACTAGGTACTGAATTCCTACCAAAAAAGGGATATTCACTAGACTGGCATTTCTATCTATCTCTTCCTCTCTCTCGGCTAGTACCATCCTTCGACATGCCTGCACTGTCGGTCAAACATGGCCTTAAAGATTCTCACATTAATTGTGAGACGGCAGGATGCATTCTGTTGCTAGTGTTGGCTGTTTTCGTTACACTCAGTTCGTACAGAATAAGTCGTATCCAGGACGGTCTGGCATCAGCGATAACAGTGCGAATGTATGTGAGAGAGAGAGTATAACTGTCCTTCATTACATGCACCGAGGTCTCGGTACACGGGTGTTTTGGATGCAGGCCAGTCCCCAGGGGTGGTGGGGGTTACAGACTAGCTGCGAACCTTGAATGTGCAAGTGAAGGTTGGAAAAAGGGTATGACTGCGAGTGCAGTGTATGATTGTCTGCAAGTATACAAATTGAAGGTCCAGTATGGGGTTGTGATTGTCTGTATTTACCAGCATTGAAGCATTGATACACAAGTGTGTGATGGAGTATGACTGTAAGTACATGCCACTCATAGGTATGACTGCCTGTATGTATTCATCGGGCTGCCCAGAAGGCTTGGTACAGGAGTGTAGGTCGGAGATGGACTATGATTAGCTGTCTGATGTTAGTGATTGTTGATGATTTCGGTTCGTAAGAAGGTCGTTTTAATCAGTACAGTCTACCACCCTGCACTTGGGCTGGTAAGTACTTATAACTATTAATTTTTCGTCCGTGTGTGTGGCCGTCCCATTCCTACACTTCCCAAAAGGTACTTTTTTCATATCTGTGCTCCCGTATAGGTTGGTAAATGCTGTTTGCATCGGTATGTAGCAGTGTCGTTTCTCTCTCTGGTTTTGTTTCAGTCGGTTTGACCAGGTTGATGGTAAGTGTATGCGTCTCGGCTGGTCTGGAGCCCTGACACCTCTCTCTCTCTCTCTTTCTCAGCTCGTAGTTTCTCTTCGACTTGGCAGTCGACCACTTGAACTGGATCATGCAATGATGATGTTTGACTACACGTGGTTAAGGAATGGCCATTTTACAAGAACCTATCATATAACTGAACATATAAAAAAACTCATGAGCACAGGCAGGGTCGTCAGAGTATGACTGTCTGTAATTGTAACGGTTTGGTACACGAGTGCAAGTGAGAGACTGGTTAAGAATGTCCTGTCCACTACATGCTCGTCTTCATGGGCATTGGGATTGACGATGTACAATCATTTGCAGGCATATCAGCTTGCACTCTCAACAGGAATCGAAACTGCGATAACAGACTTATTTTCAAGGATCATACACCATCGTCATTAGGCTACATGCAATAGTTACATTCAAGTACATGCATTTTGACACAGGGTGGTTGTGATGTACTTTCTTGGTCGGTAATGTATAACGTACATGGAAAAACAGAGCGATCATTGTGCTCTGAGCTTCCAGTGAGATCACATCGTGACTTATATTTTTCTGATCTACAAACATAGTGCACACATAGTTGAAATGTGTATGATATCTCGTTATCCACATAGTGCAAACCTCATCCGCATTGAGCAAACTGCCACCATATTGTGGAAAAGGCAATCGCGAGGGAAAAACAAGCAATCAGCACTGGCTGCCAAGATGGTCACCGTCGGCGGGAGGGAAATTAGAGAACTTTTGTGGGGAAAAGGGAAAAATTTGCATTTTTGTGCGCGAAATCGGCTGTTTTGTACGGAAAAATAGGAAAAAAGGGAATTTTTTTCCTGTATGGCGATAACCTTAGGAGCTGGAAGGGATCAACATGTCCCCAGCCTGAAGTCTGTCGGGTCTGAAGGGAATATTTTATACTAATGGAAACATATATTATATAGACTCTTTCTTTTAGAGACGATTTTCTGCAATGTTTCAGGTAAGACCACAGCAAAGGATCTGCAAACGTCTTAAATATAAGTATATTTCCTGTAATATTATGTAATTTTTGATACCGAAGTACGAAGATCTAATGCCAGAAACTCATTCTATAGGATACTTACATTTGGAAACAATCCCCGAACATTTTGCATGCATGAATCTCCTAGATGTTGACCAACGCAGTTTACAGTTTCTTTCCGCCACGATAGTGCCATGAATTGTGCGTAATTACCAATCCGGCGCTGAGAGTTATGAACATCGCAGCGATTCAGATTCAGTATGGCGAGTGTTGCTGGTGGGGTGAAGCGAACCATTGTCCTCTATCGCTGAATATTAGCGTGTTAAAAGATTGTTTCTTGCACCCGTCAGCCACTTGGGTGTTGAGACAATCCCTAAGAGATGCACGCATCGTAAGTTAATTTTCCCATCCGTTTATGGGATTTTCCACCACTATGTAGTTGAATTTTACTCCAGAGTAATTTTACCTTACATTAAAATAGCCATGCTGGACAGCTTTTTTTTAACTAAATAATCAAAATTAAAATGCAGTTATCAAACCATTACAAATGGATGAGGAGATTCATACAGCATAAGGTAATTATCCTATCCATGAATAGAATTTTCCACTACTTTGTGTGTGAATTTGACTCCAGAGTGCTCTAATTTTACCTTACACGTAAGGTTTCCCCCACAAGTTTGGGAATATTTTCTTACACGTGTCAGGTAATTCTCCAATTATCTTTACAGTGGGGCCGCTGCGACCAAACGGTCTTCCATAAAATACAAAATTACCCGTTCATTTACTTCGCATTTTTTACTCTTTTACACAACGCAGGTATTATAATCCGCCACTCCTCTAATAATCACGGCAGGTTCTTACACAAATGGTTGAGACAAGTACGCTTATTAATGCGCGTACAGTTTGTCTCTCTGCCCCCGACTCAATTCTCTACATAACATAGTTTTCACATGTCTGCCATGGAAAAGTATTGATCGGAAGATGCTAAAAAAAAAAAAAAAACTTACATTTCACACCAATAAACACTTACGTTCGTATTGAAGGAAACCCACGTTTGTGGATTTATGACTCGTAGTAGCGAAAATACCACACAATTAATATTTCTTGGTTTGACTGGCACAGGTCGCGTCACAGTCCCCGAAAGTCAAGCTAGTACACTGGCGTGCACTGTTAACCAGGCTGGTGTTGACGCCCGCCGCCACTACAATTCAGCAGTGTTCCTTCTGTGTAGCGCACCGGAAGGATAGGCCTGGCCCACGCGATTATGAATGTATCGGAGATGACGTCACAGATAATGCCCAGGACCGTTCTTTACTATCTGTGAATTATAGAAACCCCACTAGGTCGTAATTGAAAGAATGATTTTTTTTTTCGACAGTGGCTCGCTATTGGGGGATGATTGTAGCTACCCCCATAGCGAGGCAATGTGCTCGATTATTGTATATAATCAATCGTAAAACCTGGTATCAAGGTCAGACGCTTGGCTGCAAGGGAAGTCTCCCTAGATAACAGATAAGGTGTTTTGGTTTTGATCACTGGTTAAATAAAAATGTAAAGCCCTTACGGAGATTGCAGGAATGTAATTTTGATACTCTAATTTTTCATTTACAGTCACGATATTTTTGGATAACATGAACAGTATAAGTATTGCTGCACAGCACAATAAGGAATCGCTTCCAATTTTGTAATAAACTTTATTAATAAATATGAGAGGAGGAACGTTGAATTTTTCTTGCCAAAAATAATTTAAATTTTGCTGAAAATGATACTCTGTTGTCAGTTCTCTGCCATTTTGGGCTGATCAAATAGCTTTATTCATGGTCTTGTTTCGCTCACCGTTTTGGAAACGGGCTGTTCGGGAAGATTAAATGACCTCTGACAGGGCTTAGAAGCCAGAGATTTTTCTCAGTTTTAATTTGAAAATAGTGGTTGATTTTCATTTTTGAATAATGTATTGTGTAACTGAAGTAATAGATATTTACCTTAAAAATACCTGTTAATGGCCACGGAAAATCTTAGGTGGCCAAATTTGGGAGACATAAATTTTTGCGTTTGTTGTACAAAGCCAAAGATACAATTTTAAGTGGCTATCAATTTTATGGTTAGTTAAAGTTGTGGATGGTACTACAGTATAGTCATATTTGACCTATTTTAATAATTTTTTTGTGAATTCTTATTTTGAAATCCTTTTCGGCTCAACACTTGGGTTGTTCTATGGGTGTAAACTTTGTGAAGGTTTTAATCCGTTTTGGTGAGAAAAAAATCAAAGAAAATATATATTTAAAAGAGTCCTTGTGGGATAGTATTTTTATACACACATCGTTTTTTTTCTGAAATATCGTTGTAAACTATCAGTTTTCTTAAAAATTGTAAATTGAGTATTGTTACAGCCTTTTTGGGTCTGTGTAATGCTTCTCCAAAAGAAATGAAAAATATTATGCTATATTAAAAATCAATATGAAAATTTTCATGTTTCAATTTGGTAGTGTAGTTTTAACCTGGTGCAATTTAATGCAGGTTTTGGTAGTATATAATCTGCTTCATTGACCACATAGATGCATACACTATGCCGCTTTCCTTATATCACCTTGTTTTTAAACGTACTTGTTGTTTTAAGTATTCTTGAAAATTGTTATTTGAGGTGTTTGGGTTCTCAGGCCTTCATTGTAATGAACTAAAATCTTCATAGTATTTTTATAACATAAAAATTATCAAATATGATACTCCACCTATACAAAATCTCAAGGTCTTTATTTCGAAGTTATTTGCATGCAAAAACCGATTGTTAGAGGACTGTGAAAGGTCATATACTTCTGGCAGGTTGTGTGACCTCTGTTGCGAATTTTAAAAAAATTGGTTTTTATAGTTACATATAGAAATTTAAGATGAAGGAATCTTTTGATTGTAGTGGTTTTGTCACGTAACGGGTTAGTTTTGAGCCATCATTTCATAAAGTGTTGAGTTCCAGTTCACGAAAGCACGACAAGGGAAATCTCCTGGAATAGGGTCCAGGCAACATTTAGTTGCAGCTGAGAAACAAGCAGCAGCGATATTTTCGTTTGTCGGTGTTCGTCTCTGAAATACCTGTAAAGTGTTCGATTCTGAGGAACGTGTAGTACGCAGAGATGAGGGAAGAAATCAAGAGGGCTTCCCACCGTGGAGTCGGTGGCCATGATTTGCTTAGAGCACGTTCAAGATAGAGTATACTACGACTACAGAGGTCTTCTCTCTTCGGCTTGGTCGTCAACGCTTTCCTACTGAGCACATTATGCTGCTTGCTAACTGAAAAATTGTAAACGAAATGCTGAGTGAAACATGGCAGCGGAAGGCAAAATAAACAAACTGTTATCCATAACCTAGAGCCCAGGCACAAACCACGCTCATTAGAGCCCACATTCCTCATTCGCTATTTGACTTGTCGTCTCAACAACAGCGGGGTCATTAAAGATGCACAATCTAAATCGGGGAAGTAATCGATTATGGGCTGTACGAAGAAAGCGTTTTGGGAGCCGTGTGTAATGATTGCGGAAAACCACTTACAAAGAGTCAGAATGGCAGGATATGGAATCTAAGCCTCGTCCACCAAAATGCAAGTCCAGTGTACCACGCCCGCGTCGCCATACGCCCTCAATAAGTAGTAGAGTATGTTGGAGTGGTGTGCAGTTATTTGGGCGGCTCTTAACATCGAGGTCTTGAGGGGTCGTGTGAGGGTAAAGTGAGAGGAGTGCGGAGCAGCGCCGGATTGCTAGGGGTGGGGGAAACGGGAGATCCCCGAGAAAATCCGCCGACCAGCGGCATTCCCACATCCGAAAATCCGGAGGTGACCCCGCCGGGAATCGAACACGGTTCGCCTGGGTGGGAGGAGAGTAGTTTGACCGCTACACCACCGCGGCCCCACTAATAATCTGACATGTCTGTCATTCGTTGCTATATGTTCCACTTAGTTTAGCATGTGCAACTCCTCCTCACAAAAAGAGTATGTTTGGAGAATCAAAATAAAATAAAGATGACCGGTTACGTCAGGGGCGTTGGCACGTTTATTTACGCAGACACTTGGAGGGAGTTGCGGGATGAAATTCCGTACGGCAGGAAAGTATACGCATGTTTTACGCTCAGTAGTAAAATTTCCATTTTTTATTTGTTGTTCACATATGAGGTGCCAGGAATGAATTATCACTATATTCATAAACCTTTACTAATTTCTGAGTTACCCATATAAATTATTGTAACTAAATTCAAACTTGTGTCTACGGTGACGGTATTCCATTCTGAATTATCGATTGGAGAACTTTGCCATAACATGTTTCTCCTATAAATGCGAACTTTGTGAGTTAGGAATTCTCCGTGCATTAAATCGCCGAGATGCCGATGAACGTAACGCGCAGTCTTGGAGAAAGAGAAACTCGTGCCAGGCAGTTTTGTCATGACCCTGAAAATGTATTTTCTTCGAGAAGTATCGACGCAACTCCGAATGTATCGCTGTTTTGCCCCTCCTTTACAGATAACTTTCCGCGGGGAGTTTCCGGCCCGGCAAACAAGAAAACCACGAGTTGTAAACCGAGCGAACAAGAAGAAAAGCGCAGGAAAAAAAAAAAAAAAGGTATGTACCCAGACAAAATGTTCTTCGTTTATAGATTTTCCAGACTTGACAGAAGCGTTGCTAACAGCCTGAGGCATCCACAACCTCAACTTCGTGCATCTGGTGTTCGAGGAATAACGGAGCTCTGCTTCATAGGCAAGATTAAAAGAATCACTGTGCCTTTTTCTCTGTGCGCTGTGGAAGCAAACTCAGTAATTAAAGTAAAACATTATAAATAAGCATATTAATACGTTAGTATTACATAACGTTAGTCTTAGATTCAAAAGAGCTTACACCTTCATGAAAATAAAGATAATTTTTTTAAGGAGATGCGTTTGAATTAAATCACATTTCTTGTGTTAATTATAATGAAAAATTATCTAAATAGAATAATTTATGTGTACTAGATGGACTACATGTTAACCCAATTCGACTTGGAGGATTCAACTGCGTATATAACACGATAGACGGTTATACTTGGCTGGCACTGTAAAATGCTAGGCTTATTGCCCAATGATATAACCCGTGGGTAGATGATTTGACTGTTCTACCACATGAAGTGTTCTTATATCTATAACCAAACACAAAGCCTACAAAACATTAATTATGATAACAAAACATGTACTCTGCATTGTTATACTACAGCAAGCATTAAACTTTCACTTTCAGCCTAGTTTCCGAAGGAAAGAAAGGCTTATGAGACCACTTTCCTGCTTGTGTGGCTATGTGCACGCGCGTGTGTGTGTATGGATGTAGTTGTGTGTGTGTGTGTGTGTGCGTGTATGCTCTGCTTGGGTGAGTCCACCCCTATCAATTTTTGAACGAGCGAACATATTTACACCGAACTTGGTACACGTATAAAAGTTAGTAAGGACACCTGACATTCATAGCTTTGCCCCACGCCGGGCACTTACTTTCAAAAATGGCGGCCTTTTTAAAATTTCGGATGATATGTCATATCTCGGAAACCATTCAAACGATTTAAACCAAATTTACTAGGCTGACAGATAATCAAAAATACATTTTATTTTAATATGGATATTGTAGTTGGTCAGCCATTTTGTAAGAAAGCATCAATTGAAAAAATACATATTTTAGATTATATATCGAAAATTATTCAGCTGATTCCGAACAATTTAGCTTGTAGTTAATGATATGGTAGGCCATGTAATCGTAAGTGATTGATCTTGATTAGTTACTTATCTTAAAAATGGCGGCAATACAAATGTTTTATGTTTATTTTGTATATCTGCAATGCCGTTTAACAAATTTGGACCAAATTTTGTATCCTGAAAGCATCTATTACAAACATCATTTATACTTTTAAATAACCACATTTTCGGCCATTTTGGAAGGTAGCACCATATTAGAAAATAAATATTGGGAAACAATTGACATATTCCTTCCAAATTTGGCAATGAAATGGTACTGCGGCAGGTGATGTAAAATGGTACATTTTATGTAGGTCAGGGAGCTATTTTCAAAATGGTGGCAATATAAATATTTTAGTTCAGTATATTTTACTAACGAAACTAATTCCACCTTAATTTTGGATGCTGGCACTACCTATTACAACCATCAAACTTGTCTACGCAGAGCCTCATTTTTCTGCTATTTTGTAAGATAGTGTTACCAATAAAAAATAAATATTTTTTCTCGTATCTTGGGAAATAATCAACCCATTCTTACAAAATTCGGCGATGGTGTAGTACTGTGGTAGGCCATAATAATAATAATATATATATATAAAGTAGGATACGCTTATTTTAAGAATTATCAAAATTGCTACTACATTACTTTATATACTCAATTTATGAAGATCGCCACATGAAAATTATGGATGTTTTATTCAATGCCTCGAGGACCAATTAACCGATTGCCACCAAATGTTACACTGGAAGATTTCAAATAAAATTGTACCAAAGTGTGCACACAATAAATGCTACAGAAGGCTATATAAACTTTCATGATCTAAATGGGCCAGATAAAGATGTCCATACTGGAAGCTTTATAAATCATTTAGGTACGTTTGACACATATATTAAACAATTTTACCTAATTCGTCGAAAATTTACATGTGTACAGGGTATATTAGGAGCATCGTACAAACAGCCTTCTTTTTATGGCAATTTTGTACGATATCATAAAACTACCAACTAACATCAAATTATTCACACAAGTAGCGCTGTGTTAGGACATGTAAACTTATATGTTTTATGTGGCATAATCATTTATTTCCAAAATAAAAGCCCTGGAAATATTTTAGGTTAGCAAACCCTCTCATTCGAAACATTAGACTGATTAAATCCTAAGTTGATGCCCCAGACGCGATCTCCATAATTCAGTGGATTGCACGATAGCCTAGAGTACGAGGTTTTCTGGGTTCAAGTCCCGAGTAAGGCAGGTGCGCATTTGTAATTGTCTCACTACTGTTGCATAAGTTTCTGGTTTAATTTCTAAAGTTATTGCTTCCAAAGAGAAGTCAAGTCCTTCCTAGCAACTCGGCATTAAAGAAATTATTTAATAATTAACTGTACCCATGTTGAGGAATGTAGGCTTATTAGTAATATCAGTAACTACTGGTTTTGAACTCCTGTGAACTATATAATAAATCGGTCTTGAAATGGTGAGCATGGTCGAGAAATGGCATCAGATCCAAACTACATATCTATGTACTTAATTTTGAAGCAGTATATTGGGCCAGGATTGTGTTTACATGCCTACATATGTATACTGTGTATGAGTTAATATTTGTGTGCGAAGAAACAACAGAACTAAAGACTCTCTGTGATGAACATATGAAAAAAAAAACACCAGATTTACAGATGCAAGCCAAAACCTGTTACATGTTACCATCTTTGTTCAGAATATTTCTTTTTATCGTTGGATTTCAATGTACACACTGTTTCAGTTTGTTAATAGAGACTACATTTTAGATTGACAGATAACCATAAAATAAATTGTCATTCGAACGATCTGCTTTCCATGTATCCAGTTAGCACATCACTTCAAATGTACATGATTTGAGAGATTACCATTTAAGTTTATTGTTTTTTAAATTCTCCATAATGGATAAGTGTGAACTATGGAATTAGTTTCTACAGCAACATCTCTGTTTAAATCATTGTTTACATGCGCTTTATTCACATAACTGCTGTTTATGCATGTTAAAGTCACATCTGGCACACAAACGTCATCACCGAACTCATTACGAAGATTTTCTTCAATTGTTGAAGTGTGATTTGGCACTGTAAGTCGTACAATGTTACGAAAATTCTTCCCCCAGTGTTACATTTTTGTATACTTAAGCAATCTATTGTAAAAGCAAAATGTGTTATAAAATTTATTGCCTAGCAAACATACTATACAAATTAAATATTTACTAGCCCAATATGGTTGTTTCTATCCATTTTTATGTACTTGATTAAAAGAAAAATAATTATAATATTTGGTAGAAAATAGTCTCGTCGAGATTTTTTTTTAAATTTACTCGATGTTTTCAACGAGTGTCAGTTGCTTACGTCTTCGTATTTGATTACAGTATATTCATTTTCAACGCGGTTGATACATGTATTTTTTTTTAATTATGGAATTATCAGCAGTTCTGCCGCGATTTAAAAAATAAGAATCAGTTTCAGAACTCTTTCTATGGCAATGGAAAACAAACTCAAATGATCTACTAGGCCATCGAATCATCCGTATGGTGAACTCATATGTGAAAATTTCACATTGAAATCTATGCGATGAAGTTGACGTATGTCAAACAGAGTGACGTTAGTGTACAAATTCTGTTGCTTAAAACAAATTTTTCCGAGCATCTCGTCCACGGATTTGTCTTTTTCCATTTCAAATTACGTCAGTTCCGGCCAGAGCGATTTCGGAATAAGCCAAATTAGTCAGCAGCTGTACTAGTTTGTAAAAATGGTCGCGTGTTCGATTCCGATTGAAGCACTGGTGATGGGGTTCCCCAAGGGATTTTCGGTACAAATTCCAGGTAAGAGACGGTGTAATTTGGTGTACATTCCCTGCTGACCAAATTATAAAAACCAAAGCTGAATTAGTTTTGCATTTGGGCCAAATATAATTAAATTATAGGTGTTAGGTGTGACACTGTTTCAAACAAATGATACAAATAATAACTATTACACTAGTATAAATGAAAAATTTTAAATTTATGCTTGAAAAGAAAGAACATTAAGTATATCGTTTTCGAATATTTTTAATGTAGCCATATTTTTTGTTATTTATAATACGTTTTTATAGCAATTTCATACGGTATTCTTGAAAACCAAATCAGAACATAATTAAAAGAACTATCGGGTTTTTATATAGTGATTTTCCGAATATTTTTATTTTATTTTTAAGTTCGAGTAAAGTTAGTGAAAGCTCACATTTGAATTGGAATAAACGAGAGTTGTAATTGTCTTTCCACCTGCATCCCCGTAGCACCACGGTGGGCCAGTTTCAATTCACAGATGGGCCAAGCTTATATGTTTCGCATGCGATAAACGTGGCGGACTTTGCTGCTGGCCCGTAGGATATTTCTTTGTATGCTCCGGTTCCCCCTGCCAGTGCATTCTGCGGCATGCTCCTTCACCTCGCTTCAGTTGTATTGGCTCTGGAGATATCGGTAGCTACAGGCCGCTCAGCCTCTCTGCGTCTGGACGGTGACGCGGAGAGTGCTTTAAACAAACAGTCACACTGTAGTAATGTTCTCCCATCCCAGTGGAATCCAAAGTAAGCGATAAAAGCTTCAAGGTTGCGTGTCGACACGAGAAATCACTGAGACGGGTGACTTTTTAAATTGTATTATTAGGATAAATGTTAAAAAGTGGTGGATGTAGATAATTGTTTCTTTTACCTTTTTCTGAAAAAAAAGTCTTATTCCAACAACATCAATTTGCTGAGATAGGCATGTACGCGCAAGCATGGCCTTAAGTGACAATATTTATCTCGGAAACCACTTAACCCCTGGGAACACCACTGCGAAATTTCCAGCCCCTCAGATGTCCAGGCCGCGACCTGTGACCTCAGAAACGTAAGGCGGCTGCGACCTAGACATTGAACCTCGAGCACTCGGGGCTATTACTCAAATTGCTACCTTATTATCGGAGCCCTGGAGAGCTGAACGTCTGTAGTACCTACGTGTTATTACAGAATAACAGAGTACAATTTCAACCCGTCACAGTTTGCATAATATTGAAAATAATTCATCCCGGCAAAAGGACCGAGAACCCCTGGAGTGGCAAAAAAAAAAAAAAAAAAAAAAACTATATAATCAAACCGACAAATATATATTTTTTTAAATTTCAATCCTTCGTTAATTCACAACATATACTGTGCAAATTTCCAAAATGTGTTCAATTGAAAGTGGGGCACTTGTGTAGACGACTGTAGCTACTGCAAAAAAAAAAAAAATGCGCCTACACAGGCCGGCAAATTTTATGTTAATGTTTATAATCGCTATATACAATATCCTCACTCGCAGGAACCGTGCTGGTTTATCCGGCTAGCAGCCCGCCTTCCACCAAAGCTCTTAAAGCCGGGTCTACACGATTTCCATTTCCATATCACTTTTCGTGCCTATTCTCTGCTAACGTTCCTTCTACCGTGTGGGTTACAATCCAGCCCCCCCCCCCCCTCTTCATGATGGTGGCAGCTCCGGGTATAACAGTTTTCGTACCCATGGGCATGCCCCAAATGGTAATACAACGTGTTACACATTTCTGTTATACCCATGGAGCTGCAACAGACAAGATGGCCCCACCCGAGTAACAACCTCAAGCCGTATATGTCCTTTTATGAAAAGACTACGCGTTCTGTAAAACGAAATGTTTTACTAAGTGTAACTTAATGTGAAGCGTACGTTTAAGGAAACGTTTGACATTAATCACGCGGTCGTAATAAGACAGTAAACACAACTTTAAAACATACGGAATAAAAACCGTAAACAAAACTTTAAAAATATGAAATTAAAACACGAAAACACCACCTTGAAAATCACGTGATAACTGTATATTATTATGATATTTTAGAAGACTCTTTGGTAAGAATAACGTAGTGCCCTGCCCCCATAGCTCAGGCGTAGTGTGGCCGACTTGTCGGAGGGTCGTGGGTTCGCACCCCGGTCCCTCCGCTTCATGTTTACAGTTCGCTTGTCGCACTGGAGATTTGTCTGCAAGTCGGTCTACGTTGAGCACGTCAGCGTCACTTCAACACAACTACAACAACAACGACAAAAAAAAGCGCAGAGCTTTAATGCGCGATACTGCATTGTCCAGTATTACGTTCAGAGTTCAAATCTCCATTGTGCATCGAATTATGTTTAGTTATTTTATGTGATACACTTTTGTATTTATAAGTTATGTTATTGTGATTTCTTTTCCGTAGAATCCGTTTGTCTATGAAAGTAATAAACGGAAGTAACTGTACAATTAAGTCGACTGGTTAAAGTTGTTTGCTAATCAAATCGATTGGTTTTAAAAATAGACAGTATAAAATGCATATCAAGAGTAATTTAAACAGACAACATAAAAGTCTTATTTTTAAGTTGGTATTACAATATTTTGTCATCTTTTGGTCTTCTAACCGGAAAAGCTTGTAAAATTATGGAAAGTATAGGCTTTTCACGGTAAAGTGAGCACTTTTGAAGCCCTAGTTACTTAGTTCTTTTAGCCCATTTTTTATACATTAACCACCTTTTTAAATAAATAATTACATTTAAGTAATAAATAGAACGTGTATATTCCACTGCAGTTGGAATTTAACATGTAAGGCTAAAATTAAAAAAAAATATTTTTTGAACATTATTCCAAATGAGAGGGATTTCAAAAGTGCTCTTTATCGTGAACAGCCTATACAAGATCGATTATTATGCTTGTTAGGGCTAAATATTTCAATAACACACAGCCCCAGGAAAATGCTCATTGTTGCGGCGTGTCGCGTGCCCCAGCGCCCGCCAGGACGACTGACTTGGTCGCACAGCTCGTCAGCTGGCGCCCCGACGCTCGTAGCATTTGTGCACGCACCAGCCACGCACGATTAAAAGTATTGCACGCTACAATTACGTTGCTGCACACAATTATCTGTCACTCCCGGCACTTGCGTCCAGAAGAAAAGTTTTCAGAAAACATTACAACAGGACCGGCACACGTCTGCGGTGGCGAGGGCGTAGATTTAAGTTACGTAACGTAATAATAAACATGTAATATTTACACCAAGCTAGTAACTTCATACTTTTACGTTACGTGCAAAACATTCCGGCTCGAGACCGCCTTAATTCGTATATCGCCTTCCACAGTTTGGAACCGGTCGCGCGACGCGGGAAGTAGTGCAAATTTCCGTAGTACATAAATTAGAATACCTGGTTTTCCATATATACACATCACCGTTAATCATCTCTGTTCAGGTCTATCAGATATATGGTACTCAAGCAGAGGACATGTTCAAATAACTTCCACTAAAAAAAAGGGACGCTTGTCCGAAAATGACATGGAAAAAGAAGGGGACATAATTTTAGAATTGAAATGTACAAAATTTGTTAATTATCTAGCAGGTCAATTCAAATATATTACGTGCAAAATTGTGTTTAATATTTGGTTACATATAGTTGCTAAGAAACACAAAATATATCGATTTTTTTAATCACATAAAGTGATTATCATATTCACCCTGAATATAAAAGTAGATTCCATTTAGTTTAGTTTGTGGGTCGTACAGCATATTTTGCAAGAAAATGATGTAGAAGTATTCACTCAAGCACAGTTGTACATAAGCACTTGTCACAAATATGTTAACAGCTAATCACTCCCGTACAGCTCAGGTTCATATACATTTCAATCGTATTTCTTTGACGATATTATTTCTAACAGGGTTGTATTTCCTAGCACATAATCATACAATTTTGAATAGATACAGCACTTCTAAATTAAGACATATAAAAACTAACGAAGAAAAATAAATTAGCGTTAACGAAGACAAAATAATTAACGTATATTCACTATAGGTATGCAATTTCGCAGAAAGTTAGTTTGTCCCTTTTAGTAAATTTCTGACCACATGAAACAAACCACAGGAATGTGAAACTTCGCTCTATTTCACTATTATTGGCAGAAATACCATCTCGATTTTTTAAGTAAACCCTGGCCGGACAGTTTACAAGTTCACAAAAAGATGACATGTAGTGCAAAAGAGGATGTCTGGCAACCCTAATCCATATAACATTAGTACTAGTATTCGAAACCTTAAATTCACGCAGTCTTCTGTAAAAAAAAGGCAATCTTTCTAATTTTTGGATTGGCCACCAAGGGCCTACATATAAGCTTTAATTGCATTTGTACTCCTGTCAACTGTGGACTGTCTGCCATTTACAAATTTCTGTTAGCGTTTTAGGCAACATGTGGGTATGAACTTTGCATTCTGCCTTCTCTTCTGCTATATAAACTTATACGCCTTCTGTTGTGCCCACGAGTGTAACAGAAGGTAGAAGAATTTAGGTATTGTGTAGGGCCGACTATTCCCCATGGGTAGGAACAGGAAACTATCACGTTTACATGATGACCTGTAAGATAGAATCCAGTAACTTTTCTAATTATTCCCGAGCTTAAGATTTCCGTTTATTGGCTGCTTCCCCAGATTACAGCCAGTTTTACCACGGACCAGTTGGCACAGCATTCGGGCCTTGTTTCCTTGGAGGTATGCCACTGCCTCAAGTTCATGTGGGCGGCGTGTCTGGTAAACTGCGGTCCAGTCACAAACAATCTGAAATACGAGTGTTTATGAGGTCTAACTTGTCCTTGAACGAATTCGCGAAATTTCCCTCTTCCTACTCGTGGGTCAGTTTCCAAAAGGGAAACAAAGTGGAAATCACCGTTGGCCCAGCGGGTTTTCTCAGTGTATTCCTATTCCACCGCCCTTGGGTCTATGTATAATATTTCGGCTGTATAATTACGCGACAACTAGTTTCTAAATAATTTTTTTGTAACAAGCACAGAAATTTTTTACTGCGTAGTCCTCGAACACAAGCAATAAAGTTCAACCAGATGGTTAACTTATTTACTGTCAGTCAGCGAGCGTCCTGTATACTGAACGTCCAATAAGTGGAATACCTAACTTCGTTTCAGACCTCATTGGTTATTGAGACTTCATTCCGCTGTCACTCGGTCTCGTACGCACATGCTGTAAACAGCATCAAACGCAAACACAGTTATAGTGATCGTCGTATATGACAGACAATTTATTGCAGCGACACTTGTATGATGCAAAGCTATAAATGTGTTCGTCGCTGCGCGTTCTATGTTATTTTTAGACTGAAAATATTAAAATTTACAGGACCATGCCATTTTCGATTTAATAATATTTACATGGTAATATTGATGGTGTTCGTGTTATATTCATGATGAATCTCGTTTGCATATGAACATTTTTGTAGTGTGTTTTACAATAAATTGTAGTTTCCCATTTAATTATTATTTTGACGCCTCAGAAAAAATTATAGGAATAGAGGAGGGTTAAAAAAAAATACTGTAATATACACTCTACAGACAATTATCAGAGAACTCAGAGCTTCTACCTTTGGGTGTTCTTCAGTTAAATATTATCAATGCTATTAAAGTTAATCGCTCGTTAGCGATGCCCGAACCTCAATAAATCATACGTATTTTCAGTATTTGTAGTTTCTTTGTGTCTGAGTACTATTTTTTCAGTTGCATAGTTGTATTCTCTGTGCTACGATCGCCACAAGTAATTCGCGACTATCTGCTGTTTGGTAGGTTTGAGAATGTTGTGGATAGTATATTTTACCTTTGTTAATGTCAATTTAATTTCCATAAGAATAGAGTTTGGTTCGACTGCTGCATATAGTCTATTCGCCGTTTCTGCACACTAATTGAGTCAAACCTTTGAAAATCACCCTATGAATGACGTGTTTAGTTCTTCCCTAAATATGTCACATGTTACCAGCGTTTTATACTTCTGTTGACATAAATGTAAATTGTTTTTAATTACATTGAACTTTTACTTTTATTGTACCTACAAACTGTAATATTTCATTTATACAAAGGATGAACGACAACTGGGAGAAAAAAAGGTGTGTTGGTAACGTCTAGTTAGAAATAGTTCTTATGTGTAATAATACTACATTCAGAGCGCGCGAATACAGTGCGTTATCCATTTGGTGTAATTCTATATATACTTGGTTAAACTTTGCTCGTACGAGGCGGAGAAATATCCTGAAAATAGAACTTTAGCAGGGCTTCAGGACACTGTAAACTTCAATCAGTGGGAATTAATTCAAGTCGGTGAAAACAGTGAAAATTGTGCTACTGATAATAAGTGCCAGATATAGTGGTTGAATTTCACTGATTTAATTGTGATTTCTCATTGAAACTCAAGAATATCACTGCTATAAATCACTTGTTACCAGTTAATGTGCCTGATTCGCCGGTCAGCAGAATCTTATCAACTGACATTCAGTGAAAGATTTTTCATTTATTGATATCACTGATTCGGATTTAGAGTGAACAGTTGGAATTGAAAGTGAACAACTCCTGCATGTCAGTGACGTTAATATTCCTCTGGTCATTTGACGAGGGAAGAATGAGGTGGAAGCCCAAGACGTAAGAAATACGTTTTAGTTTGCCGCCGGAGAATATAGTGTTTGTTTAAGTGTGCTGCAAGTTATTCTGTTAGTACAACAAGGGGACGGACTCTTATAAGCGTGAGTGCAATTTGGATTTATGGATTCGGCATATCAGTGATTTAATTATCTCCGTTAGGAGAATCATTTTGATTTGATATAGTTTCTTAGCGCAAGGCCTAATATTAACTGCCGCGCTACATCTGGCGACAACCACTACTAGAGGCCATAACCCACTAAAATACATGTTTTTATAAATTCAATTTTATATTACTTAAGCCTGCCTAATAATGGAAGATTATGCATACACACAGTTAAACACATACTGTCATTATAATTCAGATGTTATTTTAAGTAACCCTTAATACACTATCAAGTATTTTAATATTCTGAATTTTAAAAATTTGTTAGGAAAATAAAGAAACGTTTGTAGGGCTGAGATCATCACCTCGCTCTAAGGGCGCCGTTTTACTGATGCACCCAGACAAAGCGCAGACATTAAGTTGTATAGTTGCTAACGTCTATAATCGGTAACTTCATATTTTTTTAATCAAGCCTTTGAAAAACCAACCCATGTATGTAACGTTCGGCCGTTTCCTAAATACGTCATGTAGCACAAGCGTTTTTACTTATGTTAACATAAAAATGTATTTTCGATTAAATTGGACTTTTACTTACGTACATTTTCTCCATTAATTATAACATTTCATTTATGACTAATATGAATTAAAACCAGAGAGAAAATAGGTGTGTTAGTAGTTATAAATAGTTCTTATGGAAAATATTATTAATCATAGCGCGCACGAATGCGGTGTAATTTTCTAGACATGGCTAACCTTACATTGCGTGAGATGAAGGTATATCCTAATTTAGTGGTGTTTCAGAACAATTGGAAGAAACTGCTATAATATAATAGTGACCACCACTAAGAAATCTTGTAGAGTGGAGTTGACGAGAGAAAGACTGTACGTCAGTTCAGTGTCTTGCGCGTAAAGGCGACCGGACGCCCGATGCGCGTGCCGCGGTCGCCCTTAGCTCTCGCGGGCCTCAAGCCACGCAGGATACATCTAGCCAGACGACGCGACCCAGGTCTCTTCGCTCGCCAGCGGAGTCAAGGGTCCCGAGGGAATGCGGGTCCCATGTCCCTGGAGACGGGAAGTTAACGTTAGATACCATCGACACGGGCCTTGCGTCAGGCCCTTGGAAAGGGTATCCTTTGAAGTGAACGCTCCTGGTCGGCGATTGGCTGCCTGACGCTCTGGGAAAGGAAGGCTCGAAGGGGATTTCCTGTGTTAGAATGGCCATCGGTTTTCGGTTCGGCATGCTTGCTGGAGTGCGTCGCCTGGGCGATTCATGCCACGTTGTTACAATTGCTCAGCAGCATTGACAATTTCGACACTTGGCGAATTTCTGTAAAGAAATTATTGCTTCCAAGAGACTGTAGATTATGTGAGTCTTCTCACTTTTTGAATCAAACATTTTGAAAATTCATCCCATGTAAGTATGACATGTCTACTTGTTTCCCAAGTATGCAACATTTCGCAAATGATTCATACTTTTATTAACATTAATCTGCATTATTTTGGTTAAATTGATCTTTTACGTATGTTCTATCTACAAATTATAATATTTCAATCATAGTGTACATGAATAAAAGCAAGAGACAAAATAGGTGTGTTGATAATGCCTAGTAATAAATAGTTCTTAAGTGAAATATCATTACACTTAGTGCGCACGAACGCGGTGCGCTGTCACTTTGATGTAAATTTCTAGAATTGGTTAGGCTTTGTTTTCACGATGAGGAGGAAAATCCTGGACGTGGAACTCAAGCAGTGCTTCAGAAATGTTGGAAGTAAGCTTGAATGGGATACTGACGTAAAACGCGAATTTGGGCCAGCAAAAGAGAATACGGTTTTATTGGCTGCTGCAGTTTTCTTCTCGTTGTGTCTACTTCACGTGTCAACACAGCATTGGTCAGTTGTGTCAACATATGTCTACTAATGGTCAGCTATGTTAGAGGGCGGGGTTGTTTTCAAGTGCATCAATAACATTGGCAAGTCTCGTAGGTAGTGCATATCAGTTCATCATGCACGGTCGAGTATTTTAAAGCTGGGGGCTGTTTTTTTTTTTTCGACCACACGATACATTTGGAAGACTTTAGTTTTCATTGTATACTCATGCCTAACTGGTCTAAGGAATAAAATTAAGTAGATGAGTGTAGGAGGTTTTTTATAAGGGAACATATATTAATAAATCTTTGCCCGTATGGGTATGGCATACGGGCAAAGGGTCGAAAAGTGTTAGTAGTTAGTGTTAGTGTTAGTACGTGTATCTCAGCCAGCACATATCTCGGGAACACGAATTCTTGCACTGAAAAAAATAATAACTAAAATCTAAGTCCGCACGGTTTTGTTTGTATCACATTAAGTGTAGTCAATGACAAACGCAATTGTGAAAATAGTAAATAATCGCAATTTATTTTTTAGATTGGGTTCGCAGTTTTCTTAAGAGGGAACGGAGCATAAATTAATGCCATTGAGGTTTATCGTATTTTGTACATTTTATGGAAGCCGATAGAGAAAACAAAGAAAGGGCAACCATACGGAATAGTTTTTACTAACTACGAGAGCAAATATTTTACCTGAGAGACGTTATTCTACCTAGATATTTCTGACGCCGTCAATTTTTGTATGTTTTCGTAATGCCAGACATTATGCTACATTGATACAGTAAAACTGCAAAATACTTGGTCGTTAAGTTGGAAAAATCTATTGCCTTAGATTGCCATTTTTACTTTTTTCTATGTTGGCTTTCAAAAACCAGTTAACATCAATTTACGTACTTGGTATTAATCTATGTCCCACGCTCCCTTGAGGTAAGAGAGAAAGCATAACCGCGCAGTCATAGTATAAACTGCGGGCTTTCATCGCGTAAAATAAGTCCCACTGTTCAGTTGGATTCACAATCATCCGTCGCATCCGTCAGTCACCCGTCCTTCCGGCGGCCACGTCATTTTTAACCAATCTCAAGGTAACTTTTATTGCCCGTCCGTCAAACCGTCAAATATTTCTGAAACTTTAACTTGCGATGGGCCACCGCCTTCTGACGACGTTCCATAGATGCAAACACGTACTTTGTCATAAAATGCAAGGCGGTGGATTTGTGTATATTATCTTTGGTATTATATTCAGGATTTTAAAATTTAAATAATAATTCATTATAAGTTCTTATTGCGTAAAATAATTATTCACCCAAAATTTTTCTCTCTTGAAAATGTATTTCCAACTGAAGATAAATAATAATGTAATGTTGTCGCACTGAAATTTTGTCGTTCGGAAGAATTGATGTGGTTCGTTTTAAACTGACGGATGAAAAAACAGACGGATGACTGACTGACCGACGGGCGACCGACAGGTGCGACAGATGGTTGTGATCATAGACTAACGATGAGGTAGACCGCATATTTGTCTTCTGCGCATGTACCCAACAAGGAACACAACTGTCAAAGTCACATGGTCAACAGTGATGTACGTGTTTGTTCATATCTTAATTTTCAAAAGACGACTACTTCAATATGACCAAAAAACTTTCACAAATTTTAATTTGACGTAACTTCATTCCAGAGTGGTTAGAGGAAGTAAACAAATATCTCAAAACAGTTGTTTACTAAATCGTCTCTTCTAACACCAAATCCAATCCACGCAATTTTTGCTACTCGTGTTGGCTGAAAAGCAGTTCAATTTTAGGACACGGAGATTGGTTGTACGCAGCCGGCGAGATCGGTCTACCTCATCTTTAGTATATGGTTGCGAGTCCAGCTTTAGGCGTTTAATACACACAAAAAATAGTGACGACAGAAGCGCTGCACGCTGGTGTAATGCCTTGCGTGTACGAACGACGGAGCTATGTATGCCTACTCTTAATAGCGTAGAAGTGATAGTGTTACAAGAGAATGAAAAGTTCTGATTGCCACTTAACTTGAAGGCTTTGAGCACCTGCGAAGGCAAAGTGAGGTGAATATGGCGCAGGGGCGGCTTGCAAGTGCGGGGGAAACGGGAAAACCCTGAAAAAACCCACGCCAGCCAAGGAGAACAACATACACTTTTCCCGCGTACAAAAATTAGAGCTGCCCCGCTCAATCAAAATCGGCTCACATTGATGCAAGACGGGTAGCCTGACCATTACAACACCACGGCCCCCGAGTTACACTATAATTTCTACACGTTTTGCGGTTCTAGTTTATTGGCTCCATGCAAGTTACCAATGTAATAATTTTCTGTATTTTTTGCACTAGGTAACGCTCAAGTCTTTAAGTCACAGGCCTCTAAGTCCTGAATTTAAAATAAAAAAAAAACGAGAAGATAGACAGGATCTGTGGATAGATACCACCCCCTAGTGCCATGGAAACGTAGAGGCTCTTGTTTCTGGTTAAATGATTTAGGCTGGTGCATTGTTAAAGTTAGATCTGTATGATTTGTTTGCTACTTTTGGGTTATTGATTTCTCTAGTTTCATGTATAATTTTATTTGAGTTGGTTTTGAAAAATAAGGTGGTTTATTTATTATATAGTTCTCTTGGTCAAAGAAATTTGAAGTGTTAACTGCTAAGTATTCAGTTAATCACACGGGCGATCGGAAATATCCCACTAACCCATATGGTCCATTTATGGGTTCCAGTCGGATGCCAAGCCGGCCAAAAGTTGGTCAACAGCTGGCATGCACCCGGCACCATTGCTGGTCCTGAAGTGGCACCACTAACTAGCCATACTCTGCCCTTAGCTGACCCAGGTGTGGTGAACACAATGGACCCAAACATCCTTATTTGAATACAACAGCAATGGCCCACCGATGTACCACTTCCCAGCTATCAAATGACCAGTGGGGTCTCGTTAGGGCAAGCAAGGCAAGCAGTTTGCTGACAATGTTATATTTAAAATAAATATTAAATTCCAACTTATATTTACTTTAAGGTAACTTTTCACTCATGTGGTACACATTCTACTCGGGAAACAATACTGTACATTATACAGAAACAACTCTTCGCTAGCGAAACCATGATGTGTGGAAGCGCAGTAAGTAATTATTTCAGCAGGTAGGCGGTCGCAATGGTTTCCCAGCTGACGGAGGGGTGGCAGGGTAGGAAGACTGCCTGGGGTGGGACGGGAGCTTACTGCTGTGTCAACCTGTGTTAGAAGCTACGATGGTAGTGCTTTCTTCACCGAACTTAAGCGGACATAGCCGAAGCTGGCCTAGCCGCAGGCAGTTGGCGTCGTGTAGTTTACAGTAACTAGATCGATGCGTGGGCAATTTCGCGCGTACAACACGAATCGTATTGTTTTTGTTTAACTTAGTTTCTGTGCTGAGAATGTTATACATATTCGTGCGCGATATATACCCTACATAAAAATTATAAAATTACTGTGTGAGACTGAGAACCGAGTAGATAGAATGAGTGCAACAGAATCATGTGGATGTAAGTGTGGTGTGTGTGGATTCCGAGTGAAGCATTTTTCCAGCAGTGATTTCACTGTTCAGGAAAGATGATGACATCATAAAAGAGGGTAGGGCGACACCTGAACTTGCGATCACGGCAACATGCAAAAAAAAAAAAAAAAGTAATTTTGTAAGTAATTAAAAAAAAAAAAAAAAAAATTGAAACACTCGTAGTTAGCTGGATGTAACAGCCTAAACAAACTGTTTTGCTGGCCATGTTTATTGTTTTCAAAGGATGTTAACACGTGGGTTTTTACTTTAAAACATTAATTTACTGTATATTAGTTGTGACGGACGTGAAATTATAAGTGTAATTTGTGCTGAGTTATCACAAATGTTAATGCCATGCTATAATATGTTATATAACTCCGTACCGGTGATGAATCCTTGTATATTCTCGATTTCATTATATAGGGTAGAAAATTAAAATTAATCATAATGAAAGCGATGCTTATAATATGGTCGCAGTCATGAGTTTGCAGCTATTTTAATCAAGTCCTTTTTATAATATGATCATGGCATGTACTATACCTGTACAATTAATTACCTCGGACATTGATCAGGACCAAACCACCGTTAATTTCCAACGCGTGCGTCACACTTTCCTCGTCGGCCCTCAGATGTTCGGCTGTCTCTAGCGGATGTATAACAGCTACAGTGGAAACAACAATATGCGAGCGGTGCGGGAGTGCGTGTACATTCTGTATGGCCCAAGAGCACAAATTAACATACGTATTGTAATATTTCCGTTGATAAAATTAACAGTTGGAACAATGGCAAGGTAAAGTTGTGCACAGTGTATGCAGGGAAGTAATTTTAATGTGCTGAAGTCCATGACCAATGAATCAGAGGAAGGTATATCCAAACAAATATCACTTTCTGAAGTAGTGAGAGGAGTCAGAACAGCGATAGTTGTTTCACCTGCAGTTGTTTACAGAATAAAACAGGCAGTAGGGTTCAAGGATGGTACATTGAAATCTTTTTCTACCCCACGCAAACATCGAGCAAAACTTCAAATGAAGACTAACATTGACTATTTGGACATTCAGATAGTGAGGTGGAGAATAAATAACTCCCACATGATTGATAAGTGTCGACCGATTGTTAGGGCAGCCGGCAGTGCATTTGTGCGATTATGATTTGTACTCCTACAACGTCGATTCAGAAGGTGAACGGTGCTGGAAAAACGCGCGTACGCATTAGTTTGCATGCACAATTCAAGGCTGATGTAAATATTTGCTCTATAAGTACAATAAAACTATGTAGGCCTACATGTTTGAATGTATCAATACCACATGTTCCGAAATCACACGGCAGGTTTTCATGACGCATTTTCCTGTAGCTATTTAGTGATGTGGCCTGTGGGATGTGTGTGTTGTCTGATCTAGGTGTATTACGTCTGTGTCGGGCTGCGAGACAACCTTTGTGGCGCGAACTATCGTTCTGGGTGACAATGTTCAGTGTCGGTGTGTCGAATTACAATTACTAGCAATTCAAGGACATTAGGGTATCTTAAACACCTGATACATTCCGTGGTCGGTCTTCTAACTCACATCACATGATCTGCTCATAAGCCCCTATATCTTCGCAACTGTGCTGCAGCTGGTTGAAATATAATCATCGGTTTATTTTTGGTGAAATATACATAGCTGCACGATAGGTAACTTACACGGGCGCAAGGATAACGGTAAATATGTTTTCAGCTCGGCTGTTATGACTTCGGTTACCCTCCCTCTCGTGTTCCCTCCCTCCTGTAGGCTATCACTGAACACATCCCGTTCTGTGCTTCCGTCCCTTACGCTGTGCTAGAAGAATCTTCTCTTTTGATGAGCACTCTACCTGCTTCGTTTTTTCCTGCCCCCTGCTCGTTCGCGTTGACTGATTTCCGCATTTACACAAACGAATAATGATTTTTCCTGTCTACACTTCGGTACGAACAAAATTGCTCCTTATTTAAATACCTCACTGTCGAAGGGTATTAAAATAATATTAATTTTGAGTGGACAAGGTTCCGGGTTAGATGAAGGTATCTTTATAACATTTTTCACTCGGGAAAATTTATGTTAAAAAATATTAATATTTTTACAAGCAGTGTATTTTATGTTAAGGTACGAAAAAATGTTTAAATTGTGCCATTTTGCACCTTGAAATCCAAATTTTTCCCGGGGGAGAGCCCCCAGACCCCACCCCCCTTAATTGGGGAGATCATGAAATTATAGCACGCATCGTCACTGCAAATGGCCTACAGATGGTTACCCATATTGTCAACAGCAATCCTTATATGTTATGTGCTGCCAGTGGGGGATACAGTTGGTAAGCAATTTGTGGATCATTAGCAGTATACCCAATCTCAGCCATCAGTTTCATTTCCATCAACATCCCATTAACACGCCATTGATGGCACGCATATTGTCCTGTTGCCAGCAGTCAGCTATAACAGGGCCATTAGTGTAAACCCATAAGTATTTTGTGCCAGCAGTCATCCAGCAATGCCAGCAGTAAAACCAGTCGGCCGACTGTGGCTTGCTACCTGGGGCATGTATATAATTATGTATAGTCTATTCGTGATATCTTCAATCTTTTTGAATCAAACTTATGAAAAATCACCCCCTAGAATGACGTGTTTGGTCGTTTCTTCAATATGTCATATAGGCCCTATCACAAAATTTTATACTCATGTTAACACAGAAGTACTTTTTACTTTGTTTTTATATAACTGTTACTTATACTGCATATATAAATTATAATATTTTTACTTTAACATTAATATAAACAGCGATAAAATGTAATGTCTTGTAAGAAATAGTTTTTATGCAAAAATTATTACACCGAATACGGCGCGTTCTTCCTTTCGTGTAAATTTCCAGACTGATATAAGCGTTGTTTATGTGAAGCGAAGGAATATCTTGGAAGTAGAAATTAAGCAGTGGAGGTTACCACTAATGGACTATAATGGTTAAATCTCCGCATGCTGGAGGAGAACTAGAAGGGTTATCCACCCTGAAGAAGCTCGACGCATTGAGCGGCGTACACTGAAAGAAATAAGCAGAGAGAATTTAACAGAACCGTTCTGTAAGGCCATTTGATCGCAGTGGCAACTAAATTTTAGTACGAGCAGTAAAGTGTTTTTGTAATACTTTACAATCCGAATTGTTAGCAGAACAATCTAAATATTGTTAAAAGATATTCTGTTGTGGGAACCATCTTTCCTGTAGCAGGAACAGTGTTTTCTGTAGTAGGAACTATAAGTAGTTGTGAACACAATCTTAAAGTATTGTTACCATAACAGAAAAATATATTGTAAACCCAACAGTGCTGCTTGATAGAATGTTCTGTAGAAATCACCTCTTTTTTTTTTTTTTTTCGAAACTTTACAAAAAAGGTATGGTAGCTACAACAGTGTCGTGGACTGCTGGACGTACCCTCCGATTCGGTCAAGATTACAGAGCTAGTATTGTAGAGTTAACAAACAAATATGGCAATTACAACATTGTCGCGGACTGTTACAGGCACCCTCTAATTCTTTTAAAGAGTGTATAACTAGTAGCGTTGACAATACAGAAGTTAAAAAGAAAAATGTTACTATTGTGTATTAATATTTATTTCTTGGAGGCTGGTGACAAAATGCGAGGGTATTGTGCACCCTTTGAAGTGTTGATAGACTCTGCCCTAATTGTAATAATAGCAACAAAGGTGCTAGGATTTTCTAATTTGTTTTTTAAAGACATATATTACTTACACAAACAGGACACAGAAATGAAATATCTACCGCCATATTTGTATTGGCACTACAAATTATAAGATGTGAAAGAAAAACCTATTTACAGAAACGTTACACGTAAAAACATATTAATATCAGATGACACCTAATGTTGTATAACGTAAACATATAAAAATAATAATAAAATAAATATTATCTTATTAAATAAATAAGCTAACTCATATGTGAATTCCAGTCGCGTCAAAATTCGCCTGCAAACAACTTAAGTATATGACATAATTAAAAAAATTGAGCGATTTAAAGTAAATACATTTTAAAACCCGAACTTCATAACTGATGCAATAGCTGCGCGGTCTAAGGCGTACGTCTATCAACACAAGGTCCTGCAATTCGAGACTGCCTGCTCCTACGAGGAATTTTTCAA
The DNA here is from genome assembly GCA_029891345.1 of Dryococelus australis. NCBI lineage: Eukaryota > Metazoa > Arthropoda > Insecta > Phasmatodea > Phasmatidae > Dryococelus > Dryococelus australis. Next base: position 43,846,842 of record CM056999.1, read on the forward strand.
GTTCAGAAAAATAAGTACAGATAGCAGCGCATCCTATGAGCCGACGACGAAATTACAATAGTTCACACAAGATGGTTAGGGCTACCATGCCGCAGGCAACAGAGCAAATAGTTGGGATTACTATACACTTTCGCTGGGGCCACCGTACTGCTCAGTAAAGGCAACAGAACATACTGTTAGCACTACCATATGTTACTGCGGGGTGCACAATCAACTCTGTAGCGGCATTGTAGGGAATACTATACTATACTGGACTGTAGTCAGAACCATACTCGTTTGTAATCGCAACGTTCTGATCTGTGAAAGTAAAGACGTCACTGATTCATAACGCACTGACCTTATGCAATATGTTCTGTTGGCGTTACCACAATATCCGTAGGCTGTCCATAACCAAACAGACTGTTGTCCCTATTTTAACAGTCTTTGAGAGTACCGGCTGCAGAATTTTGGTTCCTGCAACAATATTTTTATTTCAGTGTACAGCTCCGATACTGGCCCTGGACAGTCAGTAGAGAATGGATAGTATCTCCTCGGCTGGGCCACATGTATCTCTGAGTGTGTGATGGTCTCAGAGGATGTGGAATGGAGTAGACGGCCTACCGCAGTACCAGGAGGTTGGCGGCTTGGAACCGGCCGGCCGCGGTATTATCTGAATGTTCTCTCGCGCTCATTGAGTGCGTCTCCGTCCTTGTCTATAAGGGCCCACTGGGGCACTTCATATTGGTTTCCCGTGGTTTCCTGAAATCACACCAGGCGAATGCTAACGAATTCCTTTCACGTTACTACTTGCCCCAAAAACTTGTCTCGTTTGCAATGACCTTTCTGTCGGCGGGACGTTAAGTACTACGTCGTAGTTACCCTCACAAAGTTTTACCGTGCGGCGAGAAGAGTAAATTAAGCTATGCATTACACGTCTCTCTAAGAATGTGAAACGGGCCCACTACTGCAATAGCCTAGGTGGAAAGGGAGAACTGTAGGAGCGATGCTTAATGAACACAGTAAAATACTGGATAATAATTGAAATACATTAATATCTAAAAAAATTTGAAATACAAACCGAGATTAAAAATATATGACTACGGTACTCATAGTTATGTCGGTATTTGGCAGCGAATCATGAAGAGTAGTTCTATGTCTTGATGTTCCACTGAAGATGAAATTAACGAGTAAAGGCTGTTCACGATAAAGTGAGCACTTTTGAAATCTACCTTAAAAAAAATCACCGCCCCTGCCGCCATTTATTTTAACTGGCGACCTGAGTGACATGCACCCAGTAAAGTTGGTAACGATGGATGAGAAGTAGTTCCGTATCTTAAGTCGAATAAAAAGTGTTAGATAACCATTTGTGAAGACTTAAATTATTTCTTACGCTTGGTGTTTTTCTTTCAATGGATTGAAGTGTAAATATTAAGCATATTTGTTAAATGGTTACGTTTCTAATAATGTCACAGTTTCACTTGACTGACGCATGGATAAAATTATGAGGCCCATGGCGAAGTTAATTTTACGCAAGGCGGAAGAATATACAACGTGCATACAAGTGGAACCTAAGCAGGGCTTTCAAAAGTGCTCATTTGATAGTGAGTATAAAGAGGCGAAACAGTCACTCATACCGCGAACTCCAGCAGCACGCGCCACGAGATTGGCTTCACTGGCCAACGACACATGTGCTGGAACCATAGTCTATAATACATTCACGGTTACTTCACACGTTTCTCAAGACCCACTAAAGTTCTACTTCCTGGATATTCCTCCGCCTCGTGGAAAGTAAGCTTAACTAAGTATAGAAAATTTCACCAAAGGACATCGCCCCGAGTTCGTGCGCACCTAGTTGTAATGTTATTTTGCATGACAACTATTTCTTACTAGGCGCTACCAACACACATGTTTTCTCCCTGATTTTATTCATATTTATTATAAATTATATATTATAATTTATGAATAAAACATATGTACATTTTCAAATTAACGGAAAAATAAGACGATTTTATGTTGACAGAGGTATAAAACAGCTGTGATACTTAGCGTATTTAGGAAATAACTAAACACGTCATACAGGGGTGAATTTCCAAAAGTTTGATTTAAAAAAGTGTGAATAATCCTTTCATTTCCAAATTAATTTGCAATTTCAGGTGTTTGCAAAAATATATTTTTTGGTGCGTGCTTCACTTAACCCGTTCAGTCACCATGTCCACGATCATGGAGATGTTGCAAATGAATGAAATTTATGACCAATCCTGTACACAGTAATAATTCAGCACCCAGTACTTGAAGATTCTACCTTGTGGCTAATCTGATTTGTAGGATTTCATACGTCTCTTTCACATGAATGGATTGGTGCCAAAACCATCGAGCACGCAGCTCGTTGTCTATTGGTTGCGCGATAAATGCTGAGCTCAAGTAGAGTGCACACAAAATAAAATTACGTGATTGAAACACTCGAACTCGGAAATTAGTGTATGGCCGAACGGGTTCAGATGACAGAGAACCTTTTCTTTATCACAACCAATAAGCGTCTAGGCTTTGTATTCAGTGGTCAGTGATATGAACCAGTCATAAGGTTGAGTTTTAGCAGGGTTTACGAATCATTAGGGACATGCAAAGTTCGCATTATATGGCATCAGGCTGAATTTCACAGTGACGTATACGCTAGAGCCGATGTCTTTTATCCATTGGCTGCTGCATGAACCTGACTTCACTCCCTTCCTGACTGAACTGCACGTGATTGGGGCACACAATTGTGAAGTGTTCATTTATTGGCGCAGAGTTACCCATGGCGTGTCACTTAAGGTATGGTGCAATGACAAACGTGTTGAAAAGGTACACGTGTTTGAAGTTAAACGTGTCCCCAAATAATAACGCGAATTTTGCAGGTCTCTACTAATCAGTTATCCCCAGAGTAGTTAGTTGGGCACTCAGCCTCTCAGTGCACAGTAGGCCTACTAGTCAAATAAAATCTTCGTATTAAATATGTATACAATTGTTCAAAATGCAAATTAAAGGGTTAAATAGGAATACAGGCGGACAGTCAGCAAGCAATAACTTAAGAACTTTTAAATGGCATACTAAGTTAATGCTGCTATTTGCATCATTATATGGAAACGGTTATTCAAACACTGATCTGTAGTTTTCAATTTACATAACCTGCATAATAGTAAAAAAACATATCTATACTAGCGGACCCGACAGACGTTGTCCTGTAAATATGTCTTAAATCTCTCCCCCTCTCTCTCCCACTCTCTCTGCCCCTTTCTCACCCCCCTCTCTCCACCTCTCTCTCCACCTCTCTCTCCCTCCTCTCGCTCCCCCTCTCTCTTCCCCTCTCTCTCCCCCTCTCTTTACCGAATTGTGAATCTAAACCATTCTCGAATCCACTTGACACACACAAAAAATTTCATCAAAATCGGCCCAGCCGTTTAGGAGTTCAGTGACATACACACGCACAGAAGAATTATATATATATAAAGATATATTTAACAAAATAAGTTAACATGCTGGGTGTGAAGCGGAATTACAGACGATCAAAATCACGTAGAGGTTAGTTACCTACATCCGCCACTGCATAATCACGATTTCTGTTGGTCTCGTTATCCTCGTTTATTACCCTCTTATTTGTTCACAACAATCTGTAGGCGCATACTAGGCTCCGCAACTTTCACCATGAGCACTTTCGCCTTATTTAATGCCGATTTGACGGAGACCCGAATAAATGTTTTCGTACGGAATATAATTTCTAATTTATCGTGTTCATTTGAGTAATTTACAGTTCATATGAATCAGTGAGATACACATCTACAGACATTCAAAATAAACTAAATGGGAGGCGCATAAAGCTCTCGTTGCATGTACACAAGTTCAGTTTATTTCTGTAATCCCGCTTAAGAGTGGGATGGACCCCGCATTTCTTGTGAGATAATTATATGCGCGAATGCGCGTATCTCAGTAAATAAATGTTCTGCAAAAGTGACTTTTTGTCAGAAAAGATAAAAACAATTATATATAGCCCTATGTTTTTACTTTTGTTATATTAAGAGTATTCTCGGAGGAAAAAAAATCGTGAAAATGGTAAAATACCGCATTTCTAATGCCTGTCTATGCAGTTTTCTTAAGCGGCGAGAGAAAATTATAGTCTAATCTGTGGCATTTCATCGCGTGTAATAAAACACCACTGTTACAGATCTAATTTACACAGTACAGCGTTACGACGGTAACACCGCACGCCTTGCGCGTAGGAGCGAATAGGCGCCAGAAGTGCTTGTTAGTGTCGCCCCGTATCGCTCCCTCGCTTCTTGAGCTTGGACCGGTCGGTTCCCCCCCCCCCCCCCTTGTAACGCTGTGTTTACAGAGTCACAATCAAATCTTGTTCCCTGCGTAAAATCAACATGCAATCCTTCGTGCTCATGTTGTTACCTCACACTTTGAGGGATGCCGACGTAACGTTACATTACTGCGAAGTTTAGGAATACTGCTGGGTTGCTTAACGTTGGGTCGTCAGCATCTTGAAACATTGTAGACCCTCGAATATCACCGAACCTTTCAAGTAACTGTTCAAAATTAGACCACTTAATTTGATAAGTCAGCAGTATTCATGTTATTAAGACTGATTTAAAAGAAAATTGTGTTTAAGGCTCTTCACGATAAAGTGGGCACTTTCGAAATCAATCTTAGAAAAAGTCGCTGCCTCTGCTTGCATGTATTTTAATGGGCACCCAGAACGACATGCGCCCAGTAAATTTGGTAACGATGGATGGGGAAATAGTTCCGTATAATAACGTCGAATAGTTAGGTAACCATTTCCGACCACCTAAATTATTTCATCCGCTTTACGTTTTTATTAATGCATCGGAGTGTAAAACTGAGCAGATTTGTAAAATATTTACTTCTCTAGCAATTTCACAGTTTCACTTAACCGACACATGAATAAAGTGATGAGACCGGCGACAATGTTAATCTTACATAAGGCGGAAGAATACACAATGTGCAAACAAGTAGCTCTTTAGCTGGGCTTTCAAAAGTGCTCATTTTACTGTGGATAGCATATACAAAACAGTTAACGCCACCCCCCTTCGACGAAACTTCACATATGTAGTTAAGTGGGTTGTAGATTTAATATCAGTTTAATTGGATACTAATTGCAATATTCACGGCAAAGTAAGCAATTTGGAATAATTGTTAATAAATTAATTTTATTTTAGCACTAGAATTTAAATTCCGAGTGCGGTGGAATAGACACACAGTGTTTATTACGTATATGGCAATATTTATTTGAAAGGTGGCTATAGAAGTGGCTCAAGGTAAGAAGTTACTAGGGCCTTAAAAGTGCTCACTTTATCGTGAACAGCCTATCGTAGACGGGGCTCGTATTCTGGAAGACACGGAGCCAGTTTCCCCTACCCCACTGGGGATAGTTAGTTCTCTTTCCACGTACTTTTCCACCCCAGTTCCAGAGTAATACCTCAGTTGTTGCTGTACATACAGTTACGCGTACATACAGGCACTCTATGCAGGGCGGAGTGGCAGCGGTGTTGCAGTCACCACATTACTCCACTGCCTACGCGGCGAACAGGGTTCGGTTCTCGGCGGGGGTCGCCCTGATTTTCGTATATGGGGAATATGGCGGGCATCGCCGGGTTTTCTCGGTGGGATAATCTCGTTTACCCCACCCTTGCAATCAGCCCCTGCTTCATCTTCGCCTCTCACCACCCTTACTGAGGACGTGTTCCAATTAGTTTGAGGTTCTTATATATATATATATTTTTTAAATTTGTATATAGAAATTCGTAACGTTTCAGTCGGAAACCATGACATTCAACTGTCTAGTATGTTTTGGTTTCATGATCATAGAATTAAAACTCCACGAATTCTTAAAATTACAGTAATTATTCCAGAAAGTTGTTGGAGGGCCACTTCAAATTTAAAACTAGCAAAATATAAGATTTATGAAATCTAATTGTTACTAAAAGAAATTCGCCATGAGAAAAAGTTTATTTAAATTAAATTTCAGCAATTTGACTTGTGAAATAATTATATTCTGTAGAGTAAGTATTATTTAGTATAAATAACATAACCTGTACGT